>CP126197.1:0-1200000 GCA_030272155.1 Tetradesmus obliquus | reverse complement strand
CAGCAGCAGCAGCAGCAGCTGCCTGGGTGGCTCAAGCAGCATCAAGCAGCTCAGCGAGTCTGCAGCTGAGCTGGAGCTTTGCTTGAGCTCATCTTTGGGTGCTGGTTTGAGGGTTTACGTGGCAGCTTGCGTGTTTGTTGTGTAGAGGCTTCCTGTGGTGTTAATCATGACGCTCCTAATCAGCATCATCACACTGCCATCGTGTTAGCAGTCAGCCTGACCCGATCTGTGCTGTGATCACACAGCCGATGTCTTGTTCCTGTATTGTCGGTAGATAACAGCACTGTTCCTTGTTGCTGCGTATGTGATCTACCGAAGTGCTGCTTGGTTGCAAAGGAACCTGTCTTGCAGACATCTTACACGCATTAATACGAGAATATTCTCGTACAGGATATGATCACGTGTGCAGGGTTCACAACTGTAATGGACAATATTGATAGTTTCAAGTGCACCTTGGTTAGGGCATGGCCAACTGAATGCGCAGCTTTGTTGTTACCAGGGGGGGCGAAATCCTACTGGCTCGCCACACACAGCACAATTGAGCGAACCCAATTGCCGGGAGCGAGAGGCAGTGCCTCACCAGCAGCCTCATCACGCCACAACGCCCTATACAGGAGGTGGCCAACTGAATGCGCAGCTTTCAGCGCAATGCACTAGGGAGTCTCAACTCTGCAACCATTGGTGACCTCAGCTTCAGGCAAGGGCCATTGTATGGCCACTGCAACTGGCTGTGTATCAACGTACGAGCTCTACTCGTAGTTCTTTTTGTGTTCAATCTGCCCCCCACATACAATGCTAGATTTCAATGTACACCACATCTGAATGCTGATCAATATCATGATCAAGCAACAGCCTTTCTGCTGGAAGAGACGTAGCCGTGCTACGCTGTTCACAAAGCAACCTGCCCTCTCAGCGCTGGGCATGTACAGACATCATCCAACCATGTACATGGTTGTACATGTACTTGCACATCTTGCTGTTGTGTAGCGGCTGGCCCAAAACCACCAGGTATGCTGCTGTTCAGCACTTCCGAAACAAGGATCACTGCCAAGCAATCATCAACACCCTCCCCTGCGCCAAACATCACAGAGCCCACAGCAGCTTGTCAGCCTCTCTCACAGCAGCTTGGCAGCAGACACGCAAAACATGACCATATCCAAGCAACTATCAGTGCCAACCAATTCCGCCGCAACTCACAGAGCCCACAGCAGCTTGTCAGCCTCCTTCACAGCCGGGCACGACACCGGCCGCAGCTGGCCCCCAGGCCCCTGCGCCAGGCACTTGCCGTCACCAGAGTTCTTCAGCTGCCCGCCAAACCACATCCACAGCTGTGCCTTAAACAGCGCCTGGCCCTTGCGCTGGCAGGGAGACAGCTGCACGGCCTGCACGTCATCGCGGCTCGTCATGCACATGCCGGCATGGCCTCCTGCTGCGTGCGTTGCAGCAGCGGCCAGCTGCCCGACGCCGGAGCCGGCATACGTCTCGTTGAACGTCCAGCTGATGGCGTTCCTGCTGCTGCTGCTGCTGGCAGGCTTGAGGGCCAGTGCTGCAGAGACAGCTGCAGGGGACGTGTCGAGGCTGACAGCCAGTGGTGTGGTGTGCTGGCCATTTGCTTGAGTTAGGGTCCTGTCTGGGTTGAGTGAATGCAGAGGCGAGTCGCCTGCATGTATTCAGAGCGAGCAGCAACACAATGAGCTTGTGCACTTGCATAAGCCATGCATCTGTATGAGGCCACAAACAGCAAAAAGGATGCAGCCGAGTGCATTGCTAGACTGCGTATATGCAACCACGTGCCCTCCGTTTTTCAACACATGGATTGTGAGGCATGCACCAAGCACATGCAGCTGTCATTCAGCTCGCGCGCAGCACTGCCGCTGCCTTGCAATTAGCCACAGTCTGCCGACGCTCGCATCTCGCACTTACCTCCAAAGGACCAGACAGCCTCAGTTGCACTGCCACATGCCACTGCCGCCACCTCCCCTGACGCACCCAGCCCCAAGCACACTCCTCCTGCACTGCGCAGATGCCTCGCAGCACTCAGCTGCCACTGCTGCTCCTTGGCTCCAGCTGCACACGCTGCCACTGCCACTGCCACTGCCACTCCCTCCTCACTTGCACTGCCTGAGAGGCACAGGGTGGGGCTGCGGCTGCCTTTCAGCAGAATCTGGCTGCTGCTGGGGTCAAACTTCCAGTTGGGGTTGGCAGCAGCAGACGGCAGGCATGGCTTGACAAGCAAAGGGCCGCGGCTGGAGGGGTGCAGGCAGAAGCCTGTTGCCTCGTGTGCGGAGGTTACTAGAGGCTTGGCAGTAGCCAGGTAGCTCAGCACATTGGCTTCTGCAGGCAGCAAACAGCATGGGAAGACGCCAGTGAGCACTCTAGCACTTGCTTGCAGTAAGCAGCTGAGCTGCAAGCAAAGGCAGCTGCCAGCACATCCTCCTGTTCTCTGCACTGCACACGTGCATGCGTGATGCGACACAGGCACCGCTTATACTGCTCTTGCGCAAGCTGTACACAGCCTGCAAACACCAGTAGCGTGTCATCAAGCGCAGCAGGTAGAGCGGGTAGCAGCTATACACCAGGGGCCTCACCTCCCGCCTTCCACACCAACTCCTGGCTAGAGCCACACGTCACATTAGTAATATACAACAGTGCACAAGCAATGCACAAGCAGTGCACCAGGGGACTCACCTCCTGCCTTCCACACCAACTCCTGGCTAGAGCCACACATCACATTCGTAAGATATGGCCTGCTTTGCAGGCCGCCCATGCCAACACACAGCCCGCTGGCACTCCGCAGCTTGCCTTCCCTTGTCAAATGCCACTGTTGCTCGGGCGGCGCCTGCCCTGCGGTGGCCGCTGCCGCTGCCTCTGTCACTGTTGCTGCTGCTGCGGCATGGCTGCATGGTGCAATTGCTGGATCGTACCCGACCTGTGATAGGCAGCTGCCAGGGGTACTGCTGTCGCGCAGCAGGCCCGTTGACCGGTCAAACACCCAGATAGTACTGGAGCTACTGCAGGGGTATGCTGCTACACGGGAGAAGCCCAGGGAGCTCCCACTGACCTGCCCCTTCCACTTCTCCAGACATAACACGTCTGCTGCACCTGCTGCTGCTGCTGCCGCTGACACCTGAGCTGTTGTTAGGGTCTTGCCTGCTGCTCCCAGCACCTCTGGCAGCCTGACCGCACTGCTGCTGCTGCTGCTGCTGCTGGGGCTGGAGCTGCCGCCGCCGCTGCTGCTGCTGCTGCTGCTGCTGCCAAACAGCCAGGCCGGGCCCAGCGCAGCAGCTGCTGCAGCAGGTTCTGACGGCAGCGGCTCATCACACAGGATGCGCTTCATGCCAGTGAAGCGGCTGCGGTAGGGCGACTTTGACAGGTCAAGCTTGCCACCAAAGGCACGCGTCTGGTCACCATCGCTCCACATGCTGAAGGTGATGTGGCTGGCAGCTGAGGGAGGGCGGTACGAGCGCCTGGCAGCGGCAACACACAGTGGAGTTGCGACGGAAAGTGGGTGGCAGTGGGGGAAGCAGTTGACGTCAAGCGCTTGCCGAGCAGCCACTGCCAATCAAGCAGCCGCAGTGCATGCAAGGTTCGACTTCACAGCCATACAGATACTTCCACTTCGGTTATCATGACATCTCTGCCTCATTGACTGCCTGCAGGACAGCTGCCAATAGGACACAGCCGGCAGTGCCACTCACCAATACGACCTGCCGTCCATCTCAGTCCACGTGATGTTCCTGCAAGGCGCGGCAGCAGGCAGACACAAGATCGCATCGTTTGCAGAAACAGCAGCACGTTGAAGCAGTATCATAGCAGCACAACAGGAGCGTTCACGGCTTATGCAGCCTCTTCTGTCCCTGCACACCTCCTGCCACCTAAAGAACCAACATAAAAGCACCTGCAACTTCTGGCATGTACAGAGCGTATGCCGCCACTCACTGTCCGTACAGCCGCTTCTGCAGCGCCTTGCCGTTCAGCGACCACATCACATAATCCGGCTGCCAGTTGAAGCCATACGTGATGAAGGTGTTCTCTGCAGTCTGGCCAGGCACCAGCCCCAGCAGCGCTTGGTAGTCAGCAGGTTTGACCAGCGTCTCGCCGCCAGAGATGCCGTTCTTGTAGGAATTGAGCCAGATGCTGTTTTGGGGGGCGGGGTTGCCGTTCAAGAACTCTGCAGTGGGTTCCACAGCGCAACACAGCACAGATCAGGAGTTGGGTAGACAGGTAGGCGATGTGAGGTGGCTGGGCGGAAGGCGGTCCTCCAGTAATCGATTAAACCTTTGTGGCAAAGGGTACTGGATGAGGCAGCTACCACCTGCTCAAGCATTGCTGCAGGAAGCAGTGCTGACTCGCGTCAACAAGGAGACACTGGCGCGCATTTGCAATTCGGCTGCTGTCTCACCGATGTCAATCTCGTGGAAAGGCGAGTCCTTGTTGGCCAGTGTATACGTGTCTGTGCTGCGCACCTGCAGGCGCAGCCGGCAGGTTGTGAAGTGTATCAGCGCAACAGTAACAGCAGCACTGCATGCCATTGCACAGCTGCTGTCACCACACTGTCATGCAAGAAGTGCAGATTCGCGCCTCCTAGGCGTGCATTGTGATTGTGTAGGATGTGGCACAACCATATCCTGATGGATCTGTGTGGTAGTGCACATGTTATTGTCATTGTTACCCTAGTTGCGTCGTGTGAGTATGTAAGGTCGCAGCAGTTCATAAAACACTGCTTGCTTTTCATTGCAGCACAATCGTTCGTGTGCTGCTTTTGTAGTTTTGCCCTCCCTCCCTCCCTCTGGCAACAGCGGCAAGGCTGGGTGTGGTGTCTTAGTCTGGTGAGGTATGGTGGGGCAGTTGGTATGTGTGCGGCTGCAGTGGCAGCACTGCTGCACTGCATGCGTGGTATCTGCTGGGCCTGGGTGCCCAGGCAGCTTCTGGCACACAGCCTTGGTTACAGCATACCTTCACCCCGTCACCCCCTTACACACAGTAATGTGTGGCTGTTAGATGTTACGTAGGCCCTACTGTAAGTAACCTATTCTGATTGGACACGGTAACAGACAGATCAAATGCCTTGCAGGAAAAGCATGCAGCTCAAATCTTCAAGCCCGTGCAGGTCACTTTCAGGCATTCCTGCAGCCTGCTGTACAACACATGTTCCATTTCACCAAGAAGCAGCAAACAATGCAGCGGTGCGGCGCACTCACATAAAACGCTGTCACAACGCCAGAGGCTCCTGCAATCTTGGCGGTGACCTGGAACTGCCCATACAGGTGCATGCCGTCATTTGTGGCCAGCCGTATGCCGTCAGGCCCCTGCTGCTCAAGGATCATCTCTGGTGTGCCGCTGTCATTATCAACAAAGCTGGCATGGTGCTCATTGTAGTGGATGTCGAAGCTATCCTTCTTGAGGGCCACAGGAGCCAGCCTGCACATCTGCTTGTTTGCTTCTGCAACAGAAGTGAGGTTGCAGCGCAGCGCAAGTCGCAGGCCGGCGTTGAACAGTCCATGTCATGCATGGGAGGGTGTGAGCTGCCGCAACTTGTTGCTGCTGCATGCTGTGCAAGCATGCTGCAGTTGGCAACTGGTTGCTGCTGCATGCTGTGCAAGCATGGCTTTCCTGCAAGCTGCAGGTCGTCAACCGCTGCCGCAGATACTGCCGCTGAAAGAAACAAACCATCGCGCAGTGAGTTATCACTCAATTAATGAGCAGCCTGTAGCATGCGTGCTGCTGGCAGCGCCGTTGCTGCACAGTTGCTGCCATCTCCAATCACTTTAGACAGGCTGTCGCTGCATCGTTGAGTCATGATTTCTCACCCTTGAAGCGGTAGAACACTGCCACCCCATTGCCACCGCTGCTGCAGGCAGTGGCTGGCAGCCTTGCTGACTCATCAGGGATGAGCGTCATGCACCAGCAGTCGAACGCGTGGCTGACAACATGCATGGTGTGCTGCTCGCTGTTGCAGAAGGGCATGCACTTGCTGATGGTTGAGCTGGAGAACTTGGCGTGCTGTTGCAGGACACGTGAGGCAGCAGCGGGCAAGGCAGCAGGCGGTGATGCTCAGCTCATGCGTGATGGTTGGGGGCCACATTGCCAGCAGGGGTGTTCTAGTTAAGCATGTTCCTGAGCATCTGCTGCTAACTGTCTTCTCTGCTGTGATGTGGATGAACATCAAATGCAGCAGCCTGATGGTGCAGCACCTGTGCTTACCTTTGCACTGTCGACCTGCAGCTGCGACAGGTTGAAGCAGCCAAGGTAGCCCCCCGTCGGTGTTATCGGGGCTTGTCCAGCAGCACATGTTGTTAGGGCTGCCAAAAGCAGAAGCATCAAGTGCTCCCGCCCAGGAGCCATTGTGTGTTGCCTGCCAGCAGCTGTCAGGGACTGCTGACTGGTACTTTGCGGCAAAAGTCGCTACACCCGCTGCCGAGCACTTCAAAAGAACCAGCTCATACACTTTATCCTTTCAGTCGAGGTATTGTTCAGTGCAAGGCCGATGTAAGATTAGGATGCGTTGCCGCGCCTTTTTAGTTAGGCAGCACGGCTCCCAGCATCCGTCCTTGCTATATCCTTCAACCAAAAACTAAGCATCAGAGGTGTTTGTTTCACAGAGGCAACTACAGAGTGCTGGCGAGTATGAACCGTGGCTGAAGATGGAGACGGCATTTACATGTGCTTCCATATTAGACGGTTTGAAGCTGAACACATGAAACTCATCAAGCCAACCATTTGCTTGACAGCGCAATCGGCTGCGCAAGGGTCCCGGTCTTTAGCTATTGTCACTGTGCGGTGACAGGGCGTGCCTGGCCTTGGTCATCAGCAAAGCTGTGCGGAACTCAGCACACATCGCTGGAACTGCAAGCCGGCAAGAGATCAAACAACACAATCAATGCAACCTAAGCGGATCCCCAAGCAGGTGATAGCCAGGTAGTATGGAGCATGCATGCCACTTGATCACAAAGGTGACGCTTGCAAGCGCCATGCACACCTCCAGATGAAGCATACTGAGCAGAGGCGCAAGTGAAGCCATAGTTGTAGCATAATGAGATGCAACACGCTGCTGTTAGGGAAGGCAACGCTGCTGAACCGCACCCTGCTGCCCCACAAGTAGCAAGAAACAGCACACAACACACCAAACCATTCTGGCTCCATGGGATAGTGCCGCTGCTGCCGTATGACAATAAGGTGAACCCACCATCACCAATAAGGCCATTTGACTGCTGTGATGGCGTGCGGCGCTGGAACCAGCCGGCATCATTCCAATTATGGCCACAGCGCGCCAGGGCCCGCCCTTCAAGTTGCAGGCAAGTTGCACACATGTGTGCTGTACTGCTGCTGCTGTACAGCATCATCACACAACATCGGCAGATTCCCAAGCCCCTGCTGCAACCAGTTGCGACGACTGCCCATGCAAAACGGCCGCAAGCCTGCCTGCCGCTGCGGGATCAGCCACGGCTGACAACTACCAACACATGGCTGCCGGCTGGCCTGCTTCGCCCAGCTGCAACCACAGCTTAAATCGCTGCTGTGCCATGCAGCGAGAAGCCAAGCAGCACTGCTTTGTTGGCTGCCTAGCCCTCCTTCCAGAGGCAGCAGCTGCTGCGGTCAGCACATTCCAAGAACAATGTAGCATCTTGCCTGCTGAGCCCTGCTGCAGCTGAAACCATGACAAACGCCTCTGCAGCCTGCTTTGTTCAAGTAAAGTGCCTAGCCCTCCTTCCAGCGGTATCCACAGTCCACGCACTTGTAGAAGATGGTCGCTGGCTCGTCTGCTGAGCGAGTTTGCACCTCCATAAAGTAGGCGTAGCCATGGGAGCAGGAGGGGCAGTTCACTGCAGCAAACATGACACAGCAGGCCACACAGCAGAAGCGGGCAGCAGGCAGTGTCAAGCGTGTAGGCTGTGTTGCATGTGCGGCGTTATCGAAGAAGCAGGAAGCACAAAGCATGCATGGATAGTTCTGCTACAGCCGCAGCAGTGACTCCATCCGCCATGCTGGGACATATTGCCTGACAGTGCATGCCCAGCTGCTTTCCTGCAAGCACTGTAAGACAGCACAGTGCATGCCAGACTGCTTCTTGGGCTGGCCTGCCGTTGTAACCACAGCCACAGTCTGTCCTTCCCATCGTCTGCTTCTGCTCCAGTTCCTGGTGCTGCTGCTGCTGAGGCTGCTGCTGCTGCTGCTGAGGCTGCTGCTGCTGCTGAGGCTACGGGTGCTGCGGGTGCTGCTGCTGCTGCTGTTCCTGCTCACCCTCTGTCTTCTGCACGTTCTTCCACGCCTCATCCCCTCCCAGCACATCATCCACCTGCTTCTTGGCTAGCTTGGCATGCTTGGACACCTGGCAGCAGCAGCAAAGCGGAAAGCACAGCAGCAGCAACATCAACCACACGAGACACCAGGTGGAGCGATGGTTATTGCCATGTGTGCCCAAGGGCATGGTGGGGATGCTTGCTGTGCACAGAGTCCCCTGCTGCAGTAGCAGGCTGTTGCTGGTAAGTGCAGACCTACGTAGTAGCTGACCATGCCAGCACCCTTGAGATGCAGACTCGAGCTGCAAGATGCCGGTAAGGTGGCGCTACATTGTGCTACTCTCTGTGCTGTTGCTGCTGCTACTACTGCCAGAGCACTGCCATGCCACTGCTGCTCCTGCAGCCTGCTGTCAACACACCTTGCGGTCTATCTTGTATACATATGGGCAGGTCTGGCAGCAGTACCTCAGCTCCTTTGTGAAGTCACTAAGCTCCACTGCATGGCACAGAAGCATCAGCAGCAACAGGTGAGCATGTCCAGCTTGCTTAGCTGCAGCCTGCTTGCCTGATGCTGCTTGCAGGACAAGCTGAAGTCCACAATGCTCACTAGCAACTGCTTCAAGAACCTACAACACATGCTTTGCAGGGCTGTACTGCTTCCAAAGAGTACCTACCTAGAAGCATGTTCGAGCAGGTAGGACAGTAGGTGATCATGGCTGCTACTGCTGCTGCTGCTGCTGCTGCTGCTGCTGGCCGCGCTGCCAGAAGCAGCGGGCAGCGGTTTGCAGCTCCTTATTGTGCTTCGAGTTATACTTATTTGAAGACTGTAGCTGCGCGCGTCAAGTCAGCAGAGTGAACGTGGTTTCTGCTCAGGCGGGCGCAAGGGCTGGTCGAGTGCGGAGTGCAGCACACTGAACAAGTAAAAGAAGTACGAATGTGTTGCATGAAAGACGCATTTAACCTCTAAATTATGGATGTAAGCATCTACAGCTGTTGTTTTGGATGTCACAGGCCTATCTTTGAGATGGGTAGGTCACATGTGCTGTTCACCCCCTCTTTGAAGCATCTGCGGCGCCTTGACAGCTTCATAAGCATAGGTAATGCAACGTGTTACAGCTTCGTAAGGCGAGCACATAAACGCTGTGGTGCACACTGTGCTGAATAAGGCACTGCTACAACCTGAACATTGGAACACCAGCCCAACATCAAATCTGCCGATGATGCACAAGTCAGCTGCGACTTATCTGAGAAAGATCAATAAATCTTTGTAATCAGCAAACATGCCAACATCATACAAGTGCCTGGCACGCTGCTGCTCCAGCAGCAGTTGTGCTGTGAAGTGCACAGAGCATGCTCCACACCAAGCATGTGACCAGCTGGAGTAGCACCGTGCTAGCATGCTCCACACCATACAGTGACTGCATGCATGCACTGGAGGATAGTGTTTCAAACAGTATGCGCTGGTATGGCCCAGTCACCAGAGCAACTCACACTGCAGCACTGTGCCCAATCCCTGTGCAGCAACCTTAGCCTTGTGCCACATCAGGGCACGTTGTCATATCATACAGCACATGTGTGTGTCAAACTTCCAGCGCTGCAAGTGGTGCTAGCAGCAGCAGCAGCAGCTGCTGCTGCCTTGCAAGGCCAGCCTTTCTACTGCTCACCACCACGCCACCAGCCTGCCATGTCAGCAGCCTGCTGGCAGTGCACCAGCGCATGGCAGCATGCTGCAGCTGCAGCACACCCTGCCCTGGCTGCTGGTGCTGCAGCCAGCCTTGCGGCCCTTACAAAGCCCACCCGGCTGCTGCTGCTGCTGCTGCTCCTGCTGCAGCAGATAGCCAGCCGTTGAGTTGCCCCCTGCTGCAGCGATTGCCCTGCCTGCTGCTGCTGCCCCGCAAGACGTAGGCCCTGCCACCCACACAGCTGCATCCCTGCTGGTCTGCTGCTCAGCATATGTGGAGCTGGCTGCCTACCTGATGAGAAGCCAGCTGCCACTGCTGCTGCCCGGCAGTGGGCTACTGCTGCTGCCGCTGATGGTGTGACTGCTGACCACGACTTGCGGTCAAGCTGCTGCAGCTCGCCATGCAGCTGCACTGCACCTGAGGTCAGCAGCGCTGCCGCAGCCCCGACTGCCTGGCCACGTCCAAACGGCAGCAGCTGTTGCCGCTGCTGCTGCTGCACCCCAGCCCAGCTGCTGTGCCCTCCTGGAGCAGCTCCACTGCTGCTGCCTGCAGCACTGAGAGATGCAACACCACCACGGCCAGTGATCACCTTGCCATCACTGCTGCCGTTGCCACTGCTGTGGCTGTCACTGCTGCCGCCATTACTGCTGCACCTGCTGCTGCTGCTGCTGTCACTGCTGTTGCCGTCCCTGCTGCTGCCGCCATCGCTGCTGCTGCTGCTGCTGCTGCTGCTGTCTGACGTTGCAGCTACTGACAGCGCCACCTCAGGGAAGCGTGCAACAATCAGCGCCCCAACCGCTGCCACCTGCTGACTGCTGTAGATGTGCCGCGGGAAATTGAACGCCCGAGAGTGCCTGCTATCACGCATGGCTCAGCGAGCCAGGACAGCAGCACAGGCGGCGGCAGTGATAGACTCAAAGGACATCCAAAAATCCTTTGTCGATCCTGGAAGCCCTACACGCATTGTCCAGCCTGCCTTGCGGCGCACGCAGTACGCAGGCCGTTGCTGCTGCCCCTGCTGCCGCTGCTGCGGCCCAGCTGCTTGCTCTAATGCTACTGCACCTACTGCAGCTGCTACTGCATGCCTAGCTGCAGCCCTAACAGCCTGCAGCCAGGCGTCTGTCTCTGGGGGCGTGCTACTGCGAGCTGCTGCCCACTCAAACCATCCCGGCCGCTCAAACTGCAGCAGCTGCCGCATGGCTGCCACCTGTTGCGGTGTGTAGCTGTCAGCTGGCAGGTTGCCAGCAGCGCGGCCCAGGGCCAGCTGTGCCAGGTCAGCAGCACACGCAGCATGCAGGCGGCTGCTGTAATTCCTTGCAAAGAACTTGTCACCTGTTCCGCGGAGCTGAATTCGATACAATCCATCTACAAAGACTACATTACTGCCATAAGGTGGCCCATCCACAATGCTGCTGAAGTGTGCTGCTGCCTCCGTTGCTGCAACAGCTGCTGCTGCCTCTTCGACTGCTGCATCTACTGCTGCTCGCAGCTCAGCCCGCTGCTTCACACGCACTGCACTCCTCGACAAAACAGCAGCAGCAAGCGCACTGGACACTGTGCTGTTGCTGCTGCTGCTGCTGCTCCTGCTGCTGCTGTTGTTGCTGCCGCCTTGGTTGCTTACGGCCAGTTTCAGCGCAGGGCGCTTCAGCTGCAGCAGCGCTGCCATGGCTGCCACCTGCTGCTGCATGTAGATTCTCGCGGGAAAGTTGAGCAATGCTGCCACCTCTGTGCTGCTGCCCAGTATGGCCAGCCGTGCCAAGTCAGCCGCACAGGCAGCCTGCACACCAGTCTGCACTCGTTTTGCGTATCTCCGTCCGTGCTCAATGCTGTGGGGCACTTGCATGCGCCACTTGCCTGATGCTGACCTGCGCGTCCAACTGCCGCGTGGTGGCGGCTGCTGGCCGTCAAACAGCGCAGCTTCTGCTGGCGCAGCCACAACTGCCACCTCTGCTGCCGCTGCTATTGCTGCATCTGCTGCATGCTTTACTGCATGCTCAGGCGCTGCAAATGTTGGACCATCACCTGCAGCCATTTTGGGCCTGCTGACTGCAGCATGTGCCTGGGCATTGCAGCGGCTCTTGCTGCTGCTGGACCCCTTCAGTTTCATGCTGCTCGCATCAAGTTGCTCCTCACCAGTAGAACTGTCCGTTCTGGTTGCTGCCGCTGCTGCTGTCAGTGCTGCTTCTGCAGCAGCTTCCGTGCTGGGTGTGGTGACAGGTCCAACTGCGGTGCAAAGCAAGCGATCCTGCAGATCACCGACAAGACACTACACCATCACCTTCAAAAGGTGGAGGCGGAGGTAAGAAGTGGCAGCACAAGCGGTTCTGGCACTACGAGTTGCAGCAGTAGCAGCAGCAGCAGACCACCAGCAGCATCAGCACTCACTTGTACCCTCACGGTTCTCTGGTGTAGCAGTTGCTCTCAATAGCTGTGCGACTCTTCTTCGGGTGTGCTCCCCGGTACTCAGGCAAGCAAGATCTCGCACCCACGAGGATGGGAGATAGTACCTGACTACTGACTGGGACCGGAACGAAACGTTTACAAAAGGCCAGAATGCCACCGGCAGCGCTTACTGCTGACGATGCCGGAGCAAGTTCGGCTGTTGAAAGACTGTACCTCTCACACTAAGGTTTGTCTGCCAGCCAGCCAATGGCATTGTTCAGTCAGTCCTGGTAGGGGTTCCAGCAGATTTTTGGACTTGCTTGTAACACAGATCTGACCACTTAAATGCAATTATATGAGCCTGGGACCTCCAGCCACTGAAAGGGACCAGGCGAGAACGACAAATTGCGACACTTGGTCTTGAAACACAACTTGGTCCAGGCTGGCTGTAGCCAGCGCTGGCTAGCGCTCAGCACCACCAACAAGCACAGACCCGGGCACTAACAGAAAGAGCAGGTGGGTTTGCTGCATCTGTTTTGGCCTCAGAAGTGCTCAAAGCTCCTGCCAGAAACGAAGCAATGCACTGCATTACATCACCTTGTAATCATCAACCACAACTATGTGCCAAGAGGGCAGCCTGCACCACGGCCCTGCTCAACCAACCATACTACTGATCAAGCCGTTGTACACCGTAGCAATGACCACCATGTGGCTTGCCGCTGCCCGCATGGCTGCAGCCGCTGGCCCTCACAGCACTGCCGCCAGCACTGCAGCACAAGCCCGCACACTGCTGAAAGATCTACGTGCAGTCGAACGCCAGCTTGCTGCCAGGCCCAGCTGCTGCAGGAAGTGCAGCCTGCTGCCCCATTGCCCGATATTGCTGCATGACACGCACCACATTCTGGGACAAGCGCTCCTGCGGCTGTCATATCCATGCCAAGCACGCTTGCTTGCGTGCCTGAGCTCCAGCACCAAGACATGCCGGACTGGAGCAACAGTGTGCTGTACATTGCGCAGAGCATGCTCCATACCATGCATGCACCACAGACGATTCAGACATGCATGTGACTCACGGCACAGCAGTGCACAGCACGGCACAGCACTGCACTGTGTCGGACCCGGCACAGCACTGCATGCATGTCCTGGCGGATAGTGTTCAGACAGTATGAGCTGGTACGGCCCAATCACCAGGGCAACGTAAACTGCAGCACTCTGACTCACTTGTGCACAGCAAGTCTTCGGGCCCAGCTTCGCTTGACATGCGCAGTCACGCACCCACCGTGGTCCTCAGTACTCGGTGGGTGGAATAATTCGTTGTTAGACAGCATGCCTGACCTTGTGTCACCCAGGGTCAGTTGTCACAAACATACAGCACATGTGCAAAGAGACTATTAGCAGCAACAGCTGCTGCTGCCTTGCAAGGCCATGCTCTCTACTGCTCACAGCATCAGCCTGCCATGTCAGCCGCATGCCGGCAGTGCAGCAGCACATGGCAGCATGCTGCAGCTGCAGCACACCCTGCCCTGGCTGCTGGTGCCGCAGCCAACCTTGCTGCACCCTCTGCGACTGCCCGGCATAACCTGCTGCTGCTGCTGCTACTGCTGCTGCAGCAAGCCAGCCGTTGAGCTACCCGATCAGCTGCCCTCGGCTGTAGGGATGGCCCTGCCTGCTGCTGCTGCTGCTGCTGCTGCTGCTGCTGCTGCTGCCCTGCAAGACGTAGGCCCTGCCAACCACACAGCTGCATCCCTGCTTGGCTGCTGCACAGTGCATGTGACGCTGGCTGCCGCCCCGGGCAGGCTGATGAGAGGGTGGCCACCGCCGGTGCTGCTGCTGATGGCGTTACTGCTGACCAGAATTCAAATGCGGCCTGCTGCAGCTCACATCGCAGCTGCACTGCATCTGAGGGCATCAGCAGCGTAGCAGCAGCCAAATCTGCCTGGCTGCATGCACGCTGCTGCTGCTGCTGCAGCACTTCAGCCCTGCTGCTGTGCCCTCTGTACAGAGCACCTGCTCGGCTGCTGCCTGCAGGGATGTAAGGCCCCATACTGGCATGAGTAGTGAGCCCGCTGCTGATGCTGTTGCTGCTGCTGCTGAGGGCGTTGTAACTGCTGCCGCCGCCATCACTGCTGCTGCCGCCATCACTGCTGCCGCTGCCGTCACTGCTGCTGCCATTACTGCTGCTGCTGCCACTGCTGCTGCTGTTGCTGCCGGGCAATGCGGCTGCTGACAGCTGCACCTCAGGGTGGCGTGCAGCCAGCAGCGCACCAACTGCTGCCACCTGCTGCGTGCTGTAGATGTCCCGCGGGAAATTGAACCTCACTGAGTGCCTCGTAGGCCCTTCCTCCATGGCTAGGCGAGCCAGGTCAGCAGCACATGCGGCAGCAGCAGCATCGTCAAAAGACATTCGAAACCTCTGCCTCAAACCTTCGACCCGAATGCACATTGCCCAGCGTGACTTGCGTGGCCCGAAAGGGCAGCAGTTGATAGGAAACTGCTGCTGCTGCTGCTGCTGCTGCTGTCTATCTGCACGATATGCAGCCGCTTGCGCTGGTGCTGCCTTAGCTGCTGCAGTTGCAGCTGCAGTAGCCGCATCAACTGCTGCAGCCTCAATAGCCTGCAGCCAGGCAGCTGCTACTGGGGGTATGCTGCTGCGTGCTGCTGCCGGCTCAAACCACCCCGGCCGCTCAAACTGCAGCAGCTGCCGCATGGCTGCCACCTGCTGTGCTGTGTAGGTGTCACCTGGCAGGTTGACAGTAGCACGGCCCAGGGCCAGCTGTGCCAGGTCAGCAGCACACACGGCATGCAGGCGGCTGCTATACTGCTTTGTGAAACTGGTGGTGACGCTATAACTTGTCTCACGGACTGCAATCGTGTACACCCCACGATCAGGTACATACCTCACATTCCTGCCATAGGGAGAACCATCACCGCTGCTAAACGGTGCTGCTGCCTTGGTTGCTGCAGCTGCCGCTTTTGCCTCTTCCACTGCTTTGTCTGCTGTCGCTTGCACCTCAGCCCGCTGCGCCTCGCGCTCTGCGCTCCTCAACAACTCAGCAGCAGGCGCTGCACTTAAGCCTGTGCTGCCGGCACTGCTGCTGCTGCTGCTGCTGCTGCTGCTGCTGCTGGGACGGCTGCTGCTGCCCTGGTCGCATGCAGCCAGAGCCAGCTCAGGCCGCTTCAGCTGCAGTAGCGCTGCCATGGCGGCAACCTGCTGCGGCGTGTAGATGCTTGCAGAAAAGTTAAGCTCTGCCGCTGTCTCTGCACTGCTGCCCAGTATGGCGAGGCGTGCCAGGTCAGCCGCACAGGCAGCCTGCACGCCAGTCTGCATATATACATACACATGACGCATGCCTTGAGCAATGGTGCACCATGTGCGAGGCATTTGCATGCACCACCGGCCCGATGATGACCTGCTCGTTCAACTGCCGTGTGGTCGCCGCTGCTGCCCGCTGAACATTGCAGCTTCTGCCGGCGCAGCCACAACTGCCTTGTCTGCTGCTGCTGCTACTGCTGTGTCTGCTGCAAGCTCTACTGCATGCCCAGATGCTGCAGCTGGATCATCACCCGCTGGCACGCCGACACGCCACACCCGCAGCAGCTGCTGCCATGCTGCCAGCTGCTGCGGCGTGTAGGTAGCTGCAGGAAGATTCAGGTAGCTCGCTAACGGGCCGTACAGTGCAAGGCGCGCCAGGTCAGCCGCGCAGCATGCATCAAGGCGGCTGCTGAAGTTCCAGGACACCGCCTTGCTTTGGTGCACCACCGTGCACTGCGAGGAGCCAAGACTGCTGGTGGGCTGGTGGTACACACACCCAAGCCCTAGCGTGCCCGGACGCCAGCTGCTGTGCTGCTGCGGGTGCTGCCAACCGAGCAGCTGCCGCTGCTTCCACAGCAGCGCTGGCTGCAGCCCTTTCTGCCTCGGCCCTGGCTGCCACCTGTGCTGCTGTTGATGCATTCCATGCTGCCACATGCACCCCGGGCTTCGCCTGCTGCAACAGCTCTGCCCATGCTGTTACTTGCTGCTGCTGGTACATGTCAGGCGGAAAGTTCAGCTCCTCTGAGCTCACGTTAACGGTGTGCAGTGCGAGCCGGATGAGGTCAGCCGCGCAAGCTGCTTCAACAGCGGTACTGAAACTCTTTCTGACTCTGCCAGCTGGAGTAGCTTGCTGAGCAACCCAGGTGCCATTCTTGTTCAGATATGTACCTCGTGGTTTCAGGCTGCCATCTTCCAGTTGCTGCACAACAGTAGGACTGGTCAACCTCGCTGCTGCCACTGCCTCCACACCGCTGCTTTGGCAGCAGCTGCAGTGCCGGGTGCGGCCATGGGGCTGACAGCGGTGCAACTAAACCAGCCTGCAAACAGCAACAGAACAACACATCATGTCGGCACCTTGGTTTGGGGATGGTGCAGGTCATACTGCGCAGCATCAGAAATGGCATTAGCAGCAGTAGCAGTTGCAGTAGCAGCAGCAGTAGCAGACTAATCCTAGATCGCCCACTAGCATCAGGACTCACTTCAGCCCACGGTTTCCTGATACACTGAATGTACTACTTGTATATCAACTGTTTTAGCAATGATTGGCGGCCGTGCGACGGGTGTGTCGGCAAGTTGTTGCTGAGCATCCCATACCCAGGACGGATAGTTTGACTGTGGCCGGATGAACTCACTTTCGTGGAAAATCAGAACGAGAGCAACAGCTTGATCTGCTGTAACCGATGGTCCTAGTTCAGCATGTGGGCCTGATGACGCTGACGTTACTAGGGTTCGGCTGTTTGCCTTTTGAATGGCAGACAGCCTAGCAGCCCAGCATTAAGGGTCCCAACGTGCATGCAGGTCAATCATTGCAAGCATGACGCAATTTAAGAGTACTCACATGGCCTGAACTAGCGTGAAGAGGCCTGCCACATGAGGCCCCTTCCTGGCACGACTTCAAGCCCGTTCAACCACGTCCCATTGTCAACATCCAGATGACATGCACCCCGAAATACGTGTCAAGGGAGGGCAGACTACACCACCACACTGCTGCCCTGTGCTGCTGCATGCTTGGTCGCCAGATGTGCTCACAGCACTGGTGCCAGCACTGCAGTGCAAGGGGCTTGCCAGGGGGGACGAAATCCTACTGGCTCGCTACCACAGCACAACTGGGCAAGCACAAATGCCGGGAGCGGGAGGCAGTGCCTCACCAGCAGAACACGTCACAACACCCTATACAGTGCAAGCTTGCAAACTGCCACAAGTGCTTCATGCAAGCAAACATCAGCATGCTGCCAGGCCCAGCAGCTGCAGGAAGCACAGGGACTCTGCAAACTCCCTGCAGCACAAACATGTTGACAGCTGTTAACAGGAAGCACAGCACCTGCTGCATCAGCGCCAGACACGGATGAACACGACGCACCACACGTCGCGCAAGAATGCTATTGCCCCTGTCAAGCTCACACGGTTGCGCTCCAGAGCAGTAACAGATGCACAAGTGAGCATTGTGTTCCTTTCTGCTTTCTACTTTCCCCTGCTAAGGTTGCCATGTCCGCCTGTCATGTCAGTTGCCTGCCGCAATGCTACACTGCATGCCAGCGTACACGCCCTGCCCCTGCTGCTGCTGCTGGTGCCGTAGGCAACCTTGCTGCCCTCACAGCACCCACCCGGCTGCGGCTGCTGCTGGTGCTGGTGCTGCTCCTGCAGCAAGCCGCCCGCTCAGCTGCCGCCCGCCTTGCTGCACTCTGCTTTGGCAGCAGCCCCAGCTGCTGCTGCTGCTGCTGCCCTGCAACCTGCAAGCCCTGCCCCCTGTGGCGCTGCATCCCTGCTGGACTCCTGCTGCACAGAGACCGTGGTGCAAGCCGCCGCACTGATGTCGGCCCGGCCGTTGTTGCTGCTGCTGCTGCTGGTGTAGCTGCTGGCCAAGGTGTGGTGTCGACCTGCTGCAGCTCACAGCGCAGCTGCACGGCACCCCTCTGATCAGAGGGCAGCAGCAGCGCTGCCGCAGCCACCACTCCCTGGCCGTGTGAATGCGGTGGCTGCTGCTGCTGCTGCTGCGCCTCGTCCCTGCTATTGTCCCCTTCAGAACCACATCCGCTGCTGCTAAAGCTGCCACTGCTGCTGTATGCATGCCGCCGCCGCCGACGCTGCTGCTGCTGCCGCTGCTCATCCCTGTTGCTGTCACCTGCAGAACCACAGCTGCTGCTGCTGCTGTTGCTGCCACTGCTGGCGGCTGCTTCACTGCTGTTGCCGTCACTGCCGCCGCTTCCCGCCTTACCAGCTGGTGACAGCGCCACCCCGGGGTAGCGTGCAGCGATCAGCGCACCTACTGCTGCCACCTGCTGCGTGCTGTAGATCTCTGGCGGGGGGTTGAACGTCGTCGGCCGCACTGAGCGCTCTTCCCGCATGGCTAAGCGAGAGGTCAGCAGCACAAGCGGCAGCAGCAGCATCTGCAAAGGTCATATATAAACGCGCAATTTGAGGCAAACCTTTCACGCGAATCACTATTGACCAGCCGGACTTGTTGGGCCGGCAGAGGATAGGTTGCTGCAGCTGCTGCTTAGGAGCTGCACGGTATGCAGCTGCTTGCTCTGGGTGTGCCTCAGCTGCAGCAGCAGCAGCTGCTGCCACTGCATGCCTTGCTGCAGCCACAACTGCTCTCAGGTAGACAGCCGTCTCTGGAGGCGTGCCATTGCGGGATCTGCCGCTGCTTGCTGCTGCCGGCTAAAACCACTCCGGCCGCTCAAACTGCAGCAGCTGCCGCATGGCTGCCACCTGCTGCGCTGTGTAGCTGTCACCTGGCAGGTTGACGGAAGCGCGGCCCAGGGCCAGCTGCCCCAGGTCAGCAGCACACACAGCATGCAGGCGGCTGCTGTAATACATAAAAAATTTCTGAAAGTGGTGAGGGCTTTGTGACCTGCGCCTTGCAGCGCCATCACATACAGCCCATGGCCATGACCAGGTACAAAGTCCACGTTTTTGGCACGCAAGGGCCCATCAACACTGCTGCTGAACGGAGCTGCTGCCTCCGTTGCTGCTACTGCTTTTTCTGCCTCTTCCACTGCTGCATCTGCTTGCGCTCGCAGCTTATTCTGCTGCTTCACACGATCTGCACTCCTCAGCAGGTTAGCAGCAGGCAGCGCACTGGGCACTGTGCTGCTGCCACTGCTGTTGCTGCTGCGGCTGCTGCCCTGATTGCATGCAGCTAATTGTAACAAAGGTTGCTTCAGCTGCAACAGCGCTGCCATGTTTGCCACCTGCTGCTGCGTGTAGATGCTTGCAGGAAAGTTGAGCGCTGCTGCTGCCTCTGCACTGCTGCCCAGTATGGCGAGGCGTGCCAGATCAGCCGCACAGGCAGCCTGCACACCATCCTGTGCACGCTGCTGACAATGCTTGCCTTGCACGATGCTGCCGTGCAGTTGCATATACCACTTGCCATATGACATGGTTGTCCAACTGCCGCGTGGTGGCGGCTGCTGTCCGTTGAACAGCGCAGCTTCTGCTGGCGCAACAACTACTGCTACCTCTGCTGCTGCTGCTATTGCTTCTTTTGCTGTGCGCTTCACTGCACGTTTAGCTGCTGCAGTTGACGCATCACCCGCCTGGCTGGTGCTGTCTGCTGCAGCACGTGCCTGATTACTGAGGCTGTCCTTGCTTCTGCTGGTCCCCAGTGGCTGCATGCTGCCCGCATCACGTTGCTGCGCCCAACAGCTGTCGTCCTGGCTGCTGCCACTGCTGCTGTCACAGCTGCTTCTGCAGCAGCAGCTGCTGCACTGTTGTTCTGTGTGCCAGGCTAGGAGCCTGCAAGCCACCCACGTGCAAGTACGTCACACCACAACAATGATTACCTATCATTAGGGGGGTCAGAAGTGGTGGGCAAGCAGCAGCGGCAGCAGCAGCAGCAGCAGCAGCAGCAGCAGCAGCAGCAGCCCAGCTGCCAGTAGCAGCACCCACCTGTATCCTCCCACGGTTTGCTGGTTCTAGGTGCTTGGCAATGCGCTGCGGACCGGACGCAACCTCTTCCGCCAGGCGAGGCGAGCAACTGTCGATTTACAAAAAGATGGGTCTACTTGGGAACAGCCTGAGCTGCGAAGGCACAGGTTGGAAGCGACATCAACAGCACGGACCACTGACATGCAAGCTTGTCTTATTTCAACCGCCTTTCGATGCTGAGATCGCTACGTTTGACTGTTAGCCAATCGCTATGGCATGGTTCACTCAACACCAAGAACCCTTACCAGTCTTGGAGCCCTGCCTGGCACATTCTATTCCCGCATCCCCCAAAAAACGTGGCATCTCAGTGTGGGATTTCTTTGCAACGATGGCTTGACACATAAGCTGCAAGGCTGTGCGCAGCAGCTTGATGCTGCTCCTTCCAGGCCCGCCGGCATTGCCGGCCTGAGGCCATGCAAGTTTAGTGGGTGCTAGCATATAGGCAGCCCTGTGACGCAATATATCTGCCTTCTTTATCCTTAAACCCATCATTTACCCTTCTGCCCCAAGAATGTGACAGGGGTTCAGGGGAGGCAACAACCCCTTGGCCATGCTCTTGACACTCTGCACAGTCAGCGTCATGCCTGGCGATGCCTAGCAATCAAGTTCACACATCTCTCTTAAAACCAGGCCGGATGAAATCAACCGTGTGTGCTGGCTTATGTTGAGGCCTCTGCCTGTGTGCCTCCGAATAAACATTGGAACTGTCAACTGGATGCAAGCGCAAAAGTTTGTGGTGTCAAACAACAGCCATTACTGTGGCCTGACCGGACACTACAAAGTCAGTTACTAACTAGTGCTAGTAGCACGCAGTGCTCGATGTTTGACAACTACAAGACAAGTGGGTGCATACCAACGCTCACTACGCTTCAGGACTACACCCAACCCCAGGTTCGCCTGACTGTTGCGTGTGACTAGCCAGTAGGATTTCGTCCCCTCTGGTAACAAAAAAAAGGCACTAGCCCAGAAGCCCGGCTTTGGCCCACTACCAGCTTGCAGAACAGCCCTGGAAAGCTGCTGAAAGTTCTCCGCACAGTCAGGCGCTAGCATGCTCAAAGCCCATATCCACCCAGGCCTGACATACTAGCTTACACAACTCCTCAATACGCCGGCGCACGCTGAGGCAAGCCTGCCGCGCCCGTGCGCACACGCTTGCGCGCCTGAGCCCTAGCACCTGCACGCCTCAGCACCCCTGCTGCTGCTGCTGCTGCACCCTCAACTGCCTGGTCCTCTGCTTCAGCATCTTGCTCAGCTTCCGTCTCGCTGTCTGTCTGCATGCCTTCACTCTCAAGGCCAGGCGTGCTGCCAGGCGTCTTGCTGCAGCCTCTGCTAGCAGCCACCGGCTGGCCGGCAGCAGCAGCAACAGCAGCAGCAGCAGGCTCATCGCAGTTCGCCGCAGCAGCACCGGTGCTGGCATCAACATCAGCAGAGGCTGCCAGCTGCTGTTCAGCGTCTTCACATGTGCCTGCTGCCGGTCTCTTGATACCGCCCATATGGTGGCCAAGCGCTGCTACAGCCGCCGCCACTGCTGCCGCCACAGCCGCTGCTGCAGCTGCCGCACGCTGCTGCCGCAACTCGCTATCAGCACGTGAAGGTTCTGCTGGCGTGGCGCCGCCTTGCTCTGCTGCTGCCTGCTGCCGGGTGATCCTCTGCAGACAACACAGCACAGGGCACAGCCGGCGCACGCATCAGCACTTGAATTGCGTAGCGTAGGCACGTCTACAACAAACCCCACAGCACAAAGTTGCCGGCGCCAGCCATGCATGGCTATTTTAATTGTTGTACAGAAGCACGTGTGCTGCAGCATGTCCACCCTGTTCTGCATCTCCACCCGACTACTCGTCCCTGCTACATTGTCCTGGCAGCCAGCAGCACATCTTCAGTGCATAAACTTCAATCCAGAGCCAAGCGCGCATGCATTCCACACTTTTCTGTTACAAACATTGAAAACAATTTATAAACTTCCTTGGTGAGCCCCACTCACCCGCTCCTGTGCAGGTGCAGAATGCGGCTGCCCCTGCCCCTGCCCCTGCTGCTGCTGCGCTCGCTGGGCGCGCTGCAGCTGCCGCTGCTCCTTGGCAGCTGCAGCAGCCACACGCTTGGCCCGCCGCTCCCTGCGGGCCTCCTCTGCCTCGTGCAGCTCCTGCAGCTGCAGCAGCACGTCTATCCGCTGCTCTTCTGTGAGCCTGGCAAAGCGTGCCCTGAGGCTGCTGCGGGGAGCATCGTCGCCTGCTCCCTCGTCTGCTGCTGCCCCTACTGCTGCTGCTGTTGCTGCTGCTTCAATGAATGGCTGTTTGACTTCTTCTGTTGCTGTTGCTGCCTCTGCTGCTGCTTCACTAGTTGCTTGTTTGCCTATTTCTGCTGCTGCTACTGCTGCTGCTGTGTCCCTTGCTTCACCTGCTGCGGCTACAGGAAGGGCGGCAGTACTGTGCTCTGCCCTGCTGTCCGCTGCATCTGCAGCTTGTGCTGGGGTGCTGTCTGCTGCTGGGTGGCTAGGAAGCAGCGGGTGTGTGGTGCCAGCATCACTGGGGCAGGTGCCGTCAGGTGGCAGGGGCTGCACAGCAGAAGCACTCTGCTGCTGCCGCTGCTGCTGCTGCTGCTGCTGTAGTGGCTGCTGCGCACTGCACCCACATCCTAGGCTGTCAAGCGTCTCTGCTGCATCTGCAGCCGCCACAGCGTCCAGGGCTGGTGCTATCACATCTGCCTGCTCAGCTGCCACCAGGCTGCTGCACCTGCTCTGCGCACGGGTCATGCGCTTTTCTGGCGAGGGTGTTGCTACTGCTGGGGTGCTTGTCACACGTGCCGCTGCTGCTGCTGGTACTGGTGATGCTGGTGGTACCGCGGCAGCAACTGTGTTGCTTGCAGGTTGGGCTGCTTGCGCTTGCAGAGAGCTTGCTGCTGCTGCTGCTGCTGCTGCTGCTGCTGCGGGTGCTGGCACGGCAGCTGGCTCTGCTGCTGGCACACCTGAGCTGCTGCTCCTGAGCCTGCCAGAGCGGCAAGGCTGCTGCCGCCACTGCTGCTTTTCCTGCTGCTGCTGGGACTGCTGTTGCTGCGCTGCAGGCAGCTGCTGCTGCTCCTGCAGCTGCTGTTGCAGCTTCCTGAGGTCAGATGGCAGCAGCTTGCTGACTGCCTGCTGCAGCTCATCTGCAGAGCAATGCTCTGCATACTCTAGGATGTGCTGCAGCATGCTCCCTTGAGGCACACTCTGAAAGCTGCCATGCAAGTGCGGCTGCGGTGCTGCATCTATGGCTGCTGGCTGCTCCATGGGCTGCTGTGCTGGCTGGTGCTCCTGCTTCTGCCTCTTGCGCTGCAGCGGATGCTGAGGGATTGTGCTTTCTGGGGTGCACCTGCTGTTGGGAGGTTCTGCTGCTGGCGGCTGGTCAGCTGCCGTGAGCTGCTGCTGCTGTTCCTGCAAGCAGGTCTGCGACGTCTGCTGGGAGTCAGAGCTGCAGCTGGCACCTGGGGCGGCAGAATCGCATGCTGGCCTGTTTCGTGGCCTTGGAGGGCTTCTGGCACCTTCAGCTGCGTGCAAAGAAGGCATGATGGGAGCAGGCAGGCTTGCAGGAGCCAGGAAACGCAGCTCAGCTAGCTGCGCTAGCTGCAGAATGACTGGCGCGCCAATCTGGCCTGACAGCACCTAAACACAGGTCCCACTGAGATGCAACAGTGCAGTGTGGTGCCTCTCACCTGTTGATATGCCAGCTCTCGTGGACACCATGCTGCTGCTTGCTGTCGTGCTGGTCTGCAGTGCCTGAGGCTGGCAACATGCAGCAACACCTAGAGCAGGAAGAACAGCGCGCAAACCACGCTTTTAAGTACGATGGAAGCCTACGCGGCATTGCCCACCCTCGGCAGCCTTTGTTTCACGCGTTCGTTTCGTCATGGGCTGTACAGTTGCCCGGCTGTTGCATTTCGCCTGGTTGTACACAGTAGGGCAGCCAAATCATACACAGCTATACAGTTGCTGAACTGTTTGCACCATTGCGCGAACTGGCTGCTCGGAGTCAAGGAGTCAAAGTGGCCCACTGAAGTCACCAGGTCAGCCAGTTTGGTCAGGTAGCCTCTGAACCAAGTTCAGCATATGCAGCCGCTTACCTTTTAGACCGCACCTGCAAACTTTGAAAAGAACGTATATTGCTGTGATGTTCACAGCCTTGAGAGCAGTGGTGGTGAGCAGCTGCAACCTGATGCGCTGCACCAGGCGGCACCAGACTTGCTGTCAAACGCCAGGGTGGATTTGAAGCTTAGCAACCACACAAGTTACTTCATGCAATCAAGCTCTTTGAACAACTGGAAAGTACATGGATGCCAATTTATTGTGTGCCGCACTGCGGGTGGCAACTATTCTCTGCCAGAGCAGCCAGAACCCCAACTTGGTCGATGATCAGCGTTGCCATAACTTGCCCATCTCAGCAAGGCTTGCAGCACATGCTGAACTTATTGTAGCTCAGCAAACAAGCAACACCTTCTTAGGTGCTGGGTCACGTTGAGCCTGATGCACCATCATGACCACCACAGCAACTAGGCAAGCTGCACTTCAAGTTGCACGCACAGACCGTCTGTGTCGGACTGTGTGCCAATAGCGTCGTACAGTTGCAGTACTCGCCACAATACTGGTAGACTGACAGCTGCCTGGCACTGCCAACGCAGAGCAGCAGAGCACAGCTCTGCGGCTCAGTTCAAGCAAGTCCCCAAGGCTTCAGCTGCAGGTTGACGCAGAGAGCATGCATGCCAACTGGCTGGAGACTGCCAGCCGCGCACTGTATGCTACAACGTGTAGCTGCAACCCGGCACAAAGGAAGAGTGTGTTAAAAACAGCATGCACACACTGAATGAAATATGCAGCACACATACAAGTCGAGGTGACAGACTGCGGATGCCACACTTGACCATCACTGCCATTGCAGGCAATTCAAACAAACACCTGCCAGGTGTTTGCAGGAATGCTGTCAACACAGTCCTTCATCAAAGCAACGGTGCCGGTCGCCAGAGTTACACACAAACAACAGCTGCCAGGCCAGATGGCCAGCTGGCATGCTGCAGCATTGTGCTTGTAAGTCACACAAGTCAACACATCTTGCGTCGGGTGCAGCGGGCACTTTTATGCTCATTCCAGGGATGCTATTGGACCAGAGCTGTGTGTGCTTCAGGCATTTGACAAATCCAGTTGACAAATCCAGTTGATGATCATCACCAATCAAAGTGCAATGTGCAGCTGGTCGCGGCTGCGATGCGCTTGACTAGGCTCACAACCATGCACTGCAGAGCCAAGGTGCCTGCAATGGGATGCCGCCAGCACCATCCTCACCCAGCAACCTGGCAAACGCGCTCTTAGTGTATGTCGCCAGTGCCCCGCTCATGCCAGTGCATGATGTGCATACTAAAATCTAAACTCACAGCACGCATGCCGCCAATGCTGTGCTCATGACAGCTGCATGATGTGGATACTCACAGCCAAACTCACAGCACGTATGCAGACATGCAGAGAGGCACATGATCAGCCCTTACGCAGCAGCAGCATGCGATTATCACGCTGGGCGCAACCACGCTGATATGACTGTTGAGCGGCATGCCCACAGCGCAGCTGCGCACAAGCCTTGTGTGCAAATTTGCTCGGCACGGCACGGCAGGCTGCGGCTGCATCATGCAAACAGGTACGCTGATTCACCTGCCGCGTAAGCCCCACATGCAGCCTGTATGGCATGCAAAACCAAGCACTCTCTGCAATTATGCAGTCGTGGATAACCTGGCAGGCCAACTGTGGCTGCATCACTGATGCATTGAGGCACGCAGATTCACCTACCGCGTAAGCCCCACATGCAGCAGGTACGGCATGCACAACCAAACACTCTCTGCAATGATGCAGTCGTGTATACCCTGGCAGGCCAACTGTGGCTGCATTACTTATGCATTGAGGCACGCTGATTCACCTGCCGCGTAAGCTCCACATGCAGCAGGTATGGCATGCAAAACCATACACTCTCCGCGATAATGCAGTCATGTATAACCTGGCAGGCCAACTGTGGCTGCATCACTGATGCATTGAGGCATGCTAATTCACCTGCCGCGCAAGCTCCACGTGCGGCCGGTATGGCATGCAAAACCAAGCACTCCCTGCGATTATGCAGTCATGTATAACCTGGCCGGCCAACTGTGGCTGCATCACTGATGCATTGAGGCACGCTGATTCACCTGCCGCGTAAGCCCCACATGCAGCAGGTATGGCATGCAAAACCAAGCACTCTCTGCAATTATGCAGCCGTGTATAACCTGGCAGGCCAACTTTGGCTGCATCACTGATGCATTGAGGCACGCTGATTCACCTACCGCGTAAGCCCCACATGCAGCCGGTGTGGCATGCAAAACCAAACGCTCTCTGCGATTGCAGTCGTGCAGTCATGTATAGCCTCGCAGGCCAACTGTGGCTGCATCACTAATGCATTGAGGCACGCTGATTCACCTGCCGCGCAAGCCCCACACGCAGCCGGTATGGCATGCAAAACCAAACACTCTCTGCAATGATGCAGTCGTGTATACCCTGGCAGGCCAACTGTGGCTGCATTACTGATGCATTGAGGCACGCTGATTCACCTGCCGCGTAAGCCCCACATGCAGCCTGTATGGCATGCAAAACCAAGCACTCTCTGCAATTATGCAGCCGTGTATAACCTGGCAGGCCAACTGTGGCTGCATCACTGATGCATTGAGGCACGCTGATTCACCTACCGCGTAAGCCCCACATGCAGCCGGTGTGGCATGCAAAACCAAACGCTCTCTGCGATTGCAGTCGTGCAGTCATGTATAGCCTCGCAGGCCAACTGTGGCTGCGTCACTAATGCATTGAGGCACGCTGATTCACCTGCCGCGTAAGCCCCTCATGCAGCCGGTCTAGCATGCAAAATCAAGCACTCTCTGCGATTATGCAGTCGTGTTGTAACCTGGCAGGCCAACTGTGGCTGCATCACTAATGCATTGAGGCATGCTGATTCACCTGCCACGCAAGCTTAACATGCGGCTGGATATAACATGCAACACCAAGCACTCTCTGCGATTATGCAGCCGATAATGTTATGGTCTGCAAACTGTGGAAAGGCATGCCTGGATGCAGATGTATGCCACGCACAGCTGCAGGAGCTGGCATGCGACTGCCGTGTTTCCTGCACTTCAAGCTCAATGTCACAGGCGAGATGCGTAACCACTACCACATGCGCAACACATGTCGCATGCCCGCCAGCAAGGTGCATGAACAGTCTGCACTGCAACCTGGGGCCTCAACAGCAGAGCTTGCAGGGCCGTGTCTGCCAGCACAACAGCAGCAGCAGCCAGGGCTGCTGAACCAATGCTGCTGCCTTTTGAGACCCACAATGCACTGGAGTACAGTTGATGTGGCCATAATGGTGATACAAATGGTGCCATGAGGTGAAGACTGGAGGGTTAAGCACACAGTTGATTTTATGCAGGCGCGCTGCTTGATCATGTTGTATGATTCAGTGGCGATAATGCCTTATGTATTGTGGCATGAAGCTCAACACAATCACCTTTGGGTTGATTGCAGGCCATGCACGCCTTTCCAATGACTCCCGCTGCACTACAGAATGCACTGCGGGCTGCGCAGTCGAGCACATGCACCTCACTTGCTACTGACTGCACCTCACGTGTATATGTCAGCTACATATCAGGGCATGCCAAACGCCCCAAGCTCCACCAATAAATCGCCACGACAGTCATCAAGGGACCAAAAAAGATTGCTGCTGCTAACAAAGGCCTGCATGCCGTAGATTAGCTGCGTGCAGGGTGCAAAAGGTGCAACGGCAGCGCAGTCAACGCAGCACTGTGGGTGCTGCTGAACACTGAAATGGTTGACCAACGTAACGCGCTGTGCTGCGTGTCGATAATTAACACCGATATCACCACAATATAGAAAGTGCCTGACGCCAGCTGGGTGCAGGTGGCGGCGCAGTGCCATGTTGAGTGCAATCAAACGCAACGCAGCCCCCATAACCTTCCCCTACTTCGCCTGTCCCATAATCACGGCGGCGCACTGCCACATGAAGTGCAATTGATTGCCACAAAGCCCACATAACCTTCCCTTACTTTGCCTGTCCTATAACCTACAGCAGTTATGGCTGTCAATGAAATGTGATCAAGAATGCTTATAGATGAGCCATCCCTGTGTGCCTATGGTGTCAATGCAGCTCACATAACGATGAATGCTAGTAATGCTGTTAGAGGTGCATGTTGCCATGCGTCTGCTGCTGCATCTGCTGCTGCTGCTGCTGATTGTGCAGTCCATGCAGCAATGCACTGCTGTTGCCACCTGCAGTGTCATATTGGTTCAGCAGCCGCACAGCAGCACCTAGCATGTCTGAGCCTGGCTGCTGCCTGCCATGCACAACATTTGACAAGCCGTTGCTGCCTAGACCTATGCCAGGGTTTGAGTTGAATGCGCCCTGCTGCAAAAGACCGCTGCTGGCCTGTGCCAGCAGCTGGAAGATCCGTGCATCTTCAATGAGGTGTTGCTGCTGGCTGCCATACACAGGGTGGCTGGCAGATGTGCATGCAATGTCATCGCTGATGCGGGGCATGTTCTGCTGGCGCTGCTGCTGCTGCTGCTGCTGCTGCTGCTGCTGCTTCTGCTGGTGCTGCTGCTGCTTCTGCTGGTGCTGCTGGTGCCAGCTCCACCAATCTGGCTGCCACCACTGCTGACAATCGACATTTGCAGCAGCTGCTGCTGGTGCTGGTGCTGCTGCTGCATCAGCAGCAGCAGCTGAAATATGCACGCTGTCGTTGGCCACCAGCATCGTCTGCTGCTGCTGTTTGCTGTTCACTGCATGGCATCTGGAGTTGCTGGTGTCGCTGAACAGTTGCCGCTGTGACGTCCTCCTGCTGTTGCTGTTGCTGCTGTCATCGCTGCTGCTGTGGCTGCTGCTGTGTGTGGAGTGATCAGCTGCAGCAGTAGCAACAGCTGCGGCAGGGCTCAGAAAGCCGCCATCAAAGAATGCTGGTGAGGCGCAGCAGCTTTGCAAGACAGCTGTGCTAGGGGCTGGCGATAGGCCATCTTTCAGGTGCTGCTGCCAGCCTCCGCCTGACCCTGCTGCTGCTGCTGCCGCTGCTGCTTCGATGCGCTGCTGCTGTTGCTTCTGCTGGACTTTGGCGTCCAGAACAGCCTGCTTGCCGTGCATTGGGAGGCACCTGCAGTATGACATGCATCGGTTTGACATCCCGCTTACACATGTGCATGAGGCGCATGACCTGCTGCTGCAGCACCTGCATTTGCATACCAACACTGTGCATGATGACAATTCTAGAAGGCAGCAGATGTGCTTTTGGTTGGGCATCTGGTTGGTTATGCATGTGCCTCATCCGCACCTGCGGCAGAGTGGCACTGCATCGCCGCTACTGGCAGATGCTGTGTAGGCTGTCCAGGAGCGACAGACCCTGCAGCAGAGCAGCAGAGCAGATGATGATGAGCATCTAAAGCACCAGCAATTCATCTGCTGCTGGCGTCAGAACAGCAGGTACGCACAAACAGCATGCCAGCATCATCATGAGCAGCAACAGCGTGTGCATGCACACGAGTACTGACTGTACACTGACGCCATTTACAGAAGCGCCTTACTTGCAGGCATGGAACCAGCCTCCAACTGGGATAGAGGTCCCAGGGTAGTACTGGTCGAGCTGAGGTGCAGGTGCTAGCTGCAGCTGCAGTGCGGGAGCCCTGATTGTTCGAGCCGCTTGTCCCGCTGCATGGCCCTTGTCCTGCCGCTGATCAGCTGGCATGAGCTGCGGGCTCTCGCGCAGCTTACGTTTGTTACGAGCTGAAGAGCAAAACATCGAAACAATAGTCTGCGGTGAAAAACAGGAAGGCGCTAATGCGACGACCCAACGAGAGAGGACGCTGCACGAAGTCTAGGTGACCAAGGCTAATGAAAAAACTTATTGCTATGTGTTTACGTAAACTAAAACGATTGGTCAAGTGCTGCCTAAACAAAAAAAGTCGAAAGGCACAGCTACACGCGAGAGATACGCGCGACCTGGCAGGCAGTACAAACAGGACACGCGGGACGTTGTCCAGCTGCACAACGATGAATCTTCTGCAGAGCTCCACGATGTACAAGTGTTTTGAATGCTACGTACTTACGATTCAACCAACCATGCCTTAAGAGCCAATGAAAGTTTCTGCGACGCAAGCCAAGCACTGTTTTCTCTGTAGTCCAGACTCACTGCGGTGGTACCATCAGCTGATCGCCTTGTTTCGTCACACGAAAAAATGGCATACAAGCAGAGACAATGCACCACCTGATCGCATGGCCGCTGCCAACATCTGCACCTTCCGCCTGTAGCACTGCATGCAGGCCAGCAACAAAGTTGCAGAGCAGCAACATGCATTCCTGTGAGCACATTCCTGCAGCCAGGCAACACTTGCGCCTGGAAACCTCATGCTTCCACCACGACCTGCAAACCCCTGAGCTGCGCAAACACCTGAGCCTCCGTTGAAAACAGCCTCCACTGGCAGCAACAACAGAACAGCCAGGCAGGTATGCGCTGCAGTTGTGCCACCATGAATGTTTCCTGCCAAACTGTCAAGGCTGACTTCAGATATATAATACAATATATCTGGGTATTGGCTACCAATATACAGTGGCTTGAAGCTCACAGGCAAATTTAGGATCAGAAACTCCTCACACCACACACTCCAACATATGCCAACCATCAAGACAGTTGCTTGGTAGCACCACCTAAGTAGGCTCTGCCAGTGGCAAAAGCCCTACTTTGAGTTTACGCATGGCACACTTTTGAGTGATCACTCCCCAAGCTGAAGCTCATACAGCTCGATGTGGCTGCTCCTGTACCCTTCCGGCAGCTGCTGCTGCTCCAGCTGCTGCACATTGCAGCCGCCAGGCACTGCAGCAGCAGCTCCCAGCAGCGCCTGACGCAGCTCATCAGAGCGCGCTTCAAAACTGACAAGCACGCGCGTCCGCTTGTTGCTGCTGCTGCTGCTGCAGAGTGCCTTTACAGCTGCCATAAAGCCGCTGCTGCTAGGCACAGTTCCACTTGGATCTGGGTAGATGCAATCAGTGCCTACGATCAGATCAATCGGCCCATGCGCTGTTATGCTGGCTGCTGTAGCTGCTGCAGCTGCTGCATCCTCCCAGTCAAGGCCTGCTACTGTCACACTGCCTGGTGCAGGGCACACAAGAGCCTGCTGCTGCTGCTGCTGCTGCTGCTGCTGCTGCTGCTGCTGCTGCTGCGCCCCTCCCACTGATTCTGTACTGCCTGCTGCTGCTGCTGCTGCTGCTGGCATAACGGCTGCCAGAAGTTTGTTTTTGGCTGCGTTGACGCGTGCATGTACTGTCATTGCTGGTTTGTCTGTCAGGTACACAGCAGCACCCAGGCGTGCTAGCACAAGGCCAACTAGGCCCATGCCCGCACCCAGCTCAACGACCCGCAGGCCTGCAAAAACACGAGCGATGGAACTCACGCACAGAGCAGAAAGCGGCACTGAGGGCAGAGGTTTTGCTGCCAGGGGTTTGAAGTGTGACTGTGTGTACACCACATCTACTGTTGTTACGGCTGCCGCTTGCTGCAGCTGTTGCTAACGCTGCTGCCGCCACAGCTTGAAACACAACTGCTGCTGCTGCTGCTGCTGCTGCCGTCTCGCCCTTGCAAGCACCACATGCGGTGTATAATCTGCTGCCTGTTGATGTCATCACACTTGCAAGTTCAGTGGCTGCATCAGCATGCCAACGCTAGCCCTATCCAGTACAACGCGTGTTTCCATAGCGCAGCAGGCAGCGCACCTGCAAATGCCCCAGGCGGTTGGGCGTCCAGGTATGCAGATAGTACGTACGCTCCATCCCAAGCGCAAGCCCCCACCCGCACATTGCTCCCTTTGAGGGCTGTGGGGTTCTGCTTCAGTGTCACTGCCTGGCCGTGCTGCAGCTGCACTGTGAGTAGGTCTGCTGCTTGTGTCTGTGCTCTGTCGAGGCCTTCTAGTGTACCTCTCACTGGCTGCTTGTCCTCTGGTGTTGTGATGCAGGGTCCAGCGACAGAAAAGGCGAATGTGTTTAGAAGATCGTCAAACAGGCAGGCAAGGCGGCTTTGACGGCGCAGGACTGTGGTGCATGCAAGCAAAGAGTTGGGTAAGCAAGAAGCAAGGGACAAGTGACAGCCAGAACACACGAACCTTGAAGGTCTGCTGGAAGTGCTGGAGCAGGTGCTGTGCTGTGCCTGGATGCACAAGTGCTTGCTGCATAACAACTATGTAACTACCTTCTCGTTTTCAAGCAAGTATGGCTCCTTGTTGTACACTCCTTACACACCTGGATCCCAGCCTTCATAGATGATTTTCATGGCAGCAAGAACAGTGGGAGCAGCAGGCCGGCCACCAGCAGTTGTTACAGGCTACTGAGAGTAGCTGTATGTGCAGATATGTTGCTGGAAGATGTTATAATGGTCAGTGTATATTGCTTTGCTGATGTCTCACTGTCTGCTGCAAGGAAGCACATCACAGCTGCAGCGGTGTTGGCTGGCAGCAGCAAGGTGCATCAAACGAGGCAGTGGTTCACAGTGACACGCGCAAAACATCTCATCGCATAGAAACTGCCTACAATGGACCGTTTTCTACATCACACAGCCACAAAGAGCGTTACTGTCGACCAGGGTTTCCTTGCCGGCCGTGTGCAGGGATTGCGTCTAGGCAGATCGACCAACCGATCTGCAGCATGTCGTCAAGTTTTGCTTTTGTCGTATGCAATCTTATGCAACGCTTGATTCCGCAAGGCACGGCACTGCAGGTTGTAGATGTCACCCCGTTCCCAAGTTGCTGCATCAGGAACGTGTGCCCTGCTCGGTTTGTATGGTAACCTGTGATGATTCTGTTGACACCTGGTAGCAGCACAAACCAAACCACAACAACACGGGCTCGATGCTAGTAATGGCTGGGCTGCAGCACCACGGCAAAGCACCAGCAGCTGCAGGCTTGCACATTCAACACAAAGACAGGCGTTGGTGCCAGCAAGCAGCATGCAACCGACTTGTTGCATTAGCTGTGCATATCTGCTCAAGCCAAGCATGAATCCAGACACCTTCAATATCTACTCCAGACACATCTAATCCAGACACATTCAATACGACTCCTCCAGCAGCAAAGATGACCCATCCAGATAAGCACAGCCGCTGCGCTAACATCAATATCTACTCGACTCATCTTGCTGCTGCTGCTGCTGCTGCTGCTGCTGCTGCTGCTGCTGCAACCCCTGCTGCTGGTGCTGCTGCTCCAGCCCCTGCTGCTGCTCCAGCCACGGCGCCGAGCCCGTCAGCTTCTGCCAGTTGTGCAGACACAGCCTGAGTTACTGTAGGCTGCTCTCCTGCCACTGGCTTGGTGTTACGCAACAGACTCGGCGCATAAAACATGCGGGTGCTGCACATGCCAAATATTACCCATGCAGACAAGCACGTCTGCTGCACCAACATTAATATATGCTCGACTCCTCTTGCTCCTGCTGCTGCTCCATCCCCTGCTGCTGCTCCAGCCCCTGCTGCTGCTCCAGCCATGGAGCCGAGCCCATCAGCTTCTGCCAGTTGTGCAGTCACAAGGCACAGCCTGAGTGACTGTAGGCTGCTCTCCTGCCGCCGGCTAGTGCCATGAAATAAATTTGTTGCCTGGATCGTGCAGATGCTGCAACACGGCCCGCACAAACCACCATGCCTGCTACAACCACATCAATATCTACTAGACTCCTGCTGCTCCTGCTGCTGCTGCTGCTGCTCCAACCCCTGCTGCTGCTGCTCCAGTCCCTGCTGCTGCTGCTCCAGTCCCTGCTGCTGCTCCAGCCAAGGAGCCGAGCCCATCAGCTTCTGCCAGTTGTCGCTGCTGCCTGCCTCAGCATCTGCTTTGCTAGCTGCCGCCTCTTTCTGCATGCGTGACTTGAACTCGCTGACCTTCTGCTGCTGATCCATCTCGAGCAGCTGCCTCAATAGCTTGGTGTCGAGCTTGGACTGCAGCTGCTCAGGTGGCTTAGGCATGTGCTCTGCAAATACCAAGGCGGCACGCACAACAGGTCCAGCGTTGGAAGATGGTGTACAGCCTTGCATTCACTGTGCGAATGCAGCTTCTCTGAACAACAGCACAGGCAGAAGGCCAGAGGCAGCTGCATCAGTTTAGAAGTGAGCAGCGTTGGGATGTCTAGCTTGGTGTGCAGCTGCTCTGGTGGCTTGTGCATGTGCTCTGCAGGCAGGGGCAGACAAGCACAGCAGCACAGGCAGAAAGTCAGCGACAGCTGCTTTAGTGCGATGGGACGTGAGCTGAGGTGTCCAGCTTGGTGTGCAGCTGCTCAGGTGACTTGTGCATGTGCTCTGCAAACACGTAGGCGGCAGGCACAGCAGCACAGGCAGCGAGCCAGGGACAGCTAAGTCAGTGCAGCGGGAAGATGGGTTGAGGTGTCTGGCTTGGTGTGCAGCTGCTCAGGTACCGTGTGCAAGCAGGCGACAGGCAAGACAACAGAGCCGGCAGGAAGAAAAGAGCAGCTAGCGGTCAGCGCAGTAATGCAGAACCCAGCACTTGCTCTGTTGACTACCACGTGTGCTGCATCATCTGGCAAGCTCTAGGCCAGCTGTGCACCACTGTGCAGCCACTCACTTTGCTCCAGCTCCTGCTGCAGCTGCAGCTGCATCAGCACACCACGCTATGCTGATAGTAGGGTGAAACAACACCACACCGGCTGACCAATGGGCAATCGTGCAGCCACTCACTCTGCTCCAGCTCCTGCTGGCGCTGCAGCAGGGCAGCCCGCAGCGCCTGCTGCTCCTGGAAGCCGTAGTAGCCTGCTAGGCCGCCTACTGCTGCCCACATGCCGGCACGCGAGGCCTTGAACGGCTCGATGACTGCAGCGCATGCAGGGCAAGGACAATGACAGCTGAGCGAGTTGAATACTATTTATGTTGATGCAGCTACACAGCAGTGTGAGGCCGTCCCACAAAGCATGCTGCAACTGCAAGCAATCACGGCAACAAATCTATCAGCTGCAAATCAACTCCAGTGACGCAAATCAACTCCAGGAACCTTGCTGTGCAGGGCAATGTCCTGTCATATGACAAACTCTGCAAAACACACTGCAATGCATCTCGTTCACGGCAGGCCCACCTGCTGCCGTGCTGTGCGAATGCACCAAGCAGCAGATCCACTCACATGCTGCTCCTAGCAGGGCCCTTCTGTAAAAATGCAGATGCTGGATTTACACAATGCGCTCAGCAGCAGCCGACTCACAGGCTGCTCCTGGCAGGGCTGTAGACAGCGTGCCAGATGCACATGCATTGAAGGCTGTCCTAAAGGCAGGCTGCAGTGAAAACACATAGCACTGGTGCCGCTTGCTGCCTAATTGATTAGTGACGAGGTAGCTTGCTGTGCACTGCTCCATGATATGATGGCCTAACAGAAACCCGCACTGTCGGCAGGCCCTAGCCGCTGCCTTTCTGTAACAATGAAGAGGCCGGATTTACACAATGCACCCAGCGGCAGATCTTACTCACATGCTGCTCCTAGCAGGGCTGCAGACAGCGTGCCAGCTGCACATGCATTAAAGGCATCTTTCTTGCCCCTCACAGCCTGCAGGCCAACCTGCAGCAGCACCAGCATCAGCAGCACAGAGTTCCATTTGTTGCCTTGCTTGTGCACAGCAGCAGCGCCGTGAACACAACGCTCATGCTGAACATCTGGCCATTTCAGCACTTGCTTGCTGCAGGTTGAGGCTGAACAACACCTGCTAGACTGTCTTGGTATGCAGCTGGGCGCATATGGCAGCATTGGTGGCACCACTATGGCGTAGTCGTATGACGCAACTGTTGTCCATCCACACCCTGGGGGGCTTCTGGTCCAGCATTGCTTGCAGGTGCGCAGATGTGCATGCAACATGCCTAAAACTGTCATTTTTAACCCACCTGCACACCATACCATGTGGCTGATGCAGCCATGAGCACACTGGTATCCTTTATGATGTTGCGCATCATGTCCTGTGCAACAGTCACAGCAGCAGCACAGAGGGCAAGGCTGCAGTTGGTGCCATGCATGCGGCTTCTCCTGCTGCACTACGCACAATGCATGCGGCTTCTGCTGCTGCACTAGGCGCAATGCATGGTCAGCACCAAAGCACAGTGCACGGCCACAAGCAGCAGCTACTGTGTGGCATTGCTCGCGGGTGCATTGCAACTCCCCCTTGCTAGCAGTGCTGGTGTACAGGCACGGCCTTGCGCAGCGCTCCTGCTACTACTGCAGAATGCGCATTATGTCCTGCGTTAAACACATATGATCAAGCATCTGCCCTGTATACAGACCAGCAACAGCTACTTTGGGCATGTGTGCTGCACACTCACTGATGCCACGCGTCTGCTCTGGTACTGCTGCGCAAACCAGGCAGGCAGCTGCTTGGTGGCTTCCTGCACTGCTGCCTCGTCCCTCAGGTAATTTGCGGGGTTGATGATCTGCTTTGCAATCGCCAGGGCGCTGCAGCTGACAAAGACGTTTGCGCTCGTGTAGGCAAACCTGCATGCATGTTTAGGCATTGAGTGTTGCGCTGAGTTGAGCTGCAAGTGCTGGCATCGACAGCAGCAGAGTTGCGGTACTGCATACCACACACGCAATTATCAAGTTGGTGAGGTACTGTGGCTGGCGCCTGCTTTAGAACAGCTTGATACATTTGACATGCATGGATTTGCAATACAGCAACAATGGTATGCATGCAGCAACCCAGACCGCCCCAGGGCTGCCCACATGTCAGCGCTGCAAGCAGTTGAAACTCAGTGGGAGTCCTGCTGTTTCTGGGACACAGCTTCTGCTGCTGTTTTTCTTTCTTTTGCAGCAGGGCGCACCTAGTTAGGGGCGAGATCACTTGACTGTCATCCTGCACCTGCTGCAAGGCACCAGCAGTGAAGCAAAGCATAGATTATGTCAGACTCGCACAACAACCCTAGCTGCAACCGAAGCAACTGCTGCTGCAACACTGTCAGGCATCTGCGCCAGCACAGGGTATGAGGTGGTTCAGGCTGCAGGCTGCAGGCGGCAGCATAAAGTACACTGTTGCAGCTGTAGCACTCTTCAATGCACTTGCTGTTCAGTTGCTTGGACGCAGTTGCATTTCCTGTCACAATGAGCTGTGTGTGAGCTATGTATGTGAGCTGGTGTTGCTCCATAGTAGCCTCTCAACGACACCACAAACTACAGCAGCTACCGTTGGCATCTGCAGCAATCACCTGCGCAGAGGGGTCGTGCTGGAATGACTGCTGAATTGCTGCTGCTGAGCCATCTGTGGACGTGACATCCAGCAGCTTGAACTCATCACTGAACTGCTGCTGCTGTCCATCACCGCCCGGATCTCCCTGCATGGCTGGTGATAATACTAGTCTTGCAATATGTTCTGCTTGTTGGATCAACTGCAGGCTGGCTGCAACCCGATCAGCAAATGCACACTCAGCTTGCCGGCTAGTACAGCACTACCAGTACTCGAGGCTGAGACTCGTGAGGCCACCTAAAAGAAACTTCAGCTATGCGTAGCAGCAAAAGACGACGGAACAGACGGAAAACGTGTTCCCCACGCACTACGCGACAGACACTCTGGACCTGGGTGGTTGTCAAGCGCTGCCAAAGTCAGCTGTTCTTATGTCGTAAATGAAGAGAATGGCTTTGAAAACACTGTTTACAGTAGGATCGACACCGTCTAGTCTTTGTGACCATCGTTGTGACCGACACAACAAGCCCTTGTTGTTGAATAGGCCACCTTGCAGCACCCAATCGCTTCAAACCTGCTTTTTGTGCTTGCTCGCCGTCCATGCACATTCGACAGAGCAGTGCATGCAGATGTGACCTGGCATGGGCTTGAGAGAGCAGGAGTCTGGATTAACCAGCGATCGATGCATTAACTCAGGTGAATTGAATTACCCATAGTATTCTGGACTGTCTAAGCACCTTCTTCACATGTGCTGTTGCCTGCGTGTTGAGTGCAATTTCGGATGATACAAGCGGCCAAAGGGCTCGTAAGTGCTTTCGGTATCATTCCAACACGGTTGATACTTATTCCTCGTGGAGTATGCATCAAATGCAGTCGGGTGTGGCAGGGAGCACCTCCGCTTGGAAAGCAGCACTGCCTTGCTTGCAGGACACCAGGCAACCTTGTTGCAGCAACTGGGGGTCAGAACAGTTTAAAGCATCATCCTCGTGTTCGTCTCCTGCATCGCAGAGGCCAAGTCGCAGGACAACTAGCATCAGCAGCAGAGCGTCAGCAGCACAAGCAGCAGCAGGAGCAGCGCCAATTTAGCAACCCAATGGATCTGGGGGCAAGCGCAGATTCCCTGCCGATTTGCCCCGTATGCTGTGACCTGCTGGGGCGCTATGGAGGGCCCTCCACACTCCCCTGTGGTGGGTGATTTGGGCTGCCTCTCGGGGCCTGTACAGTACAGGGCTGCACTAGCTTCCAACTCTGCTGTTGCATCAGCTCACAGGCCTCTGGTGTCACCTCTCCCACCAGCAACGAGAGCTCAAACCGTTACAGCAGCTACTGCTGAGCATCCGAGTCATGCACAGACGGCAATCACCAGCGTCCCGCACCAGCAACATCTGCGCCTGCCGTCCGATTCTGCTTGCGCCAGCTGCGTCATGCTTTTGTTTTTGCCGTGCAGCTGACTCCCCTTTGCTTTGCTGCTGCCGTTTGCCTGTATTGTGCAGGTCACAATGGCTGCCTGGACTGCTTTGCGCATGTGCAGAGCCGCAACGCGTTCTGCCCGCTGTGCCGCGCGCCGTTTGACCCTCAGCAGCAGCTGGCGTGCAACCATGAGCTGAAAGATCTGATCAACATGGCCAACAGCATGTTCATGGACGACAACGTGAGCACCGCAGCTTGGTGTGTGCTTATGCACAAGCACCCAAATGCATATGCAAGCCGTCTGTTGACGTCATACACACAACAGCAGCTGTCAATAGCTTGGATCGTCACACCATGGCGTGTGGGCAAGGGACGTGCAGACAGCAGTAGGATGGCTGGTAGGCTGCTGCAAGCCAGGCAGTGAAGCCTGTGCAGCGCGTAGTCGCTCGAGTGCAGCAGCTTATGCTGCTTGCTCAGGCTTATGGTTGCATACACAATCCCATGTTCAAAGCAATAGTCGTGCTGTGTACCGCCTATGTTGCTGTGCCTGCAGACAAAGGAAGAGGGGTGGGAGGCTTTCCCAACTGCTAAGCTGATGGCAGCCCACTACGCCTCAGAGGTGCAGGCACACCAGCGCAGCCAGCCGCTCAGCCGCCTGCTTGCAGGACACCTTGCAGGAAACGACGCGCAGCAGCAGCTTGCAGGAAACGACAGCCCCAGCGCACCAGCACTCCCAGGTGCCTATCAGCAGCAGCAGCAGGACTTTCATGCGGCCCGCAGGAGCAACAGCAGCAGCGATGGCAGCAGTCAGATGGTGCTGCATGCACAGTCTGTGGCAGGGGCACAGCAGTACAGCAGCGGCAGCAGCAGCAGGCGCTTGCAGGACAACCCGCGGCTGCCGCAGTCTGCGCCGTCTGGCACGCAGCGTGATGTGCTGCTGATGGAGCCTCCTCAGTGGCTGCTAGACAGCTACGCCAGCCACTGCGGGGCATGCCAGGTGCGGGGAACTTGACAGTAGTCCGCCTCTTGCCTTTGTTTGACCCTTCCTTTTCTCTTGCACTGAGGGCTTGTTTATGTCACAATTTGTAAAGCGTTTGCTTGTCACCCGAGTTTTAGGTTGGTGTAACTAGTGTCTTTCACAACTGGTGTCTGTCCTGCACCTGCCCCTGCCGCCCCTGCAGCTGCCCTTCAAGCCGCTGCTGCGGCTGCGCCACCACTGCAGGCTGTGCGGCAAGCTCTTCTGCCACGGCTGCTGCAGCAAGCAGCTGCTGCTGCCGCCACGCTTCAAGGAGAGGTGCGCTGGCCACTGCCGCGGCAAGCTTCTTGTCGTGCTGCACATGCCTGGTGCCTTTCCTGAACATCACCTGCAACCTGTCTACAGCAACATAAGGAGTCTTGCATTGTAGCACGTGTCCGGCTAACCCGCAGCGCGTGTGCGGCTTGTGTGCCAAAGAGAGGGGCACTCAAAGCATTTCTCTATGCCGTCTCTGGTGTTTGAAACATTGTGCAGGGACCCACAGCGTGTGTGCGGCATGTGTGCCAGCCTGCTGGAACCACTGCAGCCCTTTTTAGTTGGAGCCACTGCTGCTTCTGTGCAGCCGCCAGTGCATGACGCGCTGGACGCGGTCAGCCTGCGCAGCTGGCTGAACAGCCCCTGGGCGGGCAGCATGGCTGGCGAGCTGTACAAGGCCGCAAACATCCTGCGCAAGTTCAACGAGGTGCGCGTGGGTTTTGCTGGAGGTTGGGTTACCCCTGCTGTGCTGGTATTAACAGCAGAAGCCTGCTGTTGGCATAGCGACGGCTTTTTGATGATGTGTTCTGCCCTTCACCCTCCCTCACATGCTCCTGCTGCTGCTGCTGCTGCTGCTGCTGCTGCTGCTGCTGCTGCTGCTGCAGGCAATCCGGCTGGAGCCAGAGCGGGGCCGGCACGCCCAGCTGCTGGCTGCCTGTCTTACCCTCCCTGCCCCTTGACTTTGCTGCTGCTGATGCTGCTGTTGCTGCCCTGCAGGCCATCCGGCTGGAGCCTGAGCGCGGCCTGCCTGCTCAGCTGCTGGCCGGGGCGCGCGGCCTGGCGCTGCTCAGCGTGGTGCGGCTGGGTGCAGGGTGGTCTTGCACCGCAGGCACAGGTAGGAGACCGACACAGAGCGGGCTGAATCTGAGTGGCTTGTTGGGTGTTTTCTGGCGCTGCTCAGCGTGGTGCGGCTGGGTGCTGGCTGGTCATGCGCCGCAGGCACAGGCGGGCGGGCTGATTGAGAGCTTTATGCTGCTCATGTTGTGTCTTGTGACAGCTGAGACTGTGAGACAGAGTGTGTTGCTTTTGTTGCCTACGTGATGCTGCTGATACAGCTGCCAGAGCTGTGCGTACGGTGACGTGGTGCGCTTGCTCGACCGTGTACTCGTGTTGCAGCTAAACTGCGATCGCTTGTCACCCGCCTGCTCTGACGCTGGGCCCAATGACTGCGCGGTGTTCTTCCAGGCATTGTGGTGTCCCGCCAGCGCACCGGCGCCTGGTCCACGCCCTGCAGCCCTTCAGATCAACTGACTCCTATTCCAATACCAACTGTGCTGCTGCATGATCGCAGGCATCGTGGTCTCGAAGCAGCGCAGCGGCGCCTGGTCCGCGCCCTGTGCTGCAGCCTGCTACGACCTTGGCTGGGGCCTTCAGCCATTCAAATCAACACAGAATCCTACTGAATATCTATCAATCTTCTGCTGGTGCTGTCGCTGCATACCTGAATCGCAGGCATTGTGGTATCTCGCCAGCGCAGCGGTGCTTGGTCAGCGCCCTGTGCTGCAGCCTGCTATGGCCTAGGATGGGGCCTACAGCTGGGTGGGGAGCTCACCGATGTACTGCTGGTGCTCAAAACGGATGAGGCGGTACGCGCCTTCGCATCAGGCAGTACAATCGGCCTGGGAGGCAGCGTGGGGCTTGCGCTGGGGCCTGTAGGGAGGTCTGCGGAGGCCTCTTTCAGGGTTGGAAGCATTGCTGCGCGGGGTTCTGTGGTGGGGTATAGCTGCAGCCAGGGCGCGTTTGTGGGTGCGAGTCTGGAGGGGAGTGTGACGTGTGCTCGGGATGCGGTGAATAAGAGGTTCTATGGGTATGCGGTGAGTGCGAGGCAGCTGCTGGTGGACTGCAGTGTTCCGCAGCCGCCTGCTGCTGCAATGCTGTATGATGCTGTTGAGGGGCTGATGAGTAAATGGGAGGGCAGGGGCTTGCTAGTGCATGGAAAGGGCAAGGCAGCGGCATCAACAGCAGCAGTATCTGCAGCGAGCTGCAGCAGAGCTGCTGCTGCTGCAGGGTGCAGCAGCCGCAACAGCAGCAGTGAAGCCGTCGCGGTGCCCAGCAAGCAGCAGCAGCAGCAGAGGCGGCGGGGTGTGAGTGGAGAAGCAGATATGGATCAGTTTGCCGCAGCTGTGTTTGACTTTGAAGATGATGAAGATGATGACAGCATGCATGCTGCATCAGCACCACCAGCACCTCTTAGTGCCTATGACAGGGGAAGCAGCAGCAGCAGTGCTGCTCAGGCTGCGCGGCCTGCTGCTGCTGCCGCTGCTGGGTTCAGCTGGTCTGGCAGCCGCCAGCAGCAGCAGCAGGAGCAGCAGCTGCCGTCTGCTCCTCGTACTGCTGCTGCTGTTGCTGTTGCTGCAGAGTTTGAGGAAGAGGAGGAGCCACAGTATGAACTAGAGTGGTGAGCAGTGGTGAGCAATGTGTATGACTGTTATTTACATAACGTTATCAGACGCTACAGCGGTGTTGAGGGTGACAAGAGCCTGCTGTTCAGCCACTAGCAATGGTACTTTAGTACTGCCGTGGTAATGATGGGTTGTATCAGGCAGAGGCGACCTGTTGGGGCGAGTGTGATGCAATGATGTACATGCAGTGGCCGGTTGTTAGCTGTGGTGTGGTGCCTTGCAGTGAGGGCACTGCCACTGTACCAAAGTGTGATTGTGTACCTGTACTGCGCCATCATGTATGGCTGTATGTTTCTCTTCATGTTGTATGTACCATAGCTGACGTACCATATCAGCGCTTAGGAACTGGTGCTAGTAAGCTGTGGCTATGCTCGTTACGCAGCAGCAGGCACACGGCACAAGGTGGCTGGTCGGCATGTGCTTGTAAGCTGGAACAAGAGAGATGGGGTGTTGCAAAGGGAGAGTTTTCTTTTACACATGTTGTTTGTTGGGGCTTTGAGCATGCCAGGCCTCAGGCAGCAGCATTGTAAGGCTTTCGTGTGTGGTGCTTTGCGCGCCTTGATGCGTATCCTGGTTGGTTTGCAGGATGTTGGGGGTGCCTGTGTGTGTTTACATGTATGTTATGTGCTGTTTTGTATGTCATTACTGGCAGTGCATGCTGCCGTGTGCTATGTGCCGACCTGACAGACATTGCTGGCTGCCTTTGTAACAGGCAGTTGGCTGGTGTGGGCGCCTTTTCATGTATAAGAGCGGCACGTGCCGTCTGTACTCTTGTGTTACTTGGGGGCTCTTAGTATGCATGCCTCTTGCCCATGCGTGTTTGCCACGCAAACAGGTGCCATGCATGTCGTGTACATCTAGGCTTGCTGCAACTGGATGTCAGTTTCGTCAACCACTGACCTGGCATACCACAGCAACACGCTGCACTGGTGATGCTGCGGGGTGACGCTGTGCGATGCGGAGCTGTGGTGGGGGTTGCTTGCAGATTGCGCTTTCTATTCTGCTGCTTGCTGCGAGGTTGTAGGCTTTCATTATGTGGCAGCTATGGATGCGACATGTGCACAGCCATCCAGAATGTGTGCAGCTTTGCATTTTTCATGCTACACTGTTTATCTTTACAATGTGTGCTGCCAGCGTGTCTGGCTGGTCTGGCGCTTCAATGTGCTGCCGCAAATGTAGAACAACGTTTGGAAGATGGATGTGCGATGTTTGGGTATGGCGGCTGTGTTGTATGCCTGCACTGCTTCATTGTTGTTGCTGTCTTTGACCGCATCGAAGCAATGTTGAAAAGCATTTTAGTCGCGCTATTGAATGCGCTTCGAGCTTTAGCGAAGCGCCTGATAATGTGCTGCTGGCTGTGCCGTGCAGTGAGCGCAGCGCAGTTTGACGTGTACTTTAGTTCAGGATGTCTTCCAGCAACGCCAAACGCACAGCTTCCGCATGCGATGGTAAGCTTGTAAAAAGGTCTGACTCAGCCCTATGTCCAGCACAGCTGAGCCTCTAGCTTCAGGCATTGAACATGGGCTGCTTGCTTGGGAGTCTCAGCTGCAGGTCAGGCATACGACATTGGCAGGGGTGGCTGTACTACTTCTGTCGGTCGAAGGTAACGTTGACGGGTACATGTAATCTACTGAGTCGAACTTATCTCGCTTGCATGTTCGTGATGTTCGCTTGCCCGAGTAATCAGGGCGTCAACGTCACTTTTTGTGTCCTGCTGACGCAGCTCTGCCATAAATGGTCCCAGTCACACTCGCCGAGGTTGTGAAAAGGCACAGCTATATTTTTTCACCAATTATTGCTGTATGAATAGCATGTTGTCCTGCCTCTGTTGATGCTCGTTGACAGTTTGGCGGCAAGCTCGGCTCGCGATAAGTAACACCAAGCTGTTTTCTGTCGCTAGCATTCGCTTGCAGAAGCGATCAATATTGATGGCTTTTAGCTGCGCTTCAGGGCCGTCATTGTTGCTGACACCTTGCAGCTGACAACCTGGTGTCTTGTGCACAGCGCAGCAGGGTCCGTAAGACCAGCAACACAGCTGCAGGCATCATGTACATATTGTTTACTTCCAAACGGTATGATCTACGAGTAGATTAGACGTGTTATTCAGAGCTACAGGACCACGGCTGGCCTAGCTCATAGAGGCTGATCGCGGCAATTGGGGCCAGATCAAGGTTTTAAACACAGCAAAATGCGATACGGCGTTTTACTAGCGACCTTGCTGGTCTGTTGCTGCGTCAACCACCTGAGGGCAGCAGCGTTGGAAGTGCAGCCTGGCGTGCAGCTCAAACAGCAGCTTGAATCATCCAGCAGAGAATCGGTGCAGGCGATCGTGCCGCTTCATGCAGCGATAGGATCATCTCGCACGCAGCTCGCTGCCAGGAGCTTCCGGCGAACCAGAAAGCTCTTGACCACCGCAGTTCGCACGCAGCGGCGCAATCTGCGACAACTGTTCATCGGAGGCCCTACTACTGGTGGATACACCCTGTACAACGCCGGCAGTGGCACTTGGTGGCAGGTGGGTAATGGTGCTACCTGCTGCTGGTGTGTCATCCTGACAGCACCTGGTGACACCACCTGCTGTGCCAGCATCAGCGTTCACACAGCAGGGTCCATCAAAGGTAGAAGTTCCTTATGGTGTGATGTTTGATTTGGAATGAGAAACTGGTGTGCGGCTATACATTGCTTGCGTGCTGACTGCCAGGTCTCTGCAGGCCAGCTAGCCGACAAACCTCCGCCAGCAGCAGCAGCAGCAGCAGCAGCACCTGCCAGCAAACACGTGTGCAGACAGTGTTTCGGTCGGCATAACTACCTAAATGAAACCCTGGCTACTTTGCTGGCGGTGCGTACCGTAGCACTCCATCTGCTCACCGGGCTGCACAAGGACGAGCCTCTTCTGACGTGCTGACATGCTGACGTGCGTGTCTGACCAACCCTTCATTCTCTTTCGTACCCTGCCTCTGCTGCCAATGCTGTTGCCTTTCAGACTACTGCACAGCCTTCGCAGCGGCAACAGGATTTCACTGCTTTCCTGCAGCCAGCCACCCCAGAGCAGGGCACTGCACCAGCTGACACTGAACAGCAGCAGCAACCGCAAGTGTCTGAACAGCCAATCGCAGAGCAGCCTCTTGAGCAGCAGCCAGAAGCTGAGCAGCAGGTGACAAATGCAGATCATGGTGCACCACCAGCACCGGCAGCGCATACAGCTGCTGGACCTGCAGCGCTAACAAAGTCTTCTGCAGCAAACGGTGAGCTCAGGTTCCTGCTGCTTGCTGATGCTTGCTGTTTCAGAAAAGTGCTCGAGACGCAGCCAGTTTTAGCAGAGCTGTTTTCCTTGCAGGCGATGTTAACTGTCAATGTTGTTGCAGGCACCTGCTGATGGTTTGGCGGTGTCACAGCCTCCGCTCATTCGCCTGTGCTTTTGATGCGAGCTGAGTACGTCTGTGTCCATAAGTGTGCAATCATGTACCTCGCCTATGTGCTGTCTCTGCAGATGCCGAGGCGGAGGCAACGGCCAAGTCAAAGGACTTTGACTCTTGGAACACCAGCCCAACCTGCAGCTACCCCAAAACCGCAGCCAACGTAAACCTCGACAAACTCGGCCGCCCTTGGGGTTTTGACGGCGCAACAAAACAGAGCTGCACTTTCAAGGACGCCTCAGCAGCTGCAGCTGGCACCATATCTTGGGATGCTGCTAAAGACTGCCCCTACCAGCTGACAGACAGCAATGCATTGCCAGACAGTCACGGCCGGCTGTGGGGATATGATGGCGTGGCTAAGCAGAGCTGTGCCTTTAAAAGTCAGACGCTGCCAGCTGGCAACTCGGAGAATGGAGCCACTTCAGCAGGTAATGTTTGGTTGGCACAGGATTAGCATACATAGGTGTAGGGCAGGTGGTGGATCATGGAGGATTTGGAGGGGCAGATGCGTTGCAAATGTGCACTGACACATGGAGCCACTTCAGCAGGTAATGTTTGGTAGTTTGGTAATGTTTGGTGATGTTTGGTTGGCGCAGGGTGGCTGCAGCTGGGCATGGGGAGGTAGGGCTGGTGGTGGTTTGGGGGATTGTGGTAGTTTTTGGAGGGGCATTGAAAAACGCACAGAGGGTAAGAACGCTGTCACAGAGAAAATTGTTGCAGAGTGCACTGCAGTGTGTGCATTCCCATACTTGCTACAGCAGCTGCAGGCAGGGGAGCATTGCAACCACCTGTGCACTGCATAAATGTTTGATTGGTCAACCATTGCACTGCTGCACTCGCGCAATGTGTCACTCTGTATCATGCACACCATGCTGCCTCATGCTGCCTGCACGCTGCGCTGCACCCGCTACGGCATGCATGCACAGCATCAAGTAGTTGAACACTGCTGTTTTTGCAATGTGTCACTCCTGTATCATCCACACCATGCTGCCTCATGCTGCCTGCACCGCACTGCACATCATCAGTGAGATCACCATTGCAATGCTGCATGCAGAATGCACCTCTCCTGTATCATCCACACCAGGCTGCCTCATGCTGCCTGCGCCGCACTGCACCTGCCACAGCATGCGTGCACAATATCAAGTAGTTGTTGAACATTGCTGTGTTTGCAGTGTGCCACTGCTGTATCATCCACACAATGCTGCCTCATGCTGCCTGCACTGCACTGCACTGCACACGCTACGGCATGCGTGCACAACATCAAGTAGTTGTACATTGCTGTATCTGCAAAGAGTCACTCTTGTATCATCCACACCATGCTGCCTCATGCTGCCTGCCACATGTGCAAGCACAACAGCAGTGAGATCACCATTGCAATGTTGCATGCTTGCAAAATGCACCACTCCTGTATCATCCACACAATGCTGCCTCATGCTGCCTGCACTGCACTGCACTGCACACGCCACGGCATGCGCACACGTGCCATCGCTCGCCCTACATGCAACGCAAAACACATCTGGCATTGCTTGGGCGTCCTGACATATGCATCATGGCGGATCCAACCACACATTGGCGCATGCACCCATCAACCGTCCAAATCTACCATTCATCAATCATGCATGGGATGCATCTGGATCAGTAGACTATGTCAGCGGCTTCGCACCACCACCAGCAGCAGCAGCAGCAGCAGCCAATGGGCCTGCTAGTGACACAGCAGCAGTAGCAGCAGTAGCAGCAGCAACACAGATTTCTGAAGTACCTGCCAGTGCGGCAGCAGCAGCAGCAGCAACAACACTTGATGTGCCTGCCAGTAGCACGGCAGCAGATGTGCCTGCCATTGACACAGCAGCAGCAGCAGCAGCAGCAGCAGCAGCAGCAGCAGTGACTGAAGTGCCTGCCAGCGACGCAGCAGCAGCAGCACCAGTCGCACCACTGGCCACAGACAGTGCTCCTAGCGGCACCTCCGCGCCTGCAGCACCTGCACCTGCCGCCCCAACCCCTATCCCTGCCCCAAACCTAAACCTCGGCCTTGCTCTTGCTTACCTCTTCAACCCTACAGCAGCAGCAGCAGCCACAGCAGGCCCGCCGCCAGGCCACCGCATGAGCCAGATCACCGATCTGCAGCAGCAGCAGCAGCCGGGCAGTGGCGGCTACTGCATCCCTGTGCAGCGGCGGGCCTCTTTTCATGTGCTGGCGGCTGGAGACAGCATCACACAGGGTTCAGTGCCCAGCCGGGGTTTTAACTACCCCTATACGATCAAGCTGGAAGAGCTGTTGCGCAAAAAGCTGGGCCCGCGCACGCGCGCGATTGATGCAGGTGGGCTGGCAGCAGCAGCAGCGGCAATGGCAACAGCAGCAGCAGCAGGAGGAGTGGCAGAAGCAGCGTCAAGCATGCACATGAGCAAGGTTTGCTGTTTTTTCTGATGGAACAGCCTGCACATGCTTGCTTGCTCTCGACGGCTCCAGAGTTTCCTACTTCTGGTGGACCATCTTGTGTTGCCTGGCAAGGCCAAAACATATGTCCATTCACACATGAACACACTGATTTTCTTTCAATCATCAACTCGTTTACGCAGGCCTGGGTGGCGGCGGCATCTACCAGACAGGCTTCAACATTCCAAAGAAGTTCCCGGAGTTCTACCTTGAACAGCTGGCCTTCCGGCAGTGGGACGTTGCAGTCATCATGATCGGCATCAACGACCTGCTGCGGGGCGGCACGCCTGCTGCTGAGATCATGGCTGGCCTGCAGCCGCTGCTTGATGAGACGCTGGCGAAAGGGATCCCTGTTGTTTCCATCCCTCCGTTCGCTGCACCCGGCTTCGTGGCAGAGTGAGTGGGATTCTGTCTGTTGTATGTTTCTTCACTCCAGTTTCGTGTGTGGGTCGTGGGGAGGGCGGACGTGTGTTGTGCAAAGTCGTGGCTGCAGCCAACGCCCGTGCTTGTGAGTGTGTGTGCGGGGGGGGGGGGGGGGGAGGGGGGGGAGGGGGGCTCAGCCGCCGCCTGCTGCTGAGATCATGGCTGGTCTGCAGCCGCTGCTTGATGGGGTGATGGAGTGTCCTGCTGCTGCTGCTGCCGCTCTTTGCGCCTGCTCGAAGGACTGACAGCAAGGAAGTGGAGCGCAAGAAGATGGCTGAGCTGAGTTGCGTCGACCAATGATGAACTGCCCTACTGCTGCTGCTGCTGCCTCTCTGCCTGTGTGTGCTCGCAGACTGATAGCAAGGAGGCGGAGCGCACGAAGATGGCCGAGCTGCTATGCAACTGTGCCTGCCTGTGTCGAAGCGATGATGAAGCATCCTGCTGCTGCTGCTGCTGCTCTGTGTGCATGCTTGCAGGACTGACAGCAAGGAAGCGGAGCGCAAGAAGATGGCCGAGCTGCTCAAGGCGGCAGCAGCAGCGCGCGCAGCAGCGACAGGCGGCCAGGGCCCGCAGATCTGGGTGCTGGACCTGCAGGTGAGAGGTTTGAAAAATAGTGTGCAGCTTCAGTTGTTGTCACAGGCAAGTGGTGCTCTGGAGCAGTTGCACCCAGCAGCAGGGGACGCAGACCTGGGTGCTGGGCCTGCAGGTGGGAGAGGAGGTGAGGATTCAAGCTATTGCGTCGTGTCAGTCGTGTGGCAGACCTGGTCATGCGCTCGTGGCGTGCCTCGCTGCACTGACAGCAGCAGCAGCAGCAGCAGCAGGGGGCAGCAGATCTGGTGTTAGACCTGCAGGTGTGGCAGGGTGCATTGGCCCGCCATGCTGCAGCAGCCAACACCGCAGTCGTTCAGATAAACTGTTCCTGGCGTCGTTGCAGACAGCCAGCGTAGGATCCTATCTGCAGACACATAGGTAACCTGCAGCCAGGCGCGCTGAACCTTTTGCCCGTCATCTGCTGCTGCTGCTGCTGCTGCTGCTGCTGCTGCTGCTGCTGCTGCTGCAGACCGGCGCCCTACACTTCTACAAGATGTCTCCCGACCCCTCTGCCCTTGACTTGCTGATGAGAATGTTGCTGCTGCTGCTGCTGCTGCAGGCCGGTCCCCTAGACTTCTACAAAATGTCACCGGAGGAGCGCTCCAGGTGGCTGGATGACGGCCTACACATGACGCAGTTTGCATACGAGCAGCTGGGGCAGTACGTGTACGATGAGGTGATGAGTCACCTGTGTAATCTGCCGCAGCTGGGGCTTCTGGATTACGCACAGGTATCAGCACAAGAGGCCAGCTACAGCATTTGGCGCAATGCAGCTCGCGCACGGCCGTGAGGGTGATGAGTCAGCTGTGTAATCTGCCGCAGCTGGGGCTGCTGGATTACGCACAGGTGTCAGCACAAGAGGCCAGCTACAGCATTTGGCGCAATGCAGCTCGCGCACGGCCGTGAGTGAGGTAGCAGCGTGGATGAACATGACATACTGGCATACCGGTACGCGGCATACCGATACGCGGCGTGCATCTGCACAAGGGTGACTGGTGCAGCGCGCTTCCTCTATGGGAGCTCCAAATGTTTGCCTGTCGGAGTTGTGGAGCAGTGCTTCCACATGGCCGGATTGTGTGTTGAACTCATTACTCCGCTTTACAGTGGCAGGTGTATATACTGATGTTTGCAATGGAACTGTGTGTACCCGTAGCGCATTCAGTGTGTTGTTGATACCTGCATACCTACTTTGTATCACGTACTTCAGAACACACTCCATGAAGGTGTCAATGATTGATACTTATGAACAGCATACCAATTTCATGTCAGGCCTGCAAAGGCTTGCTAGAGTGGCTACATATCCTGATCCTCAGCAGCATTGAATTGCAGGCACAGGCACAAACTCACTGCAGCAGCAGCAGCAGCAGGTGGCAGCAGCACTGGTAGACATTCTGTCTCATATCTTGTGCCAGATCTTGTCGCCCCAGTGTCGGCATGGAGTGCAGATGTTGTGCATTGGCAGCAGTGGACTAGTACTGTGCAGAGATATGTGTTGCTTTGGGTACGGTGCGCGCTGCTGCTGTGCTCATGACTGTGCAGCAGGAGCGCGCTGAGCAGCATACTTACATTGCCTGTATTCATGTACATACATGCTGTCTCACGTTCTCTTTATGAGACTGCCAGCCGTTTACTCAACCATGCCGCCAGCAGCAGCAGTGGCAGCAGCAGAGATTTGCACAATGCGCCTGTCGCGCACCCTACTAGTTGAGATCTGCACTTTCTGTTTGCTGTGCTCTGCGGAGATGCCTGGGCACCTGTGTGCTTTGCTATTGCTTTGCTGCAACGGCATGCAGTCCTTCATTTACTTTATTCTGACTGCATCAAAGCAGCACACACTGCGGCACACATTGGCCATGACTGCATCTGCATGATTGCACTCCCCATTGTGTGCATGCACACTTGAGGCAGCAACAGCAGGAAGGTGGTTTCAACTTCTGGATGTTGAACGAGAATCGAGCTGTGCAGAAAGAAAAGGCACCTCAGCTGTGCTGCTGTAGGCACTGCAGCTTAGCTCATATGGGCACAGCAGAGCACACGTTGCCGGGTGTTTGACTGGCCAGGCTGATATGTGAGGTTTGTGGTTCTGTGGGCATGGTGGCAGCGTGTTTATGTTGCATTTGCTTGTGTGGTGTTATTCTGCTGGCACGTGTTCTGGTAGTCTCTGCTTGCTATAGGCACTGCACAGGCGCAGTGAGCGCTGTGCCGTTGGACTGTTGAAGGATGCGCTGCTGCTTTGGGTTGTGATTGAAGAGCACTTGCCAAGGCTGCTATCACAAGCCAGACATCTGCTGCTGTACGGTGACAGCAGCATGCACTACTGGGTGCGCCACAACACACCATGCATATGCATCTACATACAAACGGATTTACTTGTTCCTTCCTGGTTGTTCTGTGGTGGGTTGGTTGGGGATGATTGCCCTCGAGCTGATGAAACGCCATTCTGGCATGTCTGCGATATGAGAGAGGACAGTTACATGTAGGTCCTGGGACCATCTTAGATATGTTATGTCTGCCTTATGATGTACCTCTGGATGTTGCTGTCTTCACGCAATGTGCGTGTCCTTTTAGAAGGGTGCACTGCCTGCTGCAGCTGCGCATATGCATTTCAAATGGATGTTGGAAAAAGCGTCGCCTGCGTAGGTGCTGCGTCACGTTTGTGTGTGCTGCAACTCATGCACTGTTGCTCGTTGCATGGAGTCCCGTGCAGGTCTCCTAGGCACTGCAACTGTGCCGCATTGCTACTGCGGTAGCTGCAAACAACAGCCAGGGGCCACCTACATCGATGTGGCTGCTGCGGTTAATGCTCATGCTGTTTGCGTCAGCCTGCTGAACTGATGGCACGCTTCACAACATCGGCCGTCATCATGTGTGCTGATCCATGTGTGGGCTAACAAATGTGTGTGGTGACACATTTGCGCTGTCACAGCGCGTACGGTACATCCGTGTCTGCTGAGGTGGTCCTGCCATTGCCGGCAGTGGCGCAGTGCTGTAGGAGCTGCAGTCGATCATCTGCATAACCGCATTTCATCTGCATCTCCATGTACGGTTGTGCATGCTCAAATGCATGCGTTTTGATGCGTTGCGCACGCGTTCTTCTTATGTAACATCATGCTCAGGCACAAAGTGTTGAAGACACAGCTGCAGCATCATCATCATCATGTTACCCATCAAGCCATAGCATCAACGCCACAGCTGCAGCATTACCTTTTGGTCAAATTGCAGAGCTGTACGGCTGCGCCAAGAGCCTTCTGAGGAACACCATAAGTATATGTGGACCAAAAACACACAACACAACCACCTGACAGCCTGTGGCCGACAGGCGGCTGTACAACACAGCACAGCTGCTAAGATGGCGGAGAACTGCCACTTGTCAATGCAGCAACTTCCGCATGCATGCATTGCTTATCTGATTAATATGCCAACGGCTCTACCTTCAGCATTGCTGCATCTGTTCCATCATGCTCTAGTAGTATGGTTCCCCCAACTGCAGCTGGCGCTTGTATGGTCCTCCAAGAACCGTGGTAGTGAAGACTGCTTTTGCAGCATTTCTGCATAGCCCCGTTACCCCAACATGTACAAAAATTCATGTACAGCATGCACTGCATGGTCACAGGTGGCGTCAGCATTGCCATGCATGCCGTAATCAGAGCATGGTATGCTGTAATCAACTGCAGCACAGACACAGTCCCTGAACAGGGCCTGAGAACCCTAATTGACCACATGTGCGCAACATCTGTCGTTCAACATTGGCTACAGCCTGTATCCTGATTCCAGCGATGTCTACAACCTATTCACAGCCCAAAACTCAAACACCTGATAACAAGACCAGCAATTCGCAGACCAATGATCACAAGCAATACATACATCATCTACATGTCGCGCATCACACAGCGCATCATGCACAGCACACGCCAGCCACCACGGCCTCCAAATGCACGCTGCACAGCCGCAACCAAGTGCTGCAGCTGGCATCCATGCGGCCCTAGCTGCAGCTGGCATCTTGCGGCCTCAGCTGCCGTTGCGTCCTGTTCCAAGCCCATGACAGCAGGTGACTTCTTACTGGAACTGGCACACTTGATATCTGGCCAGAACCATCCGCACATGATAGCTGCTTGTGACGGCCAAGTGGCTTGCACGTGTAACAGTGGAGCTCATGCGCTCACGCCACAGCTAGCAGGGGCGACCACCAGCACATGACAGCCAAGCTGCTTGCACGTGTAACAGCGGCGTGCTGCACTCACGCCACAGCCAGCGGTGGTAACGGTTATGCTGACCACCTACGCATGACAGCCAAGGGGCCTGCAGGTGTTGCAGCAGAGTGCTGCACTCACGCCACAGCTAGCAGTGATAACCACCAGCACATGACAGCCAAGCTGCTTGCACATGTAGCAGCAGAGTGCTGCGCTCACGCCACAGCTAGCAGGCACAACCACCAGCACATGACATCCAAGGGGCTCGCAGGTGTAGCAGCACAGTGCTGCGCTCACGCCGCAGCTGGCAGGCACAACCACCAGCACATAACAGCCAAGGGGCTTGCACGTGAAGCAGCAGAGTGGTGCTGCGCTCAAGCCACAGCTAGCGGTGATAACCGTTATGCTGACCACCTACGCATGACAGCCAAGGGGCTTGCACGTGTAGCAGCACAGTGCTGCGCTCAAGCCACATCTGGCAGTGACAACCACCAGCACATGACATCCAAGGGGCTTGCACGTGTAGCAGCAGCAGAGTGCTGCGTTCAGGGCGCAGTCAGCGGTGTCTTGCGTGGCACCTGGCAGACTCTGGGCATGCGCCCGTTGTTCTTCGCTGCGAATGCTGCGCAGAAGATCGCTTTGAAGTCCTCAGGGTTGGTGCCGCCGGGGCAGCTGCACCACACACAAAAACAACAAGTGACACAGTGTTAGTCCCTCCATTCAAGAGTTGCTTGTGTGTGATACCAAGTTTGTTATGTGTAATGCTACTTGAGCAGGCTGGGTATGGTCACTGGCTCTTGTGGCAGCGTCTTTATGCGTTAACGCTTGCAGCGTCTCCGCATGGCTTGCTGACATCACAACAGCTGTTAGCATATCATCACTTTCAACTCGCCATGTCTGCCACGCAGCACGCATGCATGCCTGCATTGCAACCCCCTGACGCCAACAAAAAGCACAGCAGCAGCTCCTGAAGGCTCCAATGGCACTGCACTGTCAAACTGCTCAAATACATGATTGCTGCGCAGAGCTGGTGCAGCTGCCAGCACTGCTAGCACATATTTAACGTGCTGCTGCATCGGCACCACGTGTTGCATAGCAGCAGTACAGGATGTGCCCAGCTGGCAGCAGCAGCATGCTCACTCTTTCCACTGGCCGCCGTCCCTCAGGCAGATGTATTTGCCCTCAACCTGCAGCAGCACACGACATACACACATATCTTATCATGCCAAACGTTGTCACGCATCTGTCGCACAGCTGCTGCGCTGTGCAGTTGAGACGTATGTCACCCCGTGATCGCGTTAAAAATCAGATGTGCTTCACGGTCAGCTGCGTACCAAACCACAGCAGATGGCGGACAAAAGCACAGGCGCCGCTGCAGCCTAAAACTTTTAAAGGAGTTTGTTCTGGCAGAAGTACACCTCCCTCAGCCAACCTCTGCTGGCGCTGCTGCAATGCTTCGGCCCACCTTGATGGTGCAGCTCTTCTGCACTCCAAGTGCTGCTGTGTTGCGCAAGTCTCTCTGCAGCATCTCGTCCTTCCCAGGGTCAGCGATGCAGGACATGATCTTGGTAGCAGCAACGTCTGGTATCTTTGCTTCCTGCGCAGCAGAAAAGTGAGTGAAATAAGGTGGTTGCCTTGTTGCGGACACCTTTGGGTGTGCGTGTGCAGCTGCGGTCACTCCGCCGCCTGCGGTTGTTGTCCCTTTGACATGTACACTGAGCTTCTGCTGTTGCTGCACATCAACAAGTAACGGTTGTTCCTGCATGCATCCGCCGATGAATGCAAAGAAAATACGTTTATTCTTGGTAGGTCAGTCTGCTATCAGCGGCACTGCACACCACTGAGGCCTCACCTTGAGGCATGTTGTGGCTGTCTCAAGGTCTCCAATGCAATACATGTCCTTGCTGTTGCAGCACATCACAAACTTGTACAGCCAGTTGTAGCGCTGCGGCACCCTGGTGTACTGCTGCACACACAGATCCTGGATGTTGCCGGCACACTCTGTGGTTCCATGCTTGCAGGCATAACTGCCGTCAGTCTGCAGCATACATGAGACCTTTGAGTCAAGGGGTTCACGGGTTTTGCAAGCTTGGGGAGTTTGTGTTCAATATGGTATGACAAGCTCGGGTACTTGTCAAACGTGTATATCCTATTCTTAGTGTATTCCAGTATGCTGCTGCTGTTTGCTGGCATACTGCTTGCTGCTTGCAGCATCCTCGCGCTAACAGCAGTGACAGTCATGACATCACCAAAAGTTACTTATGCGATATGCACAGGACAAGCTTCCCACATAGAACAACTCAGGCAGAAGCTTCAACAACTCAGTCCTACCTTCTTCTCTCCAGGGACCATGCGCATGTTCAAAGCCAAGATGCCTTTCAGCTCTTGCAGGACAGGGTCCAGCAAGTTCTCCACATACACAGCATCCCTGCACGCAGCACAGAGGCACATCCTGCTCGTCAGCTTTACTGAAGCTGATGTTTATTGATCTCTATTATCGGAGTAGCCGGGTGTGCCGGCCATGCATGCAGCGTATGCTGCCAGCCCAAAAGGCCAAGTGACCCTTGGACAACTGCTGCCATGTTGTTGCTGTTGGTCACCATCAGCTACCAGAACATACAGCATCCATAATCGTCTAAATGTATACGAAAGTTAGTTGTGGACCAGTTGTGCGAGCAGCCAACGGCGTAGCAGAAATGCAAAAATCGTACTCTCGCAAGCACCAGGTTGGGCATCGGGGAAAAGTGCTGTTGCGACTCACGGACACTTGCTCATGACAAAGAAGTCCACATTGACTCTCGTAAAGTTGTTGCCTGCTACGCTGCAGCAGCCGAAGCCAAGACAGAGCAGGATAACCACAGCTGCGGGTTTGCTCATCTTGGCAACAGCGGAAGCGTCTCGTGTCAGTCCAGAAACATCGACCGACATGTTGTTGATGCGTTCAGTGCGTGTCGGAGTTTGATCTTCAGTACTTGCCGACTGTGGCACTTGTCACATGTCACCTACTCGACATGTTTGGGTGAGTGGTGAAGGGCGGCGCTCTGCTCTGCAGCAAAGTTTGTTAAACAAACTGAAATGCAGCACTCAACGATGAGCGACAATTCCCAGCCACTTGCACAGCCAGCAGTGCCTCTGCTGCTGTCTGGCATGTCTGGCTGAAGGTGCAGCCCACCTGTACTGCAAGTTGCAGCCCACCCGCACTACAGCAGTACTGTGCAGCTGTGACAGGAGCATGTGTCCTGCGCAATAAGGGTCGCCGCTGAGAAATAAACACAGCAAGTTATCCGTCTCGTGTTACCAATCAAGCCGTAACAACAACGCCATCTGGGCCACAGCAGGTGATGCACTTGAGAGTGCAGTGGATCACCTGCTATATCACTCAGCAGGGACGGTCCCTTCCTCGCTAGTGAACCGTTGTTGGGCATGACAGCTGGGGTAGCTGCTCCCTCTCTGGTGGTCTGCCTAGCGTCACTACTGTGGTGGCCTGTTCCCAACTCTGCAACCAACGGCTTGTGGCAGCAAAGCAGACATCCGAGTGCTGCTGGCTTGCCACGGCCACGTTGTCACATTGTTACATTTCAAACTTCAGCCAGCGGCGTTGGGACAGCTGGCCTGCAGGCTTTTGGCAGGCGGCCCCTGTTCTTGGATGCAATGGTGGCACAGAAGATCTCCTTGAAGTTCTCAGGCTCGTAGCCAGCGGGGCAGCTGCAGGGCACATAACAGACACAAACAGACAGGTTGTTACCCGGGCTGGCTGGCTGCTTTTAGTTTGAGAGGTTTGGACAGTTTGATGAATGATAGCATGATGAGTGTTTGGACAGCACAGCACACATGCAGTCATTTTGACCAGCTGACGGTTATGCTCTGGCAAGCAGCGGCAACTGCAGGCTGTACTAGATCTGCCGGTGTATGCATGCACACGGAGTTGAGCTGCTATGCAGGATGGCTGCTGGCACTGCAGCATACATGCTGTTGTAAAGGGAGAGTTTTCAATTTACAACATGTAAGCAGGGCTGAAGCTGGCTCTGGCGCTGAAAGGCTGTTATGTGACGATGTTACACCAGGACCAGCTGTTCCCAGCTGGAGCAGCGCACTCACTCCTTCCACTCGCCACCATCCCGCACGCAGATTGTGTTGCCATCCACCTGCAGGACACATAGTACATGCTTGTGTTGTGATTTTTGTGGTGAGTTGTGCATTTGGTGCACAGCTGCCGTTGCACAGGCTTGATGTTTGTGGTTCCCTGTTCACCCACAATTCGAATGGTCAACCCTCTCACGCATCGCATGCAGATGCTTTGAGCGGCAACCAGGAAGCTGTGATGGCTTGCAGAATTGTTGAGGTGCGAGGCTCCAGTACTAATTGCACAACTGCTGCGCAGGCAAGCATGCACTGTAGTCTGTGTTTATTTGTGCAACCCAGCCAGTTGAAACGCGCCGAACCAGCACACTTGATGTGTGTGCTGCGCCTTGCAACCACTCTGGCGCCGACTCAACATAACACAATATGCAGCTCTGCGCCATGGTGCTGCTGCAACACACAACAACTCAACAAGCGTGCAGCTCTGCGTTGTTGCAATACTGCCGCTCACCTGAATGGTGGCACTGGTTGCCACTCCCAGTGCTGCTGTGTTGTGCATGTCCTGCTGCAGCAACTCGTCATGGCCGGGGCCATACATGCAGCCCATCATCTTTGTGCCAGCAGCAAGTGGCACTCCAATTTCCTGCAAAGCAGAATATGTGAGTAGCAAGAGGTGGCTGCCTTGTTGCAGGCATCTTCAGCATGCATGTTTAGCTGCATGTGTTTACACTTCTGCTAATTCATGTGAGTGGCAAGAGGTGGCTGCCTTGTTGCAGGCGTCTTCAGCATGCATGTTTGGCTGATGTGTTTACACTTCTGCTAGATCATGTGAGTGGCAAGAGGTGGCTGCCTTGTTGCAGGCAACTCAAGCATACTTGTGCAGCTGTAGGTATGAGGATTTCTGCTAGCTCACGAGTACACGCGCATGCTGTCATATTTTCAAGAGTACCGCGTCAAGCCTCTGCTTTTACAGCAACAAGCATCTGCCTGCGCTGCGCAACCAAAACTGACAGTCACTCGCACAACTGCTTGCAAACGCACACTCCGTGCGTCTGTAAAGTTTATGGATGCTTGCAGCAGCGCCCGCACGCAGCTGTGCACCCACCTTGAGGCATGATGCTGCTGTGGTGAAAGTGCCAATGGCATCCAAGCCTTGCTTGTTTCCGCACAGCACAAACTTGTAGAGCCAGTCGTAGCGCTGGTACGATTTGCTGTGCAGCTGCACGCACAGCTGCTGGAGGTTGCCTGCACACTCTGTGGGCCCATGCTTGCAGGAATAGGTGCCATCGTCCTGCAGCATGCACATGGGACATCACAACAAAGTGAATGGACACCCACAAACCCAACCCTCCAAGCACTTTTTGCAGAATGCTGTTGGCGCTGCCAGTAATCTGCTCGGCTTGCGGCATGCAGGACGTGCTGACACTATGCACACCCACATAGAGCATAACCTAGGACAACACACATAAACAAACGTTGCGGCAATGAGCGTGGTGGGCAACCACCATCTCTTCAGATGGCGCCTCCACAGGGAACTCCGCCATCAGCTCAATGAACAACCGCATCTTGCAGGAACACCGGAAACTGGGAGCAACCCCACCTGTTTCTGGCCGATGAAGTGCATGTTGATGGACAGAGAGTCCTTGAGTTCTTGCAGGACAGGCGCCAGCGCTGACTCAGCGAACAGCGCATCCCTGCAGACAGCACAGCCGCACACATGCCGCAACACCCTGCTCACTCACGGCTGCTGTGATTAGATATAGATATTGATGGATCTTTGTAATAGGCTGGCTGCAATGCCACGCTGCGGAGCAGCAATACATGCAGCAATGGTGCGAGCGCAACAGGCCAGGTCTGCCTAGGACCGCTGCGCCGCTGCTGGACGCTGCAACAGCCATCTGCGACCCAGGATGCAGGTGTGATCAACCGCTGACAAAGTTGCATACATAACGGGGTGTGTAAGGGAGCAGTGCGGTATGGCTGTTGCAGAAAATCCTGATGCCCTGGTATCCTTGCAAGTGCTCAGTTGAGCATCAGCCAAGGTGATGCTGCTGCCACTCACGGGCACTTGCTCATGACAAAGATGTCCACCTCCACGCGCACGATGTTGTCATCTTTGAAAGCTGCTGAGCTGCAGCAGGCGAAGCTGAGGCACAGCAGCAGAAGTACAGCACCTGCTGGTTGCTTCATCTTGGCTACAGCGCAACGAGTCCGTGAATGCATATTAACTGATTCAACCTGTTAGTGCAAGCGATCGGCGGACACACTGACTCTGCAGTGCGTGTCAGGCGGGCTCTGGACTGTGGAACGTGTCATGTCGTTTGAGTGATCACGGGTGACGCTCCGGCACATTTCACGTCAGATGCCGCCGGGAAAAATGGCAGGCAGCAGTGCAACGCTGGACCAGCCACCTGCAGAGCTCAACAGCGGCCCTGCTGCTGTCACAATTTGGCAGTGGCCTGCTCAAGGACATGCAGTGCTGATGTGGCGCGTTGTGGTGAGGTGAATAAGAGGTCTGCTGTATGTGAAGCGCTGAATTTGTGCCGAAACTGAATCTCATCTTGGGAAATCAATGGAAGCATCTGCTATGAAGGTGCCGGGCACCATGCCTGCTGCTAGTGTGCCCACTGGGCTGCAGCCGCTGCAGCTGCTCGACAAGCAGAACCACAATGCAAGCGTCATACTGAATGTGGAGACTGAGACACAACAAACGCTCAATTTCAGACGCCCTGGTGCCCGGCTCACGGTGAGCACGGCACACGTGCATAACAAAGCAGTGATGCAGGCTCACAAGGACGCAGTGCGGCAGCATGATGCGCCCAGAACTGGCAGAGTCAGCCAGCCTGGCAGGCTGATGCCGTTTCCAGAAGGTCTGAACGCAGGTATATTAAGTAGCTTGAATAATATGCAAATATTTGGGAGATGGTGAGCTTGGACGCATGGCAGGCACCGTCTCACGTGGCGTAGGAACATCCCCCCGCAGTAATGATGTCCTAATGTTACCTGCAGCCTACCGGTCATGGAGGTCAAGCTGGCCAACACTAATTTATAAGAAAGTTTGGTGCTACAAATTATCTATTTCGAAGACTTGGTGGGCCAGAAGTCGTGATTGCCAAACACCAGCCATTACGGACAGGCGCCGAGTGGGACGCGTACGCGGTAGAGGTGGCAGGACTGCAGCCCATCGGTTATGTATACAAAGCGTTCCTTGTAGCATTTGAAGCACATCTCAAGTATTTGCCAGCCTGCAATTGCTTACGAACCGCCAACGCGTCCGACGTGCACAGTATCAAAGCAGTGAAAAGAAGCAAAGGAGCTTTAACCTGTCATTACGCCAATAAAAATCAACTGGTATATTTCTACCTCTGCTGCATTTGTGTAAGAGGTGAGTGAAGCTTGCACCTCGGCATACAGGTCACAGGTGAAATCGCGCGGCATGCTGAGCAGCAGCAAATGCGAGTTGCACGCATGCAGAACTGGCAGCAGTGCTGAGCACAGCAGAATCAGCAAGTTTTGGTTACAAAACAGGACGTTATACGGCCAGAAGGGGTCGCCATGCAGCTGCTTGGCAGCCTCATCACAGCACATTGCAACGCAGGTGCATGTCACCACTCACTGGAACTGATGTCAGCAGTTCGAAAGCAGGCACCACAGCAGCACACCCAAGTAATCATGTTGACGCTAACCACATCAAGGTGGTGCTTCCAAGTTGCACATTCAAATGGCTGTGGTGCTGTGTGCAGGGACCAGCATCCCACCTGCGTGCCAAAACACCCGCAGCATGGCGAACAAAACAGCAGCAGCGTACACGGCAGCCGTGCTGTTCGCGCTCCTCTGCAGCAGCTGGGCAGTAGATGCTGCCAGGCTCCTGCGGCAGGACACCGACATTCGCATCCTGGCGATTGGCGACTCGATCACTGAGGGTTCAGTCCCAAGCAAAAACACAAACCACCCGTACACAATCCAGCTGGAGCAGCAGCTGCGCAAGCTGCGGCCGAACGCTCGCATCACCATAGACAACGAAGGTGAGGAAGCTGCACCCCTGGCAGCTGCCCGAATTGGTCTAAAGTACGTCATAGCACGCTTGCATTGCGCATGAGACGTTATGATGATGCTCAGCTCTCAGGCACCTGCACGCAGTATCTCCAGCAATCAGCACTTGAATAGCCCCCATACACCAATCTGTGCCGACACACTGCCTGCCGGCCGTTCCACTAGCGGCCCCTCATACCTCAAAACTTGCCACGTAACATCTGCAGGCGTGGGCGGTGCCGGCATCTTTGCAGTGGGTTTCCACAAGCAGACCACCATCCCCCCAGTAGCGGAGCGAGCCATTCAGCGTGCCAAGCGCCACGGTACACCTTATGATTATGTCATCGTCATGCTGGGCATCAATGACCTGCTGCGCATGGGCAAATCAGCAGAGGAAGTGAAGGGAGGCCTGCAGCAGATCTACGGCTGGGCGCTGGATGCAGGCTCAAATGTAATTGCAATTCCTCCTTTTGGCGCGCCTGGCTTCGTGTCAAAGTGAGTGGGGTGATGTTGGCCGCAGCGGCCGTACAGATGCTGAGCAGGTGCACTGCATGCTGTGGGGTTGTGTCACTGACAGTGGATCCGGCGGGTGCGTGCAAGCAACGAAAAGGCGTAACTGGTGCAGCTGGCCACTGCAGCCATGCACACAATCATCCTCATCCCGCTCGCTAGAGCCACCCTGCCAGTCACCTCACATTTGCTGCTGCTGCTGCTGCTGCCGCAGGGATGACTACAAGGAGGGTGAGCGCAAGAAGCTGGCCGACATGGTGCGCGGCATGGCAGCAGGCGAGAACAGCAGGCGCGCCAGCAGCCCCAAGGTGGCAGTGCTCAACCTGCAGGTGCGCACACATAACAACCATTACTGTCTGCAGCAGCAGCAGCAGCAGCAGCAGCAGCCCCAAGGTGGCCGTGCTAAACCTGCAGGTGCGCACACATAACAACCATTACTGTCTGCAGCAGCAGCAGCAGCAGCAGCAGCAGCAGCAGCAGCAGCAGCAGCAGCAGCAGCAGCCCCAAGGTGGCCGTGCTAAACCTGCAGGTGCGCAGGTTTGCAACTTATACTCGCGGCGACGGCAGCAGCAGCAGCATACCGTATGCAGTGAACAAGGCTCCCCGGCCTGTGCATGGCACCGGCCACAGATGCTGCCCCGCAACCTGCCTCAGCTGTGACCTGTCAGCCCTCTGCCCTACCAAGCTGCTCTTTCGGCTGTTGATACACATCACAACAATTCCATGTCTTCATCATCGTGTACCTTTCTGCCGCGTCCTGCAGGCCACCACTATGGACTTTTACAACATGGACGATGCGGAGCGCAGCAGGTGGCTGGATGATGGCCTGCACCTTACTGAGTTTGGATATGACGTGCTGGGCAGGGCGGTTGCCAGGGCCATCGACCGCAACCTGGCAGAGTAGTGCAGCCCGCAGCTGCCGTCATTTCAGTTGTAGTTCGTGTTGTTGCCAGACAAACAGCACCTGGGGCTGAAGCGCGTCCTAAGCTGAGAGCTGATTCGGGCTTGCAAGATGCTGCCAGAGCAGCTGACAGCAGCAGCAGCAGCTTGCGGGAGCGCCGTCAACCATTGTTGCTGGTGTTATTTTGATGTTATTTTTTGCTGATGTGGCAGTGCCTGCAGCTGCGGGTGCTTGCTTCGTCCCGATGTTGCTGGTATGCGTCAAATATGTGTCACAGTTCTGCTAGGCCAGGCACCCAAGGTGCATGCCAGATGTGCATGCCATCGCATGCAAAGCTGCCATAGTGCCAGCCTGGGATGTGTTACATAACATACATGTCTGCATTTTGGGCATACAATGTGTCAAGCTGGGATGCTGATGGTTCTGCCTTTCTGGCAGTATAATTTATGCTGCAGGTTTGATAATGCGGGGCAGCAGCAGCCATTATGCATCATGCAGAGCAGCAAAGCATCCAGGCGAGGCTTCCTCTACGTTCCTGTATGGCTGAACTGATCCAAGATTTGCGTAGCTTTGATAGCGTGTAGCATATGAAGAACCAACCCATTGATGCCAGGCATTCCATGATGATTTGTTCCTTTGATTGTGCTTGTGTCACGCAAGCCATGTCTCGTGTTTGAAACTGACAACTGGTCTGTTAGGTGGGGCTGCTGAAAGAGCAGCCAATGCCGTTGACCGTCAACGCACGGTGCGCAACTGCAATTGCTGTTCAAACTAGGCAGCTTAGTGCCTTCCGCTTTCCAGCTGATGTTGGGTGTGGAGCATGCAACTTTGAATTGCTGTACACTACTGCACTAGCAGTCGCACTGACAGTGTCATCGTGTCATGCTGCTGCTGCTGCTGCTGCCAGTATGCCGCCCAGCGGGCTGCCTAGGCAGGATGCCTCTATTTTTGCGGTGCTGCATAAGCACTGCCAGTTGACCACTGAGTTGCAGCACCTGAATGAACCCAGCCAGGGTATTACTGGCTCGACTGCAACTCTGTTGGCACACTGCATGGCTCGAAGATGTTTCAAAGCTGCACTGCAAAGTGCAGCAGTTTGGTGTGCAGCTACCTGGCATGGCTTCTGGTCACACTCGGAGGTACCTGGGTAACCTCGCATGTTTTGAACATCACCAACCAACTCGAGGCCTGAGGCTCTTGGTTCACAGGCCAAAGACAGGCCAAAGACGTATCACAGTCACATACTCACCCGGATACCAGATGCGTGCTGCAAATAGGGCTACTGGCTAGCCCAGGAGCCACTGCTGGCATGGCACGTCACATCTGGGGTTTTTAAATGTCAAACCCTCAGCCGAGTACCGCAGAACTTTCAGCGGATCATCCGATAACATGATGTTACAGTTGACAACGCTGCTCAACACTTAGCCAACGGTGTGACCCAGGTGCAAAGAACACTCCTTGCTGCCGCAGTTCCTGGGCAGCAAGCATGTTGCACAGTTGCTGTGCAGGATGCAGTCGAGAGAACAGCGCAGCGGCGTGCTAGGAATTTGGCAAGCAGAAGATGATTCCCCTGTGGCGCAAACATCTCGGCGTACCATGAAGTGTGTATGCAATGGGTGTGTGGCAGCGCAAATGGCCAGCTCTGAGCCGCCATAGAAGGTCGAGCCAAACACAACGTCTGAAAGCTGAAGGCCACGAACTAACCGTGGATACACGACATAAAGCCTGCAAGAGAACAGCACAACTGTACATGGTGTCAGCCACTGGGCCTGCACCTCACCACCAGCTGCTGCATTGGACACCCACCGCCACTGCAGTGGCGTATAATCATTTGTCACTTCTGGTTACTAATATTTGACAGTGATGAGTCGCACACTGCATGGAGCAGCTGAAAGCGCTGCACCTGCTAATCTGCACGAACGGCAGCTGCACCTTGAGGCACCTGCAGACCCCTTTGATTGATGCAGCTGCTGTAACTGCGCCTCCTGCTGCTGCTGCTGCTGCTGCTGCTGCTGGCTGAGTGCCGCGCGCCCTAAGCAGCTGGCAAGAAACCGCCGCCCCCTCGCGCTGCTGCTGCTGCTGCTGCTGCAGTAGCAGCTTGTGACTGATTGCCGCGTGCCCCAAGCGGAGGTGCCAACAGGAACCACTGCAAGGCCACCGCCACCCTGTTATATGGCAGGCCTGCAACGGCTGCTGTGATGGCAGCGCAATCACCGCAGCAGCGGGGGCAGCAGCTCAAACTCCTGGCTGACCTCCTGCGGCTCCCTGCAGGCAGAACACAGCAGCATACACAGCATCAGTATGTGCAGTATGTGCAGAAGAAATAGGCACACCGTCAGCCAGACACCATGCAACAGCACCTTCATCACCATCATCATCATATCACCTGCAGCTCCAGGCAGGCACACGACAACACAGCACAGCAGCATATAAAGCAACATGCACAGCATACCGCCAGCCAGATGCAATGCAACAGCACCTGGACATGATCAAACCGAGGAGCAGCATGTGCTGTCGCATCAGCCATCGGGCGATGGGTGTTGGCTCAGCACTGCCACAACTGCACTGGCTGCGGGCTACCTGGCAAGCTGGCAGCTTTGGGCAAGGTGGCAGCTGCAGCGCTGCGCAAGGCCAACGTGCGAGGTGCCCAGCTGCACACTGCGAGGCTCTCAGCACCACATGCAGGCTCTGCTGCTGCTGCTGCGGCTGCTGCTGCTGCTGTCACATATGTCACACTAGAGTAGCTGCTCTGCCCTGCTGGCTGACATTGCGCAGCTGCTGCCCTGCGTCCCACCAGCAGCACACCAGTCGCAAACACGTGGCCAGCAGCAGCTGCAATGCGCTACAGCAGTGATGATATAGCACAGTGCAGGACAGCTAACCCCACAAAGCGATTATGTTTGTGTTTGGCAGCTGCACTCACACAGGAGGCTTTAGGGTATAGGGGTTTAGGGTTTTGGGTGTTTAGGGTTTAGCAGGAACACCAACAGCTGCACTCACACAGGAGGCTTGTTTTCCCGGAACTTGATGAACCACAGCTTGCGCAGCACGCCTTCGCTGCTGCGCCCACCAGCTGCCGCATCCTGCGCCTGCTGGTCTGGGCCGCTGCTGCTGCTGCTGTCTATTGCCTGCTTCAGTGATGCGTGTAGCTGCACAAACACGCCATCGTGCTGTCCAAAAGGCCACCCCGCACTGCGCCAGGTCTGCATATGGCAGCAGAACACAAAACACATACAGCAGCAGTGAGCGCAGGCGACATAAGGGCGAGCTTTGACGGCAAGAGCATATTGCCTTACACATGACACAGAAACAGGACGCTGTACGACACACTTGTGGCTCAGCAATTGCTGCTGCGGCTCCTTCTGCTGCGATGTGTCCAGCGCTGCTGCCTTGACGGAACCAAGGCACTGCACTCTATGCTTGCCTGGGTGATCTGCAATCAAAGCACCCTCAAGCAAGTAAGCTAGAGACCCACTGGCGCTGCACATCACACACGCACCTGCGGGAACTGCACTTCTGCCTTGGGCGCTATCAGCAGCACTGCTGTCGCGTGCAACTCCTCTGCTTTACTACGCATCTGCTGCACAAACTGCGCCAGCACTTCTGGCGCTGCAAAGGCATGCTCTGCCCGCACTGCTACTTCGTCGCTGTCGTCTTGGCTGCTGCTGCTGCTGCTACTGCTGCCGCCGCCGCCGCTGCTGCTGCGACCTGCAGACATGCACAAGCAGGAACGCACGCATGACGACAGGCTCAGCAGGTGGCAGTGGGCAACAGCATGAGCAGCTGGCAAGACGAACTGCGAGGTGAAGCACATGCACATCACGTGAGCGCAGATGTGTGCAGGGGCCCCTCAGGCGGCATGGCCTGCAGCACCAGCATGCAAGGCTGCTGCTGACAGCCGTGCCATGCCGCCGCTGCAGCCGTAACTTACAGGAAGAACAGAACAGGCTGCAGCACCAACATGCAAGGCTGCTGCTGGCAGCCGTGCCATGCCGCCGCTGCAGCCGTAACTTGCAGGAAAAACAGAACAGGCTGTAGCACCAACATGCAAGGCTGCTGCTTACAGTTGTGCCATGCTGCAGCTGCAGCCTTGCCGTACCTTGCAGGAAGAACAGCTCAGGTGCAAAGCTGCGCCCCTGTTCTTTGGCCAGTTCTGCTGCATAGGCCAGCTTGGACTCCGCAAAAGCTAGCGCTGCAGTCTCAGCGGGTGAGCGCCGCGACTGCAGGCAGCAGCAGCAGCAGCAGCAGCAGGTGCAGCAGCAGTGCATGTGATCGGAGTTATATTTCGCTGCCGGCATGATGTTGTTGCATGCTATGAAAAGCTAGCGCTGCAGTCTCAGCAGGTGAGCGCCGCGACTGCAGCCAGCACCAGCAGCAGCAGCAGCAGCAGCCGTGCATGTGATCGGAGTTGCATTTTGCTGCCGGCATGATGTTGTTGCATGCTGTAAGAATGTAGCGCTGCAGTCTCAGCAGGTGAGCGCTGCGACTGCAGCCACCAGCAGCAGCCGTGCATGTGATCGGGGCAGCACTTAGCCTCGCTGCTGGCATGATGCTGTTGCATGCTGAGGAAACACATTGAAACGTCGCCGCTGCTTAGAGCTTGACAACTGCTCGCACCAATGCTGCATCAGCGGCTGTGCAGATGCTTTATTGCCTACCTGGGCTTTTTCAATCTGCACTTTCTTGCCCAAGGCCTTGCTGAGCGCTTTGGCCCTTGCTGCATACTCCGAGTTGTTGTTATCTGCCTGCATTGCCTTGCGGTAACAGTCCACCGCCTGCAAGGCCAATTGGACAACAACAGCAACCAACAGCAGCACGATGGTCAACCAACCAGGAAGAGGAGGTGACCAAGCAATACCACAACGACAGTGGCAGCTGACGGTGCCTTAGTGCGCACTACAGCACAGTAATGAAGGAAGCACTCAGCAGCTGCTGCCTACATGCCGGCCCTGCATCCTGGCTCGATACACTTTTGCATTCCCGCACGTCAGCACAGCACATATCATACACAGCTTTGCCCTTGCATGCACGTTCAACGCATACATCAACAAGCAATTGCATGTTTGCGCCCATTTGAGGGTTAAAAAGCCACAGGAGTCCTCACCTCCTCCAGCCGCTGCTGGCTCTCCAGCACCAGCGCCAGTGCAGCAAACATGCACAAATCGAGGCAGATAGCCAGGGGCAGTTGCATCCTCACGCCCATCTCAGGGTTACAAAGCCACAGGAGTCCCCACCTCCTCCAGCCTCTGCTGGCTCTCCAGTGCCAGCGCCATGCGCATGTAGCCCTTGTGAAAGGCAGGGTCCAGCTTCACGCACTCCTCCGCATCTGCAAGCGCCTTGGCAACCTTGTTGAGCTTCAGCAGCGCCGCTGAGCGGTTGCTGCAGCAACAAGTCAGGTAACAGAGTTGGGCCGTGGGCAGGGGTACTAGCCGGACAAAGTTGCAGAAGGAGGCGATTGAGAAGATGATTACGGTTGACGCCAGACGACAAGCGCATGCGAGGGAACATGATCACCCCAAGCATGTGCGCAACAGCCAGCCTGAATGCGTGCACTGCTGCTTCAACACCTCAGGCATGAGAGAAGCAAGCAAGGCTGAGGGGACAGAGCCAGCAAATCAGTAGGCTTGAAACTTTGAGCAAGTTGACGCTGAGTAAGCCATGCTTGCTGCAACACGTGCTGGGATCAAGCAGTTGAGTGATGAGCGGGCTGGTCAAGATTTGAATGAACTGCTTCAGCCGTGCTTGCTTCTAGCCTATGCCACGCACCTGTAAAGCACTGCACTAGGGGCCTCTTTTATGGCTTTCGTATACACAGCAGCTGCCTTCAAGTAATCACCCTGCTTGAACAATTCGTTCCCCTGGTCCTTGAGTGATCCCGTCATGATCCTGCAGCTAACCACTCAACAACGAAGTTCGAAAGTAACTAAAGGGGCGTTGCAAGCAAGGAGCTACAGTGCCAGAGCAAGTTGGAGGGTGCACTGTCTGCAGACGCGCGCTTAGTGCAAGCTCAGCGTGGGGCGCCGTTCGTCAAGCTCATCGTACAAAATTGGTATTTTTTTCCAATACACATTGAATTTGCAGGCGTTTGTGACGCGTACGTATGTGACATGTAACATAACGTGTAACATTTCTTGAAATTTTGTGTTGCTTTTACGAATTCAACTGAAGTCATGCTTGTTGACCGGTTTTTTTGGCCGCAATGTGTCTCACCCTTGGCTGTCGATCGCGTCTCGCTCTCTTTGTACGCATTTGAAAGCACCTTCGTGCTCCCTGTTGTGCACCTCACCACAACAACGCCAAAGTAGACTGCATATTGTAGCTGTAATCATATTCAACATTGAGTCAGCTCCGACATGCAGCTACGCAACAACAGGAAGAGCACCTCCCCTGGGCATGAGCCCACCCGCAACAAGCGCAGGCGATCCAGCCGGCAGCAACACGATGCTTCCACTGCAGAACTGCCTCCTCAAATTCTGTTCCTCATTGCCCAGCAGCTGCAGCCCTGCCAGGAGGACTTAGCCTCAGCAAGTGCAGTGTGCAAGACATGGGCCAAACATATTCGAGAGGGTGAGTTACACGGTTTGTAAGCTCGATATGCTTGAAATATAGACTAGGAACGCGCCTGAAGCGTTCTCGAGGCCGTGTTGTTGAGCAGCATGGGACACCAGCTGCAGGCAGCTGTGCATGGCTGGCCTGCTGTGACAACAATGAGACACCTGCACAGCGATGGCAGGCACATATAACACATAACAGCAGGTGACATATTATGTTTTAACACTCAACCATGTATCTCATTCCATCAGCAATGCAATGCACTGGCCAGGTTCTGCCTTTTCAACGCCCTGCTCACCTCCTAGGGGTCTCGTGCAGCCTGCTGTCAATCACCGCCCCCTCCTCCCTGCGAACCAGCGCGTTGTACACATGATGCGCAGCTGTGACGGCGCACACCGTCTTACACCTTGCCTGCACCCCACCGCCTCCCTCCTGCAGGCATCACCCACGCCACGCTCTGCGTGAACGCCCCAGGCGGCAAGCCAGACAACCCCCACGCGCGCCTGCCAGCCCTCACCGGCCTCTCAAAGCACAGCCCCGCGCTGCGCAAGCTGCAGCTGCTGCTCAGCGGCCGCAGCGCATATGAGGCCGTCACTGAGGCCATGGGAGGCCTGCAGCAGCTGGCCGGCTTGCAGGAGCTCAGCCTGCAGTTTGTGGTGTCGCAGACGCCCAAGAAGGGCATGTGGCCGATGTTCTTTGCAGACAATATGCAGCTGGGCAGCTTGCGGCGGCTGGCAGTGGAGGGCTCCAGCATGCCACCCCTGGCTGTGTCGGTGAGCGGCAGCAGCACTGCGACGTGCAATTCGTTGTGTCTTGCTTGCAGGAATTTCTCCTCGTCGCCCCCAGCAGTGCTGCTGCAACTGCATGGCGCTCGGTCATTGCAACCGTGCAGCAAGCACTGTTAACTGCTTGCAGGATGGCATGCAGGAAAGATTGCAGCAAGGGTTGCAGGCAGTGGGTTGGCCACGCGTAGCACCCAGCTTTGCTAACACAATTGCGTTCTCCCGCTGCCACTGTTCTGGCTGCAGAACCTGCTGACCACCCTTGTACCCTGCAAGCACCTGAAGCAGCTGCAGCTGCTGATGGGGCGCCCGCAGGCAGGCAGCCAGCTGCCTCGCTACAACCCACCAGTGTGGATGCAGGTGCGGCCTTATGACTGCACTGCTCCTGCACAGTGCTGGCTGCATAGCCTTGTGACGGCTGGTGCAAACTTGCGGCCTCCTGCAAGTACAAGCAAGTACAAGCAATTGCAAGGTTTTGCTCTTGTGCAGAGTGGGTAGGCCCATCACACCACCTACAGTGATCGCTTAAGCACAGCTGCTCAGGCCACCTTCTGCTTTGTGAGAACCCTACAAAAACCACAGATCTCCAAGGTAACCACACGCAACCAGATATTCCGATTTCATGTGCCCTGCCTGCTGCCCTGTAGCTGCCCTACCACACCAGCTCATTCAACCCACACACACCTCCAAAGGCAACTTCATGACGCTAAGCATTTGTTTCTGATTTCCCTGGCTGCTTCCCGCCTGCTGCAGCTGCCTTACCACACCAGCGGCCCCTCCTGCCTCACCCAGGAGCAGCTGGAGCAGCTCTGCAAGCTCACAGGCCTCGAAAGCCTCACCCTGGAGCTGGACTCAGCCATCTCAGCAGCTGCTTTCAAGCACATCACAAAGCTCAAGGGCCTGAGCAGCCTGGTGCTGCATGGAGTGGCCAGCCCGCCGCTGCTGGGCAAGCTGGGGCAGCTGCGGCGGCTGCGGCGGCTGGCTGTGACTGTGGCGGTCAGCGCAGCCACTGGCTGGCCTGAGGAGCTGCAGGAGCTGGAGGCTGTAGAGCAGATGGACCTCGGGTGGGTGGTTGTAGTTGGGTGCAAGTGCGAGCAATGCGACTCAAGTCAAGATGATGCGGTAGCAAGTGCCAACACCCATGCCGCTCTCCCTGTTGTGGTGGCCTCACAGCGTGTGCAAGTGATTCTGCTAGCTCAGTGTCTACGCATGTGCTCTTCCAGGCATAGCTCACCCGCTGCTGTGTACACCGCTGCTGCCATTCTGTGTGCTGCTCCTGCAGCCTGCACAACTCCAGCACCGCAATCGTGGTGCACAGGATGTCCAGCATCAACAGCCACCTCTCAGGCCTCAGCCCAAAGCTGAAGCACAGCCTGAGGGGCCTCACACTTGGCGGCGGCTTCACCTGGTGCAAGGCAGCACTAGCCAGCATTGCCTCCCTGACTGGGCTCACATCGCTGCAGCTGCTGCAGACCAAAGCAGACCAATGGAGCGGCGTGCAGATTGATTTAAGTGTGCTGGCGCAGCTGAAGCACATGGTGAAGTTCACGATGCAGTTCCCGCATGACCCCCAGCTGCAGGTGAAGTTCACGGTGGAGCAGCAGGAGGGCGGCGGCAGCAACAGGGGCAGCAGCAGGCGGCACAGCTGCGGCGGCAAGCGCGGCAAGAAGCAGCAGAAGGTGAGCGATGCTTGTCGCTGGGTTGCAGGACAGCATTAGCTATGCAACAACAGTGATATTGAGTTGCATCTGCTGGCATGTGGCAGCAGCTCCTGCCGCCTGACAGGCATTGCTGCGCTGCCGCAAACTGGGTGCAGCGAAGTTGCATCCGCACTGCTGCCGGCTTGCTGGTGCTCATGCTGAAACGACACATACAGTTCTTTGCACCCTGACTCTGTGGACGCTAACTATTCGCAACATGTTCTGCGTCTGCTGCACCGCACAGGTGCCTTCAAGCACCAGGGACATCTCAGGCCTGCCAACCCACCCTATCTTGTCATGAGACACGTATTTTTCCACAGCCTACACCCTGTGGTGCTGACTGCCTGCCACATCTCCTGCAATTGCTGCCTTGCACAGGCGCCTTCATGCACCAGGGACGTCTCAGGCCTGCCAACTCACCCTATCTTGTCATGAGACACGTATTCTTCCGCAGCCTACACCCTGTGGTGCTAATTGCCTGCCACATTTCCTGCAATTGCTGCATCACACAGGTGCCTTCAAGCACTAGGGACGTGTCAGGTCTGCTGCAGGCCTGGCCAGCTCTGCAGAGCCTGCAGCTGAGCCAGCTCACCCCTGCAGCAGTCGCAGACACCTGCTGGGACATGCGCCAGCTGACAGCACTCACCAGCCTGTGCCTGCAGGTCGCCCCCTCTACAGCTGCAGTGGCAGCCGTAGCAGCCAGCGGCGGCAGCGCCAGCCCTACTTTCCTGCAAGATGTAACAGTTACTTTGAAGCTGGAGCAGATGCCAGAAGGGCTGCAGCAGCTGCAGCTCACAGGATGCACCCTGCAGGTGCCTTACTATGTGCCATTCCGGTGAGTGAGCGTGGCTTCAGTGCAGCAGCTGCAGCTGCCATGGAGAGCGCTTCCTTGCGCAGCCGTTCACTTGCGATGCAGCTGGTTTGAACACCTACTCCTGGAAACAGCTGTGGTTGTCACAGCAGCAATCATGGTCGCACACATATCGTACTCCTTACTTCACAACTTGCTCAACCCTGTCCTTTGCCATGTTGCTTGCTGCTGCAGTGATGCGTTGACCAGCCTCAGCCTCTCGCACTGCTGGCTGCAGCGCTGCTGGGACCCCAGCCTCTCACAGGCCGCGCTGCCCTCCCCAACAGCAGCAGCAGCACGCACACCAGGCCCCTCGTCCGCCGGCAGCAGCGCACCTAGCTACAGCAGCAGCATGCTGCAGCAGCAGCCGCTGGTGGTGCTGCTGCGCCAGCTGCAGCACCTGCAGCAGCTGGAGCTTGCCAACATGCACCACAGCCAGCTCAACGACGCCCTGCTGGCTGCTGCTGCTGCAGCACCGGGCCTCCACAGCACTGCTCCTGCTGCAGCTGCAGCAGGTGCCACCAGCAGCTCTGCTGCAGCACTGGCTTCAGGACCAGGCCTGACAGCCTCAGCCTCAGGCTCAAGCCTGAGGTGCCTCACCAGCCTGAGCGTGCTGGGCATTGGCAATCTAGGCCTGAGCCATGGAGGACTATTAGGGCTGACCACCCTGAAGCAGCTGCGGCTGCTGCGCTGGCATGTCGGGGATGTGCTGGAGCTTATGCCAGACATGGGGGCGCTTGCAAAGCTCAAAGGGCTGGTGGCGCTGGCGATCCCCACGTGGCTGCATGCGCAGATGGAGCGCTGGGGCGCGTACGCGGTGCTGGACAGCCTGCCGCTGTGCGATGTGCACGTGGAGGCCACTGCATGAGAGGTGCATTTGATTACGCAGCCAACAGTGCTGGGCCTTGCAGCGGTTGGCTAGTGTTGGGTGCGTGGCTCGTGCTTGACAGCCTGCCGCTGTGTGACGTGCACGTGGAGGCTACTGCATGTGATCATGATGAGCATTTACCGCCAGGAGCGCTGTGCCATGCGGGACGCTCAGCTAGTGCTGGACAGCCTACCGCTGTGTTACATGCACGTAGAGGCCACTGCATGAAAGGTTAGCTCACAAACATTGCCAGCAGTGCTGTGCCATGCAGGGCGGCCGGCTGGTGCTGGGCGTTCAGCTAGTGCTGGGCTGTGCAATGCAGGGCAGTTGCAGCTGTGTCACCTGCGGTGGGAATTACTGCGCGAAGTTAACATCACGTGTAGACGGGTCGCAACAGTAAAATTAGATAGATATGGATGTAGATGCATTTAGATGTGGTTAGGTAGATAGAGAAGATGGGTGCATCTTGTTTTGCGCATGAAGGGTGGTCTGCTCGTGCTGTGCGGGGCTTTTGGGCCGGCTGGGTGGGCGTGCTGGTGGAGTTCTGTGATGTTTGTAGCTTGCGCTGGGTGAGAAGTGCCGAGGCTGCACCAGCTGCCGACCCGCATGAGCTGTTACTGTCAGCAAGTGTCCTGCATGTTGCATGGAAAGAGGCGCAGCCGAGGTGTGGGTTGCTCTGCGCTTTAGTCGGGCGCTGCAGTTTTATCTATCTATATAGACAGCCTCCAGGCGATTGCCTTTGCTTCATCTTAGATGTGGCGTTGTCTAAGCCTCATGCATGCATGCCAACGCTGCTGCCTTTTGCCCATTTAGCTCTTCCTGTTGTGCTGCTTGCTGTTCTGACACGCTGCACAGCGTCAAGGGTATGTGCTGTGCTTGATATGCCAGTGTTGCTGCATGTTCAACGTCTGTTGCTGCTGGCTGCGCATCTCAGCCATACAGCTCGTGATCCCGGCGCTTGCACAAGCAAGCGACCTTTTGCATGATTGCTCTCTGCTTGGTTTAACAGGCATGGTCAAGGATAGCATGTAGCAATGTACCTGCATGCAGGTAGTAGCTAGGGTTGCCTGTGGTGGCAACAGTTGTCTATGTGAGAAGCATATGTTCCGCACAGGCCACTGGGTGCAGCAACGCCGCACATTTCAGCACTGTTCAGCACCATTTGTGCATGCTCTGTGTATACGCCTGGGTTAAGCGCAGGTGAAGTTCTGTGGCAGACCAGGGGATGGCAGGGCTGAGGGCAAAGCACAAGGAGCAGTCAGTGGCAGGCTGCACACAGCTTGCAGCAGCAGCAGTTCTTACCTGGAAACGGTGTTTGTACAGGAATGGGCATGGCGGTTTGGGAGGAGAGAAGGAATGTCATGTGTGCATGTTGGTTGATGACAGGGTTGCACAACTGGCAGCAATGCAGTGCAGTGTATCCTTCTATGCAGCTTAGTTAGAGCAGGTGTAGCAGGCGTAGGCATGTGCATAGCTGCGGAGTACAGTACACTGCGGCCTAACGGCGTACGTGTTGATCACAATCTTGTGCAGTGCAGGTGTGATGGGTGTGGGCAACGCAGCATTGTTGCCAGCAGTCATGGCAGCGAATCTGATGAGCAGACGTTTCAGGCGCTGTACAGTACCGCTTTGCGCTGCAGCTCCGCCAAATTATCATCGCGTACTGTGCCGTGTGCTCTGTCATTTTAAGATGCAAACAGACGAGCTGTCAATCAGCCACAGCAGCTGACAACTGTTGGCAGTGCTGGGGCTTGCTGATGGTTGCTGTGTTGCATTGCTGACCAGTTCAAGTTTTGTGGTTGTGGATGGGTGCAATACTGCGGCAGGCTTTCCGCGCCTAACCCTAACCCTTCAGTATGCAGGTGTGGATGTTGGTGCCGTGCAGCATGCGTGTTACAAGTGTCAGCTGGGAGCTGTACAGAAGCCGCTGTTCAGGTTCAACCAGTTCAACCTGTGGCAGACTGCGCTGTATGAATAAACGCGCAGGCACACTGCATTCAGCAGTGAACAGGGACATTGTACGTGCATGATTGTATGCTTGCTGATGTAACAAAGGACACTTCATGTAAACGTTTGTACCTGTGTGATACATCATGAAATGCCAACATGGCCAACAGAAGTGCCACGGCTGACGGTCTCCAGCTGACGTAATACCTGCAAATGTTATACTTGAAGTACTGTACAAGCAGCCTGTCTTGCAAGGCAGCATGGCCTGCCTTCCAATCACATGCGACACCCAACATGATGTCTCAATGTTGGGTGGTGACTTGTATGATTCAACACTGCAAAGGCAGCCTGTTGCGATTTGCAGCAAAATGGCAGGACCTGCCCAGCCTCACAGTATCGACAGCTGCCACGTGGGCTCAGCACAGTGTGCCGCCACAATGATACCCCATTTGCCCCATTCATCCCACGTTGAACATGCTATGCCCAGCAATAGCGCCCGGTAAACTCAGATAACTTGTATTGCAACGCCTGTATCCCTCAAACTGTGCAACAGCGGTGACCTTGCCAGGCGTGGCACGCACAGCAGCTGCGTGTGGTGACAGCACACATACACGGCATGGCATCACAGCAGCTGCGTGTGGTGACAGCACACATACTATGTAGTGTAGTGTAGTACATGGCATGGCATCACAGCAGCGTCATGTAGCCGTAGTACGTGGCTGCGTTGCGGCCCTCCTTCTTGGTGACGTCGGTGTGTGACAGCGGGAAGCGCTTCTCCACAGGCTCCATGTGCGGCTTGGCCGCATGCCAGCCCACCTGCAGCAGCAGCAGCAGCGGCAGCAACAGCAGGGACACAAATACGACGTCGCAGGAGATACTGGAGGCACATGCAGGGTTGCCGATCACATATCATGTGTGCCGCCTGCTTACAAATACCTTCCTTACAGACAAGGCTTTCATGCCAAGTAGGGGCGCACTGTGCAGCAGTGCTGCCTGTCCTGTGACAACCGCCTTGCGCAAACTCCACCCTTCACGCAACATGTCACAAAACAGTGGCAACAGCGCACCTGCTGTGATGCTGTGATGGGCGCCTGCAGCGACGTCTGCGGGTTCTGTTTTCACTTGGCTACAGCCTGTTACAGGCAACATACAGGGCACTACTACTCTGTGCATGCCCCGCACCTGCTGTGATGCTGTGATGGGCTCCTGCAGCGACGTCTGCGGGTTCCACTCCACACGCCTATGCTGCAGGTGGTCCGCCCGCCAGTGGTCGTAGCTGCTGTACTGCCGCGCCTTTTGGGGGTGCGCCGAGAACTGCCGCAGCAGCTGCACCGCCTGGCAGTACTCCTCGCGGCACATGATGCAGCCGCGGTCATACGACAGGAAGGTGAACCAGGCCTGCAGGGCACAGGCCACCCAGCAATCACAACAAACAGCACAACAGGAGGGTGAGGTGGGGAATAATGCCCATCATAAGAGCATCTTGTCGGGAACGTAAACCAGGCCTGCGGATCACGCTTGACAGCAGCCGGCAGCAGGTGAGTTAAGGGTGTGGCCCATGCCTGGGATGCTAGTTGACCGCCTGGCAGTACTCCTCGCGGCACATGATGCAGCCGCGGTCGTACGACAGGAAGGCGAACCAGGCCTGCAGGGCATAAAACCACGCAGCGCAAACACCGCACGGCACCATGTGGTAAGGAGATTGGAGCTGTTTGCACCAGCCAGCATTTGCAGAGGTGCTCAACTTGCAGCCTCTGTCAGAACAAGCGCCCACACACCTTGTGCCCTGGTGCTGCTGCTCAGTCACCCAGCCTTCTCAGGTGCAGTGGTTCCACTCCTGCAGGACACACTGCTGTGCAAGCACACACAGGCAGCTGCACGTGCCGCACCTGCAGCTCCACCTTGACTGCCTGCCGGCCCAGCAGGTCGTTGAGCATCTCCCCCAGCTTGCCGCGCAGCACGCTGCTGTCGCCATCCACCTCCAGCGTGGCTGCGATGCTGCTGCTGGCGCCCAGCTTGTGGCACTCAAACACCTGCATAGCACAGCACCAGCAGCAGCAGCAGCAGCAGTAGCAGCAGGAGGCGGTTGGTTTGTTGTGCTTGCTCTGCAGACATCCTGGTGGGCAACTGCTGTTGGGTGAGCTGCTGGCAGATGCTCGTGTAACATGTCGCTGCTGACAACAATTGAGCAGCTGCCATGGCAGCATTGCAGGAAGCAGCTGAAGGTGTTGTGCCATTGCAGCGCCGTCCAGTGTTCGCGCAGCTTGCACGCAACGCCAGATGGCCTGCCAAGCTGCTGGCAGCTGAAAATACGATGTTCAGGCTGACAGTGCAAGTAGCTTGCCTCCATGTAAGCCTCTTCTGGAATGTAATGGAAAGGGTACTGGGGGGTGGTGGACGCCGCATCAAAGAACGGGTCTGTGGCGCCAAGCGTGCTGCAAGTAGGCAACAAAGACATCAGCACAGCACGGGGCACATTCAGTCGTTGTCCAGGACGAGTGTTGCTTTTCCGCGGCCGCCAGCGCGCTGCTCGAAAGCTTTTTTTGCAGTGCTGCTCAATCATGATGACATGCGAAGTACAGTGAGCAGTCACTGACTGTGGCAATTACTGCCTGGTACTGAACTTTCTGCAGTCCATGGCTGCACCTGACAGCTGCCTCTACATGCAGTTTGCTCCTATTTTTCAGCCAATGTGTTGTGTGTCAAGAATTGGCATCTCTGCAGAGCTGCCTGCGGACATCATCTGGTCAGCACAGCATCGCCACTACTACTGCACGACTCCAAGCCTGCAGAATTCAGCTGCTTGCGTGTTGCGCCACTCACGTCATGCCAAAGAAGTGCCCAGAGTTCGCTAGCGGGTCTGCTGCCATGGCTGCTGCTGCTGTTGTCTGGCACTGCGGCAGGCCTGAGGGAGCTCTATTGCGGTACTGTACTACAGGCCTGTGTACAGCTCAATGTAGTGCCTTCCCTGGACAACGCTTTGACAACAGCTAGAGTTGCTATTACGTTTTGGAATGGTACGGCAAGTTCCTTTAGGGCAAGAGGTGTGCAAGCTTCGGTAAATTGCTTCAGTAATGCTGTGCCTAGCCTGAGCACTGCTGTTCCGACAGCCGAGTGTGCACAACGCTTCAAGTGGGCTCAAATGAAACTGAACGCGGTGATTGAAGTGAATTACAACTGGGCTGAATGTGTCACTGTCATAAAGCGCCTGCCCGCATGTCTCCCACAGAGCACTTGACGAGCTGTCGTTCGTTTGCGGTGGCTGGAGCTCTGAACATCGCAGTACCGCATTCAGTGAGAAATATATTTCTTTTATTGTCGTGCCTGCTCACCCTGCCGCAAGAACCCCACCATGCACACCTCGCTGTTGCAGCGTTCAGCAGGCAGCTGCAGCACTACTGGCTGCCACAGGCCCCTTTGTATCTCTAAGCACTTTGTACCCGCGCGCGCTATCTCTAGCCGGACCTCAGTGGCAGCTGCAGCAGCAGGTGCTGCTGCCCCAGCAGCAGCAGCTCCATCAGTCAGCAACAACGGTGCCAGCAGCATGCAGCACGCGCAGAACCCGCTCGTGGAGCTCCCAGAAGTATCCGGACCCCGCGTTGCAGTCGTGAAGCGCTCAACGAAGGAGACCAGTGTAGAAGTGCGGGTCAACCTGGATGGCACTGGTCAGTGCATCGCCAACAGCCCAGTAGGCTTTCTGAACCACATGCTGGACCAAATCGCCTCTCACGGGCTGTTCGACGTCTACGTCAACGCCCAGGGAGACACCTGGATCGATGACCACCACACAGTAGAGGACATCGCCCTAGCTTTCGGCAGCGCCTTCTCCCAAGCCCTAGGGGACCGCAAAGGCATTCACCGCTTTGGCGAGTTCAGCGCTCCTTTAGATGAGGCCCTCACCCATGTTGTGCTGGACCTGTCTGGCCGTGCACATCTCAGCTGTGACCTCACCATCCCTAGCCAGAAGATTGGCAGTTTTGACACAGAGCTGGTGGAGCACTTCTTCATGTCTTTTGCCAACACAAGCGGCACCACGCTGCACATACGCCAGCTTGCAGGAAAGAACAGCCACCACATCGTGGAGGCGACCTTCAAGGCCTTTGCGCGCGCGCTGCGGAGGGCGACTGAGTATGATGAGCGGCGGCGCGGGCAAGTGGCCAGCAGCAAGGGCGTGCTGACGCAGCAGTAGACGGCAACGACGGCGGCAGCAGCAGCAGCGGATTGCGGCGCGCCACTGAGTATGATGAGCGGCGGCGGGACCAGGTCGCCAGCAGCAAGGGCGTGCTGACGCAGCAGTAGGCAGCAGCAACAGCAGCAGCAGCACCAGCACCAGCAGCAGAGTGGCAATTTCCGTAAAAGAGTAGTGGCGGGGCGCGATGGCCAGCAAGGGCGTGCTGACGCAGCAGTAGTCTGTGGTAATTTGCATGTAGTGTAGGAGTGGAAGCGGCAGCAGCGCATTGGCTTGGCTTTGTCACTGGCTTTGTCTAGAATTTGTCATTTTGCATTGTTGAGCAGGGTTGTTTGTTGTTGTGCCCCTGCGGCACTTGATGTATACAGTGGCAGCTGCTGTGCAGCAGTGCTGGGCAAGTAACGGCTGTCAGCTGCGTCACGCATGTGACTGCAGACATATAGCAGCAAAGATTGTGCAGCAGTTGCCACTGGCTATGTATGTTGGGCACCTGCAGCTGCTGATTGCAGCAGCAGGGCTGCGTGTGCATGGCACTTTGGTTTCGGGCTGTGCAGTACAAGCAGCTGTTGCACATGGCCGGTGGGAAACGTTGGGCAGCAAGCCAGCGTGCGCAGCGCAGGGACCGCCTGATCAGTCACAGCAGCAGCTGTTGCATGTTGTGCTTGCGGCTGTTGACTGCAAGCCTTGGCATGCAGCGTTGCTGCAGCATTTCATTAATGCTTTGCAAGGCAGCGGCAGCTGCACGCCATGCACTGCATATGATATGATATCATGATCACAGCCAGCCAGAGTCAGTGCTGACCCTTGTCTGTATGCGTCTCCCGCTTGCACAGGCACTGCCTGGCAGGGTCGCCCCCTTGACTGCCGGTATTGATGTTGTAACATACTTTGATGTCCTGCACCATAGAAAGGCGCTCAAATGTACTGCAATACGGCGGCAGCAGCCTGCCGCTGACGTGCGGCCAGACTCACCAGCAGGCTTGCATCTTGTGGCCGAGAAATGAATTCAAGTGCATGTAAGCAGCAACTTGCAGCAGCACGTGCAGTGCACTGTCATGGTACGATGCTGAGGTGCAGATCTCTCTAGACCTTCCTGTGCACAGCGTAGCACCGTAGCACCCAACTCCCTGCTGCCAGCCCACAAGCAGTTATCAAACCGTGTTACAAAGCAGGATAGAGAGGCATAATGCAATAGTCGTAGTTTCCGCTCCGTACGGGGCGCGGTTGCCGATGACAAGGTATGGCTTACAAGAAGACTATTATTATTACAAAGCAGGATGTGCAAGTTGTGTGTCACAGGATGTGCACCCACAACAGGCTGCTAACCACACAATATGTGAAACATCTGCAGCGCGTGCATCACAGCCTGTAATGTACTGAGTGCATACGAAAGTGCCAAGCAAATGCTCGTTGAGGAAAATGTTACTATCACTAACAGCTGAACTCTCCCATCAGGCTGAATCCCAATGTGATATCACTGCTTGTGTATTATCTGTTTGGCTCCTGTCGCTACAGCTGCCTGATCCCATGCCCAATCCCCACATACACGTGGGTTTTAGAACCCACCATAACAACAGCACATGCGGGAGCTGCTGCCCAGCTTCCACACTTTGCTGCTGCTGCAAGGCGTGCCAGCTGTCACCCGCATCAAACAGCCGCCACAGAAGCCAGCAGCTGCATTGCAGCAGCTGTGCTGCCGACAGCAGGTGCAGGGTGTCGAACGCCTATTAGAACCACATGGAGGCCAGCAGCGTAGTTCTGCAGCCGTGCCACTCGAACCCAGGTCTAATGTTTGACATGTTTGACATTCAAATTTGTGTCGCCCCCTACACAACAGGTAACAGCCATGCTCAGGCTTCACTCAGAGCAGCTCTCCATGCAGTGACCTTGTGAGTGCCGGCACAGCCACACAACGCAGCACAGAACATGTCCCAGCATGCAGACACACATGTGGCATGCCCAAGCATGCATCTGCGCACTCCTTTGTTGCACGATATGTGTGTACAGCCACTCCACATCACGCTAACCCTGCAGCTACTAGGCAGGGACAGCAAGCCAAAGGATATGTTGTTGCCGGCTCTCATGAAGCAGAGCTGTGCCAGTTGGCACCGCCAGCTGCCGGCACATTGTTTGTTAGATCTGTTGTGGTAAGGCATGCCCCCAAACCAAATCAGGTCAGCTCCAAACCCACCAAGCACCATGCACGGTGTGCAGTGATCAAGCACAGTAAACACATCATCATGAGAAGGGAAGTAACATGCTGGCGAGCCAACTTTGCAGGGTGCAAACCTGGTCCGCCCCGTCCTGCAAAACCTTTGCCGCAGAGATGAACCACTCAGCACGATCAATCGCTGTAACCCGTGCCGGCCACGCTAAGCAGCCAGCAGGCAGAGGTTGCTTGCTGCAACAATGCAATTGCACTGTGTTGCAGCACTCCGCTCTGCTTCTCCTTATCGCCACATCACACCAAACATGCAGCCGGCCCCTCATGATGCACAGGAGCGCACCCCAGCTGTGCAGGCACGCTGGTCAACCCCTCTCAGCTTCCACAACCTCCCTCTCAGCTGCTGCCAGGCCCCGACGCGTCGCCAGACTGCTGCTGCAGTCAGCCTGTGGCAAACCCCTCACAGCCCAGCCCGTTACAGACACGCCGCTCACACGCGCGAGATGTCGCGCCCAAAGAGTTTGGTGCACACCCAGCCTTCACCGCTGCTGCAGCCTGCTGCAAGCCACTCACACACAAGCCTCTTACACGCGCGAGATGTCGCGCCCGAAGAGCTTGGTGCGCACCCAGTCACTGATGACCAGCAGCTGGTTGCGCAGGCTGATCTGCGCAAAGGTCTCATAGCCCTTCCACATGATGCCAGCCCCTGTGCCAAAGATAGGGCCCACTTTTGGGATGTCCATCACGGCCTGGTCACCACCAACATACGCCAGAGAGCCTTTGTGGTTGTACCTGCGGGGAGTTTTATAAGGGTTCAAGCAGGGTGCAGGCGGTGCAGGGTTCAGGGTTTTGGGTTCAAGCAGGGCCCGCGTATGGCAGCGAGGTCTTGTGGTTGTACCTGCAGGGCTTGGTGGTGGCGGTGGGTATGAGCTTTTGAGGTTAAAGGATTATTACTGAGAGGAGAGTTGCATGTGGGTCCTGGATGGTATGACCTTATGGTTCAGGCAAAGCGCAAGTGTGAAAGGTTCAGTCACATGGTTGAGCGCCAATGCATTGCCACATACGCCAGCGAGCCCTTGTGGTTGTACCTGCGGGTGGAGTATGTGTTTAAGGTTCAAGCAGGGTGCAAAGGGTACAGGGTTCAGAGCCGGGGTTGAGCGCGCAGGCAGGGCACATGCAGCACATGCATGTACTGTACATGTCTTGTTTGATGCGCAAGGCTGCAGCACACAGGGAACACATATCTACTATGTGCCAGACGACGCATCGCCCCTGTCTGAACTTTGCTGAGGCGTAGTTGCTGTGTCTGCTGCAAAGGCAAAGGCGCAGATGTGCCTCATGTTGCCCCAGCAACATTTATCCCCATTCACTCACTTGAATGGCGCCTGCTTCTCGTTTGGCTGCAGCACCTTCGCCTGCTGGTCAAAGCTGCCACGCTTCAGCACCTCTGCTAGGTACTCGCCCTGCTGCTTGGCAACCTGCAGCAGCGACAACAGCAGCAGTTGGTCAGGGCAGGACACATGTGCCTCAGCGCGAGTTCTGCTCAACAGTCAGCAGAAGCACAGCAGCAGGCTACTTAGTCCAGCTCACAGCACTGCACGCATCTTGCGCCACCGCAATCATCGCCTGCAGCTTTTGCCTGCCCGGCAGTGCCTAACAGTGTGCGTCCAATGATGTGCTAGCAGCCGCGCTGCCAAACTGGTCTGCCGGCACGCCGCCACCCACCTGTGCTGTTGCTGGCAGCGCGCGCAGCCCCGAGTCAATCTTCTCAAGCAGTGCTTTGAACTGCTCCTTGGTCAGCTCATCCGTCTCAACATCCCAAACTATGGACAAGTGCCTTACCCAAATGAACAACTCGTTCACTGAACCAGTACGTGTCCGAATCTTGAAAAGACAAACATGTGCAACAACCCTTGGATGACTCACAACTCCTGGCCAGTTTGACAATGAAAAGTAAGTAATCAAGCAGCCACCTCTGCCCACCTGTGCTGTTGCCGGCAGCGCGCGCAGCCCCGAGTCAATCTTCTCAAGCAGCGCTTTGAACTGCTCCTTGGTCAACTCATCCGTCTCCTCCACGGTCTGCATGGGGCTCTCAGCGCCATTGCTGTTACCAGCCAGGGCACGCTGCAGCAGCCCGCCAAACCTGCGGCAGAGTGAAGAAGCAGGCAGCTATCAGACAAACAGATTGAAGAATTTGCAGTTTCCTTTACTGTCTGCATGGGGCTCTCAGCGCCGTTGCTGCCTGCCAGAGCACGCTGCAGCAGCCCGCCAAACCTGCGGCATTTGGGCAAAACGCGCTTTGTGTTTAGATGTATTACTGAGGGTGACACCCATACCGTCTCCTCTAAAGTCTGCATAGGTTCTCAGCGCCATTGCTGTTGCCAGCCAGCGCACGCTGCAGCAGCCCGCCAAACCTGCGGCATTTGGGCAAACAGATGTGCTTTGTGTTTGAATGCTACCGGAATTGTGATATTTTTGCAGTCTCATTCATGGTCTGCATAGGGCTCTCGCGCCGTTGCTGCCTGCCAGGGCACGCTGCAGCAGCCCGCCAAACCTGCAGCGGCAGGCAGCGTTTGGGCAAACAGATGCAGTTTGTGGTTAGACGCCACCACTTAGTGTGCAGTCTCCTCCACAGTCTGCGGGGGTCTCTCAGCGCCATTGCTGCCGGCCAGCGCACGCTGCAGCAGCCCGCCAAACCTGCGGCAGCAGTGTAAGAAAAGTTTGGGCACGCATGTGAGCCTTGAGTTGTGTTTAGATGCATTGCGCGTGCCGCATGACTGCAGTCTTCATGGCGTGTGCATGCTTCACGCTTTGCTTGGCAGCCCGACACACAAGCAGCTGTAAATTTCGTGTGTAAGCCAGCTGTCATGAGGGCCCCCATGCACACACAGGATGTCCGCAACGCGCTGTAGCTAGCAGATATGAGTCCAAACACAGCAGCTGTACCGAGAGAGCGTTGTGTCGAGCCTCACCGCTTGTTCTTGGCCTCCAGGAAGCGCGCGTGCTCCTCCAGGTGGCTGAACTCCTTGCTGGCCTCAGTCAGCAGCGCCTGCAGCTCCTTCAGGCCCACCAGGCCGTCCTGCAAGGCAAATGTGTTCAGAATAATCCAGCAGGTGCAACAATCAACCATCAGAAAAGGCATGAGGTGCATGGCAAGTGCAACAAGAGGGGATGGATCCTTGCTGGCCTCGTTCAGCAGCGCCTGCAGCTCCTTGCCCACTATCCGCCCCTGCAGAGCGCAGCACGCACGCATGCCAGAGCGGTCTTGATGTGTCGTCCCGCCCATCCGAAATGAACCCTATCCACATCAAGCCTAGCCGCCGCACCTTGTTGGTGTCGGCCTGCTCGAAGAGCTCATCTGCGTGCTGCAGCGCACTTGCTGTTCCTGATGTGTCATCCCGCCCACCCAAAATGAACCCTATGCATATCAAGCTTAGCCGCCGCACCTTGTTTGTGTCGGCCTGTTCAAAGAGCTCGTCTGCGCGCTGCAGCGCGCGTGGCTGCTCGATTGTTGAGGCGTCGCCAAAGGCCCAGATGCTGCCGTCGCTGCCCTTCACGCGCAGGAACTCATCAGTCAGCGCCGACCTGCAGCAGCAGCAGCAGCGGCAGCACAACATCAATCTCCAAAGGCCCAGATGCTGCAGTTGCAGCAACTCGTTGGTCTGTGCAGTTGCATGCCATGCCTGGCCAGGGAGATGACGGCAGGGGTGATGCTGCGCTGTGGCAGCAGATGCAGGCAGCACTGTGCATGGCATTGTGTACAAATGCCTCACGCACAGCACACATGACACCACAAGACTACCAGCTCCCACACCTGAAGTGCGTCTGCTGCGGGAACTGCTGCTGCAGCTCCTTGATCAGTGGGTTCATGGCGATTTTAAACAACTGCTTCAAGCCCCCTCAGAATAGCCACACCTCACAGAACAGCTCACCTGAAGTGTGTCTGCTCGGGGAACTGCTGCTGCAGCTCCTTGATGAGCGGGTTCATGGCAATGCCAGTGGCCCACACGCAGGAGCCAAAGGGGATCTCGAACTCCTCGCCGCTCTTGGGCACCACAGACACATAGCCGTCACGCACACTGGCCACACGCGTGTTCAGCACCAGCTCAATGCCTGCGGCATGCAGACACATTTTTCAGCGTTACTTGTCAGCAGCGGCGCCAGCAGTTGCAGGTGGGTTTGTTGGTGCAGTGGGAGTTGCAATGGTGTATGATACTTGTCAATAAGACGGCTAGTACGATGATCCGACGCATGCACATGCATTTGGTACACCGTCTGATGCTGCCAGGACCCACTTGTGTGTGAACGCACCTGCGCGCTCAAACTGCTTGTGCGTGAACTCGCCGATCTTGCGGTCATAGGTAGACAGCACGTAGTCCATCAGCTCGATCACGCGGATGCGCACGTCCTTGAGCAGCTCAGGGTAGTGTGCCTGCAGGCAAAACAGCAGTTTTGTGGATCTTCAGAGCGCCGACAGAGGGTGGCGGATCTGCAGGCAAACAGCCATGAGCTCGATCACGCCGATGCGCACATCCTTGAGCAGCTCAGGGTAGTGCGCCTGCAGGCGAGACACCAGGTGCACGGCTGTTAAGATCAACAACAAATGGCGGTGCGTCTTGCAGACAGATGCACATCCTTCAGCAGCTCAGATTGATGTGTAGTGTTCATGCGGGGGATACACATGCAACAGCAGAGGGCTGTGGGGCAGAGCTCACGCGATGCAACAGTTCCAGTGCTGGTACACAACAGTGCATTACCTTGGGGTCGTTGAACACAAAGTCGTGGATCTCAGTCACCCCTCCACGCAGCACATCGGTTAAAAAACAAGCAGAGAAGCCATCCACGAGTTTAACTCTGTTCTAAACCACCAAACCCTGTGTCCACATCTTGAGGTCGTTGAACACGAAGTCGTGGATCTCGGCCGCCACCTCCACGCACTGGCTTTGGGAACACCATAGCGAAACAGCCATCCACAAGTATGAAAGCGGCAAGTTATTGCACGTCATAGTGGTTGCACGTCACAGTTAAAACACCGTGTTCTTTACACGAAGACGTAACCTAATTCCCTAAAGCACCGACCCTGCGACCGCACCTTGAGGTTGTTGAACACAACATCGTGGATCTCAGCCGCCACCTCCACGCATCTGGCTTTCCAAAACAACATGACCAAAACGCCACCCACAAGGTTATATAGTGGTTATAACGCAAGTCACCGACTGTGGCCGCACCTTGAGGTCGTTGAACACGAAGTCGTGGATCTCTGCGGCTACCTCCACGCCTGTGGGCCCGCCGCCGCAGATGACGAAGGACAGCAGCTTCTTGCGCTCCTCCTCGGGTGTCTGCGCAGGCCAGGCAGCAGCAAACAGACAGAACATGCACGGTCAGTGAACACCAGCAGGTAAAATATGCCACCAGGGTACGCTTCACCCTGCTTCCACCATGTTCGGCAGCAGCATGCCTGCAGCACCATCCGCTGCTGTGCGTAGGGCACAAGAGAAGCACGCAGCAGGTGGAATTCTACAGAGCAGCTCCAATCTGTGCCCGGGCAAGATCACTTGCGTCGTCTCCTGTGCTCTGTGCACATGCTCTCCGCTGATGCTGCTTGCAGCGGATACAGGCGCACTCACGTAGGGCAGCGCGGCGCGCTCGAAGCACTCGCTGATGCGCTTGCGCAGCACTAACCAATTCTTAGCTGCTATTATGGGCAGAGCAAATTGCTGACAAGATACAGCACAGGCCCACTCACGTAGGGCAGCGCTGCGCGCTCGAAGCACTCGCTGATGCGCTTGCGCAGCGTGTTGGCGTCCTCGATGGACTTGAAGAACTGGCAGTACTCGGCCACGCCCTTCACGCCAAACGTGTTGTTCACGCTGCCCACCTGCAGTGATGTTCACATTACAGCAGTTGAAGCAGCAGTATCAGCGGCAGTCATTGGGGCAGTTAGAAACTGGCAGTGATTGGCCACGCCCTTGACGCCAAACGTGTTGTTCACGCTGCCCACCTGCCGCAGGATTTGGAGGAAAACAGGCGCGGCAGCAATGTTAGCAGCAGGGTCAGCAGCAGTGAGAGGGGCAGTTAGGAACTGGCAGTGATTGGCCACGCCCTTCACGCCAAGCGTGTTGTTCACGCTGCCCACCTGCAGTGCAGACATGTCAGAACAGCAGGGTCAACAGCCAGAGGGCAGCATTTTTGCATGCTTGCATGAAGCAAGGCGGGCAAATGGTCCAAAGCAACAGGCCTCAGAACTCACCCCAGGGGTGATCAGGATGGCGTACGCCCCCTCGAAGCACGCTTCATCCTTGAACCAGAAAGCTAAAGCCATACAAGTGTGTGCCAACCCTCTACAAGCTCACCCCAATGATAAGGATGTCATAAGCAATCTTGAAGCATGCCTCATCCAGCCCAGCGTCCTTTGGGAAGCACGCCACCAGCTCCTTGCGCACCGGGTCGATGGCCTTGCACACGGCCTCGTAGTAGTCGCCCTGGCAGCAGCAGCAGCAGCAGCAGCGGCAACAGCAGAAAAGTGTTATGTCAGCACATGGTCGATGGCCTTGCACACAGCCTCGTAGTAGTCGCCCTGGCAGCAGCAGCAGCAGCAGCAGCGGCAGCAGCAGCAGCAGCAGCGGAGCAGCAGAAGGGTGCACACAATGTCAGCGTGTGACAGACAGGTTCGATGGCCTTGCGCACAGCCTCATAGTAGTTGCCCTGGAGCAGCAGCAGCAGCAGCAGCAGCAGCAGCAGAACGGTGCACACAATGTCAGCGTATGACAGACACGGTCGATGGCCTTGCACACAGCCTTGTAGTAGTCGCCCTGGCAGCAGCAGCAGCAGCAGCAGCAGCAGTAGTAGCAGCAGCGTGTACATTGTCATGCTGTACCAGCTGAAGCAAGCAAGCAGCCCACTCCCAGCCTGCTGTACAGCAAGCTAATCAACCTGTCCAGGCCCTTCATTCAACTCTGCACTTCACAAGCAGGACATGATGCACATCGGCCGCACCGCTGCAACGCATAGCCACCAAAACATTTCCAGCATCTGGACGTCAGCCCTGCGGCCAGCAGGCGGCAACTGGCGTTCAACCAATTATACTGCTGTGCCTCACCTTGCCCAGCACCAGGTTGCGCAGTGGCTCAACACACAACACACAAGATACAGAATGGTGTTTGAAGCTTGAAGCCTGCCCCTGGCATTGTGTCTCACCTTGCCCAGCACCAGGTTGCGTACTGGTTTCACCAACCAAGGCAGCAACTACACCATAGAACCATCATCCATGCTTCATTTGAGTCAATTGCTGTGCCTCACCTTGCCCAGCACCAGGTTGCGCACTGGTTTCACCAACCAAGGCAGCAACTACATCGTAGAACAATCATCCATGCTTTATTTGAATCAATTGCTGTGCCTCACCTTGCCCAGCACCAGGTTGCGCACTGGTTTCACCAACCAAGGCAGCAACTACATCGTAGAACAATCATCCATGCTTTATTTGAATCAATTGCTGTGCCTCACCTTCCCCAGCACCAGGTTGCGCACTGGCTCCACACGCGAGAGACAGAATGGTGTTTGAAGCGTGAAACCTGCCCCTGGCATTGTGCCTCACCTTGCCCAGCACCAGGTTGCGCACTGGCTCCACAATGCTGCGCTCCTCCATGGTGCCCACGGCAACAGCAGGCAGCAGCGGCGTGTACTGCAAGCAGCAGCAGCAGCAGCAGCTCACATGCAATCACACGTGGGAAGCAATCAAGGCTGTAGCTCAATGGCAATGGGGCAAGGCGCTGATTGAAAGCTCGAATGTGGCTTTTATAGGTTGGGGCAGGGCCACGGCAGCGAACCACAGGGTTGAGCGTGGCGACAACCACTGGTGATAATGCCTGGCACGCTTGATTGCCGATAGCAAGGTACTATGCACTGCACGCACGGCCAGGGCATGCAGACCAGCACTGCAAACAGCCGATGTGCATGCCGAGTCGATTGCAGCAACTGGCAGCTGCTAGGCTTGCTGCCACTGCAGAAGTCACAGTGGCAGATTCAAAGCTGAAAGAGTGCACCACACTGCGTGGCGCAGCTTGCAGTACCAACACCTTCAGCATCACACTATGTCAAAAGAGAACAGGGTTTGCGACAACGCAAAACCCGCCATCCAATGACTTAGTCGATGATGAAGGTGCTGATGCAGCAACCTACGGCACTCAGATGGAGGTGCTGCCAGCTTGACAGCAAATCTCTAACAGCTGCCAACAGCTACCAACAGCTGCAGCTCTGTGAAGGTGAGGCACTGCACGGCTGGTGCCCTGTGCACCCTGTTCTCCTTTGACCTTCCGACATGCTGAAGGTGTTAGCACTGCACGGTTGGTGCTGCAACAGCTGCAACATGCACCCTAGCAGCCTGCTGGTATCTGCTGAGTGGCATGCACGCAGCACGCTATTGAGGTACAAATTGTTGCGCCATGCAGACCCCCGCGACCGTGCCATGAGCCATGCTACCTTGCTAGGTGCAAATGAAGCGCTGCTGCTGACTAGGAGACAGCTGCATCAAATACAAACAGAGCACAGCGTAGCTGCACTGCTATTGACATTAGCGGAGTAGCGGCTGCAGCACTGCGAGTGCACATGCCCTGATAATCCGATTTCATTGAATTGTCGCCCATCACTGCAGCTCACCAGGAAGTAGTTGCGGGGTGACACCATGACCACCTCATACTTCTCCCTGCACGCAGCAGCAGCAGCAGCAGCAGCAGCAGCAGTCAGACACATACTGCAGGTGTCAGCGCCAGTGCCAGAACCACCAGGTGTATCCTAAGTTGCTGCCGCTGCCAGCGCTCTCTGCTGATGCACTGCAGCTGATGCAGAATGTACTCCGTGCCTGCACGCTGATTGATTGTGTGCAAAGAAAACAGCAAATGTAACGCCATGCTGCATGGGCCGCTGCTCCAGAAGCATTGCCAAGCTGCTCTGCCTGGTCTGGCCAGCACAGCCACTCCGGTGCTGCTGCTGCTGCTATTGCACCATTCATTGCTGAACGTCTCAACGCGCGTAGCAGCGGCTGCTGGGGGCTTTGGCTTGGCTGGGCGCCAGCGCTGCTACTGCCGCTGTTGCAGGTTCCAGAATCTATACTACCCCAGGTGCTAGCCTAGTAGGCCATTTGAGACATCCGCAGGCATCCGCCAATTTCAAGACTCACTTGATGTCCTTTGGCAGCGCCTTGAAGAAGCATGCAGATGCCCAGCCTGATCCCAGCACCACTACACGCGGCTTCTCCAGCTTGACCTGTGCATCTGCCACTGACTGCGTGCTGACCTCCGTGTACACAGCGATCTCATCCACAGCCTGCTTGCAGGACAGTAGGCAGAAGATGCAAGACAGTAGATTAGGGGATAAAGGATGTGGAGAGTGAGCCAAGGGATGCAGCAGCCACAGCAATGGTGATGTCAGCAGCAGCAACAGCAGCGGCACCAGGGAGACGCGTGCAAGGGTATGGCAGCACAACGGACGCACAGATGAGACCACTTGCTTGTTGCAGCTGTCACAAGTGGTGTTCAGTTAACTGCTGTTGCAATGTGTGTGGGTTGCAGCTTGCTGATGCACATCTGACCAGCCCGCCTGTGGCGCTGAGCAGCAGCGTTGTTGGTTTGAGCAGTTGTGTGTGGCTTCTACATTACTGATCATGAGCACCAGTACAGGGACAAGCCAACGTGCTTCGTATGCAAATTTTTTAGGTAGGATATTCGTTCACAGGATCTTGATGCCTTCGTTTTCCACACAGCTGGCAACAGTGCAGCAGCAAGCGATGACGCTGACCAAACTACACATAACGCGGCATAGGTCACGCATGAAGGCCAGTAAATGTTACCTGAGCTTTCAATGGCGATACTTTATCAGCACTGGCAAAAATTGGCTGTGCTTTGCGTGCTGGCTGCGCTGGGCGCCTTGAGCAGCGTGAACCTGTGCGTGCTGGCACTGCGCACTGCCTAGGGGGCCCTGCAGCTGCCTGAGCATTCTTTGCTGATAATGCCTGCATCTTGAAAAATCAAACAGCGACAGCAGTTTGGGGTATGTGGCAGCACTGCCTGCTGGGGGTGACCGCTGCAGCGTTAGGGTGTCTGCTGCACACTTACAGCACCCTGGTCCGTAGATGTTTATGATCACCAATGATTAAGCTCGATTATTAGTCAAGTAAGCGATACATGGTGAAATAGTCGCTTGCCGTGACCGGGGTTTGCACGCTGGTGTCAGGCATGCTCTGTCAGTAACTTGATTGTCTGAAGGAAGTCGACCTTGCAGTTATCTGAGAGATAATCACATTACACCCTTTACACCGCATACTTTTTCAAGCAACCAACAAGCAACGCCTGACAGCAGACACCGGTGAACCAAGGTCCTGTGCAGGCCTCCTCAGCAGTGTCTTGATTACGAGACCCAACCGTGGTGTTTCATAACCTTCTGTGCAAGCACGGAAGGTCAGAACTGGTGATTCGAATATTTCGCTGTAATGTAACTGCCACTTGCGCTGACAGTGTCCCTGTCGGTGAGTTACTCTGCTGGGTTCACTGATGGGTGGGACACAAGAATACTGCAGCTCAAAGCAGCCGTACTGCCTCACAAAGCACCAGGTTACACACGCATTGCATAAACCACACGATGATCCGCATTTGAACGTACAGCAGGGCACCACATAGGGGAGACTTTGAGGCGTCACAACACACACAGTTTCAGCGCTGCAAGCTGAACCTGCAGCAGCGAACGGCTGGCCGGGCACTGCTGATGCAAACATCACAAAATACAAGGTGCAGTAATACAGCATCGCCTGACAGTCTGCTTGCTGTGTGCATGCCGCACCTGTGCGCGCTGGCTGGCTGCTTGTTGTAAGAGGGCAAGCAGGCACAGCAGATGCACGTGTCCCCCAAGCAAAATGGCGGCCATGTCAGCAGCATGTACTGTGCCAGTGGCAGGCACGCTCGGTCATAGCAGCGCAAGTTTAAGTCTGATACACCAGCGCTGCCATGAAGCACTTATCAGCCGTTCACTTGTCGCCAAATCAGAACAAAAAAACAGCAGCGCTGAGCACAGCAAGCAACTGCCGACAGCGCAGCTGTCAGGTGCACACACAGTCAACACGCCATGATGACAAAGAGTGAACCCAGAATGAACCCAGATTCAATGTCAGTCAATCATGGCACGCATAATCATAACAGCAGATACACAAATGCCACGCAAGTTCCAGGACACAGCCCCAATACACTGACATGCTACGTAGATGGTACATTGCCTAACACTACTGATAGCGCACACAACACAGCAAGTCAAAGCACATACAAATCAAACACACGCACCCACACTAAGGTCTACACCGCCCGGTCACAAATAGCCACCACCAAGAAGGGTCGCCCTGTCAATAGAGCATTTCAGGCCCCCAAAACTTTTCGTCGCATGCTCTTCACCGAAGCCGTCATTGTACCAACCACACCATTACAGCAGCTGCACCACCATCTGGCCACAGCACAGCTGCTGCTGCCCAGCTGCGACGCACCATGTCGTGCTGCAGCAGATTACTGCTCGACAATATCACAGCAGCAACGCCACACGCGCCCAAAGCGCAGCTGCTGCTTGAGCAGCACACTTGCCATGCTGCAGCAAGCTTTAAACGTAGCTTACTGCTCCAGTGTCTTTGGCCCCAGCGCATACACCATCAGGAACAGCATCACGCACATGGCGCTGTACACGCGGTACAGCGCAGCCGTCAGCGCCGCACTCGCCAGCGCGTTGCTGCCGCCGCTGCCGTTGCGCGCGGCCAGGCTCCAGCTGGCTGGCAGCAGGCTGAGCACAAACTCGCGCGTGCTGCTGCGGCTCACATCCACCATGAGGCTTCGGAACTCCTGGAAGCGCGCAGCCTGCACAAACAGGCTCACCAGCGTGCTCATTGGCCCGAGCGCTGCAGGGTCCACCACACAGTCAGCGCCGCTGCCGCCGCTGCTGCTGCCGGCTGCGCCGCCATAGCCCCAGCCGCCACCCATTCCTGGGAAGCTGTTGCGGCGCAGGATGAGGCCAGCCACTGCACTTCCTGCAAAGGAGCTGCGGCTAGCTAAGCCCCGCAGGCCGCCACCTGCAGCTGGCTCTGCTGCAAGCGAGGGCTCTGGAGTGCTGGGGCCACTCTGCGGCGTGCTGGGCTGGCTGCTGCTGCTGCTGCCGTCGTCCACATCCTCGCTGTCGCTGCCTGCTGCTGCAGGTTTGCGGCTGGGCTGTAGCTGCTTCAGCGCGGCGGCGCTGCCGCTGGCGGCAGCAGCAGCAGTGCCATGCGGTGCGTGCTGCAGCAGCGGCTGCGGCAGCGGCTGCGGCAGCTGCTGCTGCTGCGCCAGGCGAGAGGCTGGCCGCGGGCTGGCAACAGTGGAGGCTGGCGCCACGCATGCTGCAGCTGCCTCGCGGCAGAATGCCGCCGATACGCTGGACATCACCTCGATAATGATCTCCTTGTTGCCTGGCTTTGCCAGCGTATCCATGAAAGATATGAGCATGCTCTCCTGCCCTGCTTGGCGGATGTACGCTCCCACTGCACTGCCGACTGTTGTGGACACAAGTGCATCTATGAGGTTCAGCATCTGGGGGTTGCTGAGCACTGTTACTAGGGTTGCTGCTGCTGGGTGCAGGCCCTGCAGCTGCTGCTGATGTCTGTGCCTGCTAGGGCTGTGCTGCTGCTGGTAGTGCCTTGGTGACGCAGCGGGGCTGACATCTGGATGCTGCTCTGATTGGTGGTGCCCCCTGCTGCAGCTGCTGCTGCTTGACCCCATAGCTGCCTCTATGCCTGTCTGCAGTGCAGCACAGAACGTCTCTGACGACGTCTGCGCAGCTGTGCGCACGGCAAGGCCCACCAAGCTCTGGCCCCTGTCACTGAGCACAGCCTCTATGACCTTGTCAACAACTGACGGCTCGCCTGGTGCACCATCAGCAGCAGGGCTGCCGCTTGCTAGCATGCCCTTCACTGCAGAAGCTATGCATGATGCCAGTGTGTCCTGCATCTCCTGCGACCGCACCAGCTTGCCTAGCTGCCTCAAGCTCGGCGGCAGCTCGTCTGCATCAGAGGCCAGGAACTGCTTGATGTCGGCACTGAGAATGGCCAGGGCCTCGCCTGCTGACGCTGCTGCGTTGCTATACTTGTCCAGGGTGTCAGCTGCCCGCTGCAGTGCTGCTTGCGTGGCCTTCACGCGAGGGTGCGCCAGCTGGTAGGCTGCCACTCCGGCAGCAGTGGCAGCACATGCAAGCGCCACATACTGCCGGTTGCGGGCCCACCATGAGGCATCTGGCCTGCTAGACATTACGTGCAGGCTGAGCTGGCGCCCAGGACCGCCTATGTGCGCTTTGTCAAAGCAAAGCAAGTTGTATACTTATAATATCATGAAATTGCAGCTCCACAGGCTGCAGCGTTTCACAAGCAAACCCAAACAAAGCAAGGTCGTTAGAGCAGTGGAGTTGATCCTGGCTCGCTGAGACGTGGATATGTGATGAATGGATGTTTTGCAAAGTCTGAGCATGTGCATGGGGGCTTGAATGAGTCACTGTCATAAACTCATAAACCTCTGCGATGTCTGGCCTCGCTACCCTCATGGCTGCAAATTTGCTGGTCTAAAGACATCATGGGAATAGCATAACAGTTTATGGGCCCATCAAAGGGCTGTGCGGCGCTGGGTCACGTAACTTTGACCTGCAGCTGACTGTCTGCCTCCACATGCACCATTATGAGCACTTACACACCACAACAGCAGGCAAGAGGCACCTAGCAGTGCCTACACCTTCTTTGATCAACTTTCATGCTTCATATGGCCCAGCAAGGCTGTCTGTGGGAGCACTTTGTTGTGATTGGTCTGACACACAGCAAGCCACTGCAAACCGTGCATGGCGAGCCCGGGTTCCTTGGCAGCGATGCTCGCTACAAACCTGAATTGATTGATTGCCTGCCACACATTGATGAGTTTTTGAACAAGAGCAAGCGGCCGCCCCCGCAGCTTCCCACAGTAAGTACCCTCAGGGGCTTGCCCAGGCACGAACTCTGTTAGATCCTGCCCTGCCCTGCAAAACACTGCTTGTGCTACAGCATGCGTAGCGGTGGTTATTGCTACATGCTGTCAGACACAGCTCTACGTGCCATTTGCTCCTTACCATTACAGCAGCAGCTGTCCTGCAAAGCATACGTCGCTTTGCAGTCTGTGCAGACCACTTCACTGTCAGCTGTGTTGTGCATGCTCACGTTTGTTTGCTGCCGCAGTGCTGCCTGCCTGCTGGCGTGGACATTGTTCTACATCAGGACCTTGCAGTAACAAACGCTGTGCCCCACACCTTTGCAGTCGTCCTCACAGGTGGGTCACAGCAGCTCTTGCCACCAACAGCAGCGACAGCAACACAGATGGCAGCAGCTGCCTATGATGCTTTGAGCTCTGCGCATGCCTGCACACCACCCAGCAGCAACAGCACAATCGAAGCTGGGGGTAAAGCATCTGCAAGGCAGTCCAGGACGCAACAGCAGCAGCTGCACTGCCGCAGCAGGACACCGCTGGTTGCACCAGCCACCCCACCACACGCTGACAACTCCGCTGTGATGCGTATGCATGTTTCCTGCAGAGGGCGATGGCACCAAGGTATATGCCAGCTGCCTGTCGTTCTACGATAGGGTGCCGCATGCTCTGGCCACAAAGCATGAAGACCTGCTGGGGGCAGTGGCTCTCAAGGCCATCTGCCTACTGTCACATCAGCCCTACCTGACAACAGCAGACAAGGCAGGTGGCACAGTGCGGAGCACCACTTGCAGCAGCAGCAAGGCGACGGCGGCAGCCATGTGCCAGCAATAGTGCTATGCACAGGCTATTCTGCATCATTCCGATTACTTAGTGGCAGCCCCATCAGCAGGGCCTGCATGCTGAGGCATCTGCAGCATGGCTGGGCTCCTTGCCAAGCAGCAACGGCAAAGCAGACAATGAAAGTATGCCTGAGCGCTGCAGTTCTGCTCAATGATATACTTCATTTACCCAGAGTCATTGTTTTGCGGTGCCTGCAGGTGCTGCGGGAGCTGTACAACACTGCTTTTGTGCGTGGCAGCAGCGTGCCGCTGCCTGAAGTCATCAACAGCCTGCTGGCAGTGCCACAGCCGCGTGCAAATGGACCAAAGGTGAGCAGTTGGAAGTGCTGCAGGCTTCAAGCACCAGCAAGGCAGGCGTGGCAAGGCCAGGAGTAATCGGCAACTGCGTGGTTGCCAGTCCTCAGTCAAGTATGCATTTCATGAAGAGCATGGCCTGTTGAATGGCACTGCATGTTGCCAACATACAGGCTGCTGCTTCAGCCGCTTCCCATGCTGTTTTTGATACACAGCAAGCCACAAACTGCTGTGACAACTGCCGATTTCATCGCCCGCAGGTGTGCCTGCGGCTGGGGGGCATGCAGCGCCTGCTGTGGCCGCCACTGGCTGCAGGCCCTCCCCCAGGGGAGGTGCCGCTGCAGCCGCTGCTGGAGGTGCTGAGGCCAGACAACCTGGTGGGGATGTTTGCTGCTGTGCTACTGGAGCAGCGCGTGCTGCTGAGGGTGAGCATGCTGTTACACATACTGTTACATACAGAAAGTGCTACTTGCTGCAGCCGCTGCAAGGCACTTTTGCCCTGCTAGGTGCCAAGTCGCTGTACATGTTGCTGTCCTGCAAGCATTGAGCTGCTTGCTGCTGCACATATCTGTGGTGTGTGCAATTGAGTTTCTTTCGCTGTTTGTGTCTGCTGCCGCAGTCGCGCCATCACTGGCTGCTGACAGTTGCTGCAGAGGGCGTGATGCGGCTGCTGCAGCCGCTGCAGTACCACCACGTGTACATCCCAGTCATGCCATACAGCTTGACAGACTACCTGGAGGTGAGCTGTGCAGCCAGATGCTGTTTCAACTGAACTCTAGTGCAGTGTGCTTGTGTCCTGCACACTGCACTACATTTAAATGAACAGACTACCTGGAGGTGAGCTGTGCAGCACAGCGGAGGCAGCTGTTGGCCCACCCCAACAGAAACAACCTGTGCTACCTGCCACATTCAAAGCAGTGACAGCCACTCCTGCAACAGAAGCCAGAGCAGCAGCCTGCACCTCGCTGTGCCCAATGCCCCTGTCATTCGCCCAAAATGAACTGTGTTCCCATCGTCTAACACGCAGACTTGCGATCGACTTGCAATCGGACTGCATGCATGCAGGCGCCCACGCCATTCCTCATGGGCCTTCATAGCGGCGAGTATGTCGAGCCGCATGTGCTGGATGCGCTTGTTGAAGTGGACCTGGATGCAGACAGCTTGCGGCCCAGCAGGACAGACACCATACTGCAGCGCTGCTTGGCACATCCATACATGCTGCAGCTGCGCAGCAGGGTCAGGTGGGTGCAGTAGCCCCCATCAAAGTCTGCCTCGTCATCGCCTGGTGCACACTGCATGGTCCTCTGGTGTACCTTTAACCTGGTTTGCCTCAAGCCTGAAAACAAACGTGCAGTAGCACTACAATGCCGCCCCTGTAAAGCATGCAGCAGCATCCTGCACTCACTGCTACCTGAAACGCGCACCGCTACACCATGTATCCTTGCACACTGTCTGCTCCATCTGTCATGCTTCCTGGGCTGCAGGATGCTGCTGCAGCCGTCTATTGCAGACGCTGATGCAGTAGCGCAGCACACAGACCCCTGGATCCTTGCAGCACAGCAGATGGCAGGGCAGCCCTGGGGGCCCAGCAAGCAGGCGCTACTGCTGCGAATCTTCATGGAATTCTTCCGCAGCGTGCTGGATGGATACCAAGGCTTCCTGATACCCGGCAGCTGCGACGGCAGCCGCAGCATCACCTGCAGGGCGCTCAGCGGCGTACAGCAAGGCCTGCTGCAGATGCAGAAGCGTGCGTCGAGTGCGGCAGTGAGCGGCGGCGGTAGCGGCGGCGGTGTGGCGCTGCCTGTTGTGCCGCCAGTGAGGAGTTCTGTGCTGCTGGGGCCGCAGCAGCCGCCGTGCAGAGTGGACATGGCTGCAGTGCTGGAGCATCACACTGCGCTGTGTGGGTGAGTGCACCGCCCAAATCCGCACACAGGCAGTGCACATGCACGCAGCACATATGCCGTTCTGCCTTGCAGCATGTGATGTCTCTGATTGCTCCAATAAAAGGTTGTAGCATCACAATTTGTTTGACATCCCATCAGTGCCGGTGCCAACCTATCAGATCCAGGCAAGTGCGGTGCTACTGCTTGGGCCCTGACTGCTTGATGGTCTTCCTGTGGCTGTGCTGCACTGCTGCTGCCCTGCTATTTCTGGACATTATATGCAGGCGTTGCGACCCAGCCCTGCTGCAGCACATGATGCAGGGCCTTCCCTTCCTGTCATTTGTGGAGGAGGGCGGCTGCCCCTACAACAGCCAAGACTGGCTAGCTGCAGCAGAGGACTCCTTAGGGCAGTGGAGGGCAGCAGAAGAGCAACTGCAGGCAGCACACCATGCATCGCGGCACGCCATGCTGAAGCTGGACAATGGAACAGGTGGGCGTTTTGCAGTGTCCTGCAGCCCACAAGCGTAGTATTGTCGCTGGAGGCAGCACATCATGCATCAAGGCTCGCCATGCTGAAGCTGGACAAGGGAACAGGTGGGCGAGTTTGCAGTGTCCTGCAGATGCAAGCAGCGCAGTGACGCTTCTGCTGTGGAACATGACTCTGCCAACTATCCCACACCTAACTTCAAACCGCACGTATGCTGCAACGTTTTGCTGCCTTTCTTTCAACTACCATGCAGAGGTCTTCACCATTCCGCAGCGGCAGGCGTCGCTACTTGTGCCGCGGCCTGGGCTGCTGTACCGCAACTTCCCTGCTCTGTTCTTGGTGGAGCAGGGCGAGCACCTGCAGACAGGAAGCGTAGAAATGCTCCTGCCGTGGCACATCGCGCTGCATTATAACTCAACTTCAAACCATACATAACTTGCTGCAACGGCTTTTCTCTTTCTTTGCACACAACCGTGCAGAGGTCTTCACCAACCCGCAGCGGCAGGTGTCGCCGCTGGTGCCGCGGCCTGGGCTGCTGTACCGCAACTTCCCTGCGCTGATCCTAGTGGAGCAGGGCGAGGGCCCGGGCCTGCGGCTGCGGCGTGCCGCCAACGCCAACAGCAAGAAGCGACAGAGTGCGGGCAAGCGCAGGGCCATCTCAGAGCTCATGGTGGGCAGGCGCGGCTGCATGCAGTGCAAGGTGCTTGCAGTGTTGTATGTCACCAGCTAGCTGCATGGATTTGGGGCTGCTTGTCTACATGAGCTTGTGCTGCTGTGCTGTCGGCCAGTTAGCTGTGGCAGATGTGGGGGTCGACCAACAGGGGCGGCAACGCAGCTTCAGTATGAGGACATGGCGCATTGCCTGTTGGTGTGTGTGCTGCGCATCAGTCTCAACAAAACGTCGCTTTTGCATTGTCACTGTCTGCAGGGGTCTCGGATTGACCTACGGCGCAGGAGCCCTGTGCCGGACCTGCTCACCACTGAGGCGCTGCTGCTGCAGCAGCGGCCAAACCTGCGTGACAACGGCCTAGAGACCATCCCGTCTCCTGCAGGAGCAGGCGCAGCAACCGGCGCAGGGACTGCGCCGTCGAGTTATGGCCCGGCTGGCAGCAGCAGCAGCTGTACTGGCAGCTGCAGCAGCGGCTTGGGCGTGGAGCTAGGAGAGTACTCTGCTGAGGCGGATGTGGTGCGCAGGCAGACAGGGCTGCTGGTGCAGCTGATGCAGCCGGTGGCTTGCGGAGATGCTGCTGGCAGCAGCAGCAGCAGCAGCAGCAGCAGCGCGCTGCAGCAGGAGGAGGCGCATGAGGAGCTGGAAGCTGCTAGGCGGCTGCTGTGTTTGCAGGTATGTACAGCTCCTTGAGCTAAACAGTTGAGAGCTTTCTTTTCATGGCGTTTTTGCGTCTGCTACTGCCATTTTTGGGGCGTTGTGTGAGGGACTTCAGCATGCTGCAAACACACTAGTTTGTCACTCTCACTGGCACTGACATGTGTGCCCTGCTGTGCTTGCAGACTGGAGGCAATGGCTGGTTCCTCGTCAGCCGGCTCAAGGAGATTGTGACAACAGATGCAACAGCAGCCAACACAGCGCCCAGCAGCGCCAGCAATGCGGAAGCTGCCAGCAGAGGCCGCAGCAGCAAGTCAGGCAACGGCAATAGCGGCCTGTCTGTTTCTTTCTCTGGGGTGGCGCCAGGGCCAGCAGCAGCAGGCAAAGCAGCGCCTGGCAGCCCACGCAATCCACTGGCTACATCATCGCTGCCACCTAACAGCAGCAGCAGCAGCAGGCACAGTGGCAAGCCAGGCAGTTCAAAAAGCAGCAAACTCTTTGGGGTCAACATTGGTGGCAGCCACAGTGCTCGATCTCGCAGCCCTCCAGGCATGAAAGTCAGCCAGAGCATGGAGTCATTTGCCAATGCAGCATCAGCCATGGCGTCTGCATTCAGTGCATCTGTGATGAGCCGCTCCATGTCTGCTAAGCTGAAGGCTGGCAGCAGCAGCAGATCTCACAGCCCCACCACCGACCCCAGCTGGCATACCGAAAGAGGTGCTGTTTCTAGCACTACTTGTAGGGATGCTGAGGCAGCTTCGGCACCTGCAAGCACAGCTGGTAGCGCAGCATGCAGCAGGCCTGCTGTGGAAGGCCTGAAGCAGCTGGCCTGTGAAGCAAGCGGCAGGAGGCAGGAGAGGCTGAAGCCAGTTCAACAGCAGCGGGTAGTAGTGGGGTGGCTTGTGCAGGATCACCATGTAACGGCAATGGCATCAAGGCAGCGCAGGTATCACAGCCAGCTGCAGCAACGTCAAGCACTGCAGGCTCCCCAGATGTAGACAAGCATGCAGCAGCAGCAGCTGCAGCTACAACCTGCAGCAGCTGCAGCCAGGCTTCCAGAGGGGCTGCTGATGCTGCTGACAGCACAGCAGAAAGCAACAGCAGCAGCAGGCCGCCGACGCCAGCTGCTAAAGGTTGCAGCTGGGAGCGGCGCGTGGGCGCTGCTGCGTTTGATGTGCTTGCTGACATGCTCAACTCCATCGTTGAGGTGGCGGCAGTGCAGGAGGACTACCGGGTGGTGCTGGCGGCACTGGAGCTGGCCTGCGCCATCAGCTGCCAACCAGGTAAGCTTGCCAGTTCCTGTTATGCAGCGCTAGCCCAGCAATTGAGCTACCTGCTGTATGACCAGCTATGGGTGAGAGAGAGGCAGTACATGCAGTCCACCTAGTTTCGCTGCATAATACATGCCCAGCAGTGGCTAACTTCAGCACGCCAGCTGCCAACCAGGTAAGCAGAGGGAGCCCCAGGCCACCATGTTGAGCTGCTGCTTGCGTGCTGTGGGGCCAGCAGCACTTACCGTGTGTACAATGCAAGCTACGCTGCAGCCAAGCCTTTGACAACACATCTTGACTGAAAGCTGTTTGGGCTGTGCTACTTTGCTACGATTTTGATGCTGATTTTGCAGCATTCGGCGCCAAGCGGCAGCTGCTGTCAACCCTTGCTGGCAATCCAGTGCTGCACACGGAGTGGCTGTGGGCTGGCGCCTTCAGCTTTGCTGTCAGCAGCAGCTACCTGCAGGCGGAGGAGCTGGCCAGCATCAGGGATGTGGTGCTGCTGTGCCTGGCTGACTTTGCGCGCTACATGTGTGGGGTCGGCATTTCAGGTGGGTGAACATGAGAGTGGATGCAGTTGTGGCGGCGCTGCTTCCATGGATTGATGGTTAAAGCAGCACTGGGGACCAGTTGACCAGTTGAGATTAGTCTGGAGTGCGGTTGCATTGTTGCTGAGCTGAATTTGCGTGCTACTTGTGCAGCGTGGGCACCCCTGGTGGGTAGCACAGATGCCTAAAACCGCTGTGGTGCTTTTGTTTGTGTGCCCTCGTGCATTGCATCATAGATGCATATGCATGCATGCATGCTCCTGCGTTTTGTCATGTCACGATGGCTTTCAAACTGCTGCACTGCAGGCCCTGCAGCATGGCTGCTGCTGATGCAGCTGTCGGCAGAGCACCTCACACAGCCCTCAGCACCAGAGCCTGACACCCTGCTAGCCCTGAGAGCTCACTTGGCACACATGAGCAGCATGGCAAGCCATGAGCTACTTGGCACATCACAGCCCTTGCAACTGATACGCGCTGCAGCTGGTCATGCTGTCACAAGTGATGATGCAGCAAGTGGAGGGCTAGCGGCAGTCGCCAAGCAGCTGCCAGCGCATGTGGTGTCTGGCCTCAAGGCGTGTGGCTTGGATGTGTTTGGTAGCAGTGGTGCCGCAGAAGGTGGGAGAGCCAGCGGGCAGCTGCCAGCAGTGGAAGCAGCGACGCATGAACTGCAAATCGCACCACCTATCAGGCTGCTTGACCCATGTGCAGCGCAGCAGCAGCAGCAGCAACAGCAAACCCAGCCCAGCGCAGGACCCTTCAGCAGCGCTGCACACAGCAGCCCCAGGCAGCCTGGCACTGCCAGCCCCTCAGGCCCAGCACATCTGGCATGCTGTGTCCCAGCAGCCACAGAGCCAGGCGCAAAACAGGGCAGCAGCGGCACCAGCAGCAGCACTACACCTTTTGCACTTGCCAGCAGCCCCAGGAGCCCACGTGGCGCAGGGTTTAGCAGGCCAATGAGTCCTAGAGGTTTGTCTAGGTTAAGCCCAAGGGATGGGACACAACAGTACCAGTATAGCTATAAGGCTAGCAGGCGTGCATCTAGAAGCTGCTCCTTGTGCAGTGCAAGCGCAAAGGCAGGCGCCACAGCTGAAGAGGAGGCAGCTGCAGAGACAGCAGCAGCAGCAGCAGCGGCGGCTGCTGAAGCTGCAGCGGCAGCTGAGGCGCATATCACAGTTGAGGGGAGGGGTGGTGGCCTGCAGCAGGCAGGTGCACTGCAGTGGGCGGCACTGCACAGCAAGGCAGTGGTGGCAATCGATGCCAGCAACTTCACTGTGCTGTCTGTCAGCCTGGATGGCAGTCTCAAGGTGAGGCCAGCACTTGGCAACAACTGCAGGGACAGCAGGAGTGACGGTTGTGCATGCGCTGTTGCTGCTGGGGCATTCAACCACCCAAGTATCGCTTAGCAGCTGTAGGTGCGTTGCATGTCCTGTGCAGGATGCTGCAGCGGTCACACCAGTAACGCAGCCGTAGACACTATCAAAGTGTGTGTCTGGCCAGTGGGTGCTGCTGAAACCGCAGGTTGTGGACACCAGCAGCGGCACCATGAAGCTGTCAGCCGCCATGACCATCCCATCATTGCAAAGCAGCAGCAGCAGCAGCAGCAACACCAGCAGCACATCAAGTGGTGGCGACAGCAGCAGCAGCAGTGTCTGGCCAGCTGGCTTTGCTGCCATGCCTGTTGTGAAGCTGTGGCGGGATGGCAGCAGGGCAGCAATCCGCAATGCGCGGCCGCAGGCAGTGTGGGTGGTCGACCTGCACGGCGCAGCAGCTAGTGTGGAGCTGTCAGGTGAGCGCTGCTGCAGAAGGCAAAGCAGCGCCATTGGTTTACAACAGCCTGCCCCGGGTTTTTCCCACAACCTGTGCCGCTTAAATTTGGCTCTTATGTGGAAGCAGTGTGCACCTTGATGTGCATGCAAGCAAATTGACTGTGCCGCTTTTGTTGTTTAGACATGCAATTAAGTTGGTGACTGAAAATGCCGGCAGCCAAAGGCCTGAATTTCAGGGCATAACTGTTGATGGTGTGCTGCCTGCAGGTCTTGGTAGCTCTGTCTCTGCACTGCACCTGCTGCAGCGCAATCCAAATGCAGTGCTGACTGGTCTCAGCAGGCCCAGCAGCAGCAGCAGCAGCAAATCAGCCACAGCCGTGCTCCTCTGGGACCTGCGGAAGCCCAAGAGAGCTGCTGCAAGCTTGGGCTTCTCCCCTGCAGATCTTCCATCTGATGCTGGCGGCAGCAGCAGTGGCGGCAGCGGCAGCTGCAGTGGCGGTGCGGGCGGTGTCTGCAGCCTGTCGGTGCGTGAGGATGGCGTGCTGGCAGCAGCAGGCTGTGCAGACGGCACCGTGCTCGTGTGGGACATGCGGCAGGTGAGCATCAATACAGCAGGACACATAGTACAAGCAGAGTTGCGTAGGTTTGAGGCTTGCAGTTGCTGTGGAAGTGCTGTATGCACTGTGTGCACAGTGGCCAGCGGGAGCTGCTGCAAACAAACTTGTTGCGCTTTGGCTCTAATCGGGCAGAAGCGTGGAGGGGTTGCAGCAGCTCATGTGCAGCAAACACAAGACCTGACCAGCCAGTCTGCAGCAACAGCTCATGATGAGGGTTAACCCTAACACTTCCTCAAACGGTTGTTCTTTTTTTGCCTTTGCACCTCCGTCGTGTGCGCTACAAAGCTCCGATGTGCGCTCGTTTTGTGTACATCTGCTGTTGCCCTGCTGGATTTGCAGCCATCGAAGCCGCTAGCAACATGCCAAGGGCACCAAGGCCGCGTCACACAAACCTCCTTCCTGCCAGCAGCAGCAGCAGCAGCAGCGGCAGCAGCTGCTGCAGGGCAGCAGTGCAGCAGGGCGCTGCCACTGCTGCTCACTGGCAGTGATGACTGGACTGCTCGCCTGTGGGATGCCTCATCTGGTGCTTGCCAGGCAGTCTGTGTAGGGCACGGCGGCGCTGTGACAGCAGCATCAGCAGTGTCTTGCCAGACCAGCAGCAGCAGCAGCAGCGGTGGGGCTTGTGTGCGGCTGGTGACAGGCGCTGCGGATGGCACTGTTGGCGTGTGGGGCTTACGGGGAGAGCTGCATGCGCTGATGCAGCAGCACGCCTCTCCTGTGTACTTGCTGGCGCAGGGCGATGAGACAGTGGTGTCAGGTGGGTTTGGCACATGCAGCTGCTGGGCTGGCAGGGATTGCTTTGTGCATGTGCATATGAAATGCAGAAGGTGGAGGGCTGTACAATCTATGTACAGCTTAGCGATGCCATACACGTTCAGCACGCTTGCCGGTGTTTTTCAGCTGCCCTTACTCTGCCATGCTACTGACAACACGCCCTTCTGCCCTGGCTGCTTGCTGCAATGCCTACCAGGTGCAGCTGACAGGACATGCGCTGTGTGGGGCCTGCCTGATGTGCTGTCTTGCAGCCCAATGCGCATGCCTCAGCTGCTGGTCAGCCAGGCGCAGCCTGCTGCCGCAGCGGCTGTGTCTGTGATGGCAATGGATCCCGTGGCAGATGTGTTGGCAGCAGGGCACAGCAGCGGGCTAGTTTCTGTGTGGAACTGCAGTAAGCCTGTGGGCGCAGCTGCGGATGCATGGCTGTAAAGCAGGTGCATGCAATGGTGTTGCTGAGTGCAGAGTGTAGCGCAAATCCGATTGGGGCCGCATTTTTGGTGCAGCGGGCTGCTAAACATTGACATCATGATCACGTTGGGCTGCATCTGCATGCCGTTCTGCTAGATTGCCCACGCCAACTTGCAATGTGAGGTAAATGCACTGCTGCTGCATGCCCAGATCCATGCGCATGCATTTCTTTGGTGTGATGCCCTGGTTGGATCACTGAAGGGTCTTGCATGTTTGCTTACCATGTGTCTGATGGCTGCATGCATGGCGTTTGCCTGTGTTATTGCATTACATTACATTACATGCTCCACTCAACGAGGAGTATTGCACTTTGCAGGCGGCTGGGCCCTGATGTGTTGCTGCCCATTGCACAGCTCACACGGTACATACGGCGCTTGGAAGCCTTGCATCGCCTCATCCTTCACCCATAGCCAGTTCACGTGTTGAGGGCTGCAAGGCACAAGCCAGGTCTGGTGTGTGAAGCTTTGTTGTGTGATGGCTCTCGTGGGTTACGTATACACTGCAACGCTGCTTCCCAACCTGCTGTCTTGTATGCTTCAGGACGTCCATGTTAATTGATTTGGTGGTGCGTACATTGTGCGGGCTCTGCTGACACATGCATATGTTCTCCTAGACACCACAACTGCAGCTGGGCAGCAGGGTTCGGAACCTAAATGTGTGACACACAGCGTGGACAACAGAGGCATGCCTCTGACTGCGCAGTCCAATCCTGTCACACACAGCACTCTTCAATGCAGACTGGTACAATGCAATTGGTGATGAATGCATCCACGTTATCGACTGCAACAGCGCAGTGTTATTGGCGACTGATCAGTCTCTTCATAAAGAGCCTCACCTAGCTATGCCTGGTTCTACTATCAAAGAAACGCCATTGCATCTGCAAGTTGCCTGCTGTCCGCAACATCCATCATGCATAAGAATCAATGCCTTGCGACATGCAGCATCTGCAAGCTATGCACAGCAGCAACGGCTGCACCAAGAGTTGTTGCAAGCAACACTTTCATAGAGGCAAGCTGCCTGAAGTCACTGTCGCATTGACAACAGGTTGTGCTATTAGTGACCAATGTATACCACAAGATCACGTCTCAAACTCCTAGGCCTACTCAAGTTGCAGTGGAACGCATGCTGCTGCAATGCACTGCCACATAGCTCATGCATACGAGCCAAGAAACTGCTGGCTACCTGCTGCTGCATGAGCCGGCTGCATAGCCAGACGCAGTGCAGCACGCAGTACTGCGCCAATAACAGTGTGTACTGTACCTCAACAGCTGCTTTCAGCAACTGCAGTGCAGTTGGTGCATCCGCAGCCTCAAGTATGAAGTGCATGTGCTGAGTGAGCTGCGTTAGGATGGTCCACACTTGATTCAACACTGTGTTTGCTGCACTTACTGCCAGCTCACCCACCACTACTCTGATCAAGCATCTGCTACGCTACTGTGCATCACTCAGCAGCCTTCCTCACTCACATGCCTCCAATCACCAGCTGCCGTTCTTCAAGCCCGGAGCTCATGGCTGATTTCAAGCCTTGGGGCGGCACTGGAAGAAGAGATCGTACCTACGCTGCGCTCCCATGTGCGTGATGCAGCTGTTGCCATTGTTGGCCACCCAGCCAGTCACATAGTTCTTGCCAGTGGTGCCGATCCTCGCGCGGCACATGCAGCCGGTTGCGCAGGTGCATTTGGGGCCGGTTGCAGCAGTAGGAGCAGGGGACTGGTTCCAGAAGGTCTTGCGGCATTTGGAGGCCTCGTAGTCGACGTTTGTGTTGCCGGGCTTGGGTGCGCCACCTGGGGTGTTGTTGTTGTCGTAGTTCTGCAGGCAGGAGCACATGCGAATATGAGTTGTGAGTGGGGGTGTTGTGCAGCTGCTTCGTGGTGTATACACAGATACAGCTGTTGCATAGAAAGTGGAAGGGTTGAAGCCAGGTCGTTGTCTGCAAGGTTTGATGCCAGTCGTGTCAGTTGCAAGCACATGTGGGAACCACATGTACAGTGGGTGCTTGCCATACGTGCTTGCTGCAGTGACATCAAGGCAGTGCTGCTGCTGCTGCTGCTGCTGCTTCTGCTGCTTCTGCTGCTGCTGCGGCAACGCTGCACATCAAAGCACAAACAAGCACAGTATGCCCACAGCTGCTGCCAACACTGCATCAAGAACTGCAATGATGCCCAAGCAGGGCAATATTGCAAGCTTAAGAGTCTATGCATGGCCGGCGCCTGCTTACCCAGTCATATTCGTAGTCAGCGGCCTAGTAGCAGCGGCGGCAGCAGCAGCAGCGGACGGCCATTAAATGAGCACATGAGGTCACGGGCTGGCAGACATATGTGTTGTACAGCAACCACCAAGGCCGTGCCGCCAACACACATGCGACACGGTTACATTTGAAAACCTGCACTGCCCACGAAGGCACGGAAGGATTGACTCTAGAGTGAAGATCGTCACACTGCCTGCTGCGCAACAGCTGCTGTAATATCCCATGCAGCTGCCAGGCAGAGCAATGGCTGTGTGCCACACATATCAACATATCCTGCCTCCACCACCACTATGAAGCCGGCTGTACTTATGGCATAGTTACTTACCGCGCACGCGTAGGCGCAACCGCAACTGAAGCCACGACGGACGCTGACAGGGGTCCTTGCTGTAGCGCTGGCCTGTTGAGCAAATGAAGGGCAGAGGATGTGTGAGTATGCAGCAGAGTGAGCATTTTGGGCAGTGCCTGTCGTCAGCAAGCATGCTGGGGTACAATGCCGTCTGCAATGCATTCGCTGCTGCTCCTGCTGCCTGAGATCATACTGCTGTGCCCCTAACAGTGCACTGCTGCGTCGTGCCAGGTGGCAATGCCGCTGTTGCTGCTGCAACAGCTTGCAGGCTGGTGGGTGTGTTGCTGCATGCCTGATGCAAGAGTGACGTGTGCTAACCACCTGCAGGTGCAGCTGCTGGCATGCGCAGTGCAGCTGCATAGTGCTCGGTCGCAGCCAGCAGCATGCATTCAGTCTCATTCCTAGGCATGCTGCGTGACTTACCCTATACTGGCACATATAGGCGCTGCCCACACGCTGCGCGGTACCTGTGCATGCACAGCAGACACAACACACATGGCATGGTGTTACTTTCTACAACTGGGGAAACATGTGACTCTCAGCTGAACAGCTGGGCTGCGCTGTTTAGGCAATGCGTTGCTGGTTCTGCATGCCAGCCAGCCAGGCCAGCTGGGCAGCTGCTTTGATCGATGCTGCCATGCTCACACAGCACCAGACTTGATGTCATGCTTTGCTTGTTGGAAACATGCTGCTATGAGATCCCCTGCTGCTGCACCTCGCTGCTCAGCTTGCGATTTATTGATTCACAAAGCAACATTCTGTTGGGAGTCCACAACATTCAAGCATCCAGCCTCGACCAACACTGCTGGCAGCGCCTGGCAGCAGAGGGCTCGTTGTGGGAGCTGCTGCTTGGGACAGACATCACAATGCTGCTGGATGCTGCATGGCAAAAAAACTTTGATTTGAGCCGGCTGCTGCCGGATGCTGCATGCCTTGAAACTGCTGCCGAATGCTGCATGCCATACAACTAGTTGTGAGACTGCCAATTGCCGCATGCCATGCAGCACACGGCAGTGGCAACTTCTCAGCAGCTTGAACTCACCAACCATGATGCTGCTGCCAACCTTCATTGTGCACAGGGTGCGGTTCTGAGTGCCGGCATACAAGGACGCCCAGCCATACGTGGAGCTGCAGGTTGTTTCGCAGGTGGTTGCCTTAGGGTTGCTGGCGTTGAATGGCCGGAAAGCAAATTCAATGCCGTCCTGGGCGATGCTGACAGCAGACTCTGGGATTGGCTCCTGTGGTCTGGGTGCCTGCTGAGCAAGCAGGGCTGGCAGGGCTGCCAGCAACAGTCCTGCTGCAAGAATGCGGCTCATTTTTGGTTGAGGTGTGGGTGTGGGTTACTGCCTGGGGTGTGGCGAGGGCAGGGGAGGCACAGGGGGCAGCAACAGGATGTAGTCAGAGCGGCAGTTTGGCTGAGCAAGCAGGACTGGCAGGGCTGCCAGTAGCAGCACTGCTGCTAGGATGCGGCTCTTGTTTGGTTGGGGTGTGGGTGTGTATTACTGCCTGGGTTGTGGTGAGGGCAGGGAGGCACGGCGGGCAGCAGCAGGATGTAGTCAGAGCGGCAGTTCGGCTGAGCAAGCAGGGCCGGCAGGGCTGCCAGCAGCAGCGCTGCTGCAAGGAAGCGGCTCATGATGACAATCTGTGGTTGAGGTGTGGGTGTGAAGTACTGCCTGGGGTGTGGTAGTCAAGAGAGGGTCCCTGCGGCAGGGGAGGCATGGCAGGCACAAGGGGCAGTAAGAAAGTGTAATTGGGGTGGCAGGTAGGAAGGCAATTGCGCCTGTATGTGGGAAGCAGTGTGCTGCTGCTGCATAGCATCCCATGTATATGGGTCCCATTGCTGTGATAGCATGCAGGCTCCGTGAGCCGTACGCGTGACGCCCAAACCACTACTCGCTGCAGCGCAACCGACACTGTTGCACACATGTTCAGAAGGCCTCTGCACTGCTGCAGAAGCTCTTAGGGTGCTGTTTGCACACACCGCCGCGATGTATCTGGCAGCGAGCTGCGCTGCAGCTGCCTGGTGCGCATTGCTGCAGCTGCATGCTCTGCCATGGCCACTGGCCAATACTGTACAGCCTGAGAGCACGTGGCAGGCACGGCTCCTGAGGCTGCTGATCATGGAGTACCTGTTTTCCATCAGCACTGCTGTTTGTCACAGCTGCTGACGAACTCACCGGTTCGGCTCGTTGCTGCACACGCCAAGGGCACCTGGTGATGGGGCCAGTAGGAGGCGATAGTCTGTGGTGAGCGCAGGGAGCAGAGACAGCAAGGCTTCACATCTCGGGTCGAATGCAGTGCTGTGATTTTTTGCGCATCAAAATTCTGTAACGTTCATAAAAGCGCAGCTGCCGGTTTTCAGATTTCACAAGTAAAGCACGCCCTGTACATTGACGTATCTGCCTGACAGCATGCCCTGCGTATTATATAAAGATTGTTCGAACAATACAGCGATGATGCTGGTACGTGCGAGCTGGGCACCAGCAGTTCATTCAAGCGGCAAACTGCGGGCTGCTGGCTTGCGAGCTGGGGCTACCAAATTACTGCAGCTTGTCGACATTAAATTGCTCGTGATTTGTGCTGCATCATGCCGCTGGCTTCGGCTGGCATGCTGCCAAGTGATCAGCCTCACCGGCGCTAACAGCAGCACGCACGACGCAACAATGATCAGGATTGCAAGCGCAGCGTGTTGGGCGACAGTCAGTGTAACAGATTGAGCTGGTGCTGCGCACTTGGCACCTTATGTAGTGCTGGGGGTTGCGGCCCAACCAAACCCGAGTGACAGTGATGGTGTGACTTTCTGCCAGCTCTTGCCCCAATCTTAGTGAAGGAATTCAATCATCAGTCCTCAAGGTGCTTCAAGCTTTGTCCGAATCGCCCATGCTTCGTCACTGATACTGCGTTGGGCGTGTTGGTCACACCAAATTGCACCACCGAGTCAAATCATGTCGCACGTATTATCACTGAAAATTTTGTTTTCTGTATCATCTTTTATCACGGCTGGTTCGACTCCGTACGAACGCACTGAAGACGGTCACTCCAGTGTGCCAGAATCGCCAGAAAAGCAGGAGCCAGAAGCTGCGTGGCGGGTGACTCCCCCGCCTCTCTGTCGCAGTGGCATTTTTGATATCGGTATTGATTGATGATTTGTTATCCAGTGATGTCGCGAGCATTGCACGCCAGGAAACATGTTGTTGATGCACATAACATACGAAGTGATGTTGCTGCTCTGCGCTGAGTCGCAAACACGTTGGTTTCAAAATGATCAAATAAATTATGATTACATATACATATTTACGCAGCCCAAGCTGATGACACCATTGGTCAGGCTCAGCCACCTGCTGGCCATATGCATGGGGTGACAACAGCAGTACACCCAGCTGGTAGCATAAAGAATTGCAGGTAACACGCATTGCAGTAGCACAATGTAGCATATTGCGTCAGTCACATGTCTAGAAGTGCACCACCAAAGGCCACCATGGCGTTAAACCGCTGTTGTGCATGGCAGGTTGGAACCCAGTGCCACTGGCCCACCGGATGGGCCCCATAGTCAGCCCCCCAACCCCGTGGCCTTGTGACAACTGCGGCTCAAAAGCCATGCAACCTGCCATTGAATAACAGGTTGGCACCCAGTGGATGGGCCCCGTAGTCAGAGCTGCAGCAACAGCCATCCCTGGCACAACATATCGGTGCCATGCACAATAAATCACTAGGTGCTTGGAATGGTGACAGCATAATGCAGCAACGCGAATGACGGCATTTTGACAACTTGAGCTGCAGACCCTGCGCAGGTCGGTCGAGGCCAGCCACTGCAACACGAACATGCCGCGTCGGCAACGCGTGCCGTTCATGGCACAGAACCCAACTGAAGATGACAGGTGTGCGCTTGCACGCACGTGTACATATTCTCTCAGAGCACATTGACTGCACAATGCATACTGGATTTTTCTCACACACAGTTGTAACACAAAGCATCAAGGATGCTTAGGGCCAGCACCCTCTGGTCTTGGCACAGCAACTTGAAGTCCAAAAAGTACTGTGTCCTTGCAGCCGCGCGGCATGCACGCTCCATGTGGGACCTACATAAACAGATGCTGATCGCAAAAAGCAGACAGCACGTGCATAATCATCCACGGTCCAGGATCCACTTCACTCAAAACGGAAGGCGCGTTTGGAGCGCTGGTCGATTCGATTGAGGTTTGACTGTGTGATGGGCACAACGGCTAGCCCATTGAAGAAGAAGTCCTGGCCAGTAGAGTTGGCAGCAGAGCCCATTATGGTAACCGCCACCACACACTGCGGGTGCGGCGTCACCTGCGACACAAACGTGCAAGTACACGCACATGCTGTTGATTAGAGAGGATAGTACACGCGCACGCTGTTATTGCCCGCCGGCAGCTGCTCAGTGGTATGATGGGACGACGATTGTCACCGCCACCACACACTGCGGGTGCGGCGTCACCTGCAACATAACTGTGCAAGTGCACACACACGCTGTTGATATGAGAGGATAGTACATGTGGGTGGCTGGCACCGCCTGGCACCTTGATGCACCTGCGACACAAGTACACGCGCATGCTGTTATTGCACGCCAGCAGCTGCTCAGTGGTGTAACGGGGCAACGATTGTCACGGCCACATATTGCGGGTGCGGCGTCACCTGCCACGCAATTCTGCAAGTACACACGCGCACAATTGTGGATAAGAGGGGATAATACATGTGTGCCCTGGCACCGCCTGGCACCTTGATGCACCTGCGACACAAGTACACGCACACGCTGTTATTGCGCGCCGGCAGCAGGTCAGTGGTGTGATGGGACAACCATTGTCACCGCCACCACACACTGCGGGTGCGGCGTCACCTGCAACACAATCATGCAAGTACAAGCGCACGCTGTTGATAAGAGAGGATAGTACATGTGGATCCTGGAAACGCCTGGCACCTTGATGCAGGTGCGACATAAGTGCACACACACGCTGTTATTGCACGCTGGCAGCTGCTCAGTGGTGTGATGGGACAACAGTTGTCACGGCCACACACTGCGGGTGCGGCGTCACCTGCAACGCAATTGTGCAAGTACACGCACACGCTGTTATTGAGAGAGGATAGTACATGTGGGTCCTGCCACCGCCTGGCACCTTGATGCACCTGCGGCACATGTGCACGCTGCTGCTACTCAGTGGTGTGATGGGACGACGATTGTCACCGCCACCACACACTGCGGGTGCGGCGTCACCTGCAACACAATCGTGCAAGTACACGCGCACGCTGTTATTGCACGCTGGCAGCTGCTCGGTGGTACCACCACATCATAGTATGATGGGACGACGATTGTCACCGTGACTGAGGTACGCCCTGACTGCTGTAGCAAACACTCGCTTGTGATGCAGCGCACAAGCAAAGAGCAAGGCTCGGCTGAATGCTGTTTGTCAGTGCATGCTAAATAGCAGCGGCCAGGTCATAATGGCAGCTGTGGTGTAATATTCCTCTTACCTCAGTAATTGAGATTCCCAGGCTCCCCCAATATCTGTTGCTGCCTTTAACCAGCGCCCGGCCATCCATTGTGACCGGGCTGCAGCTGCAACCGCGCACGCACGACAGCTGCGCAACACCCATCCTGCTCAGATAATATGCTGTCCGGACCAAGTGAAAGATGCCCAAAAGGCTTCTGCGGTGCCCCGCTGCGCCCCGCGTGCTGTTTAGTGTGTCAATAGTGAGCTCCAATGTGCTGCCTATTTGTGATGCGCTGAACCCGGTCGCCATGCAGTTGGGGTGCGGGCAGGGCTCTGATATGAGAAGATGGCTCCAGCTCTAGCTACTGCTGTTGGTGGCATACTGCTGCAGGCGTGATCCTTCGGCACAAAAAGGCTCGACCTCTGCCTCTGCTGCTGCTATGGGGCTGATTGGGGTTGGCAGCTGCTGCTGCTGCTGCTGCTGCTGCCGCTGCTGGGGAGATCCAGCAGTGCCGGCTTTTGCTGCCATCACAGTCTCCAGCGTCAGCTGTAGAGTGTACCTGCAAGCAGGCGGCCAGATAAGCAGCACTTGAATCGCATGTGTGACGAAAAGCAGTCCAAGGAAGGCAGGCACGTTCATTTATCAAAGTAAGAGTAAGACGTCTCTGGATATACCATGAGAGATTTGGTGTTCAAGGGTGTGCGTGGTGTTTTACGATGCTCACTCTCCTTTTCTGGTCTCGGACCTTGTGTTCAACCTGTTGTGGCTCAACCATCCAAGATGGTGCCAGGACCCACATGTAACTTTCCTCTCTCAAAGTGCCGGCAGGAGATCTAGCAAGCAAGGCCTTGCATTTCGCATATTGCAATGGCGGCCTGGCTCCCTGTGTGCTCTGCCAAAAAGCGCTATTGGTATTAGCAGCCAGCACCACTCACCAAATCACGTTTGCAAACAGCACGTGGCCCGCAGTAGTCGGATGTATCATACGGACCGGCGACAGCAGCTGCGCTCGTGTCATGGCGGTTGCTTTCAGCAGCACTTGGTCATCAGCAAATATGTCATACAGAGCGTCTCTCACAGAGGCCACTGGGACGCCATAGCGATGCGCAACCCTGGTGTGAAAACTCTCGCCTGGACACAGCAACGCAGAGCAGCACTCTGGTCAGCAGCCACACAATACGTGTACTGTGCTGTACAGTGCAGCACATGACGGTACAGTGCAGGACAGTGCAGTGCAGTGCAGTGCAGGACAGTGCAGTGCAGTGCAGTGCAGCGCAGGACAGAAGAGAATGACAGAGGCAGTTGAACGGAGTCCATGCAGATACCCCAGCATGCTGTGGCTGTTGCCGCTGCTGGCTGCAAGGCTGCGGTACATAACTATTGTACCATTATGGTGATGCACATCACTCCACAGTCGAGTGCATGCAACTTTGATGGATTCAAGTCAAGGGTCAAGGTTGAGGGTTTCGGCTGCCCACCTGAGTCGAAATATGCTTTGGGACGCGTTACACTGATGCCTGTCGGTTGGCCCTGGCTATCCGGCATGGAGGCGTCAAACAGTTCGAAGTCGAATGCGGCAACGGCAAGCAGCGCTGCCCCTGGCACCGTGCGGATGATGCGCCGCAGAAACGTCTCGTAGGCAGCGACCTGCAACCGCCACACACGTTGAGCACATGTGAGGGTACAGTGGTCCAGCATTGCTTGCAGGTGTGCAGTTGTGCATTCACCATGCGTAAAACGGTCTTTTCACAGTGTTCCAGTGCAGCAAGCCTCAGCTGCACCAACTGCGCGTCACGTACAAGAACACTGACGCTGCTGCTGCTGCTGCTGCTGCTGCACCAACTGCGAGCCACGTGGAAGAGCAGCTGCTGCTGCTGCTGCTGCTGTACTGCAAGTCACATGCGAGCTTGCCATGCTACACACTTCCCTGGGATGCGCAGAGCAGCATGCAGCAGCGCACCCTTGGGGCCATGAAGCTGTGGCATTGCTAGTTGTTGTTGCTGCTGCTGCTGCTGCTGCTGCTGCTGCTGCTGCTGATGATGATGATGATGATGTAACACGTTGAGCACTCACCCTGGGGGACATGAAGCTGTGGCACTTGTGGTTTTGGTTGCAGCCGTTCACACTGTATTCCACTAGGATGAGGTCAGCGTCCTGTGCAAGCAGTCGTACAGGCAAACGCAACATATATATGTTAAATACATTTAGTGCAGGTTTTGGTTGCAGCCATTCACACTGTATTCCCCTAGGATGAGGTCAGCGTCCTGTGCAAGCAACCATATACGCAAAGGCAACATAATACATGTATCAGTGCAGGTTTTCGTTGCAGCCGTTCGCACTGTGTTCCAGGCTTGAAAATGAGGTCAGCACATATGCATGTTGAGAAAACTATTTTGATCTGCACATACTTGCGAAATAAGACTTGGTGGCCCATGAAACGCCGCACTTGTTGTGCAGTGACATGTGCAGATGCTGCTGCTGCGCAGCATGCTGCCAGGTTTACTGGACCCCTTGAGTTTTGCCCTGCAAAGCAGAAGCACAGTTTTGGTATACCTGAGACACAGCTATGCAAGCTGATAACCAGCTACAAGCCACTTGTCGCTATGTGGACAAAACACCTCAAAGTGACTGCAGAACTTCAGCGGTTTTGACAGATGACAACAGCATGTGTCAACCAAGTATTGAACCAGGCTGCGATAGGTGCACTCGTTACAGTTCTTGAACTCGTAAAGTTCCTCCTGCAGGCACCTCCAACCCAATTGTTCCTGTCCTGCAAGGCTGTTCCCTGCACTATTGAGGCACGCACTTGGAACGCATTCGATTGAGCTTTTTCGTCGTTCTTGTGCCGCACAGGCCTACATGGACGCTGATGCGGGCATGCCCGCCTGACACAGCAGTAGCGCACAGGTAGCACAGCAGCAGCAGAGGCCTGCAGCCCTAGTGTAAACCCACTCAGCAGCTCCGTAGCAGCTTTGCGGGATGGATCCCCTCGCCATTCTCAAGGAGTTTTGCGTGGGCGGGCAGCTGGACCAAGTGGTGATAGACGAGGACCGCATCAAGTTTGGTGACAAGTACAGCTTCCCAAAGCAGAGCCCCACTGCCTTTAGAGCCAAGGTGCGCTGCATGGCTTGTGCTGTAGAGCACTTGTCCTTCCAAACTGTGTTACTACTGCAGCAACTACAGCCGCTGCGGTGCCGTGCCATAGCAGCACCTGGATAAACAGCAGCTGTCAGGCTTGCAACTGCCCTGTGCGCTGCACCCAGCAGACGAGTGTGTTGCGTGCAACCATGCTCCTGCAAGCAACTCTCTTGCAAGCCTATCACTGCAATGATAACCCTGGAAGGCGCAGCAGGCTAAGCCTTCTGCTCGCATGCCTGCGCTGCAGCGCTGCTGCTGCCTCGCTCGGTGCTGCTGCCTGTCACTGTTTGGTGTTGCAAGCAATGCAAGGCTGACCTGTGTTCTTGCAGGACCCACTCATCAGATAACCTGCAACCGCACACACACACCAGGCCTTGAACTGCATACGCCTTGCACTTATGCATGCACCTGCATGTCTGCAACAGCGAAGCCTTAGTACCTGCATGCTGTTGTTTGTTTCCATCTGCAGGATGGCAGCGGCGAGCCCTACAGCTTGGAGTCAGTCACCTTTTTCATCAAGAGCATTACAGCAGGAGGAGCTAACATGGGAGCGTACGTGGCAGCAGCAGTGCGCGCGCGCACTGCACAGATCATCCTGCAGGATCGACAGGTGCGCTGTGACAGTGCAGTGCTGGCCCAGCTGTAGTGGTATAGCGAGTAATAGCAAGCATGCACTGGAGCACAGCGCAGATCATCCTGCAGGATCGCCAGGTGGGTGCTGACAGTGGTGGCTGTGCTGGCTGTGTGCTGTTGCTGACGGTGCTGACAGTGGTGGCTGTGCTGGCTGTGTGCTGTTGCTGACGGTGCTGACAGTGGTGGCTGTGCTGGCTGTGTGCTGTTGCTGACGGTGCTGACAGTGGTGGCTGTGCTGGCTGTGTGCTGTTGCTGATGGTGCTGACAGTGGTGGCTGTGCTGGCTGGGTGCTGTTGCTGATGGTGCTGACAGTGGTGGCTGTGCTGGCTGGGTGCTGTTGCTGACGGTGCTGACAGTGGTGGCTGTGCTGGCTGGGTGCTGTTGCTGACGGTCTGACTGTGCTGGCTGGCGGCTGCCTGTGGCGGTTGCTGACTGTGCTGGACAAGCTGGCTGTGTGCTGTTGCTGACTGTACTGCCTGGCTGCTGACTGGTGGTTGCTTTTGGCTGGCTGAGTGTGGGGGTTGAGCCCTGTGCGTAAGCAGCAGCCAGTGCAAGCAGCAGCCAGTGCAAGCAGCAGCAGGAGCCCTGGTGCAGTAGTTTGTTTCTTGTGTGGCTGGTGTCAAGCGGCAGCAAGCATAGGTGGCAGTTGCTTGCAGGACTGTCTCGCAGGACAGCGGTGCTTGTGCGCTCTGCGCAGATCATCCTGCAGGACAGACAGGTGGGTGCTGCTGCTGCTGACAGTGCTGGCCGTGTGCTGTTGCTGACAGTGCTGATAGTGGTGGCTGTGGTGGCTGGGTGCTGTTGCTGATGGTCTGACTGTGCTGGCCGGCGGCTGCCTGTGGCGGTTGCTGACTGTGCTGGACAAGCTGGCTGGGTGCTGTTGCTGACGGTGCTGACTGTACTGCGTGGCCGCTGGCTGGTGATTGCTTACGGCTGCTGCTGGTGCGTCATGTTGATGCCAGCATACTCACAATGTGCCTGCAAGCAGCCACAGCCACAAGCAGTGCGGGACACCAGGCGCACTTGCTGCTAGGCTGGCTGTGGCGGTTGATCACTGTGGGTAAGCAGCAGCCAGTGCAAGCAGCAGGAAGCCCAGCTGCAGTGGCGTGTTTCTTGTGTGGCTGGTGTCGAGCGGCAGCAGGCAAGCATAGGTGGCGGTTGCTTGCAGGACTGTCTCGCAGGACAGCGGTGCGCGCGCGCGCACAGCGCACATCATCCTGCAGGACAGACAGGTAGGTGCTGCTGTTGTTTGTGCTGCCCGCCGGCCGTGGTTGTGTGTGTTTGGCACAGTGGCTGCTTGATAAAACTGTGCGCAAGCAGCAGCCGGCGCAACCGCAGCTTCATGGTATGTTGGCTGTGTGTGGCTGTGGGTGACGGCAGCAGAGGCAGCTGCCCGTGGGACTGTCCAGGACAACGCTGCAAGATGCTTGCTTGCTGCATGGTTCTCTGCAACTTTGGCGTTGTAGTTTCCCAGCAGATATGCTGCAGCTGTTTCTTATACTGAGCCGACCGCAGCTGCGTTTTCGCTGATACTTATCGTGTGGATGCTTTGCTGCCGCTTGCCCCTGCAGCCGTTGCGCGACTACCTCACAGGGAAGCTCGCACACACAGTGCACATCTCTGATGTGGTGCCCACAGTCACCTTCTCAGCGCTGGAGCCAGCAGCAAAGAAGCAGAAGCTAGACGGTGAGGCAACACACAGTGGTGTTTAACGGTTTGCTGTCAGCTGCAAGCCTGCAGGCAAAGCACCAGCAGCAGCGGTGGCAGCACAGACGGCAAGACGTGCGGCAGCAACAGCACCAGCAGCAGCAGCAGCAAGAGCAGCAGCAGTTGGTGCGGCGGCACCGGCTGCTGGTGTGCTATTGGACATGTCATCTGCCTGCACCTTCCAGCTGCAGCACCAGCAGCAGCAGTGGCAGCCGCAGTAGAAGCTGGTAGGGTGGCACAGTGTGATGTTGTGCTGTTTGTTTTTGGCTGCAAGTCTGCAGCTGCAGCGCTGGCAGCAGCAGTGGCAGCATGGGCGACGGCAGGATTGGCGGTAGCAGCAGCAGCAGCAGCAGCAGCAGTGGTGGCGGTGGCGGTGGCGGTGGCGCTGGGCCATCCGCTGCAGCAGGTGCAGCAGCCTCAAGCTGCTGTGCAACTGCACGAATGCGGTGTCAGCAGCAGCAGCACCAGCAGAAGTGGGCAAGCACGCATGAGGATCAGCAGCAGCACCAGCGGCAGTGGCCACGCATGCAGAAGCAGCAGCAGCATCACCAGAGCTGCGGCATGCACAGCTGCGTAAGTGCTCCCTGTGGTGGTGCTGTGCACTTGCACGGCAGCAGCTGCGCCCACACATGCACATAGCGTTGCTGCACGTATCAAAACTGATTCACTGCTGCTGCTGCTGCTGCTGCTGCTGCTGCTGCTGCTGCACTGCAGAGTCAGCGCAGGGTGAGGCTGCAGCGCTGCGGCAGCTGCTGGAGCAGGAGAAGCAGCTGCGGGACAGGAACTCACTGCTGGTGCGTGCGGCAGTGCAGCAGCAGCAGCAGCGGCAGTGGCAGCAATTGTAGCAGCAGCAGCAGCGACGGCAGGCTGACAGTGGCAGCAGCAGCAGCAGCAGCAGCAGCAGCAGCAGCAGCAGCAGCAGCATGCTGCCAGCGCAGCAGCAGCAGCAGCTATTTGTCTGGCAGACGGCAGCCGTAGGAGCGGGCAAGGAAACCTGTGGCTGCAGAGGCAATGGCACGTGCTGGCAGCTGCGCAGCAGCCGCAGCCTAGCAGGCAGCACCAGCACATGCTGCAGCGATTGCATGTGTAGGATTGCACACAGGCGGCATGCGCAGTGCAGCAGCTGGGGCACCAGCTGCTCAATCTCCAGTTACAGTCCGCCCAGCACTGCTGCACTCACAGCTGTGTTGCTGCTGCCTTTCCTGATTCCACAGTACATATGTGATGTGTTTTGCGGTCCGCAGTGTGCACCCGGGGCCAACTTCAAGCCCGTACCGGGCATGCTTGACAAGGTGCTGGCACAGTGCATGCGGCTGCCTCTACTACCTTTGTATGGCATGTCTGCTGTTTGCTACTGCACCTTTTGCTCCGCAGTGTGCACCCGGGGCCAACTTCAAGCCCGTACCCGGCATGCTTGACAAGGTGCTGGCACAGTGCATGCTGCTGCCTCTATCACCTTTGTATGGCATGTCTGCTATCTGCTACTGCACCTTTTGCTCCGCAGTGTGCGCCCGGGGCCAACTTCAAGCCAGTGCTAGACATGCTCGACAAGGTGCTGGCGCACCGCAAAGCAGCAGAGGTGGCGGCGGCAGCAGCAGCAAACGCCAAGGCGGCGGCGGGCAAGCAGCAGCAGCGGCCTGCATCTGGGCAGCAGCGGCCGGCGCAGCAGCCGCAGCAAGCAAAGGTGAGGGCTGGGGCGCTGCGTGGTGCCAGCTGTAACGGGCCTCTCTTTGTCTTGTGTCTGTGCTGACAAGTTGGCGTGCTTTTGGCTACAAATCGGCACCAGCAACCAGCGCAGCAGCCGCAGCAAGCGAAGGTGAGGCGCAAGCTGCTGTGCCCCGCGCCTGTGCCTGTGCACTGCTGCCTCGTAGCTGCTGTGCTGTGCACCGTGTGTGCTTCAGACAGACCGATCAACTTCATTCCTTGTCTGTTGTTAGAGGTATTTGCACTGTTCCCTTTTGTGCACTGTTGCTGTGCTTCTTAGCAGGCCGGCCCTGCTTTCATGAAGCCCTCGGGCTGTATGGAGCGTATCAACGTGGTTGGCCAGATGAAGGCCATGGGAGGCGACATGTGTCCTACTCCTTTGCTCTTGTTCTTACAACCGGTTGCTGTTGCTATGCACTGCTGCAGCGCGCTGGCAGCGGATTTGGCAGAAACCTCTAACTTTAATCTGCATTCTCATCCAGGTGTCCTTTTGCTGTTGCTGTGCCATGCTGCTGCAGCCGGCCGGCCCTGCTTTCATGACGCCCTCAGGCCGTGTGGATCGTAACGATGTGGTTGGCCAGATGAAGGCCATGGGAGGCGACATGTGTTTCCCCCCGTCGCTCTTGTTTTCACAATTTGTTGCTGTTGCTGTGCACTGCTGCAGCACGCTGGCAGCAAATTTGGCAGAAGCTTTGATTCTGCATTTTCATCCAGGTGTTCTTTTGCTGCTGTTGTGCCATGCTGCTGCAGCCGGCCGGCCCCGCTTTCATGAAGCCGTCTGGCCGTATGGAGCGTAACGATGTGGTGGGGCAGACGAAGGCCATGGGAAGGGACATCTGCTGCAACCCTTTGCTCTTGTTCTCACATTGTGTTGCTGTTGCAGGTGCTGTGCCCTGCTGCAGCACGCTGTCAACGGCTTGAGCAAAAACCTCAAGACATGCTTTATCTTTCTCACGTGGTTGTGCTGTTGCTGTGTTATGCTGCTGCAGCCGGCCGGCCCCGCTTTCATGAAGCCCTCGGGCCGTATGGAGCGTAACGATGTGGTGGGGCAGATGAAGGCCATGGGAGGCGATGCCAGCCTGGCAGCAAACCTCGGATACGGTTACGGTATCCAGGTGGACGGCCAATCAGCAGCAGCAGCAGCAGGCAAGGCGCCTGCTGGAGCAGCAGCAGCAGGTGCTGTTGGCGGTGCGGCTCCTGCAGCCAAGCACCGCAGTAGCAGCGGCAGCAGTAAGGACGCCCGTGCAGCAGCAGCAGCTGGTGGCCGCAGCAGCAGCCACCGGGCGGGCAGCGGCGCTGCCGGCGGCGGCAGCAGCAGCAGCAGGGCTGGGCGGGATCCTCCAATCATTCTGGTGCCGTCTGGTGTGACTGCAATGATCAACATCTTCAATGCGCGGCAGTTCCTTGAGGAGGGCAAGTTCGTGCCCAGGTGAGGATTCACAAAATTGGTTTCAGGGTTTAGGGTCCCGTCACCACAGATAATGGGGCAAGGGCTGCATATGCAGAGATGCTGGGACGTGGCCACTGTGTGAGGGGTGCCTGGAGGAAGACAAGTTTGTTCCCAGGTGGGTCGGTGGGCTGCTTTTTTGGTACGACTCATACTGTTGGGGGTGGGGCGTCACTGTGGCTGGTGCCGTCTGGTGTGACTGCGATGATCAACATCTTCAGTGCGCGGCAGTTCCTGGAAGAGGGCAAATTTGTGCCAAGGTGGGAATGGTGGCCCGCATGCTGCTGCAAGTCTGTGATCAGCTGCGGGTTGCGTTTGGGATCAGCGGATGTGGTGCAGTGCGGCACCACTGCTGTGCGTGCGCGGCGATGCGCTTGGCGGCACTGTTGTGGGGTGGCTGGCTGTTGTTATGTGCCGTGGGGGGTGCAACTGCATTGTGAGTGTGCTGCAGTTCCTGGAGGAGGGCAAGTTTGTGCCCAGGTGGGTGGATGCTGTTGCAGTGCAAGGGGCTCCACCTGCTCTGTGTTGCGGGGCAGTTCCTGGAGGAGGGCAAGCTTGTGCCCAGGTGGGCTGCATGATTGGTGTGTGGTGCGGCTTGCTGCTGCTGCTGCTGCTGCTGCTGCTGCTGCTGCTGCTGCTGTTGTCTGCAGCGTCAAGCTGGCCAAGCACCTGCACCACGCGCACAGTGCTTCTGAACATGCTGCTGCTGCTGCTGTCGTGCTGCCGGTGTGCCCGCCTACAGTGCCGAGGCTGCTACTGCTACTGCTGCTGCTGCCGGCATTGTGAAGCCGGCCAAGGGCTTGGACTACACACACAGCGCTGCTGACCAGGCTGCTGCTGCTGCTGCTGCTGTTGTACATGCTTGCTGCTGTGCCCCCTGTTGACTGCCTGCAGTGCCGAGGCTGCTGCTGCTGCCGGCAATGTGAAACCGGCCAAGGGCCTGGACTACACACGCACAGCACTGCGCAGCGGGCCGCGCATGCCCAGGTGGGACACTTGTTAGTAACATGTTATAACAGAAGATGGTGTTACGGCGCGGTAACACATGTGCCATCACCTGATTGAGTAGGGCATATGTATATGCGTGTGCTTTTATATGAAAGCTCTGCTGCAGATGTTGCGACGTGATCAACCAAGCGCTGCGAACATGCAGAAGCACTCTTGTCACAGTGCTGGCAGCAGCAGCGCTGCTGCTGCCATGTCTCTTGGTGCGCCCTCCAGCGCACAGTGCAGCAGTCGTGCTATTAATCATAACTTCATATACTTTTGCATTAGTGACTTACTGATGCGTCCGCTGCTGCTGCTGCTGCTGCCGCCTGCGCCGCCTGCAGGTACCACGTGACGGACAAGGTGCCGCGGTCTGGCCACCCCGACTGGAAGCGCGTGGTGGCTGTCATCGTGCAGGTGAGCCGGCTGCAAGTTGTTGTTGCGCGCTGCTGCGCAGTTGTGGGCTGCACTACATGCCGCCCCGACTGGAAGCGCGTGGTGGCCGTGATTGTGAGGCGGTTTCATATGTGGTGGCGGCACCTTCCAGCATCTGTTCATCCCGTTTTGGCTTATGCCGTCTGTGATGGCACCGGGACCCACATGTACCTGCTATTGTCACTGCTGCTGCTGCTGCTGCTGCTGCTGCTGCTGCTGCTGCAGGGCAAGGCGTGGCAGTTCAAAGCTCTGCTTGTGTGGCTACATTAACATTTGTAGCACACACAGCACATGCACTGATTGTTCACTGTCTGCTGCTGCTGCTGCTGCCGCCGCCGCTGCCGCCGCTGCTGCTGCTGCTGCTGCAGGGCAAGGCGTGGCAGTTCAAGGACTTCCCCTTCAAGGGCGCCGACAAGGGCGAGCTGCGGGAGACCTTCACGCAGCTCTTCGGGGCCTACTTCTACTACAGCGATGAGAAGGTGGGCCATGTTGATGTTATAACAGCTGTACTATTGGCTCAACAAGGGCGAACTGCGGGAGACCTTAACGCAGCTGTTTGGGGCCTACTTCCACTACAGCGATGAGAAGGTGGGCGGCTTTGGTGCTCCAACAGCTGTAATAACTCTGCCATTAACTACTCAATCTGGCTTTCGCCTCTTCGACTTCTACTCCTGCTGCTGCTACACAGGTGCTGGAAAGTGGAGGGCTGGAAGGTGCTGATGCTGGCCCCTGCTGCCCTGCCTGTTGCGTTCTGGTGTCTGTCTGTACACTGCCTCCCTGACATTCGTCTTCTCTTGCTGCTGCTGCTGCTGCTGCTGCTGCTGCTGCTGCTGCTGCTGCTGCTGCTGCTGCTGCTGCTGCTGCGTCAGGTACCGGAGACTGTCGAGGGCTGGAAGGTACTGAAGCTGCCGCTGAGGCGCACGGGGCGCCACCTAGACCACACCACCATGCTGGACTTCTACACAAAGCTGGACGCGTTCCTGCAGGGCAGGCGCTGCGAGCTGGATTACTAATGGTCCGCAGAGTGGTCTCTGGTGGTTGGGTCACAGCTGGCATGCCACCTGGACACACCAACATGCTGGACCTGCATGCAAAAGCTGGGCGCGTTCCTGAAGGGCGGCGCTGCGAGCTGGACTACCAATGGTCCTTGCGTGGCGTGGCGTGGTTTGTGGTGGTTTGGTTTGAGCTGGCATGCCACCTAGACCGCACCACGCTTGTAAACAGAGCTGGACATGTTCCTGCAAGGCAGGCGCTGCAAGCTGGATCATTGATGGGTGGTTGAGGGTGGTTTGGTTTGAGCTGGCATGCCACCTGGGCAATACTACTATGCTGGACCTGCATGCAAAAGCTGGACGCCTTCCTGCAGGGCAGGCGCTGCCAGCTGGACTACTACTAGTAGAGCCTTAGTAAGGGCCAACTGTGGTTTGTGGTGGTTTGGTTTGAGCTGGCATGCCACCTGGACCACACCACCATGCTGGACTACTACACAAAGCTGGACAGCTTCCTGCAAGGCAGGCGCTGCGAGCTGGACTACTGAGGATTCTTTGGGCAGTTGCAGGTTTCAGGGCAGGTTGCAGCTGTGTGTGCAGAGATGCAGCAGGGTTTGTTGAGCTGTTATGTGCAATGTGCACAAAGGAGCAGTGGTCCGTGCTTTGACCAGGTTGTGTTTTCCCTCTAGCCAATGAGCCCGTCATTGGCTCTTCAAACAGGCGAGTTGCGTGTGTGTGACTTCCAAATTGTAGGTGAAGCGTGTTTGCGCTGCGTAGGCGGTTACGAGGGGGGCGGGATGGCAACTTGCCACCAGGTTGAATGGCACCTTGCCGCCAGGTTGCGCTGCCCTCAGGGAAATTGCTTGCAAGCAGCAGCTGCATCAGCGCCGGCAGTTGCTGCAGCTGCTGGTGGCAGTGCACAGCATGCAGCAGCAAGTGTCGGTGCACCAGAAGCTGAGCAGTGAGCTGACAATCAACTGAAGTTGAAGCAGCCATGGTGCCTTTAGGGGGCCCTTGCAGATATGTGAGTGAGCAATATGTTGCATGCAGCTGTTGCAAAACGTATTGTCTTGCCTGCAATTGCTTTTAACTGACGCTTGCAGGCATGGCGGAGGCATGCATTGTGCAGCACGATGTGCTGCCCTGACTGCTGTGGTTGCAGCTGGTTCAGTGGTGTGCAAGCATGTTGCTTTCCGTGCATTGGAGTCCGCTGCACAACAGGTCTCTATTTTTATGACAAATGCTGCAGTACCATCGTCATATTCAGTGGTGCGCTGCTGCTTGGGGTTTGTTCCTTTGGTGTTGTGCTGTCCTGCATCTATAGATGTAGCCACAGCTATGCCCCGTGCAGAGCTTGGCCTGACCATTCATGCGCGTGTGCCACGCTGTAACAGCATTATTGTACTACAAAGATGAATGCAATTTGATTAGTGATAGGAACACAGGGAAAGGTGCGTACCGCATTCAACCTGCGGCACCGGCGATTCGCCGCGCACGTGCACGTGATTTTCTGCCACGATGACCAAAGTTCACGCCAGCCAGCCGACACTATTTCTTCTAAAAGGATGCCTACGATTAGTTCTTTAGACGTAAGGTGCATTCCATTATATACCTTGCTGTTGTCATCTGATTTCTGGCAACCACGGAGGTGACGTAGTAGCATTGCAGCTCGCGCCGTGAAATTCCTCAATCGGCCGTCCATGGCGTGCAAGATAGTTGCCGCAGTACTGATGGCTGTGTTTATGAGCTGCTCCTTTATGCCACTGCTTGAGGCCAGGGCCCTGCATGGCACTGCTGAGCTGGCAGCAGCAAATGCACTGCAGCCTGCAGCTGAGCATGTAAAACATGCTTCAGTGATGTCAACGCTGGGCATGGTGAGCGATGCAACCAATCACCAGTCAACAAGTATGTTTGTATGCCCTTTGTATGCTGCCATTGCGGCTACGGTGAGCTGAACATTTTGAACACACAGCAGCTATTGATGGCTTGCATTTTAGCTGCAGACTGCTGTCCTTGTTGCTGCACAGGCAGCACACTGTGGCAGGAAAATATCATTTTGCTCTTAGAATTTTGTAAGCCTTATCAAGTTGAAGCAACGGTGCGGAATGCTTTGGCCGCATAGCAGCTGCTCTGCTCTGAATGATCATTGATGCCTGTTCTGCATTGCTGCAGGCGCTGAGGCGGCTGCAAGGTGCCAAGCCAGCCAACAAGGCACAGATCGAACGCATCAATGCAGACCTCAAGGTAAGCAGGAACACACACACTCTGCTGAATGCAGCGTATAAGCTGGCTTCAAGGCAGCGTCTTGCTGTGCATTGTGTGTCCGCTGCTTCAGCATCTCGGTGGGTTGCAGCGTGTGTGCTACCTTTGTAAACCTACAGCCACAACGTTGTGGTAACCATTATAAACGTTACAACAAACAGCCTGTACTCTGTACTGCAGCGCCGGCAGCCGCCCTGTCTTGGCAGCGCACCACGGCTACAGCAGCTAGAAACAATCAGCCGACAATGCGTTGGCAGCAGAGCAGCACTGCTGCAGTGGCGGCCGCTGCAGAGCTGTGATCACCTTACAGATGCACCCGCCCTGCCCCTGACTTGGGATGCGCTGCCCTGCCATTCGACCTCCTTGCGCTGACTTGCTGCACATGCAGGAGGGTGTGGAGCCCAAGCAGCCCTACGCGGAAATCAGACAGCAGCTCATCACGCACGCCTGCGCACAGAAGGGCAGCATCAACTTGCCCGGCTTCGGCTGCAGGCGCCGCCGCTTTTGAAGACATGTGTGGCGTGTCTGGTGTTGGGGTGTTAACGTTTCAGCCGAACGTTTCAGCCGAACGTTCCAGCCGAACGTTATACCCGATTGATGCATCAAGAAGGGCAGCATCGACCTTTGCTGCTTTGGCTGCAGGCGCCGCCGCCTCTAGACAGAATCGCAGTAAGAAGTGGTGTGGATGCTTCAGTAGTTTGAAGCTTGTGCCGCTGCACATTTTCGCAAACAGCCTTGTGCAAAACTGCATGCAAACTCTGCTGGTGTTGTTGCGTGCCTTTGCCATGGTGGTTTCACAGATGTATTCACCTTCTTGTTCCTTGATGGCGGGCCAGTTCACGCTTTCGCCTTGACGTTGCCAGGAATGCTTCCGCCCTCCCAGCATGCAAACTCTTCCTCGGATTTATTGTCGTTGGCCAAGTGACCAATCCAGCCTGCCAGCTGTTGACCTTGCCATGATGTTTCCAGGAATGCTTGTGCCTTCCCAGCATGCAGAAACCATGCTTTTCCAGGATGTTGTCACCATCAATCATGTGACCCAAGCCAGCCTGTCAGAACATTGTGAGCACTCGCCAGAACTTGCCAGGAGTGCTTTTAATCTTGCATTAAAACATTTCAAATAGTTTTGTTTTTCATCATTTTGCCAAAATGGTTTCACAATTGTGAGCATCCCAGCCTGCCAGCTGTAGACCTTGCCAGCTGTTGCCTGCAGGATTTGTTTGGCTCCTCCAGCCAGACAGAAATGCCAAATCGCGCAGCAGGAAATTTAAAACAGAAAAGGCCGCATCACTTCGACAGTGCTGCTGTTCATGTCACACCACAATCCATTCCTTGCTTGCTAGATTAAGGTGCTTCTGAATGTAGAATTAGGTATGACGGCTGTGTTTTATGACTGCTGTTTGCTGCATCGCCAAACTACTTGAAGTACATGTCAGATCATGTGCCCTGGATTTTATTTAATTATTGCTGTGTTGAAATAACATTAAATTCAGTATCAGACTGTTCAAAGGTTCTTGCCATCTGTGTTTGCGTGTGTAGGGTGTTGCACAGTTGTTTGCAAGTGTTGAGGCTGATGCGCAGTGCTTGTAAGCTGCACAGCCGTTGCATCACTGCTGGTAGGCTCACAGCACGACCAGTGGTCTCATCAGCAGGCCTAGAATCTGCATTTGGGTCGACCCATAACCCTTCATGAGCATGCTTTTGTTAAAGCGCGAATGCACCCTGCCTTGCTGCTGCCGGCCCATGGGGCTGGCCAGCTGGCCTATGGCATTGCCGGTGGCTGGGTGGCGCGGCACAGCAGGTGCCACGTGGCAGCCAAGCAGCACCATGCATGTTGTGTTCACGCACAAGCCATGCAGAAACATGCGTTCATCACGCTCTTTCCAGGTACATTCGGGCACCGGCATGGTGTAGTTTGCAGACCCGGCTGTGCACAGCAGCCCTTTCTGTCCCAGCAGCCTGGTGTAACAACCTGCAGGCGACCTGGCCAGGTATACCATGGTGTCCTGTGGCTGGACAGGGTCTTATCAGTGCCTTGGGCTTGAGGGACTTGAAACGTCGTCTTTAACTGGTTTCCGTGTCCATGAGAGTTATGATGCAAGACAACTGCTTTCATTGAAAGCACATAGGCCAGAGTGTGTCTGTGCAACACAACATACAGCTTTTCAGTGTGCAGGCACGCAGCAGCTGACAACGACCGCCTGCAAAGGTGTATAAAAATGATGAGCGACATTTGGTATATTAGTTTCAGTCATTGCACCCTTGCTGGTGCGAGGACGTAACCAGGGCGTATGATGACATCACCGCTCAGCTGCTGCAGCTTCCGTACAGGTCCGGACGAGTTGCGTCACGTACACGCACAGGCAGGGTTGTGCGACTGCAGCATATACAAGCAAATGCTGCTCTCGATTCGCTTGATTTGCGACGGAAGGTATCTAACAGCCTAAATTGTCAGCATCTTGCGTGACCGCAGAGTCGTAATCTGTGAACCAGCTCTTCAACCGAAGACAATTAGACGCCATGTTGCAGAAAAATCTTTTTCTTATCATAGTAGTTTCTTGCCTGAGCTACTCCGCTCTGCCGCTTTCGGATGCCAGGGTGCTGCATGGCACCACTGCAGCAGAGGATGCTGGCGCATCACTCCTGTCCGGCTTGACCAAGGTACGTTCATGAACCTTTGTGTACGGTTTTACGTGTAGAATGAATGTGCGTAGGCAGTGCAGCGTTCAAGACAGCAATGCACAGTAAGCGCAGCTCGCCGGGTAGCAGCAGTGGCGGCAACAGCAGCAGCACAGCACCGGTAGTATGGACGCATGGCAGCAAGTTCCAAAATTTCCTGCATGGCAGCACTATCTGCAGAAAAAAGCGAACGAGGTCACAGGCGTGTAGTTGCTGATGTGTGGCTGCTGCTTTCTGCTCTGCAGGCAGCCAGGACACTGCAGGGCGCTGGTCCAGTGAACAAGGCACAGGTGGAGCGCCTTGAGGCTCTGCTGAAAGCTGGGGTGACGCCAGACTGGCAGGCGTCTGCTCAGGCGGGCAGACGGCTGCAGGGCGCTGGTCCAGTGAACAAGGCACAGGTGGAGCGCCTTGAGGCTCTGCTGAAGGTGAGAGGCTGCCGGCCTGCTGCTTCTGTTTGTGGCTTGTGTGGGAACTCGTCTGCTTGAACTTATCAGGATGTGCAACAGTATCCTGTGGTGGGTCCTGTCAGTAGTTCAGCATGTATGCAAATGTTCTGTGTTGTTATTCAATCGGCCCAACAAGGACCGGGTTGTGTGATGTCATGACAATTCAGTTTGAGTTATGATATCATACTGTGGTGGTGGTTGTGCTTTCGAGTCCAAACGAGACAGGAACCTGCAAGCATGCAAGCATGCTTCAAGTGCACTGCACACTGTGGTCGGATGTAGCACAAGCAGGCTGCATGGGCATTGTTGAATTTATTTCTGCCTGTCTGCTGCTGCTGCTGCTGTTACTGCTGCTCCCTTGTGGTTCGCAGACGGGTGTGACGCCAGACTGGCAGGAGGGTAACCAGGCCGGCAGGCGGCTGCAGGGCACCAAGCACGCGAACAAGGCACAGGTGGAGCGCCTTGAGGCAATGCTGAAGACTGGTGTGACGCCAGACTGGCAGGAGGGTATCCAGGCAGGCAGGAAGATGTAATTTGCAAGCACTGCAAGTGTTTGAGCTATGACATGATGGTCCTGGTTCAGCTGTGAGACTTTGGTGTCATCTTGAACATGCATGTTGTTCATGCCTTTTGCTTGAAAGTGGTGCATTCGGGATTGTGACCATTGGCATGAAGTATTTATGCATCACTGTTGTTTGCGACTGAATAAGCTGGCAGCGGCAGTTGCCGTGGCAGTGAAGTTTGCTCATGCGGCTGTTTTTGACCAAACTGCAACCGCCTGCTTTGGTGATCATATTATCTTGTTAGTATTGTGAATTGCACAGCAGCATGATGGTAGGCAACCCATGGTGGTGCAAAATGACGATTTATGTCTGCTGAGAGTTGGTGTTGGCAAGATTGTGAGGACTGCTATGTATTGTCTGTCACTCGCATTGCACAGTGCACGATGCGGATGTGCCCAGATGTATGCTGCGGACAACTTGTGTGAATGAATGATGGTGGTTGCAGCGCACAAAGTGCAGCAAGGTGTCTGCAGTGGGAAAGGAGATGGGCGTAGCGTTGCAGAATGGGGACGGCTGTGCACACATTAGATGGATACGTCTGCACACATTAGATGGGTATGTGTAAAAGGCAAGACATGTACAGCAGCGTTCACCGGCAGGTGCACGTGTCTGCCACATACGGCTGCCGTAGAGCACTACATGGCTGTTGGCTAACAGGCTGAAGAAGTAACATGTAACAAATTTGTGTTTACATTGCAGCTTGCAGAAGTATGCCTGGCTTTGCCTGATTCATGCGGCAACTGTGACGATGATATTCCTGCTACAAGCAAGCAACATCCCCATGAAGGCTCTGTGCAGGCTTGCTGTTATCAACTTTCGCATCCAGTATGTGTCTTCAGCTCAACATGCACCAGCTGACAATCTATCACCAACAGCCAACGTGGCACAATACTTCACTGCAAATCCTTCTGCCAAATCCTTCATTTGCATACTGCACGACTACTGCGACAACATACCTGACCACATAACACATGCATCTGCTAGCCTAGGCCTCCTTCACCTTCGGCTGCAGTCAAGCAGCTACCCGCTTATCGTTTTGCTACTCTTGTCAGCACGCCAGCAGCACATCAATAACCACACTCACAACCGCTGCATTGCCAACCAGCAAGCCTTGCAGAACCGAGTTCTCATGCAACAAGCGCAAACACAATCACTATCATCCAGCGAGACATACCACTGCACTGCAGTTCCCTTTGCATCTCCTTATTACAATATGCGACAGCTTAGGGCATAATACACACATCTGCTAGCTTCCTTCATCATTGCCTGCAGCAATGCAGCTACCCGCTCGTTTTCTTGCTACTCTTGCCAACACCAGCCGGCAGCAGCACATCATTCACCACATGCACCACTGCGACATTGCCAACCAGCAAGTCTGCTGTGCGGACTTCTGCCTTGTCCGTGGCTCCCTTGAATTCAATCTGCGGCACACGCCGCCTGCTGCCATCCGCATTGGTTCGGTCAAACTGCACACAGATGAGCCATGCACGAGAAACAGCAGCAGCAGGAACACACGCAGACTGGTCAGCAGCAATCGCTGCTCTGCAGCAGCAAAAAGTTTAATCAAATAAACCACCTGATGATGCTGTGTGCAGCGCGACTGTTGCGCCTGTATTTGGTTACAGCACAAGCCTGGCAGGAGCATGCTGTCACACCCATGCTGAACATGCCGCTGCTGCTGCTGCTGCTCCTGCTCCTGCTCTCCTTCACAACACTAATGTAATGTCTTGGATGCTTCATTAGCCTGCTTGCATGCAACTGATGCAATTTTGAAGTCAACAACAGCTGTTGCGGTTGCTGTTGCTGCTGCTGCTGCTCACCCTCACAACAAGCGGCTTAGCTCCAGCCAGAGCAGTAGGCATTGTCTGCCTGTCAGTTAGCTGGCTGCTGCGCACAACTCCTGGAATGATGTGGTAGGACAGCACCTGCAGGTGTGTGTGGCAAATATGGTGCAGTGTCACAGCACGGCATATATATTGCAACAGCTGACAGTGCATTGCAGTGGTCGCTGTCGGCTGAATGCATGCCTTTCCAGCTGTCCGGCACTGAATCAGCAGCAGGCTGGTGCAGGCGGTGATTGCACACAGGCAGCATGCAGCAGGGTGCAGCAGCAGGGCTGTGGCTGCCAATGGTGTGCATTGGATTCTGCATTGATCATCCAAGGTATTGGTTATGGTAAGCACTGTTCAAATGTATGCCCACACGCAAGCTAACTCTGTTCCTGCCAGCACTGATCCTGCAGCCTGCAGGCACCGTTCCTGCAAGCACTGTTCATGCGACCGCTGTTCCTGCAAGCATTGCTCCTTTAACCGCTGTGCCTGCAAGCATTGCTCCTGCAACCGCTGTGCCTGCAAGCGCTGTTCCTGCAAGCCATTTTCCTGCAAGTACTCTCCCTGCAAGCGTTGTTCCTGCAAGAACAGTGCCTGCAAGCACTGTTCAACAACATTCACGCACCTCCACCAAGAGTGTTTTGTTCTGCAGGAGCTGCTGTGGTGTCATCTGGAGGTCTTTCTGCAGCCGCTGTGTGAAGGCCTTGTTGGTTGGCGCCAGAATAGTGACGTTTTCCGTTGCATTGGCAGGTAAGCCAGCTGCCTGCACTGCTGCTGCCAGCGTTGTCAGGTTGGCTGCAGTAAGTGCAGCCTCAAGGGTGGGGTACGTGGTGTTGCTGAGGGTGGATTTGGCTACTGCTGCATTGTTTCCTGCGGCAATTTCCCCTGTTGCGTTTGTCCCTGCTGCATTGGCCGCTGCTGCATTTGCCCCTGTTGCTGGTGCTGATGTGGTTGCAGGGCCTGACTCCAGGACTGGTGGGTTCATCCCTGCTGCCGGTGCCTGCAGGATATGCCTTGCACATGAAACCTGGCTAAGAGCAAGCACGGCAGCTAAGATGACGAAATGCACCTTTGTCGCCATGTTGCTCACAAGCATTTTGCGTGTGTGCGGTGAAGGTGGTGCGGTTTGTTGTCGAACGGGAGCTGATCCGATAGATGTGAATATGTAGCTTTGTGTGTGTTTTAGTTCTGCTGTCAATATAGCGGTGCGAGCACATGCCGGCCCCGCAGCTGTCAGTCGGGCCGACGGTTGGCAGTTGTCGGCAGTTGCATCCGGCGCCGGGTCGATCCGGCCGGCCAAGGCAGCAGGTTCCAGTCGCTGCTCTCTGTCCTGCGCCTGATGCATGGTACATACGCCTGATATGTATATTAAAGTGACCTTCGTTATTGGGAAGCAAGGACTGTAGCGCGGTTTTTGGCTCTGCAGGCACGCACAGCTGGCAACGAGTGCTGCTGCAAGTCGTACTTGCTGCAGCAGCGTGCGTGCACGCATCCTGCAATCTTGACTGTACCCGACACCAGCACAAAACCAAAAAGTTATCTGGTATTATGCTTGAATGGAATACGCTGATGTGTGTTTGGTGGCTTCTTGTTGTTGCATGGTCCCTTGACGGTCAAAGTTTGACCACTGTTTGCACAGCCGCACGGCAGCAGCTGGGTGTTTGACTGGACAGTCTGGTGCACTTAAGTGCATCCATTGTAAAGCGCACCCTTCAGAGTACATCATTCGATAACATACAACTGTTGCAGCTGCATGAAAAGTTACACATTACACAAAGGACGCGCCAACAACAAGCCATGATGTACGCAGCGTGCAGCGGTACCTGCCGCGGATGACAACCTTCTCAAAAGAGGTGGCACAGCCTGTACAGTGTGGCATGCACATGCACTTAAAGAGCAACAGAGGCTTTACCAATGCAGATGCTGCAGCCTGTAGTAACTTCGAGTCACTCAATGCACGAGCACATGCAAAGCATGCACACCAGCTTGAGTCTGCAGCACACCGTGCTGGTAGCACAGTGCTGAGCACACAATACCAGAGATCATGAATCCCTGCGCCGTGCCTTATGCCAGACACAGTGTGTACTGCATATGGAGACCAGAGAATGCTGAGTGCTAGCTTCAGGTTATTGCAAGTGCAGATGGACAAGCCTGGACGGCCAACAGGTCTCACCAAGAACAAAGCTGCTCACTGTGCAAAAAGTTTGGTGCCTCGAGCTCGCGGGCACCCTTGGTTTGCCAATCGTGCACAATGTGTGCAATGCCCTCGAGAGACAACTATGTTACGTCTCAAAACCACACTAGCGATTGCTGCCGCATGATGGACATGAAAGGACACCCAATGTGGCACCGACTGCATACGTTTGCGTCACACACCACATCAGACCTCTCTCAACATGTACACATGCATGTGCAGCAGCACATGTAGAGCAATCCGATGTGCAAAATCAGGGAGCAGCTGAACTACAGCTGTGGCAGCAGCACATCATCCACCACATGCACCACAATGTTGCTGCCTGCGCTGATGTCAGCACGCTGCACCCGAGCATCATTTGTGGCACCCTCAAAGTCGATCTTGTTGCAGCGCAGCCTCACAACAAGTGGCTCGGCACCCCGCAGGGCAGTTGGCACCTTCTGGCCGTCTGTGAGTTGGCTGCTGAGCACAGCAGCACCTGGGATGACGTGGTAAGACAGCACCTGCAGCATTTTGGGGGTTGGTGGAGGATGCAGCAGGACAGTGCGGTACAAGTGTCCAGTGAGACACAACAGTAAGCCCAGCAGCACCGGAGATGACATGGTAGGACAGCATCTGCATGCAGAAGGCAAAGGAGTGTGGTTGGCAGGTGCAGGCCGGTGCACGCGGAGGCATTCAAGATGCTAGCCTGATGCAGCCGTGTGTACACGTGCATGCTGAGAGCTGGCTGGTGAGTGCTGACTGGTGGCATGGCAGCTGGTGGCTTGATTAACAGGACTACGCTGCGGCGTCAACGCCAGCTGATCAACGGGCCCACAGGCAACACTACAGTACTTGATCACAACAGCAACTCCAGCTACCACATGGATCAAGCAGCAACACCACCTGACTTGTCGTTCAACTCACCAAGCGCAGCGTGGCTGCAGCTGGTCAATGGGGCAACCCACTGCAACTGATTGTAGTTGCAAAGCGACCAAAGCACGGATCAGGCTCGAACAAAAATAAAAACTGACTCAGCAGTCAACTCACTGCGCGCAGTGTGGCTGCATTCTTTGGCTGCAGCAGGTCCATGGGGGCGATGCCCAGGGAGGCGTTGAGCCGGGTGACAAAGGCATAGTCGCTGGGCGCCATGATGGTGTAGTTGGCTGCAGGACTCAGCGTGATGCCAGATGCCTGCAGGATGAGTTTGGATCAGCAGCAGCAGCAGCAGGGCATTTGTCGGCAGGTTTGATATTTGGATAAATTCCTCAGTGACAGCCAGGTGCCAGGATGGTGTAGCTGGCTGCAGGACTCAGCGTGACGCCAGATGCCTGCAGGATGAGTTTGGATCAGCAGCAGCAGCAGCAGCAGCAGCAGGACAATTGTCAGCAGGTTTGATATTTGAATACCTCAGTGAAGGGCAAAGTTGCCGGGTGCCAGGATGGTGTAGTTGGCAGCAGGACTCAGCGTGATGCCAGATGCTTGCAGGCACCATTCTACAACCTTTATCGGTACATTGTAAAGAAACGAAAGTTTATAGGATTTTACTCACGAATTCTTATCTTTTATAAATCGGCAGTAGCAGAAACAGGCAGCAGGAAAGGTTTCGGCAGGTGTGATCAACAATCGAGCTCTTGATCTGCAGGATTATCTGCATGTACCTGTTTGTATAGGGCTGAGCAGCTAATGTGGGGAAGCCATTTGCAGCCAGAGGCTGAAGCCATTTATGCTTTATCTGCAGTCCACAGCAACCAACATTTTAAATAAAAATGAATGAATATTATAGGTACAACTCACCTGAACAGCAGCAGCCAGGATGGTCAGGTTGGCTCCCTGCAGGGCGGCAGCCAGGCTGGGGAATGATGGCGCCGCAGCCTTTGCACCCACACCAGGTGGCAGCAGCACGTCATCCAATATGTGGATTACGCTCTCTCCAGCGCTGACGTCAGCAGTGATGACGCGTGCGTCATTTGTGGGCCCTTCAAAGTCAACCTTGCCCTTCCTGACACGCACGGTGAGGTTGGCGGCTGTGTTATTTGGGTCCTGAAGGGCGGTGGCGACTGTCAGGCAGTCCCGCAGCTGGCTGCTCTTTACAGCGCCGCTGGGGATGATGTGATAGCCCAGCACCTGTAGGATATAAATGGTGGGAGGGGGACAGGGCAGAAACAACAGTTCCAGTGGGGCACAGCCTGTGGCGATGAGCACGGCAGCACTGGGAATGTTGTGGTAAGGCGGCAGCTGAGGAAGCAGCATGGTGGTTGATTAGTGGTACAGGGCAGCAGGGCACAGCAGATGCGTCAGGGCTTATCCAAGTGCTGCGTGCACAGCCTGCACCCAGAGCTCAGGAGCATGCAGCAGCAGGAGCAAGAACTGCGCAGGGGCAGCAGCAGCACCAGCCCAACCTTGCAAGCAGGACATGTGATAACAACAAGAACATTTCTGTAACGCTGACAGAACTCGTACGCGTGCCGACAAGCGAATGGGCAAGTACATGCCAATCCACTGGCCTGTCCTGGTAGGCTTGACGCAGCAGCAAACTCACCGTCTGCAAGGTTTCCCTGCTCTCTGGTTTCAGCAGGTCAGCAGGGGTGATGTTGAATGTCTTGTTGAGCCTGTCTGCGAAGGCGAAGTTGGTTGGCGCCAGGATTGTAAAGGCATTGCTTGGCTCCACAACAATGCCGGCTGCCTGCACAGCAATAAAAATGAAGAGGGGAAGGCGGCAGCAGCGGCAGTATTGGCGGAAACAGCAGCAGCAGCAGCAGCAGCAGTGGAAGTGTCTCAGATATTGCGCGCGCAACAGGTGTATGCATACCACAGTGTGATGTCATCAGGCAGGCACACGCCATTGTGTTTGTTTTCTATCAAACTGTTGTCTTTTAATCTTCAATCAGAGCAAGATGCATGCACAGGGTAGCGCCACAGCACACATAATCATCCACGTGCTTTCCATGACATGCCATACGGTGCTGCTCACCTGAACAGCTGCCAACAGAACTGTTAGATTCTTGGCCTGCAGAGCTTCCTCTACAGTCCTGTAGGTATTGTTTGATTGTGCTGGCACGACGCACACTGCTGCAAGGATGCAGGCCAGTAGGCCGACAACAGTGGATGGCTTGAACGACATGTTGAGCAGTTGCAGCAAGGCTGTTTGGTTAGAATATTAGATACGATCGCTGCAGCTAGACTCGCTGTTGATTGTCATTTAACAGCAATGATTGTGCTTTTTATACAACTGCTTCATTTGGATTGAATTCTTCGTAAGGCCAGCAGCGTTTCGTCGTGGCCGATGCGGCGACTGGCTTCGGAAGCTGCGCAGGTGGTAGAACTCATGGATCGCACCCAGAAGCAGCGACCCACCTACAAACAAACAATAAGTAAAGGCGGATATACATTTATCACTCAGATCCTGCCATCTGGCATGATGACAGCACCTCCGTCAGTCAACCTACTGCTGGCCAGCAGTAGCTGCCTAGCTGCAAGCAGGCACTGCTGCGCATGCCGCTGCAGCACATCCTCGGACCAGGAGACGTAACACCACTTTTTTTTTCGCTGTTCAACGTCTTGGCATTGGCACTAAGCTGTGTTGATCAGGAACGTTCTTCACTGGCTCCTTTACATTCGTTGGCTGACCAGCAGCCTAGGCCAACACATCGTCACGATGATACTGTGAAAGGCATCATGGTATCATACTGCCTCTGAGACGGATTGAGGCCAACTCAAATCAGACCAGAATCTCAATCACCACCACCAGGGAAACATGGAAACAGTGCAGCTGGTCACGTGGAGGGTGCTGCACAGCTGCTGCTGTGCAAGAACGATGTGCAGTAGAATGCCCTGCCCACTGCATACTGGGACTAAAGTGGTGACAATGAAAACACGTGCATGACATGTTCACCAACAGTCAACTGTCTGCGGATGCATGACAGCAGTGACAAAATACTTAATTAACAGAGCAAGAAACATCAACATACCGCTGACTGATCTCAGACAGATTCTCTTGCACCAGAGAATAGCCTAGCTACCTGCTTTGGGTCTTGTATCTCACAGCTGGAAACTGCAACATCAAACCCACAGTCACACACCCTTGCAGCAGCAGCTGCTGTTTTGACCACCAGCTCTTGGCTTCAAGGCAGACAATTCAGCGCCGCACATGCCGTGTGCCGAGCCCAGCCCCTACTCACTGCGTGTTAAAAAAAAACAGAAAATCTTTTCCCACCAAAGCAGCCAATGAAGACAGGTTGCACCAGGCTTGTAGCACCTTTGGGAATCACACATTTGCAGACGCCTGGCTTGCACTCAGCTGTGACAGTATGCTGCAGCACCATGCATTAGGCCATGCAGCCACGCATGGTGCACCAACAGCAGCGCCTTTACTGCCCATCACGCAGCAGGCAGCAGCACATCATCCACCACATGCACCACAATATCCCTGCCCGCCCTCACATCTGCTGCTGTCACATGTGCCTTCCCAGCTGCCCCCTGAAAGGTGATGCTGTTGCAGCTGCGCTGCACTGTGAGCGGTGCTGCGCCCTGCAGGCTGGTGCACACTTTCTGGCCGTCTTTGAGATTGGAAGACAGCAGGTTGCCACGGGGCAGGATGTGGTAGCTCAGGATCTGCAGGGCATGGCGGAAAATTACAGAAGTGGGCCTAATCTGCAGGCTAGTATTTTTGATGAACATGCAGCTGCAGTAAGAGCGCATATTAGGCTTGCAGGAGACGCAGGACCATGTGTCAGCTGCGGTAGCTTGTACACAGAGCAGCTAGTGCGATGGCTCTGCTGCTGCTTGAGTCCTTCAATTCTATCGTGTCAGTCAGCTTACAGGTCAGCCCTACCTTGTGCAGTCGATCTGCGTTGGCAGGTGCCAGCAGGTCGCTAGGCTGCATGCCCAGGGACTTGCGCAGCCTGGTTGCAAAGGCGGCATCTGTTGGCGCCAGAATGGTGTAGCGCTGCTCTGGGCTCAGCGTGATGCCAGAGGCCTTGCAAGTGGGCAAGTGGGACATGGGTGTGTTCAGCGCAAAGCAACAATGGATGTTGTGAGACAGGTGATGGTGACAAGCTGTTGTTGCATCAGTAGTGCACTACTGTCACGGATCAAGGAGTTGTTGCTGCTCAGCTGCAACAGCTGTTGATCACCGCAGACTCAACTTGAGTATGATCACAGAATCGCTGCTCAACACATCAACAGCGCTGCAACACAGCAGCATTGGCGGCAGCTGTGCAACCTTAAACCGACACAACTAGCCGTGCCCCAAGCAGCCAACCTGGAATGAGCCATCAAGATGCAAGCAGCAGCGGCAGCAGCCGATTACCCTGCAAGGCGCTGCTTTGACTGTGCCTGGTTGTATCCTCACCTGAACTGCAGCCATCATGGTTTTGAGCTTGGCCCCTGTCAGCACAGACTCAAAGCTCGGGTAGTACTGCAGCACAGCGCCCTTGCCCACACCCCGCGGCAGCAGCACATCATCAATGATATGCACCACGCTGCTGCCTGCCTCAATGTCCGGCTTCAGCACACGAGCACTGTTGGTGGCGCCTTCTAACGACAACCGTAAGGCCTTTTGCTGCTGGCTGCCACCACTTGCAGCAAACACTTTGGCTGTGGTGATTGAGACACGGGCTGTCAGCGGCGGGGTGTCTTTCAGCCAAGTTAACAGCTGCTGGCAATTCTCCAGCTCAGCGCTGAGGAAGCTGCCACTGGGGATGATGTGGTAGGACAGCACCTGGCAGCAGAAGCATCAGCATCAGCAGCATGTGCGCGTTGCAGTGCAGCTGCTGTGTCATTTGTTCAATGCTGAATGTGGCGGGATGGCAGCCCTGGTCATGCTGGCATGCACTTGAGGGCCTTTCCCCATGAGCGCAGACTACAGCCTTTGCATTGCAGCATCTGAAGCGTCTGATGTACGCAGCAGCATCCAAAGCTAATATATGTCATTGCCAGGAGCTGTGTGCCACTCATATCACAACAACAAAATCATGCACATAACAAATAACATGCTGGTGCCTGCTCACCTGCTGCAGGGTATCTCTGTTTGCTGGCCTCAGCAGCTCTGCTGTGGACATGCCCAGTGATGCATTAAGCCTGGCAGTAAAGGCCGCATCTGTGGGGGCCAGGATGGTCCATGCATGCTTTTCCTTGACGGCTATGCCAGACTGCGAGCACATTTGCAGCACATTTGCAGCCAGCAGCAGCAGCAACAACCAAGGCAGCGCTTACAGCTTCTGATATTGCAGGGTTCCATCCGTATGAGGATGTGCATTGCTGGCTTTGCTGCTGCTGGAGCAGGATTCGCTGTTGCAGGCAGTGCTGCAGGAACTCATGAGATGTGTTAACCAACCGATGCAGCCGTGAGCCGTGCACAGCTATGCCTTAGCGCGTAAACGAAAATAGCAGGTCAGCTGGCTGCAAGATGATGCATACGCAGCTAGTAGTATTGCCTGCAAATCTGTGCTGTCATAAGTTGGCTAGTGCTGCAGCTGCTGCTGATATCTGAAACTGTTGTTAAACAGCAGGTACAACAGGTTCATCCCACCTGTAAAGCAGCCTGGAAAGTGCCCAAGCCCTCGCTTTCCAACGCATCATCAAAGGTAGATCCACGTGCTTTGGTGGCTACAGTGGCAGCGACAGCCAGCACTGCTATGCAGCAGCAGCTCAGGAAACGCGCCGTGGGCATGCCTGCCTGCTGCGTTCTGTATCGCGCAGATGCATATGAGGGTTGGTAGATTCTGCAGAATTTAAAGTTTCCGCATTATAGCTTGAATACCGTGCTTACTTGGACCATCGCAGCAAGCAGGACTTGGTTCGTACTGGCCGATGCTGCCGAGTAGGATGTCAGCAATCCTTCCCACACAGGTACATACACCAAAAGAAATATGTCGAACAAAATATCAAATGTTGATTGTAATTGTATTCGCAAAAACCGGTGTCTGAAAACGAAGGCGGTGTTTTTCGTCGCTGAGGCGGGAGCTGGCAGTGGCTCAGCCAGCCATGGCATTGCCCTGGCAGCAACGATCTTCACCATCGCTTGCAGGACCTCGGCAAAGTGACACATATAAGTTCATGTTACAACTTCTGCCACACCTGTCATACGGTGCAGATGACTGTGAATAGCCTGCACAAACTGTGTTGAATCTTGACGAACTTGATGTGGGCACATGTCATGTGTGCAGCGCTCTGCGTGCTTCTCTACACGCCTGTAAGACCATCAATAAAGTATTGGACATATTTTAATGACAAGATGAGCTCAATGCTCAATCCTGCATTGCAGCACACATGCGACTTTACCATCAAACCTGGCTGCTGCACTGCAAGGGACATGCTGAGCGCCGCGCTGCAGCAGCGGCTGCTGGCAAGCAGTGGCTCCTGTTTAACAATCTGCTCTGGGCCATGCAACACAGCCACGAGTGCAATACACATGTATTTAGTGTACCTGCAACTGCTGCAAGGGCGATGCCACTTGCATAGTGCAGTAACTTACGATTGAATTTAACGCATACCCATGCAAACGAACTGCAATCAATCGAGGCAACACGTCAGCGTGTTTTGCAGTGGTATCATGCAGGCAGGGTGCCAGACCTCTGCAGCTTCACATACCTGTAGTTGTGCTGCTTTACCACTTGAAGCTGGTTAGTAGTGCAGTTCTGAACGCCACCGTAACACTCCTTGTCCCAACGCTCACAATCATGACACTGGGCATCATACCACACTGCAGACATGTAAAAGAACGATTTTTGACATGCCTCCTGAGATTCTGAAAGCAACTGCATAAGCATAAGCAAGCCCCATTTGTAGTTAATTGTGACTGCCAAAGCACACCACCGGTGTTAGGTACCCTCAAAGTAGTTGTACTCAACATCCATGAACTCGATCAAGCCGCAACACCGTCATACTGCGTACTGCACTGCTGACATATAGTGGAAAAAACTGACTTCAACAAGGCCCGTGAGTAGTTCAGTGTGTGTCAACCGCCAGACTACCAACACCTTATTCAGCGACCATGAACTGGAGGACGCTGCCATACAATCATACTGCACTGCAGACATGTCTTGCAGAAGCTGGCTTCAGCAACCCTTGGCCCCTTGGCAGTTCAGTGTGTGATAGCCGCCATACCGCAACACCTTTCTCAACGACCATTAACTGGACGAAGCTGCCATACCATCACACTGCACTGCAGATTCATATCGGAAAACTCGACTTCAGCAAGCCCCCTTGACAGTTCAGTGTGTGATAGCCGCCAAACCACCAACACCTTACTCAACGTCTCTGAGCTCGATCAAGCTGCATGACATCATACTGCACAGCAGCTTGCCTCAGTGCACCTCATTTCAGCGTCGTCGCCTGACTGTTGGTCAAGCAATGGATGTTTCATGGTGCTATAACACATCATTGAATGGCTCATCCTGAAGCTGAATAAGGGATCTCCCCCACCTCTGCCTTGCCCAAATCAGCCGGCTCCAGCACATCATCAATCACATGCACCACACTCTTGCCAAACTTGATGTTCGGCACAACAATGCCTGCGTCGCTGTGAGGTGTAGAGATGTTGGGAGCGCCGCCAATCATCTTGATGACCAGGGGCTCTGCCCGGGCCAGGGAGGTGGTAAGCTTCTGGCCGGCTTTCAGCTGGGTGCTGAGTAGGGCGCCAGCAGGAACGATGTGGTACTGCATGATCTGCATACGGTTGGGGTGGTTGGTGTTGCAGCAGGAAAGGGCGGTACAGCAGTTCAGCGGGAGATAGCAACGAGCAGCGGAAACCGGCGTGGTGGGACAGCACGTGCATGCAGCAGGCACATGTTTGGTGGATGGAGAGGGAGCCGTGCAGCACAGCAGTTTGTCCGTGGGCCTGCCCTTGCCAGGGCAGTGGTCAGCTTCTGGCCTGCTTTCAGCTGGGTGCTGAGGAGGGCGTCAGCAGGGACGATGTGGTACTGCATGACTGCAGAGGATTGGGGTGGTTGGTGGAGGATGCAGCGGGGCAGCCCAGTGCAAGACTTCAGCTTGTGCACAGCAGGGAGAGGCGCGCCCCTGTGGACGATGTGTTGCTGCATATGCTGCAGAGGATCGGCATGCCTGACTCTAAAGACTGTTCCAAAGGCTGGAGTTGCCTATTGGTACTTAACACTGACGCCTGATGCGCTGTACCCTGGATACACAGTGGTTCAGTCATGAATCCTGACAATGACACCTGATGCTGTGTACCCTGCACACACAGTGCCAATCGTATTCCACCACTTACCTCGGTCAGGATGGCCTTCTTGGCTGGCGTAAGCAGCTGCGCAGGTGTGATGCCCAGCGATGCCTGCAGCCTTTCAGCGAATGCCGCATCGGTGCGAAGATGGTCCAGGCGGTGGTGGGCGTCATCTTGCTGGCCAAACCATATGCCTGCGGAGCAGCAACAGCAGCAGTAGCAGCAGCAGCAGCAGCAGCAGCAGCAGCAGCAGCAGCAGCAGCAGCAGCAGCAGCAGCAGCAGCAGCAGCAGCAATGTCAGGCACAGTGTTGGGTCAAAGGGTGGGCCTCATGATGCGGACTGGACATCTGTGTGCTTCAGCTGCCACAGGGAGCCGCATGATCTAGTTAATGGAGCAAAGAGACAACATCCACTGTTTGATGGATGTTCAAGTGACCTTCCTGTGTGCAACGCTCTCCAACATGCAGACTGTCTGCACCAGAGTTATGCTGTGTTGTGTACAAGATGACCCACTGGGCATGGACAGGTTTGGTTGATGCCACAAGGAGCTGCATGTTCGAAACTTGGGAAGCACAGATGCAGTCTTTAATGTGTTGTAGATTACCAAGTGATTGCGTCCTGCACAACGCTGCTGTTTGTGAAGTAAGGCTCACCTGGGCAGCAGCATTGAAGGTGGTGAGCTTGGTGGTTGGGGCACCAGCAGCCAAGGCTGCAGACAGGAATGCAGGTGCTGCAGCTGCAGGCTTTGCACCCGCTGCCGGTGCTGCCTGCAGCAAGGACCTAGGTGATGCCAGTGCAGCAGTAGCCAGTGCTGCGAAGCAGCAGGCCAGCATCAAGTTGAGCTTGGTGGAGAACACCTTGAACGTTTGGAAGATTCCGAGTCCAGGCACAAATCAATGTGCGAAGGTGCGCAAAGCTTTTATAGTGACATGTGCGGCGAATGTGAGCGGCATTCGGCTGCGATGCACGTGTGGAAGGGCGGGGGAATGGCTGTAGTATGGCGCCCGCGGGCGGCCGCCCTCGGGTAGAAGCTCGCGACCCAATGTCGGACATCGACCTTCACCGTATCCAACGTAGATTTAACATGGCACATGTGTTTGGTAACAACAATTAGTTATGGTTTTTTTTAAGCGCAAACGCAACATGTGACAAGCGCCAGGCGCCAAATCTGTATGCCTTGCGCAAAGCGACCGCAACAACAGGAAACGGTCGTTGAGATCAACATGATGGCCTTAAGATCAGTCGAAGAATCACCCAGTATCCACGTCTCATTGGCCTGCCATTTATGGCGAGGCCTATAGGCACCATATGCATGCGCGTCCACTATGGTCACCGAGATGTCCAGCTGCATGTCCAGGCATGTCCAGTTGCATGGTGTGCAACTGGACATGCCATGTGGCATGTCCAGTGTGAGACTGGACATGGCCATGTCCAGCATGCTGCTGGACATCGAGTAGGTGACTGGACACGATACTGGACACGGCAATTGGACTCTCATAAACTGCCTATTACCGTTGTATCAAACGTATTTGATGCAGTAAACAAGTGTTCGCGGCAGGACAGCAATGTCGAGGTGCTTGGGTTGGCGCCCTCGACCCCCTGGTACCAAGTCACTGCAGCTGCAACTGCCAAGTGGGCAAGTGACCCATGGGCTGTAACACAATCAGTATGTAGCTGCTGCCATACAAACAGAATCTGGCAGCTGCTGCAATCACAACAACATCAACAGCACGCAGCTGCTGCATGACAGCAAAGGCACCCAGCTGCTGCAATCACAACATAAGCAGTGAGGACACCACGCGGAACAGCTGCCAAGAACTGCATTGACAAGATTGCGTCTCTACCACTTGTACAGATGATGCCTATGCCAACTGCATTCACTGTGCATCCTGTTGCAGGCAGCGCCAGCACAGCAATGCACCAGCTGCCACTACCGCTGCATGCCACCATCTGCCAACGAAAACATACAAGTTCCAGCAGCTGCTGATCGCGCACTGGTGTCTGCGTAGCCGGCATCAACTGCTAGTCGGCAGGCTGCCACTGCCTGCATTGATCACAAGTGTAGCGGTTGTTTCAAAGAACACCCCTGCAGCAGTGCAGCAGAAACAGAGCAGCTGCACTTAGATTTGCATGCTGCAGCGTAGGATGTGGCACTTGTTGAGGTTGGCGTTATCTCAATCAAGGTCTGGGCCAACCGGCGTTTGCGCGTTGATTGGCGCCCGCCACGCACCACTACATGCAACACTACAGAGCAGCAGCATCTGCGCCAACATAATCGCTGCCACTGAATCGCACATATGAGGCAGACTGCTTGCAATGCCACACCGCTCAAGCTCACCAGGAAGTGCATCAGCCATGCCACGCTGCCGGAAATTCGGCCCCTGTGTCTCTATAGGGAAGGTCTGCGCACCAACAGAGGTCTCATGTCAATATATCACAAAGGTGGTCTCCAAGCAGGCTGTCTGCTGCTGCATTAGAAACAGTGGCGCCATGCTGACTGCAATCAAGTTGGACCCATGCACGCAGGAAGTAAAAGCTGGATGGGTGGCACGCACACCACATGGAGGGCATTGCGAGCAAGTATGGTGTGTGTGAAGTGCGTCGCAAGCACGTTCCACATTATGCAACTGCTGGCCTGCTGGGCATGCTGTCTGCTGCGTGCGTATGTTCATGCACGCGTTGCCAAGAATGGTCACGACAAGCCCTGCGCAAGCGGCATGCTCTTGATTGGGAGGCCTGTCACTTCACAGCAGCAGCAGCAGTAGCAGCAGCTGTAACCTGCTACCTGTTAGGTTTCGTTATTCTGACCTACCTGTGATGCTGGGAGACGGGCAGCTGACAGGAGCCTGCACACAGCAGCAGCAGCAACGCAGGTGACACACAACTGCACCTGTGGACAACCTGCATGCACCCAGCCTCTACAGCTGACATCGCACGGCTGATGCTGCTGTACCTGAAACTGATCTTGATCTGGTGATGATGTGATCATTCCTGCGACAGTACTGCTGCACTGCTGCAACTGTAGCTGCTGCTGCTGCTGCTGTGAGCTGGGCGCCCTAGCAGCTGCAGGGCTGGGTGCTGTCGTTTCAGCCGCTGCTGATCTGGGTAAGAGTCGCTCACCATGTCATCAAAGTATCAAGATAAGCAGTAGCAGCTCCATGCGCTTTCTACAGCATTGAAATCCTGCAGGATCAACCTTGCAGCTGCATAGTGCTTCAAGGACTGCTGCTGCTCAATGAGCAGGCGTCTGCAGCCTCTCAAACGCCCAATAACCGCATTGATCTGTTGTCATTCATTAACGCTTTCATCGATGGTCTCTGCCAGTGGACACGAGCTTGCAGTCTGTTTCAGCCCCGTGCACCATATGCAACGCAGCAGCAGTGCGCGGCACAGGTGCGATCGCTGTAATGCTTCAGCAGTAATCATATTGATCATCGTCTGCAGCTGTTTGCTTACCAGTAGCCGAACAGTTCACGAGCGTATGCCATCTGGCCATTTTGTATTTTAACAAGTGACACACCTTGCAGCAGCGCGCAATGGGGCTATACGGGCGCTAAACTTACTGTACTAGAACTAAACGATGTGTTTGAAAAGGCTGCTGCTTCGGCAGCCGGGGAAAGTGGTGCAATGCTGTAGTGACATGCTGATCTTCGCCTTGAGGTGCTGTCGTGCCATAAGACACCATAAATGCTGCTTTATATGATGATTCTTTACTCTATTGCACGCTGTGGCGTGAATATCAAGCCGGTGTTGACGTGATATCGACAAACCCTACAGCAAGCCCATGGGCTGGCCAGCTGACGTGCTGGCTGTTCAGTGACACAGTATAAGCGGCATACATGCAACAACACCTACTTGCGGCGTTTCAGCCGGGTATCTTGCCGTACAACGCATCAGCAGCAGCACATGTCCAGTTGCAGGCAGACTGCCAGTCCAGTGGACCTGCAACTGGACATGCAAACCCACCAACTGGACACGATTTGGTGCCACTGGACATGCCTGGACATGCAGCTGGACATCTCGGTGACCATAGTGGTCTATTGATCTTCTCTTAACATTTTTCGCCGTTCCCCGCTCGCACAGTGCGCCATTCGATCTAGAGATGGCTTAGTTCACACCCCCTAGGTTGATTAAAAATATATCGCACGTCGCGCGGCTGTGAACAATGCAGACACGCAGGAAATTTTCTGCTTTAGCAGTTCAGGTGCCAGGTGATCGTGCCTCGAGCATGTTGGCCACCGAATGGTTCTCTTAGCGGAGTAGCTCATAGCAAACAGCGAATTCTGAGTGAGCGTGGGGCTTGGCGTGGTCGTGGGCAGCTGTAAGCGGACTGCCAACGCAGAGGGTCAGCTGTTGTCACACACGCAAGCCGGGCTCGACGTGGAACGCGGCGCAATCATGATGCACGTCAACAAATAATTGTTTGCGTGTTGTTGCTGCTCTTTTTTTGTTTTCCGACGGTGGATCGTTGGCACACCTGCTCTCGCAGGGGTTTGGCAGGTGGATAGGTTCAATAGGACGAAACTGCCACAGATGCCATACGTCACAGGAGCTTCAATTTCGACGAACCAGCCATCAACAACTATATTTTACTTGGACATTGATGATGGCAGGCGCGCTCGGCGTAGCCTAGCTTGTTTGTGTTTTGTGTGTAGGGCACCAACACTTGTTGAGTGTGTTCCGGTCCAAGGTTACCTCTTTTGTACCTACGCTGCAGCTCGCTATGTGCATGGAATCTTGAGATTGACAGCAGATCAATTGCAGCTTTGCTATAAAGACGTATGCACGATGATTATCAGTGCCCGTACTTCGTGCCAGCCGTGCTTCATCGATCACCAGTCCTGCAGGGGAAATTTCTGGACACTGAAGTACGCATCTCCAGTGACGACAGGGAAGCCCTACCACAGCAACTGCAAGTCCAGAATCCACGCCGTGTTGCATTCACAACCACCTACAGAAAGTAGTATGTGCATGCTGCAACACACCTTTGCTTTACTTGCTTCACGCAATTGCATGCAGACAGTTATCACTTGCAAGAGAGTTGATCTGCTCAATCAACATGCATGCAGCGGCCATTGACGCCCATACACACATGCGCTCACCACGTCATTGCTGGCGTTATTCCCAAGCATCAGCATGCAGATAACGACAAAGATATATCATCAGTTCAACCACCTCCTGCGCCAAAGACACCCCCCCACAGAGGCAGAACCAATCCTGGCAACACAGCGCTGCCAACAGACCAGCAGCACTTGAGCAAACTGCACAACACAACTACCAAGTACAACCAAAGATTCTGGACTTACCCAGGCTGCAACACAGCCCTACAGTTGCCATACACTGCATAGAGTTCCCTCATGCAAATAGGTTCTATTGCCAACTACTCAGCGAGAGCTAGCACCTGCCCTGCCGTCTGCCGCTCCCGTCCCGGCAAGCAGCAGCACATTATTCACGTATTGCTGTGCCACACAATTTCCTCATGCCAACAAGTTGTTCACCTTTTACAGCATGCACCGGCCAGAGCTAGGCATTGCTCCAGCCTCTGGCGTGCCCACACCAGCAGGCAGCAGCACATCATCCACCTCAATAGTTTCCTGACAAGCAAGGTGTTCCCTCAACATCTACAGCATGCGCCGGCCAGAGCTAGGCATTGCTCCTGCCTCTGGTGTGCCCACACCAGCAGGCTGCAGCACATCATCCACCTCAAGAGTTTCTGACAAGTCAAGTGTGGTGTGCTCACACCAGCAGACAGCAGCACATGTCCACCTCAAGGGAGCACACTGCAGTCCCTCAAGTTTGACAAGCAAGGTGTTGCCAACCTACAGCATGCGCCGGCCAGAGCTCGGCATTGTTCCAGCCTCTGGCATTCCGACACCAGCAGGCAGCAGCACATCATCCACCACATGCACCACACTCTTGCCAGCCTTGATATCTGGCACAGTAACCATGGCGGTGCTGCCAGCGCCCTGGATGTTGACCATGCCGCCTTGCAGGCTGACAGTCAGTGGGGCTGCTCCAGACAGGGCAGTGGTCAGCTGCTGGCCGTCTGTTAGTTGGCTGCTCAGCACAGCAGCACTGGGGATGACGTGGTAGGACAGCACCTGCAGGAGATAATATAAGTAGATGGGGTGGAGCAGTGCAGTAGGCAGGCACGGCAGGACAGTGTGAAAATGTATGCTACATGTGTGGCTGGTACGTCATGTGCTGTTACAGCTAGATTGTTACATAGATTGCTTTACTGGTGCAGCTACCGCAGCAGCACCACGCAACATGCACATCCCTCACCACACAGGTGCATGTGCGGTACCCACCACTAGCCCGCTAAGCCGGCATGCTTCTGGATTATGTCTGCAGCACCATGACCAAGCTGCCAGCCTGGCACTTGACTTTCCCGGCACTTTCCAGGCTAGCCCGTCTTTGCAGAAGTTGCACATGAACGTTTTCTGGCCAATGTTCCCTGCAGGCAACTGTCAGCCCGCAATGGGTCATGGTGCGCGATTGTGCAGAGCTGCTTGCCAACTCAATGCTAGCTGCGCATGCACACACCAACAGCCAAATTTCACAGGGCCAGCCTGCGTATGAACAGCACCTGAATCCTACACCCACCTTGACTAAGGTGTCCTTGTTGCTTGGCTCCAGCAGCTGCTGTGGTGTGATGCCAAGGGCAGCCTGCAGCCGTGTTGCAAAGGCCTCGTTGGTGGGGGCAAAGATTGTCCAGGCAGTGTCAGCCTTCAGGGAGTCAGCAAGGCCAGCTGCCTGTGAGCAAGCAGCAGCAGCAGCAGCAGCAGCGCCCAAGTTGTGTGAGACGCAAGGATGATGCATGCAATGTCAGGCAGCAGAAGCAGCAGCAGCAGACTGTGCCTGGTATCTGCATGGCATGCAGGACAGCGCACCGTCTCCTGGCCGCTCCATCACAGCCTGATGCGCTACCACACAGTGCTGGCTGTAATTCTCTTGCTTTCCTTGGCTGCCTTCCAACTTTGCTTTTCAACACCAGTTGCCAAGCTCACCTGGACAGCGGCAATCAGGGTGGAGAGGTTGTTGGTGGAGCTGGCAGCAGCCACGGCTTCAGCCAGAGTTGGGTACTCCGCTGCAGCAGCTGCAGGGGCCAGGGCAGCAGTAGCTGCTGCTGCCACGCAGCAGGCCAGAGCCAGGATCTGCTTGATGGACATCATGATGGCTTTGCAGAAGGTCAGTATTTGCGAGTTTACAGAGTTTGCTGTGATAATTGCGAACACATGACGCTTTTATAGCGACAATGTGCCAGTTAACTGCTCAATCTGTGGCTGGGATGCATGTGTGGCTCGTACAGCACGTGCAGGATGCGCTCGTCATCGGTAGATGCCGAAAGCGCGATCTAAACATACCACAACATCCAATGTACAGTTTACGCCAACGGCCGTACGGCAGCTGCCTGAAGGCGCGTGCGCAGCATCTGTCAGGTCTGTGAGCGCGGGACGTGCATAACAGGCCAGTTGCCAGGCTGCAGCCTACCGGAAAATGCGGCAACCAAAACTCAAATATTCTTGATTTTTTGGTGTCAGCAAAACGATTGTTTCAGCTTGCTTCTGCTGTCATTTGATGTCAGCTTAGCCACTACATCGACACACTAGCTTGTGATCGTTTTCTTCCCGATGCATGATCTGACCGTTTTTTCTTCGTTTGCAAAAACAGCTCTTTGCATTCTGCTAGAAGAGAGGGATAATCAATTCAGCCACAGCTGCCCACGTAGACGGGACCTCGGATTCTGTTGTGCGACGGTGAACGTTTCTCGTGATCCTGAACTGCGGGTCGCAACGGCATTGACGACGAGGCTCGCTGAGTTTCAAATCCGAACACATAGTTCTGTCGCTCGCTGAAGAGCTGCTATGGTTGAGTCGATCGTCCAATGTAACTGCCAGCAACCGCTCAATGTTGGGACCGTGGCAGTTGGAGACCTGCTGTCTTGCTGCGTGAAGCTACCAACACATCATCAGCACAAGATCGTGGGTCTCAGGCTGCATAGTGCTGAACATAATACCTGCTGCTGCGATTACAGCACGAGCAGTCAGCTCCTGCTGTCTAAGCTGTTCGACGCCTTCAACTAACCAAATAGCAGGCTGTAGCTTTTGATCATAGCAATGAAGCGTTCAACGCCATGCACGCTGCTCCTTCTGTTGGCAGCGTGCTGCCTGCTACTCGAAGCAGCGACAGCAATCGACCCAGCAGCTGCAGGCGTTGACTGCAGACACGGCACATGCAGCACTCCTGGGCTGATGCCAACGCTGCAACCTGAAACACATCTCCACAGGAAGCTGCAGCAGGGCTGGGGTGGAGGCTTTGCAGGATGTGAGCGGCTGCTGGGCAGATGCCATCTTCAATGCTTTGCAGCACATGTTTGCACCCGACAGACAGATCTGCGGCATTTGATTCGATTGCAGAAGCAGCTGCATTGTGCAGCGGTGAAAAAAGTGCAGTAGAACAGAAGCTGTGCTGCAGCGACAAGCACGCAGCACCCAGCAGAATACGTGGGTTGAACAGCGCCTTGTTGTGATCTTCAGGAAGGAACCTATTGCAGCAGTTCAAGCCCTGACTAGTGTAGGCTGCCATGCTCAGCTGCGTGGGGAACATGTTTGAAATCAACCGGTGTGGTTAGGTTACTGCTCTTCTTGCTTGCAGGAAAGCTTTGTGCGGCAGCTTCAGCTATGTTGACGTCAATGTAGACTTCTTTCCTCACTCTGCTGCTGCTGCTGCTGCTGCTGCTGCTTGCCCTGCAGGTGCTGGCAGGCCGCTGGTGATAGCATACGGCGGGCCCTCCCCTCCCACCAACATTGATGACCTGCTGGACAACATGGAGTCACCTCTCACCAAGATCGACGTGAGTGTGGCTGCACATGCAGCGTGCCGGCAGTCTAGGGTCTGCAAGTGTCATATAGAGGGGTTTGTTTGACAACAGCGAGATAACATGGAGTCGCCTCTCACCAAGATTGACGTGAGCGCATGCATTGTATCTGCAGCCTGCTTGAAGTCGAGGGCGCCACAAGCTTTTTCATGTGTTTATGGTCTCTGGGGTGCAGAGGCAGTTTCTGGTGCCTGCCGCAGCTGCCTGCATCAACACAATCGGCCCTGTGTGTTATGCACCAGTAGTTACGTGAGCTGCGCACTGGTGCTGACTTAGATAATCGCATGCCTGCTGCTGCCTTGTGGGGTGCTGCTGCAAGCGGTTCCATAGCAGACAGTATACGACCGGCAGCGGCATGCAGCAGTCCCCGCACATGCACTTGCTTTTTCGTGGCTTTCTATGCATCCTCTCTGTATGCTAGGTTGCCTGAGTGCTTGCTGCCCGAACCACAGCAGAGTGGGGTTTAGGGTTTAGGTTTAGGTTTTAGGGTTTAAGTTATAGGGTCTAGGGTCCCCACCATTAGGGTTTACCCTACCCTAAAAACCTTAAACCTAACCCCCCAAACCCTGAACCCCTAGACCTGACGTCTCCACTCCACCTTGTGGTGCTTGCAGGTCGCTTCAAACAGGGGAGCCAGCGTTGATGGCGGTGATGACAGGAATGTGAAACTGGCCGTTGACACAGCAAAGGTGGAGCTGATATCCCTCAGTGACCCAGCCTCCTGCATCCGCAGCCTCGCCACAGTACGCGGCGGCCTGGCTATTATCGATGATGGACAGCTGCCAGATCTGTCGGCGCTGTCTCGCGTGCGCAGCGTTGTGGGCCCGCTGTACATCTACGGCCGCACAAATGCGAGTTTGACCAGCCTGGCGGGGCTGGAGAACCTGCAGGTGGGCGGCTTGAATGATGCATGTGCATGTTGCAAGCGTCGCAGCACTCCCCAGGCAATGTGATATGCAGCATGATCAGCAGTTCCAGCCTGACTCCCCGACGGCGTGAATAGCCTGCAGTTGGGGCAGGCAGCTTTGTGGCCCGCTGTATATGTATGGCAGGGCCAATGCCAGCCTGGCGGGGCTGGAGAACCTGCAGGTAAGCAGAAAGCGAAAACAAACATACATCCAAGTGCACTGCACACCAGCCTGGCGGAGCTTTGGGCGCTGAAGCTAACCACCTGTAATCCTTCACAACATGGGTGGCCAGCCATCCTTCGCAACATGGATGGCCAGCCATCCTTCACAACATGGATGGCCAGCCATCCTTCACAACATGGGTGGCCAGCCGCAGCACGAGTGAAGTTTGTTGCATGTCTGACAGCTGCAGCACCTACGTACATGAATGGCAGAGCAGCTGTGGTCAGGGTGACTGCAACAACAGTGCTGCTGCTGATGCTGTGGCACTGCTGCACATGTCGTTGTTGAGTGGCTGCAGCTGCTGGTGCGTTGCATTGCCCCTTGATAAGTGTTCACTTCTTTGCGGGGGCCTCCAATCTCCTTGAACGTCGGTTCACAACTGCTGCAATCCCTGCCTGTCCCAAATCCGCAGCAAGTGGGTGGCCTCAACCTGGCGCACACGCGGCTGCAGAACATCGCCGCCCTCTCCAAGCTCACAGTCCTGCAGGGCGACCTGGTGGCCTGGGACAACCCTGCCCTGGCCAGCCTGGCAGGACTGCAGGGGGTCACACAGATGTACGGCAAACTGTGGCTCGAAAACAACCCAATGCTGCAGGACTTGAATGGGCTGCAGGTGTGTGCTGTGCTGTTGACTAATACGTTGGTTGGGCGTCGACCAAGTGTTGACCAGGAGTTGACCGCATGTCGACCATAGAGACCCAATTCTTACCAGAGTGTGTTTGCATGCTGGCGCGCAAACACAACTGCAGCATCTTGTACGTAGCATATCCTGACCTCTGTGTGCAAGACAGACGGCCATCCAACAGAATCACAGGGTTGCTGGCCAGGAGGTGCCAGCAGTTGCAGGGGCTTGAAAAGTTGGCTGTTGCTGTCCAGTCGCGACATACTCCGGCAGGGGTATTTGGTCCAGCTGGTTCAAACATGTTTATGTTTCCTGTGTTTGCAGGGCGTGCAAGTCATTGAGGGTGACATCACGCTGCGCTTCCTGGATGGCCTGACCACCCTCAACGGCCTGGGCAGCCTGGTGTCAACAAACGGGGAGCTGCTGCTGCACGACCTGCCCCGCCTGGCCAGCACGCGTGGCCTCACCAGCTTCACATCAGTGGGTGAGCACAGACAGCTGCATTGCCTGCAGCGAGTGCTTGCGCTGCAGAGCAGCGTGTAATTCTGCTGTAACTATGAGAAGTGTGTTTGTGGTTGGATTGTGTTGCATTCCAGCACGCGCGGCCTCACCAACTTCACTTCAGTGGGTGAGTGCCAGCCTATCTCAGCTGCTGCTGAGCTACTGAGCTGCGCAACTCGCAATAGCAGTATTCCTGTTTCTGCTGCTGCATAACCTGCCCCGCCTGGCCAGCACCCGCGGCCTCACCAGCTTTACCTCAGTGGGTAAGACCCCATTTGCCGTGTTTGGCTCCTTCATGTGTGGGCATGTGGCTCTACTTTGGTATATTGGTGCATTGGTGTTGGGGAACGGTCTGGGCAACAACAGCCTGCCACGTTGGCTGCTGTGCTGTTGCAGTGACTAACAAGTCAGACGTGCAGATTGCGCAAATTGGTCTTTTTTCAAAACAAGGGTGTGGTGCTGCTCGTTCTTGTATTTGACAGCCTTATCTTGGTGCCTTCAAGATTAACCATTTCCTGTCTTCTCTGCTGCCGCCAACACCACCTGACCATGGTGAGGACATCTCACCCTGCTGTTGCCGCCTGATGCTTGCAGGCGTCAGTCTCGTAGTGCAGCAAAACCCAATGCTGGCTGACCTGGACGGCTTTGCGAGGCTGACCCGTGTCCCTGGTGACCTGCAGCTTTACCTGCTGCCCGCCCTGCCTGACCTGAGGGCAATGGCGTCACTGACAGAAGTGGGGCTCAACGCGGTTGTTGGGGCAAATGCAGGCCTGACGACACTGAAAGGGCTAGGTGAGCGGCGGCCAAGGGAAGTTTTGCACAGTCTTGTGTGAATTGCAGCAGCAGCAATTGAGTATGGCATGAGGTAGGGCTCAACATAGTGGTGGGTGCAAACGGCGGCTTGACAACACTGGCGGGGCTGGGTGAGTGGCTGGCAATGATCGACAGCAAGGCAGTGGTAACACATGTGTTACACGTGTGTCAAGCAGCAGCTGCTCCTGCGTCATACAAGGCTGTGCCAGTGCAGTTGAGGTATGTTGAGCACTACACACGCAGCCGTTGGGTATGCATGATCCATTGTCAAAGCATGCTGCTTGCAACAGTTGGCAATTGTGGTTGTGGCATGCGCAATGTACTGACGCACCACTGAGCTGTTGCTGCGCTGCCGCTGCTGCACTGCTGCTGCTGCGCTGCACATCCAGACAACCTGCGCAGTGTCGGCATACTGCTGTCCATCTCGCACAACCCGCGCCTCACCAGCCTGCAGGTATGTGTGCACTGTGGTATGTAAAATGACAGTTTTAGGCATGGTCAATGCACAGCTGTATGTTGATGTATTAGTATACATCACCTGAATCGTGAGCAGCGGCACGCAGCATGCAACCATCCGCTGCATTCTGCAGTGTACACATGTGCAACTGTGCATATTTGTCGTTGTTCGCCCACCTTGCGGCCAGTACCACTATTGTTTTTGTGTTGGCTGGATGACACCTAAATGTCATCACATCAGCCAGCTGCACATGGTGTAGTTGCACAGCAGTGCATGGCAGCTCATAAGCAGTTGTGTTTGGTATAAACCCAGCTGCTACTGCCGCCGCTGCTGTCACAATTGCCGATGCTGTTGTTGATGCCGCTCTTCGTGTTTCTCTAGGGCCTGGGCAACCTCCAAAGCATCGGCCAGGACCTAATCATCCGGGGCAACGCAGAACTGACAACCCTGGCAGACCTGCCCCGCTCCCTCCGCAGTGTTGGAGCATTCAGGGGTGCGGAGGTCTACATTGAGGACAACCCCAAACTAGCTTCTCTGTCTGGCCTGGGCACAGGCAATACAGCAGTGTACGGCAGCGTGATAGTTTCAGGCAACTCCCCGCAGCTGCCAGCAGCTGAAGTGTCTGCTCTGACAGCCAAGGCGCAGCCGCTGGGGCTTCTGACAGTAGAGATTGTGAACAAGGGATTGCCGAGCAACGTAACCAAGCCACCTGCAGCAGCAGCACCCGCGGCAGCAGCGCCAGCAGCAGCAACACCAGCAGCAGCAACGCCAGCAGCAGGAGTGCCGGCAGCAGCAGCAGCACCGGGCGCCAGTGCAAGTGCTGCTGCGCCTGCCCAGCCAGCTGCAGCAGGCAATGCTGTGCCAGCAGCAGCAGCAAACAGGTCGGGACTTGCGGCGCAGCCTGCAGCAGCAGTTGCGCCTGCAGGCACTCAGCCACCTGGCACTGCGCCTGTGGCAGTTGCTTCTGGCTGAAAAAGCTGCAGCACACCACAATGCCATGTAGTAAATGTTTTGCAAACTAATGATCTGTTTCGTGTGCCAGGCACAGCTTGTGTTTGAATTGGGGCGCCTGTGGTTTCTTGTGCCACAACAGCCTGTCTACTTTTGGCAGTGAGACTCCTTCAGTGGTGGTTGAATTCCGTCGTTAGTTGGTTGTTGGAGACATAATTCAGTAGAGTTGGAAGCGCTGTGATAGCGCTTGAGGACTGAAGACATAGAGCGAATGTTTATGTCAAGGCGCAGCATGGTCTGGACTGACTGCTCTGCTGGCTTGGTAGCGGCTGCCATATTACAAAACCCCATGCCACTCCAACTTCACGGTATATGCCTCCAGCTGGTCCTTTGTGTTGGAGGTTTATTGCAAGTCTGTTGTGTTTCAGAACCTGTTCTTAGGCCATGTGATGGGCTGGAAACCAGTGATGCAGAAGTGCCGTCATGTGGCATGGCACTGAGCAAACGTAACAGATGGTATCTGTGGGAGAGGCTGAGAGAGTTGTGAGAACGTCTGCTCTCCAGAGTGGATGTTTTGAGTGTAACACTATGTGCTGTATCCCAAAGCAACCACAAGAATGTGCATTTCATCCAGACCATGCTGTGCACTGATTTGCACCACTGTGCTCAGCACGATTCAAGTTGAACTAAAGCACTAGGGCTACAGGCTGGCACTAAGCGGCACTAAGTGTTCACTAAAGCTCACTAAGCTGCACTAACATGCACTATGCAGCACTATGTGTGGCGTTATGCACACTGAAATAGTGTGCAACATGAAAGAGCCTGTCAACAACGTGAAACGGTGACAATAACCGAATCAGGGGCGGACCTGGCGCCCTGGCAAGGTGTGGTGCACCTAGTGTGGGTGGGACCACAAACCTACAGACCCAGGGTTTCGAACCTGTGCCTGCTGATATGCAGTCGCCACCCTCATCATCAGTAGGAACAGCCAGACACAAGTTCAATCCCTGCATGCTGCACCACGGTCAGTAGTGCAGCTGGGATCCCTGTGCGACGCAGCATCAGCCGCATACCCTTTGCAAACCCCATGTGTAACAAACACAAACAAACAAAATTGCAAACGATATGTGAGCTGAAAGTAGGGCGAGTGACTCACTCTCGGGTGATAGCTTGCCTTCTCCTGTGACAAGCCTCTCCCTTCCTTCCTGCAAACAAACAAGTGACTGGTTGCAACTGAACTGCACACGACCACACGGTGCCTTGGAAGGGATCAATCCTTCAAGGCTTGCCCCACACAGATTCCAGGGGGTGCCGAGGGATCCCACGCCACCCTACCAGGATTATGCGCCCGGCGGTGTTTAGGGGCCCTAAACAGACCAACCATTCAACACTGCTGCAGGTTCATCTGCCGTTCAGTCACAGAAGTACAGCCTCATCAAATAGTAGCGATATATAGTAAAGGGTGGATATAATCTTGGGCGGCTTTGCTCGATGGAGCGGGTCTCAGCTGTTCTGTCATGTGTTACACTTTGAATGATCTGGCAGTCTGATCTGTGCGATCACAGCTTCTCTGTTTGCATCGTTGCTTTCATCAAACTAAGTGTACTTTGATGTAGCTCCTTGCGTATGCAGTACACACCGCTGTTGCATCGTCCACAGCATACCGGTATTCAAGTCGATGTCGCTGTATCACTCCAAAGGATGCTGCAGCCTTCTATTGTATTCGATTGTTCTACTTCAGTCAGCATTATGCGAAGACCAAGCGGCAGCAGCAGCGGCAGCAGCAGCCCGTTGGGCAGCAGCTGCACGCTGTCCTGAAAAGCCAGGCACCTGCACTACGCAGCAGCTGAACAGCGTACAGTTTGCAGTGGTGCCCTCTGACATCCATTTTCTTCATCCCCTGGCTGATCCGGGCTGATCTGGCACAGCAGCGCCACCTGCTGCTGCTGCTGCTGCTGCATCCTTCAGGCGTCAACAGCAGCGCACTATGCAAAATCAGGCAAGTTGCTATGCCCTTGCACATGTGGTCGTGGTCACTGGCATGCTGGTGGCAGAGTGGCATTGGCATGCTGTCTAGAGAGCTCACGGTTCTGTGAACTGCAGCGACAGCCGCATGACGCCTCATACACATTGGGCAGGGGGCTCCTGGTCCAGCAATGCTTGAAGATGCACAGATGTGCATTTTTTGTGATAGACTGTCATTTTCACAATGTTGCTGCAGGTCGTGCCTTGTGTCTGTCAAGGTGGTACCGCTGCAGTGCTGCTATTCTGGGACTAATTGCACAAAGGAAGGTATGCAATCAGCACCCCTGCACCAGCAGCAGCTGGCAGATGGCAATGCCCTCAGGGCACAGACTGCTGGTACACTGAGGAGCAAGAGCACAACCAAATGCATGCGTAGATTGTTGCATGTGCATCGGGCCATTCTTGGCAGACATCCATGCACGCTGCCACGGCGGCACACAAAGTAGTGAACCAAGCAAAGTGTCATCAGTGATGAAACTGAAACTGCAGCAGCCGCAGCTATATGATCAGTGCATGGTGATCGGAGCGGCGATCAAATAGTGCATGGCAAGTGTGTGTGGCATGGAAGCACTGGTGTAATGCAACACATCATTTACAGCACCATGCAACTGCATTGCGCTGCAGGTACATGATTGTAAGAGCAACTGCAGAGCATTGTTACCTCTCTGCAGTTACGCTGTGCTCAGGTGAGATGTGCCGGGCCGGCTTCAGCATTCACCTGGTATGTGCAGCGTACAACATGCAGCTACTGCCCTGATCAGTCAGACACTGCAGTGACACACTTCGCTGCCCTGTTGCACCACAGCGTGTATTCGATTCATGATTCTACACATGCGCCAACATGCTGTGCCGCTGCTTTTACATTTCCTGTCCTTGTTGAGCTGCAGGTCCCACTGTGTCCCTTGAAGCAAGTGTCGCCTGCGCCTTGGAGCATGCAGCGTCGTGCTGCACATGCAGTGCACCGCTCAAGAGGGTTGCAGCAGCAGTATTCTTGGATAGAAACAGGACAGAGTGGTTCTGTTATGGAGGGAAAGGAGGTTCAGCATGCTCTGTGTGATGGACCCTTGAGCTTCAGCTATACCGTACATTGTTACAACAAACACGTAGTATGATTTTCAGTCCTACAAGCTATGTTGTCGAGCTTCAGCTGTGTGGTTTGCCTTCGCTGCTGCAAGCGTTGCAAGTATTGCTGCTGCTGTTGCTGCAGCTGTTGCTTACAGCAACGTGTGTTTACCAAGGAAGCTGTATGTTATGATCAGTGACATGCTAAGCACGTACTATGTGTTCACTATGCCAGCACTATTCCTGCACTATTGTAACTTAGTGTCACTATTTTTTCCAGTAGTGCCCACTATCCCGCCACTAACGGGGCACTAAGTTCACTATGATAGTGTCAGTTGGTGCAACTTAGTGAGCTTTAGTGAACACTTAGTGGCAGCTTAGTGCCAGCCTGTAGCCCTAGTGAAGGTGCATAGATCGGTTCTGTTGTGGTGTTTGCTACTGACAGATCTGAAGAAGACATTCATGCATTATGGGCAACAGCAGGGACGAAAGGCAGTGAATCACAGCTTACGAAAAAAATGGTCAGAAGCTGTTATAACAACATAATTATGACTGTTATGACTGTTTTTTAAGCACAAAGTGACAATCCACTGCTGGCCTTGCCACAGGAACAAGGTAATCAGCGCAGAAAGTCTGCGATTCAAGCAGTCATCTTCACAGCCTTGAGAGATGCACACATGGTAGACCCATTACCTGTATGGTGAAGACACCTGCTGTGTCTGTCTGCAAAGCGACCCCCGCTGATCACCACAGCATGTTGGCTGCTGTTGAAAACCCTTTAGACAAGTTTATTCACTCGCTTCACGTGCTCAGAGGGCTCCAAAATGCCAGCTTCCGCGAGCTGGCCCAGTCCCGTGCCGCGTTCACGCACTTGTACCTTTTCCTGACTGACGACAACGATGCGGTGCCGCAGAGATCCGTGCCATCACAGGACGCGCGAATCAACTCACTCTACGACTCGTTGAACGCGGTGCCCTTGTTTACCAGCTTCTGCGGAACAGCTCTGCAGCACCTGCAGCAACAGCAACAGGGCGTCCTGCAAGCCCCAGCTGCTGATCTGGCCTTCATCAGCATGATCTGCGAAAGTGTGTTTGCCGCAACCCATCTGCCAAGCAGCACACCTGCAGTGGCACAGGAAGCACAGCAGCAGCTACGCAATGCTGCGCCAGGTGAGCAGCGTAGGCTCTGCCTGCCATGGCACGTGCTGCGCAAACAGCACCAACACGCATGCTTGCTGCAATTATGTGCAGGCTGCTAGTTCAGCCTTTGACAACCCTGAATAAATGAAGTTTTCCTTTTTGCCTTGATCCAGGCACCCTCATGGTTCTCATGCAATGCCTTAGCCACTTGTCATGTTACCTTGGGTAGCATCTGGCTGCTACGTTGCCTACCCTTGTGATGAAACAACTGCATGGCACATTCCTGGGCAAGGATGGCAGGCCCATACACCATGCTCTTGCTGCTGCTGCTGTTGCCGCCACCGCTGCTGCTGCTCCCGCTGCAGGCTTGCTGAAGCCGCTGGCCAAGGCATGCACTGCCCTAGCAGATGAGCTGCAGCAGGCCCTGAAGCAGGAGCAGCAGCAGCAGCAGCAGCAGCCGGCGCAGATGCAGCCACAGCAGCAGTCCAAGGGCATGCGAAGCGGCTTTCTTGGCAGCCATCCGCGCCAGCAGCCTGTGCGGCAGCAGCAGCAGCAGCAGCAGCAGCAGCCAAGTCAACAACCACAGCAGCCTATGCAGCAGCAGCAGCAGCAGCAGCCAAAGGGCTTGCGCAGCGGCTTTCTGGGCAGCAACGAACGACAGCAGCAACCAGCGCAGTCAGTACAGGAGCAGCAGCAGCAGCAGCAGGCGCCATCTTCTCTACAGCTGAAAGAGGGACTGGGCCTTGCTAACGCGCTGGTGATGCTGTGGCCTACACTTGCGCTGAGCAATCTCACGCCAGCATCCAGTGTTGCTCTGTTTGAGGATACAACGCTGCGTGCTTCATTGCTGCCAGCTGTCAGGCTCATGCTGGCCGTGCTGCGGACACATCATTGCTGCGCAGCCAGCAGCAGGAGCAGCAGCAGCAGCAGCAATAGCAGCAGCAGCACTGCGGCTGCTGAGGGGCCAATTGTCCAGGCAGTGAATGCCCTGGGTGCTGCAGTGAACATTGCATTCGCCATTGCTTCGGGGCCCTTCATGCAAGCTGAGCTGCGGCAGCAGCCGGCTGTGCAGCAGCTGCTGACAGCTCCCGAGCTGCACCAGCTGCTGGCGGTGGCAGCAGCCTGGCTGACGGGGCTGCTGCACCAGCAGCAGCAGGGCCGGGCAGCTGTGGATGCTGGAGCTGTTGTGCGAATCTTGAGCAATAGCAGCGCAGCAGCAATGTACGCTTTGGACAGCAGTGGCAGTAGCAGCAGCAGCAGCGGCAGCGGCGGCAGCGGCAGTGTGGTGGCGCCTCACCACTCGCGCGTGCTTGAGCTGCTAGGGGCGTCAGCAGTGGACCCTTGCGTCTTTGCAAGCAACAAGCGCGCCATGCACTACCACAACATGCTTGCGCAGCGTGTGATGGCAGCAGGCGATGCTTATGCTGTGGTGTTCAGGGCAGCAGGGGTTTGCTTTGAGGCCACCGCAAATGCCACGATGAAGATGAAGGGGCAGGCCCCTGCTGCTGCTGGCAGCAGCAGCGCCGCCCACATGCGGTGGTTCTACTATGCACATGACACCCACAAAAGCGGCAGCAGCAGCAGCAGCAGCAGTGGGAGCAGCACCTGGCAGCAGGTGCTGCCAGTGCTGATCTGCATGCTGGTGCAGGCAGTGCAGCTGGGGCTAACTCCCGCCGCCAGCGCAGCAGCAGTGGCAGCACTCATGCCAACGATTCGGCAGGACGTACGCGTGTGGCAGCAGCCGGCAGCTGCTGCTGCAGTGGCTGCGGTGGTGGTTCAGCTGGGGCCTGCTGTGCTGCATGCAGTGCAGCAGCAGCAGCAGCAGCGCTTGCCGGACAATGCCAAGCAGTGCCAGTACACGCTGTGGCACTGGGCCTTAGCTGTTTCCAATGTGGCTGGGTCAGGTGGGATGCTGCTGCAGCAGGCGCGGCAGCTGCATGTCGACTGCAGCAGCTCGGCAGATGTTGTCATGCATTGAGAGAGTGGGAGTTGCGTGTGGGTCCTAGCTCCATCTTGGATGAGCACACAGACCTGTGCTTAACGCTGCCGCCAGCTGCTTGTGCTGCACAGCGATGCATTGCATTGCACTGGCTTACATACCCATTGCAACTTGGTCACAACTGCCCTGTCCTGGAGACCTTTTGTGTTAACTTGGTGCTTGTCGTTCCTTGCTGCATGCATCGTTTTCCCTCACTTTTTCTGCCAGTCCCTCCGCAGCACCTGGCAGCAGCCATCAAGCAGTGCCCAGAGGCCTTTGCAGTCTCGCTGTGCGCAGCAATGCGCGTGCAATGCGCTGCGACCTGCAGCAAGCGGGCATCACCAGCAGCAGCAGCAGCAGCAAGTAGCGCAGCGCATGATGCAGAAGGCGCTGCTGCTTCAGTGGTGTCGCTGCTGCCTGTTGAGCTCACCACTGCAATGCCACCTGAGGCGCTTCTGATCACAGTGAACCAGGTGACGAGTGCAGCCATCACTGCTGGACAAACAGCACACATACCAATGGCAAACCTATCAGCACGTGCTGGCGGCAACAGCAGCAGCAGCTGGAAGGGTAAAGATCTGCGGCTGTGCGAGCAGCAGCACGTGCCCTTCATGATATCGCTGATGCTGACGGCGCAGAAATGTGCCTCTTCGCTACGTATGGCATGCCCAAAAGTGGCATTGGAGGTTGCGGTCACTGTCAGCCGCAACCGTATAACGTCTGCACTCAGTGCCGTGCTTCTGGCGCAGTCGAGCGACAGGCCTATTGGGGATTGGGCACCAGCAGCTGTGATTGCAGCAGGTCCCCTGGTGACCTTCCGGCCAGGAGGGGTAAACGACAGCAGCAGCAACAGCAGCGGCAACGGCAACGGCAACGGCAACGGCAGCTCTTGGTACAACCAGCAGCTGGTGTATACAATGACGCCCTGGCTTACTGTTGCAGCGCGCAGCATGTGGCTGATAGGGCAGCTGCTGAGTGAGCTGCTGCCGGCCAGCAGCAGCAGCAGCAGCGGCAGCAGCAGCAGCAGCAGCAGCAGCAGCGGTACCGTGTCAGTGCACAGGGAGCAGCAACACATGGATGCGCCGGCGATACCCCCGACAGATATCAACCACGTGGATGAGGTGTATGTTCAACGGCTGCTGAGAGAGCATACGCATGTGTTGAGTGGCTGGGCTCAGAGCTGTGCCACATGCAGCTGCCAGGCGATGAGGCACCAAAACTGGCCAGCAGCAGTGTTGCGGACAGTGCCGCGTGCATGCCGCAGCTGACGCAGCTGCTGCAGCAGCACGCGCAGCTGCAGACAGGCATGTATGCGGCAGTACAGTGGTGTGCTGCTGCAGGGTTGTCAGGAGGAGCGCAGCATGATGTAAAGAGCCCAGCAGCAGCTCTGTTGCTGCAGCGTGTGTGGGGTGATCAGCTGCCGGCGCAGCTGAAGGCGTTTGGTGCAGCAGTGGCGGCTGCGCTGCCTGTTGGCTGGGCCTGCAACAACGCTGCCTGCACCAACCTGGGCAAGCTGAGTGAGCTGCAGCTGGTGACAGGCAAGGCCAAGGTGTGTGGCGGCTGCAAGCAGGTGCGCATGTGCAGCGCAGGTGCCAGAAGCAGCACTGGAAGGCTGGGCACAAGCTGGTCTGCAAGAAGCTGGCAGCAGCAGCAGGAGCAGATGCAGCAGAAGGCCGGGCAGCTAGCAGCGGCAGTGCTGCAGCTACTTGTAGCAGTGGCGCTGGCACCGCATGCAGCAGCAGCATGAACAGCAGCAGCAACAAGAGCAACAGCAGCAGCAGCAGCACGGCAGCTGCTGCAGCAGCAGCTGGCCTTGAGCTGCCTGGCAGTGCCAGAGTTGCTGCCGCGCTGCCTGTGCGCCAGCTGAAGGCGCTGCTAGCTGCTTTAGGTGTGCCAGGTGTTGCTGGTGCTGTTGAGAAGGCTGACCTGGTGGCGCTGCTGGTGGGCCACCTGGGCCTCAGCTGATGAGTTGATGGGGCAGTACTTGGCGTTGATGCTATGGCTTGATGGGTAACTGTTGAAACTTGAAAGTAGAAAGATTGAAAGATGATGAGGCAGTACTTGACGCGCCATGTACTGCTGTGACTTGTGTAGCATGGCGTGTGCCTGCAGCTGCTTGAGTTTACATGAAACTCCTTGGAATTGCAATCAAGATTCCGTCAGATGTCTTCTTCAGTCGAACACCGTAGGTCGCGGCGACGTTAGTCCAATGTAACTGTCACTGTAACTGCCTATGGTTGCTTCACCGTCCAAGGTCCCGGCCACGACAGTTGGCCACCTGCCGTGTTGCTGCTCGAAGCTGCACAAAGTATGAACTAACTCATATGCCCAGGATTGCCATTGGCGGTGCCTTTGTGTCTGCTTTCGCTTCAGCTATCGCAGAGGGCCCGTGTTGTGCTTCAGCGCACCAATTCACGAACGTTCCTAGCTTCTTGACCTCGAGCCGCGGTTGGCCGGTCTTCGTTCAATACAATTAATATGTCTGCTGAATCTGCAGCACGCCGTTTAGCAGTGTTGGTGCTGCTGCTGCTGGCAGTTTGCTGCTGCCTCTTTGCTGCTCCTGCAGCATCATCAGCAGTAGAGGCAGGCGTTGACTGCAGACACGGCACATGCACGACTCCTGGCTTGATGCCCACGCTGCAACCTGATACAAATCGGCACAGGAAGCTGCAGCAGGGCTGGGGTGGAGGCTTTGCAGGATGTGAGCGGCTGCTGTGCTGCTGTAGCGCTAGGGCACTTTGGCAGCCTTTACTGGTGTACTTATGTATGACCAGCAAGCATTACTCTGCAATTAATGCTGTGATGCGGCACTCAGTGTGCACTGGGGTGGCTATGCAGTATGTGAGTGGCTGCTGGTCCAGGTGGCAGCTTGGGCAGCACATATGTGCACCTGGCTGCTGTGCTGCCGTGGCCCCAGGACACTATTGCAGCCTAGGATGCAGTAGGACGTTCTGTGCCAGGGTGCTCTGCGCGCGCAGCAACCAATAGTATACTGCCTACGCTGTTTGACACTGCTTCATGTGTACTACAGCTGCCTCTGTGCATGTACAGTGCAGCAATGCTTTTCTGCTTTCAAGGCTTGCAGGCAGCCATCAGCAGCGCGCCATGCCTGCATATCACCAAACAGAGCACCCTCACAGCCCCCTCGCCTGCTGCTGCTGCTGCTGCTGTTGTTGCTTGTGCTGCAGGTGCTGGCAAGCCGCTGGTGGTGGCATACGGCGGGCCCTCCCCTCCCACCAACATTGACGACCTGCTGGACAACATGGAGTCACCTCTCACCAAGATCGACGTGAGTGCATATTCACGTACATGTGGCTGCACGGCCCAGCCTTGCCACAACATATGTGCTGACTGGTGGTGCACAGCGAGTCAGGTCGCATGCGGCACACCCTGCTGACAGTGTGTCAGCACCATGCATGGCATGCAGCCGTTCCTCTGCAACCATTGGCCTCCTTGGCTCGGTTGCTTTGCAAAAATTGGCCTCTTTGACTTGGTTTCCCTTTTTATCTGCCACCTAATTCAACACTCACGCAATACATGTGTGTTCAACTTGTTGTGGCTCATACCATCAAGGATGGTGCCAGGACCCGCATTCAATTATACTTTCCTATCTGAACTTTGAACCCGCAGGTTGTCAACAACCTGAACTTCAAGGTCGTTCTGGAGCCAGCCAAGGTTGACTTTGTCTCCCTCTCCGACCCAGCCTCATGCATCCGCAAGCTTGCCACAGTGCGGGGCGGCCTGGCCATCATTGATGATGGAACGCTGCCAGATCTGTCAGCGCTGTCTCGCGTGCGCAGCATTGTGGGGCCGCTGTACATCTACGGGCGCGCAAATGCATCCCTCACAAGCCTGGCGGGGCTGGAGAACCTGCAGGTGAGGCAGGCAGCAGTTGGGGCAGGCAGTGCAGGTGGGGCAGGCAGCAGGTGGGCCCGCTGTATATCTACGGTCGCGCGAATGCGAGCTTGACCAGTCTGGCGGGGCTGGAGAACCTTCAGGTAGGCAGAAAAGGTGACTTGCAAAGAAGGCGCGCTGGCAAATGCTGGTTGCTGCTAGCTGTGCATTGGGCATGCGCAGCAGCTGCTTGCCTGACTCGCGCACACCGTGCACACGCCATCAGCAGCAGTGAAACGCATCGTCTCCTTACAGTGGGCTACGAGCATGCTTGCTCATAGCTGCTGCTGGCGCTGCTACCTCACACTGTGCCACTGCTTTGCACCTGTCCTTCTATCCAACTGCAGCAAGTGGGTGGCCTCAACCTCGCGCACACACGGTTGCAGAGCATTGCCGCCTTGTCCAAGCTCACAGTGCTGCAGGGTGACCTGGTGGTCTGGGACAACCCTGCCCTGGCCAGCCTGGCAGGACTGCAGGGGGTGACCCAGATGTATGGCAAGCTGTGGATTGATGCTGATCCACTTATGGCGGATCTGAGTGGGCTGCAGGTGTGTGCCGTACTGGTAACTAGTACGTTGACCATACGTTGACCATATGTTGACCAGGTGTTGACTGCATGTTGACCATGGAGACCACTTAGGTTATACCACTTGTGACCGACCTGAGTGGGCTGCAGGTGCGGCTCACGGCAGCTGCTGTCTTTGTCGAGCAACAGGGACTAGACTGCTTACAGTTGCACTGCAATTGTAGCTAGTAGATCTGCAAGCCCCTGTGGACTCAGCCCACTTATGCCAGATGGGTGATGGTGGATGCAAATCCACTTATGACGGACCTGAGTGGGCTGCAGGTGCTGCTCACAGCTGACTGTATTGCCCGACATGATCAACTGTGATGGCACGCAACAGCAGTGTCAGCTGACAGTCCTGCAAGCCGCTGACAGTCCTGCAAGCCGCTGACAGTCCTGCAAGCCGCTGACAGTCCTGCAAGCCGCTGGCAGTCCTGCAAGCCGCTGGCAGTCCTGCAAGCCGCTGTAGTCAATCAGGGTTTGCAGAAACTATTGCGGAATGTGCAGGGAAGAGAGGTGGCACCTTTTCATCACTGTAATGCACGCATTCCTCCGCAGGTGACACAACTTCACCGCATATTCCGTCTTTCTGCAACTTGGTACAGGCGGTTCAAGCCATTGATGGGGACATCATTCTGCGCAATCTGGATGGCATAACAAGCCTCAATGGCCTAGGCAGCCTGGTGTCAACAAACGGGGAGATCCTAGTCTACGGCTGCCCCCGCCTGGCCAGCACACGCGCGCTGACCAACTTCACGTCAATCGGTGAGTGGACTCTTGACAACAGGGCCAGCAGCAAGCAGCGTTTCACGCTTCGCCACAGTGCAGCATCAGGCAGGATTTCCTTTGGCCTAAAGAGAAAGTTTGCCTTTGATCAGTGGGTGAGTGCAACGGCTGCATGCAAGCAGCAACGTGTGATGTGACTTCGTGCCACCCTTTCAGGCATCAACCTGGCGCTGCACGGGCTGCAGCACTGCCATCAACGACCTGCCAGCTCTTCAGGACCTGGACAGCTTTGCACAACCTGCAGCTGCCAATCACTCAAGTGCATTGTGTTGCGGGCATCGGCCTGGTGCTCAATGACCTGCCAAATACGCAGGACCTGGACGGCTGTGCATCATTTTAGGGTGTTGCCTGCGCTGCTGCGACCCAAATCACACACATCTGTTGCTGCTGGCTGCTACTGCCTACTACCCTGCAGGCATCGGCCTGGTGCTGAACGATCTGCCGGCTCTTCACGGCCTCGACTGCTGTGCAAAACCTGCAGCTTGCGTCCTGCGATTGTTGCCGACCTAATCCCTAACATCTGTTGCTGCTTGCTGCTGCTGATGATGATGATGATGATGATGCTGATGCTGATGCTGCTGCTACTGCTGCTGCTGCTGCAGGCATCGGCCTGGTGCTCAATGTTCTGCCGGCTCTGCAGGACCTTGACGGCTTCTCCCGCCTCACTGGTGTCCTGCAATTGTTGCCGTCCAAATCACAACATCTGTTGCTGCTGGCTGCTGGATGCTGGCTGCTGCTGCTGCTGCCCCTGCAGGCATTGGCCTCGTGCTGAACGACCTGCCAGCCTAAACCCTACTGAAAGCAGTACCTGGACTTCTGTACATCATTTCAGCTTGTTTCCTGCAAATACCGTCGACCAAAATCACTCCCAACGTGCTGCTGCTGCTGCTGCTGTTGCTGGATGCCGCCGCTGCTGCTGCTCCCCCTGCAGGCATTGGCCTGGTGCTAAATGACCTGCCAGATCTCCAGGACCTGGATGGCTATGCATCATTTCAGTTTGTTCCCTGCGCTGCTGCGACCCATATCACTTAAACGTGCTGCTGCTGCTGCTGCTGCTGCTGCCCCTGCAGGCATTGGCCTGGTGCTCAACGATCTGCCGGCTCTGCAGGACCTTGACGGCTTCTCCCGCCTCACTGGTGTCCCTGGCGACCTGCAGCTGTACCTGCTGCCCGCCCTGCCTGACCTGAGGGGCATGGCAGGCCTGCAGAAAGTGGGGCTGAACTTGGTGGTTGGGGCGAATGCAGCACTGACAACACTGACAGGCCTAGGTGAGTGGCTGGCAATGCATGCTGTATGGGCAGGGTTGAACAGGAGGGTGGGGCTCAACACGGTGGTTGGGGCAAATGCAGGCCTGACAACACTGACAGGCCTAGGTGAGTTGTGGCCAGTGGTGGTTGACACAGAGCAGCAGTTATGAGCTATGGCAGGAGGTGGGGCTCAACTTGCGGTAGGGGCGAATGCAGCGCCGACATCACTGACAGGCCTAAGTTAGTTGTTATGCCAGGCTTATTAGCGCTGCATGCTGCATGGGAAAGGGCTGCAGCACGTGGGGCTCAACTTGGTGGTTGGGGCAAATGCAGCGCTGACAACACTGGCAGGGCTGGGTGAGTGGTTGCCAGCAAACATCACGGAATGTAGGAGAGTGCTAGGATGGAATGCTGCTGCTGTTGTTTGAGGGAATCTGTGCAGTGTTGGCACACTGCTGTCAGTACTTGCCCATCTGCTGCTGCTACTGCTGCAGCTAATATTTTGCGTTTCTGCTGCTGCCTGCTGCCTGCAGACAACCTGCGTAGTGTTGGCACGTTGCTGTCAGTGTCATGGAACCCCAAGCTGGCCAGCCTGCAGGTGAGAGCACAGCATATGTGTCAGAATCACAAACAGCAACTCGATTTCAGTTTGCGCCAGCAAATGACAAGGTTGTTTGTGTGTCATGGATCCCAAAGCTGGCCAGCCTGCAGGTGAGAGAGCACATCATATGTGTCAGGATCACGAACAGCAACTCGAGTGCAGTTTGCGGCCGTAAATGACAAGTTTGCTTGCGTCATGGAACCCTAAGCTGGCCAGCCTGCAGGTAAGAGCACAGCATTTGTGTCAGGATCACGAACAGCAATTCAATTCCAATATGCGGCAGCAAACGACAAGTTTGTTTGGGTGTCACGGAACCCTAAGCTGGCCAGCCTGCAGGTGAGGCAGCACACCATATCTGTCTTGTTGATGGGAAGCACGTGACACTGCGCTCAGCGGCCACGAATGACGAGTTGTTATTGTCTCGTGGAACCCTAACATGGCCAACTGCTGCTGCTGCTGCTGCCACCATAAGGGCCTGGGCAACCTCCAAAGCATCAGCCAGGACTTGATCATCCGGGGCAATGCAGAACTGACAACCCTAGCAGACCTGCCCCGCTCCCTCCGCAGTGTTGGAGCTTTCCGGGGTTCTGAGGTTTACATTGAGGACAACCCGAAGCTAGCTTCCTTGTCTGGCCTGGGCACAGGCAACACAGCAGTGTATGGCAATGTAACGGTGGTAGGGAACTCCCCTCAGCTTCCAGCAGCTGAGGTGCAAGCTCTGACAACTAAGGCTGTGCCAATTCCCGTTATGACGCTTGATTTGCTGCTGCACGGTGTTGCTGGAATCAACAGCAACGCTTCCAAGCCAGCAGCAGCCAATGCAGCAGCAGCAGAAGCAGCAGCGGCGGCAAACATTGCACCTGACGCCAAAGCAGCAACACCTGCACAACCAGGTGTGGCACCCGCAGCTCCAGCAGCTGGTAACGCGGCAGTTTCTAACGCCTCTGCGGCTGCCAGGCCTGCAGTGAATGGGTCTGGTGCTACAGTGCAGCCTCAGGTAGCTGCTGCACCTGCTGGAGCAGCACCCGTGGCCGTTGCATCTGGCTGAGCTGCTGGCTGTTGCATCCGGCTCAGGTGCTAGGGCGACTGTGGCTGTTGCATCTGGCTAAGCTGCTGGCTGCAGCATCTGCAGCTGTTGCATCTGGCTAAGCTGCTGGCTGCAGCATCTGCAGCTGTTGCATCTGGCTAAGCTGCTGGCTGCAGCATCTGCAGCTGTTGCATCCGGCTAAGGTGCTGCTGCAGCACCTGCGGCTGTTGTAGCTGCCCAAGCTGCTGGCTGCAGCACATAATCGTGGCGCAGCATGCAACAGATTATGCTGCAACGTCACAGCATGGTGCTTGACTTGTCTGCCCTTCTGGATTGATTGAAATGGGCCGGTTGTTGAGTATGATGCAGGCACAGCTTTGCGGCTGGGCAGTGGGTTTTGTTGCTGTCATTATCTCATGCGCATTGAGGATTGCACCAGGGTCTGGCAGCAACTGAAGTATGATGCATTGGCCACATGTGACAGCCACCCAGTCCAGTGGTGGTTGGTGCATGCACTGAGCGTCTGCAGAGTAGCCAATGTGCTTCTGTCGTGGTGTGGTGTATTCAACAAGTGACATGTACTGCATGCACAGTAGGTGGCCCTGCTGATATCATGAGCTGCACTTTCTTCTGCTGGCCCTTGGGTGCGTGTGCAGCCAATGTGTGGCCACCGCCAGGGCTCAGCAACTGTTGTGTTGCAAATCTGTAGGGTGTGGTGCTTTCAGGTGTTTATGAAGTCAGGTCTGTATGAGGCTCGAAGGGCATGTTGCCGCAAGACATGCGGCAGATGCATGTGTGGGGTGCTCCTGCAGAGGCAATTGCATGTCTGGGGTACTCATGCAGATGCACTTGAAGGGCTTCTAATTAGACTCATAAGTGTATGCAGACTTTTGATCATCATTATTGCATCGGCAGCCAGGCAGTTGTGACGTTGCTTGTATGCAGAATCACCGCCTGCCTGGCTAATTGTGCCATTGTTGTTGCAGCTGCTGCAGCAATCAGCACATGGTTCGGCAATGGGGTTGTGTGTGCACGGCTAGCGGAGGGCTTTGTCGCTGGCAGTGTTAGTCTGTAGCCTGCCACAACAACGCTTGGTGCCATTGCCGCCTTGATGATGCAACGGCACACCCTGCAGGACTTGACAGCAATGATGCTGGCAGCCCTTTTTGTTTGATTTGCCAGGCCTGGTTGTCACACACAAATCCAGGTACTCACCTGGCCAGGGGTTTCGTAGGTCTCTTATCAGTTGGGGGTTGCATGCTTGTTGATGATTGCCATGATCTTGTCAACAGTGTGATGCCGTGGGCGATGGGCTTTCCGAGACGGTATACGTCATTGTCTTCATTGAAGTTCACATTGGAAGTGCTGCCAATAAAGTCATCGTGGCAAGCTTTCAGCCATTGCGGCAATGCAGCAGCTCTTCCTCTCAGCAGCTATCAGCCAGAAAGCTGGCATCTAAGCAGTATTGCTGACAGCTGGATTCAGCGTATCCTTCTCCTTCGTAGTTATATGTTGTGGCCAAAGCCTTGAGTGGTGCTTTGCCTGCAGCGCGCGCTGCGGCGCTAGCCAGTTTCCACAGCGTTGGAGTCAAGTTGCATTCAGATGTGGTTGGCGCTTAGTTGGTTGCTATGGTTGGCTTGGCGAGGTATGCCTGACCGCTCAACATATGTTTTGCTTGCACTGCAGCTGACAGTTGCAGCATGCGCATGGTACTGTGGGTGACCTGGTAACGTGCCAAGACGACCAGCCTGCTAGCATTACACATGCTGTGCAAAAAGCTGTCACTCGCCACCACACTTTTGTGTCTGCACGAAGCCTGCCAGCAGGCTGCCTGCATACCTGGCATACCATACAGTGGCAGCCCAGGCGCCCAGTGGCTGCTGTCAACCCGTATAGTGACAAAGTAACACAGTGTTAGTGTCTGTTTGTTATATCAATTGACGTAAGTATATTGTCATTGCAATAGGCGCTGATGTGCTCGTAAGAGTCATCCATAATCTGTAGTTTGCTACCTTCCGGCTGTAGCATGAACCACTGGCGGCATGCACCACTACGCTGCAGCCGGTGAGCTCACTGTACATCACTCTCATGATATCAACACTTAAAACGCAGTGACGCTGTGTGATCACCATGTCGCCATAGTCGAGCCACAGGCCCACCCACAATGCAGCAAAACAAGGCACACCAAACAGGACTGCTCCAACCACACAACCTCAAACAGCGCGCTGCCACACGACATGCAGCGGCTGCAGCTGCATCGGCCACAATGCCAAACCCCGGTTCTCCTCGTCACCCAGCCACATCACTATCATCGTGTCAGTGTATACCCATACCCTTGAGTTGGTGCACACGCCATGTTGTTGACAGCTACTGCCTCTGACAGTGCAGCAGCATGCAACAAATTGCAGTACAACAGTGACAGACAGCTACTGCTCCATATATCAGCAGGGTGCTAACAAGCTACAACAGCACTGGCAGAGCTGCGGCTATGCCGGCAGTTGCTCGATCTGCTGAACATGGCAACCGCGCTGCAGTGCCACCGCCTGACAGCACGCTGCATCGAGCGAGACACTGCCCAGTCCACGCACCCCTGCTTGCCGCTCAGGATGTGCATCATGTGCCACTCCAGGGCATGCCAGGAGCCCGATGCAGCTGAATAACGGACCTCCTGCACAGAAAGCCTTCAGACTGTATGCTGCTGGGGCCTGCTGCCAGCACTGCCAGTGGCAGTGGTAAGATCCAACTGCGACTCAGACAAGCAGCAGCACCAGCAGCAGTAGATGCAGCAGTAGCCCAGTGAGTGTTGCTGCCGCTCGAGATTGTTCAATGTCAAGCAGATGTGCCTGGCAAGCTGCAGCTTTGGCAGCTGCCAGCCGAGAGTCGCAGCGGCGGGCCAACAGTGATCCAACTTGCAGGCGATGCAGCTGCTGCAAGACTGTGTGACGCAAGTTGTAAAGGGAGAGATTTCATTTTCCAACATGCAATCAGGGTGTACAAACACATACACCACACCAGTTGTGTGTCTGTGTGTCTGTTGGGCTGTGATCAGCAAACAGGCCTGGCTACCAGGCCGTTGGCCGCTGCATGACGAACGCTGACTCACCACCAGTTGTGTCAGCCATTCGCCTGCCTTGATTTCCCTCCTGTAGACCTTGAGTGCCACCCTCTCTGCACCTGGCACAGCTGCTACTGCTGTTTTGCTCAGCGCAATCCTGACCGCGTCTGATACAGACAGGTGCTTGCGCTTTGGGTGAAATGTTTGGCCTGCAGGTAGTCCACACGCACTTGAAGGATCAGGCTGTATAGAGCAGTGCTCGGAGTGCATGTAAGGTGTGATTGCAGAAGTTATGCACAGCTTTTGGATGAACAACGGTTGATGGATGCACCAGCACAGCTCATGGCAAACCTTTTACTGCATATTCTGTAGTGGCTGCAACACAGTTCAACGAAGCTTAAATTCTGCAGCACTAGCAATGGCGTTGATCAAATACTTACTGCACACGTGTTCTCCGTCGAGCACTGTGGCCAGCGCATACCAGCCGCCCAGTGCCTCCTGCCCTCCCTCAAAGAACAGCCACTGCTTGACAGCCTTGGGCAGCCACACCTCTGCATAGCTGCCGTTGATGTGGAGGCCCGCCTGCAGCACACCAGGCGGCACACCAGGCAGCATGCCAGGCACAATGGCTTCAATGATGTGACCACTTGTAAATGGTATTGAACACCAGACCTAGCCGAACACCAGGCACAATGGCTTCAATGATGCGACACTGCCAGAACAGGCAGCACACCAGGCGCGGTGGCCTCAATGCTTCAGTACTTTTTGCATTGGGGAACAGGCAGCTGCAGCTGCAGCGCAGACAGCAGCCTTCAAAATGCCGCTTTTGGTGAAGCACGCAGTACGTAAATTTTGAGCCAAGGAGAAGATCCAAGCATGTAGGCAACATGTCATTTCAAGGTGACAATATCTTACCCCATGTAACTGCGACATTGCTGCAATTTGCAGCATGCACAAGGTAATTGATCACCAACCTAAGAGCCTTACCTTGTACAAGTGCACTGGCCCCGCCACCAGTGCACCATGGTGCAGCAGCGATGGCAACTCTGTGCTTGGGCCATTGTCAGCGAGGAAAGCAACCACCTGCTCTTGCCCCTGGCGCCGCTTGCTGTAGGTGGCTTGCACAGGGGCAATGGCGTGTCTGCGGTGTGGTCTGGCTGCGAAGCTGCTGCAGAAGGGCGCGCCAGAATGCACGAAGAGCGCTGGTACAGCCTGTGGCACAAGTGTAACGGGAGGAGAAACTATTCAGATTGAATTTTACTCCTGCATATGCAGGTGGAGAGTTCATGGAAAGCTTCTGCCAGGTGTGCTGCGCATCACATGCACTGCATTTGAATGCTGCAACACTGCCTGGTGGTACTGCATGCTGACACCTGCTTTGTTAGGAATGCAGAAAAGCTGAATGCCATTACTTTGTGTCAAAGGTCCCTGGGGTCAACGTGCTACACTACTGTGATAGCAACAGCAACATGTTTCGATGATCACATGCTGCTGCTGAAGCTCCAATCAAGCTGACCTTGAGCGAGGGTTGAGTACTCCGCAGCTGCAAACAACGAGTTTTGTTTGCGATGCTCAACATTGTGGGCGGGTAGCAATCAATTCAACCGGGTGAAAAGAGGCAGGTCACGTTCCGGAGTAGTGCAGGAGCTTACACGCGTACAGCCTCAATATGCAGTGCCACGATCGCTTGATGGAGCGATATTGGAAATTATAATAAGAAAACTGAACCAATGCGTGCTTGTATGGTTTGTATGTGGCAGCTTCCGGTCAATGCTGCTGCAGGCTTGGCGCCAAGCCACATTTGCGGCGAGCATCCCTTCGCTGTGCAGTACGCAGCGTCTAACCATCTACCAATTTAATCAATCGGAGGTGGTTGGGTATCAACAATTAAATCCTGTGACAGCACTGAGAGCACTCTCACAACCCTTGCACCCCGTTGGGCATGCACCTGATCACAACTGCAACAACTCAACATGCGCTCTGTGAGAACATCAGTACTTGTGCAAGCATGGGATGCAGCCACGCTTGTGCTAGTACACAGCTGTACAGTGCAATATTTCTACGCCGTTTGCTGCCGAATGTAAACAAACAGGACCCTGCTTCCGCAGCAGGACTGCCTGCGGCAAGGTGCCACTACATGTGTTTCACCATGCTGCACCACTGCTGGTGCTGCTTAAAATGCTGCCTGCTACGCACTCACTCACAGTACTCCCACCCCGATTGTGTTCAAGCCAACTGCTCAAGCTTCAATTAGCCCCTCAAGCTGCTTGTCTTGGCTCTCTCTTCCACCACGCTGCTGCATCTGCCGCACTTGCTGTCCACTTTTAGGGTGAGACTGGCTGAGCGCAGCTCGGCCCCCAGGGCAGGAATTCTGCCGTTTGCGCTTGTGACTTTGAATGTCACCTTGGTGCCGCCGGCTGCAGGCATCGCACGTCATCATGCACAGAACAGGAGTCAAATGCTTGTTGGTGGTCTGGCGTATAACCAGTGCTGGAGCCGTCTGGTGACGGCTTGCTGTTGCAACAACATATGTTTTTGAATCAGGGACAAGGGCAGCAGCAGGACTACAGCTATACTCCAGGAGCACATGCACAATGCTGCTCACCCCAACAAATGATCCCGAACAGATGATCACCAACAGATGATCACCAACATATGATTACCAACAGGTGGTATCATGCGGTGACCTCGCTCACCTATGCTGCACGGCACACTGAACAACGCCGACCCCTCTTTGGTTGGCGCTGAGCTGCACACGCGGTTGGCGCTGCAGCAGCAGTCACACGCAGCATCATTCAGCGGATGTCGTGGCAGCCAATTGTACTTTGCTGCTTTCTGCAAGCGCAACAGCTGAGTCAAGCTGGAACGGCGGGAGAGTCACAACATGTGGCATCTCAACATGCACATCTCATCATCATGCTATGGTTGTTTGTAACTGCAGTGAGCTGCTTGCCCTGCGGTCAACTTGTCACCACAACATGCAAAGATTGTTGCACCTATTGCTGCACCTACCCAACTGACATACTTCAGGTTGCAGCACTCACCACCATGCATCGCAGTCGTCTGACTTGACCACACACACAACCATGTTGCTGCCACAGTGCGGCCATCTAGCTGTCATCTGCTCTGTATGAGCCCGCCATGCATCACAGTTATGTGACTAATATCAGGTCAGCTGGCATCTTTCACCATGCACTCACCACCATGCATCGCAGTTATGTGACTAATATCAGGTCAGCTGGCATCTGTCAACATAGACTCACCACCATGCATCGCAGTTATGTGACTAATATCAGGTCAGCTGGCATCTGTCAACATACACTCACCACCATGCATCGCAGTCGTTTGACTTGACCACGAAGCTGCCATGGCTGGATGTGAGCAGGTAGTTGCGCAGCGACGGCTCCCCAAACGCCAGCTGCAGCACACAATACACACCAGAAACTCAGCAAAGTGTGTGTGTAATAGCCCTAGTTACTGTTGCTGCTGCGCTGTTGCTGTTGCCCAATCATACTGCTGCAATGTTTTGTGGCTAGGAGGTGGGAGCTGTGGGGTCTGCAGCTTTGCACTCATGCTGGCCTTTCTTTGAGCCCTCTGCTTGGTGCCGAAGCTGCTGCAGCTGGCACATCATCCCCTGCCGATCAGCCAGTCTTGTTCTGGTCAACTCACTTTGACTAAATATGTGTCGCCTGAGCAGATGCTGCTGACGCCGTTTGCTGGCTTGACAGCTTTGCCTGTGGCCTTGTTTTGGAGGGACAACGCAACAGTTCTGCACACACCATCAGCATACGACAATGCTGGTGGTTAAGCTTGTTACGCTACCACAACAACCACGCAGTGCATCTCAACCAAGACACACAGATCAACATGCAATTGTGTAAGCCAAGGCATCAAGAGCAGCAGGCTGCAGTGCATGTGACAGCAGATCCTGGTACAGCAGCTTCCGTGGTGCAGTAGCTGCTGCTGCGTCGATCGTGACATACAATTGACTTTTAGGCTCCTTATAGCTGTCCTGCTCGCGCACAGCAACGCTCACCTGTCCACTGCACTGCTGTAGTCATGCACCTTCCCAAAAGCCGAAGCAGGGTGGTCTGTGCAATTCTTCTGATAGCGGGCAACATAGATGGCTGGGTATCCATAGGTATGCTTCATACAAGCCAGCATAAGCAGCATCCATAGCGCTCTCAGCTGCTTGCTGCTGCTTCCTGTCGTGCATCTCATCGTGCTGACTTTCGGATAATCAACCACTCCGTCCTTCTAAGTACGCAATTAATGATTGTTTATAATGCTGATCACACTGTGCGGCGAGTTGCCGAAATGAAACAATTGAGCTTCATGTTTGTGTGACCCCAAGCTGGACCCAAGCAACAAAGATCAAAGCCCCTGATACTATCCATGTATTGTAATTATTACTGGCTGGACTGAATATGTCTTTGCGCTGCTTGCGCAGCTGCGGCTAGTGGCGGGCTGCTTTCAGTTCCAGTGCGGTGTGTGCGGGTGACAAGCACGTGCAACAGCAGAGCACCGCAGAAACATATCATATCAAACTGAATTGGTTAACTTTGACTGCCGTGTCTTGGCAAGAGTCTCGGGCTGGGCTGTCATCACTACTTGGTGGTTGATCGGCAGTGACACCGCACAAAGACAACCACAGCTGACTGCCGGCATGAGCTGCCGGAACACACTGCTTGCCACCTTCCAACACAATGCAGGGAAACACATACACAATACATCCAGTGGTCTGCTGAGAGTACATCAGATAGAGGGTGGCATGAACATGCCACAAACACAGCACTGGTGACCCTGGCTAGCGTGCACGCTCCATTGGCAAAGGCCGCACCCAATGCAGCCGAAAGCAGCAGCACAAATGGCAGATGGTGCATCCTAGCCTCGAACCGGCATAGCCTCCATCAGCACTACACATGCGCTACAGCCACATGTCTTTGATTCCTGCCAAAAGCATCAACTTCGGCTAATCTGTTTAGCCGAAATGGGCCATTTCGCATCACATCACGCACATACGTTGAAGCTCAACCTCTCTCAAGCCTCTGTCCGGCCTGCTCCCCTCATCACCGCTGCCTTTTCCCGCTCCGCTGCTGCAGCAGCAGCACAAGCGCACAGCAAGCGCAAAACACAGCATCCGCAACTCGAGCACACGACGCCGGCAGCATCGCAACAGCGCTACTGCCCCACTTCCAAACTAAAAAGCTGACGCGGTCAGTATCAGCTGAAACTCGACCCCCCCTCAAGCATCTGTGCGGCCTGCTCCCTTCATCACCGCTGCCTTCTCTCGCTCCGCCGCTGCAGCAGCAGCACCACCCAGCGCCATCAGCCTGCTGCTGCCCCCATTGAACCCCCCAGGCCCTGTGCCTGCATAGCCAGGCAGCGCAAAGGCTGCCTCTGGCTGCTTCGCCCAGCCAAACTTGCAGGCCACGAGCCAGTCGGGGTGCACCACGGGCACACCTGCCCGCTGTGCGGCTGTCACCTGCAGGCATGAGGTGCAGGCCAAAATGGTAGTGTCAGCAAAATATTATCATTGCATTTCCAGGATTGACCTTTGGCATGCACGTGTTTTGCAGCGGTTGACAATGAGCACCCTTATGTATGACGAAGCATGGAATGTTTAGCAATGTGGTTGTCCTTGAAGCAGCAGCGAGGTCTTGCACATCACTGCACACAACCAGCCATACCCCACTCATTGAGATTGCCATGACTGTCACCAAACAGCCAATGCAACCTGCAGCCAAACACCCCAACAGCACGCCAGCCAACCACACATACTATTCCTTCACACCTTGTTTGTCAAAGGCACGCCTCCTACATCTGACTTATCAGGTGCCACCACCAGATGTGTGGTCACCCCTCGCTCAAAACCTCATGCTGCAGCTGCCACCCAGCAGCTGTGCCAGGTGCCACACCTATCAGCTATACTGCATTCATTCATTCCGTGCCTGCTCCCAATGCTCAACGCCACCCATGCACAAACACACCCACATCTTATCACCCAGCTGGCTGCGCACGTGCTGGCCCAAACGCATACCTTGTCTGTCAAGGGCACCCCGCCGATGTCGCTCTTGTCGGGTGCCACCACCACGTGCGCTGTCACCCCTCGCTCAAAGCTCATGCTGCAGCTGTCACCCAGCCGCTGCGCCAAATGCCACAGCTATCAGCTATACTGCAATCATCCATCCATGCCTTCTCCCAATGCTCAACGCCACCCATGCACAAACACACCCACATCTTATCACCCAGCTGGCTGCGCACGTGCTGGCCCAAACGCATACCTTGTCTGTCAAGGGCACCCCGCCGATGTCGCTGTTATCAGGTGCCACCACCACGTGTGTTGTTACCCCTCTCTCAAAACTCATGCACAAACAAACCCATACCGACCAGCTGGCTACAGGCGGTGGCCAAGACACATACCTTGTCTGTCAAGGGCACCCCACCAATGTCGCTCTTGTCAGGCGCCACCACCACGTGTGTTGTCACCCCTCGCTCAAAGCTCATGCTGCAGCTGCCACCCAGCCGCTGCGCCAAATGCCACAGCGGGTGGTCCGCAGGGTTGGTGGCTTGCGGCCAGCACCTGCAGCAAACATATGCACACAAGGCAGCAGCAGTGTTCAGAGCTGCAAGCGCTGTCAGGAAGATCTACACAAGGCAAGCCTTACCTCCCTGACACCTGTTTGCTCACACAACAGCCGATAATGTACACAAGGTTGTGCAGCCATGCACGCCAAGTGGCCAGCCATGCACCCACATTCGCCACGCAACGCTTGCATGCAGGCGATGCAACACACATGGCTTGGGCAGCCGTGCGCCGCATGCAAGGCGCTGCAGGCTTACAGCTCCGTCATTCAAAGACCGCTTGGCTTGTACGGGTACCCAACAACGGTGGGCAGGGGCAAAGGGAACTGACGGATTATCATGGTGACGGCTACAAAATGTGCCGACTGCAACTCCGCTATCCTATACAATGCGCACCTGCTGAACACGATGTGGCAGCCAGCCAAGATGCCACGCCGCTCAGCATCCAAGCACTGACGCACATCCTTGCCAGGCAGCGCAGCAGCGCCAGCAGGCGTAGCCGGCCTGCTGCTGCTGCCGCCGCCCTGCTGCTGCTGCTGGGCTGTAGTGCTGCTGCTGCCGGCCTCTCCAGGTGCACGCGGCCGCCGGACGCCTCTCCGGCTTGGCGGCTGCTGCTGCTGCCGCTGCTGCGGCTCTCCCTGCTGCTGCTGCTGCTGCTGAACACCTCCCTGCTGCTGCTGCTGCTGCTGCGCCACTTCTTGCTGCTGCTGCTGCTGCTGCTGCTGCTGCTCTGCAGGCCCAAACATGCGCTCATGGATGCGGGCCAGCAGCTGCGCTGCCAGGTCGAGCACGCCGCCCTGCTGCTGCTCATCACTGCCTTGCTCCAAGGGGCTGGGTGCGCCTGGGTGGAACAGCCGGGCGCTGGCCCCAAAGTAGTGGTAGCGCTCCACCTGGCAAGTAAGTTAAAGTCGTTGCACTATGTGGGATTGCTTGTATCAGTGAGGCGCATGTGGTGGTGTTGCAAGCAAGCATGCTAGCGCCCGCCTCTGGTAGACATGTATGTTTTAACATGCATGTATCAAAACACTTGCAGCATGCTGCAGCATCGCACCTGGATCAGGTTGGCGCGGTGCTTCTCCCACACATGCTCCGTGTCATCAAGGATGAGCACCAAGCTCTCATCAGCCAGCAACACGTCCAGGTCTTTCACGCCGGCACGTGTGCTGTCAGCCTGAGCGGAAGCAGCAGCAGCAGCAGCAGCGGCAGCAGCAGCAGCAACATGAGCACTAAGCTCTCATCAGCCAGCAGCACATCAAGTTCCTTTACGCCAGCGCGCGTGCTGTCAGCCTGAGCGACAGCAGCAGCACCAGCAGCGGCAGCAGTAGGAGCAGCAGCAGCAGGGGTAAGACAAGCACCAGGCTCTCATCAGCCAGCAGCACGTCAAGATCTTTGACACCAGCGCGCATGCTGTCAGCCTGAGCGGCAGGGGCAGCAGCAGCAGCAACAGCAGGGAGGATGGGCAGCGCGCCACCATCAGCGGCGTGCCCGACGACAACAACCGTGTACGCGCTCCTGACGTACATGCAACCTGCCGCGAATTGTTCTGCTCGCTCTCAAATGCAGGATGCGCCCGCAGCACTGCGCCGCCCAAGAACGCTAGTGCAGGCTCACAAGACAACTGCGCACACCCCCACATTCATGATGAGATGAGAGAGAAACAGAGTAGAAACATCACACGCACATGAGCTTGCCGCGCTGATCACGCGCACCACAAACAGCCGGTGCTTGCCATCTTCTGTTGTTGCTGCTGCTGCTGCTGCTGCTGCTGCTGCTGGCCACCCACAACAGCAAGTGCAGGCTCACCGCGCTGATCACGCGCCCCACACTTACGCACACAACACGGTTGTGCACACAACCACGCATGACCGGATGAGAGCGAAACAGAGTGAGCAGCATCACACGGGCTCACCGCGCTGATCACGCGCCCGACAAACAGCCGGTGCTGCGGGTCCAGCAGGTCAGCCATCAGCCCAGCATAGCCCTTGTCTCCCATGGTGTAGATGTGCAGCTCATACAGCTGAGACACAGCAGCCAGAAAGGCCTCCACGCCAGGCCGCAGCTTTGTCCACAGGCCCTTGTCCGCTAGGTGGAACAGCCGCGGCCGCAGCAGCTGCTGCTGCTGCTGCTGCTGCTGCTGGGGTTGCGGCTCCCAGGGGTTGCCGCTGTACCTACTGCTGCTGCCGCTGCTGCTGTTGTCTGGGATGGGCGCAGAGTCAGTGTCAGCTGCTGCAGATGCCGCATCAGCAGCATCCGCTGCAGCCGTGGCCACATCACCTGCTGCTGCTGCTGTGCCATCTGCCCGCGGAGCGCCAGTGGCATCGCCTGCTGCGGAGGCCTGCTGCTGCTGCTGCTGCTGTCGATGCAGCACAGCCGCTTGCTGCTGCAGCTGCTGCTGTGCGCGCTGCCGCTCCTCCCCTACTAAATCGCAGTCCCTGACTGTGTTGAGCAGCGTGTGGTCCAGATCTAGCACCAGCACCAGCCGCCTGCTGGCAAGCATCCTGTTCACGCCGTCAGTGGCGATGCGTGCAGCCTCGTCAGCCGACACCTGCAAGACAAGGGTTTGTTGTGGTTTTGGTGGCTTTCAGGCACCAGGAGAAGTCTGGAGGCTTGGCAGGGGTTTGCTGATGAGTAACGGCGCAAACATTTCCCGCAGGGCGGTGTGTGTGCAGGTAAGATGTGTTGCAGGGCGTGATAGCAGCAAGCTTGCTCAGATCATAGCAGCAAATGCTTGCAGGAAAGCACTCGGACCCCCCTCCTGCAGTTCACAGGATGCGGCTGCTCTTTGTTTGCTGCATCTGCCAGGAACCAGATGCCGCTGAGAGCTGTTGCTGGCTGCGTGAAGGCAGCTGCTTGCAAGCTACGCTGTAGTCAAGCAAGAGTGTACGCAGCTAGCGTAGACAGGGCCTGGCAAGCTGTTTGACATTGAGCGCTAGCCATGCTGTGTGCGAGCATGTGCAGCGCTACTGCCGTTCCTGCTACCTCGACTGTATGTGCAGCGTCCCTGCTTCCCACAAGTCGCTTGGCGTCGGTTTTGAACTGACAAAAGACTGTATGGTTCAAGAAAGCCTACAGGAACATGATCACTGATGCTCTGCCAGCAGAGTAGCGCTGCAGCAACGGACCATCGCACCCTGCAACCCACCTCTAGAGCCTGCCTGTGGTGAAGGTGCTTGATCCTAGTGAGGCCACTACTGCCATTGCCTGCACCAGCTGCTGCTGCACCTCCAGCAGAAGCTGGAGCTGCGCTCTCCTGCTTTACTGCCCCACAGCGTATGCACATGTTCATCCACCAGCCAGGATGTGGAGGGCAGATTGCCTCTCCTGAATGCTGCTGCGCAGATGCTGCATTCGACGTGTGGGTGACGCCTTCTTGTGCAGCTGTGCGGGGTCGCTTGGCTGCCTGCGCTTCTGCATACTCGTCTGCAGGACTGCTGCTGTCTGCAGCTACTGCTGCAGCAAAATCATCCTCGTCAGCCGTCTCCGCTGGTTCTGGGTCCTCTGCTTCCTCTATATCTGGAATATGATCTTCAGGGAACAGCCCCTCATCTAACATGGCTGCAAGCTCACTATCCTCGCTGCTTTCGGCCATTGTGTCCAAGGCAGTACGTACTAGTGCAGAACACTGTTGATCTGCTCGCAAGATCTCATTGCCTTTCTCCCTAAGAGTTATTCGTCTTCTTAGCAGGCGTTATTGACGGAGAGCGCCACGAGGGAACGGCTGACATGGCATGTGACGACCCTGCTGACAGTCACAGGCCAGTGGAATTCAAATTTTGGCATTAGGCCAGCATTGGGCTTCATTTTGGGCTGCTTCTGAAACCAGACTATCACACCCTAGCATCAGAGGTAGAAGCACAGCATGCCGCAGAAAGGAAAGTTGCCCTGAGCCATCTGCCAAGTGCACAGTTTTACACGGGGCCAGACACAGAGCTGTAACCACAAGCAGCCAGCAATGCCACCATGTATGCGTGTATTGGGTTATGCCACAGATTGGATATGATCAACAGTGTATCATGCTCTCATCCTCGTGCCAGAACCACTTCCCACCCAGCCATACTCTCCGTGGTGGCAGCGCTGTCCGCAGCAAGATGCAGCACACTGCTCGTGTGGTGTCCTGTCACAACAGCTAGAAGACAAATCCCGTATTCGGATGCTGCATCCTCTACAGCCACAAGCACTTGAGCTGATAACACCAAACAGCAGCAGAACCGTGCTACTTAAGCTGGCCAAAAGTCAGGACATACATGCCGGGACAGGCTAGCAGGCGTGCAGCAAGCACAACAATCTCCTGCAAGCTGTTTGTAGGCGGTATGTGCCATGGGCAAACGCCAGTCGCAAACACAATAGTTACTCATTGCCTGGCATAGCTATGTACGAGCTTGCTGACAGGATCATGGGGAGCGACATGGCATCAACCACGCTGCTACAGAAGACGACTCCAGTGAAGAATGCTTGCAGGACCGAGCCAATGCAATGCTGCCCATGGCAGCTGCACAGTTGGCATCAGCATGGCAAAAGATGGGGATACACCAGGGTTTATGCGAGCTACGAGCACAATACATCTACCAGTCCTGGCATATCATGTCAGACCCTGACAGCAGAAAAACCAGCAGACACAAAGCACGCGCGCATGTGTGATCACACACGCACGTGCCACATTTTGTCAACAACCCCTTGTACACCCTGCCATCCCTTTTCCACAGGTCCGCCGATCACTGCACTGCATCCACGCCCGGTGCTGATTGCAACAGCACCAATAGGCACTTGCAGGACAGTGTCAGGCTGGACGTTGGCACACTCCAGTTGTGCACGTGTCCAGTTTGTTGAACAGCAACCGCCATCACGGCAGCCCTGCACCAGCCCTAGGTGACTCTGTGCAGCCATGTGGATAGCACGTGGTAATGCACGCCGCCACACCCAGCGCGCACACCGCCACACAAAGAATAACAAGAAGTCAAAATCGGCAGACAGCCAGCAAGCTGCATACGGCAGCTAGCATAGGCTGCCTGCCCCAGGCGCCGCGCAGGCCACCTGAATCATTTACAGTGCCGAAAGTTGCTGAACAGTACCCGCAGCATGCAGCAACACATGTGTGCTGCTGCCACCCTGAAGGCGCTGAACGGCCGTGACTAGCTGCAGCAAACACAGTGGTGTCAATCTGGCTTTGCTGGCAAGCGCTGCGCCATATAGAAACTGATTGTTCCACAGCTCGCAGCCTCCTGCCTAAAGCACAAACAACCACACACGCGCAGCTGGGCAGCAACGGCAACAGCTGTGTTGGCGCGGCTCAGTCGTGCGGCACCGCACGAGCTATTGCTGCACATGCATTTCACAGCTTGCAGGCCACTACTGCTGCATGGTGAAAGCTTCATCAATTAGGTGCTGCAGCAGGCTGAAATGCAGCCTAGTGCAACGCAGGCGTAAGCGGCAGTGCTGCCACATCCGCGGCTGCCACCGCCCAAGGCCATCCTACGAGTTCACCCTGCCACCATTGCCGTCAGCTGCTGCTGGATAAGCTGCCAGAGTCGGAGCTGTGAAGCTGGTGCTGCTGCTGCTGCGCTGCAGCGGTGGCTTCCACCTGCTGCTGCCAGCCCTTGTTTGCAATCCAAGTGTTGAGCGCATCCCTCATCCACTGGTGCATGCACTTGCTGCTCGCTTCAGCCAGGGGCACCTGCGCACAGCACATGAGCACAGTGCAGACGTTGGCTTCACAGCCGATTTGCACAATTTGATGTGCACACACTCGCAGCACCACGGCAAAAATACGGACGCCCAGCTGCCTGATGCCAGCCCCTGCAGGACTGTGCTTGCACATGTGCGCACCACACCCCATGCACGTTCACTCATACCTGCCATGCCCCTCTACTGCTCCCCTGCGCCAGCTGCAAGCCTAATGCAAGGCAGCACCCAATTACTTACAGCCGCTGCTGCTGCTGCTGCTGCTGGCTGGCGCCTGCGGCTGGCGCCTGCTGTTGCTACGGAGTACTGAGCCGTTGCTGCTGCCGCTCACCCAGCAGCGCCGCCGCTCCGAGTACTCGGGCCACGTCTCCAGCTCCTCCGCCACGCGCATCACAAACATGTGCGCGCGGCAGCGGCCCTGGTGCGCGTTGCCCTGGTGCTCCTGCTTGTTGCTGCGGAAGCTGAAGGTGCCCACAGGCTCCTGCAAGCGGCAGCGCCACGCAGATGTTGTCAGACTGACAATTCTTTTGTTGTACACTGCCGTTCAGTTTCATGCAGTCCTGTATATTACAGCCGCTGAACTGCCAGCAAGATGTGGTGCAGTCCATGCATGGCACCATTCGCCTGCTTCTTGATCCTGTTCACAGACATCAGCTACTGCTGCAGCGCCGGAGCGCTGCGCAGCTGCTGCTGCTTTGCTTTCAGCAGGACGCATGCAACAATAGCTGCAGATCTGCGCCGCCTGGTTGCTCCCGTGATCAGGTGCTGCTAGCGCCGCTCATTGCTGTTACACCTGCGAAACCTGCCACACACCTCAATGCTGCCGCGCACGCCTGCCTCCTCCACTGTTTCTCTTTGTGCTGCTGCCTCCACAGTTTCATCATCCTCCCAGCCACCCTGTAAATCAGAGCAGCAGAGCAGAGCAGCAAGCAGCAAGCAGTCAGCACCAGGACAGCTAATGCAGCTGCCACTACTACTGCAAAATCAGCACACGCTGCATGGCAGGCACGGGGTAAGTCAGGCCGCGACCTAATATCCTGCAGGCAACATGTGGTTGCTGATGCGCTGCGGGGAAGTAGGTACAAGTGTGCCTGAAGCGCAATCCGTTGTTCTGCAGTGCACTGTCATTGCAGTCCTGGTGCTGATCTCTGACACTGCCTGCTTACCTTGGGGAAAACCCATCCCTTGCCGCCCCGGCTGATAAGCATGACCTGTACTGTATCTGCAGTAGGTACTGACCCTGAGTACTTGATGGGTATGCACCTGCGCATGCCAAGACAGGGAACACAATGGTCAGCAGGTGCACAGACAGTACTCAGCACAGCGCAGCTGCACATGCTGTTGCAGTGAGTAGACAGCCCGCAGCCGGGCTCAATTGCGTAGGCAATGTTCTAAGATACAGAAAAACGCGGTGCTACCTCTCAGCTCACCCTGCCACCAGCCTCTCGCCAGTTTCTGCGTAGCGCTGCTTGTGGCGACCCACACGGCTGTTCAGAGGAACTGGCCCACCCACGGTCGTGAGCATGCTGCTTGGTGGCATGTGCTGCTCCAGGCACCAAGCACCGGGCAAGCAGTTGGAGACACGGGCTGCAGACATTGAGGGCAGGACGCGCTGCTTGCTAGACGCCTTTGAGGCGCAGCATGCCCTTGCAGCCAGCCTGCGCGTCTCTGACGACCTCCAGAAACTATGTACTCAATCTACAAGTGCCCATTGTGCTAGGAAGCCCCAGCATTTGGTAGCAAGGTTGGCTGGCCACCAGCCAAAAGTTGTAGCTACGTAGCAGGCTGCCCTGCAGCTGACAAGTTTAAACACAACAGGAGAACCTGATTTTGAGTGCCGGACGAGCAACAAACGCGGTGAACAAACACTGATGAGCGCGACTCCAGACTTTGAGAGCAGCCGGCAGATGCGAAGCAGGTAATTGACCAACTGTTGGCTTGAGAGCAAATGTTCAGTGATGCTATCCTAATCCCCGCGCAATCAAGCCTCGGGTGAGACCTGCAGGTGTGAGCACCAGGTGAGGACGGTGCACTGCAGGTCATGCATCGATCACGCGCACAAACTGGTATTAGTGTCGTTTTACCAAATTTTTTGACAAGTCGGCAGACATTCCTCAGTCCCGCCCATTTACGTAAGTTCAAACTTGCTCAGCACCCCTTCTGCCTTTTGAATGGAAGCATATGCTCTCCCAAGCGATCGGGTCAGTAATGCTACTGCTTGTGTAATGAATTTTGTGCTTCTGCTTCTAAACAAGAGCAGAGTGACACAAAAGCCCGACTTCAAGCCGATGGCAGGCTGTTTGACCCCCCTAGCCCAGTAGGATGATGATCCGTTTCAGCCCCAACGCTACTTGCCACCGACTGCCGAACACGAGGTACCTGCCACTCAACAGCATACACGGTACAATTTCATGGCCATTTGATCTTGGTTGCTGCGGCAGCAAGGATGCTCAAGTCAGTCACTGACAGTGCCATGCATAGCGCAACAATGGCCATTGAGTGGTGGGGCTTCACGGCCCACTCCATGATGTAAGGTGTTGTGCTTGCCGTTGCCGCGTCCTGTCCATACGACGGTGGAGATGCAAGAGATCAAACCGAGGCAGCTTGGTCAGATGCATAGGGATTACCATGGCAATGTGGCCAGCCTGGCCAACTTGCCGGGCAAATTCGCTCTGAGGTGTGCGCCGGGCGTGCACCATCTCACACGAAAAGAGCAGATAACCAAAAATTGTGTATGTGTGTGCGCACTCGGCGCGCACTCAGTGCGTGCATGCATGCCTGTGCAGTCGATGTATAGTAGGTGCCGCAGGTACATCTCATCACACCGCAATGCACCAAAATCCTTGATTAACCATGCCAGTGAAAGCTGTCATGACTGTGCTGGGACTGACGACAAGCACACCACTTGCAATCCCTCTTCTAACTCCCACCCACTGCGGAACGGTGCCATCAGCTACAACCACCACATTTGTTGCCAGGTGTGGTGCGCACTTTGTACGTGCTGCAGTTGCACATGCATCTTGCCAGACACGAAAAGACAGACACGAAGGTGGTGGTCTACAAGGGCAGGTGAAAACATGTCATCAACATCTGGCTTTGACAAAGGCCCTCAGGCTGACTGGTAAAAAATGCTTGGCAGGCCGCTGCCAGCAGAACAGCACATGCACATGGTTTGTGCCTGCCTACACATGTGCATCACATGCGCTGTCAGTGCCATGAATGGTGCACTATGCTGACTAGACTTGAGCAGGCTAGCACACTGCCAAGTTCAGAAGAAGATCATGCACTCCAAGTGAGGGTACACACCATGCCCACCACCCCGCCCCTTTAGCTTTAGACGACGTCGTGGCCATAACTTGCAGCGCACGCGCTCAGGCGCACAAGCGCTGCTGCAAGCATCGCTTAGCTACCGCCGTGACCCATGGCCTGAGTGTCCAGCAGCACTGTTGCTGCTGCTGCGTCGCACGCCGCCGCCGCCGCTGCTGGCCCTGCTGCCGTGCCCGCCGGTGCTGCTGCTGTGGTGCCGGTCCCCAGCTGCTGCTGCTGCCCGCGCTGCCTCCTTCTCCTTCATGCGCTTGTACAGCTCGCGCTTGCGCTTCAGGATCTCGCTGTAGAGCTTGTCCCTGTACTCCTGCAGGCAGCAACGGAAGGGAAGAGTAGCATAAGGGAGATGCCGCATTACATGTCTTTACTATGCGAAAGTCGGTACTTCAAGTGTCGTTACATTGAGGTTTTACTGTACATAGAAGTGCGATAGTATCAGAAGCTCGTGGCAAATGCCGCAGGTGTACCCTCAAAGTGTATTACGAGCAGCAGGAGAGATATGCGAAAGGCAGCATGTGAGTAGCGTGCACTCCCCGACTCCACCACTGCTTGATGCTGACGCACCTGTATGCTGTACTTGTGGTTGTCGTTGATGGGGATGGTGATGACCCTGCTGCAGCTGGGCTCGTCATCTGGGTTGTGAAACTGTGCCACGTAGGGGTGCCGCAGCGCTTCTGCAGCGCTGATGCGCTTGCTGGGGTTGAACTGAAGATGATGCATACAGCGAGAGCAGCAGAGGCCACACAACCCAGCAGAAATAAGTCAGCCAGCAGCCCGTTGTAAAAGGGTTCAGTCGCACGCCATTCGCTTGCGGTCAGGCAGTACCAATGAGTCATTCCAAGCTGCACCTACCACACAATTTGACAGCATGCTGGTGTCCATGGCTGCACTCGTGTAACCATGGATGTTGACACCACTTGTGCCAGGATGCTGACACGCAGGTCACAGATGTTGCATGGCATCTGAAAGACAAATCACCAGCTCAAACAAATTCCATGAGGTGTACTCTGCTGCAACCACCGCACCTGCAGCAGCTTGGACAGCAGGTCTAGTGCATCCCTGCTTGCATGCGGGAACAAGTCGCTCAACCGCTTGGCCTGCGTGACACTGCAGCTCTCCATCATGGTAGCTGCGAAGGGGCTCTGCAAGGTGCATGACAGTGCAGGAACAGCTGGTGTTGGGTGCTGGTGGTTCTGTGTCCCACAGCAAAGAAGGAACAAATGGATGCTGTTGTATGCATGCCAATGACATGAGCTGTCGTTGGATTGCTTTTTGGGCAGCTGCGCGCTGCCTGCTGTGGAACTTGACAGATATGTAACGGTGCTACGTGACTGTTGGTGTATGGAGTGTCCTGTCCATGCACGGCTTGCACCAAACAGTCACATTGTGTGGCAGCGCATTCGAAACAGCACGCTGGCGCTGCAGTGCTCACCTGGATGGCATCCAGGTCCTCCTGGCAGGGCCTGCCTGTCAGCTCCATGATGCGGTCCAGCTGGTTCATGGTGCTGCTGCCAGGGAAGATGGGCTTGCCATTCAGCAGCTCGCCCAGGATGCAGCCTGCGCAGGCGGCAGGTGCCAGGTGCCGCGAGCAGGGTCAAGTTGCAACATGCAGTGTGCGTGCAGCACAGCTGCAGGGCAGCTGAATGAGGTGCGTGACTGCTTTCCTGCAATGTGTGTAGAAAGGCATCTTAACAGCCTGCTGGCAAGTGCTTCTGCGCTCACTCTGCCACTTTGGCGTACAACTTTGTACTGTTATAGGAGGTGTACTGGAGGTCACATGACGCAGGTGGCTTCATGCACTGCTGCACTCACCGCTGGACCACATGTCTACGCCGAAGGTGTAGCGTGTCGACCCCAGCAGGATCTCTGGCGCCCTGTACCAGCGTGTGGCCACATAGTCTGTGAGGATGGGGTTGTGGCTGCCGGTCACATCGGGCTGCTTCAGCTGCGCCACGCTGCGTGCCAGGCCGAAGTCTGCCAGCTTGACCTGGCACTCCGAGTTCAGCAGCAAATTGCTGGGCTACAAGCAGTATAAAGTACAGCAGAAGCAAGCAGACAGCAGCAACGTCAGCCAACAGCCGGTAGCTAGCTGATAACGCTGCTTGAGGCTTGTGGCATTCCCGCACAGCAGCCAGGAACGAGAAGCAAAGCCAGGTGTGCAGGCGTGCAGCCTCTGCAAGCCAAGCGACACGGCTGATACACATCTTTAGGACACAACAACAACTGTAAATTGTAGACACCAGTAACTCTCAAACGGCCCTGCCATATGCGCCATAGTGTGCAACGTACAGTGCTACTGTCACTGCCAGCAGCTTGCCATGCTGCCTGCTGATTTGGAAGCCCCGCACCTTGATGTCACGGTGCAGCAGCTGCGCCGTGTGCATGTACTTGAGCGCCCTGAATAGCTGGTACATGATGTACTGCTTGTGAACCTCCTCCAGGATGTTGGCGCGGATGACAGCATGCAGGTCTGTCTCCATGTACTCAAACACCAGGTAGATGTCCTTGTCGTTCTCAGCACGCAGCACATTCAGCAGCCTGTGTTTGCAGGAATTTCACAGGGAATTGCTTACATTAGTGGCATCAAGAAGCCCAGTATAATCCTGCAAGTGATGTTTGCTGTTGCAACAGGGCGCCAGACATGCGCTCAGCCATGCTGCAGGACATGTGCTGTGAATTGGCTGTCTGCCCACTGCTGTCCTCCTTTGTGTCCATCCTTGCTGCTGTGTTACTTCAAGGAACACACAAAAGCCACTCAGCAGCATGTGGCCGGCATGTGGTTTCGCTGCTTGTCACAGCCTTGCTGCAGCACTAGCACCCACCGGATGATGTTTTCATGGTTGTTCATGTCCTGCAGGAACATGATCTCCCGGAACGTGCGCTGCAAGGGCATACATGTAAACGTCATGACTGATGATTTGCCAGGATGCTGCATACACATGCAAGTGTGGAACATCTGGCAGCTGTGCATGCCGGTATGCCATGTCCATACCTGCGCATCAGTTGCATTTTGGAAGGCATCAAAAATCTTTTTCAGAGCCACCAGGTTCTGATTTTTCTTGTCGACTGCCTTCCAAACCACTCCGTAGGCCTGCAGGTGTATGTACGTCAGCTGCTGTGCACCCTGCTAACGCAAACGAGTGCCAGGGCAGCAGCAGAAGTCTTACGCCTTTGCCCAGCTTCTGCAGCAGGCTGTACTTCCGCAGCACATGATTATCTACATCTTCTTCACTCATTTTCGTTGGACTTATTTGTTTGAAGCAAAGAATAGTATTGTGCGAAGCAGAGCAGGACGGGCGTCTGTTAGCACGGTCAACAACAACGTTTGGGTGCTTTGCATACACAATTTAGAGTGAACTACGCTGAAATGTGTTTATCTTGTGACGCACACGGACGACATCACACAGCTGTGTCAGAACTTTGAACTGTAACAGCTGCACTTAACACCCTTGTCTTTGAACGGTGCCGAGACGCGAATCGGCCAATGGCACATGAGTAGTACTTCAGTAGCTGTGCAGGATGACTGTCATTGTTGTGCAGCTTACTGCTCCAGCACCGTGCTGTCCCTGCTGTTCACTGCTGCTGCCAGCTGGCTGAAACTGCCGCTAATCAAGAGCTGGTTTTGTCTACACATGCCATGTGCAGCCATATGGGTGCTGTCAAGCACGAACTTGGAACCACTGCAGTCGTATGTCGCTTTGCTGCTAATGTGCAGCACTTATATCACCAATGGTGATTCACCATCACCACCACCAGTAGCGTTGGCAGGCGTGCTTACCAGCTGCCATCATGGCAGCTCCCTTAATGGCGGCAGCCCATGGCGTGGGCCATGGCAGCGCTGCAGCAATGCCAAAAGGGCAGTGACTTGGTGCGTGGATTAGCGGTGGCATAGCGGCAAGAACTTGCTAAACGGGCCTGAACTGCCTGGCCAACGCATAACGAGCAACTACGTGAGAACGCCACATGTCGGCCGTTGATGCATGCGTGGGCATGGGCTCCCTCACCTCCAGCCACTTTACATTCTGGCAGCTCTGCAGCATGTCCAACGCCCTGTCCTTGCAGCCAGGCACCTCCCGTACGCAATACACATGGTCACCAGTGCAAAGTTTGCATTTTTCATGCTAGACTGTCCATCTTTACAAAGTACGTGGTGCGTAACACGCTGGTTGGAGTGTTGACACTTGCTAGGCTGTGGTCAGCCGACAACAGCGGCAGCTCTCTATATTTTTTGATAGTACCACTGCAGCAGTGCTGCTATCAGCCTGCATGCCCATGGTGCTCTCCTGACCTTATTAAACATCTTACCCAGTGACACATGCAGATGACAGCTGCCACCTGCCACATCTGGGGCAGCTACACCCAGGCCTACGTCCGGACAACCACACGTACCACACAAAGCACCAAAGACGTTCATTGATGGCAACCTCTATTTCTGAAATGAGTCGTCGGGCCAGAGAGGAACACTACAGCCTTCCAAAGGAGCGGCGGCACCATACAGGTGATACGTCATGATGACGTTGCAATATCTGAACTTGTTGGTGAGCAGCATTTCCACTGCAATTGTTGTGTAGACGTTTGTTCGTCGCTAATTAGTTGGATAAGCTAATTCTTTGGATAAATCATTCACTGACCCACTTGCTTGCACGCGGACCGTACGGCACAAACAAATTGCCATCTTTGTGTAAAAAGCAGCAGCTGCCTGGTGGCTGACCTACAATTATCCCCTTCGACATTGCACGTATTGCTAATGCCGCTGAACAGAAGATTATTGCATGTGTGTCAGATGTTGTGGTATTATTGACCATAAAAAGAGCATTTTGACTGAGCACTGTGGTGCTAACTTCCACTCAGTGGCCGCCACAGCAGAAGGGCGCAGGGACTCCCTGAGGCCATGTGGGAAGCCTGCCGTGTTCTGTTTGGTGGCTGCTACTGCTGAAATCAACTCCCTATGCATCCCATTGCTGACCACCTGTCAAAGCCATCTTTATGGCTCTGGGTTGTGTGGGGAGGCTCGATGTGAAATCATAGGGTGGCTGCTGCCAGCAGCCCTGGGCAGTGCCCAGCAACGTTCATTGAGCTGATCGGCACGCCTACTGGTGTTGGGGGGAATAGTAGAGTTATTGCTGTGCCAATCCCATCTAGAGTAGTTTGGTATTTTTTTCGCTGTCCAATCTTGTTGACAGGACGGCATGGTGGTGACGTGACCTTTGCAATTGCAAGCAGCTACCCTGCAGTGGTCAGTGCCAACTGTCATCGTTCAGGTGGGGCACCTTGCCTCAGCTTAGCACGAGTAGTTTATATTTATGAACAACATCTGCTGCGTACGCATACGGCAGGTGGTGAAGCGTAGAAGCTAAGAGCATGACAGGTTTCAGCCCAGCCCAACCCCGTGTCCCACACACATGGTCATGGGTCCCACAGGGGTAGCACAGCAACATACAGGAATTCAAGCATACACCAAGTAGCCGTGTGCTGTAGTTTACAAGCGTTACAGTTAACCAAGTCTCTGATTCACAGTGCACAGGACCATTCGCACGGCCTGCATCTATTGCTGCCCAGTGGCCGACAGCACAAGCTTCAGGGCGTGCGAGACGAGCCTAGTGCTCAGCCTGCAGCTAAGTTTGTTCTGTAGAATATCTTGTGGCGTAATTTTACCAGCATGGATGACGAGCAGCCCTGGAAGAAGCACAAGCAGCTGGGCTATGGGGTGACTTTAGACTGCTCGCACCCTGGCAGGGCCAAGCAGTTCAAAGTGCGGCTCCGGTTGCGCTCCCATATGCTGAACGTAGGCAGGTGAGCACGATCACGCGTCAGGGAGCGAGATTGAGCTTGGGCAATTTCCGGCACAAGCAGCTGCTGACTCGCTGCAGCCAGGCCGGTGGCCTCCAGCAATGCAGGAACGGCTGACTTTGAACAGCTATAACAGTTTATACAGCTGGTTCTGCGAATCTGGGTCAGAAGTCCATAGTTGCAACAGTGTGGCCTGCCTGTCTTCCCAGCAGATGTTGCAATAGCCACAGGGTGGCTGTTTGCATTGCTGCCACTTGAGTTACCCAAGCCACTAAGCGACTGGTCCAGAGCTTCAGGCTGTTTTTGTTGTTTTTGCTCGAGCCACTGCATCAAAGCATGGACGTCTGATGAGGTGCAGGGCGCCGCCCGCATCACGTTGCTGGCTGCACCTGTGGGGCCCTGCCCCAGCCGGCTCATGCTGCCATTGCTCGCCTACAGCGTTTCCTGCGCCGCGTGTGTTGTGTATCTGCTTGCAGGTTTGAGGATGCACACACTGCGCGGCTTGCATACGATCAGATCATCACAGGCCTGGGCTTGTGCAAGCCCACCAACTACAGGCCAGGCAGCTACCCACTCGACAACCCAGAGGTCGAGGCGAAGCTGCAGCAGTTCCTGGATGCAAACCCAGAGATGGCCGCGGCAGCAGCAGCAGTAGTAAATGGCCGCATCGGCGTGTCCAGCCCAAGCGCCCCAGCCGCTGCCGCACCTGCCAAGCCGCAGCAGCCGCAGCCGGAGAGACAACACGCCCCAGCAGCAGCAGCCGCAGCAGCTGCGGCTGCCGCAGGGCTCATTGACCTCTTTGTGGCATGTGCAGCAGCAGCGCCAGCACTGGCAGCCTCCGCTGTGCGTGAAGGCGTACAGATGCATGCTGCTGCATCAGCAGCCACAGCTGCAGCACGCTCGCCTGCCGCAGCAGCAGCTGGTGCCAGCTGCCACGCCAATCCTGACCCCTTTGCACACCCGGCATCCGCGCTTACCTGGCAGCGGTCAGTAGCAGGCAGCTCTGTCAGCACCGCGTTCAGCAGCGCACCCAGCAGCAGGGCCAGCAGCGAGCAGCCCTGCTGCAGCAACGGCCAGCAGCCATCCGTTTGCGAGGACGTGCTCGGCGGCAGCAGCAGCATCAGCAGCAGCGAAGGCAGCGGCAGAGCCATGCTGCAGCAGCTGCTGCAGCACCTAGCCAACAGCTCCACGCCGCTGTCAGAGTATGCAGCACAGAACATGGCACATGCGGAAGCCAGCGGCCAGGCAGGGCACTCAGAGCCATCAACAACAACAGCAGGCCGGCAGCCTTCCTCAATCAGCCCTGGCAGTGCTTTCCACACATACCAGCCCCCTGCTGCAGGCATTGCAAACCAGACACACGGCCAGCACAGCTGCACGGCTGGTGCATGGCTGTTGCCAGAGGCACCTGCGCTGCAGTTGGGGTGTGATGAGCAGCCATGGGTGCAGCAGGAGCAGCTGCAACAGCAGCAGCAGCAGCTACAGCAGCAGCAGCAGCAGCTGGCATGCATCCACAGCTTGCTGGGGCTGCCAGCTGTGGTGCCAAGCGAAAGTTTGTCGCAGCCAACACCGGCAGCATCACCAAGCGCTGATGCTGCTGCTGCTGCTCCTGCGCACCCACGGACAAGCGCCACGGAGATTGCTGCTGCTGCCAAAGAGGTAACTGCATTGGAGATTCTGGCAGCGTGGGCTGCCGCACAAGCAGATGCGCATGACAGGGAGAGTGCAATGGAGGATGCGGCAGAGGATGCCGCTACACCTGTGTGATCGCAGGGCGAGCAGCAGGCATACGTTGCGCGCAGCGCTCTGTTTTCTGGGTTTCTGGGCGTGCTGCGGTTGCGCATTGCGGATGTGGGAATGCTGCGGGTGAGGCCACGTCCACGGCTGCTGCATGCAGTAGTCTGACGGACATCGCAGGATTGTGCAGTTGTATTTGGCATTGCGAGGTTGAATTGACGATTTTTGTTGACTGGCTGTGCTTGCATTTTCATGAACCCTTGCCTTTGCCTGTGCATGGACTGTACTACACTGCCGGGGCAGTGCCAGCAAACAGCAGCAGCTGCAGCACTGCCAGCAACGCATGCCGCAATTGTAAAGAGGCAGCACTTGATGGCCATTTGATTTGCCAGGGCTGTCAAGTAACGTCGTGCTATAGCGCAGCAGCCCCGCACAGCACGGCAGCTTGCATGACAGCCACACCCAAAGCACACCAATGGCATATGTTGGTGATGTACAGACAACTGGTATGTGCCCGCCTAATATGCTTGGGTAAGCATGCATTGTGCATGCCCAACAAAGGTGGAATACTACAGCAGCGTATCGCGCTGCTTTCGCCTGCTGCATGCATGGAGCGGCATGAGTTATGCCACCGGCACCAGCACTTGCGGCCGGGCATGGATGATATCAACAAAATGCTCATTTTCGCAAAGGGTTTGTGGGTATGCTACTACCAATGGTTGTGGGGGCTGGCTGTGGTGCTTGGTGGATTGGCCTGGTTATGCTGCACGTCATGCAGGCCCTGCAATGCATGCCCAGTTGCTGCAAAAGTTGCGGATGGTGCTCGAAGGAGCATGCCGGCATCCTATGAAGCAGTGCGTGATATTTGCAGGAGAGCTACCTCTTGCTATCTCTTGCGGCAACACTCTGGCAGGCACTTGCCTGGAGAGCACAGCACTGACTGTATGCGAGGCATGCGGCAGGCTGCACCCGACTGCTTGGGGTGTCTTCTGTACACTTCCACCCAGGTTTTGGCGCTGGCGTTTTGGGTAGGTTGTGCTGTGCTTAATTGGCTGCACACCTTGTTTCCCTTGCGGGGTGTGGTGAGAGGCCAGGCTTGCCTAGCTGTTATGGCTGAGAGTGTTCTTCTCAACCACCTTGCTTTTGCCAGCCACCTTGCTTTCGCCAACCACCTTGCTACTATGTACGGCTTAATCTAGTGACATGTTGGTGGTGATGGCACCATGATCTGTTTGCTGCGACGGCTGTGACTGCGTGTACATGCTCCTGTGATGCTTTGCGTGATCTATACGTACATAGTATACGGGTTGTCAGAGCGATTGCTGGCTGTGAGCTTCTTTGCATGCCACAATCCTGAATCTGGCCACTGTTCATTACTGTCTACAGGCAGCTGTAGCTGCAGCTGTCGATTATAATGTTTGCTCGCACCGGCCGACGGAGTGACGGCCTAGTACGACAGCAGCAGCTTGCTTACGGGAGTTGTCTTTGTTGAACGTGCAGCTTGCAGCACTGTGCTGCTGCTGGCGCAGTACTGCGCTGGCATTTTTTTTTGTTAGCAGAACTTGTTGCACAGCCAGCTACAGAGAGGATTTTCGGCCCACAGGCCTGCCTGGGCTGCTGCTGTAGGCAGAGGCGTGCCTGCTTATTCCTGCCTTCAGGCAGCTACATGGCAGCATGGATGTACATCCATGGACATGCATTGCTTGAAGGTGCAAAACCATGCTTGTTCTTTGTAACGTCGTCCTTCTACATGTGCTGATCTTGGTGCCGCACAGGCAGATCTTGCCCCTGCAGCGAACAGTGCGTAGCTTTCAGCAACAAATGCTGCACTGTGTGGGAACCGCAGCAGGGTAGCCTATCTAGATGATGCCAGCTGTGATGCTGTGATACAGGGCATGTGCTCCATATACGATTGAACTGCTAGAGGTCGCTTCAAGTTGCTGCCGGTTGCGTCCTGCAGGAATCGAACTCCTGGAGGCAGCAAACGCACAGCACGTATGCGATGCAAAGGCACTCGGCACATGAATTAGCTGTTGATGTTATCTGCCTGCTGCTGGTGAAGAGTGCAATGGTTCAAGGGGCTGGCCTGCGCTGGCCTGCGTTAGTAGGCTGCAGCTGCTCAGCCTGAGCAGGCGGCCTGGCACTGCCACTGATTGACGGTCAATCATTAGCTGGGGTGTAGCACGGCAGTGCATGACGCCACGTTAGGCAGCCCAAACTGCACCTGAGTAGTCACCTATCGATGCTGGTTCGACTACATAACCCATCAGCCGGCTGATGGGCTGAACGCTGATCCGGTGACTGGCTGTTAGAATGTGGGAAACTGGTGACACTGGGTCTCAACATGGGTTACTGGTGGTATCAGAGTCCCCAAAACCCACATCCGTGGTGCACTAGTAGTTGAGAATAACAATTTGTTGTCTTACGCTGAAGAGTCGGTGTCCACACCACAGCTGCTTCACCTTCCTCTGCCACTTTTCGCGGGCATCACAACACAGATTTGCACGAGTGAGGATAAGATCAAACTACAGCCTGTTTGAAAAACCAACGGGCTTGTTAATACTGGGAGGCACCACAATGCGGTCGGCCTTCCTAATGTTAGCCGGGCTCCTGCTGGCTGCCCTCGTAGCTCCCTCAGCGGGATATCAAAAAGGGCAATGGATAGCGGGTCGTGCAACGTGAGTGAGGCATCAGCAGTTTAGCTGTATGTCGCAGCAGCAAAGAGAAGTGCCTCAACTGTCACTGCCCAGCAGCGTCATCAGTGCAAGTGCCACAGCCAACATAGAGCAGCTCCTGTTGCAGGAACAGCAGCACTGTGATGTTTGCGCATACAGCAAGCAGTTCATTGCAAGCAGGTTTCAGATAAGCCATCACCTGCTGCTTCTGGCGGTTGTCACACTGCACCACCGTACTTGCAGGACAGTCACAGCATGCCTGCAGCTGCACTGTGGCAGCTTGCAGCACGCGTTTATGCCTAATCTGTCTGCTGCAACTGCTGCCATGCAGGTTCTACGGAGGCACAGAGTCACTTGTGCAAGCATACAAGGCACGTGGCATCGAGTCATTTGGCATCATTGAGCATGGAGCCTGCGGCTACACTCTGTCAGACGGCACACTGGCATACCAGAGGGACCTGTATGCAGCACTTGCAGGTTTGTGCAAAGCAGGCACGCACTCGTGCTTGCACCAACAGCCTGCGCCATGTTGGAGTGATGGTGATGCATGGTAGCTAAGGCTGTAGTGACAAAGGAGCAGCAGCGCTGACTGCTGTTCTCGTCTCCTGGCTGCAACCTGAGCTGGATGAGCCTACTCTGCTGCACGCATGAGCAGCGACACCACCCCCAGCCACTGTGGGGTTGACCTTGTTGAGTAATCGCAGCTTGACAGCAGCAGCAGTGCACGCCGGCTGATGGAATCAGCCAGGCTCCCCAACACCAACAACTTCTCGTTGCTCTTCCAAGCTGTCGTGTTTGGAAACGTAACTGCAATCCTGACTGCACCCTGCCTTGCCACACCGTTTGGTCAACCTTGTTATGTTGGTCGTCATTATCGCCGTTGTAACGCAGACACCAACTTTGACTACCCAGGCAGCTGCGGGCGCTGCTACGAGGTGCGCTGCAAGTCCGGCCTGGTGCAGGACCGCGGCGCACCAGTCAGCATTGAGCAGTTCTACTACCTGGCAAAGGTCAACAGCAACGTGCAGGACACTTATGGGCGCTCCTTTCCAGGTGAGGCAGCAGCCTAGCAGCCAGTGTTCTGCTTGAATCATATGTATGATGGAGAGCAGCATGAGCCTTGCCGAGGTCAACAGCAACGTGCAGGATACATACGTGCGCTCCTCCCCGGGTGGCCAAGACAGCAGCTAGGAAGACAGTTGACTGTTCGAAGCATGGTGTGTTGGGGCTTGGAGGGTTGCCACTGTAGCAGCAAGCTGAGCAGATGCAACCATTGAGCAGTTCTACTACCTTGCCAAGGTCAACAGCAACGTGCAGGATACATACAGGCGATCCTTCCCAGGTAATGCAGCAGCTTGGCATCCAGCGCTTTGTTTGAAGTATGGGCGTTATGGAGAGCAGCATGAGCCTGCCAAAGCTCAACAGCAACGTGCAGAATACAGATGAAGACGAGCAGACGCTATTGCAGCTCTCTCTGCCTCGCGTCTGGTGCACCTGCATGAAACATTTCACAACAACGTAACACCTCGTGCTGCATGCAACTCCATCACTCCTGCAGGCAACCCACGGGAGGCTGACAACCTGCAGTATGTCAAGTGCTGGGATGATGCAAAGAGCATCTTTATCCGAGTGGGCGACTCCTGCCCCTGCCAGCAGAAGAAGCCGGACGGAACCACGCAGCCGCAGTTCTGGTGCTGCGGCGGCGCCAACCACATGGACCTCAACTACTGGTGCGTGCAGCCTGCAGGTTGATTGATTGCAGGATACTCGCAGGATGCTTGCACGATGGCTGTTTGCAGTGCAGCATCAGACAGGAGGCAGCAGCAGCAACCGTTGCAGCAGCAGTAGCGGCAGCATATTTCAAAGCAGCTGCTGAGGGTCATATTGCACCACATCTGCTTGTACGGCGACACCACAAGGCATCCCAGCAATAGCAGCAGCGCAACTCAACTCAAGCTGGCTACGTTATGTGAAGGGGTAAAACAAGAACAGGACAGCAGGCCAGGCGTGCCAGTGTATGCTTACTTCTGATGCTGGCACCGCTGGTGCTGCTGTTTTTGCTGCTGCTTGTGTGATTGCACTGCAGGGCATTTGAGAAGCTGGCTCATCCTGTCTACGGAGTAATTGGCGTCGAGTACAGGCCGGTCAACTGCCAGTCAAAGCAACCCCTCGAGTGAGTGGCCGGGAGCAGCGGCTTGCATGCAACACACAGCGCTGCAGTGCTGCGCGTCTTCAAGGATGTTGCCAACTTCTGGCAGCTGAGTCAACTGCATGGAATCCAGCCAGCCTTGCAGCTCTTTCTGCCTCGCGTCTGGTGCAGCTGCCAACCTTGCCTCAGCAATCGGATGTTTGTCACGCTTTGCACCAGCAGCAGCTGCTGCTGCTGCTGCTGCTGCTGCTGTTGCTGCCGCCGCCGCCTGAGCCTGCAGCCTGTGCCTGGCTTCATCAGCCCCTTTTTTTCTCTTTCAGTTTTTTTCTTTTGTTTTATACTTTTGACTGTGATGCCTCGTAATTGTAATAAATGCCTTTCTGCTGCTGCTGCTGCTGCTGCTGCTGCTGCTGCTGCTGCTGCTGCGCAGCCCCGTGCCTGGCTTCATCAGCCCCTTCATCTACAGGAACGATCTGGGCGCTGGCTGGGGCTGGCGGCCATACAACAGCAAGAACACAGTGGTAGGTTGAGGGCATGCACAGTGTGCAGATGACAGGCGGCTGTGCCACAATCCAGCAGTGCCACAGCCGTTTTGCGGTGGATGGTACGTCACGGCCTGCCCATCATGCAAGCCTCAGGCTGCTAGTGCTGCCGAAAAACACGATGGTGCTGCACAATCCGACTTTAGGCATCGTGCTGCACAGATGTCTCAACCTGCCTTCTGGTGCAAGCTGCCCACCTTGCTGCTGCTACTGCTGCTGCTGCTGCTGCTGCTGCTGCTGCCACAGATTCAGGCAGCCGGCGAGGGCCTAGATGGCAGCACAGCCACCTGCCTCACCTCATCCAAGGGTGGTGCAGTGGTCTTCACTGCACGGGACGCCTACAAGCCCGGCTACCAGCCATTTGCAAAGGCAGAGCGGCTGGACTTTTGGATCAAGTCCAATACCAAGAGCAGCGACGTGTATGCCTCCAGCACGCCCAAGGGGCTGCCGCCGCCTCTGAAGGTCTTCCTGATGAGCGTGAGTTCACAGTGTGAAGCTTTGGAGAAGGGCCGGTGCAGCGTGAAGCTGACTATGAAGTTTCCCGCGTTGTGCTGATGTGCACTGTGCTGTGATGGGTTTGGTTCCATGGATCTGGTCTAGTCAGGCGGTGCATCGGCTCCTTATACTGTCAGACAACGTTGCTGTTGTTTTGCTGCTGCTGCTGCTGCTGCTGCTGCTGCTGCTGCTGCTGCTGCTGCTGCTGCTGCTGCTGCCACCCGCAGGACAAGAAGAACCTCTGGTGCAACAAGGAGGTGCTTCTAAAGGACATCTATGCTGATGTACTGTTGTTGTTGCTGCTGCTGCTGCTGCTGCCGCTGCTGTTGCTGCCACCCACAGGATGAGAAGAACCTGTGGTGCAACAAGGAGGTGATGCTGAAGGACACCAAGTGGGTGGCACGCAAGGGCGACTACTATAAGTACGAGCTGCCGCTGTCGCTGTTCGAGTGCACAGAAAACAGCAGCGCCAAGTCCATCACCAATATCAACCGCGTGGACATCTCAAACACAAATGAGCGCGATGCAGACTACTGCATCGATGAGATGGTGCTGATCCCAAAGGGCTCATCAGGCAACAAGCCCAAGCAGCAGCAGCAGCAGCAGCAGCAGCAGCAGCTGGCAAAGAATGATCAGATTGGCTTGAATAGCCCAGCTTGGCAGCCGTGAGCTGTGCCGCATGTGTCTCGTGATGTTGCCGTGTGGTTTGCTGTTGAATTGGTGCGACACTGGAGCTGAGTGTGTGTGCGTGATCAACACCGGAACCTTGGACAGCTGCTGTTGCTGCTGATAGCAGGCGGTTGCGTTCAGGGTTGATTGCTTCAGAGAGATTGTGCGTAGTAGTGACAACTCGTGCTGCTGTCATCAGTCCGGAGTATTTGCAGCATGAGCGGCTGGGCCCCAGGCGCAGAATCAGTGCCTGGTACAGCAGGCCTGCAGCTGTACTCTAATACACTAAAGGCGCACCACAAGATCGTGTAGAGGTTGTTTTCTTCAGGGCACTGATGTTGCGCTGTCAGCACGCAAATGCATGTCCTTGTTGTTGCAACACACAGCTCGGCATGAGAGTAACTAGTATGGCCGTGCAGAAAGCATTTGTGACTGCGCACATAACAGTGCCGTGTTTGGGAAGGCCGTGGGTGCCAACAACATGCACAGCATGCGACTGATGTAGACCAGTAGTACCTTCATGTGCCTCATGATCAGCTGTCAGTGATTGAGTCCTGGTTAAAGTGTCACTTGACACGCTGCACAACACAGCCGCACAGCAATGTGCTGTGATAGCATAGCGTGTGATTTGCTCAACGTTGGTGTACACGCACTGCCGGGGTGTTTGTGGTACATATCAACGGTGGTCAGTATACATAGTTCCGTGCTTTTGAGCCTGCTGTGCCTGCTTAAACAGGCCGCTTGCGCGCCACACCTGTGAAACAGTTCCGTCAAGACAAGTTGTCTTCAAGGCGATGGTGGGGCCTTGCGCGTCTTACCTTGCGACGTTACGTTACGTTAGCAGCTGACAAACAATGATGGTGTTGCAGGGTTTTGCAGTCAGTATCGCTGCTGTGTACAGGTTGTGTATGTACCTGATGACTAGCTTTGTCATGCACTTGCTGGTGCCACAGAGCAGCCGCAACCTCATTTGTAACTGCCATTGTTCCACATTGAGCAGCTGCCGGTTCAGGCCTGAGAGCCCAGGCGTGTCAGCGCTCTGATGTTTTTGATGTCAGTAGCAACGGACTCAGCAGCACCACTGGTGCCCGGCAAGGACGTGTGTGGGCAGTCTTGTCTCAGGCAAGGTACAACCCTGCTGTGACGCAGTACAGCTCCTGTCAGTGTGACCACCTTGTAACGTTGTGGTTTTGTCAGTGTCCTGAGCCAAATCACCTTGCACTGGTGTTGCAAGGGGTTGAATTCAGAGCCAAGCCCAGCACAAATGCGAGGCATTTGTTCATAGCAACACCTGTGCACTGAAGCTGCTGTACATATATCTGCTGCGTTTGAATTGCCAGCCGGTGTCCGTGGAGCACGATGCAAGCAAACAGAACGGCGAGACAGCCTGTGCGCTATGCGTACAGAGGAACAGATGATGAGGACGATGGGTGCGTTCGCTGACCTAGCTGTCAGGCATCCGTCTATGCAGCCTGACGAGCAGCTTTATGCTAGATGCAAATACCATGCTAGGATTGTTTTGAAAATGGAGGTAAATGTATGTCTGTACTGGTGCTGCCAATGGGTGTGCTAGCACAGCAGCAGAAGTGGCAACACCAGCAGCAGCAGTGCTGCTGCTGAGCAGGAGCCCACAAAATCACAAGCACTGCTTCGAGCATTCCCCCGCTTTGTATGCCTTCAATGGCTATATTGTGCCACTTGATCGTATTGTGAAAGTGGGCGTCTTCATTTGACCACCCACACCTGTGGAGTCATTCTGCACCTTGCAGGCAGCCAAGCGCAGCACAGCAGCAGCAGGACGCAGAGGAGTCTTCCGCTGAGTCGGAAGCAGCAGTAGACCTTAGCAAAGCAGCATCACGCAGCAGCAGCAGCAGCAGCAGTAGCAACAGCAGCAGCAATGTCAGCAACAAGTCATGGCTAGACTCTGTCGCCTCTAGCATCAGCAGCAATCCAGCAGTTGCTGCAGGCGCAGCAGCAGGTCTGGCAGCAGTAGGCATCGCTGCTGCGCTGCTTGCGTTGCTCAAAAAAGGCAAACGACGGAGCGGCAGACAAACGCACGGTGGCAGTGTGCAGCAGTCGGATGCGGCAGCAACAGCGGCTGGTGCCAGCAGCAGTAAAGCCAGCAAAAGCAAGAAGCAGCCTGTGCCAACCATGCCAGGTGAGAGAGGCTGCTGGCATGGCTGCAGCATCAGTATCAGAGTAGCACAACAGGCCGGCAGCAGCAGCAGCGGCATTCGCAGGCACATGTGGAGCATAGGGTTGGCACACATCTGGAGCGACAGGAGAAGCCTAGCTGCGGCAACAGCAGCCAATAGCTTATGTTATGCAAGGCTACTGCTGTGTCTGCCATGGACAGATAGGCAAAAGCAAGATCACCCACAGGGCAACTGTCTCTCCAAGCAACTCCCATGCAGTCGCGGGCCGTGCTGATTGCAGCAAAGAAAGCCGGACAGCGGCAGCGAGGCAGCAGCCGCAGTACAGTGCTACAGCAGCTATTGCAAATCCAGCTTGTGTGGAGATCGCCGTCGCCTAATCCTTTTGCCGTCTCACCTTCCACCAACAACATATGAGTACCTGCCAACCCTCCTACTCCTGCACCCCAAGCACCCTCCCTCCTAAACCCAGGGCCCAACAGCAAGGTAAAACCCTCGCGCAGCTGTGCAGCTCTGGCTGACGGCTCAGCCGTGGTCATGCTGCGGCCGATCGCTGCTGACAACAGCTGCCTGTTCAACGCGGTGGGCTACACCATGCACCACAGCACCAACCGTGCGCCGTTTCTGCGGCAGGTGGTGTCGAGGGAGGTGTCCAGCGACCCCCAGGTGCGCTGGGGCGTGTTTCACGTTATTGAGTATCTCAGTGGGTCCTGTTCAGCAACCTATAAGGGGCTGCCGATCTGAAAACCAAACCAGCCTATAGGATAAGGGATGAATTGTGAAATACGTAGAAGCCAAACTGTTTTATGCGGGAGGTGTCCAGTGATCCATGGGTGCAAAGTGCCTGTGGCTGTCACTTGTAATCGACTGCTTGGATGCTGTTTGCAGCTGCTGTGAGATGCGCACACAGGAGTTTGCTGTCAGGGACAGTCCATAGAAACACATGCTTGTGTCCTGCGCGTGGGGAATGCGGCGTACTGCAGCTGGTTCATAATTGCTTACATGCCATCTGCCGCAACGCTGTGCACCTGCTGCCTGCTGCAAACACCTTGCAGAAGTACTCGCCTGTGTTTCTGGGCATGGAGAATGCGGCATACTGCAACTGGATCACCAACCCCGCTCACTGGGGCGGCGGCATTGAGCTGTCCATCCTGGCAGCACACTACAGGCGGGAGATTGCTGCCTGGAACCTGGCCACTGGCGCACTGCACGTGTTTGGGGAGGAGGAAGGTGGGCACCTGTTTTGGCCTGGTGTGGTGTACGTTTGGCGACAGTGCTTTTGCTTGGCGCGTGGTGGCCCTTGAGTGCCGTGCTGGCTGCAGCACCAAGGGGGCTGCTGAAGGGGTTGCGGTTACAAACTTGCATGTCATGTCAGGTATGCATCAAGCAATCCATCCTAGCAGTGCATTACAGGCAGGAGATTGCTGCCTGGAACTTGGCCACTGGCGCGCTGCACGTGTTTGTGGAGGAGCAAGGTGCGGCACACACTTGTGTTGTTGGTGATGTAGCGTCTGTTTATCGGCGTCTGTTTAACGGTGGTGGTGTTGGCTGGTGCGAGCTGGTGGCGGCTCTGCGTGCCATGTGTGCTGGCAGCAGAGCTGTTCGGGGTTGCTGCAGATGGGCCAACCATACAAGTGACTGTTATGTCGAGTGCACATCGAGCCGTCCAACCTGGCAGCGCAATTTAGGCGGGAGATTGCTGCCTGAAACCTGGCCACAGGCGCGCTGCACGTGTTCAGGGAGGAAAAAGGTGCGGCACACCTGCTGATGTAGTTAATCCAACGCAGATGCTGTTGCTGTCTCGTGGTGTCCCCGTGCTAGGCAGCAGAGCTGCTGGGTAGCTGGACGTCTGGGGCAGTTGTGCTGACGCAGACAGGCATCGGCTATGCAAACAGTGTCCTGCAAGCCAACTCGAAGTACAGTGTGCACACGCTTCTCCCTGTTGATATCATCGATGACCGCACACACCCTATGCAGTGCAGGTGTGGGTTTGGTGCACGTGTGCACATGGCAACAGTGCGACCTATGATGGTCCTCCTCATCCTCGCCACCTTGTCATTGTGTCTCTTTGCTGCCTGCTGCAATACCTGTGTCTGTCTGCCATCACTGCACAGGGTGCACCAAGCAAGTGATGATCATCTACAACGTTGTGCACCAGCGCCTGCCGTCTAATGCACTGCCAACGCCCTTTTGCTGCTCACTACACTCTTGTGATTGCCTGCCACACCTTTGCGCAGGCTACACCAAGCAGGTGATGGTCATCTACAACGGCGTGCACTACGATGCGCTGGCCATTGCAGCCTCGCCACGCGCAGAGCAGGATGCAGACATAACAGAGTACAACCCCCGCACGCGGCGCGGCAAGATGATCCTCGCGGCAGCACAGCAGCTGGTACGTGTGGGTGCTGCGCAAGAGTCAGGCCATGGCCTCCTGTACGACAGCTTTAGATGGCATTCGTATGGCAATATGACAATCGTGGGCAGGCCACGTTTGCCTCTGCTGCTGTGGCGCGTCTTGGCGCAGGGTTTTGGTCGCTGGGCAGTGACAGCAGTGTGTGTGCTGCGTAATCGCTGCAGGAAGGTGCAGGGGATGGGCGTGCCGTAGGCTGCTCCTGCAGGAGAGCGTATGGTGTTGCATGTTGGGTGCTGCGTGGCCAACTTGTTGTGGCTGACCTGCTGTGTACGCCTGTTGTCTATTTTTGGCTCCCTGCTGCAATCATCCTGCAGGTGAAGATGCACCTGAAAGGCAAGAAAACGCACCACGAGCAGCAGCAGCAGAAGAAGCAGGAAGAGAAGGCAGCAGCAAAGGCAGCCAAGAGCGGCAAGTTAAAAGAAGCAGGAGCCAACGGGCCGTCGCCAGCTGCTGCTGCTGCCAACGGCACAGCAGGGGGCGCAGAGGCAGGGGCTGGCCAGCAGCTGCTGGTGTGTGGCAGCTGTGGCGAGCAGGCGCAGGGGCTGGAAGCAGCAAAGGCACATGCAGCAGCAACCGGCCACACGGACTTTGAGGAGGTGGTTGCTGTGTGATTTCATGCTTCCGCGGCAGCTGCATGGTACTTGGGTATTCTATGTATAGCGTGACATGAGTTGCCATGCCAAGTTTAGGTTACTTGTGACGTGCGGCAGGTCTGTGAGCCCTGCAGTGCAAACTGTGCCTGGGGCATCGAGGCTCGGCCAGTGGGGCAAAGTTTGAAGGTGCTGTAACATGTCATGCAGTTGTCACGTCTGTGAAGAGGGTGATGTAGCCTGGCAGGCTTGCTGACTATTAACAGCCGCATTTTCATGACAGTTTATATCACATGTTGGTTTATGTACTCGGTGACGTACTTGCTGTTCCATTCCACGCTCATACTGAACAAGCTGCTGTGGCGCCAATATAGTCAGATCATCGGTCAGAGCTGATCTAGCACTTTCGTGTTCGTCAAATTCTTGAAACCAAGTAGTGCAACGCCGGATCGTGCATTCCCAGTTGAGGCGGGAGATACAAGCAGAAGCAGCAGCATGGCAAGCGCAGTAAGCGTGGTTGCTCGCTAGCATAGTGCCAGGATTACTACTTTATCGTCCTGGTTTACATCAAGTACATATCATGGCTTGCAGGGCTCATCCAAAGTGTCAGTGACATGGGAGGACCAGCAGAACATCAACAAGTTCAGCAACTTGTACTCAAGATTAGGGGACATTGAGCAGCAGTTGAAGGAACAGAAGGTAAGCATGCTATGGATTTAAATATGCATCATGTGCAGAGTGCAGCTGTGCTGCAGGCAAGGGCCGCGTCGTGCGTAATGCTTGTACCTCAGCGCACACACCTGCAGCACATGGGCACCCTGCAGCCCGCAGCACATGCAGTGCAGCTAGCTACAAATCCTCCAGCAACAGCCTAAATTACTATGTGTTCTCATCCTCTACCGCTACAGCTGCCTTGTCACTCGCAAGACTCCTGCACTGCGCACTTGTTGCTGATGCTGCCGTTGCATCACCTGTGCTGCACTGCCCTGCTGTTCTCCGCCTATCCTCTCCTGCGAACAACCTGCACCGCAATGGAAGGCGCCGGACAACCCGAAAGATGCCTCAGCAGAGCTCATGCTGCCTTGGCTTTGTTGCATCACCTGTAACGCCACTCTGCTCCTCTCTTCTCCTGCAAACTGCACCCACACAGCTGCACCCACCTGCCATGTTGCTCCTGTCCTCTCCCTGCCCGGCAACAGAAGCTGCTGGACAACCTGGATGATGCTTCAGCAGAGCTGATGCTGGCTGATGATGACGAGCCGGTGCGCATGCGCGTGGGCGAGTGCTTCTGGGGCATCGACAAGACAGCAGCAGAGGAGAAGCTTGAGGCGCTCACTGAGGAGGCGCAGCAGCACTACAGGCAGCTGGAGCAGCAGATGGCAGGTGGGTGCAGCTTGTGGAACTTGGTGCTTTGGTGTTTGGTGGTGAGGCGTTTGTGTACGTGTATGAAGTCTGTGTGTTTGTGTGGAGATGCAGCAGCAGAAGCAGACAGTTGATGGCAGGAAGCAGGTACTGTGGTTGGATGGGTGAGTGCTTCTGGGGCACCGACAAGACAACAGCAGAGAAGAAGTTGGAGGCACTCACTGAGGAGGCGCAGCAGCACTACAAGCAGCTGGATCAGCAGATGGCAGGTGGGCGCAGCGAGTGGGGATGCCGAGCGCTCTGTAGCGTTGGTTTACACTGCACAGCTTGGTTAGCTGTGTGTTTGTGTGAGCGCGTGCACAGCAGAAGGAGACAGTCAACGGCAGCCAGAGCAGCAGACAGCAGGTGTTTGTAGGCGGAGGGGTACTGAGCGCTGTCCGATGTGGGTTCAAAATGTACAGCTAGGATAGCTGTGTGTTCGTCTGAAATGGCAGCAGCAGAAGCAGACAGTAAACGGCAGCTGGAGCAGCAGATGGCAGGTGGGCGCATGCGAGTGAGGTGTCAGCGCTGCCAATGCTGATGTGCATGTGTACACCTATGAAGTCTGTGTGTCTGTGTGAGCAGATAACAGCATGAGCAGATAGCCCAATGGCAGGGGGCAGGTTTGGTGGTTGGGTGGGGCAGCACCCAGCAGCTGAGTTCATCATGTCGGGCGCCATCACCACAACCACCTATAGTAATTTTGATTGGTCTCTGAAGAATGTGTCGTCCACCTTTTATTTGGGTTCAAAGTGTCTGGATGCAGCTTGTGATCATGCAGCAGCAGCAGCAGCAGCAGCAGCAGCAGCAGCAGCAGCAGCAACAACGCATGCAGGTTGAAGATGTGTTAGCTGTTGCATGCAACGGGTGATGGGGCAAGTGCATGCGGGAGTGCTGACACAATTGACCAACACAGCTATGCTACATGCTACATTGCAACGACCGACGGCAGTTAAAAGCACTACATCTGACCGACATGCGTCTGTGTGGCACTGCCATTTCAGGCTGTGCACCACTGCTTCTTACCATCACAGCATGAACTACATCCAGGCATGCTGCTCTATGCGCTGTGTCATGCCGTGCTATGTGCCTAGGGTGACGCTGTTCTGCCTCCCACTGCTGGGTGCTGGCTGATCGAATCTGCGTGTTGCGTTCCTGCTGCTGCTGCTGCTGCTGCCGCTGCTGCTGCTGTGTTGTCATGCAGATGGCCAGCAGCAGCTGGGTGAGCTGCGCACACAGCTGTATGCGCGCCTGGGAGACAGCATCAACCTGGACACACCCTACACGGATTCCAAGTGATAATTTGGGGCCACGCTGTCGACTGCTTGAGCTTGGCAGGCGGGCAAGAAGATGCAACGCAGGCGCTGTGTTGTAGGGTGACAATTGTGACGCGCTTCGGTCACTTATTGGTTTGACGCGTGTGGGTGGGAGGGGGCACATGTGACATTTTGGGCGTGCGGGCACGCAACCGATTCATGCGGGTCAGGGCTCGCCAGTGGTTATTACACATCAGCTTTATGTGGTGCACTACTGTGGGATGCTGGTGATGTTGCTTAGGCATGGCCATTGGAGAAGGCACTGCTGCCGGTTACATGTTACTGGGATGCACACCGGCTGAAGATTCAATAATACTAGCTGTTGCAGAATCAGCCGCAGCAGATTAGGCAGCGCCCATGTTTGCACACCTCCACAATCTTTGTGAGAGGATCTGGGGTGGCGTGCTGTAGTAGTAAGTGGGCCACACACTACTGCTGTCGCATGTGTGCACTGTCACATAGCCGTTGTTGTGGGCTGGTAAGCTACACCAACATGGTCATGCAAAAGCTCAATGGTTCTTCAATGACAGCGGCATTGCATGTCATTCTGTTAACATTCACTGAGGCAACGGTTGTGAAGCCGATGAGCTTTCACCATAAAGGCTTTTGGTTGCAGCAACGTTGTACCAGTGACGTTGTTGTTTGAGCACACTGTCCTGCATTGCAGGTGCAAGGCAGTAACGTGGTGCCAACGTGACCGTGCTATTACTTATAGTATGTGGTTATTACAATGGCCTAGTAATTGCAATCACCTGGCAACATAACATTGATGCTGATGACACTGGCCTATCCGCCAGCGTACTTGCCAGTCACAACCCTGGGTCACCTGACGTGACAACCAAGATCATGCCTTCAAGAGTTGTTGCATTGTGGTTCAATGCTTGTAATGTATGCAATCGGCAAATTTCTTTATATAGAGTGCATCAACTGCGCTGCGGCGCACCCTGGCCCCAGCACTAATACTACACATGCAATCTAAAAGCGCATTGCTTGTCACCCCATTGCCTCAGGAGTGAGACGTCACTTATCATACTGCGCGCAAGGGTCTCTGAACAAAACCAGCTATGCAAACCCACCTACGCCCTGTGTATCCACCATCCCTAGGGACAGGCCTGTCCCCGTAAACAAGTATTGCTATCAAGGCATGCCTTGGACAGGCTGGTCCAGGGCCCTAATGCTCCCTACATGACGCATGGGGTCCTCTGTACAAAAACCCTACCACACCACCCTTCCCATCAACTCAGCAAAGCCTACTATTTGTGGCACAGTATCAAGCTGTGCATTTTGTGATGATTTCCAAGACCGCAACCCATACAAGGGTGAGCTGCTGCACAAACAATGTACAAGCTATAGCTATATATCGCTAGCTAGCCAACTGGCTATACGCACTGCTGGACAGTGCACGCTGTTGCGGCCATAGAGTTCAACCACTGCAATAAGCTGCTGGCTTGGCCGCTGGTGTGGCTGTTGCCGTGACAGTATCACCACAAAAAGAAATTAGCCACACTTGCATGTGCACAAACAGCGCATGCGCGGCAATTGTTCGCAATTCAAACAACATGGAAGTTGAATTCATCGCCTCATCATGCGTGCCATGTACATGGTATCTACATAGTGACAAGATCAGCTGTGTGATCCACAACCACACATTGCAGCCTGCTTGTTTGAAACCTGGAACTATCCACGCAACTGTAACCCATGCAACCTAAGTAATGCCCGGCGTGCCGCCTTGGTCTGGGAGGGTGACTGACCCAGACAACCGGTGATGAAAGCTGGTGCGGTCGAGCAGCCAGACCTCATAATATAAGCAGCCCACGGGCCCGCATACGCGTCCCGTGGTGTAGTAACATTTCCCTCGACATGGGACAGTCCCAATGCTGCCGCACAACTTCTGCATCTGTCTGAACCATGGACAATTGCACACCAAATCTATGTCCTAACACTGTTGCCAACATCGCTCAGGCCTGGCAATTCACCGGCCTCTATGGGGCATTGTATGCTACATGTACATGTGTGCTGGTGCTGAAAAAAGGCATAGGCATCATAAGCACCCGATGCCAATGGAACAACCCCATCTACATGCATCATGATCAGGCCTGACCAAATTGGCAGTTGGACTGCCCGAGCATTGCATTGAGTTGTTGCTGCCAGGCCCAGCATAGATCAAGCATGCAAAACCAGGAAACAGAGCAAGTTGAGCGATGGGCGGCGACTGCTGCAGCCCCTGCACAGGAACAGTTGAGCTGTCATTCCTGCCGCTTCCCAGCTGGCCACGATGATTGTTGCCATCGCAGTAGACCGTGTCACGATGAGCAGGAGCTGCTAGCATACACCTATTCACCCAATTGCCCCCCACACTGCTGACATTGACGCCATGCACAGCAGTAGCTGGGGTAAAAGTTGGTGGGTAGATGTTTGTCTTGTTGGTGCCAAGTTGGTCGGCATAGTTAAATCCAGGGCATACAACGATGCCATTTTGCAACAGTTGTGGTGACCACACAGATGGTGTCCGTGCTCAGCGCAATATCCTTGAAGGAAATTTAGCAAGGCGCACCCTCTGCATGTTGTGAGGCCCGCCCGCCAACACCTGCAAGCAGCAGCAGCATCCACCATTTGATGAACACGGTGTTCGCGCAATTGTTGTGGAAGGTACACGCTGAGGACTGATGTGTTTATACTGTTGGCAGGCCTCTCCTCACATGTGAGGTGATCACCGAAAAGTCACCATCTAGGGAGGAATAGCTTATGAGATGGGATGGCTGAATATTTGCCTGGAAGTTATGGTGAAGTTATGGTGAAGGCTTGTTTCAAGGTTTAGCGAGGCCTCAAGCTTCATGGCTGCAACACCACTTTCATACTTGAGGTTGGGGTTGCCCCATGTTGGCCTAGCTCTCAGAATACGGATGTAAGTGCAGCCTCACCTTAGCAGTATCGGTTTTGCTGGGGCGTGGGATTGCCAAGAACAGCACAGACTGTGCCGCTGCATATGTTGAGGTACCCAGGCGTCGTCACCAGTGCAGCAGAGGAGCTGCAACAGAAGCCTCCTGCAAGTGTGACACCCATGTGATGTGTGTGTAATTTCTGCACAGGAATGTGTGTTGTACGCCACAACATGTTGGTGTACACCAATCAGCATGCCTGCATAATCACCAACTCGGGCAGCGTGCGGCCGCCGTACATGCGAGCTGTACTGTACAGTCCAGTATAATGCTACATGTAGCATCATGATAGTGCGGTGTGTTGTCAAACCACGCGGTGGCCACGCAGCATGTCATATTCCGCCAGGGTAATGCTGCTTCCACGGCAGCCACTCTGGTCAGGACTCGTTCCCTAACCGTTCCCTAACCGTTCCCTAACCCTTCCCTAGCCATTCCCTAAAAGTTGCAGCAGCTGTTTCTCCCATATACAGAGCCTGTAGAGTGTTAAACGCACTGTAATATATATTATATTGTCTACTTGTACTTATTGAAGCTGGCAGCCGGGTAGGCGACCCTCACCATTGCTGTGCCTGCTCCTGCAGTGGGTCCTGCTGACTGCTGCTGCTGCTGCTACCAGTGCTGCTGAAGGTGCTGCGTGTTGTGCATCTTTGCCGTTGGATGAAGGACATTATGATTACGATCAATGTGCTTCTGCGTGTATCAGCGCAACTTGTGCTGCACTTCTGCACACTTCGAGTGGACCTGCCTGCGGCACTGAGCTGCAGCAGATGCAGCAGCTCCACTAGTGCCACGAGCAAAATCACGCTCACCAAGTGATGGTGCTCGGTGAGATGTTGAAATCAAATACAAAGCACACTCTTGTACGTGATATAATGCAAGCTCAGCAGTGCCGTCAAACATAGCTCTGTCACAGGTGTTATGCCAAGACATTTGACTGGGGCCGAAACAGATGGAAGCTCCATACGCGCAACTTGCCGCCTTCAAATCACAAAACGACACCCTCGTGCATTTATCACTTCATCTTGCGATTCGACGCTCCCGTAGCAACCTGCTGCTCCTGAAGCACTCACACGTTCGGTCTAAAGCATCGATTGGCCGGGCCTCGACAGCGATTGAGATGACTCATACATCACAAATAGCTACTGGGCCGGCAAGAGGTCTCATCGGGCGCTGCATGGATCGGATCAGTGGTGGTTGACCTTTAGTGCACTCGGTGGTTGCAGCAATGGGCGTTGTCTTGCTCAATCATCATCGATCGCGCAGCCCATATCCTGCAGATGTCAGGTGGCTACGGTGGCTGTCATCCCTGGACTGATCCGCTGAGGTTGGTGCAGCAATGGTGCTTCACAGTGCCAGGGGCAGGAGCTGTTGCTGCCTTTGCAAAGTGGCTGATGCAGTGCCTCCTCCAGGGGTTCTAAAGTGCATCATCTGCGTATAAAATGCTCGTGTATAGTAGCTATACTGCTTTGTGCCAGCAGCATGTGGAGGAGGCAGCAGCGCTGCCTGCTGCAGCACCAGGAGCAGCATGCTGTTTACAGCTATGTAGCCATGTAGAACTGCTCAGCCAAATGCCTCCTGTGATACGTGGGCACACCATATGCCTCCTGTGATACGTGGGCACACAACACTGTGCGGCGCACAAACAGAGCGCTGTCATATGGGACGATGCTGCCTTGCAGTTGCGTAATCACTGTCACGCTCGTGGAACAGTAGAGGTGAGAAGGGTTACCTGCTTTTGAGACGGCTGACCATGCAGCCCTGCACTTGTTACGTATGCACGCAGCTATGCACGCTGCAGCAATGATTGGCAGTCTATTACAGTTTGTAGGGCTGTCACGGATTCAACGCTGTCTGTGTGCGCAATGGCCTGACAGGCACTGCACAACTGCTTGGGTGTGCGCCTTTACGTATGTGCCACCTGGCTTTGTTTGCCTGATGTTGTTATGTGCAGAACTTTGTCTACCAGCAATGATACAACACAGGATGCACGCCTGCCTCAGGCGGCTGCTGCTCTACCGTTCTTGCGGTGCTGCCTCACTGCTGCAAGTGCTTGCAGGGACAGTGACACAAGTAAGATCATGTCAGCACAGCACAAACATGAGTTGAGCTGCAGCTGCATTGTTGGTGAACATAGCTGTTGTTGCTGCTGCTGCTACCCTTCGTTCTGCATGAAGCACCGGCCGCTGTTATCTGTTGCGCACTGGCAGCTGTGCAAGCAACCCTCGCATGCGGTGGATGCCGGCACCACTCACTGCACATGCCGCCCGCGCTGCCGCCATGCACGCATGCATGCAGAGCTGCTGCCGGCCGACTGCGTGTCAGCGCAAGAGGGCTTCAGGCGTGGCAGCGAGTCCCGGGCCAGCTTCCTGCTGCCGCTGCGGCCGCTGCCTGCTGACGTGAAGCTGCACACACTGTGCAAGGTGCGGGGGGTGGCTGCAGCGCCTGCTGCTGCTGATCCTTTTGTGTTGCTGGTGCTGCCTGCTGCTGCTACTGCTGCCGCTGTCTGTGATATAGCTTGTACAACCTGGCAATTGGCGTCAGCCACGTGCGCTTTTCTGGTTGCTGTATCCACCCCTGGTTCTTGGTGCTGCAAGCCCTGGCAGCTGCTGCTTTGTCAGTCAATTTCACACATGTCAGCATGCTAACAGTGCCAGGTGCGCTGCTGCCGCCGTGCAGGTGTGCAGCAAGGAGCGCGCCAACAAGTGCGCAGGCTGCGGCCGGGCTGCGTACTGCAGCAGGGAGTGCCAGACGCAGGTGCGGCATACCCCACAGCAGCAGTTGGACAGCCTGCACTGCGCGACGCTGCCAGCTGTTGAGCAGCGATGTTGTACAGCACTGCTGCCTGCTGGCGCCTTTTCTGCTGGGGCGCAGTGCTGCAGCATTGCACAGCATGCCGCTGCTGAATGCACCAGAGGGTCTGACTATGCTGCTGTGGGCGCTGATGTTAACAACATGAAGCATACCCTCTGCAGGCCCTGACAGGTTCTGCGGCTCAGCAGCAGCTACACTTGCTGTGTGGGCGACATGTTTCTGCGCCTAAATAATCAGCACCACATCTGCAGAGCCAGCAAGGCATGGCAGATGGGCAGAGGTAGCATGGCACGGCAAGCCGTGTTGAGCAGTTCAGGCGTTGCAAACAGCTTCCTGTTGCAACAACTCAAACACCCATATGCTCTGCGCTGTTGCCTGCCTGCGCTCGTCGACCATGCAGGCTGCTGGCGCACTCAATGAGAATGGTGTATGCAGAGGGCCAGCAGGCGGGACAGCCGGAGACAGCTGCAGAGCACGATTACAGGACTAGCAGCTCAGGTGCCAGCTGTCTCCACACCGCTCAACCCCTTCGCAGGTATCGCTCCACCGCAGGTGCAACAGCAGGCCCCACAGCTGCAGCAGCAGCAGCAGCATGACCCACAGCTGCAGGAGCAGCAGCAGCAGCAGCAGCATGACCCGGAGCTGCAGGAGCAGGGCTCAGAGCTGCAGGAGGAGTCTCCGCAGGAGCAGCAGGGCTTGCCAACAGGATCGCAGGTCGCAGATCCTGTTGCATCAGCGCTGCAGCAGGTGGGTTCCAACTGCAGTTCTTCATTCTTGCAGGCGGCCTATGTGCATATATCATGACTTGATGGGCAGGATCTGTCGCATGCACTTGCAGGAGCTTGCATGCAAGGCAGCGGAAGAGGTGTGTTGGGATAAGGTCCAGCAGTAGCTGCTGTCTGGTTCTGCTGCACATGGATGTTGTACGTCAGCATGATGAACCGACTGTGGCTCGTTCTCTGTGTGGTCTCTGCCTTGCTGCCAGCTCGTCAAGCCGCTGCTGCCAGCAAACAGGGCAGCAAGGGCCGCAGGCCGTGTGCCTGGCAAGGCCTCAGCGCCCTCAGCAGCAGCTACGACAAAGCCGCGCAAGCTGTCTGGGACCAAGCAGGCGCTCGGCCAGCAGCAGGGCAAGCAGCCGGGCAAGCAGCAGCACAGGAAGCGCAAGCGAGCTGGTAGTGAGGGGTCTGCTGGCACAATATCCTCAGATGACGAGCGAGAGTGGCTTTCATCAAGTGCGCGGACCCAACTGTGACGACGGGGCAGCAGCTGCGCCGCAGCACACGCAGTGCCACTGCTGGCGCTGCTGGTGGTGGTGTCGAGGCGTGATGCGTGGGATTTTGGACCTTTGAAGCTACTTGATTGATGCAGGAGAAGATGACATGTTTTGCTGGGTACCTAATCATTGACATCAGACGCTGCAACATGTTAACTTGCTGTGGCACGTAGCTACGTGCCATGGTTGCAGAACAGCAAGGTTGCAGCTGCTGTGCCTTCATCATGTGGATCAAAGACCAACACTCTGTGCCAGTGTATGTTTTACTGTATAGCATATGTATGGTGCGTTTGATGCTGTTGGCAGCAGCATCACGTTGCTGCTCAGGCATGCCCCATATGCTGCATATGCATGGCACTGCGAGGCCACCGAGGTCGGCGCACCGAGTCACGGAGCTGCTCCAGTAGTGACCCGTGTGTATGACAATGGTTCCGATCATGTTTTATGCGTGTAAAATGCCGCTTTACAGCTGTTTCGCGATACAGAAGAAATAGGGAATCCCTATCAGGTTAGGGAATCCCTATTAGGGACGCCATTTGTCCCTAATAGGGATTCCCTAACGGTTCCCTAACCACGATATAGGGAAGCCTTAGGGAATGGTTAGGGAATGGTTAGGGAAAGCAGTTGTAAGTGCAGTGAGCACCCCCTCCCTCCTTTCAGCCTGTGTGTCGGCTATGGGTGGTGATGGCACAGTGATCCTGTATCAATTGCTGCTACCAAGCAGCGAGGCCGACAATAGCACTGACAGTGACCGCTTTGAGCGATGCCACATTGCTATGATATGTGCGCATATTGGCCTAGGCTGAATCGGCATAATTGATTAATGGCTTGATGCATTGTCAACAAATATGTAGGTTGGTGATTGAGTGATCGTGTCCCCACCATTATAGAAGCCATAAGGTACAGCGCCGCCAGTGCACTTGCTGTTGATGACAGAGCACTTGGGGTGGCCTTCAGGGTTGGACTTGCTATCAACGGCACATGTGAAGCCGGTGCAAATATTGCCGTCCGTGAGCTTGTCACAGCAGAAGCCGCCCGCGGCGCGGCCGTAAGCACTCCATTTGGGGGGGCAGGCCAGAGGACCCCCTCCTAGAAGAGCACCAGAAGCAAATGCTTAATCAGTATCTTGGTATTCATTGAAATCTGCCTAAAGAGCAAAGCAGTCTGCATTTTTAATCATCAACATATAATGATGTGTTTAGTGTGCATGTGCTTGCATGAAGGCAGGCCGCGCATCATTAGAAGGCCTATGATATCATCACAAAACTGTTGTGAGAGGTTGATACAGCATAGTATGCCACCATAATTTTTGCCAGAGCACCCACCAACGGAACACGCTTCTTGATTGGTTCTAGCTTCACCAACCATACTGAAGCCTACTAGGCCAGCAAGTGGCAGCACACCACACCACCTCACACCTGAGCAGTAGCCATGTCCTTGAAGTGAGTTATTGATGGAAGCAACGCAGATTGCTGAACTAGGAGGAATACATTCGTTGGGGAACCCAGCCGTCGTGCCAAGTGCAGCTGCGGATCTGCAACAGAACCCTCCTGCAAGCGTCACACGTGCATGTACCAATAGCATGAGCATGGTTTGTAATAAAAACAAGCAGCGGGTACAAGGCATGCAACTGATACTTGCAAGTGAGAGTAACCGTGATAACAACAACTAAAAACCACATATCAAAGCAGCATTGTATGATGGTCGGGAAAACAGATGACCAGCTGGCCTGCACATGCTGTGTTTCAGCGAAACCTCAAATTCTGAGAATTGTTGAGGCAGCACTGCCCAGTTGGTCATCAGCGCTGACCAATAATGAGCTCATGCTTGCAAGGTGCATCTCCCGCTGTGATGTTGTGAACGTGCTAGCTGTGCAGTGGATAAATGTCGTAAAGCATATTGCTGAAGGATGCACATGTTACTTGCTCAATTGCTGGTACTCTTACCGGCATAGAAGCCATATGGTACAGTGCCACCAGTGCATAGGCTGGTGATCTGGGAGCACCTAAGGAGGCCCCGGGGGTCGGGGTTGGTATCGATGGCACAAGCGTAGCCGGAGCATGTGGAGCCAACTACGAGGTTGTCACAGTAGAAGCCTCCCGCACCCGCTCCATAGTAATTCTATTTGGGAGGACATGGGCCTAGGAGCAGCCGGGCAGCAGTGAAGATTGTAGGCCATCAGCAATTTGTGCAGTAGGAGACCTGAAACCCCCTCTCTTAAACCTTGACAATACCGCCATAAACACAAGTTAGACATCCTGCAAATGTGAAAACATTCCATTACATTACATTACATAAAACGTGATTCTCTTGCCAGGAGAATGTGCGGCACATTCTGCTCACCTTGCCATAAGGCTGACATATGCTTGCAAACTCTGCAGATGTTATGATTCATCCTGGCCATGCATCTACCTACACAGCTGCCAAGTATGCCTGATTCACAGCCCCCACAGTCACTGAGTGCTGCACAAGAGCCGTACAATACTCTCAACCTTGACCAACTGTAGAACCACATACGCAGATGAGCCTAATTGATGACAGCAAGAAAATGTACAGCCACACGATCAACACAGCCAAACTCGAGCCCTGCAAGAAACAAGTGCACAGCACCGGCGAGCCAGACCATCGGGAATCCCACGCCTCAGATGAGTACACGACAACAATCAGACTGAACACTTTGGATACCACCTCACCTGCTTGGCAGCTGCCAACAACTGACCATATGCCAGAGGTTGTGCAGGTGGCTCTGTAGCTGCCCGTGAAGCCTGTTGCACAATCAGCAGTGCAGGTGCCTGCCAAGGCTGTGCCGCAGCCCTGCCAACCGTTGCTGTTTGCCTGTGGTTGTGGTTGATCAGAGCAGCTCACAACCACTTGCAGGTTTTACAGAGACAGAGGATACACAACACAGACAAGTCATGGAATGGTAGAAGCGTTGGACATGCGCGTTGTTCCTTAGCTTGCATATTACAAAATATGCTGTAAGGTGTACTGTACACGTGCAATGGGTGATGGTTGTTGCTTGTGCGGTAAAGAACTGGACCTCCACCTACTGCACATTGCTGCTCTGTTGGTGTGGTTTGCACTTAGAGCAAGCTGCCGGTGAGGTGGGGTGCCGTTGCGCACCGCAGTAAGACGTCTCTGGATATAACATGAGAGATTTGGTGCTCAAGCGTGTACAGTGTGTTTTACGGTGCTCACTCTCCCTTTCTGGTCTCAGACTTGTGTTCAACCTGTTGTGGCTCATACCATCCAAGATGGTGCCAGTACCCACATGTAACTATCCTCTCATATATGGCCTCTGCCACCGCTGCATGCAAATCGTAGGCACTGTCAGACCACAAATGGCAGCTGTTGCACGCTCCCAACTAACCAAACGCTTCTGATAGCACCTGACCTGCTTGGCAGCTGCCAACAACTGACCATGTGCCAGAGGTTGTGCAGGTGGCTCTGTAGCTGCCCGTGAAGCCTGTTGCACAATCAGCGGTGCAGGTGCTTCCCAAGGCTGTGCCGCAGCCCTGCCAGCCGTTGCTGTTTGCTTGTGGTTGTGGTTGATCAGAGCAGCTCACAGCCACTTGCAGAGTTTACAGGGACAGAGAATACACAGCATATACAAGTCATGGCAAGGTAGAAGCGTTGGACACGCGTGTTGTTTCTAAGCTTGCATATCGCAGCAGATGCTGCAAGGTGTACTGTGCACGTGCAATGGGTGATGGTTGTTGATTGTGCAGCACGAGCGCCTCACGTTTGCCGTACGCTGCGCCTTCCAAAATGATCAAGGCCAAACACGGGTACAGAATCTCCAAGAATTATTTCAGAAGACGCCGAGAGCCTAACTCGATCGCAGGCAGTTGCTATGAGGGTTGAGTCTGTGCAGCTGCGACCCGCGCCGGTCTACAGCAGCATCAGTTGCATTACTGCTTTGAACTAAATCTTTAACAGCCAGGATCACGTCGAGCAGTGATTGGGGTGCCTACTTTTGAGGCCGCATACATTACATTACATTACATTACTTTTGAGGCCGCACTTCGCTAGCGAAGTCACCAGCGCTGGTGACCAGCATTGTTCCCGCGCATGCGTGTTGATCTCAGGTTGATGGTTGATCTACGTTTTTGAGGGCTTCACAACATCTCCAATAATGTTTTGAGCCTGTTGTAAGGAGACAGGAACAGGCAGGGTATGTTATACCCTTCTTCTACGGATTAATCCGTATACCCTTCTTCTACGGAATATTCCGTGAGTCGCACGCAGGCTTCCATGGCCGTTCTGCAGGGTCGCCGACAACGACCAACATGAAGCAGCAGCTTTTCAGTTTGTTTACGCAAAATAAGTTGCCATGCAATCCTTGTGTACGGCGGCAAACTTTGCGGGCACAACTTCACTGTTACAGGCCTGTAGCAAGTTCCCCAGTGGCCGAAAATCGTGCAGCAAACTGTCATAATATTTAATTGCCTTTAAGTATTCTGCTTCAACACAGAAACCCAGGACACGCTCAAACCACACAAGATTTAGTGCTTCTAGTGACAGCTGCCAGCCGCTGACACCCGGTGTCTGCCTGCCAGTGTTCCTCCATGGCAGGAACTTTTGCATAAATCCATCGTCTCGGATACGACACGTGAAACATCACTCTAGCATGCAGAGGGCAAGCAATGAACACCTGTGCCATCCTCCTGCAGCTCCTGCAGCCGCCGCGCGGCTGATCAGCGGCAGTGCGGCTGCATGGATTGATTCCACGCTGTGACTCACTCCCGTGACGGGTGTGGAAGCAGGCATGCGGTAGCTCCGTGTACTCAACTGGTCATCACGCAAGCGCAAGCGTGCGTGTCCACAACAAAAGCAGGTAACAGGTAATGTGACATGCAGCCATCATGGCGTGAACTCAAGTTTGAAGCTGTGCCCATGAATCACATATTCCTGGCCTGCGGCCACTGCCTTCATCATACCAGCAAAATATAACAGCGACAACTGCCAGTGGTGTTGGCAGCACTGCAGTGTATCTACACGCACATCCTTGCAGGTCCCCAACCAGCACCACATCCTGAAGCCGTATAAACGCATCCTTTTACATGCACCGTCTCCCTGAAGCAAACCACCTGTTGGAGCACTGCTGGCGTGCGTGGCACGCACGATATGTGACTCGCAGAGCACAAGCACAGCGGCATCAAACCAGAGCAGCTGACCACTTCAATTTAGGTTGTACCACGTGCTAGAAGCTCCACTAGAGCTGTAGTACCAGCGCACACCAAGCAGTAGATGTAGTACATGGCGGCATGTCAAGCTCACATGGAAATCTGCATGCAACCGCAACATGCTGTTGACAGAGCAACTTCATTAAATGCAAAACAAGGGTTACAAGCAAGCTGTGTGGTGCGTCGCACATTTGACGGTGCCCATGTTCACACAAACATCTATCATGCAAGCAGGAGTAACATGAGCATGTCATACAGGGTATACTGCGCAATGCGCAACAGACTGAGCTTCAGAGCCCTTTCCAGCCGCAAGACGCAGGGGCAGCGTCTATCTGTAATACGCTAGTCAAGACAACCTGCTTGCAATCACGTGTTGCTGCTGCAAGCACCGCTGCTCACAACCGCGCCAATCAGCTACATGGTATGCACGGCATGCGTGTCGTCAACCAGCAGCTACAGACCTACCACAAAACGCGCATAGCACAGCGCACATCACGCAAGCAGAGTCATTGCACCAAAAAAGCAGGATGTACTGTACACATGTGCAGCTGCGGAGGTGCAGAGCTGCGAAGCAATCAGCAGAACACAGTGGCAACATTCCTGAAATCCGAACTCCAAGACACTCAGTTTCGGCACATTGCGCTGCAGTCACTGCTGCGTATGACTGCTACGGCTAGCCGAATGGTGTGCACTGCATGTACGCTGTCATGCAGCCGCTACAAGCCCAACACAAAACCCGCATAGCACAGCAGCAGCGCGGCCAGCACACTCTTGCAGTAGAGCATCACCAGCACCAATCCAACCGCACCAACCACCACACCAAACATCAGGCGCTGCAGCTTGGGAGGGCGCCCTGCATCCAGCGCATGCGCATGCCCTCCGCCACTGCTGCTGCTGCTGCTGCTGCTGCTGCTGCTGCTGCCACCACCGCCACCGCTGCCGCCGCCAGCGCCGTTCCTGCCCCCGCCGGCAAAAAAGGCAGCAGCTGCTAGTGCTGCCGCAGCAGCCATGCCTGCAGCTGACGTGCTGCTGAGCATACCGTCAAGCATGCTGTGCTTATCTGCACCTTTGTGCGGTTCAGCAGCATTGATTGCATCGCTGCTGCTGCTGCTGCTGCTGCTGCTGCTGCTGCTGCTGCTGCTGCTGCTGCTGCTGTTGGTTGCAGTGGAGTCAGGCACAGGACGAGATGGTTGGGCGGTGGCTACAACATCAGCATTGCGGAAGCCCCAGCCTGTAGCAGCAGCAGCGGCAGCAGCAGCACATACTGTAGCAGGTCAGCTATGAAACACCAGAGAACAGGAGGCGCGGCCGGTCACAACATGAAACTGAACCTGACAATCAATTGACGCAGCACTGTGCACGCATGTACATGCGGTTCAACATCAGGGACAGGCTGCCACATGCAACTTGCATTGAATGTGCAGCATACAGCACTCAAGGTGCCTGGCATGAAGCATCACGGATTCAACTGCAGCAATACATCAACAACTACAGACCACATACCTTGTAAAGGTACCTGCCGCCTGCCACTGCTCTGTGCGTGTGCCCAGGCCTGCAGCTGCTGCCGCTGCTGCTGCCAGTGCTGCTGTTGCTGCCGCTGCTGCTGCTCCAGCCACTGCTGCCAATCATCCACCAGCTCATCCACTTCAGGCTTGATGTAAAACACGCCAGAGGTGCCTGTCTGGCTGTAGCATACATGTGGAGCTCCTCTGCCAAACCTGCTGTGCCCCATCTGCGCATACTTCAATGGATGAGGGTTTGGCTTGTGCAGCTGCTGCTGCTGTTGCTGTGGGTGCTCTGAATCCTGCGCCTGTAGCTCTGCTGCTGCATGACGTGAATTCAAACCGCTATCCTCCTCACTGGACTGCTCTGAAACACGGAACGAAGTCCGCACATTGCGCTGGACAACTCTCCTGTCAACGACAGGAGCACCGCAGGCGCCGGCAGCTGCGGAGCTGCATGCATGCTTACGATGGCATCGAGTAGCTTCCAAACAAGGCATGCAGCCGTGAATCAGGCTGGCCTGCATCCTGAGCGGGCGTCCGAGTAGGTTTCGAGCAACTGTTCCGACACTAGTGATGGTCCAGGAAGTTGCGACCTCTTTGCATAATGATAGCAGGTAACAAGGTTGGCGCTCAAGACGTTGACTGCTTCTCACACACGGATCAAGTGCGTGTTGTGGTTTGCCCGGTGAGCTGTCTATGATGACAGCTATGACAATGTTAGTGCAGACTGTGCATTGCCCTGCTGCAGAAAGCTGGCACACGTGCGTTGAACTTGATAGCTTGCTTAAGGTAATGTCCGCCTTGCTGCTGTTGCAGAGACCAAGGTAGCGAGCGTGACTTGTGTGCTCAACCTCAACACGCCCTTCACTCTGCCAGTGCTGCTACAGCTGCCATGTACTGCGTTGGAAGCGTCCAATACTGTATGCAGCCACCGAAAACTCGTTGTCAGCCACCCTGTAGCAGAAGCTGCAGTCAACAAGGCAACCTTTGGGTGCAGCCTGCACCGTGCAGGTTGTCAGTGCCACAACCCTGCTCTTGCACCTCTGCATGTCAGGTCCTTGGACCACAACAGTCACAGGGTGTTGAAGCAAGGTCTAAAGTCTCAATGTATTAGATACATAAGACACAGTTGCACTTGGTTCACTTCTCCTGCCACGGGCGAGTCGCAAGCAGTTCGACTGACCGTTCAGTTCTTGCCACACATCAAGCTTTGATCAAGCCGTGTAAGGAACCTCGATCGCCAATGGTTGCACGTTTACTGCTTTTGGCAGGCCAGCGGGCTTTGCAGAGCCCCGTGCAGCAGCTTCTGCCACCCTTGTGCCACGGGCTTCAACTGCAGCTCGGCTTGCTCAGCCAGCAAGCGTATGGTAGCAGGCTTGGCGGATCTGCACTCATAGGGCAGCATAAAACGTTTACGAGCAGCGCACCTTCCCTGTACAATGGACGGTTCGGCAGGGAAGGAACACCTTCAAGCTACTACGCACCCCCTCGGGCCCCAACCAACTATGGCATTAGGTAAAGCATCAGCTGCCCGCTGATAAGCTGTGTGTTAGACCCTTCAAACAGTTTGTCTGCACTTCTGTCAGCAGCCAGGCAGACCAGGTGCATGTTCTAGGCACAGCTGTGGTGCATTACGCTGCTGCTGCATCCCATCTGCATGCAAATGTACTGCTTGGCTCACCACGGAACAGGTGTGCATGCTGAGCTTGGAATGCAATCACAGCTGATGGCAGCTTGTATGTTGCAGTCACCGAATGGCCCAGTGCCTGTCCCTTGACATACAGCATTCAGAAGCAGTACTGGCAGAGCCATCTGGGAGTCCGGCATTACTTACCTGTTGCTTGTGCAGTTGGCAGCGCCTCCTGCATCGTGCAGTGCACAAAGTGCCGAGTTGTGTTGTGCAAGGAAATAAGGATGTATGTACACTGGTGCACTGTTGCTGCTTTGTGCTGCAGGGTCGTGCCTGAGAAGACCGCATTTGTTGTGGAACGGTGAGCAGCAGCACAAACAGCAGCAGCTGCATGGCGGGTCAGCAGCAGCTGCAATGTGCGGTATCCCTATTGCTGTGACACTGCAGTGCGTCTCAGCCACATGCATTGGTAACAAATCAGACTGACTGCTGCCATGCAAGCAGCAGCAACCTGCAACGCTTCAGCTGTGACATCTCCTTCCACAACAGGAGAATTAAACTGGCATCTCTACTTTGGTGTGCTGCAGGTTTGGCAAGTTCAACCGGGTGCTCGATGCTGGGCTGCACTTCCTGGTGCCGCTGGTGAGACTTGGTTTGGGTTTTGAACGCTTCAGCTGGAATGTATTCAAATTGAACGCCGCGGCTTCCTCTGTAGTGGTGTTGATTATGTTGCCCGTCACACGCCAGCAGCAGCAGCAGCCGCGCCAACAGCAGCTTCAAATGTCGATTCTGCAGCACTGCCACTGTGGTCCGCGTTGCTGGCGCTCTTACTGCCTGTCGCTGTTGCTGGCACGCCCTCACTGCTCTCACCATTGCTCTTCCCTCTTCTCCTCTCCCCAGGTGGACAAGATTGCGTTCGTGCACACGCTCAAGGCGTCAGCACTCACGCAATGCCCTGCTGCTAGCCTGTCTGCTGCTGCTGTTGGGGTCTCCTGCTGCTGCTGTTGGTGGTGGCAAGTAGGTGGACAAGGTTGCTTACGTGCACATGCTCAAGGTGTCAGCACTCACCTGATTGGATCCTGCTGCTGCCCTCTCTGCCGCTGAATGCTGCTGCCACCCCTCAGGTGGACAAGATTGCGTACGTGCACACGCTCAAGGAGCTGGCCATCCCCATCAGCCACCAGACCGCCATCACCAAGGACAACGTGACCATTACCATAGACGGCGTGCTCTACGTCAAGGTGGGCAGAGCAAGTGGTTGATCCATGTTGTTGGGGTTGTTAATGTATCATTGCCGGGTGGAGCCAGCAAGGACAACGTGACCATCACCATAGACGGCGTGCCTCACGTCAAGGTGGGCATCGTGTGAACTGCGCACGAACACACACTAGGCGAGCGTGCTATGCATTTGTGAGCACACGACAACTGCAGGCAACTTCGTGTTGGCCCAGCAAGCAGCGCATGGACTCCATGTGAATTGCCAGCATGCAGGGGCAGCTGTTGTAATGTGACTGTTGCCCGAGTGGACCTAGCACCAACTGATGTGCTGCTGCTGCTGCTGCTGTTCAGGTGATGGACCCAGTCAAGGCATCATATGGCGTGGACAACGCGCTGTATGCTGTGGGCCAGCTAGCGCAGACCACCATGCGCAGGTGTGTTGGGTTGCAGGGGGGCTGTGCTGTCCCAGGAGGGCTGTGCTGTCCCACAATAGAGCAAGACGGCGACACATATTATTATCAAGGCGCACGCCTCTGATATCACAGCAGTCAGGAAGTGTGAGAATCTGTGTCCCGGAGAGGCAGATGCGCTGAGGTGCCCATCCAGCCGCTCTTCCTAAGCTGGGCTTCACTCTCGTGCGCATCTCATTCATTGACCTTAGTGAGCAGGGCTGGATTGCGCTCTTTTCTTGTGCTATCCGGTTTGCCTTGCAGTGAGCTGGGTAAGATCACGCTGGACAAGACCTTTGAGGAGCGTGAGGCGCTCAACCCTGTCACTCATTTCATCCAGGCGCCTTATACTAAATTCACTCTTTTTCTTGCTGTCACTTGTTCCCTGCAGCGAGCTCGGTAAGATTACGCTGGACAAGACCTTTGAGGAGCGTGAGGCGCTCAACCCTGTCACTCATTTCATCCAGGCGCCTTATAAAAAATTCACTCTTTTTCTTGCTGTCACTTGTTCCCTGCAGCGAGCTGGGTAAGATTACGCTGGACAAGACCTTTGAGGAGCGTGAGGCGCTCAACCTGGCCATTGTGGCCTCCATCAACGGGGCGGCGGAGGCATGGGGGCTGCAGTGCTTGCGCTATGAGATCAAGGACATCACACCGCCAGAGGGTGAGGCGCAGCAGCAGTGCATAATTCATAGCAACAGCGGCAGTAGCAAGAAATATATTGCTGCAGTCCATGCGCTACGAAGTGAAGGGAATCACATGGCTTGCGGGTGCGGCGCTGCAGCATTGCAGAACAATGCAGCAGCAGCAGCAGCAGCAGCAGCAGCAGTGAAGTGGACATATGCTGCTATGCTACGAGATCAAGGACATCACACGGCCAGAGGCTGAGCAGCGGAAGCAGCAAACGATACACAGCAGCAGTGAACAAGCACCAGCAGCACGAAGCAGCAGCAGGGAGTAGCAGGTTATGTCTGCCTTTACTTCGTGCAGGTGAGGGCGCAGCACGGCGCAGCACAGCGCAGCACTTCACTTTGCAGCACTCACATTGCTCATGTGATCTGTTGCCTTCCCGCCTGTTTGCGCAGGCATCATCACGGTCATGGAGCTGCAGGCTGAGGCGGAGCGCTCAGCACAATGCACATAACTGCGCTTGTCAAGGCTTCAACATCCCTGAGATTTTGTGTCTTCCTTTCAACTGCTGCTGCAGGCATCATCACGGCTATGGAGCTGCAGGCTGAGGCGGAGCGCCGCAAGCGTGCCAGCATCCTTGAGTCTGAGGGTCAGCGGCAGGCGGTCATCAACGTGGCAGAGGGTAACAAGCAGGAGGTGCGCAGGCCTATTGTATATGTTTTGTGCTGCGTTCTGTTTTCAAGTGTCGGGGTCAGCATTTTGGAGTCTGAGGGCCAGCGGCAGGCGGTGATCAACGTGGCCGAGGGTAACAAGCAGGAGGTGCTGCCATGCTGTAGTGTTGGTATGTTGTGCGTCATGTATGCTTTTCGAATATGACAGCACCACTGTCTGTCATATTGTGCCCTTGTGGTTTGACTGTTCATCATGCAATCCACATGTTGGCAACTGCCAGAAAGCATGACATCATGCTCATTCCTTTTTCTAAATTGCAGGTCATCCTCACCTCTGAGGCCTCGAAGCAGGCCACAATCACCAAGCCAATGGGAGACGCAGAGGCCATCACATGGCGCACTTGTCACATTGTCGCACCTTTGGCATGTAACTGTTATTTCTTGTTATGCAGGTCATCCTTACCTCCGAGGCCTCCAAGCAGGCCGCCATCAACGAGGCAATGGGAGAGGCAGAAGCTATCACCGCACGAGCACAGGCAACAGCAGCAGGCATCCGCATGGTTGCTGCTGAGCTGGGGGCATCTGGCGGCGCGTCTGCTGCGCAGCTGCGTGTTGCGGAGCAGTATGTGGAGGTGCGTAAACCTGAACTACATTTGGGGTAGTTGCTAGACGTTGTGGTTTGACTGGTCTTTAGGCATGTGACTGCCATGTGTCGGCTGAGTTGCCTGTGCTTCGCAAGAGACTACTGTAGGCGTGCTAGCAGCAGGCATCCGCATGGTTGCTGCTGAGCTGCGGGCAGCCGGCGACGCATCTGCTGCGCAGCTACGTGTGGCAGAGCAGTATGTGGAGCGTGCAACTGTGGCTTGCAATTTGGCTGCTTCTTGTGTACAGTGGCATGCAGTAACCGGCAAGTGGCATGCTCACTGCTACATGTGGACACGGGTGCTGGGTGTATTGGAGGTTGCTGAGGAGCAGAACTTACTCCTGGCGTTGGATGACACCGCGCGAGAGCTGCATTCTCACCCCTGCATCGCTGCCATTTACCTGTTTGATGAATTTGAACCCTCTGTCAAACCACACAGGCCTACCGCCAGCTGGCCAAGGAGGACCACACGCTGCTGCTGCTGCTGCTGCCTTTTGTTTATTGTACAGCCGCATGATTCCCTATCCTAGTTTGCTGCCACCCGCCTGTTTGAACCATCTGTTAAACCATGCAGGCCTTCCGCCAGCCGGCCAAGGAAGGCAACACACTGCTGCTGCTGCCTTTTGTCTATTGTATAGCCGCTGATTCCCTATCCTAATTTGCTGCCATCTGCCTGCTTCAACCCTCTGCTAAACCAAGCAGGCCTTCCGCCAGCTGGCCAAGGAAGGCAACACATTGCTGCTGCCTTGGTCTGTTATGTAAGCCGCATGATGCCCAGTCCTTGATTGCTGCCATCTGCCTGCTTCAACTCTCTGCTAAACCATGCAGGCCTTCCGCCAGCTGGCCAAGGAGGGCAATACACTGCTGCTGCCGGCCAATGCAGCTGACCCAGCATCGATGGTGGCCCAGGCACTGTCTGTCTACCAGACCATGCAGCAGCACGGCCCGCAGCAGCAGCAGCAGCAGGCGCTGCTGCCAGGCGAGGGGCGCAGCAGCAGCGGCGCAGCCGGCGGCGGCAGCAGCAGCAGCAGCAGCGGGGGATCTGGCGGTGGTGGCAGGGGTGGTGCCGTGACAGCATCAAGTGTGGGAAGCAGCGGCAAGCCTAGCGGAGGGGCGGGAGGAGCAGCCCGGCAGTTCAGCTGGGCAGCCGGCAATGGCAGCGGCAGGTCCAGTAGCAGCAGCAGTATGCTGCCGCATGCTGCTGCTGGCACTGCGGCAGCTGGTGCGGGAGCTGCTGCGGCGAGTGGGTTCAACTTTCCTGCAAACCCTGTGTTCAGCCTGAGGTCTGGGCTGTCAGGTTTTGATGAGTGAGCACGTCTGCTGGCAAAGCTGCCTGCGTAGAGCTGAGGTCTTTATCAGCTGTTGACGTAGGTTGCAACGTTTATTGCAGCCTTATGCGAATGGTGCTGGCAGGATGCGAGTGCTTCTGCGCTGCCGGTTGGCATATTGCGCAGGGAGCCGTGTCCCACAGCAGATGGCTGTCCTTGTACAGCTGCATGCAGCTGCGAGCTGAGCGCATGCGCAGGCTATGTCTAGTGGCTAGGTCCAACCTGCGGCACTGCTCTGGTCAGTTCTGATGTTGTTACAGGCATGTTGCGGCTGGTGGGCAGGGCTGTTGCCTCATTGTTGATGGTCTGACCAGAGTTGTTCTGTACGCCCAGTTGTTCAGCTGCAGAGCATATAAATTCGTATTACCTGCCAGTCTCATGCTGAGCAAGAGCTGTGGTTTGTGGATTTGGCAGTGGTGCGTGTGTGCTTGCACGGCGTCTGAGTGTGAATCAGCCAGTTGGGCAACTACAGCTATGGTTGTCACATGTGCAGGCATTACAGGTTGCAAATTAGCTGTTAACATGGAGTTTGCAGCTGTGTGTGGAAGCTGAGGGCGCTGCCTAGCATTGTGCTGGCACTGAGGGACGGTGCGACAAGCACTTGCTGTGCATATGCTTCCAGGCTGTTGGTCACCCAGAGTTGACTGCTGGCTTGCACGATTTACATTGTCAACATGGCCCAGCCTGAGGCCCTCTGTTTCTGTCCAGTGCATGTGCAATGCCGCCATCATCATCATGTTACCAATGAAGCCATCGCGTTGCTGGTGTTCTTCCACAGGCACAGCACAGCCCTGGCCTGGCATGTCAGTATGCTGCCTGTGCTGTCTGGGGCTGCTCTTGTGAAGGGGATACGCCGCCTTGTGAGATGCTGTAACAGGTTGCTGTCAACAATAGTGTCCCATCGTCGCTTGATCCTGCAAGCTCGTGAGGGATATCACCTATCATGGTGGCAAGTCATCATGGTGGCAAGTCTACAGGCTCAGGTGATTTGTGCTACTCAGTGCTGCCTGATGTGTGCTCCTCCCAGCTGATGCTCTGCATGCACTTGAAAGTGCAAAGACGGCATGAGCACTTTTGCAAGCAGAAAAACAAGCAACAGTTTGAACTTTTTCTGGATGTGCAGAGGGCAGACAAGGAAACGTTCTGCAGGTGTGGTTCGGCTTCATGTCGACAGCAGGGTTTGCTTCAAGAACCATACAGGTCTTACAGCGCGGATCGGCTGCAACGTGCGTTGATCATGCAATAACGCTGTGATTTAATTTTATTTTTTGCGGCGTGCGTGCTGATTGGCCACGAATCTCACTAGGTCTTGTTCCGTTCTCCCACGCTCTTTCAAGCTCCAGCGGCAGACAAGATGCAGGTGGCACCAAACTCTGACGGCATTCAAAAGCTATTAGGAGCAGAGCAGGAGGCGTCACGCATCGTAGCAGAAACACGCAAAGGTACAGTATGTGTGCAGCGAGTGTCGCGTGCAGTGCCAGGCATATGTCGTCCCACGCAGCATATAGGGTGCTGGATCACGCAGCCATGGTCTTCTTCAGTTCCAGTCTGCTTGCTGATAGCCCCTGCTGCTTTCTTGAGCAAGGCCATCAGCACCTTGCTTCTGCTGTGCTGCTGTGGTCTGACCTGCCCTAATTTGTTGATGATCTGGCTTTGCTGACAACAGCTAAGGCTGAGCGCCTGCGCCAAGCAAAGGCAGAAGCGGAGAAGGAGATTGCAGCATACAGGGCTGAGCGTGAGGGTGCATACCAGAAAAAGCTGGCAGAGGTACGTGCCACCTGTGTGCCAGGTTCCCTTGCTGGTGTGTGTCCTTGCTGTTGTTGACTGGCTTGACTTGCAGTATAGCAGCAGTTGTCAGTGTTACAGTATAGCAGCAGTTGGCAGTGCTGCAGAAATAAGCTGAGGCGTCACTCGTAAAAGGGAACCTTGCAGCAGGCGAGTCAAGCCGTGAATTTTGGTCCAGTAACTGCTCTGGCAGCAACGTCATACATGTAGCGCTGTCAGCAGTACTCAGCTTGCTTGAGGAACAGGAACAGGATGCAGCGAAGGCGTTCCATATTGCATTCAGTTGGACAGCTACTTCCCTGCCAGCGTGCTTGTTTGCAGCTGATGCAGCAGCATTTTCATTTGGTTTGCAGCGCAGGCTGCCGCTGCTTGCAGGAGAGTGCAGCTGCGTGCAGTTGGGCAGAAAACAGGAGGCACAACACAGGCATGCTTGAACTACTGCATCAGCGGTGTTGTGCATGGTGCATTTGCGCTTTTAAGTATATGTCCATCTGCAGTGAGTCTCCTGCACCAATAACAGCATGCTGTGTCATGAGTTGGCTCCACACTTGCCGACAAGCTGCCTGCAGTGCTTGTTGCGCTTGTGGCGCTTGTGCTGGCTGCAGCCTGCTACATGCTGCCTTTTGCCTGCAACGTATGCCAACATGTGTGCTGCACTGGTGCTGCTGCTGCAGAGCTCTTCCGGTGCTGCCAGCACACTGGAGCGCCTGACCAAGGAGACGGACGCAAACATCAGCCAGGTGCACGCTGACGTGGCTGCCAAGAAGAACCTGGTGAGGCCTGCTGCTGCTCGTTTGCGTGTTGTGTCAGCTTGCAGGATAGCGTCTTCGTGCGCGTGTGTCTTTGTTGACCAACAGCCAGGTGCATGCTGATGTGGCTGCCAAGAAGAACCTGGTGAGGCATGCTGCTGCTGCTCTGTTATGCCTGTCAGCTTGCAGGATAGCCTTGTCACCGTCAGTTAGCAGCGCCCGCTGCTTGCCGTGCATGGTGCATGGCATCAATCTTGGTAGCTGCTGTAACTGCTGCTGCCGCTGCTGCTGCTCCTGCAGGTTGTGGACCTGATTGTGAATCATGTCACAACGGTCAAGCTTTGAGCTGGCGTGCAGCAAGAGCAGCAGCTAGCTGGTCAATGGCGCTCAAGCAGGCGGGTGCAGCAGCAGAGATGACTGCAGCAGCAGCAACGGCGCGGTGACCGTGTTGGTTCAGCAGAAACCAGCGCACCTCTGCTTCAGCGCAGCTGCACAAAAGCATGCGCGAGAAGAGCGGTGTACGGCTGTTGCAGCTGTGATGCTACGTGCCGAAGGGGGCGTTGCAGGGCAGAAGATGCGTTGCGTACGCATCTCCTGGTCATACAGATGGAGTTGAACTCAGGCATCTGGTTCAAGTGTGAGCTGCAGGAGAAGGGATGTGCATGTGATACGCCACAAAGTGGGCTCTGTGCAAGGCTCCATGGCAGCGGGCTTCAGGGACAAACACGGCTGAATGCATTTTGCAGCAACTCGTACTGTTTGTATTCTGCTGTCAAATGTGGAGTGTTGGCAGCAGCGGCGCATCACGCTGCTATGCAGCATGATGCACAACTTGTTTCAGCCGTGTTTGTTGGTGTGACATGGTTCTTGAACGTATGCAGGTGTGGCTATGTCGATCATGCATAAAGCCAGCAGGTTCATGGCGCTGCATGCGCACAGCAATTGCATATGCCATAGCTGGCGCCTCTGTGTAACACTGGTACCTCTTTGCTTTCCTCACGGTTGGGTTCGGTGCGCTGCCCGAGGAGGCGGCTATTACGTTCAGCAAAAGTCATCCCAGATTATGACGGTGTGTTGCAAAGGAAAAGCTGCAATTACAGCTCAGAGCGCATGCAAGCAAGGCACCCAAAACCAATTTGAACGAGAATGCAAGAGCGTTGACACAGGCAACGCCAAGCTCCCAGCTGCATCACAGCACAGCCGCATACCTCTTACCACCCAGCATGTACATGTCCGACATTCCGCCATGTTGGAAGCAGGTTGGTACCACAGCACCCACACCTCCACAGCGTCACATGACGTTCAAACAAGGCACTGTTCCCATCACAGCCATCCCTGCAGACCCCGCTACATCTACCAGCTTGTTGCACCACAGCAAGCCTACTCCCCAACCCAACCTTTTGCCTGCAACTGCACCCAGCCACTGCTGCTGCACTCATCATGAAGCGTAGGGTTAACACAGCTCAAAATTGAGGCAGCAGAGGTGCACACTTGCAGTTGCAGTGCAGAGCAGCACTCCTTGCAGCATACACAGCCGTAAACCAGTCAACCAGTAACCCTAGACCTTGGAGGTCGCATATTGCAGCGACGTAGGCAGTCCCACAGCAACTAAAGCAATGTACAGGAATGAGCGCAGCGCGCCTTTTCACAAACAGACAGCAACGTTGTTAGCACGCTTACTGAGGGTCCACAGCAGCACAAACAGACATATGGGTGCACCAGGGCAGGCGCTGGCTTGTAAAGTCCCGCCTGACTCAGCACAGGCCGTTGTTACTTTGCCAGCACCAAACATTGGCTGACACCTGTGGAATGTACCTTTCCAGCCGCAACTGACACAGCAGCAGAAAACCAGTAACGAGCCACAAGCAGACATTGACAGCCAGAGCCCGCCCGCACCAAGCAGGCAACATATGTGATCACAGCAGGACTCAACGCAGCACAGCAACCAGCAACTTCAAAGCAAATCACAGCTGCAGATGGGCTATACATTACCCAAGAGCCTGTGGCACTGCCCCGAGGTCTCAACTGCCAAGTCATGATGACCCCTGGCTGCATTCACACTCAGACTGCTTGGAGTGAGGTCCCAGATGCATGAAGGCTGCTGATGGGTGCCTAAGTATACGTGTTGTATGCAGCAGGGGCATTGCTCTCAGCCCCGCACCACCCTACAAAAGCTCAAGCTGGTATGCTGTTCACAACACGCACACACACAACGTGCCAGCTATGCCACATACTGCTGTGGCACGCTACCGTACACACAAGCGTGCTTGGCAGCAGCGGCTGCAGCAGCAGCAGCAAGAGCAGCAAGACGCGCGCGGCCATACACATGCAGCTATGCAACCCTCCACACATCCATCCATACTGCATCCTGTACAAAACAGCACACAGCACACACTGCTGCCAATCCTGCAGCCGCCATATGCACCACACTGCAGCGCAGCAGCGGCATGACCGCCACTTGCACCGCCGCACATGTGCAGTGCCAGCAAGCTGCCAGTGCAAGTGCATTGCTGCTGCACCTACACTCACCACTTGCTGATGGTGTTCACAAGGAACTGCGTTACAGTGGTGGCCCTGTTCTCTGGCTTATCCTGAATGCCAGCCACATGGATCATGCGGATGCGGTTCTTACTGTCCCAAAGCGGGCTGCCGCTCATACCCATGATCGTATCGCAAGTATGGATGTTTGTCAGTGCATTGCAATCCACATATGGCACGCTGCAAGTGTTAGCCATGCATGTCCCCTGCGACTGATCCTGCGGGTATCCTGCAACCGTCAGCTTCACATTGCTGTTGCAGGCTGCTGCCATACCCATGTATCCTGTCAAAGATCCGAGCTTCTTGTTCAGTGTGACAACAGCAACGTCCCAAGTCGCAGGGTTCTTCTTGAACGCGTCAAACACTGTAACGGACTTCCAGGGAACAACTCCCCATGGGTTGACCATAGAGCCGCTGTCCCTGTAGCGCCCAGGCGCAAAGTTCAGGTTGTAGTAAAACGCGTTGCGCTTGGTGTTCCACACGCAGTGAGCAGCAGTCAGCACCTTATCAGGCCTGATCAGTGTCCCAGTGCAGATGTACAGTCCGGTGTTATCCACCACTTGGATCTGCCCGATGGCGGTATACGGGTACCCCCGCTCGCACAGGAACCGGTTGTCTGCTCCGATGATCTCCAGCAGGCGGCGGTTGCCGCTGCTGCTGTTGCTGCTGCTGCTGCCGGTGCTGTTGCCGCTAACTGCTGCTGCTGCTGCCTTTGCAGCCTCCAGCTGCTGCAGCTCTGCAAGGTACTCCTGCAAAGCCTGGTAGTCCTCATCAACGCTGCTGCTGCTGCTGCCCTGGTTTTCAGACAGTGTGCCGCTCTCCAGCTTCACGGTGCTGCCGCTGCTGTTGCTGCTGCTGCTGCTGGTTGCGGCGGTTGTATTGGCCTTCTTGAACGGCCAGAAGCTAAAAGTAAACCGACGAGGGGCTGCAGGAGTGAACATTCCGCGGATGCGGCCAAACAGCCCCTTTGGCTGCTCCTTCTGCGGCTGCTGCTGCTGCTGCTGCTGCTGCTGTGTGCCGGCTGCTGTGTAGCTGCCAGACTCCTGCACAATCTTGCTGCCGCTGCTGCTGCCTGCAGACGAGTACAGCGGCTGCTGCTGCTGCTGCATGCTGCCCTTGAGCCATGGGGCAAGCGGGCTGGGGCCTGCTGCCTCCATTTCAGCCATTGCCCGGGGGATGCGCATCCTGCAGCAGCAGCAAAAGCAGCAGCATGGACAGCATGGAGCTGTGAGTCACGGCCCTGACAAGTAAGATGTTTTTGTACCAGTAAAGAGCAGGCACCTTTCACCACCAATTTGCATGCCGCCATCAACATCCCTCCCGACACAGTCAGCGCAAGCCACCTTGTACACGCACACACCTTGAAGATACGTGCAGCGCAGCGCAGCCTGCAAGTGCCAACAAGCCCACAAGCACCCCAGCCCCTTAACACAAAAACACACGAAACATCCCCCAAAACGCACACACCTGCCCTTGTAGACGTCGCCATTGGATGTGCATCTCAGCGCCTCAACCTGCCAGTTGCCATCAGGCCCAAGCTCAGGCTCAGGCTGGCTCACTGGCACGCTGCCCTGAGGCCTTGGTGCCAGCTCCTTGGCCAGTTTGATGCGGCCCACATAGCGCAGCCCTTCGTCTCTAAAGGCGTTTAGGATGTCTTTTGCGACGGTGCGGACACCCTCGAGGCCGTTGGATTCGGCTCCTTGGGGGCCTGGCTTCTGGTCCTCAAAAGGCATTGGCGAGCCTGCAGGGTAAGGAGTGAATGATCATGTCATGCAAACTGTCAGGCAGCAGAAGCTAGGATGTGCAGTGTGAAAGGGATCCAAGCGTTGGTTGAGTAGGCTCCTTGGGGCCCTGGCTTCCGATCCTCAAAAGGCATGGGCGAGCCTGCAGGGGAGTTAGAGAGGATGAGAAAGATGAGACAGCACAAGGAGGGGGTGAGGAGGTGCAAGGTAAGGGTGGGCGCAAAGGACATGTGACGCACACGTGGAGAGGAGTGGGTGGGTGGGTGGGTGGGTGTTGTTTTTGATGGGACCAGCGCCGAAGCTGCTGCTGCTGCTGCTGCTAGGCTGCCTGCAGCATTGAGCGCCGGCTGCCACCGACAGCCAGGTGATACATGAAAGAACTGACAGCTGCGTTCATAGGTGTCAGCTGCAGCAGCTGCAGGCAGGGCTGCTGCATGCTGCTTGCTGGCACCAGCCTGGTGCTGCTGCCCCAGCTGTGTTGGTCTAGCTGCTACTGCTGCTGCCGCCCGAAGCGCTGCTCCGTGCTGGAAGACCGAGAACAGCTGGCATATCGTTTTCGTATCATGACTGCCACTGCTCGAGGGATTGGGCCCACCCACCTGAGCAAGCCTTGCCGGAGTCGTCCACCGCGATGTTGGAGCAGCCCGCTATGCATCTGTTCTGATACCACTCGCCATCCTGCCCGCAAACTGGTTGAGTCTCCTGCGGGCAGCCTACATCCTCGTTGCAGGTGAAGGCCCCCTGCTTGCTGGCACCGGCACTTGCGCTCACGCTGCTGAGGAGAGGGCCTGCGTGACGAAAACAGGACACAGGACTAAGCTGATCGATAGCCAGAGGGCTGGCGGGTGATGCTGGCAAAGCGAAAGCTGGATGCAAGTGAGCACTCGGCTCCCATCCCTGCAGGATGCCCTCAGCGCTCGCACAGCAAAGGCATGTTCATCGCACTTGACCGCATGAACTATGCTTACCTGATAGCAGCAGGAAGATCAGCCAAACACCGGTGCCCATCGTCTCAGGGCTGGCCATTTTCACTGCCCTCAGTGACTCCAAGACGGACACTCAATGTGGCCTGCCAATGGCATGCAGGCCAGTAAGAAGGAACCTTATGTAACGAAAAAAGCGGGCTGCCTCAGCGTGATGGCTGCCAGCCGATTGTTTCCAGAGCTCTTCTTGAAGTCGCTAGCAAAGCTTTCTTGGGGTTTGAATGCGTCTAATACCTCCAGTTTCCGACAGACGCTCTTAATTGAAAAGTCCGGATGCGCCGGTGCCAGAAGAGCGGGCAGCAGTCCGCTGTCATTTAGCCAGGGCTCAGGCAAACCGCACGCAGCGAGCCGCGCTGAGGCGTCCAAGCCTTGTTTAACACTTTAAGCTGCTAGTTTTCAGCAGCTTGCACCTGCTGTCACCGCACTTTCGTGACTGACTTGCCAGTTCGCTTTGAGCCCCGTCCAGAGTTGATTACGCCTGCCCAGGGCAGGTGCAAGAGCGACTTTCGAAACCCTTGCATGTCCTGTAAACAACTACCGACTATATTGCTGGTGTTTTTGCTGCTGCGGGCATGGTGTAACCAGTGAAGTCACTGCAGCCTGCCACCTGGCAGCAGCTACGGATGAAGATGCCCAGCCTCGGCAGCAAAGCCCGCAGACCGCCCATGCTGATAGCTACATCCGGGGATGGACTTCACATAAATAGCTTGCAGGGCAACTGCGCCGCCAGCCTGCAAGGCCTGGCTTGCTTGGTGGGAGCTAAGTGTTGATGTACATTGACGATTTGGTCATTGCCAGCAACAGCTGAGCACCTGCTTTAGCCGATGCCGCAATATAAGTAGGCGGCAATCTAATTTGAAGACAACAGCAGGCTGCTTACATGTGACATTCAATCTCATGCTCAGCAACCACCCTCCCAGAGCACGTGCTGCTGCAGCCTCGGGCTCAGTCCTGAATGATGACTCTGGCCGTGGCTGCCAGCGGGGCCCCTGTCACAGGAAGTGGCTACAGGGTGGCCCAATCACTGATAGCGTATGGCATACGGTACTGTTGAGCCAACAGGGGTGAACATTCCGCGTATATCTGCTTCCAACTGTCAATGCCAGCACGCATACGCAGTCAGCCTGCATCATGATGCAGTGCATGGCGCATGCGCAGTTGTGCGTTTAGCATGCCTACAACTGTCATTTTGCATACACGCATGCTGCTGGCATGCCAGCATCAAAAGGCACAAGCATTCGGCACACACTGGAAGCGAGAACAGCAGACAACCCAGGCTCTGCTAAGCAGAGCAAGCCAGCAGACTGAACCAATGATTGAGCGTCGAGGCTGATGCAACATGTTGCTGATACTGCTGACGACATGACATGCCTTTTCTTATGAAGACTCAGTAGGCTAGTAGTGCAGGGCATGCCATTGACAAACTCACATGTGATGCCTTCAACTGAGCAGGACTGTCATGGCAAAGAGATGTGGACTATATACATGAGCTGGTTGACGCAGGGCAAATAGGCCCATGCGTCGGATGGTGTCTTGCTACTTGCCCTTGGCCGGCTGCTCGGCCTTCCACTTGCGCACCGCTGCACCTTGGTGCGTCAGCAGCGTCACATCGGATGTTGGTGTCGCGCAGCAGATGGCCACGTACCCTTGCTTCAGCAGCGGCGGCGGCAGGCAGCTCTGCTGCGGCTGCTTCACGTGGCCCGCCTGACCAGCAGCAGCAGCAGCAGCAGCAGCAACAGCAGCAGCAGCATGGACGGCGGCGGCATCAGTGGCGGTAAACAAGTAGTCCTGCTGCGGCTGCTTCACGTGGCCCGCCTGGTGGCCAAGTGGAGGCGGCAGCGGCAGGTGGGGGCGGCGCAAAGGGGAAGCAGCGGCGGCGGCAGCAGCAACAGCAGCAGCAGCAGCAGCAGTGACGGCGGCGGTGGCAGCGGTGGAGGATCTGGTGGCATGGAAAGCCGGGTAGGCTCCGCTACATGTCTTCTGGCTGATTCTGGCTGCTTAAACCTAGCTGATGTTGTGCATGACGTGCAGCTACATCTCGATCTGCCTTGCGCGTGCAACGTTTAGCCTGTGCTGTTGTGTGCTGCCTGCCGCCAGGTGGCTCACCAGCAGCTTGCACACGCAGCTGGTGCAGGTGCCCATGCGGCAGGAGGCAGGCAGGTGCACGCCCTGCAAGAGAGCAGCAGCAGCAGCAGCCGCCCAAGGCAGCATGAGGCGACCATGGATTATGTGTGCGACGGTGTGGGCGGTGCTACATTGCGCAAGGCTGGATAAGCATGCACAGTTTCCTCCGGTGGTCTGATGGCTGGCAACAAACAGCGCACCATGCAGTTCATGCTGTTGTGTCACATGGCGGGAGCACCGCCTGATTTGGAGCCAATGACAGCCTCATTGGGCGACTGCTGCCCAATGCTGAACACAGCTGAGTTCTCAGCAGCTGTGAAGGACACTTACAGCATAGCTTGCAATGTCATAGATGCTCTTGCTTGAGCCAGCTCGGAAGACTGCCTCTCTGCCTCCCGGTAGCACTAGAGTGACGGTGTGCACCTTGTCTGCTCGGCATGTCAGTGCTCGTCTGCTGCTGCTGCTGCTGCGATGCAGCAAGACCCGAGACGGTGCGTTGCAGCTCGATAGTCTGACACGTGGACAGAAAACGTCCATTAAAACGTTACAAAGTGACGGTTGGGAGCGAGATCAGGGGCCGTGAAGCCAGAATGGGGTTGACACGTGCAACAGAGCTCCGAGAGTTTCGGTCCAATGGCACAACCACACCGCAACAATACAAGCAAGCGAGTCAATTCATCAAGTATGCGACATAGAACAACGTCAGCAGACCATCACCAGACTCGCCCAGTACAGCATTGCTGTAGTTTGCTTGAGGTTTTAGCTGAACTTTGCACCTGGATGACCACAGCTAGTGACAACAGGTGTGACAAAGGCCTAGCAGCTAAAACCTCAAGCAAACTATGCAATCCTCAGCAGATATACACGCTACTGTACAATGTAGTTCACATGCCCCCTTAGACAAAGGCGTCTGGCCTGCCTAGCCGGCCCTGGCCCCTGCCCCTGGCCCGCTGCTGCCTGCCAGCTCCTGCCCTGCCACTCCTGCCTCCAACCGCACCAGCAGTACTCACTGCTGCTGCTGCTGCTGCTGACAGCCCTGCCGGCTTACCCATACCGCCAGCTGCCTGCTGCACGCCGTCGCCTTGCCCATCAATCGCAACCGAGGCATCCTCCACGCCACCTGCAGCATACCCATCACTCCCATCATGCTGTTCATCTGTCAGCAGCTCTGCCCCAGCCCTGGCACCCCCAACCGCCTCATACCCATAACCGCCACCATAACCGCCATAACCGCGGCCAGCAGATCCATCCTCACTGGCTGCCAGCAGCGCCCGAAGCTCGCCGCGCACTGCAGCCAGCAGCAGCACTATGCCGAGTGTGCAGGGCACCAGGTACAGCAGCGCAGGCTGCCCCTCATCTCCAAACCAGCTGAACATAAGCGCCACGTATGTCAGCAGCAGGCCTGCTCCATATCCCATGACAGAGGCGACGTAGTAGCCGCCATGCCAGGTCGTCTTGCCGGCGATGTCGAGCCTGCAGCAGCAACGCAAGCAGCAGCAGCAGCAGCAGCAGCAGTTTAGGCACATGAGGCGACATACCCCATGACGCAGGCGACGTAGTAGCCGCAATGCCAGGTGGTCCTGCCGGCGATGTCCAGCCTGCAGCAGCAATGCACGCAGCAGCAGCAGCAGCAGCAGTTAGGCACATGAGGCGACGTAGCCCATGACAGAGGCAACATAGTAGCCGCCATGCCAGGTGGTCCTGCCAGCAATGTCCAGCCTGCAGCAGCAGCAGGTGTGTACATTTGCAGGAGGCAGCAGCAGCAGCAGTCAGTAGGCATACAGTTGATGCATGTGTGCATAGCTGTGCTGGTGAAAATAAACCCGCATACTGCCTGCTGCCCACAACCCTACTAGTAGCGCTAGTTTCGCCGTGTGTGCAGGCTTGGTGCAGCTCCACCGAACACCGAACCGCAGCTTGCATCATGTATACATGGACATGCATCGCGCCCTGCCCCTCTCATGCTCCCAATGTGCCAGCTCAGCTCACCGTCGTGTCAGCGCCACCAGCATGCCAGGAAGGATGACGTCACCAAAGCCCAGCAGGCTGTACGCTCCCTTCAAAATCGGCGGCCCCGAAATCCTCGGCACCCTCAGCAGCATTGGTAAAAACTCGTGGCTGTCGCCTCCCCCCGCCACCTCTACCATCACACTAGTGCCACCTCCAGTCAGCATAGGCTGCAGGAACACCCAAAACACGTCATAACAGAAGCACAGCGGCAGCAGGACGCAAGCCACGCGCATATCTGGCAGCCGAAGCGTGCGCAGCACCAGCAGCATCACTGCTACACCTAGTAAGTCCTGCAGGACCCAACTCCAGGATGCATTGCGCGCTACAGCCCACACCACGGCCACTGCTACAGCCACAGGTGTGACTGCCACCTCTGTGCCACTGACATGGCCCCAGTCAAACGGAAGGTTGACTTTCCTGCAAGCTAGGCCCGGCAGAGCAGCACGCGCTGCAGGCAGCAGCATGATACCCAGCGCCTGAGCTCCAGCAATGCTGAACCCCACCAAGATAACATAGAAGAACGCCTTGTTCAAAAAGAAGTACAGCAGCACCAGCACACCACTGGAGAACAGCACAAATCCAACAGCACCAGCAGCAGTAACTTCAAGGATTTCCAAACCCCCGCCGCCACTGCCTTGGCCAGAACCGCTGCCCTGCCCTGAACCGCTGCCGCGGCCGGTTTCAAACCCAGCTGCTGAACCCTTCAATTCTAACGCATAGTCAGCACCAGACCATAATGAACCAGCAACAACCGTCCCAACTGCCATTATCCATAGCAGCAATGCACTTGCATCTAGTGCAGGTACCTCCAGCAGCTGCAGCTGCAGCAGCACCTGGTCTGCTGCTCCTGCTGCTGCTGCTGCTTGCAGGAGAGATACAAGCGACAAGCCGTCTTTTCTGTCTATGCTGATGGCTGGCGGAAGTGAGGCGTTACGAGGCTGTGGCTGCGGCACAGGGCTGCTGCTGCTGTTGCTGCTGCTGCTGTTTGGGAAGGCGCCACCCATGTTGATGCATCCTGAGTTGGCAGTGCACAAGCGAATGTGAATCAGGTGGGGGTTAGTTGGTGGTGTGCAGGAGAAAAAATGACATGGCAGCATATTTGAACTTGCAGCTTTTGGTATGTTGCCCTTGGCATGGCAGGGCTGCAAGGACTTACAAGGACCCTCTTAGCCACATACTGAGCCAGGCGATGCACGTTGCCTGCATTGCACAATCCAAAATCCAGCAACAACAGCACCCTGCTGCAGCTACTTGCTGTTCTTGCATCATATCTGCTGCTCTCCCTCGCACTCACACTGGTTGCTCATAAAGCTGATGGTTGCTTCCACACTGCAACAAGGCAGTCTGAGGACAGCAAGGCACCTGCACAACTGTACACACTGCTGCTGCTACTGCTGTGCTGCTGCCACAGCCGCTGCAACTGCCGTTTCATCCCTTTCTGCTACTGCTGCTCACCTGGCTGGTCATCCAACAGCAGCATGCCTGTACACGCTGCTGCTGCTGCTGCTGCTGCTGCTGCTGCTGCTGCGTTCACAGCTGTTCCTGCAAGACCCGCTGCCCACCTGGCTGGTCGTCAAACAGCAGCATGCCTGCACCCCCAGCCGCCAGCACTGCAGTGTACTTGTCCACAAAGGAGCAGCTGCCGCGCTCAACAACATAGTATGCGCCTGCAGGGAGATGCGGCATCAAGGCATGAGGCATGAGTTTGATTGAGCACTTCAAGCGCCCAGGTTAGAGTAACAGTGGCATACGCCTGCACGCGCCTAGAAAGTCGGCGCTGCGCACGCAACAAGCGGTGTCGTGACGTAGAACGAAAATGTATCACAATAATTACAGTGCTGGTGCCGGATTACTGGCATGTGTTGCTTGGGTGTGTGTGCAGCCTGGTGAAAAGGCGCTGGCGCAAGATGGCGGATGCATGCAGCGACAGGCAGTTGCAGATGCTGTGGCTGTACCAGATGCTGTTCTATATGCACACGAGTTCGCAGCAATGGCGCAGTTGCAGAATCGCTGACGGATGCAGGGAAACGATACAGCCTGCTGCATGTAGTGGGGTGCAAGCACTTGCAAGACCTGCGGTTGAACTGTTGTGACACGCACTGCCTGCTGCAGACACACTGCAGCACGGCTCTGGCAGGCAGCTCACCAGGTACTTTGTTCTGAATGGTAGTGCATGCTGACAAAGGTTCCGCAGCTGTCAATCCAGCTGGCTGCGTTATATTGAACAAAGGGATGCCACCAAATGTAGCAAGCACGCCATACACAGTGCTGGGTGCTGGCAGATATTGTGCCTGAATCAGTATCTGCACAACCTGCGTGTGTAGAGGCACCACATGACAGGGATAGACTACTCAGAATGCGTACACGGTTCCTTGCTAAGTACTGCATGGAAGCTTGACGCGTAGGATGAGCGGGTTGTGTTGCTGCAGCAGTTTTGAGATGAGGCACAGCTGCAATGCAGTCCGGCCAGCTGCTTCGTCACACGATGCACCAAGTACTCACAGGACCGTCACACTGGTCGGTAGCTTGTGCAGCTTGTGCAGCAAGGCACACAAGCGCTAGCCAGGCCGCGGTGGTGGTGTTGCAGCTGTGCGCGTACGACAGCGGAGCCATGGGTTCATCAGCTGAGAGTTGCTGATCAGTTTGAATCAAGCATGTGCAGCAGCTGTGCGGCAGGTTCGCATCGCAGCGAGGGCAGGTAGGATTACGATGCCTCCACAGCCCGTCCAGCTCAACAATCACGTGCAGTACTTGCAAACGGCAGTGATGACTATAGTGTTATGGTCCAGATGGGCTTATGACGGGCTTAGAGAAAACCCTGCGTGCCAAGTGGCTGTAGCACACTGGCCTGACCATTCCCTCATGTTGTCGGCTGCCTGGCCAGGTCAATGCCTGCAAAAATGCTAAAATGTACCTTTGAAGTCTGGGGCATCGATTGTCGGCTGTGCTGCCCGATGGAGACTGGTAAAGGGTGTCCCTGTCAGCAAGGTTGCCTGACATCATGTGCACCCCTGACAGGTACTTGAGCTGCACAAGCTGTGCACACCCAACATTCAAGCAGCGTGAATTTGTGTAAATGGTTCGATAAGCAAACACATTGTTTGCAAGCTAGGGTGCTTCAAAGCTGATCTCTACCATTGGTTGCAGTCCGACAGGCTGTCACCAGTGCACTGCCATTCAAACGAACTGACGATAGGATCCCAAGATTGGGATCAATTACATCAGCATATGTAACATCGTGAGATTGTGATGATGTTCAAGCCCAACAGTGCTGCAAGAGCTACAGAACAGGCTTGCACTCGGCACTGGTCGAACACCTGCATCAAGCTGACGGGGCGTTATCCCAACAGAGGTTCAACACACCAGGTTGTACCCCAGCCCAAAGCTGGCAAGAACTTGCTGTGTGCCCAAAGTGTGTATGCTGGATCAGTTCAACACAGCACAAACAGGATTCCTGCAACTATGGGCAGACTAGGTGTGGAACAAGCAGACTGAGCAGCAGCAGCGTAGTGCTGCGCTTGCAGCAATGCTGCCCACACCAGATGTGGTGCTGCATGAGCGCATACTGCTATGTGAAAACAGAATCAACGAGCAGGATGCACAGGAGGACAGCAGAAGTGCCGAGGGAGCATCAGTATGTGGAGTACTGCATCTAGCTGCTCAGAAGGCAGTCGGTTGTGGAGGGCAGGAGGCTCTAGCAGGTACGCAGCGTGCTCGGTTGCTTCGATCGGATTCTGGTTTATCTTAAATAATTGATCCAACGCCTTCCGTGTTGCTGCAGAGCCAGCTTTGTTCCTGTCCCCCGACTGCAAAACTCTTGCTGTCAAGGAGCCTCTGGGCAGGAACGTGTGCCTGCTGAGCGCACACGATGGATTCAAAGAGATTAGCAGCACGTTCGTGCCGCTGCCTGTCACGCGGGATGGCGAGGTTGCTGCTGACGTAGTGCTGAGCTGCAGTTGGAGCCCAGACAGCAGGTTGCTGCTTGTGGCTTGCAGGAGCTCTGCTGTCTACCTTGTGGACGAGTGAGTAGCAGCAGAGGCAGAAAATGGACGCAAGTACAGCATGGAGCAGATGTGCAGCACCTGGCATTGCTCATTTTGCTGATGGAGCAGAAATGCAATAAGAATCAGTGCGGGCTGCGGTTGCACCTTCACAGCGCACTGGCGTGTTGCTGTATATCTATGCCGTCGTAGCCGCAGCGGCATCATTTTATGACAACCATCATCATTTTGCAGCAGCCTGTTAGCCACCCCAGCGCAACACACATCCTGTGTTTCAAGCCAGCAGCGGCGCAACTGTACAGTCCCCCCACCCAGTCGTTTCAAGCAACGCCTCTTTGGTTCACACCGCCACATAGCAGCACTTGTGATCCGCATATCCGTTTTATCCCTAACTGCCCAACACATCCGGCCCCGCTGTCCTGAACTTCGTTCGAACTGCAGGTCTGGCGCGCTGGTCACGCATTGGGATGCCACCTGGCCCTGGGCTCAGCTGCAGCTGCTGGCCGCCTGCCACGGCCCCGGCAACAGCCTGCTGCTGCTGACGTCAGCACGTGTGCTGTTCCTGGTGGGCCACGGCGGGCCGGGCGCAGCCGGCAGCGGCAGCCAGCAGCAGCAGCTGCAGCAGCAGGCACTGCTGGCAAAATTTTCAGTGAAGGTGGGTGTGACACTAAATGGCAGCACAGTTTTCTGGTATAGAAAGCAGCAGTAGCAGTAGCAGCGCTGGCTGCGGGATAGTGCACAAGTAGTGGTCATGCATGCTTGCCTGTTTGCTGACTTCAGCGCGCGTGCTGCTCCTGGTGGGCCATGGCGGGCCGGGTGCTGCCAGCAGCGGCAGCCAGCAGCAGCAGCTGCAGCAGCAGGCAGTGCTGGCAAAGTTTTCGGTCAAGGTGGGTGTGAAAACCATTCGACGCTAGTCGCAGCGGCAGCACCAAAGGTAACTGGTACGAACAGCAGCAGTAGCAGCAGCAGCGCCGGCTGCGGGGTGGGTTGCTGCAGAAGTAGTGGCCATGCATGCTTGCCTGTTTGCTGACGTCAGCACGCGTGCTGCTCCTGGTGGGCTATGGCGGGCAGGGCGCTGCAAGCAGCGGCAACCAGCAGCAGCAGCTGCAGCAGCAGGCAGTGCTGGCAAAGCTTCCGGTCAAGGTGGGTGCAAGAAACCACTTCATAAAGGCGGCAGCAGCACCACAGTTTGCTGGTATGGACAGCCGCAGCAGCAGCAGCAGCGCTGGCTGCGGATGGCTGCACAAGTGTAGGCCATGCATCAAATGTGCCGCCGATCACAATGCCTGTCTGTGTGTGCGTGCAACTGCGTGCTGCTGCTTTGCAGAGGTACCACAACTCAGTGAGGGCCTTGGGCTATGATGACAAGACAGGCCTGGTGGTGGTTGCAGGAGATGGCAGCAGCAGCAGCAGCAGCAGCGATTTGCGGCGTGGCAGCAGCAGCAGCAGCAGCGGTCAGGGCTTGACGTCTGCAGATGCCTTTGCTGCTGAAGGAGTGACCGTGTCTGCCTGGCAGCTGCAGGAGCAGCAGCTCACGCTGAAGTTTGCACTGGGCAGGCCGCAGGTGGGTGTGAAGTTCATGGTCAGCAGTGCAAGGCCGCAGCCGTTGTGCAGCAGCAGCTGTGTGAAAGGAAAGACAGTGACACTGTTATTTTAGCGAAAGCATTGCATCACCAGTGGTTGTGGCTTTGCAAGCAGAACATGCAGCAGCACAGCAATTCTCAGCAAGTGGAAGCGTTTTTACGTCTAGCAACACTGCAGGTCGCTGCCATTGCTGCGGCAACCTTACCTACTTTTAGCCAACTTTTCCTTGCCTGCCGCTGCTGCTGCTTTCCTCGCCGCCTGTTGTGTTTGTGTGCGTCCTGTGTGCAGGCTGGCCCTGGCTTGCTTGCTGCGGGTGCAGCAGGCCTGCTGGGGGTGGACACAGCCGGGGCTGCTGCTGCTGCTGCCACGCGCTGGAGCCTGGCCTTCTCACCGCTGCTGGAATACGCAGCGCTGCTCACAGGGCTGGCCAGGTGGGTGGGGTTTATGTCTGGCAGGGCTTGGTATGTGAGCGGGGTTCATCGCTGTGGGCCGAACGCCATGCTTGCCTGACGTGCCTGGTTACATGCAGCGCTGGTAACAGGGCGTGGCAGGTGGGTGGGGTTTGTTATTGACACAACCCCCTTTACTAATTCATACTGGCTTGAGCTCAGCTGCCACGCGCTGGAGCCTGGCCTTCTCGCCGCTGCTGGAATACGCAGCGCTGCTGACAGGGCTTGGCAGGTGGGTGGGGGGCATTGGTGTTTGGCAGGGCTTGCGTTTTGGGGGCGAAGTTCATGCCTGATTGGGCCTTACACCTGTCTCTCACCGCTGCTGGAATATGCAGCGCTGCTGACAGGGATTGGCAGGTGGGTTTTGGTATGTGGTTGGGGTGCATGGCTGACTGGGCTCGGCAGGTGGGTGGGGTACAGCTCAAAAACCCCTATTGGTAGTCACACTGGTTCAGCGGTGGAGAGGGCAGAGCAGTGTACGTTCGCAAGTTGACAGGGCTCGGCAGGTGGGTAGGGCTGAAACGCTTACATTTTTTCTGGTTGAATGCCGCAATGCATTGAGCTCAGCTGGTAGAGATTGCTGTTGCACTTGCTCATCGTCCTGATTGTTCCAGCAATTTTGTTGTTATGAAACCTTCAACTCACCCCCTGCTCCATGTCTGGCCTCATGGCTGCTGCTGCTGCTGCTGCTGCTGCCTGCAGTGTGTACATCCTCAGCCTCTCAGAAGGCAGCCTGGCTGACCCAGCTGCAGACTTTGCAGGCAGAGCAGCAGCAGCAGCAACCAGCAGCAGCAGCAGCGGCAGCAGCATCCTGCATGCATCCACTGCAGGGCTGCTAGGGCCGAAATCCGTGCCGTTGACACCTGCCTTCACATCAGCTGCAGCAGCAGGCAGTGGCAGTGGCAGCGCCAGTGGCAGCGCCAGCGGAGCAGCAGCAGCAGCAGCAGTGCCTGGCAACCGCTCTGTGGCGTGGTGGGGTCCGCGCGTGCTTGCTGTTGCTGCTGCTGACGGTCGCGTGGCGCTTGCGCGGCTGCCTGGCAGTGTCAACGTGCTGGGGGCGGCACCCGCACGCTTTGCGCCTGGTGAGTATAGATAGACTCCGATGTGACGGGGTTATGTGTTGCTCAACTGCATCTGTTTGAGGGCTGCTGTTGAGCAGAGTTGAGCTGAGCTGGATGGTGTTGCAATGGGTGTGTGACATGCTCTACAAACTGCCTGACATGGCTGACTAGCCACTGGGTGTGCTGATGAGCAGAGCTGCACTGGATGTTGTTGCAATGGATGTTGTTGAAATGGACGTGTTACAAGCTGTGAGCATTGCCGCTGGCATGGCTAACTAGCCACTGGGTATGCTGACGGCGCTCAGGCGGCTGCCTGGCGTTGTTAACGTACTGGGGGCGGCACCCGCTCGCTTTGCGCCTGGTGAGTGCAGGTTGTCATCCGGCTGTTGGTGTAGTTTGCGGCGGTTTGTGGGCTGTTGCTGGGCTGAGTCATGTGGTGCGTTGGTGGTGTGGCAGTGCTGTGCACGCAGTGGCAGCTGTACATGGCAACTGATGCAAGGTGCTGCTGCTGCTGCCGCAGGCTCGCGTGCTGTTGCAAACCAGTCCGGGGAGCGAGGCCTCATCGTAGTGGAGCCAATCACAGCAGCAGCAGCAGCAGCAGCAGCACTAACACCAGGCGCAGCAGCAGCAGCAGCTGCCAGCCAACCCACAACAGCACTGGAGGCCGCCTTTTCTGCGGATGCATCAGCAGCAGTCGGCGTGTCTGCGATGCTGGCTGGGCGCCGCGCAGCGGCCCTTGGGTTCAATGATGGCGAGGGGTTAGGGTTTGGATCTAGCAACGCTTCAGGGTTCAGCACCCAGGGGGCAGGTTCAGCGACAGGCGAGGGTTTAGACGCAGCTGCGCTGAAAAGCGTGGGTGGGATGGCAGGGCTGCTGGCAAGAGGGCTTGGTGTAGCAGATGAAGCAGCAGCAGCAGCAGCAGCAGCAGGTGGTGGGCTGGCAGGCAGCAGCTTTGCTGGCTGGCGGCTGGTGCTGCTGTCGGAGTGCACGCCGCAGCAGCTGGTGCAGGTGCGGGTGCTGCTATAGTATGTTAATGATGATGTGGCAGAGCAAGCACCTGCGAGACTGCTGCTGAGAGCGTCAGGTCATGTTCAAGCTGTTGGTTTGCGCTAAGCACGTGTCTAGCATCCTGTTCATGTGTTGTAGCTGCAGCCAAACACTTTACAAGTATATCTGCATTTACTTATACAGCTCTATACTTGCACCACTCCGCTGCTTATATCACTGCTGCTGCTGGTGCTGCTGCTGCTGCTGCTGCTGCTGCACGCTGGCAGGCCCACCTGCGCAGCCACGACTGGGGTTCAGCCTTCTACATCAGCAGGGCTTATGGTTTAGATGCTGACGTGGTTTACCGGGCCCGCTGGTCCGCCAGCCCAGTCAGCAGGGCCTCAATTAGTGACAACCTGCCCAAGCTGAGGGACAGGCGCGCTGCAGTGGCGGAGTGCCTCAGCAGGATCGCCCCGGTGAGTCATCTTTTGCAAAACTACTATAACATTCAAAATATGAGTACATTTAATGATTTTGAGGTGTGCTTTTTCAGCAACATATAGCTGCGGGCATTTGGGGAGCAGGGTGTTGAGTGTGCAGTCACTTGCAATAACGCAGCAGCAGGCCAAATCAAGCGGCAGTTGCATGGGCATGTACCGATATGGCTTGACATCTGCTGTCTGTCAGCGCATGTTTGAATTCCTATTGTAACACAATGACAATAACACTCGCTGTGCCCTGCAGGACTACGAGTCTGCACGGCTGCTGATCAGCTACGGCCTGCGGGAAACAGCCAAGTGGGCAGCACCGCCAGCAGCAGTGGCAGCAGCAGCAGCAGCGGCAGCAGCAGCAGCACCTGAGTTTGCCACTCCCGGGCGGGTGCTCAAGCATAGCGGCGGCAGCAGCAGCAGCAGCAGCAGTGGTGCAACCCCTGGCCGGGTGCCGCTGCCATCGCCTGGGGGGCTAACTGGCGTGGCTGCCGCTGCAGGTGAGAGGAGTGTGTGTTGTGGGGTTGTATCATGTGGCAGCAGCTAATTCAGATGTTGTAGCAAGTGGCAGCAAGTCAGGGTGCAAACTGCACAAGAGCAGGCAGCCTACCGGGGACCAGCCAGCATCAATAAGTGCCATTGCTGCACCAGAAGTTGTGTATAGCTGTCTGCATTGCTGCCGTCTGATCACAGCAGCAGCTGAACGGCCTTGTCTTTTGTACCAATCGTTGCTGCTGCTGTCGCTGCTGCTGCTGCTGCTGCAGGCGCGTCTGCTGACGGTGCTGCTGCTGACCTGTCGCGACTGCCGGCTGCTGCTGCAGCGGAGGTGGGCTGGTGGCGGCTGCAGCGCCTGAAGCTGCTGGCGGCGATTGACAGGCTGGAGCTGGCCATGGTGAGTGATCCTGCAGCAGTGATGAACACTGCAGCAGCGGGTGGAAGACAGCTGCATCTCATTGGCTGGTGTTGGTGCTGCTGGCTGTTGCCCTCTGTCTGCTTGTTGAGGCTATTCTGTAGTGCTCTGTAAAGATGGACAGTCTAGCATGAAAAATGCAAAGCTGCGCACCTTCAAGCATTGCTTGCTCTGTGCCTGGACTGCTGCAAAAGCCCGCTTTTGCAAGAGCGGGCTTTTGAACTTTCACCCTGGACCCTTAATCCTGGTGACGATTGCAGGCCCTGAACCGCCGCAGCTACGACCCGTCGGTCTTTGAAGCGCTGCGCCACGAAGACATCCGAGCAGCAGCAGCAGCACTCGCAGCAACAGGCCACGTGGCTGGACTGCAGCTGCTGCTGCAGCGGCACCGCGCAGCGCTGCAGCCGCGGCTGTTGGCCTTACTGTCAAGCTTACCAGAGAGCTTAGACCCTAGGACCTATGCAGGGCTAATACCTCGAGCCGCTGCACCTGGCCCCACTGGTGTTAGTAACAGTGTTATAACAGGTGTTTTAACAGCAGCGGCAGCACTGAAGCCTGCAGGGCCGGGCAGTCAGCACTATGCAGGCAGCCGGAAGGTGGACTGGGTAGCGAGTGAGGCCATGCTCTCCTTCCTGACAGCAGCAGCAGCAGGGCAGGCGGTGTTTGGTACAGCAACTGCTGCTGCTGCTGCTGCTGGTGATGACGGCGGCGGCAGCAGAGGCAGTGCTGGCGGTGCAGCAGCAGCAGCCTCGCCGCCGCTGTCGCCACTGGCTCGGCCTGTTAGGCTCTTTGATGACGAGCAGCAGCAGCAGCCGCATGTTACGCCAACCCGAGCAGCAGCAGCAGCAGCATCTGGTGCATTTGGCAGCCCGCTGCAGTCAGCAGGCAGCCTCGAGGCAGGTGCCTTCCACATCCATCCTGATGAGGCTGCTGCTGTGCTTCACGCTACGGAGGAGTTTGAGCGGCTGCGCCTGCAGCAGCAGCTGCTGGCAGCGGCAGGCCCTGGCGCTGCTGCTGCTGCTGATGGTGATGGTGGTGGTGCTGCTGTGTTAGGGGGTGTGCGGTGTGGGCCAAGCGACCAGCAGGTGGGCATTTGTGGGTGGGTGCTGTCCGGGCTGTTGTTATATGTTATGACAGGGCTTTGAAGGGTTTGGATGTGGTGTTCGTTGAACCTGTGCAGCTCGCTGCATCACAAGTGGTAGAACAGCAACTGGGCTGCATGCTACAGAGGAGCTTGAGCGGCTGCGCCTGCAGCAGCAGCTGCTGGCAGCAGCAGGCCCTGGCGCTGCTGCTGCTGCTGCTGCTGCTGCTGATGGTGGTGGTGGTGGTGGTGGGGAGGGGGGGGGGTGCTGTGTTAGGGGGTGTGCGCTGTGGGCCAAGCGACCAGCAGGTGGGCATGTGTGTGCTGTCTGGGCTGTTGTTATATGTTATGACAGGGCTTTGATCGGACTTTGGAGGGTTTGGCTGTGTTAGCTGTGCCTGCGCAGATGGCTGCTGCGTTGCAAATGATAACACAGCAGCTTGCAGGATGTGACTGTTTGAGGTGTGATCTGCAGATTGGTTCTATATCTGACCACTGCCAGATTGTGTGACTGCACGACGGACTCATGCACAACTATTTTGAGCCATGCTGACATGCCCACCTGTTGTCATACACACATCTCAATCTAAGCTAATACACCCAGTTATCATGCTTTGCTGTGCGCCGCAGATCGCAGACTGGTTTGCTGTGCGTGCACTGCGGATAGACGCACGCATAGCTTGTCTTTTTGCCTCACCACTTCTGCCTGGGTTCTATTGCTGCGCTGCTGACACTTACTTGGCCAAATGCACTTGCAAATCGTGTCTGTGTTGCAGATCACCGAGTGGTTTGCTGCGCGTGCACTGCGCATGGATGCTGCAAGTGGCCAGCTGACGTCAGCGCAGCAGCTGCTGGAGCTGGCTGTTTCCAAAGGCTACGCGAACTTCACAGTCAGCCTGGGTGTGAACTTGGGTGTGAACGCCACCGTGAACTTCACCGCAGAGCGCAGCAGCAGCATGCGAATCAGCAGCAGCAACATTGGTGGCGAGGGATCGTACCTGCTGCGTGCCAGCAGCAGCAGCAGTGCTGATGGTGCAGCAGGGCAGCCGCCGGCAGCAGCAGCAGCAGCACAAGGTGGTGTTACCATGTCAGTCCAGAGTTTGCTGAGTCAGACTCAAGTGCTGCTGCAGCTGATCAAAGCGTGGTGGCCGGGCCAGCAGCAGCAGCAGCAGCAGGAGCGGCAGCAGCAGCTGCTGAGAAGCAGAGGCAGCTTCACTGAGCAGATCAGCAGCAGCAGTGCTGCTGCTGCCGGTTGCTTGCCTGCTGTGTGGTGTGTGAGCCTTGGGCAGTGGCTGTCTGCAGGGCTGCTGCCGCAGCTGATGGCCTGCTTGGGCGCTGGCAGCAGCAGCAGCAGCAGCAGCAGTGCTACAGCCCTGGCTGAAAGGTGAGCAGGGTGCTTGCTCATGCACTCGACTGAGCATGCCATGTGTTGCAATACGTAGCTTCGTCACTGTGTTGTACTCCCAGTCAGCTGCAAAACATACTTGCACACTCGGCAGCCATACAAGCGCAACAGCTGGGTGGCCCAACTACCCACACACAATTGTGTCACAAAACTTCCTCTGTGATGCATTACGGCCCAACTTGTTTGTGCATCTTCTGTTACTGTCACTATCATGCAGGGTGCTGCCGCTGCTTGCGTGCTACCCCCACCAGGAGCGCTCCGCAGCGCTGCACCAGCTGCTGCTGCATTTGGTCACGTCAGCAGCCGCTAGCAGTAGCAGTGGCAGTGGCAGCAGCAGTAGCAGCAGCAGCAGTGGCATACAGCATGCGGTGGCATTGCTTGAACGTGAGGCAGAGCTTCTGCAGTCGGCAGCAGGAGGCCAGCAGCAGTCTGGCGGCAGGGGTGCTGTTGCTGCCATAGCAGCAACAACACAGCAACAATCCGCAGCAGCAGCAGTTACTGGTGCATCGAAGCTGTTACCGCCTGTGTCACCGCTTGCTGGATCGCCCCATGCACAGCAGCAGCAGCAGCAGCAGCAGGAGGGTTTGCCAGATGGTGGTTTGCTGTGGGGAGGTGATGTGGAGGGCTGTGTATGTGCAGTACTGGCAGCTGTGAGTGCCTGCAGCAGCACTAATCAATGGGCAAAGCTAGAGCAGTTGCTGAATGCAGCAGCAGCAGCACTGGCAGCAGCAGCAGCTGCTGCTGGTCAGCGGCTGCCAGATAGCATCCGCAGTGCTGGCCTGCTGCAGCAGCAGGAGCAGCAGCAGCAGTGGGCAGCTGGCAGCAGCAAGTCAGGTGGTGCAAGGGGTAGATCTGCTGCTGCTGCTGCTGCCGCCGGTGGTGGCATTAACGGCTGGGATGCCTGGAGCGATAATGACGAAGCAAGTGATAATGATGATTACGCCGATGCAGAAGATGACAGCCAAGACTCACAGCAGCATGCCGGAAGTGTAGCGGCAGCAGCAGCAGTGGCCGCAGCGCTCGCGCAGCATGCATTGTCAGAAGCTGCAGTGCATGTTTTGGCTGCTGACTTGTCAGCTTTAAGGGGCAGGGTGCGTGCTGCAAGGCTGCTGACCAAGCAAGGGTGCTGTGTGGGGCTCGGGGATCTGGCTGCTGCTGACGGCGCTGCTGTGAATGAGATGCTGCAGCGGCTGCTGGGGCGGGCACAAAGGTAAGCAGCAGGTTCCATGCCTTGGACTGATTCAATGTTTTTTGGGTGTGCACGTTATGTGCTGTAAGCATGGCGGGCACTGCTGCCGGTGCCAGCGCCCCGGCTTTGCTGTTGGAGTAATGTGTGAATGCTGACCAAGCAGGGCTGCTGCGTGGGGCTGGGAGACCTGGCTGCTGTGAGTGAGATGCTGCAGCGGCTGCTGGGGCGGGCGCAAAGGTAAGCAGCAGGTTTCAGTCTGAAGTGAGTTATGTTGTACTGGGTAGGTGCTGTAAGCGTGCAGGCACTGCTGTGCTGGTTGCTGACTTGGCAGCGTTGAGGGGCAGGGTGTGTTCTGCAAGGCTGCTGACAAAGCAGGGCTGCTGCGTGGGTCTTGGTGACCTGGCTGCTGCTGATGGCGCGGCTGTGACTGCAATGCTGCAGCGGCTGCTGGGGCGGGCACAAAGGTAAGCAGCAGGCGACAGTGCATTCAGTTGAGTTTGTTTGCACTGCTTAGGGCTGCCAGGGCTCTCGCTAAGCCTGCCTTGATCCGCTCAGGACTGGGCTCGTTGCGACCAGCACGACACCGCGCGTTGACTGCTGCTACTGCTTTCTGCTGTCACACTGTCGATCCACTCAGGCTTGCCGCCAAGCCTGAAGTACGGTTTACAATCCTCCAGGACGCGGACTAACTGCTTTCTGCTGCTGCTGCTGCTGCTGTATGTTATACAGGCTGGGTGGCGGCTGGCCGGAAGCACAATGGGCTCAAGCCTGGCATGATCTACTAGAGGCCGCTGCTGCTGCTGCTCTCTTGCTCACTGCTGCTGCTACTGCTGCTGCTGCTGCTGTTTCTTGATATGCAGGCTGGGCGGTGCATGGCCAGAAGCACAATGGGCGCAGGCTTGGCATGATTTACTAGAGGCATGGCAGGCAGGCGGGCTGGCAGCAGCAGTTCCCACCGAAGTTCTGGGTGAGCAGTTCCTGCGAGCGCTGCTGCTGGCACAGCAGTACCACCTCGCGGCGCAGTTCGTACCGCACCACCAGGCCGGTGACGCCGCTGCGGGTTACACCCCAGCGGGTTACACCCCAGCGGGGTACACTGGTGGAGAGGAGCAGCATCACCAGCAGCAGCAGTGGGTGCAGCAGGATGGGCAGGTGGTGCAGCAGCAGCAGCAGCAGCAGCAGCGCGGGGCGGCGGATGCTGCAGCAGCAGTTGAGACAGCGGCAGCGGCAGCAGCTGGCTTATCGCCGCACAAGCAGCAGCAGCAGCAGCAGCAGCAGCAGCAGCAGCAGCATGCGCCAGGGTCAGCAGAAGCTGCACTTGCCGCACTGACAGGGGGTGGCAAAGACGGCAGCAGCAGCAGCAGCAGGTTTGGTGTGCGCAAAGCATTGCACACTGCTGCTGAAAAGGCGTTACACACAGCTGCAGGTGCAGCTGTAAGTGGCAGTGCACGTATGGTTGGATTGTCTGCTAACGTCATAGGCACTACAGCCGGCCTTGTCAGCGGTACAGCCCATTTGGTTGGCAGCACAGCTCAGATCGTAGGCGGTACAAGTGGTGTGATGGGCGCTACAGCCGGCCTTGTCAGCGGTACAGCCAATTTGGTGTCATCTGCAGCTGGGTTTGCTGCTGCTGCCGCTGCTGCTGCCAAGGCTGGTGCTGCTGCTGCAGCAGCAGGAGGTGCTGCAGGCAGTGGCACAGTGTTCCTCAGGGGGGTGCAGGGTTTGCTGTCTGCTGCTGCTGCTGAGGCAGTGGTGGTGGCAGTGAGTCAGGAGCTGCTGGCGAGTGCAGTGTCACTGGATGACCCTACTGTTGCTGCTGCTGAGGCGGTACTGCAGCTGCTGCCAGAGACGTGTCAGGTGGGTGCTGCTGCTGCTGCCGCTGCTGCTGCTTGATGCATCATGGTTTGCTGTACAGCAACAGAGACAAGTGCACATCTCTGCTGGTATATTTGCCTTACAAACACATTCGTCCCCTCTAACTCTTTGGCTTTGCTGCTGCTGCTGCAGGCTGCTGCTCAGCAGCGCAATGCAGTAGCTGTGCTGCGGTGCCTGCCTGAATTCGGTGTGGCGCTGCTGCCAGCGCAGCTCACATCGCTGCCTGACAAGCAGCAGCTGCTGCACAGTGTGCTGCTCGGCCGCAGCAGCAGCATCGGCAGCAGCAGTAGGCGCGGCAGCACTGCTGCTGGTGCTGGTGCGAGCCCCGGCCGTGTTGCTGTTGCCCCTTGGAGGCGACTGGGTGATGTGCTGGAGCTGGCAGAGCTGCTGGGGATGGGTGGGCAGGAGGAGCAGCAGCAGGTGAGCGGTTATTGAAGCTCAGTTTGTGCTGTAGTTTACGCTGGGGTTGCAACATGCAAAGGCTGACAAGTGCTTGATACCTGCTGCTGCTGTTCCTGATCTTAAGCTTTGCAATGTCTCATTGTTCGTCAGACTGTGGAGGCTGATCCAATAACACATCGCTGTATCGCTTGTAGTATGTTTAAGGGCGGCTGGGTGATGTGTTGGAGCGGGCGGGGCTTCTAGAGATGGGCGGGCAGGAGGAGCAGGAGCAGCAGGTGACGGCTTAGGGTGGCTGGTCCACCGTGCAACCGCCCATATTGCTTCATATTGGCTGCTGCTTCTCCATCTGTATGCGCAATAACGCCAGCTTGTCTGCTTGTCATATCCGACCCAAGCACATCTGAACTTGTAGCATTACGTGTTACATAACATGCAGGTGCGGCTGCTGGCTGCTGAGGCGGCCTTTGACGCCGGCAAGGCTTGCATTGCACAGCACCTGCTGCTGGGCCTGGCTGCTGCATTCTGCCCCTGCTTTCACATATACTGCAAACATGTTTTATATTTTGCAGGTGCGGCTGCTAGCTGCCGAGGCTGCGTTTGATGCTGGCGAGGCTGGCATCGCGCAGCACCTGCTGCTGGGCCTGGCTGCTGCGGGCTACCCACCTGCGTGGCGGCTGGCTGCTGAGATGGCCTGCCCTGACAGGTGTGGCATGCTTTGAATTGGTTCAGTTGATTATTTCGCATGGCTGTTACAACGAGAGTGTAACAACAACAGCTTTCGTGAAGCTTGTGCTGCCACTGGGTGGTGGATGCGAGCATTGTGAGCCAGTCTTCAGCAGTTTGCCTGACATGCATGAGCTGCCAAAGATGCGGTTCATGGTTCAGAGAGGCACCTGCTGCTATACAGCGCCTCCAGACATCGTCCAGCACACTCTAGCGCTCTGTTGCTTGCAGCAGAACTAGACGATTCACATCATTTTGCAACTCACCATTGCACAGTGGCTCTACTCGCGTTTCTGCTACGCATTGCTGGATCCAGGCTCAGCAAAAACTACTGTGTTGTATTCCGTTGCTTTTTGCATGCCCTGCAGGTATGCTGACCAGAGCCGCGAAAGAGCAGCACGCGCGCAGCAGCTGCGGCAACAGCAGGAGCTCGTGGAGCAGCAGCTGGCCCAGGAGGAGCAGCAGCAGCAGCAGCAGGACACTGGTGGCGCTGCTGCAGCAACAGCGCCAGCAGCTGGCCGGATCTCAGATGCCTCTGCAGCATCAACAGCACCCAGTATTGCTGCTGCTGCTGGTGATGATGATGATGCCGTTGCTGCTGCTGCTGGTGGCGATGATGGGAGTGCAGCGGTTACACCCAGGACGCCGCGATCTGGGGCTGGCCCAGCAGCAGCAGCAGCAGCAGCAGCGCCAGGCACACCCCAGCCTGGCACACCAGCCAGCAGCAGCAGCAGGGCAGCAGCTGAGGCTACAGACGGCCACACACACGCAGCAGCAGCAGCAGCAGCAGCAATGAGTGAGGTTGAAGATGGAGGTGAGGGCTGGGAAAGGCTGTCACCTCCAGGCACCCCAGTTGCAGCAGCAGCAGCTGCTGCTGCTGCTGCTGCAGAAGATGCAGCAAACGCAGATGCGGCTGATGTGGGGAGTGATGGTGGCGCTGAGGCGCCAGCAGCAGCAGCAGCAGGAGGAGGCCCATCTGCTCCCTCGACGCCGCGGCCAGCAGCAGCAGCAACAGCAACAGTGGCAGACGAGGATCATTTACAGCAGCCAGGTGCTGGGCCCAACAATCCATCCAGCAGCAGAGCAACTGCTGGCGACACAAAGCAGCAGCAGGCCACCAGCAGCAGCAAGAGCAGCAGTAAGGCACCTGCACTCTCATCGGCTGTGCGGCAGCAGCTGCTGGCATTCGCAGCCTGCCACTGTCCTGCCTCTGACCTTCCACCCCTGACAGATGAACTCCTGCAAGCCCAGCAGCAGCAGCAGCAGCAGCAGCAGGGTGAGCAGTCCGATGCTGCACTGCTGTCCATGCCTGGTACTCCCACAGCAGAAGCTGAGCAGCAGCAGCTGCAGCTGGCCGCGACAGCAGCAGCAGCAGCCGGCAATGCTCTCAACAGCATACCCACCCTAGGGGACCCTACCCTGCTGCTGGGCTTGCTGCTGCGGCAGCAAAGCGCTGCTGCTGCCCAGCAGATGTTAGAAACGCAAATTGTTGGGGCTCAGTTGGGTGGGGTGGGCAGGTGCTACAGTAGCTTGCAGCGGGTGCTTGCAGTAGGTGCTGCTGCGCAGCTGCTGCTGGCGCTGCAGCAGCCGGGTGCTGCTGCTGTGTTAGATGCTGCAGGAGTGGTGGGCCTGGCTGCAGCTGATGATGATGACGTTCTTCAGATCAATGGTGACAGCAGCAGCAGCAGCAGCAGCAAGAAGGCAGGAGGGGCAGCAGTGAAGAAGGGCCGCAGTGATGGCAGTGCGCAGTACTTTGCAGGCCTACCAAAGCGGCAGCAGCAGCTGCAGGCACTGCTGAAGCAGCCGCTGCAGCAGCTGCAAGGCATGGTGGAGAGCCTAGCCCAGCAGCAGCAGCAGCAGCAAGGTGCAGGGACTGATGCAGCAGCAGCAGCAGCAGCAGCAGCAGTGGAGGCGTCGGCGAGTGCGTCAGCGCTGCTGCTGCGGCTGCAGCATGTGGCTGATAGCAGGCAGATGCGGCAGTGGCTGCCCGACGTCGACACAGCACGCTTCATGGCAGGTGGGAAAACTGCATGCAAAACAACATGTATTGTGGAGCCTTGCATATTGCCTGTGTGGTGATGTATGCATGCAGCATGCCTGGCCGGTCTCCCTTGTAGCACTACACGCAGCACCTGACTGCCTGCCGCTCAAGATTATCTTCTTGTGCATTTGTTCAGGTGGCATGTGCGCGTGCACTGTGTACAATCATCCCTGTCTGTTCACTGCATGCTTGGCTGTCCTTGTGGTGTTGCGTGCTCCCTGAACCCTGTGTTTTTGTGTTATTCAAACCCCAGGTGACAAGCCGTACCAGCAGCAGGTCGTCATCCAGCTCGCCAGCAGGGCAGGACAGCTGGCAGTGCAGCAGCAGCAGCAGCAGCAGCAGCCAGAGTACCAGGCGATGATGTCAGAGGCACAGCAGCTAGCAGCAACATACGGGGCAGATGCCTGGCAGTTGCCTTTGTGGTTTGTGCACAGCGTGCTGCTGTATGCACCAGATGTGACAGCACCAGAGACACAGGCGCTGCTTGCTGCACACACACCTGTGCTGCTGCAGCGGCCGGCTGCTGCTGCTGCACATCTGTTTAGTGATACGTATCCGCTGCTGCCTGCTGCAGCAGCGAATCATGTAGCTTGTACCCTTGGGATCATCAGCAACTGCCTGCAGGAGTGCAGCACTACTGCTGCTGCTAATGTGCAGCAGGCAGGGGTCCCAACCAGCAGCAGCAGCAGCAGCAGTGCTGCACTGCTGGCTGCAGTGCTGCCGCCACTGGATCGGCTGCGAGAGCTGCTGTCAAAGAGCAGCAAGGCGTTGTCTGGCCTGGCAGTGAAGCAGCTGATTGCTGGGCAGATCACTCTGATGCTCACTCCAGCTGTGGCTGCAGCAGCTGCACTGACAGCAGGAGCTGACAACAGCTGCGACACTCATGAACAGCAGCAGCAGCAGCAGCAGCAGCAGCAGCAGCAGCCGGGTGAGGCTACAGCAGACAGCCCAGCAGGCATTTCTGCATCCAGCAGCAGCAGCAGCAGCAACTCACCAGCAGCAGCAGCAGCTGCGGCAGCAGCACTGGACATCCCAGTGCTTGTACTGGAGGCAGTCAGTGCAGTGGCAGCACATGTGAGTTCTCCTGCAGCAGCCGTTGGTGTCGCAAAGCTGCTGAAACACGTGCAGCTCATTTCGGAGATGCTGGCAAGGGCACTGGGAGATAAGCAAGTACAGCAGCAGCTGGCAAAGCTAGTGTCAGGTGTCCCGCCTGGACTGCCGCACCTGCTGCTGGTTACTAAGGCGATGAGCTGCGACAAACAGCAGCAGCAGCAGCAGTGGGAGGCAGCATCCCCAGCAGCAGCAGCAGGAAATGACGCAGCAGAGCTTGCTTCCCAGGACAGTTTCGAGAGTGTTGCCAGTGCTGCCAGTTACTACAGCGCAAGCAGCAGCAGGGGCGGAAGCACAATCAGCAGCGGCGGCAGTAGCGGCAGCAGTGCTGCACAGGCTCCTCAGCAACTATCTGGATATGCGCTTGCACGCGCTCGCTACTGCAGCAGCTCTGGCCGGCAGCAGCTGCCACGCTGCAGTGCATTGCAGCTTGTGTCTGTAGCCAGCTGGCTAGTGCTGCAGCAGCAGCAGCAGCCACTGCCAGAGGAAGCAGTGGGGCAGCTACAGCCGCTGCCGCTAAGCCCTGGACTGCAGCTGCAGATCCTGGAGGATGTTATAACACTTGTTATGAATCCAGAGGCGCAGCTGCCTGGCCTGCCAACTGCTGCCGCTGCTGCTGCACCTGCTGCTGCTGCATCGGCCAGCAGAGGTACCAGCAGAAACAGCAGCTTCAACACAACTGGCAGCAGCAGTGACCTGGCAGCAGCAGCAGCAGCAGGCGGCAGCAGCAGCAGTACAGCTCTCCTGCAAGATGACCTGGCGGCTGTAGCAGCCTGGCGGCCTCCTGTACTGCCTGGCAACTTGGCGCCAAAACGCAGGGAGCTGCTACAGCCACTCCTGCAGGCGGCGGTACAGATTGTGGCTCAGCAGGCAGCATCCAATGCTGTAGCAGCAGCGGGTCTAGCAGCAGACAGCATTGCAACTGCAGCTGCAGCAGCATTGGCAGCAGCTGCTGCTGCTGAAGTAGCTGCCGGCACACCAGCAGCAGCACCACCAGCAGATCAGCAGCAACAGGGTAGCGTAGAGACACCACAAGATTCAGCAGCAGCAGCAGCAGCAGCAGCAGTGGTTAACCTGCCCTCACTGCAGCCACTGCAGCAGCAGCTGCTGGCTGCTGGCATCTACACAGCAGCAGATGCACTGCAGCTGTCAGCTGACCTGGCAGGCCTGCAGCTCTCACTGGCTGCAGCAAGAGACCCAGCAGCAGCAGCAGCAGCAGCAGCAGCAGCAGCAGCAGCAGAGCAGCAGCAGCAGGCTGTGCAAGCTGTGTCAGGGGCTGTTCAGCAGCTGGCTGATGGCTTGCTGCAGCAGCTGCAGCAACAGCTGACAGCAGAGCAGGCTGTGGGTGGGTCAGAAGCAGCAGCAGCAGCAGCAGGTCTTGCAGGTGCCAATGCCTTGGGTGATCTGGAGGCTCTGCTGCGCTGCTTAGCACCAACCAAGTCGCAGCAGCAGCAGCAGCAGCAGCTAGCTGTTGAGACGCAAACAGCAGCCGCAGAGCAGACGTCATCCAAGCAGGACGCTGCTGCTGCTGCTGACTGGCCAGACGCCGCTGTGCAGCAGCTGCGCAGCCAGCTGTGGCAGCAGCTGCAGCAGTACCAGGCCCAGCTGCCAGCTGAGGCATACAGCAGCAGCACGGTTGCAGGACTGCTAGAGCTGCTAGAACTGATCAGCTCTGGTCAGCTGTGGCCTGGCTGGCTGGCAGCAGCAGCAGCAGCAGGTGGTGCTGGAAGTTGGGCAGGTGCTGGAGGGGCAGTGGTGGGCGGTGCTGCTGCTGGCAGTGGCTTGCTGCTTGCTCGCACGCTGACGTGCCTGAGCAAGCAGTGGCCGGGCCTCAAGGTGAGCAGGGCACGGCTGGGGTTGGTAAACCCTTCTGCAGGGCAAAACAGCAAATGCTGTCAAGGGCAAGGCACATTGTTGGCGCACATGTCTGAGCAGGGATGTTATGTATCAGGTTTCTGCAATGCTAGTCAACATGCAGCGTCCAGAAACTGATGCAGCAAGAACTTCATGCATGGCACAGCACTTGAATTACACTTTGCCATCCTCGAACCCCGTGCGCATGCATGCCTGCCTGCATCTCTGCCCTGCTGCTGCTGTGGTGCAGGCGACAGCCGAAGACGTGTCCAGTGTGCCTGCAGCCGCCTCACTGTTCAGCCGCCTGCTGCAGCCAGCAGCAGCTACATCAGCAGATGCCGGCAGCGCAGCAGCAGGCACAGCAGCAGCAGCAGGTCAGGCTGACCTGTCACACGGCCAGGTGGCAGTGCTTCAGGCGCTGCTGACTGACGTATGGAGGGAAGGCGCCGCTTTCCCTGCGCCGGTAGCAGCAGCAGCAGCAGCAGCAGAAGCTGCAGAAGGTGCAGAGGCAGCTGAAGAGGGCGGCAGCCAGGAGCAGCAGCAGCAGCAGCAGCAGCAGCAGCAGCTAGCAGACTCGCTGGGTTTGCCAGCCAGCAGCTGTCGCCTGTCGCAGCTGCACAGTTGCTGGTGCCAGCTGCTCAGCTGCATGTTGTCTCAAGGCCATGTGGCGGGAGTGCTGTCAATCCTTGATCGGGTGGCTGCTGCTGCTGCAACGATGGCGATGACTGCTGCTGCTGCAGTGCCGGATAGCCAGCACCAGCAGCAGCAGCAGCAGCAGCTGGTGTTGCCTATCAGTGAAGCAGAGGGACAGCAGCTGCTGGATCAAGTGCAGGCACAAGCCAGCGGCAGCAGCAGCAGCAGCAGCAACAGCGGTCGTGCAGCAGAAGCCGCACAGCTGGCTGTAGTGCTGGGGCTTCTAATGCCTTACAGGGGCTTGCAGGAGAGTGCAGTTGCGGCTCTCCTGCAAGGGCGTGTGCTGGTGCCAGCTGATGGGCCATACAGCAGGCAGCTGCTGGCGCTGCTGCTGCTGCGAGGGCAGATGGTGCAGCTGACAGGAGCTGCAGCAGCAGCAGCAGCAGCAGCAGAGCCTGGCAGCAGCGAGGCAGCAGCAGCAGTGGCGGCGGGGCAGTTGCAGGCTTATGAGATGTATAAGCTGCTGCTGGGGGAGCCAATGACAGCAGCAGCAGCAGTGGCAGGAGCAGGAGTGGCAGTTCAGCAAGGCCCGCAGCAGCAGCTGGGTCTGGTGGTAGGGTGCTTGCTGCCGCACGCAGTGGCGCAGCTGTGCCTGGGGTCAGACTACACGTCAGCAGCAGCGCTGGTGGCAGCACGTGCCCGTGTGGCGTCTGGATTGTGCACGCTGCAGGGAGCACTGCTGGTGCTGGAGCGATACCTGGCATTTGTTATGCACTCCCAGCAGCAACAGCAGCAGCAGCAGCGCGGCAGGAGTGCTGGGGCAGAGGAAGCGGGTGTGGGCTTGCCTTGCTGTCTGCAGTGGCTGGGCAGCACAACAGCAGCTGCTGCTCACACGGCCCACACCAAGCTGGTGCAGGCGCTGTGCAGCAATGAGGGGCAGCAGCAGGGAAGCAGGGCTGTTGGGAGCAACAGCAGGGTTTCGTCACTGGATTGATCACATACACAGCTACGTGTCTCGCTGATGGGTTGCCAGGGTACGTAATGTGCAGGAGAGTATGCGGATTCGGGTTTGCTACAAGATCATGTGCACCTGGAAGAAGCGGGATCGTGGTGTGTGCAGGGCCGTGTACTGCACCGGACCAGCAGCTGCCACGTATGAGCTGCTTGTCTACCCATGGTGTTGTCCTCTGCGCAGATCCTTCTATTTGTAGCTCTTTGTTCGTTTACAGTAGTTTGCAGGGCTGCGAAGCATGACGTTTTTGTCCCTCATTTTCAAGCGGGCCGCGTCTAACACAACCCTACCTCACTTGCTGAACGGCAGCCAGACGGTATATAAGCCACCTTTCCGACTGACTGTAAGTTTATCGTAGCAAGTTGAGTTGAAACACTGCAAGTTGAGGACTGTTTAGCCTGTGCTGAAGTGACCGACAGCACCCACGCACTAGGGGCATGCCGGAGCTGTAGTTAGCCTGCTCATAAAGTAGCTGAAGGATGGCTGCACGCAAAGGCGAAAGGCTTCTTGCTCAGGCTGTCAGCGGCATCTGGCTGGTGTACTTGTTGGCAGCAGCAGGTACGCTGACTTGGGAGTGACCACTTGAGAGAAAGCAACATTATAAATGTGGTATAAAAAGAATTTGCTGTGCAATTGGAGCCAGAGCAGTTTATAGAGCCTGGCGTACTGACGATAACGATAATGGCGCCAGAATGCAGCGGTATTCAAAACGCGAAGCTGATGCTTGCTTTCGCACTCATCATTATTCATTATTGAATGTGTAGAAGCCAATGTGTGATTTTCTGCCCCTCTTGCTGCTGCAGACATGGTTGCTGCAGCTGCCTCACAACAAGCAGTCAGCTGCCCCGAGCAGGCCGAGCCAGTGTGTGGGAAAGACGGCCTCAGCTACTACAATAAGTGTCTCGCACAGTTCCAAGGTGTCGAGGTCTCGCATGAAGGATACTGTGAAGGTGCGGCTCATAGCATGTTCCCAGGAATTCTGGTGTTGACGCAGCATGAAGCAAAACCTGCAGCACAGACAAGCACAGAGAAAAGAAACAGGACACCCAACATCAGCAGTAATAGATGCGGTAATGGCTTACATTAAGCACTGCAAATATCAGCCTTTCACGCGCTGCTGTCCACTCATCCATGCAACGCTGCCATTCCTGCAGGTGCTTTCTTTCAGTTCAGCAGCCCCAAGATCAAGATTCGGCTAGAAGCTGCACCTGCAAGGCCCCGCAGGATGGCACCTAAGGAGCGTGCAGTGTCGCAGTTGTCAGCAGACCTCATAAATGCATACACATCCGACGGCTTCGTGTACGTCGGCAGGGCGCAGCTAGCGCCCCGGCCACACACACAGCATCCAGCAGACGGCAACAGCAGCAGCAGCAGCATAGGCAGCAAAGAAAGCAGCCAAAACAGCAGCAGCAGCGGAGGCCAGCAGGAGCTGGGTTCATTCAGCTTAGGCAAGGTGCTGCCAAGCTGGGTGTCAGCGGTGCGCTTCACCCCGCAGGGCCACATCTATGTGGCCAAGGAGCAGGACAGCCAAGAGCAGCAGCAGCAGCAAACAGCAGGTGCCGCTGACCCCAGCATACAGCCGCAGGTGCCTGCAGCGGCAGCGCGCCGGCGGCTAGCAGCCAGCAGCAGTAGCAGCAGCAACCGCCTCGGTCCTGCAGGAGCAGCAGCAGGCAGCTTGCAGCAGAAGGGCCGCCACCTGAACATCATGGTGGGGGCGGATGAGCGCAAGGTGTGCCCGCTGGGCCCTACCTACCCCTTCTCTGCCATTGGCCAGATCGATTTTGAGGAGGGCGGCACGCCCTACATCTGCTCTGGCACTCTCATCAGCCAGCGGCGCGTGCTGACGGCCGCGCACTGCGTGTGGGACGTGGACTCGCAGTCCTTTGTGGACGTGCTCAGCTTTGCCCCCGGCCGCTTCAGGTGGGTTGCAGTGGTTGACATGACAGTGGTTGCGGCTTGCAGGAAAGTGCTGTGTGCAGAGCAACGCATGTTTGGCCGGGACCCTTGCCATGTCATGCTGAACATGCAGCGTCTATGTGGTGACCTAGGCAGGAGTTTCCTGCAGCCAGCTGAACCCTTGTGTCTGCTGCTGCTGCTGCTGTAGGGGTGCTGGCGGCAAGATGGTCAACCCCTACGGCGTGTTCAAGTGGGCGCACGCCACGCTGATGAAGAACTACCTCACCTCGGATGAGACGCAGGGCGACATCGCAGTGGTGCAGCTGGCAGACCCTGCGCCCAAGGCTGCAGGAACCCTAGGCCTGCGTGCCAACTGCGTTGACAATGACAGCGTGCAGGTCACCACTGCCGGCTACCCCTCGGACCAGCAGGAGGGCGAGTGCATGACCACACAGTGCACGGTGCGCTTCGACTGCCAGCGCGAGTCGACTCGGCACAAGTGCGACACATACATGGGTCAGTCGGGCAGCTCCTTCTGGGACGATAACTACTACATCAGGGGCGTGCATGTGCGTGGTCTGGTGGACGAGCAGGTGAATGAATTCACTACGCTCAGCAGACGTGTGCTAGCCAAGATCAGGGAGTGGGAAGGGCGGGAAAAGGGTGGCGTGCTGTAAGGACTGTACAACTGGGAGTGTTGTTTGGCGATTAGGTAGGGTGCTGCATACAGCTTTGCGTGCTGTATGTGATGCATGAGAGGAGCATGGAGTGTGGGTTATAACAACGCCCGACTACGTGTTGGCCTATCATGCCAATTTTGACGCGCATCCGTGTCTGGCACAAGTTGTTGTTGCTAGGAGTGAGAGCTGAATGTTGTTGCGTGTGGTGTGGGCAGGTGCAGGCAGCTGCTTCAGTGAGCGGCTCCTGGCTGTGACATGCTGGGGCTGCCTCAGGCGTGCAGACGCATATGTGTGCTGCTGTGATGCACGTGCTGCGCTGCAGCAGCTGCCGCTGCCGCACCACCTCACAGTCTTGCATTTGCTTCGATCCATCCATCTATTTTATGGCTTTGCCTGGTGCGCTACCAAACAACGCAGCTGTGGTGACTGCATCGACTTCCGTCGATATCGCTGTAAAGCTGAGTAGCAGGCGCACACGTCTGTCAAATGCTGCACAGCTCCAAGTTATCAAACCTTTGGGTGTGCAGAATCATGCAGCTGCTTTGTGACAGCAGCTGCTGCATGTTGTGTGGGCAGCATGGCTTGGGCGGCAGAGCATAACCATGCTCTGCCGGAACCATCAGCAAGCTCAAGCAGGCTTCTTGGCTTGGGCAAGGAAGTTGGATGGGGTTCAGACAAGCTTGATGTACAGCACGCAATGACACCCTCACGTTGAGTAGCTGCTGTGTGGGGCTGGGCTGAAGCAGGCTGGTGCTGATAGCAGCTGCTCTACAGCTGTCACAAGCCGAGTGGCGCGTGACATGGCGGGTGCTATCTAATAAGTAGTTATACATATGCATTCCTTATGTTACTTGCAGGCAATGATGGGGTCCCTGCAGCCAGGGACCCCGTGTTGCATTGCCTGTGGTGGTCATCTCTGCATTACGTTCTGGCACATGGGCCTTACCTTGTGCCCTGCATAAAGTCCACAGCTGGACACTGTGTGTGTTGGGGCTGCTCCATCAGCAGCCGCTTCACCCCTGTTATGAAGTCTGCAGGTTTGCAGGGGGTTTGTCCAAGGCAGAACCTTGCTCGACCAAGCATGTTGTGCACCTGTGTGCCATCATCAGCGATCAACAACATACAGCATGTACCTCTTACTTGGGTGTGCCTGGCTGCTGCAACGCAGCTGCGGCTATCCCTCATGCCCTGCACTGCGTTGACAGCTCAGCGTGTGTGTGCTTTTGCATCGTGTCCTCCTCTGAAAGTGTCTGTCGGCAGGCTTCTGAAGCATGCTAGGTGCTGCTCTTTACCAGGTAGTTGCTGTTGTGTAGCCAGATTGTGATTTTTCCCTTGCTTTTCATCGCTTGATAGTTCACCCGGCAGCTACCATTGAAATGGCTGTTGTGTTTTATGTCTGCTTGTTACACGCTTGCTCCGTCAACAGACAATCATGGCACTGTGTTATGAGCTCACCAGTGTGTGCGTCACCATGTGAAGCACACAGTGCTTGCCTTTCGGCACTGCTGCTTCTGTATGGCGAGCTGTGTCGGTGGCGTCAACAGTTTAAAATGCAGCAAAGCTTGATGCTGCGACAAATGCGCCGTTGCAAGCTGGGTGCGATACTCAGGCAAGCACCTGTTCGCAGCAGCTGCTGTTGCACTGCACAGGGACCATTAGCATTTGAGTATGCGCTGGTCTGCCCTTTCTCTTGTGCATGCACCAGTCGCACATGACCAGCTTTGTACACGCAGCGAGGAAGTAATTGTAACAAGGCCAGACAAAGTTATGTTCTGCATGATGATGCTGTTGTGTAGCTGCATGCGGCCTGCCAGGCTGTCAGCTGCCAATGCTGATATGTGGCCACACTGTACAGGCCTCAGGCTCAGGCTCTCAACAGCAGCAGCAGATGGCAAGATGCAGATGATAAAGATGGCCTAAGCTTAACCTGGCCGTCTCATTTGTGCATCAGTAACATGGATGTTTCAAGCGGATGGATTCATCCGGCTGCTTGGCCATTGGCTGCATTTCAGTGAGTAGCGCCTCAGCACCAGTGCCCAGGACGCAAGGCATAGTGGTCATTCATGCAGCAGCCCAGCTGTCCTGCTATACTTCAAGTACAGATGATATGCCATCGTTGTATTGGACACCGATTCGACTGGTTCTCTTGTCACCGTCCAAGACTCGTGTCTTGATGTGTACTGCTGTGGTTCCCGCGTCGTGCCGCGTTCCCCACGTGAAGAAGTCCAGGCCCACACAACATTGCTTGAATTAAATCGAAACGCTGTATCAGTATTTTTGTTCTGAAGACAGCTTCTAGGCGGATGTAAGGCAGCTGTGTGCTGTCGTGCTCCTCTCGTCGGAGCACTATACCCCCTCTAGCGCATAAAACAGCTGAAACAAAAGTATTGTTGAGTCAAACAGATGTCCAGATTGCTCAGCGGCTGTTCACCGTGCGCTTGGTTGGCGAGTCAAGAACAGATGGGCACAGGAGTTGAGCAGCAATGATGCTCGTCCAGAGGCAGTATTAGCAGCTGTTCGTAAGCTAAACCAACAGGAATAGGCTATTGCGAGAATGGACGGCGTTGCAGGCTCATCAGCTGGTGCGTCTGCTGCAGCTGTCAGCCACCCTGCTGGCGTGGTCAGCCATGTGAGCAGCTCTGCTGCTACACATGCTCACAGCGCCAAAGGCGGGACCCACCCCAGCAGGCTACGCCGCATGAGCACTCCTGCAAGCATGCCTGAACAGCAAGCAGATGACTTTCTAAAGTTGCTTGCTGACTCAGCATGTGCAGCTACACACATGGAAAGGCTGGAGGCACCATGCAGCGCAGAGCAGCTGCAGGAGCCCCGCGGGTGCGCGGAGCAGCAGCAGCTTGCAGGATTGCAAGAGGTGGCTCAGATCAGTGCCTGCTGCACAGACCTCGCCAGCACAATGCTGTGCGTGAACCCGGGTTGTGTACGAGTGGCAGCGGCAGTGGCCACTGGACACATGGCACCAGCAGACATGGCAGCAGCAGATGGCGCCGTCAATTCACCGCGGAAGGTACACCATGCTGAAATGTCATGGAACCCAGCAGGAAGCTGCAGCAGCAGCAGCAATGACATCAACAACAGCAAAGGCTACTTGGCAGCTCTTGCAGCCACTCAGCAGCTGCCATGGCCCGCGAGCTGGCACTGGCCGCACAAGATGGCATATGCCAACGCAGCAGGTGTCAGATACACTGACGTCTGCAGAACAAACGGAAGCATAAGTGCTTGCAGGAGCACCATAGCTCTCAGCAAAGCAGGGCGGCGCTCTCCCTCGCCCACTTTACCTGGCTACAACAGCAGCAGCAGCGGCGGCAGCGGCAGCAGTAGTGCTGCAGGGTGCAAGGTCAGCTCGGGACGCAGCAGCCCAGACCTAGAGCAGCAGCAGCAGCAGCAGCAGTGGAAGCCGTTTGAGGTGCTATCAGCCATCCATGCCCACCTAGCAGCATCACCTGCTGTATCAGCAGCCGTCGCTGCTGCTGTAACCTCACCCTCAACAGACACAACAGCAGCAGGTGCGCCAGAGCCTGTGGCAGCAGCAGCAGTGCACAGCTGCTTGCAGCAGCAGTTTGCGCAGGCGTTTGCCGGCTGGGATGTGGATGGCAATGGGTTGCTGGATGCGGCCGAGCTGCGGGGCATGCTGGGCCAGGTGCTGCCTCCAGGCATGGCAGGCAAGGAGGAGGCGCGCTACTGCCAGGTGAGGGGTGTGAGGCACATGCTTGCCAGCTTTTGATTGCAGTGACTCTCCACAGCACTGCAGTGCAATGCAGTGCAGTGCAGCGGGGATGGTGCTTTCCTAAGCACCACAACATGACTTGATCTACTTGACCTGTGGACGACTTGCGATAAGGTTTAATCGGAGGTGCCTGCCTGTGTCACCAGTCGTAGCAAATCTTGCTCAATGCTGCCTGCTACTGCTGCCGCTCCCTACCGCATCATGCAGATGTTGCTGGACAGGTCTGGCTGTGGCGCAGTCAGTGCACCTGACCTGCTGGCAGCAGCAGCCACCGCAGTGCGCTGGCAGGCAGGCATCTGCCCCAAGCCGAGGGTAGATGTGAACGATGTGCTGCTGCAGCTGGTGCTGCAGCTGCAGCAGCAGGAGCGAGAGCAGGAGCAGCAGCAGCAGTGCGGGCAGGTGTCCCCCAAGCACAGGCACAACTTTGTGAGCTTGGTAAGCGCAGCCTGCAGGGGTGTGTTTGGCATGCATGAATTGATTCATGGATCATGATACGGGCACTTGCTGGCTGAGAAAGCTGAATCCCAAATGCCACCGATGCATGTACTGTTGTGCTATGCACAGCCGTGAGGTTGCCTGATTTATCATTTGAACCTGCTGCTGCTGCCCCGCTGCTGCTCTGCGCAGGCGCGGCTGCTGTTCCAGGGCTGCCTTGATGAGGGCGGCAGTGGCAGGCTGGGGCCTGCTGAGCTGGCGCGGCTGTTCAGGCGGGCGCTGCCTGGGCTGCAGCAGCGGGACATCACGTGAGTTTACACGTTGCTGTTGTGGCTGTATGCCATGTTGCCATAACAATAACAATGACGCGCAGCATGCACAGCAATATCTGCGGCGTTTGTTGCCTGGGCTGCAGCAGCGGGGCATCACGTCAGTACTGCTGCTTCAGCGCGCGCATCTCATACTGCCGTGCATGAGAATTTCTGCGGGAGATAACCTGGCATTTGCTGCGCTGACTCTGTTCTGTGCTCGACCATCAAACGCTGCCACCACGTGTGTTGCTTACAGACAGTGTGTGTTGCTTTGCTGCAGGTTCATGTGCTCCCACATGTCAGAGCTGGATCCAGAGGGGACAGGGCAGGTCAGCCTAAAGCAGCTGCTGGCAGCACTGCAGCCTGTACATCACACACTGCAAGCACTACAGCAGCCAGGCAGTACAGGTGCTGGCGAGGCTGGATGGTGGGATGAGGCAGTACCGCTGTCAGTGGCACCACAGCAGCAGCAGCAGCAGCATAGTCTATCTGCAGCAACTCTTGCCACGGATGTTGGCACGATGCATCAAGCGTCAGCTGAAGCCGCCTCAGCCGACATGCTTGTGCAACCACACAATAGCATTACTTCAGGGCCTGCAGCACCTGCAGCATCTGCAGCTTCCCCACCACCACCACCAGCCTGGGAGGCTTTGCACAGCGGAGGTGGCAGTGGCTGGGCTGCCAGTCGTGGCAGCAGCAGGAGCGTCTCGCAGAGCAGCAGCTGCAGCAGCCTGTCGGCGCTGCCAGTGTCCAGGCGGCGGAGGTCCATCGCTGACAGTGATGACAGCTTGTCTGCAGCGAGCTCTCCTAGGGGGCCTTTCACACCTGTAGGCCCGGGGCAGCAGCAGCAGCAGGATGGTCAGCACCAGCTGCAGGAAGGACAGCAGGATCTGCATCAGCAGCTGTTGCAGAAGATCCTGCAGGAGGGTGTCCAGCAGCAGCAGGAAGGTCAGCAGGACCAGCAGCAGCAGCAGCAGCAGCAGCTTCTGCAGAAGATCCTGCAGGAGGGCGTCCAGCGGCTGCAGGTTGAGCAGCAGGCCCAGCAGCTGCTGCAGCACTTGACGATAAGTGACAGCCAGCATGCAGGAGATGGCCTCAGCACAGAAGCAGGAGCAGCACCAGAACACGCAGCACCAGCAGCAGCAGGTGCGGTAACTGAGAATCCCTCTGCTGCATGGCAGCTGCCGCCTGGTCCGGCGCCTGTGAGGGTGCAGAGTCAGCCGCGGCTCGACAGCAGCAGCCGTTGCGGCGCTAGCAGCAGCAGCGCTGGAGCAGTACCAACCGAATGCCCACAGCAGCTGGTGCTGCCAGTGCTGTGGCCAATGCAGGTGAGGGGTAAGGCGCAGCCAACTGTTGAGCAGATCAGCCATGGTGCATTTGTGGAATCTGTGCTGTTGTGCTTGACAAGAGTGCTTGGTGTGGCTACTGCAGGTGATGTTGATGGTGGTGAAACTTGATTCCAAAGTACTCGTCCATATTCATGTGACCATGCCAGATAACCTATTACACCTCAGTCTGTTCTGGACTGCTGATTAAACTGTGTGTTGTCGTATGCTTGTGGCTGGCTCGTGTGCAGGAGCTGGCGGCGGTCCTTGCAAGCAACCCTGTGGCAATGCAGCTGGCTTTCATGCACACCGCTGCAGCCTGCAGCAGCAGCAGCAGCAGCAGCCAGCACGCGGACCAGCCACAGCCTCACCAACCAACTGAAGACGGCAGCAGCAGCCTGCAGATGCTGCAGCAGCTGCCAGCCCAGCAGCAGCAGCGCTACAGCTTGGTGCCCATTGCTGCGCTGCCGCAGCTGCTGGCTGCTGCGATGCCTGGCTGGGGTGGTGCTGATGTGAGCAACGCAGCGCTGCAAATCCGATGCCACCTGAACATCGTCACAGCCTTCTGCATAGACACACCAAAAGCTGCTGATACTAACAACAGCAGCAGCCCATTTCACAGCTGTGGCAGCATGCTGTCTGCTGGCAGCAATGGTGGGGTGGCAGCAGCAGCAGTGGGTGATGCGCCGGCGCCGACAGACTTGATGTATGCCGAGCTCGCGGCGACGATCGTCTCTGCAGCAGCAACAGAGGCCGCGGCAGCGGCAGGCGAGCTGCCTGCAGCAGTGCAGCAGCTGGTGGTTGACCTGGCAGACGAAGTGACCAGCAATGCAGAGGCATTTGCAAGGCTGCAGGAAGCCTGGCAGCAGGCCGCTTGCCACACTGCAGCAGCAGCAACAGAAGTGTGGAGTGAGCAGGGGGTGAAGCTGCCGGTGGTGGCTGGTGTGCGGCTGCTGTGCAAGCAGCTGGTAGCGTCATTGGGTCTGGCTGATATGCGGCTGCTGGGCTGGCTGACATGTCTGGTGAGGCAGCAGCACCTGGGGCTGCAGCTGGCAGCAATACAGTCTGGCAGCAGCAGCAGCAGCAGCAGCAGCAGCAGCAGCAGTACTAATCATGAGGCTGGCAGCAGTGGTCAGAGCCAGCAGCAGCAAGGTCAGCATGCTGGGGTGCTGGTTGCTGAGCTGGGGCTGTCAGAGCTGGTGGAGGTGCTGGTGGCGCTGGTGCAGGGGCTGCTGACACCAGATGATGCTGAACTCGTGCAAGAGCTGCGGCAGCAGCAGCAGCAGCAGCAGCAGCAGCAGCACTATGAGGAAAGTGATTTCAGCTCATGCATGCAGCAGAGCAGCTGGCACGCAGACGGTGACAAGAGTTGGGTGCAGGCAGGGGAGGCAGCGGGCCAAGCAGCAGCAGCAGCAGCTGCAGGGGCTGGCACTCCCGAGCTTGCTGCACCAGCTCGCCGGCAGCGCATTGTGTTTTGTGGCAGGTCGTCATGCGGCTCCTCGGCTGCTAACTCTCCCTCCTGGCTGGCGTTGGCTCAGCAGCAGCAGCAGCAGCAGCAGCAGCAGCACAGGGGCAGCTTTGGAGGCGAACTTCACCATCACCTTCACAATCTTCATCAGCAGCGGCAAATGGTTGATTCGGGATACTTCCAGCCTGTGCATTGTGGCAGCCATGAATCTGGGTTAGGACTTGGCCTGGGCAATAGCAATGCCGCTGAGGATGGCTGTACAGCCATTGGTGCTACAGCAGAGGAGGTGACGGCAGCGGCAGGTGTGTCGCTGGTTCCTGCCGCCCTGCAGCAGCAGCGGCAGCAGATGCAGCGCCTGCGCGCGGCGCAGCAGCAGGCGTGGCACGCAGAGATGCTGCTACAGCACCAGCCATGGGAGGGTGCATACAGCCCTGTGGCTGCAGCAGCAGCAGCAGGCGGCAGCAGCAGCAGCGGCGGCAGCTACTTTGGAGTGACACACGATGAGTTGGCTGGGGCAGGGTGCGGCAATGCTGCTGCTGCTGCTGCCAGCAAGGTGAGGCAGGCTGACATTCTGCGGCTGTCTAGCTGCAGTGACTACCGCAGCTCCACTGGCAGCGACTGTTGAGCAGCTGCAACGTTGTAACAACAACACAACACAAAGCTTCGTCAATGTTTGTGTAATCAGTCAGCAGTCCGGCACAGCTTGCGGTGGTGCTGGGCTCCTTCTGTCATTGACTGTCACGAGACATTTGAAAAGAGAGTGAGAGAGCAAGGATTCCGGGTGATCATGAGCATTTGCTGATTCATCAGCTGTCGAGGCTCCTACAGCGACGCCCAGTACACAAGCAAGGATGACTATTGTCCAGCACGGTGCTGCAAAGCATGGTGCAGCAGCAGCAGCAGCTGCTGCTGCTGCTGCTGCTGCTGCTGCTGCTGCATAATTATGACTTTACGCTCTCTATTGGAACTATTTGCACAAAATAATGAGCCATTCTTCATGGTTGCCACCTGCATGGACACACATCACTGGCTCTTGGCCAGGGCAGCGTTCCGTCACCAAGCCTCTGTACCTTGCTTCAGCTCGTTGTACTGAATGTAAGCCGCTTCCTGCTGCCTGTGCGGTGCATGTGTGGCGGATTTGCTGGTTGCGGGGTTGTGCCACAACATGCAGTTTGAGGATCTGTCAATCAAACAGCTTGAAGATGCATGCTGCATATGCTCAGAGTATGTGCCATAGCATACGCTTGACAGGTGTGACACAGCACACGCTTTGCGGTTCTGTCGCAGCACATGGTTTGAAGTTCACACTCATCCTATGGTTCGAGGATCTGTCTTGGCATAGGGTGTAAGGCTGAGTCACAGCACACAGCTTGAGTGTCTGCTGTAGCATATGGTTGTGGAGATCTGCCACAGCATTTGGTTTGTGCCAATGCCACGGCATACGGTTCGAGGACTTGCCACAGCATTTGGTTTGAGTATATGTTATGCCTTATGAGCCAGTGCGCTTATGAGCCGTTGCCTTAGCATACGGGCCGATGCGGGCGTGAGTGTCAGAGCACTGTATGTTTGAGTGGGATGCTATGCCTCTGTGCTCTGTCCTACTCTGTGCTTGCTCTGTTTGGGGTGTCGAACATGCTGGAACACCAGCTGGGACAGAACACCACATTCCTTTGATTCTTTTCCCAGGAAAGAGCTATGCACTAGCATGGCAGCGCCAGCTGTAGCAAACACAGCAAGGACGTTGGCTGGTTTGCGCCGCTTCAAAGTTTTTGGGCTATGTATCCGGTTGGCTGGCTGGCAATGCCATGCGCCGGCACTGGAATTATAATTATAACTCGGGAGCCACCGTCATCTCTACAGCGACATGATGATATTGGTGTGATATGGGGTTGCTATGGCAGGTGATCAGCTGTGCTTGAACTGGCTGAGGCTCTTTTACCAGCAGTTATGGCAGTAGCATCTGCTTACCCTAGGCCTGAAAGCAAGATGACCAGTGCCTTGGATACACTTGTATGGTTGAGAGCAATGTCTTTTCTGGGCTTGCAACCATGCAACCTAGCAACCGTGGTGTGGACCAATTGGTCAATCTGCAAGCAAGCAACTGGGTGTTCTGTCATGCCTCAGTTGTGTTTCACACACAATGCTTGGCTGCATGCAGATGCTGGTTGAAGTAGTGCAGCTGGGGGCGCAGCCCCAGGCGTGTGCAGCAGCAGCAGCGGCGGCAATGCCACTTGTTCGGCAGGATGTAGCAGTGTGGCGGCAGCCGGCGGGTGCTGCTGCAGTGGGCGAGCTGGTGGTGCAGATGGGATCTGCTGTGCTGCATGCAGCGCAGCAGCAGCAGCAGCACAGCAGCAGGAGGAGGAGGATGCCAGGGGCTGTCAGTATGCGCTGTGGCACTGGGCGACGGCAGCAGCAGCAGCAGCAGCAGCAGCAGGAGGAGGAGGATGCCAGGGGCTGTCAGTATGCGCTGTGGCACTGGGCGACGGCAGCAGCAGCAGCAGCAGCAGCAGCAGGAGGAGGAGGATGCCAGGTGCTGTCAGTATGCGCTGTGGCACTGGGCGACGGCAGCAGCAGCAGCAGCAGCAGCAGCAGCAGCAGCAGCAGGAGGAGGAGGATGCCAGGGGCTGTCAGTATGCGCTGTGGCACTGGGCGACGGCAGCAGCAGCAGCAGCAGCAGCAGCAGGAGGAGGAGGATGCCAGGGGCTGTCAGTATGCGCTGTGGCACTGGGCGACGGCAGCAGCAGCAGCAGCAGCAGCAGCAGCAGCAGCAGCAGCAGCAGCAGCAGCAGCAGCAGCAGCAGCAGCAGCAGGAGGAGGAGGATGCCAGGGGCTGTCAGTATGCGCTGTGGCACTGGGCGACGGCAGCAGCAGCAGCAGCAGCAGCAGCAGCAGCAGCAGCAGCAGCAGCAGCAGGAGGAGGAGGATGCCAGGGGCTGTCAGTATGCGCTGTGGCACTGGGCGACGGCAGCAGCGAATGCGACTGTCGTAGGTGGGATCCTGCTGCTGCAGATGCAGTGGCCTTCTAGTGGCAGCAGCAGCACTTGCGTGCTTTGAAGCATCACAGTGGCAGCATTTGCATGCCACACGATGTGTGCATGTGATGCGTGCGGCATGATGGGTGTATGGACATAGCCATGTCCTTTGTTTGCAGCACTCTGCCGCCCAAAGGATGCTTTGATCAATACATCAAATGTTTGCACTGTTGCTGGCATCCTGTGCAGCAGGCGACTGCATAGCTGCACTCATGCCAAACTTCTGTATTGTACCAACACCGACATTGATGATACGGACAACACGTATTCACTGACATCTACTGTTCATCTTCATACTGCCTGCACTGTCAAACCTTTCTCCCTCTGCAGCCAGCACAGAGCACCTGGCAGCAGCCATAAAGCATTGCCCAGACGTCTTTACAGTGTCGCTGTGTGCAGCAATGCGCGTGCTGTGCTCTGTCAGTTGCAGCCGTGCTTCTCCAGCAGCAGCAGTAGCAGGCAGCGACAGCACTGCAGCGCTGCTGTCGCTGCTGCCGCTTGAGCTCACGACTGCAATGCCACCGGGGCTGCTGCTCACCACAGTGCAGCAGGTCACAAAAAGCCATGGCTGTCACAAACCTTACAAAGTTTGGAGCTGCGGCGTCATCAGCTGCAGCTAATGGCAGCAGCAGCAGCAGCGCAGATGTCAGGCTTGCGGGCCAGCAGCACGTGCCGTTTGTGGTGTCGCTGCTGCTGACATCCCAAAAGTGCGCCTCTGCACTGCGCGGCGTGTGCCCCAGGGACGCATTAGATGTTGCAGCAAACGCCGGCCGGCACCGCCTTGAGTGCTCCGTGCGTGCACAGCACGCTGCATGGCTAGAGCAGCAAGCCAGCCGCATGTCAGCAGCAGAGCTTCGGGCGCTGTGCGCACAACTAAGCGCTGATGAGCTGCGTGTGAGGATGCGCAGCGTTGCTGCTGCTTCTGCGAGCACCATCAAGACAGCTAGGAGTGAGCTAATGCGCAGGGCATTTGAAGCCGAGATATCAGCTGCTAGCCACAGCGAGCTGCTGGAAATGCTGAAGGGTCGGAAAATTGAGTTGCTGCGGGATCTTGTGGTTTGGCAGCCGGCAGGCGAGGCAGCAGGCGCAGCAGCAGCAGTACCAGAGGATGTGCTGCCAACAGGCAGGCGCATTGGGCGGTGGGGGAAAGCAGCGGTGACTGCAGCGGGGCCACTGTGAACTTTCAGGCCAGGCGGTATCAACAGCAGCAGCAGCAGCAGTGTTGCGTGGTACAGTGAGCAGATGAGCTGCACAATGACGCCCTGGCTGACGGTTGCAGCGCGCAGCGTGTGGCTGATAGGGCAGCTGCTGAGTGAGCTGCAGCAAGCCAGCAGCGGCAGCGGCAGCAGCAGCAGCAATGCTGCAGGAGTGCCTTCAACAGATGCGGAGCAGATGGATGAGGAGTACTTCATCAGCCGTTTTGAGATGGTGTATGCGTCTGTTGAGTGGTTGGGCTCGCAGCTGTGCCACATGCAGCTGCCAGGCAATGAGGCGCCAACGCTGGCCAGCAGCAGCAGCAGCAGCAGCAGTCCTGAGGAAATTGCTGCACGCATGCCCCTGCTGACACAGCTGCTGCAGCAGCATGCGCAGCTGCAGACAGCCTTATACAGGGCAGTGCAGCGCTGTGCTGCAGGGCCTTCAAGCGCGCAACGTGGTGCGCAGAATGCAGCAGCAGCAGCACGTTGGCAGCGTGTGTGGGGTGGTGAACTGCCGGACCAGCTAAGGGCGTTTGGTGCAGCAGTGGCGGCTGCGCTGCCCGTTGGCTGGGCCTGCAACAACGCTGCCTGCACCAACCTGGGCAAGCTGAGTGAGCTGCAGCTGGTGTCAGGCAGGGGCAAGGTGTGCGGCGGCTGCAGGCAGGTGCGCATGTGCAGCGCGGAGTGCCAGAAGCAGCACTGGAAGGCAGGGCACAAGCTGGTCTGCAAGAAGCTGGCGGCAGCAGCAGCAGCAGCAGCAGCAGGGGAAGGCGTGAGTGCTGCAGCCAGCAGTGACAGTGCTGCTGCTACTTGCAGCAACGGCGCTTACGGCAGCAGCAGCGGCAGCAGCGCGGCAGGTGGTGCTGCAGCAGCAGCCGGCCATGAGCTGCCTGTCAGCGCCGCTGCTGCTGCTGCGCTGCCTGTGCGCCAGCTGAAGGCGCTGCTGGCTGGTCGTGGTGTGTCGTGTGTTGCTGGTGCTGTTGAGAAGGCTGACCTGGTGGCGCTGCTGGTGGGGCACCTGGGCCTCAGCTGATTGGATGACCAGCTGGTGTGCTTAAGACCACCACGAAACGCCAGGCACGATGTGTTACGTTCCGTCCTCCTAATCGTGCTGTACCGCATACATCTGCTACGGCCTTTGCAGTTCGTCCAAGGTTTCTGCTATATTGTGCTCGAAGTCCAAGGCTGTAGGTTTTCCTGCTGAATCCGGAGAATTGACTGGTATGGCTGTTCTGAAGCATATACTTGCTAGGCATTGGCAACCGAGGGTGGTAGGTAGTGCTTGCACCAGTCCCCTACAGCTGCATGGTGCAGTGGAGACTGTTAGATGTCAACATGGTTATGACTTGGTCCCCGCAGTGGAAAGCCATAGCTGCCCTCGCCACACGATTGCATGACCGTAGTCAAGCTGTCGCAATAACAGGTGATTCATCGTCATCAGACGGGGACCATGTCAGGCAGCCTGGCCATGCCTGAACACTGAAGGCTGTGCAGGCAGCATTCCTCGGCAGGGTTGCCCTTATCACCACCACCGCATGTCCGCGGTATACAGTTCACTGGTTTGGAGTTGATGAACGCGCTTCCGGTGCTGAGCGGGCTCCGCAATGCCAGCTTTCGCGAGTTGTACCAGTCCCGTGCGGCCTTGTCGCAGCTGCACCTCTTCATTCTTGACAGCCACTCTGTGGTGCCCCAAAGCAGCGTTTCAGCAGCACACGCGCGAACGACCATGCTCTCCGATGCCGTGGACGCGGTGCCCCTGTTGCTGGGCGCCGCTGCCACCGCTCTGCAGCACCTGCAGCAGCAGCAGTGCATCCTGCAAGCCCCAGCTGATGACCTGGCCCTGAGTGGCATGATCTGCGAAAGCTTGTCTGGTGCAATTTGCCTGCCGAGCAGTGCACCTGCCCTAAGGCATAATGCACAGCAGCAGATGCTCGCTGCTGCTCAAGGTGAGCAGTGCAGGCTCATGGAGTGCCCTGGCAGAGTGCTCTGCACATATCGCATGATATGATCAGCGCTACTGTGATCGTTTATCACACCTCCAGTTACCAGTAACTTCATCCATGGCCATAGCTCTGGTGTGGCACTCTCACCATCACCTCCTGCAAACTCCCTGGCCGCTCTCCTTGAACTTTACTTGGCTGCTCTGCTGCTTTTTGCTTCGCAAGAACAGTACGCCTCTCCTTGCAGCAAGCCTTCCAGACAAACATTCCATACCTCCTTGCTGTGTCTTTCTGCAGGCTTACTGCAGCTCCTGGGCAGTGCCTGCAAAGCACTGGCAGATGAACTGCAGCAGGCCCTGAACCAGCAGCAGCAGCAGCAGCAGCATGCTGCAAAAGTGGAAGGTGGTCTGCAGCTTGCCAGGTCGCTGCTGATCATGTGGCAGACTCTAGCACTACCCAACCTCACCAAGACATCCAGTGTTGCTCTGTTTGATGACGCAGCTAAGCGCGGCTCCTGCCTGCCAGCGATGCAGCTCCTGCTGGTTGTGCTGCGAGCGCAGCGCTGCCCTGTAGCTAGCAGCAGCAGCAGCAGCAGCAGCAACAGCAGAAGCAGCAGGAGCAGCGGCAGTAGCGGCAGCAGCAGGAGCAGCGGCAGCAGCAGGAGCAGCAGCAGCGCTGATGCTGATCAGGCTTGGGAGCAGTTGCAGAATCTGCTGGCCACTGCATCAGACATTGCACAAGCCATCTCTGAAGGACCGTACGCGCACCTTGAGCTGCGGCTGCAGCCGGCTGTGCAGCAGCTGCTGGCAGCGCCCGAGCTGCACCAGCTGCTGCTGCTGTCAGCAGCCTGGCTGACGGGGCTGCTGCACCAGCAGAAGCAGGGGAGGGCAGCTGTGGATGCAGCGGGTGTGGTGCGCAGCCTGAGCAACAGCAGCGCAGCAGCAATGTACGCGCTGGACAGCCGCAGCAGCTACACTGGCAGCAGCAGCAGCACCACAGGCGCCTCCGTGCCGCCTCACCACTCGCGCGTGCTGCAGCTGCTAGGGGTGTCAGCAGTGGACCCCCTCAGCACCGGCGGGCCTGCCAGCAGCCGGAAAACAAGAGCTTTTTCTGACAAGATGCTGCAGCCGGCAATGTTCAACATCGTCTTTCCTGCAGTGCTTAAGGCAGTGGGTTCTGCCTGGAGATCAGTGCAGCGGGCAGCCCTCTGCGTTGCCCTCCGCAGAGCCCTGCTGCTGTTGGTAGCGGCAACACCTCTGTCTCTAGCTACATGTACGAGATAGCGTACAGCCGCAGTAGTGGCAGCAGCACCTGGGCGCAGCTGCTGCCGGCGCTGATGTGCACGCTGGTGCAGGCGGTGCAGCTGGGGCCGAAACCAGATGCCTGCAGCGCGGCAGCGGCTGCTGTGATGGCAACTATTCGGCAGGATGTGGAAGTGTATCAGCAGGCGGCGGGTGCTGCTGCTGTAGCTGAGCTGGTGCTGCAGATGGGGCCTGCTGTGCTCCATGCAGGCCAGCAGCAGCAGCAGCAGCAGCAGCAGCAGCAGCAGCAGCAGGTGGACGCCATGTACAGCCAGTATGCGCTGTGGAACTGGGCTACAGCGGCGGCGAACGCAGTTGGTGTAGGTGGGTTGCAGCAGGAGCATGGTGGCAGCAGCAGCAGCAGCAGCAGCTGTCGTGCAGCTGCAGGTTGGCGACAGCAGCAGCAGCAACCACCCTGCAGCATGCAATGGCTCACTTGTCTGGCAGCAGTTGCTTGAAATTATGAAAATGTCCTTTGAAAATGGCCAAGCCATACTTGCGTCGTATTGCTGAGCCACGGAAGCTTACGGTAAGCAAAACGAAACAGACATAACCTTGTGACAGCTGTTCCTACCGTGCTGTCATAGGATGAGGCTGCATTGCTGCTGTTGCTGCAGTATAGTCATAATCTTTTGCAAGCGGATGGCTGTTTCTGTATCACGCAGTTCACCTGATCATGTGTCGTTGCAAAGTATTAGTCGAGCTCCTGAAGCACTCGCAATGCCTTGCTGCACCCCTCATTTCCAACTGCCCTGCAGCTGACCACCAGCTCCTAGCAGCAGCCATCAAGCAGTGCCCAGAGGCCTTTGCAGTCTCGCTGTGCGCAGCAATGCGCGTGCTGTGCGCTGGGGTGTGCGTGCGCAGCTCCACAGCAGCTTTAAGCACAGAGAGTGCAGCTTCACTGCTGTCGCCGCTGCCGATGGAGGTCAAAGCTGGACTTCCACCCAGGGCCCTGCTGACCCTGGTGGACCGATCACCACGTCAGCTATGGCTGTATTGCAATCCACAAAGCTGGCGATGGCAGCGCAGGCATCAGCAACTCCTGGCAGCAGCAGCAGCAGCAGCAGCAGCAGCAGCAGCAGCTGGAACGCACAAGGGACGGGGCTGGCGGACCTACAGCATGTGCCGTTTGTGGTGTCGCTTCTGCTGACCGCTCAGAAGTGTGCGGCCGCGCTGCGCGCAGCATGCCCCAAGGACGCACTCGACATGGCAGCGACTGTCGGGCGCTGCTCGCCTGCCACCGCACGCATGCAGGTGACATCATCGGCAGGTGAGGGTGCGCATGAAGATGAGATGCTTCCAACAGGCAGGGGCATCGGGCGCGGGGCAGAAGCAGCTGTCATTGCAGCAGGCCCCCTGGTGACCTTCCGGCCAGGGGGGAGAGCAGACAGCAGCAGCACCACCAGCAGCAGTGTTTCTTGGTACACTGAGCAGTTGGCATTCACCATGACTACCTGGCTGACTGTTGCGGCGCGCAGCATGTGTCTAATAGGGCAGCTGCTCAGCGAGCTGCTGCTGATGACCAGCAGCAGCAGCAGCAGTGGGATTGCAGTAGTAGCGCCCCTAAACAACCAGCAGCAGATGGATGAGGGGCTTCTCATCAGCCTGCTTGAGATGGCATACGCATGTGTTGAGTGGCTGGGCTCCCAGCTGTGCCACATGCAGCTGCCAGGCGATGAGGCACCAACACTGGCCAGCAGCAGCGGCAGTGCTGAAGGCGTCGCTGCGAGCATGCCGCTGCTGACGCAGCTGCTGCAGCAGCATGCGCAGCTGCAGGCAGGCTTGTATGAAGCAGTGCAGCGTTGTCCTGTTTCAGGGCTGTCAGGAGCAGCAGAGCATGACGTGAACAGTGCAGCTGCTTCTCTAGTGCAGCGCGTGTGGGGTGATGCACTGCCAGGACAGCTGAGGGCGTTTGGTGCAGCAGTGGCGGCTGCGCTGCCTGTTGGCTGGGCTTGCAACAACGCTGCCTGCACCAACCTGGGCAAGCTGAGTGAGCTGCAGCTGGTGTACGGCAGGGCCAAGGTGTGCGGTGGCTGCAGGCAGGTGCGCATGTGCAGCGCGGAGTGCCAGAAGCAGCACTGGAAGGCGGGACACAAGCTGGTCTGCAAGAAGCTGGCGGCAGCGGCAGCAGCAGGGGAAGGTAGCAGCACTGCAGCAAGCAGTGATAGTGCTGCTGCTACTTGCAGCAATGACTCTGGCGGCGGCAGCATCAGCAGCAGCGCAGCAGGTGTTGCTGCTGCAGCAGCTTTGCTTGAGCTGCCTGGCAGTGCCACTGCTGCTGCTGCGCTGCCTGTGCGCCAGCTGAAGGCGCTGCTGGCTGGCCTGGGTGTGGCTGGGATGGCTGGTGCTGTTGAGAAGAGCGACCTTGTGGCGCTGCTGGTGGGGCACATGGGCCTCAGCTGATTGATGGTGGGGCACATGGGCCTCAGCTGATTGATGGTGGGGCACATGGGCCTCAGCTGATTGATGGTGGGGCACATGGGCCTCAGCTGATCAGTTTCTTATTGCCCGTTCCATGCTGGCGTTGTGCCGCATAATAAGTTGACTGTCTTGGCCTGTACAGAAACCTATGGCATGCCTTTCCTTTTTGTTTTGGTTGTTCATTCTTCAGCTGCAGGTCGTCTGTTAACATAACACATCTATTGTGACCGCTGCGGTGCAGACAAAGCACATGATATGAGTTGCACTGTTGGCACAAGGACGGCTGTGCAGGGGCGGTTGTTTGGACCCAGTTCAGCTCAAGAGTAACTCTTCATCGTGACATTTCATCAAAGCTTGACCTGAACGGCGAGCATTATGTGTAGGGATGATAGACTACTCTTTTAACGAGGTCATGCTTGCCTTGAAGGCATGCCAATACAGCCCCAGCCCAACGAAGCCCTTTCAGGCCTGATTCCCCACAGCAACGCTGCAAACAGCATGCCTGCATAACCAAGGAAACTCCCAGCACCGTACCCAGTACGGGCATGCTGAACATGTACAAACATGGGCAAACTTCAACTCAACTGCAATGCAGACGGCTGACTGCGGCCGCCACACAGTAGCACATTAGTACCAGTAGTATGCAATGCATTCACCACAACTGGCAGCCGTAGCGTGCCCCGTCACAGACCCAGATCATGCACATGATAGTCAATGTCTTGTAAGCCGTACTATAAGCTGCTGCCGCCACGCTTCATTGAACATCGTACCGTTGTCTCCAGCAGATCTGCCGGCCACAACCATACTTTCAAGCTCTCTGCTGCCAGGCAAAGAATCCTCTTTCCAACCAGCTCGCACTTCGCAGGCAAGCAAAGCCAGCTCAACTTGCAAACTGTCTGCTTGCGGCTGGGTTTGATTCCAACCCGGCTTTGTTGCGTCACAGCCAGGGAGGGAGGGGCCCTTTCACCTGCCAATGCCGCCAATCGCGCCCAGTCAGACAGCCACCCCACACCACTCACCACCCAGCTCGCCTCCCTGCCAGCCTCACCATTCCCCAACACTACCAATGCTGATGTGACCCAGCCTGGCACCACTGCTTGACCGCCTGGCAGCAGCAGCAGCGTTCTCCTGCAAAGCGCTGACGCTTCCAGCCTGCCAGCCAGTTGGTGGCTTCTGCTTGGCCCTGAGCAGGCGCTCCATAATAAAGAAAAGGCATGAAGTGCCCTCACATGCCCATGCCACCAGGCGCCACGCCGGACAGCCGCCGCACAACACTCGCCACCCAGCTCGCCTCCCTGCCAGCCTCACCACGCCCAGCAGCAGCAGCACTAATGCCTCCACTGCCCTGAACGCCAAGCCCCCCACTGCTAGAACGCCGCGCAGCAACCGCAGAGCCCCTGCGCAGGCTGGCCCCGTTCACCATGGCGCCAGACGCACGCTGCTGCTGCCTGGTAGATGCACGCGGGGCAGCTGCTGCTGCGACGCTGCTCCTGGCTGCTGCTCTGTACACCTTGGACCACGACTTACGCAGCCCTGGCCGGTTGCCAACTTCACCACCACCCTGCTGATGCCCCTGTTGCATGGCTCGGCTGCTCCTGCTGCTCTTGGCTGCTGGCAGGATGCGGCCGTCCTCATCACTGTTGTTGCTGTTTGCATCATCTGCTGGTCCCATCACAACAGCAGCAGCATCGCCAGCACTGCAGCTCAGCCGGTGTGAGGGTTTGTCATCAGGGTTCAGGAACACCTCAAGTGCATTGCTCAGCCGCCGGCCGCCGCTGCTGCTGCTGCCAGTGCTGCCGCCGCTGCTGCTGGCAGCAGCACGCAGCCTGGCAGCAGCTGAGATGCGCGCGCTGTGACGCATGCCCATGCCGAATGCACTCGCGCGGCTCGCTGCTGCTGCAGCTGCATTGACGCTGCTGCGCCTGACACCACCGGCAGCAGCAGTATGGGCAGCTGACTGTCGCTTGATGCTTGAGGCCCTGTTGTACCTGGCTCCCCCATACTTGATGCTGCTGCGCTGCTTCACTAGCCTGCGGCGGCCACCCCCAGCCTCACCATTGCTTGTGCTGCTCCTGCCACTGCTGCTGCCACTGCCGCCACCACTGCTGCTGCTGCTGTGCGCATTGCGCAGTCGCAGCAGCAGCCGGCGGCGGATGACTTGAGACTTGCGGCCAGCAGCAGTACCAGATGCTGCTGCATTGCCACTGCTGCGGCGCCGCAGTGGCAGCGAAGGGCGTCTGGCGGGGCGGCGGCTGGTGCTGTCGTCATGGTCACTGTCGCTGCCATGGCTGCTGTCGCTGCTGCTGCTGTCACTGCTGCTGGCCCTGTTCTTGGCTGGAAGTGACCCTGCGCAGCAGCAACAGGTGGCAAGTATATGAATACAAGAGCAACTTAGGCCCATTTGGACGCGCTTCGCTGGCATGTACGAAGGGCTGCAGGAGTACATGCGAAAACTAGCAAAGTAAAACAGTTGAGCTGGCGCAGCCAGTAGCAGCAGACAACCAATATGCAACTGCCCAAAGCCTTGAACATCAACATGGGTTCCTCTGCTTCACTCTCTGGTCAGCGAGAAGGACTCACCTAGGAACCCTTTGCCAGTGGTGATGCTGCTCCTGCGCCGCACCGTCAGCTCAAATATGTCTGTCTTGGCGTCGCTGCTGCTGCCGCTGCTGCGCCTGCTGCTGCCACTGCTGCTGCTAGCACGACCGCCAGCGCCACGCCTGATGGACAACCTGCCAGTAGCATGCTGTCTACCGTGCCCAGCAGCAGCTAGGGCCTGCTGGCTAGCACCAATGCTACTGCGCCTGGCAGCAGCTGCTCTTGCCAAGCTCGCAGCTGCCTGCCGCTCCGGCTTCCTGACAGCGCGAGTCGTCTGCGGCTGCTGTAGCAGGGACCGCCGCGAGGCTCTGCCGGTCATCATGCTAGCTCTAGCAGCAGCAGCAGTGCCACCGCTGCCGCTGCTGCTGCTGATCGAGGCCCTTGCTTTGGCAGCTGCCCTCTCATTCACCCTCCAGCCACCTCGCCTGCTACTCACTCTAGGCTTCTGCCGCCCTGCGCTCCACCCGGTCGCACCTGCACCTGCTGTTGCGTCATCCTCGTCACTGGATGACTCGCTGTCACCCTCACTATCATCGCTGCTTGACCTGCTGTTGCTGCTGCCGCTGCTCCTCCTGCCGCTGCTGTCGCCGCCCCACACACCGCCGCTGCCACCACCTCCATCACCAACCACCATCCTGCCGCCGGCCGTACCCTGCTGTCCTGCAAAGTTTCCTGCAAAGTTTCCTGCAAAGCCCTGCCCAGCTGCAGCCATGCTGCTGTTTAGCGAGCCCATGCTGCCATAGTCTCCAACCTTCACCCTGCCCTGCTCATCCCTAGCAAAGCTCCCAAGGTTGGCTGCCTCCCAGCTCTGCTGCTGGCTGTCATAGTTGCTTCCACAAATGCCAAGTGCAGCAGTCGCATCGTAAGCGCCAGGGTAGATCGCTGCATTGCTCAGCCTGCGCGCGATCATCGCAGCAGCCTGGCTAGCTGAGTTGCTGCTGCCGGCAACTGCAGTGGTGGAGGCCCTGCGAGCACGCCCTTCTGCCAGCAGGCTCTGGCGGATGCCAGAGACTTCGTCGTGCATGCGGGGCGAGCTGCTGCCAGGGCCTGCATAGCTAGCCCGCGCCGCTGCAGCAGCAGGAACAAAAAGGCAGGTGCGGCATCAGCAGCAGCAGCAGGGTCAAGTGCAGCAGCATGATGACGCCTGACACCTGATCATGCATGCGGGGCCAGCTGCCGCCAGGGCCTGTGTAGCTGGCCTGCGCAGCTGCGGTGGCAGCAGCAGCGGCAGCGTGAAGCACATCTTGGCATGCCCGTGTCAGACGATCTGCCGCAGCTAACAAAACACCACAAAGTTAAGTGTTTGATACCGCATTTGATGTGCATTCAAAACACATGTTGCAAAACTGTTTCAGCCAGCGTCCTCCTGCAAGCTTCCCCCACTCTGCACCTGCCCAGCCAGGCCGTGCCTCAGCTGCATCGCTCAGCCGTGCAGCCAGTGCCTCCTTGATCACAGTGTGCCTGCTGCTGCTGCTGTTACTAGCCACAGGCTGACCCGCACCACCACCGCCTGCTGCTGCATCAGAAGCACGCAGCAGCTTTGGAGATCTGGGGCTGCTGCCTGTGCTGTCTAGATAGGGCACGCCAGTGCTGACAGTGGTGGCTAGGTCCTGCTGCCGCTGCGGGTAAGCGCTGACTGAGGCTCTGCGGGCTGCTGCACTGCTAGGAGACACGCTGCCAGTACTGCCAGGAGAAGCTGCTGTGGGACTAGCCACCTGGCTAGAGCGGCGGTAGGTGCCGCTGCTGTTGAACAAGGCATCCATGCCAGCAGTACTGTTGACAACAGCACATGGCGACACACATGCGTCGCTGCCACGCAGCGGCAGCTCTGCGTTACCATACCAGCACTCATCTGTTCCAGCCTGCTGCAGCTGCTGCTGTTGTGCTGCATCTGCTGTGGTGCCGTCCCCGCTGTTGAGTATGGCCCTGACTGAGCCGCTGTGGGCCTCCAGGTACTGCACCAGCTCAGCCTTCTGGGTGCTGCGCTTGGCCACAAATGAGGCAACGGCTGGGCCTGCATGGCGGCAGCAGCAGCAGCAGCAACAGCAGCAGCCGCAGCAGCAGCAGCAGCAGCAGCAGCAAGACGAGTGTGTGAGGAGGCAGCACAAGCTGTGGGCCGTATAGTACTGCACCAGCTCAGCTTTCTGTGTGGTGCGCTTGGCCACAAAGGACGCCACGGCTGGGCCTGCATGGTGGCAGCAGCAGCAGCAGCAGCAGCAGCAGCAGCAGCAGCAGCAGCAGCAGCAGCAGCAGCAGCAGCAGCAAGACGAGTGTGTGAGGAGGCAGCACAAGCTGTGGGCCTCATAGTACTGCACCAGCTCAGCCTTCTGGGTGGTGCGCTTGGCCACGAATGACGCCACAGCTGGGCCTGCATGGCGGCAGCAGCAGCAGCAGCAGCAACAAGATGAATGTGGAGGGAAGGAGTGAAAGCAGGAAAGGTAGCTGAGGTGGCACGTTCACCTGTGTTGTGCTTGAGGCACAGGCAGGCTATGTATGCCTGGCTGCAGATGCATCTGTACTTCAGCCGAGCAGCTGGAAGTTCTTGAATCACACAGCAAGTTGAGGTTTCTGCCAGCCTGAGCCTCAACCTGGCCTCATATCCGTTTCTCATCAGCTGCATGCCAATGTGTGGTTGATGTGCTCTTCCACATACACACCTACCTGCCAGGTAAGGTGCAACTGCAGAAGGGGGTGGCCTGTTGCTGTCTGTCATGCTCAGCCGCTTCCATGCTGCTGCTGTGCTTCCAGACATCCCAGAGGCAGAAGAGAGCCTTGCTGTACCACCTGAGCTGCTGCTCAGGGTGCTCAGGCTGCCTGCTGCGCCACTGGCGCTACTGCTGCTTCGCCAGGTTGTACTGTGCTGTGCATGGCTTTCCTGCACGGGGCTGCCACTGCTTCGACGCATGGCTGCCGCCCCGTTGAGCTCCATGGTGACTTTAAACAGTTTTCAACTCGTTCACAGGGGCCTTTTGTGCCTCCAACTTGTGCTGCTCAACTTCAGTTTTGCTGACGAGCTGCTGCACAGAACGTGCGTGCGAGTCTATATTTAGTTACATGTCGTAGGTAATAGTAATAAACGAGAAGTCTGCTGAAGCATCACGCACTGGACGCTTCGCTCTTCAACTTGGCGCCCTTCCAGCAAACATGGCGCTCAGCTATGGTGAAGCAACCAGCGATACATATATATACAAACAGGTTATATTGCTGAACGCACAAGACTCGAAACATCCCAAGGGTTTCTGCCAGGCTGTAGCATCACCTGCTACGACCGCCTTCAGCGCTGCCAAAGGCTCAGCATCTGTGGCCGAGCATCAGGATACTGCAACGCCTCAAGCAGACGTTGCGGCTGACTTGCTACATACAGCAATAGTACACCACGATTCAAGTGAGGAAGCATACACTGATAATAAATGTTCAGCTGAGGCTCAGGTGGCCCGCGAGCAGCCCTACTAGGTCACTCTTCTCAACAGCACCAGCCAGCCAGCTGCTTCGGCAAGGGTCCACGGCTGCCATCCCTAGCAGATCCAGAACCCTGGAGTGATGAGGCTGCACCATGCCACAGCTGCTGCTGCTGCTGCCACTGCTGCTGCTGCTGCTCTTGCCCAAGGTGTACGTTGCTGCTGCACTGCTGTTGCTCAGGCTACGCACCACGTCCGCTGCATCCACAGCTAGCCTGCCCTGCTTCTGCTGGTGCAGCAGCCCCGTCAGCCAGGCTGCGGCCGCAAACAGCAGCTGCTGCAGCTCAAGAGCTGCCAGCAGCTCCTGCACCGCCGGTTGCAGCCGAAGCTCAAAATGCTCGACAGGCCCTTGATATATAGCTTGTGCAATGTTCACTGCATGGGCCAGGGTGTTCTGCATCTGCATCCAGCGCTCATCAGCGTTGCTGCTGCTGCTGCTGCTGCTGCTGCTGCTGCTGCTGCTGGCTGCAGGGCGGCCCTGCGCCTGCAGCGTGACCAGGATGAGTTTGACTGCTGGTAGCAGCGATGCACGCAGCGCTGCATCGCCAAACAGAGCTACACTGAATGCCGGGGTGGGCTCTCGTAGTGTAAGGGCCATCCACAGCATTTGCAGCCCCCTGGCAGCAGCCAAGCCCTCTTCAAGGTGTGACTCATGCTGCTGCTGCTGCTGCTGCTGCTGCTGCTGCTGCTGCTGTTGCACAGCCTGCGCGGGTTGCTGCTGGCGTGGGCTGCTGCCAAGAAAGCCGCTGCGCATGCCCTTTGGAGGCTGCTGCTGCTGTGGTGGTCTTGGCTGCTGCTGCTGCTGCTGCTGCTGCTGCTGCTGCTGCTGCTGCTGCTGCTGCTGCTTCAGGGCCTGCTGCAGCTCATCTGCTAGGGCAGCACAGGCCTTGGCCAGCGGCTTCAACAGGTCTGCAGCAGCGGCAGGCAGTACGTAACCATGGTGTATCAGCTTGTGCAGCTTGCCCAGGCAGGGTGTTATGCAGCTGTGGCGTCAGCAGGGCAGCATTGCAGGCTGGGTGCTGTCCTGGTGAGCGTTCAGGCCCTTGGTGCAGGATGAGCAAGAGAGGGCACGGATCATTGACACAACCCATGCAGCGTCATGTTCAGAGTTGCTGGTGGTACTGGCAGGCTGTCAGAACTGGCAGCAGCAAGCATGTTGGGGGTGCTTTGAGCAGCAAATGGTGTGGGGAGCCTGAGCCCGGCACATTTGCCCGTCTTGTCACTGCTGTAGAATCTGGAACACTCACCGGGTACAGCATTGCGCAGCAGCTTCCTAACCTCGTTCGCCTTGGCTGGGGTGCTGCTTGGCAGATGGATTGCGGACGCCAGGCTTTCGCAGATGATACCCACTAAGCTCAGGTCATCAGCTGGTGCTTGCAGGATGCCCTGCTGAGACCTGCTGCTGCTGTTGCTGCTGTAGGTACTGCAGAGCTGTGCCAGCAAAGCCCAGGTACATGGGCAACGCGTTCCATGATTCGTATGCTCGCGTGTGTTGCGCTGATCCTTGGCCCGCAGACACCGCAGAGTAGCTGCCAGTCAGGATGAGGTGCATCTGCCTGAAGGCTGCAGGGGACTGGGCCAACTCGCGAAAGCTGGCGCTGCCGAGCCCTTTCAGCACCTGTAGCGCTGCCATCGTCCTTTGAAAAGGTTTATCACCCATTGAGGACATGCTGCGGTGATCAAAGGCAGGGTTCTTTTCGGATGTCTGCTGTTTGTACACAGCCTGCACGGAACGGTCCACCGTGTCTCTCTCGCAGTCAAACAGGAAAACGTGGGTTTTGCAGCAACTCTGATGTCGTGGCTGACATTGATCATGTTGTAAGGTCAGCAGACTGTGCGGGTGCTCGCCGTTGGGGTCGTAACATCATGATCTGTCTTGACAGCAGGTGAAAGCCTGGCATACTGCTAGATCGTGGCAGAACTCTGCATTGCCACAATCATCTTGAATGCAAGTATTGTGTCTGTTGGAACAGCTTCACCCTTCACAGACTGCTGCAGAAGCATCGCAGCGCCAAAACCCCGGACCCTTTGCAGACAGAGCAATACCATGAAAAACTGGTTTCACATGTACATTTACCGGTGTAAGACCGCATAAACAACCTTTCCACGGCTCACAGACTTATCACATAGCTCCCATTACGCACTAAACAACTCTGATCTCAACACAGATCCTTATACCCGGCCCGACTTTGCTGCCGCCTGCTGCTGCGCTGTCTTGGTGCGCACCACGGGCCCTGCTGCTGCCGCTGCTGCCCCCAGCTGCCCGAGCCCTGCCTGTGCCACCTTCTCCAGCAGCTGCGTGTTGATCAGCTTCTCGGTCTCACTCATGGGCGCCACAATCCTGCAGCACAGCAGCAACCCAACAGCTTCATTTAGCAAATCGTGGCAGTTGTACATGTAAACTTTGAACCAGCAATGGTCAGCCTCTCGGTCTCACTCATGGGCGCCACAAACCTGCAGGGCAGCAGTCCCCCAGCACAGCGAAGTATCAAGTACAGCAGGTTGTGACGTGTTCTGCTGGTGAGGCACTGCCTCCCGCTCCTGGCAATTGGGCTTGCCCAATTGTGCTGTGGTAGCGAGCCAGTAGGATTGCGTCCCCCCTGGTAGCAAAAAATACAGCAGGTCCCCCAGCACTGTGCATGGCAAAGTGCATACCGTCGTGGTGCCCACGGGATCATACAAGGGTGCGCAGCTCTCCACCTGCGCAGCCAAGTGTCACGTGACACACAACAGACATGAGATGAAACCGACTGCACTTCATCAGGCCCCACCTGTGTGCCACCTCCAGCTTCATCTGCTCCTTCAGCGCCGCTTCCAGCACCACACACAACGCCACACACAACGCCCCTGAACAGCCACATACAAGCGACGCAGACCATCCACCCGCTGGCAGCGCAGCGCACCTGCGAGTCGCATTCAGCTTCATCTGCTGCTCCAGTGCCGCCTTCAGCGCCACCTTCTTGGCCTCCTCCGCGGCCTTCTCGGCAGCACGCCGCGATGCCTCCGCAGCCACGCCCTCTTTCAGCGCACGGATGGCAGCCTGCAGGAACACGGCGGCAGGCAAACATGCAAAAGACACCAGGTGAGATGCGTTTGCAGGAGCCAACAGTGACAGCGACGCTTCCGCAGCCACACCCTCTTTCAGCGCAGGGATGGCAGCCTGCAGGAATACGGCGGCAGGCAAACATGCAAAAGGCAGCAGTCAAGAAGAGCTTGCAGCAGCCGACAGCGGCTGTGCCGCCTACGCAGCCTCCTCAAGCAGCACAGCTGGCAGCCTGCAGGCAGCAGGCAGCCACAAGCCATCACCACCACACAACATACGTATTACAGCACAGGGAGAGCCTGCAGAAAAGGCTCACCTGCTCCTCGCCGTCGTGCGCGTGCTTCAGGCTCTCCTTGAGCACCAGCTGCTCAGCCAGGCTGGCCGCCAGCACCTTGCTGCTGGCCTTGACAGCAGCCTTGCGCCGCTCATCCTCAGCGGCAGCAGCAGCCTCAGCCTCACGCGTGTACCTGAACGGCACGCAGCCGACACACAGGACCGAGGAAGGTTGGCACCATGATGGTGGACACAGCGTCCCTTGCACTCTGACGCACGTGGCACCCAAGAATCGTGCTGAAGTCGGCAAGATGGACAGCTGCTGCATCTGTGGCATGCAACTGCAACTGCGACTGCTGCCGCTACTGACTGTGGCACCACGTGATCAGCCACCCAGCAGTGCCCGGCCCCGGCTGTGGTACAGCATCCATGCTGGAGGGCACAGCAGCGCTGCAATGACGCAGACACCATTACATTACGTCACAGGACACTGTAGCAGTCCTGCAGGACACACGCACCGCTCCACTATGGCTGGGTCTATCCAGCGCTTGGCCTCTGGCCGCACAGCCGCCTCCCGCTCCTGCGCTGCCTGCCACGCCTTGAGCTTGTCAACCTGCAGGGACAAGCACCAGCAGCAGCAGATGATCAAACTTGGTGCGTCTGGGTTCACTCAGACAGTAACTCACACCAGACAACTGAACCAATACTTGCTGCACATACTAACGGCCTGAGGGACCACAGGCTTGCATTGCAGGCTTTCCAAGTTGACATGTACAGCAAACAGCACCAACCAACAGCTGCCGCGCATAGGCCTGCCTGCCGCGCACCTGCGCCTTGCGCGCCGCCTCCTGCTTCTCCATCTGCGCCGCGTACTCCTCCATGATGGCCTTGTCGGCCGCCCACTCCTGCTGCTTGGCCGCCTCCTTGATGGCCTTCAGGCTCTCGTTGCTGCAGTGGAGGCAGAGTAGCAGCAGCAGCAGCAGCAGCAGCAGCAGCAGCAGCAGCAGCAGAAATGTTGCACGTGAGGAACAGCCACTGTGTCTCAGCGGATTGACGGCCAACGGACACGCCTGCCTGCTGGGCCGAACAGGAGTACTGCTGCCGATTGAAGTGGTCCGAACGCAGTCAGCTGTCATCGCACAAAAATGCTAGCAAGGATAGCTCAGCACAAAAAGGCACAGCTGCTGCCATTGCATACAGTTGTATGTGTCACCACCCTCAACACCCACTTGAGCAGGAAGGCCTTTAGCGCCTCCTTGGCCGCCTTGCGCTCCGCCTCCTCTGACACCACACAGCACACCAGCATAGCTGGGACAGCAGAGCCCAGCAATCTGCATTTGAATAGCTTCACAGATAACCTCTCTACACTCACTTGAGCAGGAAGGCCTTCAGCGCCTCCTTGGCCGCCTTGCGCTCCGCCTCCTCCGCCTCAGCCTCGGCGCGCGCCTCGTACGCCAGCCGCGCCGCCAGCTCAGCCTCCTCAGCCGCGCGCTTCTCGTCAGCCAGCCGCTTGCGCTGCAGCCAGCAGCAGCAGCAGCCGCAGTGCGGCACCGATGAACATTCGTTGAGTGCAGCAGCACATAAGGTGGTGCAGCACTGACGAATCCATCTAGTTGCCGCGAAGTCCCATTGCAGGCAGCAAAATAGCAACCAGGTCAACAGCCACCTAGAGTCACACTCCTGAGCCGCATCCCGCCCTGCTCACCATGTTTCTGTCTGCCAGCTGTGCTGCCCTGTCGCCCTTGAGCCTCAGTGCAGCCTCCCGCTCCGCTGCGCGCTTGGCGGCCTCAGCAGCCTCCCACTCACGCAGCTGAGCCTGCAGCAAGCATGAAGAACACTAGTGCCACCGTGGTACAGGATGGCTCCAGCACAAACCTCCCTCCTCACATCTGTATACACACTGCTGTTGAAGTAGCAGCTGTCAATGATTAGGCCAAGCATATGCGTGCTGCACACCAGCGCACATGCTGCTGATGCCGGGTGTCCACCCCGGCATATCACCGCCTCATGTGCTGCCTGCTGCCTGTGACTGCTGCCAGCTGCCTGCAGCACTGGAAGCATCTGCTGGTAGTTCCTGCAATGCCGCCCCACCTGCTCCTGTGCTGCATACTCAAGCTCCTCCTGCTTCTCGTGCTGCTCCTTGGCTGCGCGGTCAGCCACCTGGCCCGCCAGCACCTGGCGCAGCAGCACACAAGTACAATCGGGATGTGAGCAGAAGAGGCATTGGGAGCTTGCTACTGTCAAGCATGGTGTGGCGGCTTCAAAATGAAGAACAAGACACGGCAAGCATAGGTGCAGTCACGACAGAACAGTGCAAGCTGACAGCTTGCTGCAAGGTGCGACGTATGTGTGCTAGTTTTACTAACTACGCCAGCTGCTGTCGCCTGACATGTGCTGCTGCAGCTCCTGTGCACCTGCTGCTGACCTCCACAGCCTGGCTGTTACCGTCCCATGGCATGCACAGCAACCTTGCTGCTACTGCTGCTGCTACAGCCCTTGCTCTGCATGCTGCAGCTCCGCCCGCACCTGCTTTAATGCTGCTGCCTTTGCCGCTGCCGCCTGCTTTGCTTTCTCGTCCAGCTCGCGGCCCTCCTTGATGTGCAGCGCGTAGATCTTGGCCCACTCATCGCCCTGCTGCTGCGCACGCTTCAGGCTGGCCAGCGTGTTGCGGCTGCAGGGGGCAGTGGACAGCAGTGACGTCGACAGCAGGTGGTGAGTGCGTGCACAGCATGCAATTGAGGGTGTGAAAGTGGTTTGCTCATTTATGCAGTGCGTGCCGTGCTGCCTAGCACTGCCGTCGCTTCGCTTCAAGAAAGGAAGCTGGCGGCACTGGTTGTTGCCCTGCTGCTGCTCTGCCAAGAGCTGCTGCTGTTTGCCAGACTTTGGTCATTTTGTGCTGCACTCCTGGTGCTGCAGTACCTGATGCAGTTGAGATTGCTGCTGCTGCTTCTGTTGCTGCTGCTCACTTTGGCGTCTCGCCTGTTAGCCGTGCCCTGATCTTATCCTCCAGGTGCGACAGGTCCTCCTCCTGCAAGCAGCATTGCACAGCAGCATCAGCGCGCGGCAACATGCAAAGCAGATGCAGGCATGTACAGGCAGCGCAGATGGCTTGCATACATCTGCAGCTGAACTGGCACAGGGTATATTGTTGAGACGAGTGGATGCATGCACACGGTGAGGACGCATGAACTGCTGGTTCTGGGCGATACGCAAGGTGTGCTGCCATTGCTGGCTGGTGCTGCTGATGAAAGCAGTGTGACCTCCAATCAGCCGGCTGATATCACCAGTACAGTGTAACGGTACAACTGCCTCATGCAGATGCTACTTGCGGGCATCCCAGAGCAAGGGAGCAGCTGCTGCTGTGCTGCTGTGCCTTGTCGCACCACCCAGCAGTAGTTTGTACTCACCCGTACGCTGCCTGCTGTAAGCATGAACTCTGTCACCTCCTTGGCGATGATTTCTTGTGAAGCCACGTCATTGCTGACCTCCTGTAACATGCAGGCACGTGCAAGGTCCTCAGGCTGCATGCGTTACTGCTGCTGAGCAGCACAAGGCAGCAAGTGGGTGCTGCGCATGTGCAGGCCAAGTTACATAGGCATGCACATCGCTGTTGAGCTCACCCCAAAGCGTTCCCGCATCTTCTTTATTAACGCGTGTGTCAGAGCCTCTAAAGGGCTCTCTGCTGCTTTTGCCTGTGTGCACAAGCGAAATGCCTGTGAGCTGCTGCTCAAGTGCCAGGTAGATGTCACTACAGGGCCAGCCCGCTCACCCCTACCGTTTTCGATGCTGTGCTAGTCCGAACTCCAGAACGCGTAGGTGGTGTGCTGCCATTTACTGAAAGAGCACCAAGGCCCTTGCTTCCAGGCCTCGACATTGTTGCTTTCGCGCCAACTGTGCCAGCTAGTTATGTCAGGAACCTTAGACGACGACAGTACAGTAAAACACAGCACTTTCATTTAGGCAGATGCAACACAACCTGATATGCAGTTGTCATCACTTGCGTGTAGCGACTACAGCCACTACAACCCTCTCCGGCAGTTTGAAACGACATGCTCACAGCCCGGCGTTGACATTGCGACATACCCAGATTCAGAACATACCAGCTGTTGGCACATGTATCGAAAAGAGGGCTTGCGAGAGGGCTGTCTGAGGACATCCTGTCTGCTGCACTGCTGCGCACTGCGCAGCATGCTGCATGCCATGTAAGACGCACATATACGCGCCTACTCACAACAGCACATGCTGGCGGCATAAAACGCAGCACACGTGTACACCGGAAAGTTGTGACTGCAGATGCGCTTGCCTGTGCCTTGGATACCCCACGCCACGCATTGCAGGAGCGTCCCTGCCTTCCAACACAGCTGCACAGCACTGCTGCAGTGCCTGCTGCAGCTCCTGCTTGGCTCACTGAGCTCTGCCAGATCAAACCTCGTCAGTCGTTGTCAGCATTGCCTGCTTCATTGTCATCATAAGGCACAGGATTATGTGCTTGCTGAGTTAAAATCACCCAGGTCAACCATCTGCATCACCCTGAGAGGCACCTCAAGCTGGCTTGGCACGCGGTTGACTGCTGCTGCTGTTGCTGCTGCTGTTCCTGCTGGGGCTGCTGCCGCGTGACCTCTGCTGCTGCTGCTGCCAGCGCCGCAGTGCCGCAGACTCCATCACTGCTGCTGCCTCCTGCTCTGCAATGCGCTGCGCTGCTGCTGCAGCAAGGCTGCCCCTGACTGCTCTGCCCAGGTTCACTGCTGTTCCTGCAAGCCGCGCCAGCAGCAGCGCGCCACGAGCACGCCTTGCGTTTGAAGTTGCACCCAGCACTGCTGCCCGTGCCTTGCGCACTTCAGGCTCTAACTCAACTCGTGCTTTGAGAGCCGCCTCCACCACATCTGCAGTTGCAGCAGTTGCAACAGGCACGCACAGAAGGCAAGGTCTCGGGGGCTAGCAACAGGAGTCCTGTCGCACAGCAACACATGCCTGCATGTGCTGCACGCTCAGCGCCCTGCAAGCAATTGGCACGTTTGCTTGTGCATACAGAACCTGCGTGCAGGAATACGCATCGATCCTCGGCATCAGCTGCTGGCCCATAACCTTGCGCAAACATAACATGCTGGACCACCTGCTATGAAATGGATCACCACAAATCAACCCGGTGAGGAATTCACGCACCTCGCAGCTGCGTCTCCTTGCGTGCCAGCACAGGCACCACCCCCGCCCCCAGCAGCAGCGCGCCCTGCCGCACACCCAACTCAGCCGCACTCGCGAGCCGAGCTGAGGCCCTCAGCCCTGAGCTGAGGTCGCTGCCGAGTGCGCCCATCTCCGCCAGGCAGTCTGAAAGCTCCAAGGATGACAGCCGCATGCTGGCTGCAGTGTCTGGCAGCTCCGTTTCAAGGGTCTGCAGGAGAGATCCGGCAAGGCGCACGTGTGGATATTCAGCGTAGACAATGCACACAGGAGGATGCTTGCACACTGTACTGCTGTTGCACTACTAGGACGCCAACTGCGCGTTCACGTCATCCCTGCGCAGTGAACAGTGAACAGTGCTGCTGCTTTAGGTTGAAGCTGCATGCTGGCTTCTGTGTCAGGCAGCTCCGTATCTAGCGCCTGCAAGAAGAGGGTTGTTTGTGTGCTGGTGAGGCGCGTATGTGATGCTGCGGCAGACACTATATGTGTGGGCTGCACAACCGCTGTGTCTTGCTGGATCTGGAATGCACCGTTGCTGAGTCATGCAAAGAGCGTCCAAGTCTGACATAGGACAGATGGAAGTGCTGCTGCTGAGGGTTGGCAAGAGGCAGGCTGGCCTGGCATGGAGTGCGGCGCACCTGCAGCATACTCTCCATGCGGTTTGTTGTCTTGGTCATAGACCACAGCAGTGGGATAGCAGATAGCAGCATCGCTGCTGCAGCACAGCACAGGATGAACACTCCGCAGCTGAGGATGACTGCTGGCCATGACGATGTTGCTACTGCTGCTGCTGTTGTTGCTGCTGCTGTGGCAGCAGGCTGCACTGCTGTGGCTGCTGCAAACGGCACCACAGCCGCACAGAGGATGGCATAGCGTCGTGATCTGCGCTCCTGCTGTCTTGACTCGGTTGTGAGCCTGCAGATATGAAGGGGCACACACGTTGTTTGAACACTCCCAGCCCTGGACGTACATATTTGCTGCTCATTGGCACAAAGCGGAAAGTAAACTAAAAGCACAATATTTCTTGACGTGTAAGCTTTGGCCTTACCACAGAGAGGTGCTGCGAGACAAGGACGGGTGTGGTCTATGGCGTGGGCGTTTTGCTGCGGGCACGCGAGCTGATTGCCTGTGGGCGCCATCCAAGCCCGAAACTTGAGCTTTCAAAATTGGAGACATGCTAAACGGAGCGTTCAAACGCAAAAACCAGCAAGATCAGCTGCTGGTGAAGCGTGATGACATGCAGACAGCTGCTCTGGGACAAACGCCTGTTGCTCTCACAGGACAGCTGTTCACGCAGTCTGCTAGTGTTTATAAAGCTGTTGTTGTGATTTGCATGGCCCCAGGCAGTCCTGGGTGTGTCATGTCATGTGGCATGTCACTAACAACCACAACACCGGACCCTTGTGCTTGTTGCTTATCATCATCTATGCACATGCACTTCGTGCCTGTGCTTTGATGTTTATATTCATCCTTGCATCATATAATTTATTGCATCCGAGTCGCACGCAGTCCTCTGCTATGGTTCAGGGTTTTCTACAGCTGTCAGTGCAGCAGCGCAGCAGCAGCAACTACATATGTCCCTGCGCAGAGTTTGTTGGTAGCTGCCATTACCTTGCATGCAGCTGCTAACAATTCTGCTCTTCCATGCTGGCTGTTCTGCTCTCTCCGATACTACCCTTCAGGTGCGTCTTGTCGGGACTTCAGGCGCTTTGCTGTTTCAAGTCGATAGGCATCCTCTACTTCTGGTGGTGGCCTTGCATTGCACTTTGCAAACGTCTTTGCTTGACACCAAATGTAACAAGCATTCTTATGCTTACACCTCAACCCCATCCGCCTGCCTCAAGGCAGAGCCTCGCTACAGCTTGCAGCAGCACTTGTGATGATCAGGCTGCAGCCAATTGTCTGTTGTTAGCTATACGTGCTGCCTCGTTGCAAAAGGCTCATGCCGTTACCGTAATGGCATTACTCCCTGTACTTCCACAGCCTGAGGGTTGTCTGGTCGCCGGCCCAGGCGTATGCGTGGCGCCACGCTGCAAGGCCGGCTGCCAGTATGATGTAAGCCTGCTTGCATAAGCAAAACTGTTTCATGGTGCTGCAGCACCTGCCTGATATGTTATTGGTGCTACCAATTCCCAATTATCAATTACCGAAGTAGGGCCTCAGGCCCACCCACTAAGGCGCCAGACAAGTTACAATATTGCCTTCACTGGTAGGAGCGGCGCGCCGGCTGGCGGTCACTGTGCACCAGCCTGCTGCCACCAGCGGCACGAGACATGGCCAGTGGCCACTTCAAGTGCACACAAACGTAAGTAACGTACGCGGCTACATAGCCCAGAGCATGCGATCAGTGGCCACGCGCCCCGAATCAATTGTGAGAAGCAGTGGCAAGTCTCTGGAGGAAATGGCCAGCAGACCTCTCCTGCTGCGACCCTTGCACACAGCTGCCACCGTGACAGTGTACAGCACCCAACCAGCACCCAACCACTGGTCCTGGCAGGACCTAAAACCAGCACCAAACCAGCCGCCGGGTGGTATCCAATCAACACCTAGCCAGGACTCCTGGCCTCCTGGCCCGCACCAGCCAGGGGCTCAGAGGGACCTTTGCCCGCTTGTCGCTTGCTTGGTTCAGCAGACTGCCAAACACGATATAATACAATATGCATGGCCTCCCTGCTGCCTGCTTATCTATGGCGCACGTCAGTGCGCACCATCTGCTGAAGCAGGCGCACGTGCCACAGCTCACATACAGTACTACTAGCAAACATTTAGGCCAGAGCTGCTATGGCGCAGACCTCCGATACAGTACGCTCTCCCATTCATCTCCTCCCTGCAGTGTAGTAATGTTTGAAGTCACAGCAGAGGAGCACTGCACAGGTGTGCTTGCGCCAGTAAGGGTGTAGTGCGTGCACATGCCAACACAAAACAGACATGCCGAACTCAACGTGGCAGCGATGCCACTCTGTGCCAAGGATGGGGTTTGAAAAATAAAAGGCTTCATGCAAAAGCCCACACATGTTCTCAGACATGCGTACATGCAGTACCTACAAGCCCAAACTCAACTTCTGTTGGCTGCAGCACCCAGCAGCATACCATGCAAAGCGTTTTTGCAGATCTGCAGTGCCGTGCGCTGCATTTGCAGCAAGAGCAGCCATTGCAGACGGCAAGTCCATCACGTCCATGCTCGGGTTGTGTTCAAAGTGATGCAAGCACGAAATGTGGGTTTTGCTATCCTCTGTCAGATTGGAACCATCGCGTTCGAAAAGATCACTTCATAGTATCATGCTGCAGGGTGTGATGCAACGCAGCCATCTCCCAGGGCAGAAGTCAGCATGCTATATAGACTATACATCGCGTGTGTAGACCTCACATACCGCAGCTGCGCCCACAATCTGACGATGGCAACATGTTGGGTTCAACAATGCGCACAAGTTCCAAATATTAGAGAGGACTGGTCCATGCAAATGCCGCACCACAGCCCAATGTTGATGTTGTGCTGCACAATCCCGCACCCATGCACGTAAGAGGCTGATGCCGCATCAGTGATGAACTGTCCTGGCAGTGTTCAGCAAGCACTGACGTGCTTGTACATACAAATATTGCTAGGATGCAACACGCATCATCAGTCTATATCGTCCATACTTAACAGCGATGCCAGATCAGTGGATCAGATATGCGTGATTGGACTGTGCATCTCACTGTGGATACGGAACAGCACACGTTCCTCACATTGTGCGTCGCAAATCAAGGCCTGAACGTGCCACGCAACACAATCACACATGGCCGGCCATGCATCTGGAGGTAGGGCAGGTCCTACACGCTGCTTGGCACGGACATACGCCATATCCGGGATCCAGAAATTGAAGGCATCTTCCTCGCTGTTGCCAGCCCGCCCAAGGCCTGATGTGCCATGTGCGCACACTGTGTTCATGCCGCCACTGCAGAGACAGCACAGACGCCAGCAGGCACAAAAGATAAGGTGTCAAGGGCTTTTTTTGGAAACAGGGAGACGCATGGCTGCAGTACTACTGCACTAGTAGTGCCACTGCTGCCGCTGCTGCTAGTGGTAGCGGAGCCAGCAACACATCATCACGGCACCAAGCACAGCAGGTCACTTATTAGCGACTCATTCGATGTAAATCGCAAAGCAGCGCGGACTCACCACACTGGCCGCCGGCCTATTTGCCCCTCCCTGCCTGGCTGCACGCAACGCACTGGAACTCAGCAAACCCTCACAGCAATCACCCACATCAAGCCAACACCAACAAAGCAGCTTCACGCCAACCCTGCTTTCCACAATACACAACTGCTGCACGTGGGTCCTAGCACCAAGGCTGATGACTAACAACACGATGAAGGCATTTATATAAGGCCACACATACTGCTGCCAGCAGCCGATGCACCACTCACCGCACTGGCCGCCGGCCTGCTTGGCCCTCCCCGCCAGGCTGCAGGCAACACATCAATACGAGACCAAATGAGGCCTGTCAATCACATCTCACTGATCCACACTGTCAACAACAAACTCACCGCACTGGCCGCCGACCTGTCTGGCCCTCCCCGCCTGGCTGCAGGCCACGCACTGGAACTCTGCAAACCTCGGGGCAGGCACCCTCATACGGACCCTGGTGCTGCGTGGCACCACCTCAGGCTTCCATTCGGGCCTGAAGTCGTCCCAGTCAAAGTCCCTGCAGAGCACACAGTTACAGAAGCATTCATAGGCCTGTGATTCCTGCAGAGCACACAGTTGTGATGACGACGCAGTCCCATCAATCCCTGCTTCAGTCTATTTGCCTCCGGCTTCCACTCGGGCCTGAAGTCGTCCCAATCAAAGTGCCTGCAGGGCACAAGCAAGGCCTGAAGTCGTCCCAATCAAAGTGCCTGCAGGGCACAAGCAAGGCGCGTTACTTTGTTAGAAGCAGGTGTAATTCAAGTGAGGGCCTCTGGCTTCCACTCAGGCCTGAAGTCGTCCCAGTCAAAGTCCCTGCAGCAGACAAACACTGTTTGTCAGGCAGCCAAACCGAGACACAGATGATAGTTTGCAAACTGTACGCCGTATCATCTCGTGTGTGAGTGTGGGCAGGCTGCACAAGTCCATACCAGTGTTACTATGTCCTCTCGACGGCTGCCACCATTAGTTTAGCTGCAGAAAGACCACAAACCTGCCAGCACTGAGCTCTGCCGCGCATGAAATGGAGGAGCATAAGGCCCAGAGAGTCACCTGCAGGATGTGGCGTTGCCCAGCCGCAGCGTCCATGCACGCGTGTTGGCATCAAAGCGAGCCAGCAGGCCAGCGCCGCAGGACAGCGGCAGCGTGTTGGCTGGGCAGGGCGCGCAAGCGATGCGGCCGTTGACGCGGCGCCGGCCAAAGCCCTTCGCTGCATCGCAGACTGCGGCAAATGCAAAAAAACAACGGCACATCAGCGCAGGCAGGCAGGCAGGCAAGGCGGTCAGTGACCCACACAGGAAGGGCGGCAGGCAGACAAGCTCGAAGCCCTGTGCGTCATTGCAGACTGCGGGGACTGCAGCAAAGGACGGCACAACAGCGTGGGCAGGCAGGCAGGCAGGCAAGGCAGTCAGTGACCTATACACAGGGGAAAGCAGACATGCACAGACAGGCCTGCAAGCAGGCAGGCTCGAAGCCTTGCGCGGCATTGCAGGCTACAGGGAAGGGCGGTGCAGCAGCACAGGCAACAGTGCAGGCAGGCAGGCGAGTGGTCAAAAGGCCCACACAAGGAGGGCGGCAGGCAGGCAGGCTCGAAGCCCTGTGCGGCTTTGCAAACCTCAACAAACAGTGGAACAGCAGTGCTGCGCAGAGCAGACGGCCAGGCATGAAGGCAGCTAACACAATAAGAGGGAGGCAACCTGCCAGGCCCTAAGCCTTGCGCGGCGTCGCAAACCCAAACAAGATGCAAGGGCCACAACAGCAGGCAGTATTGGCTGCGCATCATCATCATGTTATTGGCTGCGCATGCGGGGTGGCCACAGTCGAGGCTGTTAGTGCAGCATGGCAGGATATTTCCACTCATAGTTTAGAGTTTAGATACTGAAAGCACTGCCAAATTTTCACTCATTGGAAGGGTCATTGGGCAACCATTGAATCCACATGCACTACTCACCGCATTCTCCGTATATCACACCACCATCATCAGTGTCGTTGACCAGGCTGTAACCCGCCAGGCACTGCCGGCAGGAGTAGTAGTACCTGTCATAATCGTCGTTGTTGACACCACCACGATTAGCGCGAGGCAGCCTGTCGCAGCTGCCAGGGGCACAGCCACGGCAGTCGTCATCGTCGTATGCTGCTGCAGGGGTTGCGATGCTGCTGACAGTAATGGCAGCCAGGGCCAGCAGCAGAGCCCAACGAGTTGCTGATGCCATGTCAAGGTTTTGTTGCTTTTTGGCGTGTAGCGGGGTGGAGTGACGACGACGTTGTCCTGTACAGGGGCAGCAGCAGCAACAGCAGCTTCTGTCAGGCTGGCTAGATGAGAGGTTTCACACACGTGCAGACACGCGGCAGCGTGCTTGCAGCTAAATGCAGCGCATGAAGCGTTAGAATGTCTCAAAAATCATTGTCAATGTCACGAACCACTGCTGCCGCCGTTGACTCGTGAAAAATGTGCGCTCACCCAAGCCGGTGAGGTGATGACCTCAAGCGATTCAGCGTGATGCTGCAAACTTAGAGTGAGGAAGAATGAGTTGTAGCGTTTTGATCGTTTAAGCTGGATGGCCAGGGAATCGTGCACGCTATAAGGCGGGAGAGACGCGTAGTATGTGTTTAGGGTTGTAGACTTGAGGCGCTGGCTACTTGCTGCTTCCTGCCAGTTCTCATGTGGGTGTCGCTTACCGCTCATGTCAAACCAAGTTAAACGATAAATCATACGCTTTCACCGACACGAATGCTTGCAGAATGCAAGAAATCGCAACTGCAGGTACACAGCTGGAGGTCATCCTGTGCTGGTCACACTGGCAGAGCTGTGCGTCACCCCTGGTAGTAGTACTTGTGGACTTCAACTTGACCATGAGAACAGCATTGCATGAAGCCGGATGAAAGGCGAACCACAGGATAAACGGTCTAGCTCAATTTCAAAAGAAATTTCTGCACCCGCACGCGTTTTGTTATCAAACACTTGTTGAAGCAAACCACCTGCAGCGTCTGTCATCAAGGATAATCTGCCACTGTTCCTTGAGTTGAAACACGTGGCAGCAAAACAAGACTCCCACTGAGGGTGCTACTGCAACGATGCTTCACCAGGGTTTTGACGTGCAGCCCTGCAGCTGCAGCACACTGCAGTGCAGCCCTGCAGCTGCCGCCTACTCAGCATGCCCCTCCAGCACTGCCCGCCCCACCTCCTGCAGCAGCACAGCAGCAGCCACAAACGACCAGGGGTCTAAACCTACCCTGCCCGACACCCCACCTGCTGCTACTGCTGCCGCTGCTGCTGCTGCTGCTGCTGATGTGCCTGCCGCGGCACCTGCTCCCAGCTCACGCGCCGCATCTGCTGCTGCTGCTCCCAATCCAGCAGTGCTGCCGCTCCGCCTCACTCTGGTGCGCTTGCTGCTACGGCCAATTGCTGGCTCAGCCTGTACCTCAGCACCACTGCCTGCCCCAGCTGCTGCACCTGCATCACCAGCAGCAGCAGCAGCAGCAGGCACAGCAGCAGCAGCTGCCGCCTGCATGTCAGCCGCCCCCTCTGCACCGTCCTGCTGACCATCTTGCTGCTGCTGCTGCTGCTGCTGCTGCTGCTGCTGCTGCTGCTGCTTCCGCCGCTTTCGCGCGGCTGCCGCAGCCCTCAGCTGGGCAGCCCTGTCTATCCGCTCCACTTCACCACCAAGCAGCTCATCAGCTAAGCCCCGCAAAGCCCCAACCAGCTGAACCCCATCAAACCCTAGCGCCGAAACCCAGCCGCCAGCAGTCTCTTGCTCGTCCGCTGCTGCTGCTGCTGGTTGATGTCCAGGGTCCTGCTCACTCTGCAGCTGCAGCGTGTGCAGCGGGCAATGCTTCGCACCACCTGCACCATGCTGCGCAGAAAGGCAGGTCCTACATGACGGCTGCTGCTGCTGATGATTTGGCTGCAGCTGCATGACTCCTAGCCCTGCTGCTGCTGCGGCGCCTGCAGCAGCCAGCTGCTGCTGAAACCTAAGCCCTGGCCGGGCTGTGGGGACCTTCCTGCGAACCCTAGGGTCTTCAGGTTTTGGCAGCGGTAAACCGCCGTACTGCCCCAGCAGGGCTCCTGCAGAGGGTTCAGGTCTTGGCAGCTGACTGCTACCTCCTGCTGCTGTTGCTGGTTGCAGCGGTGGTGCTGCTGCAGCAGCAGCAGCAGCGGCTGCTGGTGCCAGCTGCAGTGCTGCTGCTGCTGGCTGCTGCGGTGTCACTAGGCGCAGCTGCTCCGGCTGCTGCAGGGCCAGCAGCCGCCAGTGCTGCCCCTGCAGTGCCGCATCCACCTGGCTAGCTTGGTCAGCCAGTGCACCGCCTACTGCTGCTGCTGCTGCTGCTGCTGCTGGGCCTGTCCTGGGAGCAATGGCAGCTGCTGCAGCTGCTGCTGCCCTGCTGCTTTGGGCGATGCTGCTGGCTCCAGCTGCCGCCGCTGCTGCAGCAGCCTGCGTTCACACCAGCAGCGCAGCAAATGTGTCAAAGCTCAGATGCGAGACAAACCGGGAAGAACTGAAGGTTCACACGACCGCCCAACTGCCTGATTCACTGAAGTTGCCCCACCTGCATGAGCATGCACCGCCAGTTCATGCCAGCAGAGCCCAACAACAGCAGCAAGCGCTCGGCTATCACAAAGGCTCTTCTACCCAAACCATACCATTCCATTTGCACTACCAACGCACCTGCTGTTGTTGCCGCCGCCATGCCGCCACTACGCAGCAGCGGCCAGACAGGCAGCCAGTGCACAGCCCGCAGCGCCGCTGCTGCGCCCGCTCAGCACGCCACCGCGCCAGCGCAGCGCCGCCGCCACCCGCAGCCCCACCCCCTCCACAACCTCGGACACTCCTCCGCACACCAGCAGGCCTATCCCCAGCAGCAGGGGTGAGGCCTAACACGTGCCCCCGCCGCAGCTGCTGCAGATACTGCAGCAGATCTGCGCCGCTGCGCAGCCGCCGCTGTTCTGCAGTGTAACTTTCCAGCGGGAAGTTCAGCCGCATTCCCACCCACACACCCAGCATTGCTAGCTGCGCCAGGTCAGCAGCAGTGCCGGCAGCAGCAGCACTGGTGTACAAGTTGCCGACCGTGAACGTGGCGGCTGCGCTGCCGCTGCCCCCGCTGCTGCTGCTGCGGGTGGTGGGCCGCATGCGCCGCACGGCGGCTGGCAGGCTGACAAAGGACCGCCAGGTGTGGATGTCATCTCGATACGACGTGTAGAGATACTCGCGCTGCTCCGCACCACTTGCTGCTGCTGCTGCTGCTGCTGGAGCCTCCTGCTGCTGCTGGGCTTGAGCAGAACTGCTGCTACTGCTGCCGTCTGTCACCAAGTAGCAATCCCTGCCGTGCCACTTGCTGCGCACACACACCAGCTGCTGCTGCTGCTGCCGCCCAGTCCTGTGCTGCTGCTGCTGCTGCTGCAGCTTGGCCATCTGCTGCAAGCCCTGAATGTCCTGGGGACTGAACCCTGCCTGCTGCTGCTGCTGCTGCTGCTGCTGCTGGCCATCTTGCTGCTGGTAATCCTCAACATCTGCTGCTGCCTCACCATCCTCATCCTGCTGCTGCCGCCTGCGCTGCTGCTGCTGCTGCTGCTGCTGCTGTCGCTGCCGCCGTCGTAGCAGGCCCTGATTCTGCGGCCGCTGTGCGTTTGCCGCCTTGCCGTGCTGCTGCAGCAGCTGCGCCAGCTGCTGCTCATCCACTGCACGGTGCAGCCAGTAGCCGATGCTGCAACTGAGGCCCTCTTCGGCCTGCAGGACAAAGGAAATTACAGCGGGCCACAGAAACAGAAGTGGCTTGAGTAACTTCCGGCAATGTCATGCTGCAACTGAGGCCCTCCTCAGCCTGTGAAGCAGCAGACGACATGTGATGTAGGTGTGCAATGACTGTTTGGCAATAATGCGCTGCTATGCTAGGGGTGGTGGCAGGCACGCCATTGCCCACAGACCTCATTCTGCTGTACTGCCACAGCATACTTGGCTGTAAAACAAGACGCTCCTGCACTTCGATGCTGCGTTTCCAGTTCCTGGTGGCTGCACTGCCACAGCGTCTTTGATTCCTCCCTTACTTGATAATCACAGCTGTACCGTACAACACACACCTGTACTTTGATGCTGCGCTTCCAGTTCTTGGTTGCCGCCTGGCCTGCATGCGCCTGGAAGGCCACAGCAAGCATGCGCCCCGCACCTGCACACGACAGAAGCAGCAGCAGCAGCAGCAGCAGCAGCAGCAGCAGCAGCAGCAGCATGGTAGTGATGGCACATGGCATCAGCAGCTGTAGCATGCAGGCATGGTGGCACCACACAATGCAGTTACCTGGACAGCTCACTGTCAACTGCTGGACAGCTGTTTTGCACCATCAATTCATGGTGAGCAGAGGTGCATACACAGCTGTTGTGCACCATCAATTCATGGTGAGCAGAGGTGCATACACAGCTGTTTTGCACCATCAATTCATGGTGAGCAGAGGTGCATACACAGCTGTTTTGCACCATCAATTCATGGTGAGCAGAGGTGCATACACAGCTGTTGTGCACCATCAATTCATGGTGAGCAGAGGTGCATACACAGCTGTTTTGCACCATCAATTCATGGTGAGCAGAGGTGCATACACAGCTGTTTTGCACCATCAATTCATGGTGAGCAGAGGTGCATACACAGCTGTTTTGCACCATCAATTCATGGTGAGCAGAGGTGCATACACAGCTGTTGTGCACCATCAATTCATGGTGAGCAGAGGTGCATACACAGCTGTTTTGCACCATCAATTCATGGTGAGCAGAGGTGCATACACAGCTGTTTTGCACCATCAATTCATGGTGAGCAGAGGTGCATACACAGCTGTTGTGCACCATCAATTCATGGTGAGCAGAGGTGCATACACAGCTGTTTTGCACCATCAATTCATGGTGAGCAGAGGTGCATACACAGCTGTTTTGCACCATCAATTCATGGTGAGCAGAGGTGCATACACAGCTGTTTTGCACCATCAATTCATGGTGAGCAGAGGTGCATACACAGCTGTTTTGCACCATCAATTCATGGTGAGCAGAGGTGCATACACAGCTGTTGTGCACCATCAATTCATGGTGAGCAGAGGTGCATACACAGCTGTTGTGCACCATCAATTCATGGTGAGCAGAGGTGCATACACAGCTGTTTTGCACCATCAATTCATGGTGAGCAGAGGTGCATACACAGCTGTTGTGCACCATCAATTCATGGTGAGCAGAGGTGCATACACAGCTGTTGTGCACCATCAATTCATGGTGAGCAGAGGTGCATACACAGCTGTTTTGCACCATCAATTCATGGTGAGCAGAGGTGCATACACAATCAGCAAGCAGCGGAGCATGCTGAGCTGTGAAGATCATCAACTATTGCTGCTGCATTCTGCCCCCTCATCTCACCTTGCTGCGTGCAGCTGCTGCAGCTGCAGCTCACTGTCAGGCTGGCAGTGTGGAAGGTTCCACGCTTGCTGCCACACACCACAGGCACAACAGGCAGCTGCTGCTGCTGCTGCCCGCTGCCGTCACTGATGCCTACAGCAGCAGCAGCTGCTGCAAAGGCGGCGGCAGCAGCTGCAGCATTTGCCTCAAATGCATTGAGGCCGCCACTGCTTGGGATGCGCTGCAATTGAGTTCCACCATCCACCTCATCATCCCAAGTGCTATCATCTTGCTGCTGCTGCTGCTGCTGCTGCTGCTGCTGCTGCTGCTGCTGCTGCTGCTGCTGCCCTGCGGCTGCACGTCCCTCTTCCTCATTTTGCTCTTGCTCTTGGTCTGTGCTAGGGTGATAGTCACTGGTGTCAGAGTCACCTGCACCACCGCTGCCGCCGCTGCTGCTGCTGCTGCTGTCTACGTCATCGTCTGCATCACTACTACTACTGCTGCTGCCACCGCTACTGCTGCCACTCCTTGCATGACTGCTGTTGCTTCTGCTTGGGTTGTTGCAGCCAGGCACTGGTGGCTCACCAGCACCAGCTGCTGCTGCTGCTGCTGCTATCTGCTGGTGTGCACTTTGCTCCTGCAAGACCTGAGGTGGGTGCCGCTGGTGCAGCAGTGGGTGCTGTTGTGGCTGCTGCTGCTGCTGCTGCTGCTGCTGCTGCTCAAGTGCTGCTGTTCGCCGTTTGTGTTTCTTGCCCTGTGTCGTTGTCTGCTGCTGCGACTGCTTCTGCTGCTGCTCGGTCCTGCCATGTCTGCGCATGTTAGCCAGGGTTGCTGCCGTAGCAACTGCTCCTTCACTGCTGCGTGCACGCCTGTTGTCAGCGGCAGCTGGTGCCGGCGGCGCTGCTGCTGCTGCCGGTGCTGCTGCTGCAGCAGGAACTGCACTTCCATTGGCGATACCTGGCTGGCCGCTGCTGCTGCGCTGCTTTCTGCTACTGCTCCGCCGTGCAGGTAAGACCTTTTCTGGATCTGAGTCCCTAGCCCTACACTGTACAGCCTCTGCATGCTGCTGCTGCTGCTGCTGCTGCTGCTGCTGTCGTTGGTCATGTTCCGTATCCTCTGAACTGCTGGTCGGCTGCTCCTGCCTAGAACTTGGCAAGAGGTCTCCCCGAAGTTTTTTTGATGACCTGTGCCTGACTGTTTCGAGATGCTTGCGTTTCTCACGAGTCTGCGAAGGTCCCTGGCCTCCTGGCATTGCTGAAACGCAGCTGCTGCATGGGGTGGGCCGTGTGCAGGCAATCAACAACAAGAAACTAAGCGGATATATTCAAATACTGTTTGCAATCTTGAGAACACGCCTATGCGTGGCTTGGCCTGCTGTGCAATTGGCACCAGCGGCTGCAGGCTGGCACGGCAGGCATTAACGAGAAACTTCAGACCCACAAGCACGATTTATAGCATCGTGAAACCATCCGGACTTGATGGTGGGTTGAGCAGCCAAGAGTGACCCTGGTGGGAGTGACACAAACACAAAGAACCCTAGCCTGACCTAGGCTGGCACGGTTGAGGGCAGTCATCGGGGTGATGCTCGATGTGTGGTGCGGTTTCCGCTGCTTGGAGCTGTAACCTGCAAGTGCGTGTGCAGAAGCAACTGCAAGTGAGATTTGCTGCGCAGGAAATGCTGCCGAGCAAGCACATGATTGAGCCTCCTTCCGGGTCACCTGAGGTGGGCCTGCGGACCTGTCACAGTGTGGGAGTTCATAACGGCTGCTACCATGCAAACCTGCCTTCAATTCAGCACTCGAATGCAACATGCTCAGCTGCACTTGTGTGTCACAAGCAGGGGCCAGTCCAGAAGCACTGTGGACCATCTAGCCGGGCGTGAACTTGCCAGCCTGGCAGGTAGCTACCTGCCTATAGGCAGTGTACCAGACGTGGCCACCGGAAATGGCGTCCTTACCAGGCTGCCAAAGGAGTTGCTACGACACAAGCTTATCTTGTTCAAGTATCTTTGCTGTTTGTCGCTGTTGATGTCCCTTCTGCTTGAAGCAGCGGGCTGGTGGGCTGGTGAAAGCTTTTGAAGTTGCACTTAGTCAAACACCAGTCAAACGTACGTCAAGCAAGGCCGAGCAACCTATCGCAACCGGAAGAAACACAAGTTGTGCACAGAAACGTTGAGAAGAGCGCATGCCACCAATGCGCGACGAACTGGTGTGTAACACGATGATGGTACATGTCTGCGCAGAGGCTGTATGCTCAAGGCTGCGTTGCAAGCAAAACGCTAGCGGCAGTCGTCTGGTTTTGTGTCTTACGTATGTGAGTCTGCTTCAGTGCTGCTGACTGAGACAATCTCGGACCTTGCGTGGGAATCGATAAGCACGTTGCTATTATATACTGCAATTCTTGATAATCTGTTATAAAGATTGGGATCGGACACAAGACTAGGCTTGCGTGCGTTCCCATGCACTTGCCATAGCAGCACAGTCGCCCAGGATGCAGCTGGGGCAGCGTGCGGCTCTGCCGGGATGCCGTAAGGGGTATCTCTCTTCGTCTGCATTGTCGGGCAGCTGCAGGATACCACTGGGTCTCTGTAGCTTGCCACAGCAGCGAGCAGCAGCCAAGTCCCAGATCACGGGCGTACAGCAGAACAGCAGCCGTGCTCCGCCATCACGGCCACATGTCCGGCTATACGCTACCAATGACAGCCAGCAAAGCAGCGGTGAAGGCCCACAGCAGCAGCCTGAGCAGCAGCAGCAGCAGCAGCCGCTGGAGCAGCAGCAGGAGCGCTGGCAGCAGCATGCAGAGCAGGTGCAGCAGCAACAGCAGCAGCAGCAGCAAGCCAGCAGTAGAGGGCTGCTGCAGTTTGCTTCCAGGATGCTGGGGTCACTGGCGCTGCTGGTTGTGGCAGCTGGCGTGAGCGCACGGCCCAGCTATGCCGCACCCTTGAGGTGGGTGCTTACTTGCAAGACAGCTGTGGCTCTTACTGCAATACCTTTGCCTACATTATGCCGAATTTGGCGCATCATTTCAGTTCATGTCTGCCTGCATCAGGCTGCATGACAACCTTGTTTGCAGCAAGTGCAATGCACAGATGTGCCTGAGCTCGTGACTGCAACGGGACCAGCAGTGTTTCCTGTCTGCAGCTCCCAATGTGACAAGCTATGTAGCTAGATTTCGCAGCTCTTATGTCAACCCATTTTGATTGGTGCAGTTCTGCATCAAGCAATTCAACAATGACAACTGCAGCCGGCGCACTGACACATGTGTGCCACGTGCTCCTCTTGCTGCTGCAGCTCTGACAGGGTCACCACACAAGTGCAGCAGCGCAGCAGCGGCCCAAGCAGCTGCAGTAGAGGCAGCAATAGCAGCAGCAGCAGCAGTTGGCGGCTGTCTGGCGTTGGCGATGTTGCTGATGCAGACACTGCCACAGCGCCCAGCAAGCAGCAAGTGGACGCAGCTATCAGGTGAGGGTGTATATGCTCATACACAGCATGTGCTGCACACTTCACATGTTTTGATTGTTCAAGAGCCTGTGTGTGTGCCTTTGAAGCGAATTGCAAAGCTGGAGCTTGCCAAAGTATGGGGCTGGGGTACAGCAGCAGTGGCGACTGTGCAGTGCACGCCCCAGCAGATGCATACATTGATTAGCTGCATGGGCTTAGGCAGGCAATATGTGAGCATTACCTTGTGTTAAGTTGTGCACTTGCGGCAGAAGCGCATCACCGCCAGGCATCTGCAACAGATGCTGGAAGTGACGCTGAGTTGTTGCTGTGAGGTTGCAGCAGTGCAACGCAACTGGGACACCACCTGCTTGGTGCCCAAGGGAGTGTGTAAAATGCGCTACGACACAGTCCACAACTTGGATGATAGCCAAGCCAAAAACATCTCACACAGCAGCCTAACACAGCCCTCGCATTACAAGATGCGCATGCATCCAGGCATCTGCAACACTGCTGCAACTCTCACTGATGCATCATCACCACTGTTAACACGTACGGTCAACAAACCCCCAAAACGGCTTGCAGCTCCTCACCCGAGCTGCAGTTGCTGATGGCTGTGCATTTTCCTGTTACTAATCAAACGGATGTTGATCATTCCGCCGCAGGTCCACGCCTGAGCTGCAGAAGCTGATCGCTGCGCGCAAGCGCGCCTGGTACGACAGCCGGCCCCACCTGGCGGGCAGCGGCGTGTACGAAGCAGCGCTGCACGGCAGGCTGGGCGTGCCGCTCGATTTTGAGGCACTGAATACGAGCATGGTGTACGCCCCGGGAGACGTGCAGGAGAGGTGAGAGAAGCGTGTGCAGAGGGCGTGAAGGCAGCAGCTGTTGTCACTGGCAGCTGCTGTGATGGCGTTTGGGCCGGAGACGTGTGCTGCGGCAGCTGCTGTTGCCGCTTGTAGTTGTTGTCACGTTTGTTCTTGATGGGGGCAGCGGCGTGTATAAGGCAGCGCTGCACAGCAGGCTGGGTGTGCCGCTCGATTTCAAAGCACTTCCAACACATCCATGGTGTGTGCGCAAGGGGACGTGCAGCAGCGATGAGGCAGCTGCTGACCAGTGCTGAGGCAGCTTTCAGCTGAAGTTGCGGTGCTGTTGGTGTGCTGGAGTGGCGAGTGAGGCGTGGAGGCAACTGCTGCTGCTGGTGTGCTGGTACAACATCACTTCTGTATCTGCTGCTGCTCGCTGCTGCTGAACGTGGCTGCTGCTGCTGCTGCTGCTGCTGCCTGCAGGAAGGACCGCGGCCAGATCTACACCTTCCTCAACGCCATGCTCAACCAGTACGACAACGAGGACTTCGACCTGGGCATCAAGCAGTTCATGATCGAGCAGGTGCGGGCAGGGGAGGAAGATGTTGCAACTCAACTGCTGCAGCTAACGTCAGCTGTTGCAGCTTTTGTGAAAGACAAAGCCTTGTGCACGTGGTGTGACAGATTCTTGCTGGTCCATGCTGTGTGGTGTAAACTGTTACTGGCAGGCCATCCAGCAGGAGATAGAAGATTGCCTGACCAAGTGTTCAACCTTGCTGACATGCCTTGTATTGAAGTAAATGTTATTTAATTGTGTTATATGTTAATATTGCTGCTGCAGGCCATCCAGCAGGAGATGGAGGACGGCCTTGACAAGAAAGGTGACGCCAAGGACTTTGAGGAGAAGCTGGCGGAGCAGCTCTTCGCTGATGAAGGGGATGGCGAGAAGATCCAGGTGAGCGTTAATGCGCTGTTACTATTGTCATTTCCGTGTTGTGCGTGGTCTGGTCAAAGAGGCGACACCAAGGACTTTGACAAGCAGCTGACGGAGCAGCTCTTTTGCGGGTGAGGGAGACGGCGAGAAGATCCAGGTGGGCCTAAGGCCTTGTTGTTTGTTGGATTGATGTGACTAAAGGTTTGGGCAATGGTCAGCCAAGGAGTTTGAGGAGAAGCTGGCAGAGCAGCTGTTGGCGATGAAGGGGACGGCGAGAAGATCCAGGTGGGCTTTGGAGACATAAAACCAACTTGATTCGATGTGATCCAGGTGCGCCCAATCATGACATGGTAGGGTATGAAGGCGGTGGCCATGATGTTGACCCCTGGCAGTCTTGTTACTTTATTGTTAATATCATGTCATTTCGCACCTGCAGGTGCGCTCCAGCGACATCGGCACAGATGCCTTCACCACCGAGAAGATGGAGGAGGCGGCTATGGTGGTGGGCCCGCAGGCCTCGCTGCGCACCGCGTGGCGTGTGCAGGAGCACCTGCAGGAGCTGAGCTACACACAGCTGTGGTGAGTTCTGAGGGTTGTTTTTGAATGTATGAATGTTTTTATATTGTTTGCAGGGCAGCTGCAGGGTGCATGCATTACCACATTGTTTACGGTGATGGTATCGATGGCGCCCGCCCCTGCCTTTGCCACGGCGGTTGGCCCTGCCACGGCACCAACTACAGCCCCTGCCGTCAGCACCGCCGCCGTTGCCGCTCGTCAGTGCCGTGCATGTGTGTCTTGTACTTGGAAATCAGCAAGCTGCTGATGTTCATGTACAAGGCAAACCTGCACCGCACTGGCGGCGGCAACGGTGGCGGCGCTGGCGGCGCAGCTTGCTGGTGAGCTTTGCTGGGTCTGTGTTTGTGCCTGCAAGCAGAGTAAGCATGTTGATGAATGATAAGTGCTTTGGCGTGGCTACACTGCTTTTCTGCAGCAGGCTGTTGGTTGCCTTGGGCGCATCGATGGGTGACTTGGGTGTGGGTCCATAGTAGTCCAGGCGCTTCAGCAGAGCCAGCTGCTTGGCCGTGGTCGGGTTGTTGTTGGGCCGGTGTAGCACTGGTTGAGCTTGGCGGTGGCGCACTCTGAAGCAGTTTCTGTTAGCATATTGTCAGACCATTGCACTTGAGTGAGCTGCCGCCAGGATCAACCAGCGCTAGACCAGCAACTCAGCTGCATGTACAACTGCATGCATGTCTTGTCTTTGAGCGCCCTGGCATTGCTTGCCAATCACCCGTTGATTCTTGCCATGCTGCTTTTGCAGCTCGTGAGTGGAGGCAGCCTGGCGGAAACCTACATGGATTTGTTGAGATAGAATCATAGCATGTCCCTCGGCAAAAGTGATGTCGTTGATGTGGTTTGGGGGCCAGCCTAGGTCATCAAGGAAATTGAGTTGAGCTCAACTTTCTTGAATGACCTAGGCTAACTTCCCATACCAGATCGACGGCAACACATGTGCCGAGTTTGTGTTGTGATTGCTCTTTCTGGTACACCTGGGTTGACGCTCCACATTGGACGCACAATATTGGACGCACAACCAATAACCGCTTTTTGCTTACTAGGTGTCTTGGAGGCCGTGCTTGTTCCCAGCTGCAATGCAATGCCGCCATGTGCCCACGTAGCCGGCAACCAAGGAATTATGTTGCTCCAACAACTCGCCTGCATCATCGGATGTTAATATGTTCTGCGGCACATTTGCACATGACAAGTGGTTCGAAACACGCAATGTGGCTGTGAGTTGTGTCTGATTCTGCTTGTTCTGACTCGCTGGATGCTGGGTGGCGAGGGCCACGTTGACGCGCTGCGCGTGTATGGCCCCGAGTTTTGTCGTACAGAACTTTCAGCTGCTGTGCTCATAATGATTGTGCTTGTTTTTGCTCGCAGGGCGCTGGTGGGCGAGGGCCATGCACTGCACCCCTAGCGTTGCGTTGCGTTACAATGGAGCTCTGAAGTTACTCCCGTGGTCCTTGCTGCCTGATCTGACTTGCAGGACGCTGGTGGGCGAGGGCCACGTTGACGCGCTGCGCGTGTATGGGGTCGATCCTTTTCAAGTTGTAGGGCTGTGACTTGTGTATTTCTGCTTGTTCTGGCTCGCAGGACAGTGGTGGGTAAGGGCCATGTTGACGCGCTGCGCGTGTACGCCCCAACTCCTTGAAGTACACAGCTGCGTCCTTTGTTTCCCTGCTTGTTCTGGCTTGCAGGACGCTGGTGGGCGAGGGCCATGCACTGCACCTCTAGCGTTGCGTTACAATGGAGCTCTGGATTTACTCCCGCGGTCCTTGCTGCTTGTTCTGACTTGCAGGACGCTGGTGGGCGAGGGTCATGTTGACGCGCTGCGCGTGTACGGCCCCGAGCAGAGCGCAGCCATTGTCACGCTCAAGGCCAGCGCGCCAGGCGGCGCACGCCAGTGCAAGGTGAGGCGCATGTGCATGCTGTGCTGCTGTGCTGCTCGGCAGTACTAGTTCCCTGCACCTGCTAGAGGCAACAACTGTATGTGGTGATCGGTGATGCTGCCACCTGCTGGCAGCGGTGCTGTGTCCAGGTCACTATATGTTCAAGACGATAACAACAGGTGTACGTTTGTGTTTGAGAGTTGGCGTCTGCTGCTGCTGCTGCTGCTGCTGCTGCTGCTGCTGCCAGGTGGTGCTGGCGCCTGATCCCGACCTGGCGGAGCACCTGCTGCTGCACGGCGTAATGCTGACTCACACAAGCTACGAGGGAGACAGGCTGCAGCGCGCATTCCTCATTCAGGTGAGCTCAGCGTGGTGCGCTGTTTGAATCTGATTGTGATATCCTTGACGATTTGAGGGGACATATAGGCTGCAGGGCGCCATCCTCATACAGGTGCGTGCTGAATCAGCACCTGCTTACCTCACAAGCTGATCCGGGTTTTGGTGGATAGGATCTGCAGGAATGGTTGATAGGGCTGCGAGCTATGAGGGAGACAGGCTGCAGCACGCCTTCCTCATACAAGTGAGGGCAGGGCTTGCAGGAACGGTCAAAAGGTTATATGTATATTATTAGTATGTATTATATTGTTACTTTTTATATTATATTATATTATATTATATTATATTATATTACTAATATTATATTATATTATATTACTAATATTATATTATATTATATTATATCATATCATATTGTATTGTATGGTTCCGGCTGCAGGGAGCCTTCCTCATGCAGGCAGCGCAGCGCATGCAGGAACAAGCAAGGTTGCTTCTTGTTGGTTGCCTTTATGCCCAGCAGCATTTACGCGATACACTTCAACCGCTGGATGCCTAACTGCCAGCTGTTTTGCGTGACAATCTACGCTGCGCTGCAGATCGCGCGCTACACGAACTGTGCTTCAGCAGTTGCATGCCGGTGCCTGACTACTTGTGCTGTATTCTCCCATGTGCCTTGATACAGATCGCGCGCTACACGATGCCCTTTGTGGCCATCTCCGCAATCTTCTGGCTGCTGCACACCTGGATCCTGGACCCGGTGCCCAACAAGTTCCGGCGGCGCGAGTTCATCCGCTACAGGCGGGAGATCCTGCACGTGGGCACAAAACTCAACTTCAGGTCGCCGGCGCGCCAGGTGAGCAAGATGGGCGATGGGCAGCTTAGGAGCCGCCGGTTGCTCTTATACTTCTGCAAAATGTAGCTGCTGTTTGGACGGCAGGGACTAAGCAGTTACCCGGACAGATCCTGCGCTTGGGCACCAAGCTTAACTTCAGGTCCCCGGCACGCCAGGTGAGCTGCATACACGTTACATTGATAATGTTGGTATCTTTTGTTCGGTTTGCAACTGCTCCTGGGCTCAAAGCTTAAACCTTATGTTGCGCTCCAGGTGAGCTGGATGGCAGCACTAGGTGAGCATGTTCTGTATGCACCTCCAGTTGTTCGCTGCTCAGGTTGCACTTACGCTGCTTGCTGCTCGAGGTATCCAGTGTCCACAAGCAGTCCAGTGTCAATTGGATGGGATGTCGTCAGCACGTAGCGTACCGATGGTGCTTGTAAGGCTGCTGCTGCCTCAGAAGGCCGTGTTACCGCGCCTCTGGATCATGTACGATCGCTGCATTTTCTGCTGCCACCCACAATGCAGGTGTTCATCGACACCAGCGGGCTCGAGTTCGTTGGGTGGGATGACACCAGCTCCGGGCATCATGCGGACACAGCTGTCACTAGCAACCCTGCAACACGTGTGTAACCGTGCCTGTTGCTGCTGCTGCTGCTGCTGCTGCTGCGCGTGTCAGGTGTTCATCGACACCAGCGGGCCCGAGTTCATTGGGTGGGACGACATCAACGGCATCGATGAGGTCAAGGCGGAAATTGAGGAGATCATCGACTACCTCAAAAACCCTGGTGAGCAAAACCCTGCGGTACAACTACAGGGCCGTTGACCAACAACTGTTGCATGTTACCTGGGCCGCACAACCGGAGAATATTCAATGTGTGTGCAGCTGCAGGTACGCTTTGCGCATTACATGAAGTGTATAATGAATATCTCCCAACAGATGTGTGTCGCTGTCGCTGCTGTCGTGATGTATCTGTCTGTTCACAGCCCTGCTGCGGCTGCGTGGCGTGAGCCGCATCGGTGGCGTGCTGCTGCTGTGCTTGGCCTTACACAGCCCAATAAAATCGTGTTCTGCTCTGTCGCTGTTGTCCTTTTTCATTGCAGCGCTGCTGCGGCTGCGTGGTGTGAGCCGCATCGGTGGCGTGCTGCTGGCGGGCGCCCCCGGCACAGGCAAGACGCTGCTGGCCAAGGCCATCGCAGCAGAGAGCGGCGTCAAGATGTTCACCTGCTCAGGTGAGCGGTGTTTTGCACATGTTTGTGTAACTGTAATCTGCGTGTTACAAGCTTTTGGCTGTGCTGCCGGCCAAGGCCATCACATCGGAGAGCGGCGGCAAGATGTTCACCTGCTCCGGTGAGCCCGGAGCTGCTGCTGCTGCTGCTGCTGCCGTAGGCATGTTGGGTAAAGCGTAAGCTGCAGTCACAGTACTTGACAGGGCCCCATATGTCAATTGCTGCAAAACGGTCAAGTCTCTTACGCTTCCCCGTGCTCCCTGAACCTCGCAGGCACGGACGTCTATGATGTGTACACGGGCGTCAATGTGCATTATCCCTGACCCCTTGCATGTTGTGCAAAGCCTTGAAACCTGCTGCTGCGACCTTGTCGCTTTTTGCCTGCAGGCACGGACTTCTACGACGTGTACACCGGAGTGGGCGCGCGTCGCATCCGCGAGACGTTTGAGATGCTGCGCAACTTTGCGCCCGCGGTGCTGTTTGTGGACGAGTTTGACGCGCTGGGTGCGGCACGTGGCGCTGCCGCTGCGGGCGATGAGAGCGCGTCCATCATCAACGAGCTGCTGGTGCAGGTGGGCATTAATTTAAACCATTATTTAGCGGTTGCGGTGTGCTTTAGAACCATCAGCAGCTGGCATGTGAGCTGCATGTTACAGATCTGTGTCAGCTGTCAACGAGTTGGTTTCTGCCAGAAGAGCCAGGAAGCTTTTTATGTGCTTGGTGCTGTTTGTGGACGAGTTTGATGCGCTGGGTGCGGCACGTGGTGCTGCCGCTGCGGGTGATGAGAGCGCGTCCATCATCAACGAGCTGCTGGTGCAGGTGGGCTGATGTGTTTTTGCTGTTTTTTTATGTAGCGCACATCGTACTGGTGGTTTTGAATTATCAATGTGACTGCCGCTGCGGGTGATGGGAGCGCCTCCATCCTCAAAGAGCTGCTGGTGCAGGTGGGCTGATTATGTTGGTGTTCATATGCAGCCCTACATCGTACAGGCATTGTTATAACATCACAGTGGCTGCCGCTGCGGGCGATGAGAGCGCCTCCATCATCAACGAGCTACTGGTGCAGGTGGGCTGATTATGTTCTGTTAGATTTCAAATGCAGCCGTACATCGTACAGGTATTGTCCAACATTGCAGTGGCTGCTGCTGCTGCGGGCGATTGGGCGCCTCCATGCTCAACAAGCTGCTGCTGCATGTGGGGCAAAATGAGAGAATGAAGGTTTTTCATGGCCTTTCTGCCATCCAACCAGCATTGGGCCGCAGCTGAGTGGACTACTGCATCAGCTCTGTGAGGCAACAGACGAAACGTCCAAGTCACCTTTGTGTTTGTTCTTGCCTGCAGATGGACGGCTTTGAGGACAACCGCAGCCTTGTGGTGCTGGGCGCAACCAACAGGGGCAAGCAAAAGCACAATCCACTGTCTCAAACATGTTCTCCCTGTTCACTCAAGTATGGTATAACCTGAATGTGCCGCAGATGGACGGCTTTGAGGACAACCGCGGCTTGGTGGTGCTGGGCGCAACCAACAGGCCGGGCGCCATTGATGCTGCGCTGATCAGGCCGGGGCGCTTCGACCGCATCATCTACATGCCGCTGCCTGACGCAGAAGGACGCGCAGAGATCCTGCAGGTAAGCATTGTTTGTACTTGTTACCTTGCAACTCATTGCACCAGATAAGATGCTAGCAAGGTTTGCAGCAGGCTTGGTGGGGTTTGAGGTTTACGGCAAACTTGCAAGCACGCCGCAGCTTGAAGGTGCAGCTGCACAGGGCGGCGAATTTTGAGCGACAGCCACTCAAGCGACTTTGCCAGGTGAACATACAGAAGCAATACGCCAAGTGGCGCTCCGTGTCGTCCGCTTGTAGGTTCCTTGCTGACACTGCATGTGCCGCTGCCGCTGCTGCTGCTGCCCTCCCCAGGTGCATGCGCGCAACAAGTCTGTTGACCCCACCATCAACTGGCAGGAGGTGGCCCGCGCCATGAGCGGCTTCACAGGTAGGTGTCAAGGCACGCTGATGTATCTCAATTTTTGACAGAGGATAGTTACATGTGGGTCCTGGCACTATTTTGGATGACCAAAACGTTGTGGCACATAAGCTCCGCAGGTATGAGCCACAACAGGTTGAACACAGGTCTGAGACCACAAAAGGAGAGTGAGCACCGTAAAACACACTGCACACCCTTGAGCACCAAATCTCTCATGTTATATCCAGAGACGTCTTACTGCGGTGCGCAACGGCACCCCACCTCACCGGCAGCTTGCTCTAAGTGCAAACCACACCAACAGATAGCATGTTGTCGCAAATCAATAGCCAGAAGGGTTGGGCAGCAGCTTCCAAGGCAAGGTCCAGCAGTTGGCAGCAAATGGACAGTACAACTACCCTACTGTGCGTGACGCGCTCATGAGCTAGGTTCAACAGCATGTAGCGTGCCATCTTCTGGCACAAAACTGTCAGGCTGAATTGGCACACTCGGATGTTCTGGGGACAGCCCCAACAGAACAGCCGGTACAACCACATACGATACACCACAACCGCCAGGCCCTCCTGATCTTCGTTTTGGCACTGCAATACACTGGGCGGGCTGCGCAAGTGGCTGTGTCGGTGTTGTGCGTGTGGGTGCATGCTGCATTGTCTGCTATCGTTGTTTTGTTTCTGAAACAACGTACCCTTCACATTAACTTCAATGTTGCGTTGTTGCTGCTGCTGTGCTGCAGGTGCCGACTGCATGGGCCTGATGGCGCGTGCTGCGCGCATGGCGGCGCGCCAGGGGCGGGAGGCGATCAGTGAGGAGGACATCTACGCGGCCATGGAGAACAAGGCCATGGAGGCCTTCCAGGTGCGGCTTAGGTCTTGGGGGTTCAGGGTTTTTGTTATCAGGTGTTTGTGGGGTTCAGCAAGCATGCGGGGTTAAGGATGCGATCATTGAGGAGGACATCTACGCGGCCATGGAGGCCTTCCAGGTGATTAAGGAGTACGTAAGCATCAGGGAAAACGTTCTTTGCAGCATGTGAGGTTGGCATGTGAGGACCACAGGGGCTGTCGGGCGCATTGCCAGCCGGGCTGCAACCGCATTCCGTGACTTGCCAACACCCACAACTAAGCAAATTGACAACCTCTTGCTGCATCGCATTTGCAGGAGCTGTCGGGTGCCTCTCAGCTGGGCTACAGCGGCCTTCCTTACCCCATCCCGGCCGTCCTGCGCAAAAGCATGCTTCACCAACAACTGTTTCCGAACCACCGTACATCAACCTCATTGCTGCTGCAGGTGCTGTCTGGAGTTATAGCTGTGGCCACGCCACATGTTATGCCTTTCACTCCCTTTAAAACGTGTTGTTGAACTGCTGCCACTGCACCGCAGGAGCTATTGGGCGCGCCCCAGCCGGGCTACAGCGGCCTCCCTGACCCTATTCCTGCAAGCCTGCGCAAGTCCATCCTTTAAAAACACTTCACTGACACACATGGCGTTATCTGATTCACTGCTGCTGCACTGCACATATAGGAGCTGTCGGGCGCCCCGCAGCCCGGCTACAGCGGCCTGCCTGACCCCATCCCTGCCAGCCTGCGCAAGTCCATCGCAGTGTATGAGGCCGGCAAGGCGCTGGTGGCGTACATCACGCCCGAGTATGATGAGATCGCACGCGTCAGCATCTGCCCCTACAACATGATCACAGGTGGGGCCTCAAATCTTGACCGGCAGCGTCTGTGCAGACCTGCAGCGGGTGTCGGGTTATGACGCATATATAGCGTGCCAATAGCATGGCATGGTGCGTTACGCACAACGGGTGGAGTGAAATTGTTGACCATGTGTCAATCAGGTGGTGTTGCATTTGCAGAAAACCGTGTTGTGAGATGATTTGACTGAGATGTATGGCCCCGCAGGCTACGCGCTCTTTGTTGAGGACGAGGCGGCGCGCTAATGCGCTGCTTAGACCGCTGCCTGTCTTGTGATTTTTCTTTTATCATCATCGCTTCAACAATGTTATGTGTTTCTGCATGAATGTGCCGCAGGCTACACGCTGTTTGTTGAGGACGAGGCTGCGCGCGCGAACGCGCTGCTGTCTCGCGGCGACATGGAAGGCGTGATGGTGGTGCACCTGGCGGGCCGCGCTGCAGAGAAGATGGTCATGGGCGAGGCAGAGGTGCGGCAGAGCGTGTTCAGAATTTTTTTGGGTGATCTGGGTCCAACTGTTGCACAAATTGCAGAACTAACTGTTAAATGCAGGGTCTGTTGGGTGTTTACTTCTGCGTACGCCTGCAGGTGACAGGGCTGTGTGCTCTTCACCTGTTCCCATGCCACATATGCCGCACCGCATCTTCTGATATGTCTTGCGTTTCTGCTCTGCACTTTGCCTGCAGATGACTGGGCTGTGTGCTCCTGACTTGTTCCACGCCAACATGGTGGCGAGGGAGATGGTGCTCAGTGCTGGCATGGGCCGCAAGATAGGTGGGTGAGGCAGGAGCAGCAGCAGCAGCAGCAGCAGAAGCAGAAGTACGCAACTGAGCGTTAGACCGTAACACAGTGTGGATCACCACACATTTCGTCACAGCATCCCTGCTGTTTGTCGATAACACAATATTACACATGTCACAACACTGCTATAACAACACGTGCCCACCCAGGCCCCTGGACCTGATGAGCCTGCACCCAATGGTGTCACCTAAAGACACTGTCAATGTCCAAATGCTGCTGTAACACCTGGTCTTGCAGGTCCCATGGACCTGATGAGCCTGCACCCCAAGGCCAGTGAGGACAGCAGCGGCGACCTGCTGCGCACGCTGGAACCCAAGGACGCATCAGAGGAGGAGTTCTACTACCACGCAAGCGACATGCCCACAGAGATGGTGAGTTTATTTGTCATGCTTTGCAAAAGCGATGGAAAGCTACATACCTCACAGTTCCTGCTGTGCAGGTTAGAGCCCACAGATGTCAGAAGAGGCTCCCGTGGCGAATTTTGCTATGCTGAAGCTGCTGGTGGCTGCAAAAAATGGAAAATGTTGCGATCTGCTGCCGCTGCTGACTCTTGCTGACTCTCACTTTGACCCATGCCATCTGTTTCCTGCAGCCGCGCATGGTGCTCTCAGATGTCCTTGAGCTGCTGGCTGCCGAGGCCACAACTGCTGCTGCTGCTGCTGCTGCTGATTCAAATACTAACAACTGTGCTTGCCTGCAGGCGCACCTGGCGCTTTCTGATGCGCTTGAGCCAGTAGAGGCTACTGCAAGCTCCTGATCTTTGTACTGATACTGATGCTGACCCTGTTTGCGCCCTCTGTTTTGTTGTAGGCGCGCGTGGCGCTGTCTGATGTGCTGGAGCTGCTTGAGGCTGCTGAGGCCAAGGCCGCATGATGCTGATGCCTTCTTCTTACTAATCATTTACACTTGTGCCTTGCTGCAGGCGCGCGTGGCTCTCTCCGATGTGCTGGAGCTGCTGGAGGCTGCCGAGGCCAAGGCGGCGTACGGGCTGGCCATCAACTGGAAGCCGCTGCAAGCCCTGGTGGACGCACTGCTGCAGCGCGGCGTGCTGCAGGTGGGTGTACACAGCCTGCTGCGCAGGCAACCTGCATATAAGTACAGGGTGGATGTACAGCATGCTGCAGGCGCTGGTGGACGCTGCTGCAGAGGCACGTGCTGCAGGTTAGGCGGCTGTGTCTGGAATGCAGTCTGCTTTGTGCTTTCCAGGGCTGCCCTTCCTGCGCTGCACACGGCGCCTTGCGTTTGGTGGGAAAACAGCAATGCAGCTACTTTGTACATGTTCGTGCACACCATTTCACTGCGCTCACCTGCACTGGTGTTTCTGCGTGCTGCTTTACAGGGCAAGCAGGTGGCACACGTCCTGGAGACCAACGGCGTCATCCACTTCCCCGACCCCTACACAGTGACTCTCAGCTGTCATGATCCTGCTAACACTGTTCTTGCTCGCGACTGATGATGCTGCAGGGCAAGGAGGTGGCTCACATCCTGGAGACCAACGGCGTCATCCACTTCCCCGACCCCTACACAGTGGGCTTTGGCTGGGAGGACGACGGCAGCCTGCTGTACCCATTCAAGCCCCGGCCAGAGGGCCCCAACAGCCCTGGCGGCGGCAGCAGCAGCGGCAGCGGCGGTGGCGGAGCAGGGCCTGATGCGGGGCCAGATGCTGGGCCATCAGGTGGTGAGGGTGAGGAGAAGGAGCTAGCGCTGGCAGGTGCTGCAGCCAAGACGTGGTACGCTGGCAGTGAGTTTGACGCGCCGCGCAAGGCAGACGGCAAGTTTGAGTACGGCTGGCACTGGAACAGTCCGTTCCGGGTGAAGCGGGACGTGCCTGACCTGTTCAGGAAGGAGGTGGAGCGCTACGTGCAGTGAGAGGCGGTACAAGCAGGCAGTACAGTGAGGCAGTACAAGCAGGCAGTACGGCTGGCACTGGAACAGCCCCTTGTGCAGTGAGCAGCTACGTTTTGCCCTGCGTTGGTGCTGCTGGGTTTGTTGCCGCTCTCTCTTTGTCACCTGCCTCGTTGTCACTTTGCTGGTTGCATGTGCTTAGCGAGGCGGCCTGGCCTTGTGCTTGCAGGACACACAGCAGTACATGCAGCATCACATTCAGTAGCACACGCAGCTGCAGGAACAGCAGGTGCTCGGGTGTGAGGCTCTGTTGGTCATGCTGCTGTGTATGCTTTTAGCGTGGATGTTACTGCTGTCACAACAGATGGTGCCGTGGATACTTGCCTGTGCAGTAGGTCTGCTTGCCATGTGCACGCACAAGAGCTGCGCCAACGCTCGGCTGGTGCGCCCTTTGTTGATTGATCTGTTGCGCAGCAGGGACCGCTCTTGCGATCGGCAGCCCGCATCAACGTAGGCGCTGTGAGCAAACCTTATGCCAGATTCGCCGCCGCAGTCACGTGCACATTGCATTGCACCAGGCCCGCCTGCACAGGCTGAACAACCATGAGCAAAATGGACACAATCAGGTCAATGCTTTGTTTTGCATGAAGAAACTGCGTACTGCACCATCTTTAACTATGTTGTCAAGCGCCATTATCTACCAGACGCCTCTTCTGGAGCACACTTGCAAAGATGTTGGCAACAGTTATTGCCTCTATTGTAAACTAGAAGAGGGGGGAGGATGTGTGAGAGTCAGATTGAGATCGAGATCCAGGATTAAGGTCCAGACCCAGGTGGCCAGCGTGTGCGACAGGAAGTCAGTGAAAGTCAGGTCCCCTGCCATCCTGTGGAAGCTAGATCAATATCACGCGGTTGCATCAGCAGTCAAGGACAGAAACTGATACTGAACCTGGCAATGAAACAACAGACCTAGCTAGATGGCCTTCAGGCCGCTTGCAGGACATCAAGCTGGGGTCCGAGGTTCCATCTTTTGGGCCATGGCATTGCCTCATCATCGTCATCGCTACTAGTTGCTCCTTTCTCAACGCTTCTGTAGAGTTGAGCAGCCAAAAGCTGACAACTGATGTAATGACCTTGACCTGATGTGAACCACATGGTGACAAGCCAATATCGCCGTGTTAACAGTGGGTCCACAGCAATATTGTTGAACCTGATGCCAACAAAAGCCACATTTTTGAGGGCTGCTAGATGTCCCGCTTCAAGCAAAAGATCATGAAAACTGTTTGACCGTCAGCACCTGTACAGTGAACAATCTCGTTGCAAACTCACGGCAATGTCTGCCGCGCTTCCAAATCCGGTGGAAAGCCTAATAAACTCATTCGAAGCTCTGAGAGGGCTTCGCAATGCTGCCTTCTGCGAGCTGGCTCAGTTCCGTGCCGCGTTCGTGCAGCTCAACCAATTGTTGACTGGCAGAATTGCGGGGTTTTCCTTTACTGACGCATCCAAGGAACCCTCGCAGTTTGTTAGACTGTTCGACGGCACGGTTTCCATGTTTATAGGCTTCGCTGGCACGGCTCTGCTGCATCTGCAGCAACAGCAGCAGGGCATCATGCAAGCCCCAGCTTTGGACCTGAGCTGCATAAGCATGATCTGCGAGATCCTCGCTGCTGCAGCCAAGCTGCCAAGCAGTACACCTGCTTTGACTGCAGATGCACAGCAGCAGCTGCGCGTTGCTGCGTCAAGTGAGCTCTGCAGACTGTGCTGACTTGGCAGACGCACAATCAACGTGCATGGCTGCTGCAAGTGCTTGCAGGATGCCAGCAACAAGTATCTGTGCTAAATGACACATGTTACGGCCTGTGCCTGGCACTGCCAACTCCGCATGCGCTCCATCCTCTTCTGCTTCCTGCAGGCCATGAAACTCTCTTTGCACGTGTTACTTGTGTCAGGGTTGGACCGCAACTGGCTGTTGTTGTGCAGCGACACCAGTCTGTCACCTGCCTGTCCTCACAAGCTAGGCCGGTAGTAATCAGCGTGTGGACCACACATGCGCCTTTGTCGCCTGCTGCTGCAGGCTTGATCAAGCTCCTGGGCATTGCCTTCGCAGTCCTGGCAGATGAACTCCAGCAGCAGCAGCAGCAGCAGCAGCAGCAGCGGCCATCACAAGGCATGCGCAGCGGCTTTCTTGGCAGCAGCACGGGCCGACGGCAGCAGCAGCAGCAGCAGTCTGCTCCACATCTGCACCCCGGCCTGGCTCTGGCCAGGGCGCTGCTGACGTTGTGGCAGAGCCTGGCACTGCAGGACCTGACCGAGGTATCCATGCTTGCGCTGTTCAACAATGCGGCAAAGTGCGCAACACTCCTGCCAGCGGTCAAGCTCATGCTGGTCATCCTGCGAGCACAGGACTGCCATGCAGCTGGCAGCAGCAGCAGCAGCAGCGGCGCTGTGGTTGCTGGTGAGCAGTTGTACTGATGCAGAGCGCCCTGACCTGTGCTGTGAACTTGGCACAAGCGATCGTTGCAGGGCCCGGTGCAGCACACGCAGCTGCGGTCAGAGCCGGCTGTGCAGCAGCTGCTGACAGCTCCCGAGCTGCACCAGCTGCTGGTGGTGACTGCAGCCTGGCTGACGGGGCTGCTGCACCAGCAGCAGCAGGGCCGGGCAGCTGTGGATGCTGCGGCAGTGGTGCGTGCCCTGGGCAACAGCAGCGCAGCAGCAACATACGCGCTGGACAGCAGCAGCAGCAGCAGCAGCAGCAGCAGCGGCGGCGGCGGCGGCGACGAAGTGCCACCCCACCACTCAAGTGTGCTGCATCTGCTGGGGGTGTCAGCAGGACCCTTGCCCGCCCAACCGTGCAGCCAGCAGCCAGCAAGCGAAAGACTACAACAGCAGCACGCTGCAGCGGCTAGACGAATACCTTCCTGCAGTGTTGCAAGCGGCAGGGGTTTGTCTTGAGATCAGCTCTGATCTCCTGCTGACGTCACAGGACCCTGCTGCTGCCAGCAGCACATCGTATTACAGTTGTAACCTGGGCGGCAGCAGCAGCAGCAGCAGCAGCTGCCATCACAGGGCGCGCGCAGCGGCTTTCGTGGCAACAGCCGCCGCCAGCAACCTGCGCAGCAGCAGCAGCAGCAGCAGCAGCAGCAGCAGCAGCCATCAACGCTGGAAGAAAGGCTGTCTGTTGCCAGGGGCCTGCAGGCACTAAGGCTTGACCTCACGCTCTTTGAGCTCACCCATGCACCCTGCACTGCTGTGTTTGCGGAGGCGCTGCCGCGTTCAACGCTGCTGCCAACAGTGAAGCTCGTACTGGTCACGCTGCGAGCACAGGACCGCCCTGTAGCCGCCGCCAGCAGCAGCAGCAGTGCTAGGGCTGCTAAACAGCCGCTATTCATTCGAATGCAGAGTGCGCTGGCCCTTGCAGTGAACATCGCACAGGCAATCACTGCAGGGCCCTACGAGCAGGCTGAGCTGCGTCAGAAGCATGCTGTGCAGCAGCTGCTGGCAGCTCCTGAGCTAAGACAGCTGATGGTTGCTGCAGCAGCCTGGCTGACGGGGCTGCTGCACCAGCAGAAGCAGGGCCGGGCAGCTGTGGATGCAGCCAGTGTAGTGCGGGCCCTGAGCAACAGCAACGCAGCAGCAACATACACATCTGCCGGCAGCAGCAGCAGCAGCGGCGGCGGCGGAAAGGTGCCGCCTCACCATGCGCGCGTGCTTGAGCTGCTAGGCATGTCAGCAGTGGATCCCTGCCGTGCTAGCAGCGAGTCAGTACGGAGGTTCAACAAAAGCATACTAGCAAAGTGTGACGTCTCGCTTACTGAAGTGCTGAAGGCTCTGAGCTCATGCCTTGAGATGATCGTAGAAGGCAGCCCATTGCTGAGCAAGCGACGCCCCGCAGCTGAGACCAGCGGTTGCGTTGCCTACGCAGCGTCATACTATCATGCGCCGCGCAGCAGCATCAGCAGCAGCATCAGCAGCAGCAGCAGCGGCAGCGGCAGCAGCAGCAGCGGCAGCAGCAGCATGTGGCAGCAGCTGCTGCCGCTGCTGATGAGCATGCTAGGCGAGGCTGTGCTGATGTGGCCAGCTGCTGAGGCACGTGCAGCAGCAGTGGCAGCACTCATGCCGGCAGTTCGGCAGGATGTGGGGCTGTGGCAGCAGCAGGTGGCTGCTGCTGCAGTGTCTGAGCTGGTAGTGCAGCTGGGTCCTGCTGTGCTGCATGCAGTGCAACAGAAGCAGCGGAGCCAGGAGGATGCACAGCACTGCCAGCTTGCGCTGTACTATTGGGCCCTGGCAGCAACGAACGCAGTTGGGGCAGGTGGGTGTGTTGCTGCAGCAGCAGCTGATTCAGCTGCATAGGTGGCAGCATCAGCGGCATCCGCAGCTGCAGCCATGCATTGCAAAAAGCGCACAGACTGTGCAGCTGTGTGTCATTGAGCACAGACACAGGTTTTGAGCCTGCAGCTGTTGCCGGCATCTTGCATCGAGGCTGGCGTAGTCGTCCACATGTTGCAGAGCTGCTGCAGTTTGCTTTGTCGCTTTGGTGTTTGTTTGTGCTTAGCACCAAGCACGTACAGCTGTTGTGCTTGCACAAAGATGCGGTTGGCGATGAACAGGACACACAGCTGCTGCTGTAATCAATTCAGCACACAGAAGCATTGCAACACAGATCGGCAACACATGGGGTGCTGCAGGTAAGGTGGGCCACCAAACACACTCAGGGACTGCAAATATGAGCTTGCAGATGCAGCTGCATAGTTCAGTCTCACCCGACACCACATCAGTGCAAGGCTGCAGAGAGCAGCATATACAAAACAAGATGCAACCTGACCCTGGTTGTCAAGGTAAGGTTGCATCTTGTTTTGAATGTCCCGCCTTCAGCAACTTGCTGCCAATGCCCGTTGAAGCTCTTCGCCGTGGTCTTGCTCTGTCTCCGTTGTCCTTGCTCTGTCTACGTTGACGTCACAGTCACTGGTGTGAAGTGCTGCTGGATGCTATAGTATACCCCTGCGCCAGGCCTCTGCGTTACTTCGACGCTGCTGTGGACGTCACGTCATGGTATGTGGCAGCAAGGCCACCTGTGGTGCTTGGCTGCAAGGTTGGTAAATGCAGCAGTAAGGCCCACAGAATGAGTTTTGAGCAGCAGCGCACGCCATAGCTAGTGCAATGCCTGGAAAGCAACACCAGTGCAACAGCAGTGCTGTTCCGCTGACGCTAATAAGCATGGCGAACAAGTAGGTAAACAAAACACTCGCGACGCGTGCCAGTCAATCATGCAATGCACACCAACTGTTGTCGCAATCCACTGGGCGGCAATGTTTGGCGGTCAACTCTGCGCCGATAGGGACGGAGGACCCATGCCCTCGACATACTCCAGAAAAATGCTATATTTACACTATGTTATATCTACGTTCTGTGAAGCCTGCCGGTTGTCACAAACGCATTCGCAAAGCCAGCGACATGCTGCTCGTGTTGCAGCAGCCTGTTACTGCTGATGACAAAGCAGACCAGTGCTCTGTCTCTGCAGCTGAAACCTTTGCTGAGCAGCAACGAGTAGTTGCTGAAGCTAATCATAAAGTAGCAGCCAGCAAGCAACCAGAGGTCAGCACCGTTGCAAACCTGCAGCAGCCGCTGCGCTGTGAGCTGCGAGACCATTCAGGATTAATCTGGGCGCAGATAGCACTTGGGAGAAGTTGGGGTGGGGGTCGCTAATCAGCTGACATGTCGTGCAAAGGAGACTGCTGCACAGCTGTATTGCTGGCGGCGTTGCTGCGCTGCGCTGCCAAACATCATCTAAATAAGGCTACGCCACTTCACCTTGGTGTGCCCGCCCCTCCCTTGCTGCCTGCTTGCCGCATCACACCTTTCCTGCAACCAACCACGAGCACCTGGCAGCAGCCATTACGCAGTATGCAGAGGCGTTTGCAGTCTCTCTGTGTGCAGCAATGCGCGTGTTGTGCGCAGTGACCTGCAGCCGAGCGTCAACAGCAGCAGCAGCAGCAAATGCAAGCAGTTCAGCAGCAGCGGCAGCGCCAGATGCTGCTGCTGCTCAAGTGCTGTCGCTGCTGCCCGTTGATTTCACCACTGCGCTGCCGCCAGAGGCATTGCTGAGCACAGTACAGCAGGTGGCAACAGCAGCCATGGCTGCCTTGCACATATCCAAGCTGGCAGTCTAGAGGATGCCTCTGCACCAATCTCAAAGGCTGCCGGCAGCAGCAGCAGCAGCAGCAGCAGCAGCAGTGCAGCGGAGCCGGAACCTGCCGGGCACCAGTACGTGCCTTTCATGGTGTCGCTGCTGCTGACGGCTCAGAAGTGCGCCTCTGCGCTGCGCGGCGCATGCCCCAAGGCCGCACTCGACGTTGCAGCATGCGTGGGCCGCAACCGCATCGAAAGCTCTGACAGATTTGCACACACGGCGTGGCTGCAGCAGCAGGCTAGCCGCATGTCAGAAGCGGAGCTGCGGCAGCTGTGCTTTACGTAGAGCAGCGATGAGTTGCGGGCGCGGATGCGGGGCCCTGGCACTGCTGCTGCTAGTGACAGAAAGCTGCGCGAGGTGCTGCAGATGGCGGATGCGGATTTCCTGCGCAAGCTAGTGACACTGTCACCGGAAGGTGAGGGTGACGATGACGTACTGCCGACAGGCAGGCGCATCGGGCGCTGGGCAGCAGCAGCAGTCGTGGCAGCCGGGCCCCTGGTGACCTTCCGGCCAGGCGGGGTGGATGATAGCAGCAGCAGCAGCAGCAGCAGCAGCAGCAGCAGCAGCAGCAGCAGCAGCAGCAGCAGCCCTAGGTGGTACACTGAGCAGATAACGTTCACCATGACACCCTGGCTGACGGTTGCAGCGCGCAGCATGTGGCTGATAGGGCGGCTGTTGGGTGAGCTGCTTCTGGCAAGCAGCAGCAGCAGCAGCAGTGCCTTATCGCGAGGGGAGCAGCAGCACAGGACGGCTGCAGCAGCACCACAGACAAGTGATAATGACATGGATGAGGAGTTCTTCATACAGCTGCTTGAGATGGTGTATGCCTGTGTTGAGTGGCTGGGCTGGCAGCTTTGCCACATGCAGCTGCCAGGCGATGAGGCACCAACACTGGCCAGCAGCAGCAGTCCTGAGGAACTTGCTGTGAGCATGCCACTGCTGGCTCAGCTGCTGCAGCAGCATGCGCAGCTGCAGACATGCCTGCATGTGGCGGTGCAGTGCTGTGCTGCTGCAGGGCCGGCAAGCAGCGCAACAGCAGCTGCCTGCTTACAGCGTGTGTTGGGTGATCAGCTGCCGGCGCAGCTGAAGGCGTGTGGTGCAGCAGTGGCGGCTGCGCTGCCTGTTGGCTGGTCCTGCAACAACGCTGCCTGCACCAACCTGGGCAAGCTGAGTGAACTGCAGCTGGTGCAAGGCAGGGGCAAGGTGTGTAAGGGCTGCAGGCAGGTGCGCATGTGCAGCGCAGAGTGCCAGAAGCAGCACTGGAAGGCGGGGCACAAGCTGGTCTGCAAGGAGCTAGCGGCAGCCGCAGCCGCAGCCGCAGCAACAGTGGGAGCAGCAGCAGCAGCAGAAGCAGGAGGAGAGGATGCAGCCGGAAATGGCAGTGCTTCTGGCACCAGCAGCAGTGCCCCTGGTGACTCGTGCAGCGGCAGTTGCAGCTGCGCGGCAGGTGAAGGTGTGAGTTCTGCAGCCAGCAGGGACAGTACTGCTGCTGCTGCTGCTGCTGCTGGCGGCAACGGCTCTAGGGACAGCAGCCGCAGCAGCAGTGCGGCAGGTGTTGCAGCAGCATCCGGCCTTGAGTTGCCTGTCAGTGCTGTTGCTGCTGCCGCGCTGCCTGTGCGCCAGCTGAAGGCGCTGCTGGCTGGCCTTGGCGTGGCTGGGCTGGCTGGTGCTGTTGAGAAGAGTGACCTGCTGGCACTGCTGGTGGGGCACATGGGCTGATTGATGTGAGTTTAGCTTATCATAATGTTGGATCAATTGGCCACGATCTGTGATCGGCTGACCATAATGAGGCACTTGCATGGGCAACTGAAACTCGCAGCGCAATTCTTACCTAATGCAACATTGTTACGAGCCTGGCCTACCTTCCACAATTGGTTGAACACAGCTGCCGCTTGCAGAACCCGTGGGAGGCCCACTCTGTTGATGGTTCCCTTGTTCGCCTATCACTCTTGCAGTTACGCTTCAAGACCGAATTGTGTGACGACTGTTCTGTGCCTGTGCATCTGCAGCTTGTTTCAGGACTTCAGGAGCACTCCTGAAGGTCGGCCCACTGACTCGTTTAATGGTCCAGGCCATATTCTGTGAACATTGTCAACCATTTAAAGTCATGCTTGGGTGAATCGTGCCGGGAACCTCTTGAATTAGTCACACAGCTCCAGCCGAGTTATCAGGATGGCAGCAGAGGAGGGCGATGCACAACGGCAGTTGTTCGCCCGAGCGTGGGAGCTGTTCCCAAATCAGTCGGATGAATGGAGAGCTGCAGCGTTGGAAGCGCTGGGAAAGGTGAAAGCTGTAGTAGCTGCAGAAGTGCTGCGAAACCAGAGGGCACACAGCGGGCATACATCGAGCGTCGCGTGCAGGGTAGGTGACAGCACACTGTGACAGTTGGGTTGGGTCTGCTCTGCAGCAGCAGACCCAAGGCTGGTGCTGTAGCCGGCAAGTCCTGCAAGCATGCAACCCCCAGAGTCAGTTATCGTTGTTACGGCGCTTTTGAATGCTTGTGTGATGCAGCTCATGAGCCCATGATCAAAGTGCTCACTTGCAATAGTACAATGACCACCCCAGCCTTCCGGCTTCTGACAAACACCGTGTTTAGTGTATTTTAACCATCCTCCGCTCCTGACTGTTCCCGGGCAATCTGGCTGCTGACCTTGCACCCTGCGCTGTGTCTGCCATCTTTTCATGCGTAACTGCTGCCTACATGTATGTTGCCGTTGTGCGGGTGCAGCTGCTTTAGGCGAGGCTGAGCTGGGGGCAGTTTAGTTGAAGCTGAGACACCCAGTTCGTTTGCACGGGGGGGTAAACGACCAGCGAGGGCGGGTCTTGCTGTGCTTCAGGGGGGGTAAGCGGAAAGCGAACTGGTCACTGCCAGTCAACACACTAAACAGTACAGTGAAAGCCTCACAGGGGAGGGGGGTGAAGCGACAAGCGAGTTTTCAAGGCAACACCTGTTGCTTAGCTGACCCCCGGTAAGCGATTGCTACCCCTCCACAGACGAACTGGGTGTCTCAGCTTCAACTAAACCGCCCCCCTGGTTCGTGCACTTCTGACCGTAATCACGGTTTATAACGTTATAACGCAACCATGGTTGCCCTTGTTGTGTACTGTACTGCATCCGTCATGCTAGCGATTTGCACATCACATGGGGGCAGCTGGCTGCTGCTATAGCGCCAACCCCTGCATGCACATTTTGCTGTAGTATGCACTGCACACGCGGCATACAGTCCGATGTCAAGGGGCCGCAACAGCAGGCCGCGTGACCACTCCACATACCTGAATCAGTTTGCTGGTTTTCAACATGCCATTGCATGCAACACTCAACAAATCTCCCTGCTGTGCATGCTGCCCTGGCTTTGTGCATGTGCGCGCCCCATCTCCTGCTGTCCTTGGTGGCTCCTGCTGCACCACAGCAGTACCAGGCCTAGGTGAGGTGTTGAAGGGGGCACAGCAGCAATGGGAGCACTGGACATGCTCCCATTGCTGCTTGCACTGATGGGGTGCATGATACAGTGGGTGCCTGTGGCAACCGGAAACAGCTGTTGCAAGCGCACTTGCAGGACAGTTTGCTGCTTGCATGTAGAGGGCTGCTGCATTGAGGACTGCCGAGCAGCACGGTGTAATCAGATGCTATGATACAAACAGCGTAAGCTGCATCATCGCCTGCTGCTCGTGCCGGCAAACAGTGCTCGACTGCAAATCATTTGTGTCAATGCTCTGGGTGTTTTTTGTGAGGCATGATGCATGATAGCTGTCAGCGCCTCAGCACCCGCGCTGCATAATCTGTGCTGCATGCATGCAAGAAGCTCCCGTGCACCTTGCTGACTGCTCTGCTCTTCCCTGCCTGCATGTGCTGCTCACGGCTCACACACGGCCCACTAATTACCCTCCCACAGCTGCTGTGCGGGCCGCACAACGTGAGTCTTGGCTGCGGCCGCATTTGCGGATGTGTCACAGCTGCTCGGCCAGATTGTTTGTCGTGTTGCGCGCGCAGCTGCCACGCAGCATCTATCCACATGCAAAGGGTCTACCTTCGCCGATAGTATCTTGGGCTGATGGAATCAACAGCACCATGCATGTGCAGGCTGTGAAGCAGCAAGCTGCAAATGCCGGTGGCTGTGCGATGACTCTGAGCGGCATGAGCAGCAAGTGTATGTGGAGGATCTGCCTTGTTCGATTGAGTGCACACAGCAAAACGTGCCAGCCTCCAATTTGCCAGCGCATGTTCAGTTTGTGTATATTCAGATTGGGAGAACTTCAGCATGACATCGTGTTGTGCTCGTGCGCTGCTTGCTGCTGTGATGCAGCCATGCAGGCAAGCAGGCTGCGATGGAAGGTGAGCTCATGTTCAGAGCTGGAGTTGGCTGAGACGTGCGCTGTGGGCTGTAATGCATGCATATGCGTTCAAGCAACAGTGTTTGGAGCTTGGTAAAGCTGGTTGCACTGATCGAAGTTGGTGGGGGCTGCAACACCTTGCACCACTCAGCATCAGTCGTCTGGTGCAGTTAGCCTGTGGTCCACATCACCTCTGCTGGGCTGTTAGCAGAGAGCATACAGGTTGACAACATGCAGGCATGGCTGCTGTGTTTGCGACTTGAAGTTAACACGTGGAGCGCAGGCTGACTCTGTGCATCCGTTTGACGCGCACTCGTTGTTGCCTTGTTGCGCACTGCTGGTGTTGCAGCGGAAGCGGAACAATGGCGGGAGCTTGAGGCAGTCAAGAGAGAGTTCGGGGAAGGCAATGCGGCACCCTGCAGCCCCGCTTATCTCATGTGGAAGTCCCGCAAGCCGCTGCGCAACTCCTGCATTCAGTCAGGTTGAGTGTCTGCTTGGCTGATCTGTGGCGCGCCTTGACCTGCAGTGCCCACTGTGACAAAGGCGCATCCATAGCTATAGACTGTCCACTCACTATTAGCCTTAACTTACCCAGGAGCTTCAGAGCTTCCTGGGTTGTCACTCACTCACTCACCTCACCGTCCAGTGGGGTGTGTCTGCGGCATCCAGAGCACCTGCTGTGGATGGCTGTGAATGCCAGTAGCATGAATACATGCCTTCCACAGCTGCATGTAATGCCAGTAGCATGATTGCCATCCACAGCTGCATATTATTGAAGAGGATAGTCACATGTGGGTCGTGGCACCATCTTAGACGCCTCCACCCCCCCAACTATACAAACTTGCGTCCCATAAGTTTCGCAGGTATAAGCCACAACAGGAATTTCATGGATTGTGAGCAGTAACTATGGCTAGGCGTGGCAGCTGCCCACTGTGCCAGGGCAGCACTGTCCATTCTCTCATGGCGCCAGAGCTGCATCAGGGCTGGGTGTGTGCAAGCAACACACAACCTAGTTTTCAGCTCTGCTTCTGGTGCCGTTTGCTTGCGTAGCGCAGTGTGGCTGCTGCTGCCTGCACCCTGATAAAAGCTCCTGTCCCACTCCATCCTCATTTTGCACTGCGCAGACCGCACGCCGCTGCTGCCGATGGACGGCAAATGCTGCGGGCACCAACATGAGGACTGACACGTGGAGGCGGCGCTGTCACGCGCAATTGCAAATTGCATTGTGGGTGACCAGCCATGCAAGGTGTGGAAGTGTACGTCGCCTTTTTTGCTGGCTAGCATGGGCTGCCCGGCCACCTTTGCAGCCTGTTCACGGAACGTGGCGCACGTCACACGGCGTTGTTGCTGTGTTTCACCCAGTGAGGCGTTCAGTCCAGCCCCTGGCGGCAGCAGCAGCAGCAGCAGCAGCAGCAACAGCAGCAGCAAGACAGCAGCTCTGAGGGAGTTGGGCAAGCTGGACAAGCGCAGCCAGCAGCAGCGGCCGCAGCACATGGGTTCTGATCTTGTTATCATGAATGAGTGGGCTATGCGTTGTGTGTCGATACTTCACACCCGAGTAAGTTAAGGAATGGGATATCCATGTCATTAGGGGGGTGTGGTACTGTATTGAATGTTTGGTACACTGTTGTGAGCCTTCAGCCTTGATATTGGCTGCTTAATGGTCGTTCATTGTCTACATTAGGATGATCTGTCGTAATCAGTTTCGTCATCTCCTGCTAGTGTGTGTGAGCAGGGGTGAATCTTGTCTATTTGTTTATGCAATATCATCATATTACCGTGTCACAGATCAGTGAGCAGAGCTGCCCAGCATGGACAGGCGAGTCAAAGTGCCTGTCACTGATGACTGTTGGTCTTCTGACTTGAGTGCACACCTTGACAGAGGGTGTCTGCGATGCACGTGCGGATGCAAGGCACGCGAGGAATCCTCGGGTGACCCGCATGCCCTGCAGGCAGCTGTGGATGCATATCCTTACCCTTGGTGTGTCTGTACACATGTGAGGTCGGCGGTCGTTCTGCTGTGCTTTTTGCAGTGCTGCACGTTTGTGCTGGCAACTGCTGGCTAAGGGCGCTGCAGGCACAGTAGTAGTGTAGTGCAAAGCACTTCATAGGTGGGTCTTTCCTGCAATCTTTATACTGGGTCACAGCATGGGGCAGCTGGGAGTAGTTGCCATACTTCCAGCTGATGTGGGTGCTGTGTTTGTGTAAAACCCGTTACCTGCTCAAATCCCCGCTGTCCCTACTTGCACCAGCTTGCAGTGCAGCTGCTTAGGGCCTGAAGCGTGCTTCAAGAGCATCACCATCATCATCATGATACCATTTGAGCCACAGCAACAGCTGCAACGACCACAACTCGGCCTTTGAGCGGTCAAGCCGACTGCAAACACAGCCACCTTAGTCAACTCCCAACAAAGTTTTATGCCCACAGCCAGGGCAACAGTGTGCTCTCAAAAGCAGGGAGACAGCACCATCTTGCCTCTGCCAGGAGTGACCCTGTCCCTACTTGCGTGCCAACCTGCTGTCCAGCCGCTCAGGCCTGAAGAGAGCAACCATAGCCGCAGCTGCTGCCAAGCAGCCTCCCAGCAGCACCATTGCCACGCCATAGCCGCCGGTGGCGTCATGCAGCACACCGATGATCACTGGGCCCCAGAACGACCCAAAACATCCGATCGTATTGTACATCGCTAGCCCCAGTGCCTTCTCCTGCTGCACAATGTTTGCAGCGACTAGGCCTGTCTGCACTCCGTTTGCGCCGTTCACCCCGACATGCGCCAGCGTCAGCAGTACAAACGCAGCAGCACTAGCCGCCGCAGACACACTCCCAACTGCTGCTGCTGTAGAGGCAGCCGCCAGGCTGCCGGCTGCTGCAGCAGGCAGCAGCAGCAGTGCAGCCGCACCCAGCAGCCATGCACCTGCAATGTGCCAGCGCCGCTCGCCACTCCTCTGGCTGTGCCAGGCATTAGCCAGGTGGAACAGTGAGGCAGCAGCATAAGGTATTGCGCTGAGCAGCACCACATCAGCACCTGGCGAGCCCGCAGGACCTCCTGCAGGCTCTGCTGTTGCTGCACTTGGCACTGGGCTACTGCTGAAGATGCTGCTGCTGCTGCTGCTGCTGTTTGTGATTGCGAAGCCGATGGCTAGGCCAGCAGCAGCAAGCGCGCTGCTGCTGCTGCTGCCGCTGCTGCCGCTGCTGCCACTGCTGCTTGAGCTGGAGGCCGGCAACTGAGGGCTGGCTACAGCATCCAATCTGCGCCCTGTGTCACCGCCGCCAAGATTACCACCACCACCAGCAAGCAGCATTGCCTGCACAATCATTGGCGTGTAGTACAGAATGCCATTGCCGGCAATGTCATGCAGGATGCGCCAGCAGCCGGCATACAGCACAACTCTGTTGCGGGCAACCGCCAGCAGTGCCTGCCACTTGCTGCTGCTGCTGCTAATGCTGTAGCCGGAGGAGGTGCTGCAGCCAAGCTCGCTGCTGCAGCAGCCTGTGAAGCTGCCTGCTGCTAAGGGACTGGCCCGCTTGCTGCTGGTGTCGCTGTGGAGCAAGGTGTTGCTACTTGCAGCAGCAGCGAATGGTGAGCGGCCAGCACCTAGCAGTGATTGCCGCTCACTGTCGTCTGCTGCTGCTGCTGCTGCTGCTGCTGCCATACTGCTGGCTTGCTCTATATCTTGCTCAGGCCCTGTTGGTGTAGCCGCTATGTGCTTGTGCTGTTGCTGCTGCTGCTGCTGCCGTTTTGACTGCTGCGGTTGGTCGGGCATGCTGCTGCTGGTGGTTCTGCTGCAAAGGGCAGCTGATCCGCTGTGCACACACACCATGACATCATCTTCCACAGGTAGAACCTTGCTGGCTGCTGCGCTTAGCATAGCTGCATCGTCTGCTTCCGCAGCAGCTGCTGCAGCAGCAGCAGCTGCTGCCACTGCTTTGCTGAGGGCCTCTCGCTGGCTAGGCGGCATGAAGCTGGCAGTGGCAATGCTGGCCGGCAGCCAGAACCTGTGAGTATGAGATGCAACAACAGCAGCAGCAGCAGCAGCAGCGGGTGAGACAGCTTATACACATGCTGACTAGGTGGCAGTGGCAATGCTGGCTGGCAGCCAGAACCTGCAATAAAAAGACGTGTCAGCAGCAGCAGCAGCGGCAGGTTTTGGAGACGAATGACATGGTAGGTGGCATGAAGCTGGCAGTGGCAATGCTGGCTGGCAGGAGGAACCTGCGCATAGGCGGCACGGCAACAGCAGCAGCAGCAGCAGCAGTAGCAGCAGGAGCAGGTGTGATAGGCGCATGACACGATTAGTGAGATGCAGCTGGCAGTGGCAATGCTGGCTGGCAGCCAGAACCTGTGAACAAAAGACACGTCAGCAGCAGCAGCAGCAGCGGCAGCGGCAGGTTTTAAGGATGAATGACATGGTAGGCGGCATGAAGCTGGCAGTGGCAATGCTGGCTGGCAGCCAGAACCTGTGAGTATGAGATACACCAGGAGCAGCAGCAGCAGCAGCAGCAGCAGCAGCAGCAGCAGCAGCAGCAGCGGCAGGTGTAACGGCTGAATGACATGGTAGGTGGCATGAAGCTGGCAGTGGCAATGCTGGCTAGCAGCCAGAACCTGCGCATGGGAGACACAAAGGTAGCAGCAGCAGCAGCAGCAGCAGCAGCAGGTGTTGGACATGCCTATGCCGCTGGCAAGAGACATGCGCTGGCAGCAGCAAGGCTAGCTGACAGTCAGTTTCTGCAGCGGGAAAACAGAGCAACAGCAAATTCTCTGCATGTACGTCAGCCGTCCACCCTGACAGTCCACGCAAAGCTCAAGATGCTCAACATCCCAGTGACCATGCAACCTGCCACAGCTGTCAAGGGGTTCAAGCTTGACAAGCCCCCAAGCTGAAGGGGGGCACACCCGATACCTCAAGCACCTTTGAAAAGCGTGTTCAAAACCCATATTTCTCTGACCCGATCGCGCACCCCAGCAGCAGGCCCTCCATCAGGACCAGCCACGGCTGGAGGGGACTTCTTTTTCAAGCCCCAAGCAGTCCTGCAAGCCTGTCTTTGGACGATCTACACATTCACCCTTACCTCAGCACGCAGCCCAGCAGCAGTACAGGCAGCCCCTCAAGCAGGAACAGCCACTGCTGCCCCAGTCACCCTATGGTCAACAAATGGTCTTCTGTCAGCCACTACAGCAGCCCCTCCAGCGGGAACAGCCACTGCTGCTGAGTAGCCGAACATTCTTCAACGCCCCAGTCACCCTATGGTTTACAAATGTTCTGCTGTTCTAAACAAGTCCTGTTACCTCAGCGCACAGCCCAGCAGCAGCGCAGGCAGCCCCCCCCAGCAAAAACAGCCGCTGCTGCTGAGTACTTGACATTATTCAACGCCCCAGTCACCCTATGGTCCACACATGGTCTGCTGTTTCAAAGTAGTTCTCTTACCTCAGCGCACAGCCCAGCAGCAGCGCGGGCAGGCCCTCCAGCAAAAACAGCCACTGCCAGCCGCGCAGCCCACCCACACCATCCAGCAGCAGCAGGCCAGCAGCCACCGGCGCAGCAACCACCTGCAGGCAGCATGCACAAGAACAGATCTCGACATGCGCCCGCAGCGCTGCATGCTACACTGCAAGCACGCGCCTACAGCTGTGTGATGCAACCTGATCCCATGTATGCCAAAGCCAAAAGAAGACAGGATCCCTCTTCACGTCAGCTGGCAACTCACTGCATGCTGTAAGATATGTGTCACTACCGCCTGAAGCACACCCACCTGTGACACGGTTATGCCCGTCTCAATGAGTGAGTAAGGCAGCGTGGTCTTGTCAGCCGGGTAGAACTGTGACACGTAGTACCACACCCCTGGCAGTGCCCCACTCTCAGCCAGGCCCAGCAGCAGCCGCAGCAGCACAAAGCTGACCGGGCCACGCACCAGAGCAAAGGCCTGTAGCAGCAGCAGCAGCAGCAGCAGCAGCAGCAGCTCTCAGCCAGGCCTAGCAGCAGCCGCAGCAGCACAAAGCTCACAGGGCCGCGCACCAGCGCAAACGCCTGCATGGCGACAGGAGCAGCAGCAGCAGCAGCAGCAGCAGCAGCAGCAGCAGCAGCAGCAGCAGCAGCAATGATACAAACCAAGCCATGCCAAAGCCATAACAAAGAGGGCTCATTGAGGCAGGCTCATCGAGGCAGCCAGCCCACACACGATGCTGATGGCTGCAAGTCAAGCCACAGCAAAGACACAAACCCAGCCATCCAAATCCATAGCAACCACTCACCGAGGCAGCCAGGCCCCACACAATTGTTATGGCAGCCAGTCACGGAACAGCAATGACAGAAACCAAGCCATAAGTGAGCAACATCAACCACACACCGAGGCAGCGAGGCACCACACAACTGAGACGGCAGCCAGTCACGCCACAGCTACACGAATCCAGCCACTCCTTAGCTATGCTATGGTTTAGTAGCAATCACTCACCAAGGCAGCCAGGCCCCACACAACTGTGATGGCAGCGAGCCAGACAGGGGCCCCAAGCAAAATTGATTACCACACGACGGCTAAAGCTACTTTCAGGGCCAAGGCTGTGCCACAGGTTGCCCCACTCACAGGTGCAGCTCAGCCCCGCAGCACGATGATCAGCAACAACTTGCTGGACCTGGCAATAACTCACCGAGGCAGCGAGGCCCCACACGATGGTGATGGCAGCGAGCCAGGCAGGGCCCCCGAAGCGCAGCAGCAGCAGGTTGGCGGGCAGCTGCCCCGCCGCATAGGCCAGGAAGAAGGCACCACTGCCTAGGCCGTAGACTGTGCTGGACAGGCCCAGGTCGCGACTGAGCTGGATGCTGCGGCGGCGGCGGCAGCAGCAGCAGCAGCAGCAGATTCAGGTGTTGGCGAGGCCCAGGTCGCGGCTGAGCTGGATGCTGCTGCTGCGGCAGCAGCAGCAGCAGCAGTAGCAGCAGCAGCAGCAGCAGCAGCAGGTTCGGGTGCTGGCGAGGCTCGGGTCACGGCTGAGCTGGATGCTGAGGGGGCAAGTGTGGGCCACAGCAGCAGCAGCAGCAGTAGCAGCAGCAGCAGCAGCAGGTTCGGGTGCTGGCGAGGCTCGGTCACGGCTGAGCTGGATGCTGAGGGGGCAAGTGTGGGCTATAGTAGTAGCAGCAGCAGCAGCAGCAGCAGCAGCAGCAGCGAGAGCAGGCTCAAGTGTTGCCTGAGGTACAAACAACGGCATGTTGTGATTGAGCTGCTTGAGCAGGTGAGGTTGAGCAATGCATACCCATGTTGTGGGCAGAGCATGGCGCGACTAATGCTGGCAGTAGGTGGCAGCATGTGCAGGTGTGTGTATCCTGGCGACATATTGATCTGACTAGAAGCAATGATGCCCACTGCCACACAAGCGGAAGCTGTTACATGTCACAAACCGCATATGTAACGGTTGCTGCCCACCTGGCAAAGCTGAGGTTTGTCCGGTCGACTGCAGTGCGCCACAGCCATGCCAGCAGGGACAGCGTGATTGACAGATTGCAGGTATGACAAAGTGTAAGTAAAGATAAGCAGCGAGGAGATCTGTCTGCATGCCATCTGACACTAATCGCAGGCGCATGACTGCTTGTGTGAGGCAAAGAAAAATGCAGCAGGCTGAGATTCTGTCGCAGCTATGCACCCAGTGTCTGACAGATAGGGATGGTCTGCAGCCTGCATTTGCCACACATGCGCTAAGCAGCACTGGCGAAGCGTCTGTGGGCGCTGCTGGCATGCATGCTGGGATGAGTGCTGCGTACTTTGCTGACTGTGAAGAGCAGGTGCATATGCTTGTGCAGGGCAGCTTATGCGGCGGCTGCTTCTGTGTGGACACCAGGGCGGTTGCTTGCACTGCTGCACACCACCTTCTGTCGCTAACCTGCACTATCAGGAAACTCACTGTAGGAAACCATCACAAGCAGCAGTAGGAGAGGCAACACGCGCATGGATACTGCACGCTCAGCTGCTTGCAGGACAGGGCAATCCTGCGCCACTTCGTGCTGCTGCTGCTGGTGTCCTGCAGCAGCAGCTGCATTCCTAGGCAGCAGGTGCTGGCTATCTGGGCTGTCCTGCCTGCTGCTGCTGCGGCTAAGCCTGATAATGCCTGCTGCTGCTTGCCGGTGGTGTGCTGTGTCTCTGTGGTGAGCCAGCAGGTGTGCAGAGTCGGAGGTTGCATGCTGCTGAGCGTCCTGTTGCTGCTGCTCCATGCCATCTGGTGGGGCAGGGGATCTCACAGTCCTGCTGCTGCTCATCCTGCTATGCTGCAATGCAGCTGCTACTGCAGGTTAATGTCAGACAGATGTGCACTCATGTTGCCTGCAGGGTTTGCTGCACTACAAATTGAGTGGTGAGGCGTCCAAGCTTGCTGATGTCATTGCACAGTTGGTCTAACTGCTGCCACACGTGCTGCAGCGATGCCAGATGCTCGAGAGGTTAGTTCGCAATTGAAAGATATCTCACTACGTCTGATACGGGCTGCACTGGTAAGTGAAATGCAATAGATGAAAGTTCCAAGGCAAGAGTTCACAGCACAGCTGACATCCTGGCATGTGCATCGCGGTGCGTGGACTCGACAGCGTATACTTAAGCGTTGTATATGTTGGGTGGCGAATGCTGCTTGCAGTGCCTAGCGTGCGCCAAGGGTGGTTACCATTTTGAGCCGTGGGCCCAGGTCACTGCTACTGTTGTGCTGCCCATTTTCGCGTATGAGCAGGGTGCGCTGTGCCTGAGTGTGCTTTGATTGAGTAGGTTAGAAATGGCTTTACATGGGTGCTGGCTTGTGCGTTGAGAGGGAAGCCTAGCTAAAATGGGTGCTGCACGCAAGCTGCAGGTGTGTGGGGACCCTCATTCGCACGTTTTTTGATCCATAAAATGCTTTGGTGTTCGTTTAGAACTTGAACACGGTGCTGCTGCGTGCAGAGCGAGATCGATCGATGCTTGAAGAAAGTGCAGGAGGGCATAGACGAGTTTGATCAAATATGGCAAAAGGTACGCTTGTATGAGATTTAGGATGAGGTTGGATACGCCAGGTTGCCTGGGGTGGCTTGTTGAACAGCCCCATCAGCCATCTATCGGCTTCTGGGTTACTCGGCCCCCTCCGCGACCTCGTTCTGGAGAAAAGTTGCAACCTAACAGAAGTTTTTAGTTTTCCAGCCAGCAGTGACAGCATGGCCGGCCCTGGCATTGACAGCAGGGCTCCACAGCAGTGCAGCGGTTGACAGGGCACTGTGCATGCTGCTGTGGCAGGTGCACGACACGGAGAACGCCAATCAGAAGGAGAAGTTTGAGGCTGATCTCAAGAAGGAGATCAAGAAGCTGCAGCGGCTGCGTGACCAGATCAAGTCATGGTGAGCAGCAGAGGCGCAGCAGCAGCAACCGGACAGCAGCAGCAGCAACAGCAACAGCAGGCTGCACGCTGTGCAAGCATGTTGCAATTGTAAGAAAACCGTTAAACGTCAGTCAGAAGCTTGGAAATGATGTTTCTGTGCTGCATGGTGTGGCTGATGCTTTGGTGCATTGCTTGCTGCAGCTGCTGTTGCTGATGCAGCAGCCTGCCAATGTACAGATAGCAAATGGCACCTGAGCACGTTCTGCAGGTACGAGATGACAAGGAATGCAGCAGCTGCACTTTTCCACCCTGTCCCTGCTCCCACACCGCACCTTGCACGCATCTGGCTGCACCAGCACGCGCTGTCTGCCTGGCAAGCGGTGTCTGTGCAGCACTGGGCTGGGTTAACTGTCCCTTGTGTGCCAGCGCTAGAAACTGTTATGCTGGGCTGCACCGCGTGCTTTGTTTCGTACGCTACGTATGTCCTGCAAGACGGCGCTGCAATGAAATGTCAGTGCCTCGCTTGTCTCTTTGCAGGATCTGCGGCGCGGACATCAAGGACAAGTCCGCGCTGCTGGGGGCTGTGCTGCTCTGCACTGTCACGCAGCACTGAACTGCGGTGTTGTTGCCTTTTGTGGTGCATTTCGACTGCTTCCGCTGCAGGATCTCTGGCGCGGGCTGAAAAGACAACAGCACGCTGCTGGATGCTGTGCGATAGTGGGCTGCCATGCGCCGCACTGCACGGTGCCCCGCTTTGCTGAATGTTGTGCCTGATGCCTTTTGCAGGATCTCTGGCGTGGACATCAAGGACAAGTCTGCGCTACCGAGGCTGTGCCACACTGCACTGGGTCCCGCTGATGTGTGCAGCTCTGCAATTGTGTTACGTTGACCATTTGTGCCTGATGTCTCTTTGCAGGATCTCTGGCGCGGACATCAAGGACAAGTCTGCGCTGCTTGGGGCTGTGCCACACTGCACTGTGCTGCAAGGAAACCGCCCTACAATGAACCGTTGTGCATGGTGTGCTTGCAGGATATCTGGCGCGGACATCAAGGACAACTCTGCGCATCGTATAGACATTTGTATAGTGGTGCCGCTTGTACCATGTGCCTTGCCTGTTGTGTTATGCTTGCAGGATATCCGGCGCGGACATCAAGGACAAGAGCGCGCTGATGGAGGCTCGCAAGTCCATAGAGCGGGAGATGGAGCGCTTCAAGACGTGCGAAAAAGAGGCCAAGATGAAGCAGTTCAGCAAGGCGGCACTGGGGCAGGTGCGATGCGTTTGAAGCAACATGCAGTAGCAGCAATAGAGGCATGCGGTAGCAGCGGCAGTGTGGGACAGAGGGCAAGATGAAGCAGTTCAGCAAGGCGGTGCTGGGGCAGGTGCGATGCGTTTGAAGCAACATGGAGCAGCAGCAATAGACGCATGCGGTAGCAGCGGCAGGGCGAAACAGAGGCCAAGATGAAGCAGTTCAGCAAGGCGGTGCTGGGGCAGGTGCGATGCGTTTGAAGCAACATGCAGCAGCAGCAATAGAGGCATGCGGTAGCAGCGGCAGGGCGAAACAGAGGCCAAGATGAAGCAGTTGAGCAAGGCGGCGCTGGGGCACGTGCGATGTGTCTGAAGCAACATGCAGTAGAAGCAATAGAGGCATGCGGTAGCAGCGGCAGTGTGGCACAGAGGCCAAGGTGAAGCAGCTCAGCGAGGCGGCGCTGGGGCAGGTGCCACAGCAGAAAGTGATGTAGTCGAGGAGCAGCACTGCGTTTGCTGCAGTGAAGAAGCTGCAGCAAAGTGCCTATGGGGCGTGCGATGCGGTCGCAGAGAGCAGCAGCAGCTCGTAAGCGGCATCTGCTACAGCAAGGCTGGGTTAGGTGTATCAGGTGGCTGAAGAGAAATAGCCAAAGAGCAGCAGCAGCAGCAGTAGCAGCGTGTGCGGCTGTCACGTTAGTTCAGGCAGGCCCCTGGGGCAGGTGCGGCGCGCAATGGGCGGTGCCTGGAAAGAGCAGCAGTGATCTGTATGCAGCGGGCAGTTGATGCACAGAAAGGCAGCATCGGCGCGGGTACATTGCATGTTGTGCTGGCAGCAGCAGCAACATTGGCGCTACAGCAACAGGACTGGTACGATCGGCCGTGAGCACCTTTGCAGTGTCAAAAGAAGTACCAGCAGCAGCAGCAGCAGCAACATCTCGGGGCCACTTGATGCCAGGCAGCGCTGGGGATTGCGGTATATGCAACAAGCAGCGCGTGGCAGCAGTCCCAGCGTGGTGTGCTTTGACTTGCAGCTAGGCCAAGGCCGAGTCCCGCTTGTGGACGTATGACATGGTGGACCGGCTGAACCGCCTCATGCCCCTGTTCAAACCCTGCTGTGCGCATCTGCCGCTGCTTTTTTCCCCTGCAGGCTGACAAGCTTGACCCCAAGGAGCAGGCCAAGGCTGAGAGCCGCGAGTGGATCAATGACATGGTGGACCGGCTGCATGTGGCCATTGAGGCGTATGAGTATGAGATGGAGGAGCTGGCTGCAGGGCTCAAGAAGAAGGCTAAACCCCCGCCACGCCTGGTGCAGGTGTGTGTATGTGTTGATTGTGCTTGCATCAAGACAGCTGCCAAGGCACAGACTTAAACATAGGGCAATGGGAGAGCAGCGTGCGGGGTGTGTATGATGGGTGTGTGGTAGGTTCTGGTGGGCAGTGGCAGCTTTGCAAGAGGCTGTGGCTGCTGTTGGTGGTTGCTTGTTGGTGGCGTACGAGTATGAGATAGAGGAGCTGGCGGCCGGTTTGATAAAGAGGGCCAAGCCGCCGCCGCGCCTGGTGCAGGTGCGCAGGGTTTAATAGACCATAGATTCGACTTATTTGAGTCTTCTGCGTACGAGATAGAGGAGCTGGCGGCGGGTTTGAAAAAGAAGGCTAAAACGCCGCCACGCCTGGTGCAGGGGCGCAGGGTGTATTAGACCATAGACTTGACTTGGTTGAGTCTTTTTGCGTACGGGACGGAGGAGCTGGCAGCGGGGCTCAAGAAGAAGGCTAAACCCCCGCCACGCCTGGTGCAGGTGCGCAGGTTTGATTTCACCATAGATTTGACATGATTTGAATCTTCTGAGTAAGAGATTGAGGAGCTGGCGGCCAGTCAAAAAAGAAGGCCAAGCCGCCGCCACGCCTGGTGCAGGTGCGCGGGGTTCACAGCATACAGCTGCGGCAGGTGGTCAATGAGCACAAGGAACACAGCGGTGTATATTTGCTGTTTCCTTCACATCCTGCCGCTGCTGCAGCTGGAGGAGGTGGTTGCGCTGCACAAGAAGCACACAAGTGCATGCATTTGGCCTGTTCTTTACATCCTGCCCCTGCTGCCCCTGCTGCTGCTGCTGCTGCTTCATCATGCTGTAGCTCGAGGAGGTGGTCACTGTGCACAAGAAGCACACCAGCGCGCTGGAGAAGGCGCTGCGCTGCCTGGACAACGACGCCATCACCAGCGAGGAGATCGATCCGCTCAAGGATGACCTGGACTACTACATGGTGGGCAGGGTTTGTGGTTTTAGCAATGTGAAGGGTTGGGGTTTAGGTGCACTGAGCTTCCAGGGTTTTGTGGCGACTGCCTGGACAATAACGCCATCACGTTTGAGGAGAAAGACCCGCTCAAAGATGACCTGGACTACCACCTGGTGAGTTTTGTGCTTGGGCTGCATGGTTGTTTCGTGCTTTTGTGATGTTGTAACATGTTACAGCATACTGCAGGGCATGGAGCTGCTTGAGTACTTCAATATAGACAAGATGTATTGCGGCGCACGCTGACACCAACTGCACACCCTGTATACCCACATGCACCCATATACGTCATGCACACCAACTTAACATGAAAGTAACACGAATGCAACATAATATAACGTGCCGCAGGGCATGGAGCTTGACGAGCACTGTGACAACACGGACGACATGTACTGCACTGGTGCACACCAACACCAACGCACACACAGTGTTTTGCAATTTAACACAAGTAACATCCAATGTAACACTCCTAACAATGTTATACCATGCTGCAGGGCATGGAGCTTGACGAGCACTATGATAACACCGACGACATGTACTGCGACATCGCGGACCGCCTGGAGGCCGTGGAGGCTGCTGCTCCAGCAGCATCGCTGGTGGCGGGCGTTGGGGCGCACATGGGCGTGAAAGCGAAGGACGGCAAACCCAAGGGGAGCGGTGGCGGCGGCAAGGTGCGAATTGTCTTTAACACGGTGTGCATATCGCAGTGTAGTTGCACTGTTCCCACAGATGTGGGCAAGTCGAGTGCGGCGGCGGCAAGGTGTGGGCTGCTTTTGTGTGTTATAACGTTCATGTGGACCGCCTGGAGGCTGTGGAGGCGGCCGCACCAGCAGCGTCCCTGGTGGCGGGCGTTGGGGCGCACATGGGCGTGAAAGCCAAGGACGGCAAACCCAAGGGCAGCGGTGGCGGCGGCAAGGTGTGTTTCCTAGCAGTTCACTGGGCAGGGTCTCTTTGTGTAATTGTTCGAAACCTGGGCTTCCAAAACTCGGAAGTTTTCCTGCGTGAACTGCAGGACGATGAGGAGCGTTGAATGGAGGGGAGCGCGCATATCTTGCCAGCATGTGTCAGTGGTGCCATGGTCAATCGTGTGACCGTATGTGTCACATGTTGAGCGCTGCAGGATGAGGAGCGCGAGAAGCAGAAGGAGCGCTAGCGCACATATTCTGTCAACACATGAAATGTATGACGCACCGTCACTAACATGTGTTGTGCTATGTATATGCGCTGCAGGATGATGAGGCGTGAGAAGGAGAAGGAGTGCGAGCGTACATATCTTGCCGACATGTTTGACATAATGCCACGATCATAAGTGTGCCCTTATGCATGTGACTGTTTTGATGCTGCAGGATGACGAGGAGCGCGAGAAGGAGAAGGAGCGGGAGCGGGAGCGCGCGGCAGCAGCAGCAGTCAAGGCGCAGCTCATCGCGCAGGGCAACAGCAAGTGAGTGGCGGGGCGCTGTGTGTATTGTGCTGTCCTTGGCGTGGCGAGTGTAACAGCAGCAATGCTGCGGCATGTTATGTGTAGGCGGGCGGACTCGATAAGCGTGTGCACAGTGCTGGGGGACCTTGGGCAGGGGGTCTCCTGGACAAGCACTGCTTGAAGGTGCGCAGATCTGCTTTGTTTCTTGTTCAAACTGTCCATCTTTACAGTGCTTTTGGCTGATCTCGCAGCTGCACATGCCCTGCCCACTGCCACCCGAGTTCTAACACGGTCCAGCCAGTGCAGCAGCCTGCACCAGCCCATGCGCGAACTTCACAGTGCTCTTCACACCAAACTTCACACCTAACATCACACCCAACTTCACGCTCAACTTCACACTTCCACCCCAAACTTCACGCCCCCTCGCAGTGTGAAGCCGCTGGAGGAGGATGAGCGGCCCAAGTCGGGCCCGCATGGTGTGCTGCCGCGCCCGCCACCCCTCAGCAGCAGCGGCAGCGGCGCAGCACCTGGCAGCATGCCGCTGCCGTCGCCACTCGGCGCAGCGCCGATCCAGCCGCCGGCGGCTGCTGCTGCTGGTGGTGGGGCAGTGGTGCCGCCGTCGCCGCGCACGCAGCTGACGCCTCGGGCGTCTGGGGAGCTGCCGCACACGCCTGCACAGCAGGTGGGTCAAGGGGGACAGATCCTAATTCAAAAGTTCTCAGACAGGCTTGAGACTTTGTGGGCATGGTCCAGGGGCGCCCCAACCCAAACCCCAGGGTCTGGTGTCAAATCCCGAGAGAGTGGGATGGCGGGGATATACCCTGCTGGTCGCGCTGTGCTGGTATGTTGTCGTGATGCATGCACATAGGAGGATAGCTGACATGACAGGCATGCACTGCTGGGATTAGTCATGACTTCACTCCTGTCCCTGTGCCACTGCCTTGTGTGCGCTGCATACGCAGGCGCGTGGCGGGCCAGGCAGCGCAGCAGCAGCAGCAGGGTCTCCAGCAGATCATGCGCCAGCAGCAGCAGCAGCAGCTCAGAATGGACCAGCAACGGCCTCTGCAGCAGCAGCAGCAGCGCCTCCGCCGCCACCTCCTGTGGGTGCGGGGCCGGCACCTACACCGCCAGCAGCAGCAGCAGCTGGGCGGCCAGCTGGTGTGACACTAGCTGCTCTAGTGGGAGCTGGTGTGCGGGAACAGCAGCAGAAGCTGGAGCAGCAGCAGCAACAGCAGCTAGCAGCACAGCAAGCGCAGCAGGCGCAACAGCAGCAGCAGCAGCAGCAGCAAGCACAACAGCAGGAGCAGCAGCAGCAGCAGCAAGAAGCGCTGGCAGCTGCACAGCAGGCGCAGCAGCAGCAGCAGGCGCAGCAACAGCAGCAGCAGGCGGCGCAGCAGCAGCAGGCACAGCAGCAGCAGCAGGCGCAGGCAGCTGGTCCCACATCACCAGCAGCAGCAGGTGCGCCGTCACCCGGTGCGCCTTCTGGCGGCAGGCTTGGTGCTTGGATGGCTGGGCTGCCAGAATCAGCAAAGGCAGCAGCTGCTGCTGGAGCACCTGCAGCAGCAGGGCCGGCTGATGCCCCACAGCAGCAGCAGCAGCAGCAGCAAGGTGCGGCTCCCACTGCAGCAGCAGTGCTTGCCAAGGGCCTACCAGCAGCAGCAGCAGCAGGCGCCAAGGCAGCAGGCCCCGGCGCGCCTGCAGCAGCAGCCGCAGCTGACAAGCAGCAGCCAGCGGCAGCAGCAGCAGCAGCAACAGCGCCAGATGCTGCAGCAGCAGCAGCGAACGGTCCGCTGCAGCAGGCTGCTGGCGATGCAGCAGCAGCGGCAGCAGCAGCAGCAGCAGCAGGTGGTCCTGCGCTGCTGGAGGGTGCTGCTGGCTCTGTTGTGCTGGAGGGCTGGTCACGGCTGGCTGCTGGGGAGCTGGGGCTGGGGGCTGCCATGCACAGCCAGGTGCCGCGCAGCGTGACAGCACTGCCTGTGCTGGAAGCCTGCATGAGGTGCGTAAAGATGCTGCGACACTGCAGCCATGCTGTTGGTTGTGTGTCATGTGACAGCTGGTGCACATGTGGCGCATGCTGCCCACGTTGGAGGTTGGCTGGTTACATGTACGGCAGGACTCGTGCTTAGCCTTGGTTGTTGCGCATCAGTGCACACACAAGGCTGGCTGCTGGCGAGCTGGGGCTGGGGGCTGGGCTCTGTTATGCACAGCCAGGTGCCGCGCAGCATGACAGCACTGCCTGTGCTGGAGGCCTGCATGAGGTGAGTTGTAAGCGTCCGTGCTGCAGCGGTTGGCGCTGTGCCCATGTAAGCTTGCACAGTTTGTTGCAGGGGGCATCTGAGCTCTTCCGCCACATTGAGTTTGCCAATTTTATCACACCAACAGTCAAGCGCTATGCGACACCCATTGCACCGCTGATGCGGCAAGGCTCTTGTACTACTTTCAAGACCCTCGTGTGCACGACATGCCTGAAGCTTGCACTTTGCTGCTGCTGCTGCTGCTGCTGCAGGTTTGCGCTGCCGCAGTCGTTAGACAGCGACTGGCACCGCCCCAAGCCGCGCCATTCACAGTGGGCCCAGCGCCTCACATCTGTTGCTGCTGCTGCTGCTGCTGCTTGTACAGGTCTGCGCTGCCGCAGCCGTCTGATTCAGACTGGCACCGCCCCAAGCCGCGCCACCCCATCGTGAGACCCACGCGTCACCTGTGCTGCTGCTGCTGCTGCTGCTGCTGTTGCTGTTGCTGCTTTTACAGGTCGGCGCTGCCGCAGCCATCTGACTCTGATTGGCACCGCCCCAAGCCGCGCCACCCCATCGTGAGACCCACGCTTTACCTGTGCTGCTGCTGCTGCTGCTGCTGCTGCTGCTGCTTTTACAGGTCGGCGCTGCCGCAGCCGTCGGACAGCGATTGGCACCGCCCCAAGCCGCGCCACCCCATCGTGGGCCCTGCAAGCTACCCCAAGAGCCAGCCTGATGTCATCAGCGCGCCTGGCTTGTTCCGCAAGATGGATCCTGAGGCGCTCTTCTTCGCGTTCTACTACCAGCCCGACACTTACCAGCAGTACCTGGCGGCGCAGGTGCGATTATTTATTATGTTTATGTTCTTATGATTGTGGTTGTTTGCGTTGCGCTTGTTCCTTTGAGATGAGGCGCTGTTCTTCGCAATGTTCTGCCAGCCCGACACCCACCAGCAGTACCTGGCTGCGCAGGTGCGTGTACTTGTTGTTTTTTTATGTTCATTTTATTTGTGGTTATTTGCGGCACGCTTGTTCCTCAAGATGGACCCTGAGACGCTGTTCTTTGCGATCTCCTGCCATCCTGTTACCTACCAGCAGTACCTGGCGGCGCAAGTGCGGTTAGCTGTTATTTCTGATGTTACTTTGAGTGTTACTTCTGCTCCGTGCGTGCTCTGTAAGATGGTACCTGAAGCGCTCTTCTTCAAGTTGTACTACTAGCCCAACACGTACCAGCAATATCTGGCGGCGCAGCTGCGGGTTTGCTGCTGCTGCTAGTGGGGGTGGGGATGGCTTCTCTGCTCTGCGGCTGTTGCAAGCTTTTGGCAGCGCAGCTGCAAACATGCCAGCATGTGCGGTCGGCTGCTACACCTATGTTTAGGGACATACCCATGTACCTGGATCAACTCTACTGTATCACCTAGCTCGTGCTCTGCCCCTACATGCGTCTTTGCCTTACCCTGCTGCTGCTGCTGCTGCTTCTGTTGCTGCTGCTTCTGCTGCTGGGCCCCCAACAGGAGCTAAAGCGTCAGTCGTGGCGCTACCACAAGCACCACAACGCGTGGTTCCAGCGCTACGCGGAGCCCAGCGTGACCAGCGAGGAGTACGAGCAGGGCACCTACGTGTACTTTGACTACCATGTGAGTTGTCACTTTTGTGTTACTGTTATAGTGTTATTGCCGTATCGATTATGATATCAAGTGTGCTGGGTGATTAGCGAGGAGAACGAGCAGGGTACCTATCTGTACTTCGACTACCACCTGAGTATGCAGCAGCAGTGTAATCTGTGTTATTGATGTTGGCAGCAGCTGGCTGTGACTTTGCTGTTGTGTGTGCTGCAGTGGTACAGACTATGTAGGGAGTGCGACATCAGCAGTAGCAGCACATCCAGTGTGCATACAATGCGCATCTGGTGTGCATTCGATGTGCAGTGATGGGTGCCTGTCTGAAGCACTGTTGTGCAGGGCTCTTACACGACCCCCTTACATAGCTTGATACTCTGCTGCACATCTGCTGTGGTTGTTGTTGTGCATCCTGCCATGTGTTGATTGTGCTGCTGCTGCTGCTGCTGCTGCTGCGCAGGTGATGCACGACGACCTGCAGAGCGGCTGGTGCTACAGGCGCAAGGAGAACTTCACCTTCAGGTGGGATGGGGTGGCTGGCTGGCTGGCTGGCTGGCTGTAGCAGCACACCACCTGCAGAATGCTGGACAGCATTCTGCATCATGCTGTTTACAAAGTGCTGACGGGCTGCAGCGCAGCGCTGCATACACGCAGCTGGCAGCACATCGCATCCGTGGGGTACACAGGGGATCAGCGCACAACAGGCTTGAAGCTGCACCTGCTGGAAAGCACCTGCTGTTGTCAGAAGCGCGCTGTGCGCCCGCTAAGCATGCAACACACCCACTGATAGCGCCTTTGACGTCAGCATGTGTTGGTGCCCCTGTACATGTGTGCACACCTTCAGCTATGGCACTGATCTGAGATGCTGCTGCTGTTGCCGGCTTGCAGGTATGATGCCCTGGAGGATGAGCTGCCAGTGCAGGCGGTATGAGCAGCCAGCAGCAATGCGGCTGCTGCAGGTGCTGCCGTTGCAGCTGCAGCCAGTTAGTGCAGTTGCTGCTGGTGCAGGCGAATGTGTATGGCTGCTGCTGCTTGCAGCAGCTGCAGGAAGGGGCTGCTGTCCAAGCAGCAGGAGAGATATGTGTGGTTGCTGAAGCAGTCGTGTGTGTTGCGTCCAGTAGCAGCTGCTGCTGCTGCTTCTTTGTTGTTGAGCTAGCTAGCAGTGCGAGCTGCATTGTACTTATACATACTGAAATGGATGACATGATTGTGCATTTGCCGGACCGCCATTGCCACGGTTTGATGTGTTGCATTTGCTCTCTCTATCAGCTTGTGCAGCTGCTGTGGGTGGTGCTGGTTTGGCGGCGCTGGCGCTGGCCTGCCCACTGACAGTTTGTGTGAGGTTTGCGCTTGGCATTTTGAGATGGTCTACTCAGCCGTCTAGGTTTTCCTTTGCAGAAGTGTTGGCGCCTTTTGCAGAGGTGTTGGCGGCTGCAATGTCTGTAAAGAACTTTGTGCTCTGTGCTTTCACAAGAGCAAAGTGGTTTTGTTACTAGGGGAGCGGTCAAAACCCTGCTGGCTGGCCATATACAGCAATCCAGCGAACTACAGCGAAGTTGTTCGTACCTACAGCCACAGCACACTGCTGGCAGCACATCAGCCAGCGTTGAACCCGAGGCCCTTGCAAAGTTTGTCTGCATTCCCTGAACACATCTGCTCGTTGAGACTGGGTATGTTACACTGGGTATGGTGTGATGCCATGTACACTGTATGATGTACATACATGTATGTCTGCGCTCTCACAAACCAACCCAACCTGGGACAACCTGACAAGCACATGGCAACCTCCGAGGTTGCTCGTCAGGCCTAAGTTAGGCCTAAAGCCTAGGCTGCAGCTGCCATTCGCACAAATCGGATGCCGCACACTGTGCATTGTGTGCGCAGCGCACGCCCGCCAGGAACACCTGATTGCTCTTCTGACACGGTCAACTTGTAAATCAACAGATGGCAATTAGGACACATGTGTACAGCTGAAGAGCAACCCTCAAGCAGCCACTCTTACAACTCCAACACGAACAGCGCTGTACATGTGCGGTTGGATGCACGGCCTACAGCCACTGCGTTGCTGGGAAGCTCAGCAGTACTACTGACAGCCGCCCTCAGCCCGCCTCAGCCTCCTGCGCCGCTTGCTCCTCCTCAAACCTCCCATAACATCCTCTGCAGCTGCAGCAGCCGCTGCCTCGTCCTCCCCGGCAGCTATAGCAGCCTGTGCCTGCTGTCCCTGCCGGCTGCGACTCTCCTCCTGCGCCGCTTGCCCCTCCTCACACCAACCGCTGCATCCGCAGCAGCTGCAGCCACCCCTGCTCATGCAGCTGCCCCACCACCGCTGCTCACACTCAGAGGCATGACCAGCAAGACATGCAGCGCTGCACTACCGCCGGTCCTCATCCTACCGCCTCATCTGCCTCAGCCTGCTGCGCCGCGTGTCCCACCTCAGACGACACCCGCCATCCTCAGCTGCTGCAGCAGCAGCAGCCCCTGCCTCGCCATCCCTATCATCCTCAGCTGCTGCAGCTGCAGCTTCCACTGCTTCGTCCTCCTCAGCAGCTGCATGCGCCTCTGCTGGTGGCTGCTCACTGCCTGCCACCTCGCTGCAGGCTGCCCCGCCACTGCCGCCACCGCTCCTGCGGACCCTCTTCCTGCGCTGGCCTGTGCCCTGCGGCTGCGCACCCTCCTCACCATAGTCGGCTGCTGCTGCTGCTGCTGCTGCTGCTGCTGCTGCTGCCTTCTCGTCTTCCTCGTCTTGATCATATTGTGAGCCATCACAGCAATGTCAGCATCCAGCTGCATCTGATCTTCAATCAGCTGCACCACACTGCCAGCAGCTACCATCGAGGGCTCTGCTGCAGGAGACATGGGTACGCCGCACCCGTTAAAGACAGCTGCCGCGTCTGCTGGCCCCTGCTTGACCTTCTTGTGCGGGCTGGAAGGTGCTGCTGCTGCTGCTGCTGCGCTGTGCTTGTGGCTCCTCTACAGCAGCAACAGCAGCAGCGCCAGTGGCATGCAAGGCGTTGTTACGTGTCATACGTCTCAATCTGGTTAGCAACTAGCAAGTCTCACCTGTTCCACACAACACATAAAGCTGGATATAGCTACCCTGTCCCAGCACCAACACAAGGCTGATAAGGAGCAGCACTCACCGGCACGAAGCCAGTGCCACTGCTGATGGCACTGCTGTGAGGCGGTGGCTGCACCTCCTGCGCTGCGGCTGCAGCGGGCTGCGCCCTGCGGCGCAGCGGCAGCTCCATGCTGGCTGGGCTTGCGCCTGGAGCAGCAGGAGCAGCAGCAGCAGCAGCAGCAGCAGCAGAACAAGCAGGCGAGGCAGCAGCAGGCAGTTGTGGGCTCAGAGCACTGTGCTGCAAGTGCAGTGTGTGAACATGTTCCGCAGACACACTGGGCCGATATTGTCCCACAGCAGCTTGTGCATGTCACACACATGAACACAACATTGCCATACAGCTTGACTCGGTGCTTGGCCATGCACATGTGATGTTTTAAGACAGCTCAGCCTTTGAAGCAGCTGGAGCAAGAGGTTAAATCAATGCACAGCTCACCCAGCAGCTCTGCCATCTTGTCGTGCCGCACCACATAGTTGCCTGTGCCGCCCTGGAAGCACTCTGCCATCTGCTTCCATGTGATGCTGCGGCCAGCCACAAACTGCAGCAGCTCTGCATACATCACATGTGTTCACATGTGTTGTGCAACACAGCAGCAGCAGCAGCAGCAGCAGCAGCAGCAGCAGTAGTAGCAGCAGCAGCAAATTGGAGGCCAGCCTCAGCAGCAGCTCAGCAGCACGCAGGGTTGCGGTAGTATGGATTAAGCAGGTCAACAGGCAGCTTTGCAACAGGCGGCACATGCACAAATGCAACGTGGCATCCAGCCAGCTGTGACAGCTGCGCTTGAGCTGAGGATGCACCATCAGTTTGACTCACATATAGCAAAACAGCCCTCTGAAGCGCTGGATTCTGCTGCATCTAGCGGCCGTTTCCGCGCGCACCACATGAGCATGGTTTGCACGCTGCATACACCACCAAAGCAGATTTGCGTGCTGCATACACAAACAAACAAGAACTGCAACATAATGTCCTGATGCAAATGTTTTAGGCATCAGAACCACAAGCAGCTGCTGTGCAGCAGCAACTCACCGCGCAGGTAGATGACAAAGGCCATGGGCTTCTTGTGCCCAGGCTGCGGCCACGGCGCAGAGCCAGGCACGCCCTCAGGCCCGCACAGAAGCCAGAACCACTCATAGCACACTGCAGGCAGCATACAGGGAAGTGGTGCGGCGCAGCAGCATTGGCAACCAAGCATCAGGCAGCTGGGTTGAACATCAGGCGAAGTTGAGTGAGGCAAGATGCAGGCAGTGGTGGCAGCTCCGAAGTCAGCCGGCTTCCCAAGCGTGCTTGTGCCTGTCGCGGTTGGGTCAAACACAGCGTTTGGCTGAAGCCATGCGCTTCTGCAGAGCTAATGCCACGTGCAGCAGCAGCACGCAAAAGGCACTCTACATGCCGCAGCAAGCGTGCATTCGCAGGTGGCACACAACGAACGCGAACCTTACAGCACAGCCAGGCGGATCATACAAGTAGATCACCAGTGGACGACACCAGCTTGGCGGCAGGCTGACACACGCATGGCATGTCTCAAGCAGTGCTGCAACCTGCCTGCTGCTCACATCAGCCATCGGCGCAGCTGCACAGCAAGGTTCAGCAGGCTGCCATGCACGCACCGTCCTCGTGCCATCTGCCACCTTTCTTGCTCTTGTGGTGCGCCTTGTTCAGGTGGCGGTACATCTGCTCCAGCGTCAGCACATCTGCCACGACCGCGGCACCCGCAAAGATCCTCCTCAGGATGCGCAGGATCGTCATGTACACCTGCTGGTTGCCTTGCCATGCCGGCCCCTTGCCACCCTCCTCGCCACCCTCCTCGCCACCCTCCTCGCCACCCTGCTCGCCACCCTGCTCCCCACCAGCTGCGCCGGCCGCGCCGCCTGTGCTGCCTTTCCTGCCCTTGTTGGTGCTGAGCGCACGCAGCGCATCGCCAAACCCATCCTCGGCCTCAGCTTGCTGCAGCATGTCTGCAAGCTTGGCGCTGTCTGCTTCTGCTTTCTTGCGCCTTGCGCGCCACTCACTCGTGGCATCCGCTGCTGCTTTGTCGAGGAAAGCAGCAGCAGCAGCAGCAGCAGCAGCAGCAGCAGCAGCAGCAGCAGCAGCAGCTGCAGCTGTAGCGCCAGCAGCGGCTGCGGCAGATGGAGGATTGGCACCAGCCTTCGCAGCTTTCTTCACAGCCTTCCTCCCAGCTTTCCTGCCAGCCTTCTTTGCAGCCTGCTTAGCAGCCTTCGCAGCAGCGTCAGCAGCACCAGCTGCTGCAGCAGCAGCGTCAGCTGCTGCATCAGCGGCGTCAGCAGCTGCAGCAGCATTCAACCCCCGCGCCTGCGCTTCTGTTGCAAACGCAGCTGCACACGCGGCAGGTCTTGCTGCTGTCTGCGCCAACCTTGCTGCCAGTGAGGCTAAAGCAGCAGCACCTGGAGTGGCCTGGGCGCGTACTGCACCTGGAGATGCAGGCGCTGCCACAGCACGTCCGAGGTTACGCGCTGCTCATGACACTGGCCAGATGCCTGCAGCGGGAGCGTTCGGCTGTGGCGCTGCTGCATGGGTCGGCGGCGATGCTGCTGCAGGGTTCGGCGGCGGCGTTGCTGCAGGGTTCGGCGGCTGCGCTGCCGCAGGGTTCGACGGCTGCGCTGCTGCAGGGTTCGGCGGCGGCGCTGCAGGGTTCGGCGGCGGCGCTGCCACAGCACGTCCGAGGTTGCGCGCTGCTGCTGACACCGGCCAGATGCCTGCATCGGGCGGCAGGGCTGCCGAAGGGTTCGGCGGTGGCGTTGCTGCAGGGTTCGGCGGTGGCGTTGCTGCAGGGTTCGGCAGTGGCGCTGCTGCAGGGTTCGGCGGTGGCGCTGCTGCAGGGTTCGGCGGTGGGCAGCTGGGCGCGAGTAGGACAGCTCCTGTGGGGGACGAGAATACATTGTCTGCCGGATCGAAGGTGAGGCCAAGGCTATGTTGCTCGTTGCCCGCAAAGACAACTGGCGATCCGGGCGATGCCGGGCAGGCTGCTGGTCTAGCCTGGCCTGACATTGTGCTGCTGCGGCTGCTGTGCTTTTCCTGTCTGATGCCCCCAGGTATCGCTCCTTGGCTGCGTACTTGCTCTGTATTGACACAGCAGAAAGCAAAGCGTGCAGATCAGCGCATGGCATGTAGTGCTGCCAAGTTCCACACATTGTGTGCTGGCAGCAGACCTGAGCATCAGGCAGGCACAGCTGCAAGTTGGGATCAAGCTGCAAGCAGCCACCTTACTGAAACCGGTAAGGAATGCTCGCTATCTAGGCAACACAGCGAGGAAGAACGGCAGACCTGGAGACTGGTGACGAGGCAACACAGTAGTACTGTCGTAGGGAAAGGGCGGGAGGCTACATTGTCGCGCTGTTCCGCGTTCATTTTCAAGTGAATTAAAACTCTAGATTCAAAGTGCAGAATGTGGGTAGATGATGCTCATACAGCTGCAAAGGCCGCAGAACTTCTAGTGGAAACCTGCACCTTGCTCACCTGCTGCAACACCCAGCAGACCAAAGGATCAAAACCCAAAGAAGCTACAGGATGTACGCTGCAGCAGGATGTTGTTGCCAAAGTGCTGTCCACCGCTTCGACTAGCATGTGCTGCCAGCAAGTCTAGCACATCGACATCAAAGGCACGGCGACCTCCGCCAAGAAAGCAAATCGGCACGACCAAAGCGCAGAAAAACAACATAACTGGGAGTATGTGGATGCTGAAAGCGTCTTGGGGCACATCGGAAGGCCTGCATCAGCCTGGAATGCAGGCAGTCGTGTTGTGTTATGAGGCCCTTCCCTGTGGCGCTGTGAAGGCGTTGTAGAAGAGTTAGGCCAACTTATATATGTTCAAAAACTTTTTAAAAGCATTCCGATAGGGCGTCATAGCCGCTCAAAGGCAAAGGCTGTAGTGGCCAGTACTGCTTGCATTGCCTTTACTCTCAACTGCGTCATACCAGCCTACAGACACCCAAACATATAAAGAAATTTGCCGATTGCATTCATTGAAAGCATAATCATGATGCAACATAATGCGTACTCACATGGCAAGAAGTGGTCCCTCGAAAGGCCACCATGGCTGCTGAACCTCAGATTAGCATGTGCAGACATCAAAACATAGCTGCCTTTAGGGCAGCAGGTCCACAATGCAGCACGTTCAACCCGCGACTTCCTGTTTTTGTTGTCACCACTGGGGACTGGATGTCAGGATCTCGTTGTCACAGCACAACTGAATACACACAATCGCCCTGAACAGGTGGCACGTTAGTGGTTGCACTCAAAATATCAAAGTGCTCAGAACGTGGTGCAGAGCTGGGAAACACCACTCCAACGTAGTCCAAACAACACTCCAATATAGTGACTGCCTCACCAGATGTCACTAGTGACTTCCTCACCAGATGTCACTAGTGACTACCTCACCAGATGCCCAGCGCCGGGACCAAACAAAAGCAGAGGAGTTTCAACCCCGCACCCCCACATTCTTGCTGCGTTGCAACCAATGTGTGCATCTGCTATTCAAGACCAGCAAGTGTCATGCTGGTCATCTGCCACCTCAAACCCGCATGCCTGTCCCAGCCATGTTCAGCTGCCAGCTGCTGCACAGGCATCCCTCACAAGCTGCACCACCTGCCGGATGTCCAGCACATTTTTCCAGCCACCCACACCAGCTGTGCTGGCTGCCTCATTATTATCAGAAGCTTCTTCTCCTCCTGCTGCTGCTGCTGCTGCTGCTGCTTGCGGCTGCCGCAGCTTCAGCAGCTGCTGCCCCAGCTGCAGGCAGCGCAGCTCCACGCCTGAGCGCACAGCAGGGTCTGGCAGCGTCTGGATGTCTGGGTAGTGGTGCAGCCCAATTGTCAGCCGGATCAGGCAGCAGCCGGCATAGCCAAAGCTGCAGGGTCAAACCAAACACCGAGCCAAGGCAGGCCGGCAGGCCGGCAGGCAGGCAGGCAGGCAGGCAGGCAGGCAGGCAGGCAAGAGGCGTTAGTTCAGGGCACTGCATTGCTGTCCTGGGTCTGACAGCGCCTGGATGTCGGGGTAGTGGTGGTGACCGATTGTCAGCCTGATCAGGCAGCAGCCGGCATAGCCACAGCTGCAGGGCACATGCCCAACGTCAGGGCAGGCAGGTAGGCAGGCAACCGGGCAGGCAGGCAGGCAGGCTCGATACTTTAAATAGATTGGCAGCGACACAGCAAACCGCTGCAGGTGTATGCCGTCTGTGGCAGATATCCTGACTAACAAAGATATTTGAGGCGCTGACTGCGTCTCTCAAACTTCTAGGAACATCACCTCCTGCTGGTGGTTGTCACTCACCTGTCAAGCAGCAGCTGCTGCCAGTACTCATCATCCAGCTGAGCAGCAGCACCAGCCGCTGAGGACTGCTGCACACCCAGCTGCTGCTGCTGCCCTGCTGCTGCTGCTGCTGCTGCTGCAGAGAGCAAGCCAGCAGCAGCATCAGCTGCAAACAGCCCTCCTCCAGCTGCTGCTGCTGCTTGGGCTGCTGCTAGCTGTGTGGGGTACTGCTGCTGGAAGCCACTCCATGTGTCCTGCATCACCTGCAGAGCAGTAGCAGCAGCAGCAGATGACACACACAATTCCCTAAAGAAGTACCATCAAACCACATTTAATTTGTGCACAGGGTTTACACCTCAAGCAACACAGGCGATGCTGCTGGATGGCGGCAGCCAGTTCAGGGGTGGGGTAGGAAGGTCAGTGAAAAGATGTCTTCTCCTAGCCGCCTGCAACAAGCCTCACTGCTCACCTGCAGCAGCCACTCAGCTTGCTGCTGCCTGCTGGCACACCCAGCTGCTGCCCGTGCGCCACCTTGCTGCTGCTGCTGCTGCTGCTGCTGCTCTGCCTGCTCCATGCCCTGCAGACTGAGCACTGCAAGCATCAAGTTGCCTAGCAGGCAGCCCAGGTCAAATGCGATTGGCCCTGTGGTGGCAAACTCCCAGTCTATCAGATACAGGCTGCCAGGGGCCACCAGCAGGTTTCCTGCAAGCAGCAGGAAGCGGGAAAGTTGCTGCAAGTGCATTGCTTGTTGTTAGCAGGCAACCTAGATCAAATGCGATTGGCCCTGTGGTGGCAAACTCCCAGTCTATGAGATACAGGCTGCCAGGGGCCACCAGCAGGTTTCCTGCAAGCAGGCAGGTGAAATAGGGGCAGCAATGACGTTTCCTGCAAGCAAGAATCAGTGGCAGTGGAAACACCTAAAAAGCGTGCTGAGCTGCCTGCCTCTACACTACCAGGACGCAGTGTGGGATGAGGGGCATGTCACCATTGAGTGTGGGATGAGGGGCATGTCACCATTGAGTGCCCCACAGTCACAACAAGCGCCTACATCACAACAGCAGCTCACATGCGCCTGCCGCTAGCTGCAACAGGCCTCACCCGCATGCAGGTCGTTGTGTATCAGCGCCTGCTTGTTGCTGCGGTACAGCTGCAACATGTCGGCAGCAGCAGCCTGTAGCTGCTCATCTGCCCACATGGCCTGCACTGCTGCATCAAGTTGGGGAGAGGTCCATCTGTTGCTTGGGTCTGCTGGATTGAAGGGCCCGATCAGTACTACTTGCTGATTTGCAGACACGATGTCGCGGTTTGAAAATAGCTGCACGACGGCAGTCGCATGCTCTGCAGGGCGGCGGCGGCAGCAGCAGCAGCAGCAGTTGGTTAGTGCAGCTGTCTGGAATATGAGCAGGCAGCAACGTCAGCCATTCTGCACTGCAAGCAGCTGACGCGCAGCCAGTGAAATGCTTGCACCGCCCCATCAACCCAAACACATGCAAAATACTTGTGTTTGGAGAAACATATGAGCCTGGCTTGCTGCAAATCCCACCTGGCTGCAGCACCTGCAGGCTGCTGCGTGCCAGGTAGGATGACACCAGCTCAGCTAGCTGGTCAGCCAACCCTGAAAGCACCTGCCAGCAGCAGCAGCAGCAGCAGCAGAGTGCATGCATGACGCATTCAGGCGTAGCTCTCAATCACAATCAACAGCCCGCGCTGACAATTATTGCGCAGCACAAGCCTGGCACTGCTGCTGCAATGTGTTCAGCACTGCGGCTGCTTGCCAGCCATGACAACGTGACACGCGGCATGCTTCTAGCTGTGCGCAATGCGCATCAACACAAGGTGCAGCTTGTGACCCCAAACTACGGCAAAGGGGCGATCAGCTTATCTTTTGCTGCCAGCCACCCTTTCTGCAACATCACCTGCCGTTGGCGTATGGCGTAGAGTAGCTTCTGGTGTGGTGGCGGCAGGTACTGCATCGCTAGCACGCTGCTGCTGGCATTGTACAGCAGCAGGCGGGGCACGTGTACTGGGCAGCAGCTGTGCAGCAGCTGCATTGCTGCAGCCTCCACATCCATGCGCTCCTGCAAGCACACCAACAGCAGCATTTAGAGGGATGCTGATGCCAGCTGCAAGTAGCAGAACTGATGTTGCATGCAGAGCTGCATGCTGCACGTCTGACGCTGCAAACGATGCAGCACGCTGTGCTTGCAGCTGCATGTGTTCCAGCCAATCAGCGTCCTGTGCGTTGAGCATGGCGCGACAGTCAGATACCACACCTCTACAGAGCTGCCAGACACTACTGCTGATGATGATGTTGCTGCTGCTGATGCTGTTGCTGCTGCTGCTGCTGCTGCTGTCCTTACCCTTGACAGTGGGAAGGACTCCCCCACTGCTCGCACATACGGCAGCGCCTGCTTCACCAGCACAGAACCAGCCGGGCCGTGCACTGCATTTTTGGCACGCGATGCAGTACACACGCAATATGCTTGCTTTTGCTTGTACATCAACATGCTCTAGTTGCAGGCACTGAAGCAGTTGGCGCAGCTTGCAGGGAGCTGGGTTGGCATGTGTGTTCTGTATTATCTCCTGCCCGCCTGTATGTGCTGCTGTAGGCTGGCAAGACACGCCAGTCTGCATGCAGTGCAGGTCTGTACGAATCGATTGCCCCACCTGCATACACCACATTGATGACGCCATCTAGCAGCTCTTGCACTACAAGGTCGTCAGCACTGCCCAGCAGCTGCAGCAGGCAGGGGTTGCTGCGCACCAGCTGGCTGATGCCAGCAGCATCTAGCCGCTGCTGCTGCTGCTGCTGCTGCCGCTGTTCCGGCTGGTGCTGTGGTGCTTTAACGGCAACTTCGCCTTGCAGGGAGTCAGAAGAGCGGCATACTGTACGTTGCTGTCGAGATGGTGCTCTGACAGCAGCACGGAGGTAGCCTACAGCAAGCTTGCTACTGCTGCTGGTACTGCTGCTGCTACTGCTGCTACTGCTGCCGAACCATGCTCCGTGGGTACAGGCACGTAGCTGCATGGCGACGTGTGTGAAACCAGATATCTATTGAGTTTAATGGTGCTGAGTCTTGAATGCGGCAACAACAACAGCGGGGGTGATCAGCGTGCAACAACGGTGACCTGCACACTGGCCGCTTGAGGTTGTCACTGCCGCATTAAACGCTGAAATGACGGCAACATTGTCAGAAACAGTCGTGTGAGGCTTTGGTTGGCCTTCGCCTGTCACTGACGGAACCAAGGACGTACAGCTTGTGAACAGTCAAACCTTACTTGGATGTGCGGTGTGACCGCGCTGTGCCCTGCGTGGGCATTACCATGCGATCTACGCCCTGTTCTAATGTGTGTGGAAGTACAAAAGGGTCCTGAGCCCGTCGTTGACCATCCAGGCCTAAGCGTTTGACTGGCATGCGCGCAGCAGCAGTAGCAGGGTTCCCACACACTCAATGCATGTGCATGTTCGCTCATGTTAAGCTGGTGTTGTGCAGGCCCGCCACCCATTTATGTGCATCAGATGCCATTGCTCTGCCAGCAGGTGCAACAAGGTGCCACTGTGCGTATCTCTCTTGCTGACAGTTGCGGAAATGTTGTTGGCGGCTGCAGCAGATGTGTTGTGCATCACTGCACCATTCAAGCTTAGAGCAGATCGTGCCAAACACAGTAATGCATCACACTTCAGTCATCATATAGGTGTAACGTCTCACTCATGTCCTCAGCCTGAATTGTGTTACAAGAAATTTGCATGTTGTGCATGGTGCCCCCCCCCCCCCCCCCCCGCGGGGAACAGATAGCTGAAAACACCCACGGGCCCATAACAATATTCTCACTGCTCAACGTTTGAATTTCAAACAGCATGCTGTTGAAGCTTACTGGCCTGATGTCACATTGGTTGTGTCGACGGCCATTTCATGTGAGCGTGGTAGGAAAACGTCCAAACATGGCAGGATGGCATGAAAACGTCCACACAGCAGTTGACGACTTTAAGGGCACAACCAATGAACCTTGCACCAGAGTGCTGTCTATTTTGATAGTGGCATGCATGGGAGTGCCTGTTATAGGTGCAACACAGATTGAACAGCCGTCAAGGCAATGTCGACCTGAGACTGCTCACACACTTTACGCACAATAAAAACATACTTGTGCATGCATACACCGGCACCTGCTTGGAAGTGACATGCCAACCTTAACAAAAGCAACTGCACCAAACTTGAGCGCTAGCGTGGCAACAATATATGCTGCTGGACGTCGTAGCAGTAACACTCAGCTCACACACCAGCAATGAACGCAAAGGCCACGTGGATGCCGTAAAACACCGCAAATACAGCAGAAAGCGCTCCTGCTGATGCAACTGCCGCTACCACATTAGCATTACGCGTGCATTTGTTGGCTACTGCTGTACATGCTGCGTGCGTCAGTTTCGGAACATAGGCGAGCAGCAGGTTGGGAACGCTCTGATTTGAAGCATCCGTGACAGCACGGCACATGACAAGAAACGCAATCCAAGTGTACGTGGGAGAGTGCCGCACCCGCACCCAACCAAACGCGTTCACTTCGCAGCGCAGCAGTGTGCCCGCAGACACCAGCACGCACAAGACGAGGTACACGGGGATCCAGTGGGCCTTGATCCAGGCCCAGGCGGGTGACATCCTGCAACCTGCACAGCACAATCAAGCACTGCAGGTACCTGCAGCAGTACAAACCGGCAGACGCGTTGCGGTTTGGGAGACGTAGTGACCCGGGCTGCGATGCCAGGTCAGCAGGCTGTGCCAGCAACAGCAGCAAGCACCACAACAGCACACCTGCTGTTGCACCAGGTGTTAGATGCACCCATTCTGCAGTTACTGCAGGCTTGTCCTGGCAGGCTGGGATGGCGCAGATATGCATGTAGCTCTTGGTGTATGCGCCTGAACGACAGACTGTCCACAAGCGCCAGGAAGACAGCACCCTGGCTGCCGTGTGCCATGTAGCCGCACCTGTGCGCATCCGCTGCACTATCTTCTCCCGCAGCAATGCTAGCTCCCGCCTAAGGCTCGACTCCTGCTCTCTGACCTCTGCAGCAACCCCCCTCAACTCTACTTTTACTGATCTGGTTTCAATTTGCACTGCCTCAATTGCAAGAGTCACTGGTGCCGCAACTACTGCAGGCCTGCTGCTGCATCCATTGCCATCCTGCCTCCTGCAGATCAACACAAGGCCATGCATAGGTATAACACCAGCATGTGCATGCGATACAAGGGGTGTTGTTGCGCTTTGGGGTCGTCTCGGATGATCAGCCAGTCTTGTGAAGGCATGTGGTTCTTCAGGGACACAAGCGGCTTGTGACTGCCAGCGCATTAATCAACTCCTGAAAACTACACATGGCGGCTGTTCTGCATGCGAGTATTCACGAATACAACGCAGGATAAACTGTACACCTGCTGCAGCACAACACAGAAGAAGCACGCGACGCACCTCGATGCTTGGTGTGTGCTGCTGCTTTGCTTCGCGAGTGAGTTGTAGCGGCCGTCAACGGACATGATACACTGCAAACGCCTCTATAAAAGCCGAAGACGTGTGCTACAGGGTGCAACGTGACAGCCAGGTGCTGCAGAGCAATTGAGTACCTGTACAGGACAGTCTACTGAGTAGGCTCTACTCGGATTCAGGCAACCACTAGTTTGCAGGTATCTCGGTTGCTCAAGCCGTACAGTTGATTGCTGATAAAGATCCCAAACCGTCTACGGCAACGCTCAAGCTCCCCATTAGTCACTGTTACTTGTCAGTGTCCACGATCTCCAAGGTTGGTGTTGCACCAACCACGCCGAAATCCCAGCAGCAACACGTCGCCACCGTGGCCACCGTGGCGATGTGACATCACGTGAAAATCAGCTGTAATTACACCTCCATGCGACCAAACGCTGTCCCAGCACCAAATGCCAGGCCAGCAGCACACCCTCAGCAGCCGCTGCAGCCAAGCAGCGGCTGATGGATGCCTGCTGCTTGCCAACCAATTCATTGCTCGCTGCCTCCTAGCAGCAGCAGATCAGCAGCACATGCAACTCATGCTGCTGCTGCCGGTGCGGGGGCCACTGGCTGAGCTGGAGTGTATATACACAGTGCATACACAGTGTATATACACAGTGCATGTATGCACTGCACCATGATGGTGGAAGCTGGACTGCGCAGACGCGGCCACAAATTATGATCAACGTGTACGGCTCCTTGACTCTGAAGAACCAAGGTGAACTCAAAGCTGCGCACAGTCAAGTCATGCTGACCAGGACCAGGACCAGGCCCGCTTGACCAGTCGCATTGAGTCAGGATTGTGATGCTCAGTCATGGCTCAAGCCAACCGACTGCACGTGGATCATGGCTGCGCCAACCAGCAGCAGCGCAGACAGCAGTAAGGGGGCAGGAGCCGACTAGCCTAGAACAACCAGCAACCGGGTCTGAAGTTGGTCTGAAGGCGGCGGCAGGGCTGCAGCCTAGGCTGCCAACATTGTGCATATGCTGCCACACCTGCTGCAACAACTGCCGCGGCAACACAAGTGTGGCAGCCCCAGCCTGCATAAGCAGCACAACAGCCTGAACTTCTGAGATATAACAGGAACGACAAGTACATGTCTTGGTATGATTCAGCACAGCCGCCAGCTGTCCTGGCATCCAAGCATCTGCCCGTATTCATCCCAAAAAATACGCGTGTCCTGCAGCGTGACGCTGCACACAGAAACATACCATAGTGTACTACTACGCACCAACAAACAGAAGGCATAAGGCAGTACGCTGAGACCAGAACCAACTTCAAAGTGTTCCCTACATTGCCACATGGACGCAAGGATACATGAAAAGACAGTTCTAAGATACCCGAATGCGTGAAACATAACCAGCTGCTGCCGGCAGGAGATCACGGACGAAATCCAAAGCAGACATCCTCCTCTGCAGTGCTGCCTAGAGCAGATAGCCTGCAGCACACACTGCTTTCCACTGCTGCTTGTTCAATAGAGCTGACCCCCAGCCACTACACCAACATACACAAGCCTTGTGTGCCATGCCCAGGGTTTCCCAGCCATTGCACAGGGCCATTGCACCAGCTTACAAACCCACAATCTGAGTTCTTCAAGACAAGGCAAGAGCAGTAACTCCAACCATGTCAGCGACACACACACTGCAGCAGCATCAAAAGCCGCTGTTACTGCCACTCGTTGCCGCTGCTTCAGCCAGCGCTGCGCTCTCAGCTTCGCTTCTTCCGCAGCCTGCCTCACCCTCTATCACACAAGCTCCCACACCCCGCAAGTTGGGTCTTCAAAACAAGGCGAGAGCAGTAACAGCAACAACTAATTGCCAAACTCGCTGCATCACCATTGCAGCAGCAGCAACAACAACTGCTACTGCTGGTGTTGCTGCCGCTGCTTCAGCCAGCGCTGGGACCTCAACTTAAGCGAAGCACCAGCCTGCCTCACCCTGTCCCCCAACAGCTCCCACACCTGCACCCCGATGTGGTACACAAAGTACCCCACCGCTGCAACATTCACAACAGCCAGCAGCGCAAACAGCACTTCCCTGCCTTTCCTCACAGCCACCGCACACGACAGCAAGCTCAGACTAACCGAAATCGTCGCCAGGCCCACTCGCTCGAGCCTATTCAGCAGGCTGCGCTTGTATGGCCGTATAGAGGTGTGTATCAGCAGGCAGACAATGCCCAGCATCACGCAGACCTGCAGCTGCAGCAATGCCACTTCCTCCTCGCTGCCACTTACTGCCATGGGAAGCAGGATGGTGGCAGCCAGGAACAGCAGCTTGCGGGCCATGACTGCAAACTCCCAGAAGCAGAGGGCTTCGCGGTACTCGCTGTATAGGAAGGAGTACTGCAGAGCAGACAGCGGTACAGTTGGCAGTACAACAGGCAGTACCGTCAGCAGTGCATTTGTCAGCTCAATCGGCAAATTCGCAGCAGCAGAGGGCTTCACGGTACTCGCTGTACAGGAAGGAGTACTGCAATGCAATCGGCGGTACAAATGGCAGTACAGTTGTTTGTTGACAGTTGGCAAAATTCTAGAAGCAGAGGGCTTCACATTATTTGCTGTACAGGAAGGAGTACTGCAGTTCACGGTACAGTTGGCAGTACAAAAATCAGAACAGTTGGCAGTACAGTTGTTAGTTGGCAGTTAGCAAACTCCCAGAAGCAGAGGGCCTCCCGGTACTGGCTGTACAGGAAGGAGTACTGCAGAGCAGACAGCGGTACAGTTGGTAGTACAATAGGCAGTACCGTCAGCAGTGCATTTGTCAGCGCAATCGACAAGCTCCCAGAAGCAGAGGGCTTCACGGTACTCGCTGTACAGGAAGGAGTACTGCAATGCAATCGGCGGTACAAATGGCAGTACAGTTGTTTGTTGACAGTTGGCAAAATTCTAGAAGCAGAGGGCTTCACATTATTTGCTGTACAGGAAGGAGTACTGCAGTTCACGGTACAGTTGGCAGTACAAAAATCAGAACAGTTGGCAGTACAGTTGTTACTTGGCAGTTAGCAAACTCCCAGAAGCAGAGGGCCTCCCGGTACTGGCTGTACAGGAAGGAGTACTGCAGAGCAGACAGCGGTACAGTTGGCAGTACAATAGGCAGTACCGTCAGCAGTGCATTTGTCAGCGCAATCGACAAGCTCCCAGAAGCAGAGGGCTTCACGGTACTCGCTGTACAGGAAGGAGTACTGCAATGCAATCGGCGGTACAAATGGCAGTACAGTTGTTTGTTGACAGTTGGCAAAATTCTAGAAGCAGAGGGCTTCGCATTATTTGCTTTACAGGAAGGAGTACTGCAGTTCACGGTACAGTTGGCAGTACAAAAATCAGAACAGTTGGCAGTACAGTTGTTACTTGGCAGTTAGCAAACTCCCAGAAGCAGAGGGCCTCCCGGTACTGGCTGTACAGGAAGGAGTACTGCAGAGCAGACAGCGGTGCAGTTGGCGGTGCAGTCGGCAGCACCGTCAGCTGTGTACCTGTCAGCGCAATCGACAAGCTCCCAGAAGCAGAGGGCCTCCCGGTACTCACTGTAAAGGAAAGAGTACTGCAGCAATAACGGCGGTACAGTTGGCAGTACAGTTGGCAGCACCGTCAGCAGTGCATTTGTCAGCGCAATCAGCCAACTCCCAGAAGCAGAGGGCGTCCTGGTACTCGCTGCACAGGAAAGACTTTTGCGATACACATTACAGTACAGTTGGCAGTGAAAGTGACTTTACTGGTAGTTGTCCTTGCTGGCCATCCACACTTTGGCAGTTGTGCTGCAACAGTGGTGTTGAAGTTCAGCTTCCCTCCATGCATAGACCCAGGCATTATGTCAGCATGGGCAAAGTTAGCACATCACATATATGCCTGATATCATGTATGATCAGCTCATCTTTCAAGCTAAGTGCCAGTCACTGTAACATATCACCAAACATCGGATCGGCGGAGGTTGCCACTGCAGGAAGTAATCACACAATCACAGTTGCACTCAGCTCACCTTCCAGGCAAAGTCCCAGTCGTCCAGGCACATGTAACTACCCTAATTCTCATTCTTTCAGAATCAAGGCAAAATATTTCTGCATTTTTCAGTTAAAATCAGCGCACCTTCCATGCAAAGTCCCAGTCGTCCAGGCGCGCCCTGTTGTGCCACAGCAGCAGCCCAGCCACCACTGGCAGCCCCAGCCCAAACAGCAGCAGCCCGGCCTGCAGCAGCAGCAGCAGCAGCAGCAGCAGCAGCAGCAGGAGCAGCAGCACAACACAGTTATGCCACCACAGGCAGGCCTAGCAAAAACAGCAGCAGCCCGGCCTGCAGCAGCAGCAGCAGCAGCAGCAAAAAACTGTGTGCCACCACTGGCAGCCCCAGCCCAAACAGCAGCAGCCCGGCCTGCAGCGGCAGCAGCAGCAGCAGCAGCAGCAGCAGCAAAACCTGTATGCCACCACAGGCAGCCGCAGCCCAAACAGCAGCAGCCCGGCCTGCACCAGGCTTTGACACTAGCAGGCCTGCCGCAAAAGGGTCACCAAGCCAAAGATAGCAGGGCCAATTTGTGCCCCTCAAACCACACTATGCAGCAAGCAGCACTCTAGAGACCCACACCAGCAGCCCACCCCGCCACACCCACCACTTTACATCTGGAGCCAGGCCAAAGCATGATCAGGTCCCTCAGAGCAGCAGGCAATGCATTGACTCCATGCCATGGAGTGTCATCATCAAATCAGCAAGGCTTTTTAAGGCTTTGCAATCCCCTCACCACGCCGAATATGGCCAGGCCAAAGTGAGCCCCCTCGCAGCACGTGAGCGAGTAGTCCTGCTGCCAGTACAGCCCATCAAGCAGGGACTCATAAACCGACACCAGCAGCTACACAAGCCACGTTCACCACCTCAAGAAAATGGCCAGGCCAAAGCGTGGTCGGGTCCCTCAAAGGAGCAGGCAATGCATGGAGTGTCAAAATTGAATCAACAGCAAGACTATGCAATCCCCTCACCACGCCGAATATGGCCAGGCCAAAGTGAGCCCCCTCGAAGCATTTGAGTGAGTAGTCCTGCTGCCAGTACAGCCCCGCCACCCAGCACAGCCCATCAGCCTGACCTTTCTTGTACCCTGCAGAACAAAGCCGGCTCTCTGCTGCTGCCTGCGCACGTGCTGACGCCGCATCCAGTGCACCAGCAGATAGCATCACACCAGCCGCACTACTGCTAGTGTTGCCAGCCATGGCAGCTGCCCTGTATTGCAGCCAATTGTAGTGTAGCTTGCTGTAACTGAACCCTGTGGGGTCTAGATCTGCCTGTGGTGCTGGGATCGACTCACACGCAAGCGAGCTGAGCAGGCTGGATGTTATTAACGGGTAACAGCTGTAAAGTAACACAATGACTGTTATTAACATGCGCGGCCGCAGGTACGTCGGCAGATGGTCGGGCTTGAAGGATAAGCTCCGCTGAAGCTTGCGTAGCTTGTCCCATTTTGCATGGCCATATTGCCGATGCAATCGAGCTGCTGCATGGTGCATTGCCCAGCAGGCGATCCACATCAGCACTGCTGCTGCCAGCAGCAGCAGCGGCACTCCCACTGCCATCAGCACTGTCTTGATGATTGCGTGGTACTGCTGGGGTCCCAGTAGCAGGCAGTCGAATGCTACATAGCTGGTGAATGCTGAGAGGTCTGGAAAGGCCAGGGCTTTGTAGGAGTAGGCAGGTAGCGTGCGCAGGTGCACAAAGCGCACCATGGCCAGCACCTGTGGCAGGGACATTATAGCACAGATGATCAAATGGTTGTGCCAGTAGTGATTATGAGGTGATCTGCTGGTACTGAGTGTGCAGGTGCACACATCGCACCATGGCCAGCACCTGCAGCAGGGGTGCGGCAAAGATATGGTAACAAAGGCAGCTATCAGCTGCCTGCAGGTGTGATGTGACCAGGAGTAGGAAGTCAGCATGCGCAGGTGCACAAAGCGCACCATGGCCAGCACCTGCGGCAGGGATGCGGCACAGAAAGCAATCAGGCTGTTGGCGGTTTGCTGAGAGGTGAAAGGTCTGGGAGGGCCAGGGCGTTGTAGGAGTAGGCGGGCAGTGTGCGCAGCTGCACAAAGCGCACCATGGCCAGCACCTGCGGCAGCAGAGACACGGTTGCGCATATAGCAATCAGGCTGTGTTGCAGGTATTATGTGTGTGTGGTGGCTTGGTGATGCCAGTAGGGCGTTGTAGGAGTAGGCGGGCAGTGTGCGCAGCTGCACACAGCGCACCATGGCCAGCACCTGCGGCAGCAGAGACACGGTTACGCATATAGCAATCAGGCTATATTGCAGGTATGATGTGTGTGTGGTGGCTTGGTGATGCCAGTAGGGCGTTGTAGGAGTAGGCGGGCAGTGTGCGCAGCTGCACAAAGCGCACCATGGCCAGCACCTGCGGCAGCAGAGACACGGTTGCGCATATAGCAATCAGGCTATATTGCAGGTATGATGTGTGTGTGGTGGCTTGGTGATGCCAGTAGGGCCTTGTAGGAGTAGGCGGGCAGTGTGCGCAGCTGCACAAAGCGCACCATGGCCAGCACCTGCAGCAGCAGAGACACGGTTGCGCATGTAGTAATGAGGCTATATTGCAGGTGTGATGTGTACATGGTGGCTTGGGTGATGCTAGTTCGGCCTTGTAGAAGTAGGCAGGTAGTGTGCACAGGTGCACACAATGCACCATGGCCAGCACCTGCGGCAGAGACATAGCAGCACAAATGATCAATTGGTTGCGTGGGTAGTGGTGGTGTGGTGACGTGCTGATGCTGAGTGAGCGGGTGACACAAATTGCACCATGACCAGCACCTGCAGCAAGGATGCGGTACAGAAAGCAATCAGGCTGTTGATGGTGTGCTGAGAGGTCTGAGAAGGCCAGGGCTGTGTAGGAGTAGGCGGGCAGTGTGCGCAGCTGCACAAAGCGCACCATGGCCAGCACCTGCAGCAGCAGAGACACGGTTGCGCATGTAGTAATGAGGCTATATTGCAGGTGTGATGTGTATATGGTGGCTTGGGTGATGCTAGTACGGCCTTGTAGAAGTAGGCAGGTAGTGTGCACAGGTGCACACAATGCACCATGGCCAGCACCTGCGGCAGAGACATAGCAGCACAAATGATCAATTGGTTGCGTGGGTAGTGGTGGTGTGGTGACGTGCTGATGCTGAGTGAGCGGGTGACACAAATTGCACCATGACCAGCACCTGCAGCAAGGATGCGGTACAGAAAGCAATCAGGCTGTTGATGGTGTGCTGAGAGGTCTGAGAAGGCCAGGGCTGTGTAGGAGTAGGCGGGCAGTGTGCGCAGCTGCACAAAGCGCACCATGGCCAGCACCTGCAGCAGCAGAGACACGGTTGCGCATGTAGTAATGAGGCTATATTGCAGGTGTGATGTGTATATGGTGGCTTGGGTGATGCTAGTACGGCCTTGTAGAAGTAGGCAGGTAGTGTGCACAGGTGCACACAATGCACCATGGCCAGCACCTGCGGCAGAGACATAGCAGCACAAATGATCAATTGGTTGCGTGGGTAGTGGTGGTGTGGTGACGTGCTGATGCTGAGTGAGCGGGTGACACAAATTGCACCATGACCAGCACCTGCAGCAAGGATGCGGTACAGAAAGCAATCAGGCTGTTGATGGTGTGCTGAGAGGTCTGAGAAGGCCAGGGCTGTGTAGGAGTAGGCGGGCAGTGTGCGCAGCTGCACAAAGCGCACCATGGCCAGCACCTGCAGCAGCAGAGACACGGTTGCGCATGTAGTAATGAGGCTATATTGCAGGTGTGATGTGTATATGGTGGCTTGGGTGATGCTAGTACGGCCTTGTAGAAGTAGGCAGGTAGTGTGCACAGGTGCACACAATGCACCATGGCCAGCACCTGCGGCAGAGACATAGCAGCACAAATGATCAATTGGTTGCGTGGGTAGTGGTGGTGTGGTGACGTGCTGATGCTGAGTGAGCGGGTGACACAAATTGCACCATGACCAGCACCTGCAGCAAGGATGCGGTACAGAAAGCAATCAGGCTGTTGATGGTGTGCTGAGAGGTCTGAGAAGGCCAGGGCTGTGTAGGAGTAGGCGGGCAGCGTGCACAGGTGCACAAAGCGCACCATGGCCAGCACCTGCGGCAGCAGAGACAAGGTTGCGCATACAGTATTGAGGCAACTGCAGGTGTGATGTGTGTATGGTGGCTTGGTGATGCTAGTAGGGCTTTGTAGGAGTAGGCGGGCAGCGTGCGCAGGTGCACATAATGCACCATGGCCAGCACCTGCGGCAGAGACATAGCAGCACAAATGATCAATTGGTTGCGTGGGTAGTGGTGGTGTGGTGACGTGCTGATGCTGAGTGAGCGGGTGACACAAATTGCATTATGACCAGCACCTGCAGCAAGGATGCGGTACAGAAAGCAATCAGGCTGTTGATGGTGTGCTGAGAGGTCTGAGAAGGCCAGGGCTGTGTAGGAGTAGGCGGGCAGCGTGCACAGGTGCACAAAGCGCACCATGGCCAGCACCTGCGGCAGCAGAGACAAGGTTGCGCATACAGTATTGAGGCAACTGCAGGTGTGATGTGTGTATGGTGGCTTGGTGATGCTAGTAGGGCTTTGTAGGAGTAGGCGGGCAGCGTGCGCAGGTGCACAACGCGCACCTGCAGCAGGGGTGCGGCGAAGATATGGTAACAAAGACAGCTATCAGCTGCCTGCAGGTGTGATGTGTGTAGGAATAGGAAGGCAGCATGCGCAGGTGCACAAAGCGCACCATGGCCAGCACCTGCGACGGGGATGCGGGTAAAACAGCAATGAGGTAGGGGCTGACAACGTGTCCTTACAACTCGCAGTGAGTGCAGGAAGCACACAGTAGTGGTTGACTTATGCTTATGATGTGTTTGATGCTTGCAGCATTGTCTCCCTCCGGGCAGCTGGTCGTCTTCCACATGCCCACCAGCAGCGCCCACTAGAGCACGCTAGGAAATAGCAATTGAGAATGTAGCAAGTTCATCTGTGTTCACCTCAAGACAGCAGATCTCACCTGCAGGTAGCTGGTGAGGATCTTCCACATGCCCACCAGTAGCACCCACCCCCACCAATTGCCATAACACAAACAATCCAATGATCAAAAACGCGTCCGTATCCTTTCAACAATCAATATCTCACCTGCAGGTAGCTGGTCAGGATCTTCCACATGCCCACCAGCAGCGGCACAGGCCCGCCCAGACGCGCTGAGCCGCCAGCAGCACCAGCAGCAAGTGTGCCACTAGCAGCGCCACTGCCGAGGCTGAACAGCGCACTAGGACTGCCAGTGAGGCCTGACGGCGCCCCTGCTGCTGCTGCTGCTGCTGCTGCTGCTGCTGCTGGGGTTGGCTGGTGGGGGCCGCCAACGCTGGGGCACGTAACAATGCCCGGACCTGCTGCTGCTGCTGCTGCTGCTGTGGCACCGTTTGGCATGCTGCTGAAGGGCGATGCTGGCTGCACTGCTGCTGCTGCTGCTGCTGCTGCCATTACTGCAAGCTCTGCTGCTTCATGCCTGCCAACCCTCCGCTGCCTGCCAGGCACCACAGTGTGGCCAGAATGCTGCTGCTGCTGCTGCTGCTGCTGCTGCTGCTGCCAGTGTGGCACACTAGTGCTGCTGCTGGGGCTTGGCAGCAGATCCCGGCTGTGATCAGCTGCTGCTGTGCTGCTTTGCAGCCGCATCTCTGCTGCCTGTGCAGGTGAAGGGGAAGCTGCATGCACTCGACCCGCCGCATCACTTGCCTGCTGCAGCCGTACTGCAGCTGCTGGACACACAGTGTCCTCGCTAGCTCTGCTGCTGCGCATCGACTGCATATGTTGCTGCGTCCTGCCAGCTTGCCATGTACCTGGGTGTGAGGTGTAACTGCTGCAGGATGTCACGCTACTGTGGCTGCTGACAGTAGATAAAGCAGGCAGGTACCCCGACTGCAGCACAGGCAGTGGCAAGCTACCGCTATATTGCTGCAGCTCAAAACTTCCGGAACCTTTAAAGTCCCGACTAGGCTCGCCATAAGACACTGACGGCTGTAGCGCTAATGCACCTGCTGCTGCTGGCTCTGACGACCCTCCTGCTGCTGCTGCTGCTGCTGCAGGGAGGCTGTTTGTGCTGTCTGCTACCATCGGCAGATCAGCAAGATGCTGCACGTCGTCGTCACATCCTTCATCAGCCAGCTCTGCTTGCTGCAATGCTCCATCGCTGCTAACAACAGCAAAGGGGCTCAGCTCCAGTGACTCTGAGGGAATAGGGTTGAGGGGCCTACCTAGCAGGCTAGATGGCCGCAGCTGCAGCTGACTGGGGCCTGCGGTGTTGACCTCTTCATCTGCTGCTGCAGCTGCATTGGCACCGGCACCAGCTGCTGCTGCTGCCATACTACCATTTGGAACTGCCTCGTGAGGCAAGCCGTGAGAGGTGCCTGCTGCTGCTGCTGCTGCTGCTGCTGCTGCTGTGTGTTCGCTATCTGCTGTGGCAGTGAATGAGGGCCTGCCGTTGGTGCCACTCAGGCTGTGCTTCAGGCTGATCTGCTGCTGCAAATCACGCCAGCGCTTGGCCTGCACGCACGCACCGGGTAGTTTTGTTCAAACACGGTCTTATCAACACTTTATTGACTCATAGCAAATGCAGACGCAACAATGCATTTGATTTCGTCACATGCAAGGAGCTCAAGCTCTGCAGCAGCTGCCGCTGCTCTTCAACCATCTTCTGCTGCAGCTCCTCTCACCTGCGAACGGTACAAGTGCTGTGATGGTGCCCTGTTCAGCCCAGCACCCGGCTGCCGCTTCTGTGGCGCATACAGCTGCATGCAGATTCCAAAGGCGTTGTACATGAACAGCACCAAAAAGAGCCCGATCAGTGCTGCCCAGATGCGTGCTGTGCTGCCGCAGCGCACGCAGCTGCCCATATAGGAGCCATATCGTATTGGTGTGCCGCCTTGCAAGTCGGTGAAGTTGGTGTCACAGGTGCCGCACAGCATGCCGGTGTAGCTGCAGGCAGGATAAGGGTGAGGAAGGCCCAAGGGAGCAGAGCACATCAGTAGTGAGTGAGCAACATGCCTGATAAATCAGTGAAGTTGGTGTCACAGGTGCCGCACAGCATGCCGGTGTAGCTGCAGCCAGCAACAAGACAGGGCAAGGCAGCAGCAGAGAACACGAAGGAGAAGGTTCAGTCCTTTTTCCGCTCTTCTGGTAGGCATGATGCTTTGTAGTGACTCGTGCCGTGGATGCATAAAAAGTGCAGGATCTGTATGCCCTTGTGTGAGGGGTGGGTGAAGTTGGTGTCACAGGTGCCGCACAGCATGCTGGTGTAACTGCAGGGGAGATGGCAGTGAGGTGAGGCACGGCAGCAGGGCAAATGGATGTTGAGGACCGGCTGGCTGCAAGTTGAAGTTGGTGTCACCGGTGCCGCACAGCATGCCGGTGCATCTGCAGTCAGCAAGGCACGACAGAGCAGCAGACATACGAATGAGAAGGACTGAGGGCTTTTGATAGGCTTTCAAGTAGTGTCGCAGGTGCCGCACCGCATGCCAGTGTACCCACAGGTAAGATAATGGTGGAGCAGGCACAGGGCGGGCAAGGTGTATGGATACTGAGCGCAGGCTGGCTGCAAGTGGAAGTTGTCACAGGTGCCGCACAGCATGCCAGTGTAGCTGCAGTCATCAAGAAGAGGCGAGCCAGCAGCAGATCACACTGATGACAAAAGTGAGCAAGAGGGAAGTGAGCTGTTGAGGTGCCCCAGAGCATGCCAGTGTAGCTGCAGTCATCAAGCGGGGTCGGTCCCAGAGCATGCGTGCATTACGCCCCGCTTGCGCCCTAGGGCGCAAGCGGACAGGTAGAGGGGGTGGAGCCCAGGGGCGCCGCTCCTGGCCACACACACCCTCTTAGCCTTAACTTACCCAAGAGCTGCAGAGCTGCCTGGGTAGTCACTCACTCACTCACGCACTGTGTACACTGATGAGCCGCGGAAGAACCACTTCCAAAATGTCCAGCATGCTAGCTCGAGGTGTCCAATACGCTCTTGAGCCGATTAATCACGCAGCAACGCAGCACAACACGACACAGCATCCAGCAGTACAACAGCAGCCTAAGCCCCTTCTGCTTCACACAACAGCATGCTGCATGTACTCTGAACTGAAACTGCCAACCACATGGGTAAACCCGAACATGAGCTCACCCTGGGCTGCACTGCAGGTCCTGCCAGCCCTCCAGCAGCTGGCCATAGCTGATGTCAGCACCACAGGCTCGCCATCAGTGATCCATGCAGCCACGTACCTCACCACAGCACAGCATGCAGGCAATGATCCTGTCACGCGGCACACTGTTTGTTGCACTGCTCAAGCTGCATGCTCACGCGCTGCAACTGCCTCCAAATTCAAACGATAAATAAAAAATAACATAACATCTCACCCTGGGCTGCACTGCAGATCCTGCCAGCCCTCCAGCAGCTCGCCATAGCTGGTGGCAGCACCACAGGCACGCCATCAGTGATTCATGCAGCCACATACCTCACCACAGCACAGCATGCAGGCAATGATCCTGTCACGCGGCACAACTGTTTCTGCACTGCTCGAGCTGCATGTGTATACACCACCTGCACATGCAAAGAGCCCGCCTTTACAGCTGGTTAAGGACACACAATTAAATGATCAAATGATTTCTCACCCCGGACTGCACTGCAGGTCCTGCCAGCCCTCCAGCATCTGGCCATAGCTGACCCCAGCCAGCACAGGCACGCCATCAATGCAGCAACATACCTCAGCAAGTTGCTGATGCAGCCGTCATGCGGCACACTTTCTGGTGCACTGCTCGAGCCGCATGCTCACGCGCTGCAACCACCTCCAAAACAAACGGTTGACAAAAATAACGTAACATCTCACCCTGGGCTGCACTGCAGGTCCCTCCAGGCCCCCAGCAGCTGGCCAAAGCTGATGTTAGCTAGCACAGGCACGCCGTCAGTGATTCATGCAGCCACATACCTCAGCACAGCACAGCATGCTGCCAATGATCCTGTCACGCGGCACACTGTTTGTTGCACTGCTCGAGCTGCATGCTCACGCGCTGCAACTGCCTCCAAATTCAAACGATAAATAAAAAATAACATAACATCTCACCCTGGACTGCATTGCAGGGCCTGCCAGCCCTCCAGCAGCCGGCCATAGCTGATGTCAGCCAGCACAGGCACGCCGTCAGTAGGGTCAGCTGTCCACTGCTCAGACAGCAGGCTCAGGTACTGCAGCAGCGCAGCATTGCGGGCACTCAGCCGCACCAGCGGCTCCGCCTGACCACCGCTGCTGCTGCCTGTTTCATTGCTGCTTTGAGCAGCAGCAGCAGCTTGCAGCAGCCGCCGCAGCAACAGCCGCCGCCCGCTGCTGCTGCCACTCGCGTGCGCCTGCTGCACCAGCGGCTGCACCTCAGCCGAATTCAAATCCGAATTCAAATTCGAATTCAAATCGCCGAGGCAGCCGCCTTGCAGCGGGCACCTCAGGATCTGCGGTACAAATGGGTTGTAACTGAAGAAGCCCTCAGAGGGAGCCAGCAGGCCTTTCAGGCAGACCCCGCCAGCAGGGCAGCTCTGGCACTGCATGGTAGGGTTCAGGGAGTAGGTGCCAAGCGGGTTGCAGCGCACGCAGCGGTTGATCTGCAAGCGGCAGAATAGGTCAGGTGTTGGTAGGACTTAGATTGCTGCGAGAAGTTTGCATTGAGGATTTCCGGCTAGCAGGGCAGGTGCGGCGTGCATTGTGCGCAACACAGCAAACCCAAGCCCTCACTGTCATGAACTGGCCCCAGGTGCAGCGCAGCAGCTCCACTCCTACACTGACAGCTTGCACCTGGCGCAGCAAGTCGTCAACATCTAGGGTTTGCGCATCCACCAAAACCCCACAACCCCAAACCCTCACCGTCATGAACTGCCCCCAGGTGCATCGCAGCAGCTCCACCCTCACAGTCACAGCTTGCACTTGGCGCAGCAGATCGTCGCCAAAGCTTGCAGCAAAGCTGAACGCGTATTGCCGATTTGATATTGGAGCCTGCAGCAGCAGCAGCAGCAGCAGCAGCAGCAGCAGCAGCAGCAGACAATGGCATATATACATGTCAGCCCGCAGTGGGGCATGTTAGATATTTTGACATAGGCAAGCAAGGGTCATCAAGCTGAATTGCCTTGCCTCCGCCGGCTGCATTGCCATACCCGAACAGTGCATTGCCGCTCCTGCTATGCTGGAGTTGGCAGACCAGGCGTGCATACCCAGCCACACACGTATCTCAAACAAAACAAAAGTAATGTTTCGTTGGGCAAAACAAGCTCCTACTTACCTCCTCCGGCTGCATCGCTACACCCGAAACAGTGCATTGCGCTGCTGCCCATATTGGCAGACCCGGTGTGCATACGCAGCCACACACTTCACAAAACAACAATAATGTTTCATTGTGCAAAACAATCCCCTACTTACCTCCACCGGCTGCATTGCCATGCCCGAAAACAGCGCGTTGCCGCTGCTGCCCATGCTTGTATTCAGCGAGCCGATCACAAACAGGCCGTCATTGGAAGGGTGCAGCTGGATGGTGCCCAGCTGGCTGTTGAAGGCGCTGCCCTGCCCGCCAAACTGCTGGCTGCCTGTGAGCTGCACCGTGAAGTTCATGTCGTCTGAGTGGAAGTTCACAGTGCATTGGCAGCAGCAGCAGCAGCAGCAGCAGGAGCAGCAGCAGCAGCAACAGCAGCAGCAGCAACAGCAGCGATAAGTAACAGATATCAAAAGACATCCTGCTGGATGCCTGTCAGCTGCACCATAAAGTTCATGTTGTCTGCGTGGAAACTCACAGTGCAGTGGCAGCGGCGGTGGCGGCAGGTTGCGTGCTGTGCGAGGTGTGACTCCAGGCTACGTGCCATCATGGCATGTCCTCGGGAGCATAGTATGCTACTAGCACAGTGAATGTGATCGCATGGCGAGCTCAACTGTCGCCGCAGGCAGAGTCCACACATTATGCCACCCTATAGTAGAAGAAGATAGGGTGGATTGTACTGGGGCTTGTTTGTGCTCAAGCCGACAAGGGAGAAAGGCCCCCCCCCCCCCAGCGCACCAGATTCCACCCTCTAGTTGTAACATGGCAAAGGCGACGGGCCCTTGCACAAGCACAATGCAGTCATGGCCAGGTGCAGCCGTCATGGCGCAACCCACACCAGCAAACGCTCTTGCCGAGAATGCCCAAACCCCCTCAGCCCCAGAGAACACCTTGGGCATGGCTGCCCCCTGCAGCCCTGACACAGCACAGCTGGATGTAATGACAAGCAGAATCAGGCTTGCATGCCACTCTCTAAGATGCAACAAGGCAAGGTGACGACACCCACCCCAGCACAATGCAGCCGCCGCCAGCTACAAGCATCGTGTCGCCATAATTACATCAATGCAATGGTTTGAAATGATTCAAATTGCTCAGCCCCTCACCTCCCGAGAACACTTTAGGCATTGCTGCCCCCTGCAATCCTGCCACAGCACAGCTGGATGCATCCGCTGCCTGGCCTGCTGCAGCTTTCTGCTCCTGCTGCACACAGAACTGACACCAAAGATAGAAGTAACAAACAGCTCCACAACACACTTGTCTCCGGGTTACCCATCACTCTTCACGAGTCGTATAATAGCTCGAGCCCCTCACCTCCCGAGAACACTCTCGGCATTGCTGCCCCCTGCAGTCCGGCCACAGCACAGCTGGATGCATCCGCCGCCTGTCCTTCCTTAGCTCTTTGCTCCTGCTGCTTCAAACAGGTGCTGTTGAAGACACCCAGGCTCGTGGGTAGCTCAAACACAAAACAGCCACTTCACAGCAGCAGCCCATCTCAGCCTGGTCACCCACTACATTGCGCGCATATCAGTGACAAGACCCCAACTTCAACCCCTCACCTCCCGAGAACACTTTGGGCATGGCTGCTCCCTGCAGCCCCGCAACAGCACAGCTGGATGCATCCGCTGCCTGTCCATCTTTAGCTTTCTGCTCCTGCTGCTTCAAACAGGTGCTGTTGAAAACGCCAAGGCTGGTTGGCAGCTCAAAGCGCAGCTCAGGACCGCTGATATTCATACGGCTGGCAGCAGCAGCAGCAGCAGCAGTGCTGCTGTTGAGCTGCTGATTGGTAAGCCCTAGTGCCGCTGCTGGAAGGCAGGCACCTGCACCCCGAGCTGTGTACCTGACAAAGCACTGTTGGCGAGTACTGCTGCTGCTGCTGCTGTTGCTGATGGCTGCAGCAGTGCTGAGTGTCACCACGCTGCTGCTGTTAGCAGGCAGCCCACTGCAGTTGCTGCTGCTGCTGCTGCTGCAGATCATGCTGAAGCCATCACCACCAGCCCAGCCCAGCAGGTCACCCCCAGCATCCGAACTCGAGTTTGACCAGTCAACGTTGACCGTGGTCAAACCACAACCCAGCTGACTCAACCAGCCATCACCAGTGCCTTTTGCTTCTTTTTCTCTCCACTGATTGAAGCCAGCAAAGCATGTTAAATTTTGCAGCTCCTCCTTGCTGGGACCTGTGCAGCCTGCTGATGCTGTAAAGTTGAGGTAGAATGCCCCACCAACCGCCTGCGCATGGTTGTGCAGTAGCGCATTGCTGCTGCTGCGGCTGCCGCCGCACAGTACAAGGAAGCTGTTTCCTGCCATGTTTGCTGCAATCGCGCCGCCCGCACCCCGTACTTGATATGCCATGAGAGCTGCAGGCACTGCTTGTGCATTTGCTGCTTGACAGCTTGACAGCGTACTTGCAGTGCTATTGCTGCTGCTGCTGCTGCTGCTGCTGTTGTCGCTTGTAGCAGGGTCTGCAAGCTGCATTGTGACAGTGTGCTGCTGCTGCAGCTGCTGCTGGCTGCCGGCTGCTGCTGACTCCCGCCGCACTGCAGTATTGTGCAGGATGCTCGTGTTGATCAGCAGTGCCCTGCAGCTGTCGCATGCAAGGCCGCCGCCAAAGCCTGCGGTGTTGTTATATAACGTTACATTCTGCAGCAGCGCCTGCCCCGAGGAGCCCAGCTTGTCATTTCGCAGGCCACGCAGGAAGAGCCCGCCACCCTGCAGGCCACGCAAGGCAGCAGCAACACACATGCATGTTACAGTTGCTGTAGTGTGCAACGTCCGAGTTGCTCATTGCTTGATGCTGCAATCCCAGCTAGAATGTGACGCACACCACAACAAAAGCAGTGCATTATGTCTGCTGGGTTCAGGTGTCGCCGCGCCAGGTGATGCAATCCGCCGTACTCACCGCGTGTGTCGCGCTGTTGCTGCTGATGCTGACGTTGCTCAGCCGCAGTGGCCATGCCCTCCACAGCCCCCCTCCCTCGGCTGCTGCTTTGTGACCAATCCGCATATTGCTGACATGAACAACTAGCAGCTTCAAGCAGCCCATGCCTACCAGGCATATGTCATCTCACAGTACACATTGCTTATCACACTACACAGGATGCTGTCCGTCACATACCGAAGTCTCACCGCGCTGTTGCTGCTGTTGCTGACGTTGCTCAGCCGCGGCGGCCACGCGCTCCACAGCCCCCCTCCCTCTGCTGCTGTTGCTGCTGTTGCTGCTGTTGCTGACGTTGCTCAGCCGCAGCGGCCACGCGCTCCACAGCCCCCCTCCCTCTGCTGCTACGCCTGGTGCCATCATAGATTATTCGCCGCTGCAAGAACCCAAGCTGACCTGGCAAGCATAAACTTCTCACAGTGTGCGTTGCATAATATCCCACCAAAGATCACTGTGTTACATAACAACGCCTCACCGCATGTGTCGCGCTGTTGCTGCTGATGCTGACGTTGCTCAGCCGCAGCGGCCATGCACTCCACAGCCCTCCTCCTTCTGCTGCTGCATTGCCCTCTATTGCACAGTCCTTGATGTGGATGTCTAGCCGCTGCAGGAAGCCGTGCTGTGCAGCGGGGTCCGAGGTATCTTGCGCGGGACCTTGGATCTGTATGCCACCTCCCAGCAATGACAACTGCGCAGCGCCCTGCGGCAGACAGGGAGAGAAAAGCCAGGCCCGGCAATCAATCATCACTCAATCAGGAATAAAAACGAGCAGAAAGAGGGGCAGAGGTGCTTGAAGGTTCCTAAAAGACCTAGCCAAATGTTGTTTTGTGGGGTGGTGCTGTCAATGATGTGGATGTCCAGCTTCTGCAGGAAGCCGTGCTGTGCAGCCGAGTCCGAGGTATCCTGCGCGGGGCCTTGGATCTGCACGCCACCTCCAAGCAGGGACAGCTGTGCAGCGCCCTACAGCAGATGAAGTAGAGTGTGAAAAACATGTGTAAGTGATAGCAAGCAGTAATTGGGTATGTGGTGTCTTGATCAGGACCTTGGATCTGCATGCCTCCACAAAAGCAGAGAGATCCGCGTAGCGCCCTGGGAAACAAGACACACAAGCAGTCAATGACACAAACCTTGGATAGAGTGTTTTATTACCCAACTCCTCCCCACCTGCTCAGACATATCAGCTGGCCTGTTGCCAACGAAATGGCAGTTGCTGATATCCACCGGCATGTTGTCACCTACAGGGCTGTCAAAGCCGCCAAGCACCAGCCCGCCAACAGTTGGGGCAGCAGGGCTCAGCGCATTGCGCAGCACGCGCACCCTGGAAAGCACAATGCCTTGGCCATTGTACCTGGAGGTATGGCACAGCAGCAGCAGCAGCAGCAGCAGTGGTAGCAGCAGCAGCAGCAGCAGTGGTAGCAGCAGCAGCAGGGTTGTAGGCAAGAGACAGCACGCGCACCCTGGACAACACAATGCCTTGGCCATTGTACCTGCACGTGTGGCACCGCAGCAGCAGCAGCAGCAGCAGCAGCAGTAGAGGTGTGGCCAAGAGGCGGCATGTGCACCCTGGACAGCACGATACCCTGGCTCTTGTGATCATGCTAACATGAAGTTGTACCTGTGATCATGCTACCATGACAACATCTATGTCTATGTCAGTGCACTGCTGAATACGGCATGTCAACTCGTCAACCCTAAACTGTCACCCCAATCCAAAGTCCCAGAGGTGCTAATTCAGCGTGCTGCCGCCTCACCTGGGCTGTGTGCTGACCATGCGTATGCCGCTTGCCGCATTGTCAGCGACCAGCAATTCTTCAACCGGTTCAGCCAGTGCGAAACCATTGATGTCTAGCGCAATGGAGCCGGTGTTGTTGGTCAGCGTTACGTTGCGCAGGCGGCCAGATTCGAAATGCGACAGCTTGGCCACTGCAGACAAGCTGCAGGCAGGAGCGCTGTTGTTGCTGCTGCTGCTGCTGCTGCTGCTGTCGCTGCTGCTGTTGGTGCGGATGTTGCTGCTGTTGCTGGTACCGGCGTGCGTGGTGTTGGCTGCACCTAGTGTGCCGGCTACATTGCCAGTGACAGACACCTGCAACATAAGCAAGTTTCGCGGGCAGCGCAGTAAGTGTGTACCAGTTCATCCTTATGGACAATGTTGGCTGCAGCTGTGCCAGCATAGCCGTATGCCAGCTGCATGTTATTAACCTGATAGCTTGTTATTTCAAATTCAAATTCAGCGCAAAGCGCCTCACATGCTCAACAGAGCCACATGCTGTTGGCGACGCTATTTGGCAAGGTAATGATAATAAATATACAAATGACGATGATCACAACGGATTTGAAGCTGATTAAGACATCAAGCAGCCCACCTGGTCAAAGGAGCCAATGAATGACTCCAGATCCAATATGCTGCCATTGCTTGCGGTGTTGCCAACCAGCTGCGCCTGCCTCGCCCAAAAGTCGCCATACCACAAATCCACTACACTCCCCTGAGCTGCATTGCCTCGCAACTTCACATCCAACCACGTTAGTAACGTGTTATCATGACGTAACACGTGGCTGAATCCCGTGTTATTTTCAAATTCTGTTGCAGACAGGTAGCCCTGGTTGAAAGTTGACCAAATAACAGCCGGCAGGCGGGCATGTGTAGCTCGACGAAGCTGCAGCCCTGTTTGCATTTCCCGATAAGCCTCAGCAAATGCAGCAGCACATTTGGCTCCTCCAAGGGCCAGTTTCTGCTGCAGATCTGGCCCCGCTGTTATAACAACGCTGACAGCATCCTCGTATGTTGCACCAGGGCCTGCTGCCTCCCACTCGGCCCAGCTGCCGCTGCTGCTGCTGCTGCTGCTGTTAGCCGCTGCTGGCGCATGTACTGCTGCTTTCCTGCGCTGCTTTGCTGCAGCTGTACTGCCACCTCCCGCAGCAGCAGCAGTAGCAGCAGCAGTAGATTGGCTCGCCAGCCTGTTTCCAGTCACCTTGCACCCGGTGACCCACCAACTGGCAGCATAATTGTCAAGAGGTAGGGCTTTTGCAACCTGCTCTGCACTTTGTGGGGAATTGCCAGCCGCTCCAGCTTCCAGGACATCTGCCTTTCGTGTGATGTACTCTCTCCATGAGGTGCGGTTGCCGACTGATAGCAGCAGCGCATGGAATACCGTGTTGTTGGTGAGGGCACAGTCTGATAGCAGCCAAAAGGCGTCCACTGAACTGCTCTCCTTGCGCGCCTGCAGGAGGGCAGCACAGATCGTCAACATTTCAGCCATCCTGAGGCTGGCCATGCTCAGAAGTGGGAAGTGCACAGCAGGCTGAAAGTTGATGCCTGTGGTACTTGTGTGCATGCTGGTAGCAAAGCGGCACCACTGCAGGAACAGACAGAGAAGGGTCATTCTGTGGCCAGCCAAAACACGCATCCGCCAAACACAGCCCTGCAGGCTCTGCTCCAAATAAGCAACTTACCAGTTCTGCCGCATGCTGCTTCTGCGCGTAGCTGTGCGCATGAAACACATGTACACAAGCGTCTGCCAACCACACCCGGCAGGTGCTCATCCAGCAGGGTGCTCACCAGCTCTGCTGCGTGCTGCTTTTTGAAAGTCTAGCAGAAACATGCAACGCAAAGGGCCAGTTCTACAGCCCACCTAAACATATCCCTGCAGACACTGATGTGTCACACGCTCTCACCAGCTCTGCCGCATGCTGCTTCTGCGCATAGCTGTATGCGCCCCTGCTGCTGCCCTCGTACTCCGTATAGTACAGCACATCCAGGTACTGCGAAGCCCTGAAGAACTGCGCCGTGTCTAGCACCCAGGTGCGGCCCTCAAAGCGCAGCAGAGCTGTGGCAGTGTTGCTGTCAAAGCTGCTGCTGCGCAGGCTGGTTAGGGCAAAGCCGTCAGTGACGCGGATCAGGGCGCCTGAGCGGTGCATGTTGCCGCTGAAGCGGCACCTGCAAGGAGCGGGCAAACATATGAATGGGTAGATCCGGTCAGGGATGAGAAGAGCGGCAGAAGCTGCTGCTGCGCAGGCTGGTAAAAAAGAAGCCGTCAGTGATGCCGATCAGGGCGCCTGAGCGGTGCACGTTGCCGCTGAAGTTGCACCTGCAGGAAGCGTGCAGCCAGTATGTATTAGTATATCTTGTCATTGACAAGAAGCAGCGGAAGCTGCTGCTGCGCAGGCTGGTTAAAGAGAAGCCGTCGGTGACGCGGATCAGGGCACCTGAGCGGTGTTTGTTGCCGTTGAAGCGGCACCTGTGCATGCAGCAGCAGATGTACCAGCATGTGAAGATGGCTGTCAACAGTGAGAGTTGACTGATTTGGGTGCTGCTGATGGTGAGCCAGCAACCACAGGTTGCCTGTAACTGTTACATTTGCCATGCTGCTGCATGCCGAGCAGGTGATGCTGTCTGCCTGGCTTCTGCAGCGGCAGCTTGACTTCTGCAGGCAAACATCAATCCAAGAACATAATAGGCGCTGCAGAGTGGAACACCAACAGCTACTAGTACTACTTTTGTTGCTGCGGCATGCACCAGTACGATCAGTGACCATTGATCTGCATTCCTTTCTGCCAGTTTGCTAGATGCGCACCTGTGCACTTCAAATGCTGCAGGCCCATGCACCTGCACCATCGCCCTGTGCAGCGCGCCAACGTCGCAAGGACCCGGCGGCGCCACAGCACCCAATTCTGCTGCTGCTGCTGCCCTCTTGCTGCTGCTGCCGCTGCTGCCAGTGCCGAGGTTGCCTGTAACTCTTACATTTGTCATGCTGCTGTTGACCAGCCGCAGCCACAGCAGGCCCTGGCTGGCTGTGTTGCTGCTGATGACGGCATCCTGCAGCAGCACCTGCAGGGGCGACTGCAAGGTGCAATGATCGTACAAAAACACAGCAGCGCAGGCAGGTGCCAGGACTCAGCACAGAGTCAATGGATTGACTTGGCCTACTCAAGGGCTGTAGATGCTCATTATGGCAAGTGGCATAATGAGTACGACTTTGTATCATGTGCTGGGGTTACCTGCTGCTTATCGTGCCTGCTGTCGCTGCCTACACACATCCGAGTCTGGCCAGATCACCTAGCTTACCAAACCAGCAATCCCTGCACAGCCCATACATGCATATATTCTGGTATGGACCTTTGTTACTGCAGGTATCAACAGCGCAACACAGCCCTAAGATACTTCTCCATGAATGACAGCCCTACCTGGCCTTTTGGCGCAGCACCCACAAACGCCTGCACCCTCTCCATCCCAGCAGCAACAGCTGCAACAGCAGACGCGCTGCTTGCAATCATCTCCCGAATACCTCCCATAGCAGTTCGAGCTGTGAAAGGGGGCTGCATGTTGAACGTCTTTGTATTCTCACTCGGCTGTGGAGCCATCATGTTGGTCCTACCCACTGCATCTGCTGGCCAGGAGTCGGCTGTTACTAACCATGTTACATTGTTACTAACAAGCTTTGTTCCTGCAAGCAGCTGTAGGGAATGTTGTGAAGACCCAGTGGCTGTGATAAGTGCATCTGCTGTGTTGCTGGTAATGCTGGTGGCCTCAGCAATGAGGCTGCTGTCTTGCAGGAAAATGAGAGAGCTGCGTAACACAGGTGACCCACATGCTGGCGGCTGAAAGCTGAAACCGCTGCTGCTGCTGCTGGTGACTGCTGGGGACTGCATGGTGACGCCACCTGTCTGTGAGCTGTCCTTGCAAGCTGGGTGCTGTAGCTGGCCATCAGCAGGTGCTGTTGCAGCCCCTCCTGCTGCGTTGCCGCTGATTGTCACGCGCCGCAGCGTAACAGATGCTTGCTGTGCTGCAATGATGAGGCCCTGAACCCCTTGGGCATTGCTGTTGCCGGTCAAAGTAACATCAATACCTTCCAGAGAGGCTCCTGGTCCCAGCAGCACGACTGCAGCGCTGCTGCAGTTTGAGAGTACTACATTCTGTAAGACCAGGGATGTCTGCCTGCAATTAGCACGAGCCACAGCAGCAGCAGCAGCAGCAGCAGCAGCAGCAGCAGCAGCAGCAGCAGCAAATGATGATGATGATGATGATGGTCACCTTGACACAGCACTGCAGATGGTTACATGCTGCATGCAGTGACTGGGGTGGATGAAACAGAGGCTGCCTTGTCCAAATTGCTTATGTACTGCATGACGACACCACAACACCACTGCTCACATGGCTTGTAAAGCGCACGTCCAGGCAATTCTATCGGCCTCTGATAATGCATTACACACGAGCTGCTGGCCAGTACTGCCCTTGCTGCTTGCAACTGCTGCCTGCTCACCTCACAACAAAAGCGTGACCATCACCCCCACAGGTGACAGTAACTCTGGGCCCTAGGCTATTGCTCGAACCGACCACTGTCGGTTGATCGATGTGAATAGCATCATCCAGCGCCAAATCACCGCTCAGCGAAAGGCTGCAGGCGCCGGGAAGCCCAAACAGCAGCACGCCCAACAAGCTGCTGAACAGCGCCAGCAGCCCTACACATCTGGGCATGTAGAACTATCTGCGGTACTTTAAATTAGTCTTCAAGCCTGTCCTTTGGCACCTCATTAGCAACTCTCGGCAGAAGCAGTTTGCATTTCCTCGCCACCGCTCCCGGTGCCAGACGATGGATCAAACCGTTCAAGGACCATACAATTCAAAACTTGAACAATTAGGGTGACTTAGGCAGGCTGTATCGAGGTCACACTTGTCTCGTCAGGTATGGCTTCTGGTGACACTGACACCGGGCCGGCCTGGGCAGTGGCAGCTGCGGCGTCTTACAAGTTCAGCGACAGTGGCCTCGCTCATCACCTTTAGCCTTAGTAATATCTGTCGACGCAAGTTGTGTCATCCAGGCAGCTCCTGTAAAAGGTGAGGCATGCACTGCCCAGGCAGCTCACTGAGGGATGGCATCCAGGCGTGCACAACATGCAGTGCTACGGTGTTACATGGACACTCAAGCCATACATACTGTTACCATTATCTACATCGTCCATGTCCATAGCATGTTGGCAGCTTCACCGGCCTCACAGCACATGCCCTGAGGAGTCCATGCACGTTCATGCGAACCAGGAAAAGAACACACCAGAGCCGGGCTTCTTCTACTTGTGTTGCCTGCGCCATGCCAGCAAGTACTCCACCTGTTACTGGCTGCATTACAGATCCCAACAATGAATTGGCAAGGGGCACACATCTGCATCCAGGGCTGCATGCACTTCTTGCATCGCCATATGCAGTACAACTATAAACAACGCCGCAATGCTGCTATAGCTCGCTGCACCTGCTGCAGGCGGCAGCACCTGCCAGGTGACAACACCAGCAGGCCAGGAAACCACAGCAATGGCTCAACTGCGCTTGGTGCTGCAAGCCCTGCAGTTTGGCTGCTGCCTGCACAGTTGCTTGATGTGCATGTGTTTAGGCTCCACTGGCTCAGCCCAGCATGCACAAGACGTGCAGCATACACAACGGCATGCATACCTCATATGTCTCTTGCAATTGGGCAGACGCAGGAACGCACACGGGCTTACGGACCGAATTCATAAGGCACACAACAGCACAGGCAGGCTGGCAAGGGTCAAAGCCTGCTCAGCTCCATCGACTTGCACACACCAAGTAAGCATTGCACGTTGACAGCAGCAGCAGCAGCTACTGACACAGAACATGATACACTAAAGGCAGGTTGAATTGTTGTGCGACACAGCCTCAGATAACTTGAATGCAGCTACAAGAAAGCAAGAGAGCATGCCAGTGTACAATAATAAAAAAGGTGTAGTCTCTACCACAACACACGCGAACTCCGCAGCCTCTGCACTGAAATATCCTTGCACATGCAGATACTTATGATTGAGCATGCCTACAAAGCACATGGCAATGGGCAACAAGCAGCAGCATTTTGCAGGCGACGATGCCTTGCCGCCTGCACTCGTCTACATTATACAGCACACGGTGGCAACAGACTGCACCCAGCAGGCTGCGCTGCGCCATGCTGTAGGAAATCAGCAGTGTGTGAAAGTCATACAGCTGCCTGTTCGCAGCACCTGCAAGCGACACCAGTCATACATAAAACCATAGTCATGCACGCCTGCCCACTTCGTTGTAACACTGCATTGGACAACTTCCAAACGCCCGTCAGCGGACCCACACAACGCAGCCACGTCTCCACCATATCTCTATTGCTAGCCAGCATCACGATCAAGCTCAACTATCATAATTAGAGATCGGCTCGGCCTAGCAAACTTAGGCGCCTCACCCTACCTCATTCAAACAGCACCACCCAACCCTACAGCCGGCTGCAGCGTAGTGGACTAACAGCACCCATCAACCAGTCCAGCCCCTGCACTCAGTCTACACTACAGTTCACAAGACGCACCTCACCACTCACCCCTGCAGTACCACCAAGGTGCATTGTACAGTCAGCCAGCTCAGACGTACCGCCTAACCCTCAACATAGCGGTACGCCTCCATGCCCTGCTGCAGCAGCGCGGCCTCAACCATCTCCTTAGCAGCACGCTCCGCCTGCGCATGCCGCGCCTCAATGTGCATCAGCGGCGCCTCGCCCCTGCCAGCCAACCCAGCACGCCGCTGCACCGCTGACTCATTAAGACCAGCTGCTGCTGCTGCTGCTGCTGCTTCCTTCCCAGATGGTGCATTCGGCATGCTGCTCTCCCGCTGCCGCAGCTTGCCAGCCACGCGCCGCAGCCAGCCCTTGTGGGGTGCGCTGCCGCCGCTGCTGCTGCTGCCGCTTTTGCGAACACCGCCAACATCACTCGCCGCACGCTGCCCCAGCTGCTCTGCAGGCCGAATTGCCACCTTGCCAGTCAGCAGCTTGTCAAGGTACGCTGCCACCTCAGTTGCAGATGGCAGCGGCGCAGCGCCGCCCTGCTGCTGCGCTGCAGCTGCAGCAGCTTGCCGCCCTGCTGCCTCTGCTGCTGCATCCACATCCACGCCTCCGCAGGAGACACCCCTGGAGCCTAGCTCACCTGCTGCTGCTGCTGCTGCTGCTGCTGCTACTGCTGGTGAGTCAGCACCACCAGCAGCACTAGTGTGCTGCTCCAGTGTGCTGCCTCCGCCTGATGTGGAGGTGCTAGGCAGGCCCTGCTCCAGCCGCTGCTGCCGCTGCTGCTGCAGCTGCTGCTGGTGCTGCTCCAGGCGCTTGCGAAGCTCGCCGGCCTGCACTGCCTGCCACTGCTGCTGGCGCTGCTGCTGCTCCGCCTTCATCTGCTCCCACTGCTTGCGCTCCCTGCAGGGTGGGAAGTGTTGCATTGTGTTAGTCATCCATACGCCAGCAGCACTCCCAAGCAACCACAACTGTCGCTCACCAAGTTCCTGCCGGCCTGGTGAGCCACAACCGGTGCACATCCAAATCAAGCGCAGCTGTGTTCTCTGCACAGCCAAACCCGTCACCCGTGCGTGCTGCCTGCCTCACCTCTCCTCGCGCGTGTCAAACTTGCCGGACGCCATCGCCTGCTTGGTCACCTCAGCCCGCAGCTGCGCAGCCAGCGTGGCCCCAACCTGCGGCGCAGCAGCACCGCTGCCCTGGCCATGCTGCCCCACCCCACCACCCTCGCCATGCTGCTGCAAGTGCTGGTGGGGTGGTGGTGTGGGCTGCACGGGTGCCCTGCTGCTGACGTATGGCCAGCGCATCTCCTTGAGCTGCTGCGCATCCTCCTGCATGCTGGCGATGATGCGGGCACGGCGCTCCGCGGCTTTCTGCGCGCGGGCGGCCTGCTCCTGCGGCGTGCTGCCGTTGATGCTGAACTCCTGCAAGGGCATACAGCACACAGCAAAGACGGTGGAGATCAATGCTTATTCGCATGGAGTGGTACATATGTATAAGCCAGCCAACTGCCATGAAGCAAGGCCGTCACACCCGCAGCAACAGGGCTGAACAGCAGCAAGATGTGGCACATTGTACAGTTACAGGTAAAGCGAAGACCCACCTCAGGCACCGTGACACGTTTTCTGTTTGCCGCCTTGACTGCCGCCTGCTGCGCCTGCCACTGCGCATGCAGCGCCCGGAAGTCCGGCACATTCAAACCGGACGATCCACCTCCCCTCACATGCCCAGTGCTGGAGCCAGGCCTAGGGGAGGCTCCAGCTGAGTTCACACGCCGAATCGGCAAGCTACCGGCTGAGCCACTGCCATGCCGCAGGCCTACATATTCCTGAGGGTGCGGCTGGCTGCGCAGAGCAGAGGATGAGCGGCCCAGCTGCTTGTGGGGGATGCCGGCGCCGGTGCTGCTGCTGAGGGAGCCGGAGTGGTTGTGGCTGGCCCTGCAGGGGCTGAGGCTGCTGGCAGCCAGGCGCTGTTGGTACGCCTTCTCCGCCAGCACCTGCCTGCGTGTCAGAAAACAAACAGATGACACAATAACACACTGGCGGTTGATGCGCCTGCGCCTGCGCATGACCAGATACACGGCTGTGTGCGTGCCAGGGCCCTGAAGCATACTGAGCTGCACTAACTTGCGCCACACACACACGGTCCTGTGGCCTGGTGATCTGCATACATTACATTACATTACATGCTCCACTCAACGAGGAGTGGGAACCCCAGTCAGGAGCCAACGACACTGCACTGCGTCTGCCACTCTGGTCAACAGCCATCCAGCACACATATAGCCATGCGGCCCACAGCAGTGTATGTTCCTGCAAGCTCAGCAGTGTGCACTAGGATCTGTTGCCGCCCTCACCTCTTCTTGTAGGCCTCCTGCAGCTTTGCTGCCGCCTTCTCGCGCGCCATCTCTGCTCGCACCTTGGCGGCCAGCCGTGCCGCCTCGACGCCCACGGCAGTGGCCTCATAGCGTTGCTCATGCACGTGGCCAGGCACAGGCTTGGCCTTGAAGGCTTGCTGCAGGGTAGGCAGAAGGCAAGAATTTCAGCACACGTTGCTGCACAGAAGCATGGCAGTGGCCTCGTGGCGGTGCTCGTGCACATGGTGTTGCACAGGCTTGGCCTTGAAGGGTTGCTGCAGGGCAGACAATAGGCAGGGTTAGCACCGTTGTTTGCATAAACAATGCGGCAGTGGCCTCGTAGCGCTGCTCGTGCACGTGGCCTGGCACGGGCTTGGCCTTGAAGGGTTGCTGCAGGGGGAACCGGCAAGCCACAGAAGGTGCAGCATCAGTTCTCAGCACACCATGATACAAAGAAGCATTGGCAGTTGCCTTGTTGCGCTGCTCGAGCTTGTGGCCTGGCACAGGCTTGGCCTTGAAGGGTTGCTGCAGGGCAGACAATAGGCAGGGTTAGGCATTGTTGTTTGCATAAAAAATGCGGCAGTGGCCTTGTGGCGCTGCTCGTGCACGTGGCCAGGCACCGGCTTGGCTTTGAAGGGTTGCTGCAGGGCAGGTGAAAGACAGGTTCAGGTATCGTGTTCAGCACAAAGAACGACAACAGTGGCCTCATAGCGCTGCTCATGCACGTGGCCAGGCACCGGCTTGGCCTTGAAGGGTTGCTGCAGGACAGGAGCAGCAGAGCAAGCGCAGCAGATGAGACATAATGCTGAGCACGCGATGCTGCTGCACAGCAGCGCAGCAGGGGCAGCACAGAACATGCATCCTCCAGGCGTCCCATGGGCTGCACAACACTGGCTTCAAGGATACTCACAGCCATTGGTTGAGATGCAAGGTGCCAAGTCCAGCCTAGTCATGTCACTGCCCTGATGTGTTACATCTTGCAATTGTGCTCAAAAAGTAATGCCAAAAATCACAACCGCTGTCTCACCTGGAACCTGTTTGGGTCCTTCAAAGCTGCGCGGCGTGCCGCCTTTGCTGTCGCCGCCTCCTTGTCCCGCTCGTAGAAGCTGAAGGGGCACTCCTTGGCAGCAAGCAGCTCCTTGTACCTGCAGCAGCCACCACACATTTGCACAGCACTCAGGTCAATCCATGTCAGAATTCGCAGGTGCCTGGCAGCGGAACCAAATTATATACATCCGCCATGATGACAAAAGCAGTGATGCAGCCACAGTGCAAACTTGCGCTGCACCCTGGCTGCCATGTCTGGTAAAGTATGTTCAGCTGGCAGGGGTGGCCTGCAAGGCCTGCCAGACAGGCTTTTGGTTCCGTCTGAGTGTTGCATGTGGCTCACCGTGACCTGCTGGCTGCGCGCTTGGCTGCCTGGTCTGCAATGATGTGCTGGTAGCGCGGTTCCAGCGTGGCAGCAGGAATAGGGCTGGCCACAAACCTGTTGCGAGCAGCAGGGCACAGGGTTGGATGCGGAGAGCACCGGTGGCATGGCGTATGAGCTTGAATCGATTCAAAGGTTTAGTTCTTCAAACAAGCAATTTGATACAATGCAGGATGCACTGCACCCCGGTGCACTCTTGATACATGCCTGGTTGACACAGACACAGGCATAGAAGAGCAGACCCACCTCTGCTTGTAGTGTGCCTCCTCCTCCTGCGCCTTGAGCACCAGGTCCTGCTCCAGCTTTACAGCAGCAATGCTCTTTGGGCGCGCCGCTGCAGCAGCCTCAAACTCAAACGGCTTGGCGATGGTGGTCTTGAACGGCGAGCTGGCGCCCCCGCTGCTGCTGCGTGTGTTGCCTGAGGCTTGATAGCCGTCTGCGCTGTGGTAGCAGTCGGCATCAGCGCCTGTAGCGCCATGCTGGTTACCTTCATCTAGGCACTCATCCTGCTGCTGGTAACGTGTGGGGCTGCTGCTCATCACTTGCTGCTGGTAGGCCCTATTCGGCGCCAGGGCCTCACTAATGATTGCATGCTCGGGCAAGCCCTGAGAGGCACGCGGGATGAACGGCTGCTGAATCAGCTGCTCATCCGCTGCCGACAGCCCGATCTGGCGCTGCTTGCCAGGGCTGGTGCTAGCTGCCATCGCAGCCTGGCTGCCACGCGCTGCACCTGCAGCAGCTGCAGCCTCAGCAGCTGCCTTGCCCCTGGCAGCTGCTCTGTCGCCTGCAGCAGCAGCAGCACTAAGTCGCTGCTGTGAATCCTCCTGGTCTTCTGCCTCCTGCTCATCGTCTGCCTGGCTGCCGCTGTCATACGCTGCCTCCTCCTCCTCTTCCTCCTCCTCCTCCTCCAGATCTGAGTGTACTGCTGCTTGCTGCTCCTGCTGCTGGCCTGACGACTTCCTGTAGGCATTCATCCACTCATCCTGCTCTGCCCAGGCAGCCTGCAGCACAACAGTACACATGCATCGGCAACATCAGACAAAAGCCCAGCATCCTGCAAGGCCTTCACCCCAGCTGATGCTGCACACAACAGCGCACGCACGCATGTGCTGCACATCACACATAAAGCGACAGCTGGCGTTGACACTGACATGAGTAAGCTGCAGCATCGCCTGTGCATGCCCTGCGCCCTCACCTTCATCTGCGCCTCCTGGCTGCTGATCTCCTGCAGCTTGCGCTCCGCCTCCTGCAGCTCACGCAGCGCAGCAGCAGCCTCACCAGACGCGCTGCAGCAGCAGCAGCAGCAGCAATGAGAGACAGTAGGGGCAACTTACTGTCGTGTCATGGTTAGCATCACGCTCGCCATAATTTGCTTGCTACAAGTGCTGCACTGCCACCAGCTGTGCCCACTGCTAATGCAGTAACACACTGCACGATGCAACAGCTGCGGGCTGCCTGTTGCTGCTGCTGCTGCTCCGTCAGCTCACTTGCGTGCCTCCTCCGCCTCCTGCTCCAGGTCTGAGTCGTAGTCCTGCGCTGCTGCACGCCGCGCCATGTCAGCGTCAACCTGGCAGGCAGTAAGGCAGGCAGGCAGGCAGGCAGGCAGGCAGGCAGGCAGGCAGGCAGGCAGGCAGGCAGGCAGGCAGGCAGGAGGGGCGGATGAGATCGTGGTGCAGTCGCCCAGCAACCCAAGCAGCATTGTACCGGGAGAAGCAGCAGTGCGTGGCATGACCAGAGCACACGGCTAGATGCTGAGCCCTTCTCTCTTCCTTCAAGCAACTTCCCCAGAAACACGAGCTGCTTGTGACAGCTGCAGTCCTGCTCGGAATGCCTGGGCTGTAGCGCTATGCTGCACTTCAGCTGGTATCTGTGCCCCGGTCGTCATGCAGCTGGTACTGTGCAGTGCGGCTGCCCACCTGCTTGTTGAACTCCTCAAACCTGGCTGGGTCAAACGCAGCACAGGCCAGCTGCGCCTCACACTCAGCATCCTCAGCCACCGCTGCTGCTGCACTTGCGTCAGCCTTGGGGCTGTTGACGCAACTGCTGCTGCTGCTGCTGCTGCTCTCCTGCTTGGATGCATCAGAGCTGGCAGCATCATCCTGTGGCAGCTGCTGCTGCTGCTGCTGCTGCTGCTGCTGCTGCTGCTTGCCCTTTCTTGCACTGGGTCCCTCTAGCTGCTCCAACCCTCCATCCTGCAGCATTGCATGTGTTGCACGGAAACCAGCAGGCCTTTTGATGTACCATGAGCATATGAAGTGAGCAACATCAGCACAGCGCGCCTGCAGCATCTGATGAGGCCAGCCACCTGCTTGCAGCCAAGCTTGACCTATGCAATAGAAACCTCCACCTGCTCCCTCCACCGCATCCCATCACTTTGGCACATGCGCCTGCATGTCCGCAAACTAACGCCACAGCTGCAGCATCTGTGCAGCGGTAACATAGCACGTAAGCACTCTAGCAGCGCCGACAGCCTGCATGATTGCTGATCAATCGATGCTCACCCTGTTGATGGCGTTAATAAACTCTTCCAGCTCATCACCCCTGCCCTCTGCACCAGCACCAGCACCAGCACCAGCACCAGCACTAGCAGCAGGCTCTCCAGCTGCTGCCAGCTGCTGGGTGCTCAGCATGCCACCCTTGCACAGCGCAGCCTGCAGTGCTGCTGCTGTGTCAGCTGGCAGGGACTGTGCAGACAGCAGCAGGCTGAGTCCCTCCTGCAAGCTGGCCACCTTGCTCTTCAGCTCCTCAATTGTCCTGCAAGCGGCAAAACAGCAGCACATGCTATTTATGCACTGACCGCGCTTTTGGAAACAGCACACACAGCGCCAATGTGCTGCCTCAATGGCCGGCTGCCAAGCTCAACATAAGCAGGCTGTCTTGCCTCAACCACATCTCAAAGCACAACACCCTCAACAGCTGTTGTGGGACGCAGTACAGTACTCACTCGTCCTTGCCGGCTGCTGCACTACTGGCAGATGCCAGCTGCTCTTCATCCTCCAGCCGGTTGCGCATGACTGGACTGCCCCTGCAGCTGCTGCCACCACCAGCAGCTGCCGCAGCAGCACCCTTCCTGCTGCCAGCAACAGCAGTGCCCCTGCTTGCCAGCAGATCAGCTGCCATTGCAGCAGCTGCAGCAGCAGCGCTCGAGCCGCGGCTCGCAAGGCTGCTGCTGGCAGCCGGCAGGTGCGTGTTCTGGCGCGTCCTTAAATGTGCAGATGCAGCCATCGCGGCTTGCGCTTGCTGCATCACACGCAGCAGCTCCTGCCGTGCGGCAAGGCCGCCGCTGCTGCTGCTGTTGCTGCCGGCACCAGCCTCGCCCTCCTGCATGATGCGCTCAGCCACCCTGCTGCTGCTGGCCCAGTCCAGTGCGCTGCTGCAGCGAGCGGTGCTCCCAAGCATGACCCCACTGGATGCCGCCGCTGATGCTGCACGGGCTCCTAGCGCCTCACTGCTGCTTGCATGCCTGCGCTGAGAGCCCAGCAGGGCACCTGTCGCATGTGGCTGTGCAGACTGCGGCCGCTGCTGCTGCTGCCGCTGCTGCCGACGAGGCGAGCCCCAGATGCCGTTGCTGCTGCTGCTGCCGCGGAACTGCAGTGACTGCCGCAGCTCTGGCGAGCCGCAGGAAGCTGGCCGGCCGCCCTCCAGCGTGCTCAGTGCCCTGCATACAATATGGGAAAGGAACAAACATATTATTTACCCGATGTGACAGCAACATGCACCACAACCTCCAGGCCTTGCATGTGCAGCACCAGGCATCTATTAGATACAGTGCTCGTCTGCCAGCTGCAGCAAGCAGCAAGCCCAATACAATGACCAGCAATGCCTGATCTGCCAGCTACCGCTGCCGCACCTGTCCTGCTCCTTTGTGCGCAGGTAGTGCTTGTCAGCTAGCCCAGGGTGTGCTGCATCAAAGCTGAACACAGCAGGCTTCACTGGCACCACTGGGCCCTTTCCTGCAAGCACCTTGCTGCTGAGCATGGAGGCACGGGTGGGGCGGCCATGTGGTGTGCTGCCACGGGGGCTTGCTGCAGGTGACTGCTGCTCCTGCACCTGCTCCTGCTTGGTCTGCTGCTGCTCAGGCTGCTGTTTCTGCTGCTTCTGCTGCGAGCTGTTGTCAGCTGCCACGGCAGCAGCTGCAGGGCTGTCCTGCTGCTCATTAGCAGCTGCTGGAGCGCTTACTGCAGGCACATCATCTTTCCTGCAAGCACCCAGCGCATCCATCACGCCCAGGATCTCGTCCATGTCTGAGCTGCTGAGCTCCTTCGCTGCTTGGCTGCTGCGGCGGGGGCTGCTTGCCGCAGCAGCTGCTGCGGCTGCTAAGGCCCGCTGGAGCTGCTGGTTTGTGTGCCGCTGGCCATAGCTGGTAGCCCTAGGGCTGGAAGCAGCAGAGCTGGGTCCTATTGCTGCTGCTGCTGCTGCCTGCTTTTGTGTTGACTGCACATGAGCTGATGGACCAGCGGCTTCATCATCTGCTGATGCATGCTCGTTTCCTTCCCTCAAGTCTGAGCAGTGCAGTTCCAAGGACTGTGAGACACTGTTGCTGCCAGGGCTGCACGTGTCTGCGTGCCTTTTCCTGAACTCTTGGTACTGCACTCCTGGAATCGTAGGGGACTTTTCTCCAGTTGAGGATGCTTTTGAGCCTGGGCTCAGTTGATAGCCCACAGGCAGATACCAGAGAGGGCTGCTGCCACCGTGTGCCATTGCTGCTGGGGAATCAGGCAACTCCAATCCTTCTGACTTTTGGTGCTTGCTGCGAGTGCGCAAGGCCTGCTTGTGTGCAGGATGCAGGCAGCAACATCTGTGATACTGCTGTCAACAGCAGCGAGATGCCTGCTGCCTAGCATGATGCCAACGCAGCGCACTGCCCAACTGGGCTATGTTTAACAGCTATACATGTAGGTCGTCCTTCTTTATCGTGCTGCATCTCACCTGTCGGGCTGCCTGCTGTGCCACAGCTCCCCCTCCAAAGCGAGCTGCCAGTTTACTGTCAAGCCTGGCGTCTGGCGACGCCATGGCTGCAATCTGCGATGCCTATTGAAGATTCTGAGTTTCAATCTAAATTTTGCTGTTCGGACTTTGAATTGCCTACATCGCTGGTACCGACTTGACTGCCTCAACCGGCTCAATTTGTGCACAGCACGGTCCCAAAAATGCTCTAAACACTACTTGATGTAACCAGTACATCGGGTCTTGGCACTGAAGGAGGCAGCTGCAACAACAGTTCGCGCGCGCCACAGCAGTACAGCCTAAACACGTAATTTAGTAGTTCGCTTACTCCACGGCCTGATTGCAACGACGTTCGCTCCAAACAACCCGTCAATAAACCTTAGTCACTCTGCGCTAATCGGCCAATAGGCAGACCTCCTTGACGCCCACACAGCAATCCTGCAGCACTGCTGGACAGGATCACCAGACCCACTGGTGAACTCCTTACCATCCATCACACGGAGACACGAATCCCCACAAAACCCTCCAGAAGATAAACCTGCGTGCACATAGTCCTACTTCCCATGCCCTTCCTGCTTCTCTTGCTGCTTGCCGTCCTGCTTTTCTTCCTGCTGCACCTCATCTGGAAACACAGCCAGCACACAATTGCCCCTGTAGTCAACTGCTGCCCTGTACATCCCTACACTATTTAAGTCCATCACACAGTTGTAGTCTCTATCCACACCCACGAAACCGCCATCGCCTTCTGCCATGCTTTGCCACACCACCTCGTGCATTGCTGCTGCCAGGCTGAGGCCCTTGTACTCCATGCGTGCTGCCACATCATGTGCAGCAGCACGCCGGATGAACTCCTCGCCTACGCCTGTGCCCGACACTGCACAGTTGATGTCAGCCCAGGTGCCTGCATCACAGTAATTGTACATACAGAAAGTGTGCAAGTGATCACCAGGCATCCACAGTGTGTGAAAGCTGGAGTGCGGGGGTGCCATCCTACAGGGCCGCTGCACAGCAAGCACAGTACTGGCACCGCTGCATTTCATACCTGTAAAGGTATAACACAAAAATACAGCCAGCGCCGAGCCGTGGCAACTGCTTCCACAGCAGCTGCTGGCTGTCTAGGCAATGCATCTGCCAGCCATCACAACAGCCCTCCCCACTTATCAAGGTCCCACCTGCTCCTATCATGGGTGTGTCGCCAATGCGCCCGTCCCACTTGTTGGTCCGCCCGCCAGTGCTGGTAGCTGCCCGTGCAAGTGATACAGAACAGCAGCACCAGGCAGCAGCATCCCACACACATTGCAGGCAGGTCAGAGCCCAGCCAAACTTCACATGTCACGTGTTTGCTGTGCCTGCAGGCCAGCAACTGCAACACCTACAAGAATGCCACGCCTCCTCCTGCAACGCGGCTGCTGCCCCATCATTGTAGTGCTTGCATCATTGCCTGTACCCAAGGATTGAACGGGACATGGCAGGTATGCAAAGCAGCAGGATTGTGCATGCCGCTTTCTGCCACCCAGAGCATGTATCTTGCTGCTGCTGGCAGCCCCGCCCACCTGCAGCAAGCCTCCCTTGGCTGTCAATTGCCACTGCTCCAACTGTCTGGCAGTGATCCTTACTACTGTCTGCTGCTGCTGCTGCTGCTGCCGCTGCTGCTGCTGCTGCTGCTTGAGGTCCTGCTGCTGCTGCTGCTGTGTCAGCAGGGCCGCCTATCTTCTGCACGATCTCATCTGCAGGCGCCAGCCGCTGCTCAGCCGCGTAGCGCTGCCACTGCTCCTTGCGCTGCTGCGTGGTGAAGCTGGCATTGTCCACCAGCTGCATGCCCTGCTGCACAGCAAACTGCTCCGCTTCTGGGCCAGACAAAAAGATGTGCGGGGTGTGATCCATCACCTGGAGTGGCAACCCACAGTAAAGTACGTTTTATGGTCAGAACTAGGTCAGATGCAGATTGGGGACTTTCTGCATAGTATTGCTTTGTGCACCCTGCAGCGCTGAGTGCGGGTAAGAAGTTGCATGAATGCTGCAGCAGCAGCTTCGACTTGTACTGCTGCACATTGAGATTGACAGCTTGCCCAGCGTTGTGTGCCCTGCTGCTGAACCACCGATACATAACATGCTGTGGGCAGCATCACTCACATGCTTGGCCAGCACTATGGGGTTTGCCACTTGCTTGATGAGTGTCACAGCTCCACACGCGCTGCCGCTGCTGCTCATGAGGGATGCTTCCAGCTCGTGCTGCCCGCTGGCAGTCAGCACAGAGCCAACACCTGCAGGCAAGGACACACGCCGATTCTTCCCTTTGCTATACAAAGCCGCAGCATGATAAAGGTTGAACTAGTAGTACTAGAATGTGGCACATGAATAACGCTTTAGATTCGATGTGCCATGAACACGTCCAACAGGCTGTCGAGGTACTGCTGTGCCATCAATGCCATTTCGCCTGCAGAACACTATGCATCAAATGCAGCTTGGGCTCACCCGCATTGAAGTGCGGGTCATTCTCCAGTACTACCACAGATGCCACAGCAGCATCCACTGCAGAGCCCCCAGCCCGCAGCACTGCATGGCCAGCATCCAGTGCAGCCTGCAGGCCCTCCTTGGCAGAGCCGATCCACACGCTGTTGCTGCTGTTGATTACGCCAGCACCGCCATGGATAGCCAGGGCATAGCGCAGTGGTTGCTGTGGCCTAGGTGGTGGTGCTGCTGTCGCTGCTGCTGCATCGCTTGCTGCTGTGCTGCTGCTAGCACAAGCCTGCTTGCTGGCAGTACTGGAGCTCATGGGTATGACCAGAGTTGACTTGATTTGTTTCGGATAGCGATGTTGACGTGCCTGGAGGCAGTGCAGCCGGGGCAAGGCCGGGCGAGCACTGCTGATGAGTGTACTGCAGTGCGCATGGAGGAGCATGGTGCAAGCTGGCCTTGACTGCGTGGTGCTGTGGCAGTAGATAATGGTGCAATATGCCTAAAACTATAAGGATCGTGCATGATCATCAACGAGGCTTCGGATTGTCAACATGAGCGTGTCGAATCAGGAGGGACTGGGCTGGTAGAGTCAGCGGGATCTTCGAGCATATACTTTAACAAGTTACCTGAGTGCGTTATTGTTGAATTACATCCGTGCTGCTGAATGGAAGCAGCAGCTGCAGTATGAACGACTGTTGGGAAGGCGCCTAAGCAACAGCTGGATGAAGGGCGCTGATCTTGGAGTTACACTGCTGCTCACGTGCAAATATGTTGGTAGATGAAACATGTCACCATGTGCTGCAGGCACAGGCATCAACGTTGGGATTAGATCCATGACTAGGGTTTCCCTCCTACTTGACTGGTCAGCAACATCATGGTGTGTGGTTCAGGACACGAACTGCTGCACTTGAACAAGAACAACTACATAGCTGTTACAAAAGGCTGAAATGTATGGCAACCTGCCGCGTGGCCTTCTGCCAGCATGCCTGGACAGCTGCCGAAACAATGCGACCCACTCAGCGCACCATTGCGTACCTGAACAACCTCAACATGCTGCACATGCTGCGATCTGACTCAGCACAGTTACACCAGTGACTGCCTCGACCCATGAAAGCTCGCCCCCAAACCAAGTGCATAAAAGGAGGCACTACTGCAAGGTTCCATGGTTCCACAACTCTGGACTCCTGCGAGCCATGCCATGATGAACAGACGGGTGATGTTGACCAAGCAACGCCTGTGCCAAGGTGAGCTGCATACGGCGTTAGGATGCAGAACCATAGATACATCAGCGGTATGTGCAGCTGCACGCGTGCACGCACACATATTCAACAGCAACTGGGTGCAAAGCGAACAGTTGCTCGGTTGCAACATGCAAACGTCACGATCACAACGATGCAGCATCTGCAAAGTGCAGCAACACAATAGTCCATCCACGATAGACCACAGCAGCCTTCCACAGACAGGGCTGGGGTACCTTGCACAGCTCAGCATACTTGAAATGTCCTCTGCTGCCTGTAGCACTGTCACCCCTGCACTCACAGCAGTGGCTACCCTCATCATGGGCCAACTCAAGCCGCCAGATGCCCAGATTCATCTGCTGCTTCGCCTTATCTGCTGCCCAGACTTATCTGCTGCCCAGACTTATCTGCTGCTCACTGAATTCAAGCAGACTCCAGCCCTGTCACACTCTTGCTCAAAATAGCTTAATCACATCGCTTTGCATCACCACATCGCGCTACGGCATGAACAGTCGCTATGACAACCTGACAGGCCTATACAGTAAGGCTCGTCAGCCTCCGACAGCTACACAGTTGCTGTGAATGCTGTGAATGCACAGACACACCCACGCTTGACTCGCACCTAGACATGTGCTAACAGTATGGCACAAGATGTGGACAGACCTCCAACATGTGTCATGATACATACACCCCTACAGTACCTAAAACACTGCCAGCCTGTTAGCAGCTGCAGCCCAACAGCAAACCCAGCAACACATACATAAAGTGCACATAACATGCTGCACTTCCCCTTGTGCATCACTGCTGCAACCAGCCGCTAGCAGCCACCCGCACTACTGCAGGGTGCCTCTCCACCCCTCACTTCTTGTTCAGCCTGCGCAGGAAGGCAGGAATCTCCACACCGCCAGTGGGCACATCAGCCCTCACACGAGACTGCGCAGCAGCAGGCCTCTCCACCACCACATTAGGCCTACTGCCAGCTGCAGCCTGCTGCTGCTGCTGCTGCTCCGCAGGCATGTGCTGCCGCACGGGCGCGTGGCCGTTCCCATTCTGCCCCGCTGCAGCTGCAGCAGGTGATGTGGCACGGGAAGATGCGGATGCTGGAGCTGCAGGTGCTGCAACAGCCTGCTGGGTGAGGTGCAGGCTCTGTGCATAGGCAGGGTCCTTTGGCCCCACGCCTGTTGCGATGAGGGTGATGCTGACTTCATCCTGCATGGATGGGTCCACCACTGCGCCGAAGATGAGGTTGGCATCAGGATCCACAAGGTCGTAGATGATCTCGGCAGCCTCGTTCACCTGCAGGAGGTTAGGAAGTTCACAGCAGGAAGTTTGTGTGGATCAGTGTGAAGTTGCGCAGATGAGGTTGGCATCTGGGTCGACCAGGTCGTAGATGATCTCGGCAGCCTCGTTCACCTGCAGGAGGTTTGATAATTCACAGCGGGAAGTTTGTATGGGTCAGTGTGAAGTTGCGCAAATGAGGTTGGCATCGGGATCCACCAGGTCGTGGATGATCTCGGCGGCCTCGTTCACCTGCAAAGTTCAGTACTGCACAGAAGGAATTATTTTTTGCTGCACGGTTCTGTGCTAGTAGAATGCTGGTTTAAGGACTTTGCGTATGCATAAACTACTAAACTACGTTTGCAAGTGCTGCTCCCGCCTGAACCACGAGAAGCTTGCAGCAGCAGATTCATATGCATGTGTAACATGCAATCACCCTGCAGCGGTGGAGTATCAGGTCCTGCAAATGCAGGGCCAAGGCCCGGCCACCAATAACCCCCCTGAACGCACCTCGAACAGGGACATGTCTGGCGGCCCCGTGATGTTCCACACAACGCATGTGGCCTGATTGAACTGCATGCATGGATGAAGTCTTTGCTCCAGCATATGCAAGTGCGTCATCGAACCGTCAACAAAATGCCCGCACCTCGAACAGGGACATGTCTGGTGGCCCCGTGATGTTCCACACGATGCCAGTAGCCAGGTTTATGAATGCATACAAACTTTTTTGCTCCAGCTTATGCAAACGAGTCCTCAAACCGTCAACAAGATGTGCGCACCTCGAAAAGGGACATGTCTGGTGGCCCTGTGGTGTTCCACACAATACATGTGGCTTGATTGAACTGCATGCATGGATGAAGTCTTTGCTCCAGCATATGCAAGTGGGTCATTGATCTGTCAGCAACATGTGCGCACCTCAAACAGGGACATGTCTGGTGGCCCCGTGATGTTCCACACGATGCCTGTGGCCTGGTTGATGCCCACCTCCAGCAGCGGGCTGGCAGTGGCGGCCAGCGCAGCCTGCACAGCCCTGCAGCCAGCACAGTGTGAGGAAGCTCAACGTATGCAGGGGGCAACTTGTAGGCAGCAAACACAGGTCAACAAGCAGGTGAGTTGAGCTCGGCGTGGCAAGGAACACCTGACTGAAGGCAAGCAAAAGACGACATACCTGAGCATGCCGCACAGTGCTGCACAAAGTGGCAACAGCCTTTTTCAATACACATGCTTCACCAGCAAGGCAGCATGTGGTGGTTGATCTCCTTGCATCACAATGCATCTGCTGATGAGTATGCTTGCATTGCATGCTCAACCACCAATCCCAAATCTGCTTCACCAGCAGCGCTCTCTACTGCCTTGCACGTGAAACTCGTCCTATCGGTTGCATTGACTCTACACAGCACTGCTGCTGCCGCTCCTGCCCACCTGTCCTGCCCGCTGGCCCTGCCCTGGCCCATGAGGCTGCTGCCTGCATTGGTCATCACCGCGCGCACATCCGCAAAGTCCACATTCACCAGGCCAGGCACCTGCAGCAAAGACATCAGATGCAGAGACCGCAGCCACATACAAGAGTCAGTCACTGGGAGCAGCAGCCGTAGGGGGCATGATGATGTGACGGGTTGAAGTACAAGTGGATACCCTCCGGCCAATGCTTCGACTGACCAACAGCTGCATCACCAACAACAGGACTCTCCAGGCCGTGACAGCCAGCTGCGGCACTAGCCGGGGACACAACAAACCATTGCATCCAGCAGCATGTACGCACCATGATGTCGCTGATGCCCCTCACGCCAGCACTACTGATCTCTGCTGCTGCTGCCGTCTTATGTTACGTCAACATGCAGCGTCGCACACACCGTGATGATGTCGCTGCTGCCCCTCACGCCAGCACTACTAATTCCTGCCGCTGCTGCTTCTGCTGCTGCCGTCTTATGTTACGTAACATATGTAACATGCAGCGCCGCACGCACCGTGATGATGTCGCTGATGCCCCTCACTCCGGCGCGCAGCACCTCATCAGCCACACGGAACGCCTCCGTCATGGGAATGTTCTGGTCCATGGCTGCGGCAGCAGCAGCAGCAGCAGCAGACGACACACAACGACCAGATTGTTGGTGAACCAGCAGCAGCACCAGCACGTAGGCATGCAGCGCACAGTCAGACCAGCTGTGCGTGGTTGCAGCTGCTCACTGACCGAGCACAGGAGAAGTGAGCTTGGCGCTGGTTCAGCTACACAGCAGGCCAGCAATCAAGGCTGCCTGCAGGACAGAACGCTGCACAGCCAGGCTCGAGCCACAGCTGCTGGTTGTTGCCATGTGCCGCCCAATCTGCTGCAAGCTCTGCTGTGCACTGTGCCACACAGCCAGGTCAATAAAAACAGACGCTCCCACTCACTTGACAGCAGCCTGTCGTTGGGGATGACAATGAGTGTGTCCACAGAGTCACGCAGCGCTGCCACTGCTGAGGTCGCCTGCAGGCACAGATGACACATGTGTTGAAGATGGAGTGCAAACGAATTCAGAACGGTATCTGCAGCGCATGTGACTGCGGCATAAGGTGCAGCATGCAAGCAGAGCAAGGGGCGGGCGCTGCTGCCTGTGCTGCCAAATGCTACCTGTGCAACGCACCAAAGGTGACATGACACACCGCAATGCATGCATCAGCACCAACAGCACTCGAAAACCAGCTGCCCACCTGGTCTTGTGCTGCCTGTGCTGCTAGATGCTGCCTGTGCAACAAGCCGCAAATAGCCCAGACACACAGCAATGCATGCAACAGCACCGGCAACAACGAGCTGCCCACCTGGTTCTTGCGCTGCCTGCCCTCGAAGGTGAAGGGCAGCGTCACAATGCCCACTGTCAGGATGCCCAGCTCACGCGCAGCAGCAGCCACCACGGGCGCTGCGCCGCTGCCGGTGCCGCCACCCATGCCAGCCTGCGGCAACAGCAGCAGCACTGGTGGTAAAAGAACTTCTGCGAGACAGCACATCCCAAACAGTGCCCTACAAGTGCAACCTACCATGGAAGTGCAAGCATAGGTCGCAGAACATCATGCAGTTGATGACCCAATGCATGTACGCAACGGAGACCAGTCAAGGCACATAAGCGAACGAAAGCGCCCACACATGAAGGCCACACCTCGCTGCTGCTGTACGAGCCGTTGCTGCTGCACTTGCTGCTGCGGCTGTTCCTGCAGCACTCACCGTGACGAAGACCATGTCTGCACCCTGCAGCACCCTGAGCACCTCCTCCCTGCTCTCCTGCGCAGCTTGCTGCAAATGCAACAAGTGCAAAGAAAACCAAAGCACGGGAGAGCTTAGCTTGCTGAACCTGCCGTAGCACTGGGCATCTTGGCTGCAAGGGAGATTGATGCGTTGTTTGACAGCAGACATGGCCGCTTGCCTGCCTGCATGAAAGGCCTGCTGCCTGCTGCGTCAAGTACACCGTAGTGCATGGATGGGCTGCACACTGCATACAACAGGGAGCCCTTGGCGTATACGTTTACAGTGTATGCATGCGCGCAAACCCATGCTTAATGCGCACGCAGCGACACTACGCATTGCGCAGGTTGCCGGTGGGTTCCGCAGACAGGCATGCATGTATTTCAAATGCACAAATGCCGAAGCAGTCAACTTCCAAGGCAGCCCACATCTAGTGGACACGCACCAGTCCCACGCCTGGGTTGCCGCCAGCACCCAGACCACGAGTAAGCTTGCCTCCAATCTGCAGCTTTGACTTCTCTGGCAGAGGGCTGGATGTCAGCGCCTGCAGCAGTGGCAGTAGCGCTGCAGTCAAACATTGGCACTGACAGCCATGCTGCCAGCGTGCACGTCTGGCTGTTTCAAGCAGGCGTTGCTGCGTAGATACAGACGTTTGTTAGCATTGCTACTGCTCCCTCACCTGTGCATCTGTGTTCATGACCATGAGCTCCACTCCCTGCAGCTGGCTAGACAGCATACGATTCACGGCGTTGCTGCCACCTCCACCAACACCAACGACCTTGATCTGGGCTGCTGAAAAGTTGTTTGCTGCTTGTGCCTTGACAGAGCGACGCTCGGGACGCTGGGGAGGAAGCCACAGCCCGCTGCCCGCATTTTGCTGCACCTCTGCGCGCAGGCTGTGCATATCTTTCCTGCTGGTACGCCTGTGAACCATCCTGGTCGATCGTGGACCAGCAGCAAGCCCAGCAAAGCTGGGCGCCATGGGAGTTGCAACACGGTGCGAACTGGCTAGCGCCTGCATGCTGCCCAGCATCATTTGATCGAACGTGTATGTCTTTCAGGTAGTGATCAAGGTCGCCAGAACCAGCTGAGATCCTGTTTTGCACTTGGTTGTTTGAACTGTGACTTGCGCGACTTGTGACGCAACGCCCGACCAGCAGTAAGCAATAATCTTGAACCACACCAAACGATGTGTTTTGCGTCGGGTGCGTGAAAGTGCTACATGCAAACCTTGATGCCATCATTCAAACGAACAGCCGGTGTTTAGGGCCTTGGGGTGCAATCCATAATCGAAGGCGCTGAAAGTCTTTATACTGCTGTTACACGATGGAGGATGTACCTGCTGTCCTGAGCATCCAGGGCGGGCAGGTCTTGAAACATCACTGGCTGTTCAGCACTACTGCTCCTTGCCTCTGCTGCTCCACACCAGCTGCTGGGCTGCATGGGCAACTCTTGTGCCAGCAGCCTGTGCTCTCTCGCCAAGTCTTCAAACAGCTGAAGTGTGCTGGCCTGTCGCCTGGTTGTGGACAGGTAAGCAGCGCTACGCCTTCGCCTGGCCAGCACTGTATCAGAAATTGCAGCTGCACCTGCACTGCTGCCTGCAGCTGCACCTGGCGCGTTGTGTGCACCCAGCAGCTGCGTCAGCAGCCGCACTACGCTGGGCACTGCTGCTGGGTCATACAGTATATCGCTGCCAAGAATAACGTCTGCACACAGCCCTGGCACATCTGCGCTCCAGTCTAAAGGGCACGCCAGCAGCTCAGGCTCCTGCAAGCAGAAACAGCAGCAGCCACCAGCCAGTGCTCAACAAGATCACTGTATTATTCTGCTTGTGCATACTCATGGCACACCTGCATGTATAGCACGATCAGGCTTGCAGGCTTGCAAGCCACCGCGCCTTGCTGGTATGTCACAATGACCACGCGACTGCCGCGTGCCAACAGCTCTGCTGTGACCCCAACTGCATCCCGATGCAACAGCATGCACAGCTGCAGCACTTGCACAGCACCACAACCGCAGGTGTGTACAGCAGCAGGGGCAGCAACCCGCTCAACCGACCTGGCTGTTTTGCTCTACAACACCTTCCTGCTGCTGCTGCTGCTGCTGCTGCTGCTGCTGCTGCTGCTGCTGCGCCAGCAGCTGCGTGCCCTGCTGCCAGCTGCCCAGCAGCCTCACGCAGTGCCCATTCAGCGCCATGTTGCTGCTGCAGTTGACCAGCGTGCGCGGGTCCCCATCGGTCAGCAGCAGGCAGGCGGGCTGCAGCCGGGCCGTACAGGCAGCCACCAGGCCAGGCCCGCAGCCCAGCTCAATGACCGTCTTGCCTGCAGGCCGTGACAGTGCAGTGCAGCGTACATGTACCGGTGCATATTATTGCAGTGCAGCAGCAGGGCCCGCAGCCCAGCTCAAGGACACTCTTGCCTGCAGGCAGGCCAACCCAGCGCAAAGTTACTGTTGGCAATGTTTGAGGTATGCAGCACTGTGCAGCAGCAGGCCAGGCCCGCAGCCCAGCTCAAGGACAGTCCTGCCTGCAGGCATGCAGCCACAGTGCAAGACGTTTTCGGGGCAGCGATTCATACGGCGACACAGGGCAGTGCGGCAGCAGGCGCGCAGCGCAGCACAATCAGAGTCATGCCCGTATGCAGGCAACTGCTGTGCAAACACACCCACTCCTACACACACGCACGCACGCTCGTCCGCGCTCTTACACGCACACCTGCAATAATGCCTTGGTGGTTGAGCAGCCACTCCGCCAGCAGGAAGCCAGCGTCCCACATGTGGCAGCCCGTGCCTCCCTCAAACAGGTTGGCGCTCATGTGCACAGACACCAGGCCAGCGCAGTGCCGCTGCTGCACATGTGAGCAGCCGTTGCCTTGCTGCTGCTGCTGCTGCTGCTGCTTATCCTGCACGTGCTGGCAGTGCTGCTGCTCAGGCGGACTGCCATTCTCTTGCTGCTGTTGCTGTTGCCGGTGGTGCTGAGGTGAGCTGCCGTTGGCCTGCTGCCGGTGCTGCTGCGTGCTCTGCTGGCTGCAGTCCTCCAGCTGCAGCTGCCCTGCTGCCAGCAGCAGCTCTGACATCAGCTGCTGCCTGGCCTGCAGCTGCTGCAGCTGCGCCAGTGGCATACCAAGCCCGCTGCACCCCTCTGCATCTTCATCCTGCTGCTGCTGATGATGATGATGATGGATGTGGTGGTGCTGCTGCTCTGTGAGTTGTGACGGCTGGCAGGCAGCCCGGCAGTTTGCAACCTGCTGCTGCTGCAGCTGCTGAAGCTGGTGCCAGCTGGGGCTGCTGCTGTAGTAGAACGTCTTGTAGCGCCACGGCACTGCATCGTCATCCTGCGCCCACAGCAGCGGCAGCAGCAGCAGCAGCAGCCGGCACGATACTGTATCACGATTAGTTTGCTCAAAGCAGGACGATGCAGGAGTGCTGGAAGGTACTCTCCGCTGCTGCATGGAGCTGCTGTTCACCAAGCAACAGCAAAAAGCATCATGCGTGCAGTCACCAGCTGCACTGCAGCTACTGATGCGTGCCTGTGTTGCGCCACACTTTTGTGCATGCACTGCTGCCTGAGCAAGTGCTGCGCCATGCCTCAGTTGCACTGCCACTAGCTGCTGCCCTGCCATTCTGATTGTACTCGCATTATTTAGAAGTCCACAGGGGACCTCACCCGTCTGGGGAGGCAGTGACAGGCTCATTTGGCAGAGAAGCAAACAACCAAAGAAAACCATGCATCGCTGGTCCTATAAGAGGGACATTACCACCAGATCTCACCTCTGCCACCAGCAGCAGCGCAGTGTACAGCTGCAGCAGGGCCTCCCCCAGCTCCTGCCCTGACCCCTCTGCTGCTGCAATGAGCTGCTTGGCCAGGCGTGTGATGTATTGTGCATTGGGTGGCAGAACGCGGCTCAAGGGGCTGGCCAGTGCTGCCAGCAGCAGCGACTGGGAATGTGGGCCCAGTTTGGGGTGATCGTCACTGCTGCTGCTGCTGTGGTTGCTGCTGCTGCTGCAGGCGAGCAGTGCCTCCAGGACCTGTTTTGTGCGTGTAATTGGCAGCATGGTCACATCATTGCTGGTGCTGATGGGCCGGAAAGTTGGTTCACCACGTTGCTGTGCTGGTAGATCGTATGCAGGGACACAGCTGTGTGTTGCTGGGCAGCTGGCACATGCAAGTACATATGATCAAGTGCGCAGATCAGGAGGGTTGCTGCGCTGTCTTACTCATAACCAAGCAGCTGCAAGTAACGCGTCAACAGGCGACGTGGCTCATGCAATAGCTGATTTCAGATGCTGAATTTCTGTGAGGCCCACCTGCTTGCCTGGCTGTTGCTGCCACAGGCGCAGTTGCAGGGACAGCTGTGCATCCATATGGTGCAACTTGTGTGTACGTGGAACCTACAAATGTATAAGCCTTGTTGACGATCTACTTCTATTGCTGCGGCTGGCAGCACGCTTCTGCTGTTGCTGCTGCTGCTGCTGCTGCTGGTTATGGGCACTGACAGCAGGCTTGAGTACTCTCCAGAACAGCAGTGCCTGGAACTTCCATGTGCACTGCCTCGGCTTCCGCAACTTTGTTCATCAAGTCGTGACCTGCTCAGAACTCAGAACTACGACCAGGTCCAGCCACAGCAAGACCCTAGTGACACTGTCAATGACAGTCAGCATGACTACAGCATGGCCAGTACGACCGTGGCAGCAGTCTGTGCAACACCAAAGCTTTAGGAAATGCCTTGGTTTCGAAGTGCGTTTCGGATCACCCCAGCAGACATACAGATCGGACAGCCAACAATTGCTGCGCCCTATCTCCTCTGGCTCGCTGTTCGCACTGTACTCGCATGATCAAGGCCCATACGATGCATTAATACAACCATTAATAGCTGTTAAGTTACTTGATTAATTTGGAGTGCAAAGATGAGCACGGAAAACCCAGTTGTGATAGACCTAGGCAGTGAGAGCATAAAAGCTGGCTATGCCTCTCAAGTGCCTAGTGAGCATGAGCCACGCATGGTCACGCCCTCTTTAGTAACAGTCAACAGCAGAGGCGCTCGCACGGACGCGTTGACTCAACAGCAGCAGCAGCACAGGGTCATAGACAGGGGCGCTGTAGCAAACTGGGATCACCTTGAGTCCATGCTGCACTATCTGTTCTACGAGCAGCTAGGCTGGGTGATTGGAGAGGAAGGCAGTGTGCTGTTTGTAGAGCCTATGTTTGTGGGCAAGTCGGAGCGGGAGCAGCTTGTGCAGCTGCTGTTTGAGCGGTTCAACGTCATGGGCCTCTTTGTGCATGATGCAGCAGTACTGTCTCAATTTGCAGCAGGCAAGCTGTCCGGCTGTACTATTGACATAGGCCACGGCAAGATAGATGTAGCAACAGTGTCTGAAGGCACTACCAACGCACCAGGAGCAGTACGACTAAGCTTTGCAGGAGAACAGCTGACACAGTACCTGGGGCAGTTGCTGCAGCAGCAGCAGCAGCAGCAGCAGCCGCTGCAGCTGCAGCAGCTGAGCGCCCTGAAAGTGCAATGCTGCAGGGCAGCAGAATCTGCAGATGTGTATCGGCAGCTGATGGATCCTCTGCAGCAGGCTAACGGCAGCAGCTCAGCAGCAGCAGCAGCAGCAGCAGCAGCAGGACCCTCGCAAGGGCCCGAAGGCGGCACAACACAGCAGCAGCAGCAGCAGCAGCAGCAGCAGCAGCCGGGGGTGCCAGAGGAGTTCACACTGCCTGATGGCTCGAAGTTCACAGTGACAACGGAGGGCTACCAACTAGCAGAGGCGCTGTTTGACCCAACCCTGCTGGGCCACCACACTCCAGGTACAGTGGCAAGACTTGGCTGCTGGCAAGCGGCCACTTAAATACAATGCAAGTCACTGCACATAGCAGCAGCAGCTCAGCATTGATGCCGGCTTTCAGGTGACAGAGGTGCTGCTTGACTAATTCTGCTGGGGCACCACACTCCAGGCGAGTGACATGTGGCTGCTGGCAGGTCATTACAGAGGTATTTATCGCCTTTGTTGAACAACAGCAGCAGCAGAAACAGCAGCAGCAGCAGCAGAAACAGCAGCAGCTAAGCAGTTCTGCCAGCTAGCTGCTAGCCCTTGTGTAAGCCAGCAGCTGCGCACTTCTGCCAGCTAGCAGCTGTTGCGGCGTTGTTGGTGCCATCATGATGATTGCACTTTCTGCTGCACGCAGGCCTGGTGGACTGCATTGTACAAAGTCTGACCGACCACGCGGACCCTTGCTTAAGCGCAGCATCTGTCATGCGTCACATACCATCCTTCCTGTGTTGCTTCATCATTGATTTCTGCCCTGCACAGGCCTTGTCGACTGCATGGTGCAGAGCTTTACTGACCACCCACATCCCTCGCTCAAGCAGCCATCAATCACGTCTCACATATCATCATCCTAGTCACTTTCTGCTGCTGTGTGCAGGCCTGGTCGACTGCGTTGTGCAGAGCCTGACTGACCACCCGCATCCCTCGCTCAAGCTCAGCATTGGTCATGCCCCATGTCCCCAAAATTTGTTGCTTTCTGCTGTTGCGCACAGGCCTGGTGGATTGCATCGTGCAGAGCCTGACCGACCACCCGGACCCCTCGCTCAAGCGCAGCATCGTGGAGAGCGTGCTCATCTGCGGAGGCGGCGGCTGCATCCCGGGCCTAGGGGAGCGCGTGCTGCAGGTGCGGCAGTTGCTGCTGATGATGAAGCTTTTGTTGCTGCATTGTTATTTGTGATGATGGCGGCTGCATCCCCGGGCTGGGCGAGCGCGTGCTGCAGGTGAGGCTGCTGATTATGATGGTGGTGATGGTGACTCGTACATATTGCTTCAGTGTTATTTGTGATGTGGTGGCTGCTTCCCTGGGCTGGGCGAGCGCGTGCTGCAGGTGCGGCTGATGATGACGATGATGATAGTTGAATGTGCTGTGTCACCTCACTGTGCTTTATGGTGGCAGCAGCTGCATCCCGGGCCTAGGGGAGCGCGTGCTGCAGGTGCGGCTGCTGCTGATGGTTGTGATGTGATGTTAGTTGAAGATGTCAATGCACTAATGTGATTTAAGGAGGCGGCGGCTGCATCCCCGGCCTGGGCGAGCGCGTGCTGCAGGTGCGGCTGCTGATTATGATGGTGAATCATACACATTGCTTCACTGATGTTTGTGATGTGGCTGCTGCTGTATCCCATGTCTTGGGGAGGGAGTGCAGGTGGCGCTACTGCTGCTGCTGTTGCTGCTGTTGTTGTGCACTGGATGCACCACGTCAGTACCTGCGTTCTTGAATACTCTCCTGTGTGCTTTGGTGTTGGTCATCCTGTTTGTCTCTGCTCCCAAGCATTGCTAGGAGAGCAGAAACACGCAGTGTGTGGCATTGCTGTGCTTGCATGCTGTCTGTGTGGATATGCCTTCCTTGAAACCACATGATATACATACACGTAGGTGTTGCACCTCCCAACCGCACACTTGCAAGACATGCGTGGCCAGCTGTCCAACAACCAGCTGCCCAACAGCCTGGTGCCTGCGCTGTGCCAGCTGCTCAAATACATTGCGGCAGCCTTGTCCCACCACTTGTTGTTATTGCATGGCTAACAATCTACCTTCCTGTCACATTTCTCGCTCGCATGCTTGCAGGACGTGCGCGGCCAGCTGCCCAACACCCTGGTGCCTGCGCTGTGCCATCTGCCCCTTCTCAACTCCGCATTTCTGCAAATCGCGGCATATTCAAACGCATATATAATACTGTATATCGCTATTGCATCTCTCTCTTGCACAGCTGCAGGACATGCGCGGCCAGCTGCCCAACAGCCTGGTGCCTGCGCTGTGCCAGCTGCCGGAGTACATGGCGGTGCAGTCTTGTCCCACCACCTCTTGATCTTGCATGGCCAACAATCTATCTGCATGTCACATCTCTTGCTCGCATGCTTGCAGGACATGCGCGGCCAGCTGCCCAACAGCCTGGTGCCACGTCAGCCTGCATACTTACGTACTTCTTTGTTTGCAACGGTTTGCACAACAACCGCTGCAGGACATGCTCGGCCAGCTGCCCAACTACCTGCTGCTACTTCTGCCTTTACCACTTACATACTTCTTTGCTGCGACTGTATGTTTAACGACCCCTGCAGGACATGCGCGGCCAACTGCCCAACAGCCTGGTGCCCGCGCTGTGCCAGCTTCCGGAGTACATGGCGGTGCAGTCGCAGCAGTACATCCCGTGGATTGGCGGCGCAGTGATGGCCAAGCTGGTGGCGCACCAGGGGCACTTCATGATCAAAGCGGAGTACGAAGAAGTGGGGCCCAGCGCAGTGCACCGCAAGTGCGCGTAGCGTAGCCTAGGCCTGGCATTGCCACTTTGGCTCTTGATCAGCAGTGTGAAGGATTGTGTTGCATTGAGAATCCAGTCTGTGCTGGGCAGCTGCAGTGTGGTGATGGCCAAGCTGGTGGCGCACCAGGGCCACTTCATGATAAAAACGGAGTATGAAGAAGTGGGGCCTAGCGCACTGCACCGCAAGTGCGCTTAGATTAGGGCACAGAGGTTCAGCAGTTGCAAGCCTTGTGGAGTGGCGCCGAGCACAGTGCACCAGAAGTATGCACCACAAGTGTGGCCCAGCATCGCCCGGTGTGGCTGCTTGTCTGCAGTGAGAGAGTTAATGGTGTGGCGTCCATTTGTGTATTGGCGGCGCAGTGATGGCCAAGCTGGTGGCGCACCAGGGGCACTTCATGATCAAAGCAGAGTATGAAGAAGTGGGGCCCAGCGCAGTGCACCGCAAGTGTGTTTAGTGTGTGTCCTGGTGCGGCCGTTGCTGCTACGATCTAGGACTGTTGCAAGATTAGGGGGCCAGGGTATCCCCATGAAAGTGGGGCCAGCGCGGTGCGCGCTTTGTGAGCGCAGCGCGGCGCCTTGTGTGTGCCGTTTCGGCGCTGAAGCTCGTCGATTTTTTAACTTTCATTGGTGGATCCAGTTCAAATCAAAGTGCAACTTACAGCTGTCTACGACCCACAGCATGCCACCGTAACACGTGTTCCCTGTGCACGAGTTGCGCCGTACTGCGCCTTCTTACTGTATACCGTTGACTTGGCAGGTGCTCCACGATTCCTGCCAAAAGCCGCCGCTGGCACAGCGTAGAATCCTTGGCACAGAGGAAGCCGTGACCACTACGATGTTGATCCATTTGCTTTGCAAGCTTATAACCTCTGCAAATTCCATGTTTACAATGTACCGGCCGATCTTGTACCAGGCTTGCAGCCATGGGGCACTCACACCTTTCACAGCGCCCATTGGCCAAGACTGTGCCGCTGCGTCACTGACGCTGAGCAACTTGCCAACACGTGTGTTACACTGTGACACCTAAGTCGACTACCAGCATGCAGTGCACATCCTATGCAACCTACCCGCGCAAGTACTAGTCTAGCACAATTGCAAGCAGTGACAAGCGCCCAACAGGGGCCTCTATACCATCCTGATGAAGACCTCACACTTGTCACTGGGCCAAATTCTTATCCACACTATCACCCGCAACTGCGCTTTGCCACTACCAGCTACTACATGTGCTACAAAGACCGTAGCACGGCACTGCACCCCATCATGCTAGGATCCACCCGATTAGGCTGCCGTCGGAGCAGCAGCTGCTGCTTGCTCAGCTGCTGGGGCAGCAGCTGCTGCTGCCTCAGCTGCTGCTAGCTCAGCTGCTGCTGCTGCCGCTGCTTGTGCTGCAGCTTCTGCTGCTGGGTCATAGGGTGGCAGCATGCCGGGCGTGCTCACAATTTGGTCCACTGCGCTGAAGGTTCTGCTGAAACCGGTGAAGCGCCTGGGGGCTGGAGCGGGCATAGGAACAGGCTCGGGCAATGCTGCTGCTGCAACAGGCTCAGCTGGCACAGGCTCTGCTGCTGCTGGCTGTGCTGCTGCAGGCTCTGCTGCTGGTGCAGTTGCCGCTGCTGCTGGTGTTGAGGGTGCAGGCTCCGCTGGCACCGGCTGAGCGGGTGCTGGTGCTGCTGCTGCGGCGGCGGGCTCAAGGGTCTGCTGCTCCACTGGTGCAGCAGCAGCAGGCACAGGAGCCTGCTCAGCTGGCTGTGCAGCAGCTGCAGGAACAGCCTCTGCAAGAGGGGCTGCTGCTGTTACCTCTGGCATCAGGGTGCCAGACTCCGGCTTGTCTGTTGGAGCTGCTGCTGCTGCTGCTGCTGCTGCATCTGGCACTGGTGCTGCAGCAGGGTCGCTGTAAGCAGCAGCCACAGGGGCGTCACTGCTTGCAGGGGCGTCACTGCTGCTGGTGCTGCTGCTGGTGGTAATGTTGGCCTTATTCAGATTGGGGATTATGGTTTTGAGGTTGCCGAGGAACTCCTTCCAGTTCTCAAGAGCCTCTGCTTGTGTCTTACTAGCATCGCTGCTGCTGCTGCTGCTGCTGCTGTCGCTGCTGCCATCGCTGCTGCTGCTACTGGGTGGGGTGCTGGGGTTGGGCTCTGAGACAGATGCAGCTGACACTGGTGTGCTGACGGCAGGCACAGCTGCACTGCTGCTGCTCCTGCTTGCATCGGCGGCCTTGGAAGTGAATGAACTCAACAGCTTGCCAAAGTCTGGAAGCTTGATCTTAGGAGCTGCTGGGCTGCTGCTAGGTGTGTCGCTGCTGCTGCTGCTGCTGCTGTCGGGGGCGGCTGCTCCGTCGACTGCCTTATTCACCTCAGCAGTTGCATTGTTGGCCTTGGCTGCCAGGGACCCCAGCAGCTGCCCCAGATCTGGCAGCTTGATCTGAATGGATTCGTCACTGCTGTTAGATCCATGTGTGAGGAAGCTTGGCAGCTGGATGCTTGGCATCTCAGGCATCTTAAACATCTCAGTGAAACTGGGGAACAGCTCAGTGGTGCGAGTGGCATTGAGTGCCTCCGAGAGGTTGACCTTAGGCAGCACTTGGCTGATTGCCAGCAGCACGTCATTCTTGGTCAAATTGCCGATGCTGGTGGCTGTTAGGTTGACCAGCATGTGCGCGGGCGTTTCGAGCATGCCGGGGTTGCCTGCGCAGTCGCAGATCGTCCAGAGTTTGCCCATATAGACGCCGCTGATGCCGGCAGGGTTGCCCTGCTCGTCCAAGGTTGTGTCAGAAGGAGTTGCGTCCAGGCAGGGCGCGCCGATGTACTTCTGAGATGCCGGGTTGAGCGTCGACTTATCGCCGAACGCCACGACAGTTCCAACGCAGTTCCCGCCAAAAGCATCGGTGGTACAGCCCGGCACTGCGAGCTTGCACGCCAGGCCGGCGCACAAGTTGCTGCCTCCAAAACCAAACCCGGCGTTGGTTCCGTAGCAGATCATGTTGGCGACGTCCCGGCCCACTCCAGAGATGGCACAGCTGCTGCTCGCGCACTTGCCGCTGCTGAAGCAGCACCCGCCCTTGCAGGACGGCCGGCCGAATGGTGCGTTCCACACGCAGTAGCTGAAGGAGTTCATCGATGCCTTTTCGTTGCACATCTCCGGCTTCGGGGCACATACGGAAGGGTCGTCGTTGACTGCGTTGACTGCTGCTCGGCCCGGCTGGTCAACGGTCAAACTGCCGGTCTCCATCATGAGCAGCTCTGCTGTGCTGGGGCACTGCGAGGTGCCCCACACAAACTGCAGCTGCTGCAGCGGGCCTGGCTTGCCATCTGTTTGCAGCAGCGCAGTCAGGAGCGAGACAGCACACGGGAGTGAGCATCTCCCTCCTGCCTGTTGCAGCTACAGAGTGCTGATGTTGACAGCTGGCGCCGCTTCAACCCCCAAGGTTATGCACCGTCGATTACTGCGCTGCATGCAGTAGTCTTGGTATACACTCATGACATGAACTGCCAGCCCTGGCATCGTCAATGAGCAATGAGCTGCTGCAGCACCACCTTCAAGGTGTGAGGCCTCTGCCAGCATGCATGTTCCAATGAAGCTTGCAGGGCAATTGCTGTCTCTCACACAGAACTACTGATAAACACAGCTGCCTGCTCATCTGCTGTGCTCTGGAAGCCCCTGAGAGCCACCAGGTGCCCGCCAGTCAACTGCTGGCACACATGGATCCGAAAACCATGACAACCGACTGGGAAGTGCAGGGGCTGGGTACTAGTGCCCTTCCACGCACCTGCTGTGCTTTGGAAGCCCCTCAGAGCCAGGAGATGCTGGCAGGCAAAGATCTCACGGACAGAATACCTAATACAATACACCTGCCTGCTCACCTGCTGTGCTTTGGAAGCCCCTGAGAGCCACCAGGTGCCCGCCAGTCTTGTTGGCTGCCGACTGCGCCATGCTACCAGGGGCACTGGCACTGCCCACTGAGATGGAGCGGCCTGTGTTGGTGCTGAGCTTCAGGTAGCCAATGCACCTGCGGCAGGCAGCAGATGAGAGGTGCTACTCAGCATGGTACGTTACACAGAAGCACAGTGCTTTTGATTTTAGGAGCGGCCAGTGTTGGTGACCAGCTCGAGGTAGTCAATGCGCCTGCAGGAATAACAAGCAATGCCTGTTAGAACAGGGGTAGAGAGAACCAGACCCGCATGCTGTCGTTATTGAATGAGGCAAACATAAGCATGTGACTGACCTTGCTGCTTGTAGCTAGCTTGTGTCTGTGACGTGGACTCAAACTTTTTGTGCCTTCAACACAGCCATCAGCACGAGACACATCAAGGCAGTGCATGATCTGCAAGCACCACTCCACAGCACAGCTGAACTGCATTCACCAGCAACTCACTGCTTTGCCTTGAACTCTGCCTTTGTCACGTGCTCCCCATCTTTCAGCTTGAGAGCCACTTCTGTCGTGTTTGCCGAGCTTCCAATCATGCCTGGCGTTGGCAGCGGCCCAAATGCTGCCTTTGCTCCACGCACACAGCCAGACGCCTTGTTGAAATAAAGTGAGATCTGCTTGATATGGCCATTCTTTGCGAGGGGTGCATAGTCAACAAACTTTGCTCCCGCCTTTTTGAGGCCCAGGAATTGTGAGTACCCGGCTATGTCTGATATGCAGCCAGCCCGTGCTGATTCTGCAGCTGCAGGCGGAACAGCAGACAGCATTGGTCAGTCACACAGCATGATTTGTGGCACATCTGCCAACTTTGTGTCAAATGTGTGTTTTACTCACAGCAACAAGCCAGTGGTCACGCACTGTTGCTGCTGCTGCTGCTGCTGCTGCTGCTGCTGCTGCTGCTGCTGCTGCTGGTAGTCCTGCCACTGCTGCTGCGGCAGTAGGAATCTCACACCAGCGCTCAGCACATGCAGGGTGCGTGCTGAGTAATAAATGTCCGTAATAAAAAAACCTACCTGCTGCTCCTGCGTAAAGGCAAAGCAACGCAGCTGCCAGGCACCAGCAGCGCCGCGCCATCGTGGTCACCACCTTCTGCGCTCCGTCACCAGCACGATGAGTAAAAACACTTTATTTTTGTCCAAGTCTGATTTTGGTATATAATGATGCTGAATGGTTTGCCTGCGTGCGCGCGAAAGTCACCCAGCAGTACAGAGCTACTGCAACCTCGACAGCAACAAGTGTATCCGAGGATTTACTTTGTTTACTAGGCAGAATGAATATATCAACGTATACTACAGTTGCCATCTGGGAGCGATGCTGCCACCAGCCAGGGCGGGAAAGAACATACCACCATCTTCGCGGTCACTCAACGCAAGAACGCCCTGAGGCTCAAACACCGCAATTGTCGTCACAAGCAATGTTTATCAAGTGAAGAGGTGGATGGGTACATTCTGGGACGCGCTGCGCCTGGTGTGGGTGATCCAGCACTTGAGTAGGAAGTCCCTAGTCCCTGCAGCTGCAGCAGGTGCTGCTGGTCCCAGCTTCAAGTGCGGCTAGCCCTCCACTCCACTGCTAGATCGCAGTCAAAAACTGCGATGCCCGTATTCAAGCGATGCCCGTGGAAGGATGCGTCTAGCTCATCGAACCGGACCAGCCAACATGTTTTGGTTGTGCTCAGCGGCGCGTGTGCCACATAGCTGGAAGGGGTCTGCTCACAGCGTCAAGAACCCGCAGACTTCACACCAGAGCTCGGCAAGCAATCGGCACAATCCATGTTACTTGACAGAACAATGCGACAGTCTGCTGGGTGCACCCAGCAGAAGTACTGTACCTTCCAGTTGAACAGCACCTGACTAGCACCAACCAGCCGACCACTGCTCACAGCTCAGTACCACGATTTGTGTGTTACACAACGGGAACACAGCCCGTTTTCGAGCCAATGACAGGCTCATTGGGGTTCATGACAGGCTCATTGAGCAACCACTCTACCAATGATATGGCACACGAGCTGCGTTGCTCACTGTGCACGACATGCAGGCATGCGCTGACACAGCATGCACCCCACACCACCTCTACCAGTGATGTCGGCAAGTCTGCGTAGATACACGCCAGATCAACAAGATGATAAGTCAAGGCATGCGCGCCGTTGACAATTTCAAACACACAAAAAGCATGCAGGTCCAGCGCGATACGCCATGAACCCAGTCAATTCAGGATGGCATTTGGCGATCAATAGCCACAAGCAGCACAATACCAGACCCCAGACAAAGTCGCTCTAGCGTGCTGACTGGGCACTGCAGTGCAGACAATAACTCAGGACTCGAAAAGATAAAGTTGTGCAGCTCAGCTGCCAACCAGAAACTGCCTATCGCATTCCTCGTGGAACATAAGGGCAAAAGTTGTAAGCACAGCATGCACTGCGTGAGGTGAGCAACAGCCATGCTGTGGACGCTGAACAGGCAGGCAGGTGCTGCAGACACGCTGCCAGCCCTGCTGTGTGCTGCTCCACCATGCTAGCTACTATCAACCCCTATGCACATTTGGCGTGACCAGCATGATAAACGCGATGATGTCAGCAGTAGAACAGCTGAACACAGCTGAAAAGACAGTCCAAGCACATCCCAAGTTGCCTTGCACACAGAGCAGGCGCAACTGCCGTTGCAGATCGTACTGCCAACTAGTCAAACACCAGGCCAGGCTGCCGCTGCTGCTGCTGACTGTTATGTGACTGTTATGTGACATCTCCAAAAGTCAGGACCTCCAGTCCCACCCTGACCACTCCATTCCCACCAGCAGAAACAAAACACCTCGCAGCAACAGCTACTGCAGGTCGTTGTATTGTAGCAAAGTTGATTGCAGGGCATGTCAGTGAAAATGCTCAGCGCTGCAGCTGCTGCAGCCGGGTGCTTCCGTCTGCGGTGATGAGGCAGCGTTGTCAGCCAGCCACCATACTGCAAACATTCCGCTGTGCTGCTGGAAAGCACAGCTGCATTTACTATACATCCCGCATCAATGGCTCGAGGCCCGCCACATCAAGCCACATCTCCTTCTTTGCGCCACACCATACTCATTGCTGCTGAGTTGTACATCCAAAAGCAGTGCCACAACTAGCCACCGCCGACTGCACCACAATCTGTCATTTGAAAACTTCATGCATGTTATAACTGTCATAACAGCTGTTATAACAGCTGTCACAGCTGCCCGCGCATCCAGCTCTTGATGGCCAGGCACTTGGTGCCACTTCCCACCGGGAACTCCACCACACTCGTCCACTTGTCACAAATCGCCTTGAACTCCGTCTTATCTCGCTCTGTATTGATCCGATCCTTAAACACCGACACGATCTGCCGAATCGCCAGCGGCGCCGCCTGCTGCTCCAGCATCCCCACAAGCTCAGCTTCCCATGCAGCCACTTTAGCAAAGAATGCGCGGTCGCCGTGCTGCTGCTGCTGCTGCTGCGCCTCGCGTGCCGCTTGCAGATGTGCCAGCATGGCTGCCTGCTGCTGCTGCTGCAGTGGGCTGGCAGGGTCTTCCTCGGGGTACTCCTCGGGAATGACGGGGGCCAGCACCTGCAGCAGCAGCAGCAGCAGCGGCAGCAGCAGCAGGGAAAACAGGTTAGCATTGAACCACACTCAAAGAGGTATTTTGACTTTCAGGGTACTCCTCGTAGTGACCGGGGCCAGCATCTGCAGCAGCAGCAGCAGCAGCAGCAGCAGCAGCAGCAGCAGCAGCAGCAACATCTCTGCGTACTTCCCGATGGTGTTGGCGGGCGCAAGCAGCTGGCTGCATCCACGATGCAGAACAGCAACAGTCTCAAGACCAAGCTGTCGATCACAGGTTTAGCTGAAAGGTGCAGCATGTCCTGTCCACACGCTGCACCTGTCAGCTAAACCAGCCAGTCGACAGCACAAACACCTTGCAAGCGGCCCACCTCACATGCAACTACAGAGGGACTAGCACCATTGGAACCAACCACAGCAGCAACGACACGCTGCACCTACCAGCTAAAACAGCCGATCGACAGCAAAAACACCTTGCAAGCGGCCCACCTCACATGCAACAACAGAGGGTATTTAATTTTTTTCCTTTTATTTTTTCATTTAAATTTGATATACGTCATAAAATATAAAAAACCTACTAGGACCATCAAAACCAACCACAGTAGCAGCAGCTCACCTGGATGTCCAACTGCAGCGAGTCCTGCCTAGCCACGCCCTTGGCAGCAGCAGCAGCAGCAGCCACCTTGGGCCAACTGAAGCTGCCCTCATGGAATAAGCCACCCGCTGAACCCTCAACCCCAGCAGCAGCAGCAGCTACAGCCTCAGCAGCAGCAGCAGCACCGGGCCAGCCAGCAAAGCTGCCAGCTGATTCCAACCCAGCAGCACTGACTGCCCTGCCGCTGCTGCTGCCACCTTGCTGCTGCTGCTGCTGACCTGGCGCTGCTGCTGCTGCTGCTGGGTTGACCAGTGGCAGCTGAAACACCAGGCTACCCTGCCGCCCCAAGCTCCCTACACTGGCAGTGCTGCCGCTGCGCAGCAGGCTGTTTGCAGCCGCTGCTGCTGCTGCCGCTGCTGCGCGCGGACTCCCGCCAGCAGCTTGGTTCTCCGCTACTGCTGCTGCCACTGCTGCTGCTATCGCACTATTCGGCAGCCAGCCTTCTAAGCTCGCTGCGCTGCTCATCGCTGCCCTGCACGCCAAAATGTTATCAACCGACAAACTCGGCTCCTTGAAAACTGGATCTAACCCACACGCCGGCCCTGCTGCTGCTTCATCTAGGCTGCTGCGGCGTGGCGAGCCGCCAGACACTACAGCAGCAGCAGCAGCAGCAGCAGTGGGGGAGCCGTTGCTGGATGATGGGGAGTCTCCTCTGGGCAGCAGCCGCCTGGCACCAGGTGCACCGCTTGGCGGCGGCATGCGGCTGCTGCTGCCGCTGCGGCCCAGGCCTGATGGCGGCAGCAGCAGCCGCTGCTGCTGCTGCTGCTGCTGCTGCTGCTGCTGCTGAGCTGTGGGGCTGCCACCTGATCCAGCGCTGTTGAGGCTGTGTAATCCTGCTGCAAGATTACTGTCCAGTTCTTGCTCTGGGGATGAGGAGAAAGGTGCTGCATCTGCGCCGACAGCGCAGAAGGGTGTCGGAAGCGAGGAGCGGCCGTGTAGCAGCACTGACTTGCTGTCTGATTGACCTGGCTGCTGCTGCTGCTGCTGATCTAGCTGTGCTGCTGCTGCTTGCTCTTGGTGCTGCCGCTGTTTGCGCGGCTGCTGGTGCGGTTGTTGCTCTTGGTCAACAGCATCTGACATGAGCGTGTCACTGTCAGCAGCCTGCTGCTGCTGCGAGTGCCACTGCTGCTGCTGCTGCTGTACATCAGGACCTGCAGGTTCTAGAGAGGCAGCAGCCACTGCTGCTGCTGCTGCTGTTGAGGGGTCCAGTGCCTGCAGTTAAGAGACAGACAGGAGGAAGCCGCAGCAGATTGATTCAACAGCAGCAGCAGGGTTGTTCAAGCTTGAAGTCAGAGCAGGGTATGCTAACTCAGTGCGACAAACAGCACCGAGGCATGTCCAGTGAGCCCTTGTTATCATCAAAGAGGCCACCGGCAGCAGCAGCAGTGAAAGTGCTGGTAAAGTGTGCAGTTGAACGGAAAAACATGCACCCGACCCGGCAACGACACCAATAATTGTGCACCAACAGCCATGTACGTCTGCCGTCAGCTGATCCAGTTATCTGGGCAACACCAGCTGTACTGCTTCTTGCACCCGTGCCACAATGGGTGGAATGAATGATTGAATGAGCTACGCGTGGTGTGTTCACAATCAACACCCGCAAAAATTGAGGAAGGGGGCGTGTGTGGCGATGAGGACACCTCATGCGCCTCCACGCCTTCAATGGGTGGATAACTACGTGCCGCTGCACCTCAGCCCTATCTCTGAAGCAACAATGCTGGTAAAGCAAGGACCCAAAACTGGAGTTCCAGTCATTTTTTTAGTAAAGGCAATGCAGCCCTCTTACCTGGTGCTTGGGCGCCCGCTGTGCCGCAGTGAAGCTGTTGTTGCTCTCCAGCTGCCCACGGATCAGCGCTGCAGCCCGCTTGCCTCCCGCTGCTGCCACAGCTGCTCCTGCTGCTGCAGCCGCGCCCACATGCTGCTGCTGCTGCTGCTCTGGTGCAGGGGCTACTGCTGTGCCAGGGCTGGCGCCTACTGCTCTTGTCAGCACCTGCCGCGGCGCCACTGCTGCTGCCAGATATGACAGTGGTGCCTGCTGCTGCTGGCTTCCTCGAGGGCTGCCGGGGCTCAAAACAGGTCCTGCTGTTGTTATGACTGCGCCATGGCCGCTGAACGACACGACAGGCTGCACTACGTTGCGTTGTGTCTTAGGGGACTGGTCCCTGAGCTGCTTCGCGCAGGAGCTATCATGCAGCAAGCCAGCTGCTTTGCTTGGGGAGAGGTGCCGCATCTCTTCGCGCCCTGGGCTAGCCGATGCTGCGATCATCGTGTGCTGCTGCGGGCACGACCGCAAATGCGCTGCAGAGGTGCCAGTGACCGCACCTCCTGCAACAGTACCCCGCCTTCAGTGCCTGTTTTGATCAGAAATACAAACAGATGCACGAAGCAGGCGGGTCGGTGCCTGGATGCTGCTGCTTCTTGCTCTGCCAGGTCTGCACTCAGTGCCTTGGAACTCGAGTGCAGGTGAAGCCCTTATACATGTGCCGCTTCCATGCATAAACGCTGTTATATTCCGGCGCATTCATTCAAATGCAAGCAACAGTCACAGCTGCATCGTACACACACTCAGCACCCGAAACGGTGCTTCCCTTGTCCGAGGTGCACAGGATGACAATGACGCCCTCTATTCAGACTTATTATCAACATATAATATTCACCTGATGAGATCCTGCAAAGTCGGGGCACGCTTCAAGCAAATTCACATGGAGCACACAAGAACAACAGGGCTGCAGGCGTGTGAAGAGGTTGTATGTGGCCTGTAAGCTCAAACTACAGTTAGGTGGTGAGCATCAGTTGGCACACAGCCGCTTCAGCTGAAGCAGCCCGCTGGGGTTCTGGCATGGCCCCTAAGCCTTTGCTGGGGCACGCTTGGCCTTTGATATGATGCTTTGAATTCTTTTGGGTGCATGTTGTGACTGTAGTGCGGCCGACGCGTACCCTTCAGCTCTGCCACGCTTGTTCTTTCCGGTCCAAGGCTGCACACCCTCCTTGTGCTGCCTGACTCCCAAGCTGCCATACTTATCCTTGCCGTGGGTGCCTCGCCAGTTGACTTCAACATGCCGCGTATCCGGGAAAAGCGGGGTCAGACTATTCAAGAGCTTGCCGTCTCTCCATGGATCACAAAGAAAGGGACCAAAGAGGGTGCACAACACTCTGCAGCAACACCAGCAGCAACCGCAGCGCCATGCATGTACTCTGTAATGCTCGCAGATGCAACAGTAATAACAGAAGTAATAGCAGAAGGCTCTGTGGGCACCAGCACCATGCGGGAAGCAGAGGGCCGGCAGCAGCAGCCTGCGAAAGAACAGCAGCAGCAGCAGCAACAACATCAGCAGCAGCAGCAGCAGCAGCAGCAGCAGCAGCAGCAGCAGCAGCAGCAGCAGCAGCAGCAGCCTGCTGCCAGTGGTTGGCATCAGGTCCGCAGGCGGCCCAAGCGCACAGCCCCCAGCCCACCCCACAGCATCGCTGCAGCTGCACACGAGGGCACGCAGCAGCAACACACGCAACATCGTGATGCCGCATCAACAGCAGCGATGCTGGAGGCAGCACATGATGCATCCACTACAGTAACAGCTGCAGCACAGGATATGGAGGACGATCAGCCACACAGCCACCTGCAGCAGCAGCTGCAGCAGCAGCGCCATGCACCTGCAGCTGCTGCTGCTGGTGGTGGTGACTCAGCGCTGCTGCTGGCACAGCTGCTGCTAGCAGCTGACGAAGATGAGCCATCAGCAGCACTGCAGCGCTTGCAGGAACAGCAGCAGCAGCAGGAGTCCTGCAGGGAGCTGCGCGGCGATGCAGTGCTGCTGCTGCGCCCTTCTGGCAGCATCTCTGGCCATTTTGTTGGCACCTTTGCTGGCGGCAGCAGCAGCGAGGCCCACCAGCAGCAGCAGCAGCAGCAGCAGCAGCAGCAGCAGCAGCAGCAGCAGGTGTACCTGGGTTTGCAAGGCAGGCAAGTGCTTGGCATCCACTCCTGTTACAGAGACCCAGAATGGGCTCTGCTGCAGATGTCAGTGATCAAGTACCGCAGCAGCAGGAGCGGCGGCAGCACTGGGGGTGTCAGCAAACGCCGCAGGAGCGGCAGCAGCAGAGATGGCTGTGCTGGCAGTAACAGCAGCAGCAGCAGTGCTGAGAAGGCAAGACACAGTTTGGTGAAGCTGGAACTGCAGGAGGCAAACCAAGAGCTGCAACAAGCAGCCAAGCGGCCGTGCCTTGAGCAACAGCCTGCTGAGCAGCAGCAACAGCAGCAAGACAGCACACCAGGCCCTGTGGAGTCACCAGAGCATGATGCAGCAGCCCACTTTGCAGCAGCAGCAGCAGCAGCAGCAGCTGGCGGGCCTGGAGTGGCTGGGTTTAGTGGAGCTGAATTTGAGGCTGAGGCTTGGGTGCATGCCTGGCCCCCAGGAGCAGCAGAAGCAGCAGCAGCAGCAGCAGCAGCAGCAACAGCAGCAGCAGCAGCAGCGGGGCCTGGCATGGAAGCTGAAGCTGAATTTGAGGCTCAGGCGTGGGTGCAGCGCAGCGGGGGTGACCTGGTGACCCTAGAGCCTGCTGATATGGATGACGAGGACACAGCAGCAGCCATACTGCAGGTGGGTGGGTGTGCGACTACTGCTTATTTCGCTCAGGCTTGACGGGAGAGAATGATGGCGGGCATTTGCTGATGTGGATGATGTGGATGATGAGGACACGGCAGCAGCTATACTGCAGGTGGGTGGGTATAGTCTTGATTGCTGTAGGATGCAGGTGTATGGCTGTAATCTGACAGTTTTAGGCATGGTAAATGCACAACCGTTCACCTGCAAGCAATGCTGAATAACAAGCCCCCCTGCGCGCCGGCTGTGCAGGGTGCATGTGGGCATAACCAGACCACCATGCTGCGTCTTTTTTTTTGCGGGACTGATAGGGCCACCAGACACTCCATTTGACTTTCATTTGGCAGCTGCTTCTAGGTCACTGTAACACTTCTACAGCATGCTGCTGCTGCTGCCATTGCGCCACTGCTGCCCTGCAGGACAGCCTGTGCTACTCGCCAGATCCTGCGATGGAATGTCAACTGGCAGCTGCTCTTGTCATGCCGTACTCAGACAAAGTGCTGCTTTGACTGCTGCTCAATTGCCGCCCTGCAGGACAGCCTGGGCTTGCAGCCGGACTTTGTGCAGCTGCAGTTCTTTGGTCACATCCTCCTCTGATGGTTCTGCTGCTTTACTGTTTGCCCTCGGCTGCTGTGTCTTGTGCTTTGCAGGACAGCGTGGGCCTGCGGCCGCATGTTGCGCAGCTGCATTTCACTGGTCACATCCTTTTCTGATGATCCTGCTGCTTTACTGTTTGCCCTGTTTGCCCTCGGCTGCTGTGTCTTTTCGTCTGCAGGACAGCCTGGGCTTGCAGCCAGACTTTGTGCAGCTGCAGTTCACTGGGCACACGCTGCTGGCAGGAGCAGCAGCGCGGCAGCTGGCTGGCAGCTGGCCGCGCTCGGCAGCAGCAGCAGCAGCAGTGAGCAGCGGCGCCGTGATCAACCTGGGGCAGATGACGATCAGTAATTTGCCGGTTGGCATGCTACAGGAGCAGCAGCAGCAGCAGCAGCAGTAGCAGCATTGATTAGCATCATGTGAGGCAGCCTCATGCTGGTGTTGTATCGGCATGTTGCTGTGGTTTCAAGGTGTGGTGTGGCCGTTTTCTCCAGCACGACGTGCTTGTAGTGCAGGCCATTGTGCTGCTGCCTATCGAATCCTGACTGCATAATGCCATCATGCTTGATGGCGTCAGCTCGCTGCGTACTATGGCAGTGCTACCATGTGACACAAATCCCCTGTGCCAAACCCTAATGTTGTGCATGGCAACTGCGGGCCTTTTTAGCACGCCTCCAGTTTCTGTTGATGTTTACAACAAGGTAATTTGGGGTTTCCAAGCAGCATACGCAACCAAGTCCGTCTCCGGCAGATGTGGTTTTGTCCTGACGTTGATGTGTTTGAAACCACACTGAGCGTGAACAGCATGCTGTTGATTAAAAAAGCAAAATACACCGTTCAAGCTGTAAATGCTGCTCTTAATCATGCAAAACTACGCACATTCGGTGACTAGAGCTCAATTACGTGATAACACGTGGACCTCACTCACGCACCCGGCACATTCTGCAGGGACATAGCACATTGGCACAAAGTGTACGTTAATTTCACCTGCTGTTCATCCCGTTTCAGCGGCAGTGCTCGCAGGCTCCCGATCCCGTTACTTGTGCTTGTCTGAGCTTTGGGCGTTGCCCCCGTGTCCTGCTGCTCTGCTCGGCCTCTTTCAACGTTGAATTCACCCCTAAGGTAATTTTGCGCCTCTAATTGCTCCTGTACGCTGCAAATTGCGCATGCGCGTGAGCACGTGGTCTGTACTGCACTGACCTGTTCGAACTCATCCTATGCCCTGCTCAGCTTTCAAGCACGCTCAAACTGGCTGATCACTCGGTTTTTTTGACGCACCATACATTTGCCATACTTCAAACACTGCAGGTGACCCCGTCTGCAGGAAATCTCAGGACAACAGCTGCAATTACACCAGCATCAGCAGCACCAGCAGCAGCACAGCAGCAGCAGCATGGCTCCCCGCACGCCCACCCCTCTCATCAGTGTGGAAATCACTAAGAAGGCCTGGGAGCAGGAGAAGCCGCTGCACAACAGGTGGCACCCCGACATCCCTGCGGTGAGCACCACGTGGTCACCACGCACATGTCTGCGCACACAGGACATGTACCCTGTACGCAGGACATGTTCAACCTGTCTGCATCAGTGATGCAGGTATCGGTATGGGTGCAGTGCACCGTGCAATACCTGCGTCTTTGACCATGATGATGCAGGCATGTTGAACACGTCCTGTGTACAGGGTACATGCTGCACTGTATACGCAACTCGTGGTGAGGAGAATTACCGTGAAGACAGACATAGTGAGTCATCACCCCCGCCGGAAAGCACAGCAGTGGCACCCTTGCAACCCTGCTGTGAGCAGTACCTTGCAATGACCAGCAGCAGCTGAAGTTCAGCAGAGCCTGCACTCCATGTGCAGTCCTGCAGGCCACGTCCAACAGCCATAGCCAAGCAGCAGCCTCAGGTATCACGCCAGCTCCCAGCAACCACAGTGCTAGCAGCAGCAGTAGCAGCAGCAGCAGCAGCTGGTAAGCTCTGCAGCCCCTTTTGGCATGCCGCTTGCTCGGCATCCACCGAACACGGTGCGATTATGGAGACGAGGCAGAAACGTCTTCAACGTCCCTTTTTGCTGCTGCTGCTGCTGCTGCTGCTGCTGCTGCTGCTGCTGCTGCTGCTGCCGGCCAGGTGGCTGAGGTCAGCGAGGGCGAACTGTTCCGTGTGGAGACGGTGGACTGGACCGGCGGCCAGATTGGGGACAATGACTCAGCAGAGGACATCAAAACGGTGGACCTCAGCCAGGTGGGGATGTTTTGAAACGTGTTACATGTTACATTGTTATGTTGCTGCTTGGCGGCCAGATCGGTGACAATGACTCGGCAAAGGACATCAAGACGGTCGACCTCAGCCAGGTGGGGATGTTTTGAAACATGTTACATCGTTATGCTGTTGGCTGGCGGCCAGATCGGCAACAGTGACTTGGTAGAAGACATCCAGATGGTGGACCTAGGCCAGGTGGGAATCTGATTTTGAAATTGATTCACTGTCACTGGTAGTGAGTAATGCAAATGACTTGCTGACCACTATGGTTATCATGGAGCGCTGGCCATGTGGTGTAGAAATGGCGGAGGGCGTCATGACATTGGACCCCACCCAGGTGGTACATCAGGTGGCCAACATGCTGCTGCTGCTGCTGCTGCTGCTGCTGCTGCTGCTGCTGCTGCTGCTGCAGCGACTGCAGCCCTGTGCTGCACTGCATGTGATCTGGCAGGCGCATTGCCTGTGCTGCCTTTATCAGCTGTGCTTTGGTTTACATTCCTATTATATCGTTGTGTGCCCCCCTCCGCAGGTGCACTACCTGTCAGGCCCCATCCGTGTGCTGGACAAGGACGGCGCACCAGCACAGCCAGGTGAGGCAGCAGCAGCAGCAGCAGCAGCAGCATTGGTGTGGTAGCAGCAGCAGCAGCAGCAGCATCGCTGTGGTAGCAGTCTGAACTTCAGCCTCACTAAGCACCACCATCACTACACAGTAGCTTGCAGGAGCCAGCGCATGCAAACTGATCATGTATGCATGCCTGCACACCAGCAACTACTGTTACAGCAAACATCACCTGTGCTAGTATGGTGTAGGCCGCATCATTTACCGCCTGAAAAGCATGGTTTTGCTGCTGCTGCTGCTGCTGCTGCTGCTGCTGCTGCCGCCGCCGCCGCAGGTGACCTGCTGTGTGTGGAGCTGTGCAACCTGGGGCCCCTGCCTGGTGACGAGTGGGGCTTCACAGGCACCTTTGACCGTGAAAACGGGTGAGAACACCGCTGTGAACTTTGCTTTCACAGGCTCCTTTGACCATGCAAACTTGTGAGAACTTTGTGGTATCTTTGAATGCTGTGCGCCACAAGTGCACCTCTCACTAAGAGCAGCGGAGGCGCCAAGCCTGCAGGCACAATCACTTGAGCAGCAGTTGACTGCCAGTTGTGTAGTTTCTGCATGCTGCAGCTTACTGCACAAAAACAGCAGCACTCCACCCCAGCCACTCGTTCTCTCCCCCTGCTTTTCGCCCTGCTGCTGCAGCGGCGGCTTCCTCACCGACCACTTCCCAGCAGCCACCAAGGCCGTGTGGCACTTTGACGGCACCTGTGCTCAAGCATACATACCATGCACTGGCTTCTGTTCCTCTTTTGGTTGGTGATTTGCAGTGGTGGCTTCCTCACCGACCACTTTCCTGCCGCCACCAAGGCCGGATGGCACTTTGACGGCATCTGTGACTCATCTGTACCACAGCATCTAATGCACTGCCTCACTTCTGCGCCTCTTCTGTGTCTTTTTTTGCAGTGGCGGCTTCCTGACCGACCACTTCCCCGCAGCCACCAAGGCGGTGTGGCACTTTGACGGCATCTACGCCAGCAGCAGGCACATCCAGGGCGTGCGCTTTGCAGGGCTCATCCACCCAGGTCAGGCGTGTAGAGCGCCAATATTAGCGGCTCTAGCTGTGGGCTGGCAGCAGCACCAGCAGCAGCAGCGACAGCAGCAGCAGCAGCAGCAGCAGCACCTAGGCACTGTTTCTCATTGCAGACTGGCTGTCATTGTATGTTTTGCCCTGCCCGTAGGCCTGATTGGCACGGCCCCCAGCAAGGAGCTGCTGGACATCTGGAACAGCCGTGAGGGAGCACTGGTGGAGGCGGGACCAGAGGGCACCACACTGGGGGGAGTGCTGCACACGCGGCCGCTGGGTGAGCCGAGGTTTTGCGTACAGCAGCATTCACTAATGCAGTAGCCAAGGCTGTGCTGTTTTGTCTGCTGCCTGGCAGAGCAAGCAGACATGAAAGGGAGTGGCCCTGCCCTGGCAGAGGACGCATTGCCTGGCAACTACAGTGCGGAGAAACTTTCGCAGTACTGCTGAAGCTGACTGCTGCTGCTGCGCCGCAGCCTGCCCTGCCGGAGGCGCGCGGCCCATGCCTGGGCTCCGTGCAGCCAGGGTCGGCGGAGTGGGACCGCATATGCATTCAATGGCGCTGCTGCCGCACAACTGCTGCTGCTGCTGCACCGCAGCTTGCCTGCCTGAGGCACAGGGGGCCTGCCTGGATGCTGTTGATCCTGTTAGCAACCTGTTAGCGCATGTGCATTCACTAGCGCTGCTGCTTTCACAACTGCCGCTGCTGCTGCTGCTGCTGCTGCTGCTGCTGCTGTTGCAGCCTGTTTGCCTGAGGCACGTGGCGCATGCCTGGGCTCGATTGAGCCTGGGTCAGCGGAGTGGGGCCGCGTCGCTGCTGAGGCTGCTGACACAAATCATGTTGCTGTCACTGCTGTCACTGCGGCTGCTGCTGCTGCTGCTGCTGCTGCTGCTGCTGCAGCCTGCCTGCCAGAAGCACGTGGCGCCTGCCTGGGCTCCATTGAGCCTGGGTCAGCGGAGTGGGGCGGCGTCGCTGCTGAGGCTGCTGACACAAATCATGTTGCTGTCACTGCTGTCACTGCGGCTGCTGCTGCTGCTGCTGCTGCTGCTGCTGCTGCTGCTGCTGCTGCTGCAGCCTGCCTGCCAGAAGCACGTGGCGCCTGCCTGGGCTCCATTGAGCCTGGGTCAGCGGAGTGGGGCGGCGTCGCTGCTGAGGCTGCTGACACAATTCATGTTGCTGTCGCTGTCGCTGCTGCTGCTGCTGCTGCTGCTGCTGCTGCTGCACTGCACTGCAGCCTGCCTGCCAGAAGCACGTGGTGCCTGTTTGGGTGCTGTGGAGCCTGGGTCAGCGGAGTGGGACCGCATTGCTGCTGAGGCTGCACGCACCGTGCCTGGGAGGGAGAATGGAGGCAACTGCGACATCAAGAACCTCACACGCGGCTGCAGGTGCGTTCAGCAGCAGCAGCAGTAGCAGCAGCAGCAGCAGCAGCAGCAGCAGCAGCAGCATTGCCATTTCAGGTTGTACCTGCCTGTGGTTGTTGAGGGCGCCAAAGTCTCGATGGGCGGCATGCACTTTGTGCGATGTAAGCAATGCTTGCATCACATGCTGCTGCTTCCTGTTCTTGCACGGTGTACCTGCAGGGTGTGCCTGCCAACATAACTGAGAGGCCTTCAATGGGCTAAACAAACCTGCTGCTGCTGCTGCTGCTGCTGCTGCTGCTGCTGCTGCTGCTGCTGCTGCTGCTGCTGCTGTTTCCTATTGTGGCAGGGTGTACCTGCCTGTGTTTGTGGAGGGTGCCAACCTGTGCATGGGCGACATGCAATGCATGACGCTTGCATCAGCTGCTCCTGTTGCTGCTGCTGTATCAAATGTCATCAGGTGCTGCTGCTGCTGCCGCTGGTGTTGCATTTCGCAGGGTGTACCTGCCTGTGTTCGTTGAGGGTGCCAACCTGTCCATGGGTGACATGCACTTCAGCCAGGGTGATGGCGAGGTGTCATTCTGCGGGGCCATTGAGATGAGCGGCTTCCTGGAGCTGAAGTGAGTGACATGTTAATAACAGTGTTACATGTTAGATTGATGTTCCAGTTTTTTGCCATCGTGTCATTTGCAGTTCAACCGGGTCACTGCTTGCCACAATGCTGGACACAAAGACAAACAGTGTTAAGTGGAGCATCTCGAACCAGCAGCTGAACCCTTGCATGAAACCCTCTGAGCCCTGCTGCTGCTGCTGCTGCTGCTGCTGCAGGTGTGAGGTGATCAAGGGCGGCATGGATCAGTACCTGACCCCCATGGGCCCCACCAAGCTGCTGAACCCTAAGGGCTGCTCGTAAAACCCTGCTGCTGCTGCTGCTGCTGCTGCTGCTGCAGGTGTGAGGTGATCAAGGGCGGCATGGAGCAGTACCTGACCCCCATGGGCCCCACCAAGCTGCACGTCAACCCCATCTTTGAGATCTCACCACTGGAGCCACGCTACAGCGGTGAGCAGGCCAGAGAAAGTTGTGTTCAACATATTTTTTTCTCAAAGCAACCATTTGCTGCATGTATTGTGCGATTTGAGAACATAGGCCTGGCGGCGTTAGTGCATGCTTGTGTGCCGCTCTGCATCTGATAACTCAACCCTTGAAAATATACAAGGAGTCCAATTGCTGCAGCTGCACAGTCTATGCTGCATAGCATCATAGCTGCGCTCATGCTGTGCATTAAGCGGCACAATCTGGACGCCGCCGCGGCGCAAGAGCGTGCTGCTGCCGCCACCGTTGCTGCTGCTGCTGTCTGTAGAGTGGCTGGTGTTTGAGGGCATCTCTGTTGACGAGTACGGCAGGCAGCACTACCTGGATGCCACCGTGGTAACATGCATACTGCTGCTGCTGCTGCTGCCTTCTGTCTGCAGAGTGGCTGGTTTTTGAGGGCATCTCTGTTGACGAGTACGGCAAGCAGCACTACCTGGACGCCACTGTGGCCTACAAGCGAGCAGTGCTCAACGCCATCCACTACCTCGCCAAGTTTGGCTACAGCCCAGAGCAGGTATGAGCCTTGTCTTGCTCCGTAGTGGCTGGACCTGTGGCAACAACGGGCACACAGCCCCACAATAAAGAAACTACTTTGGTGACTGGTAACTGGTATGTGTGTGGTTGTTGGTTAAAGGGGTTAAGGAGAGGGGCTTGCGTGTGTCGAGCAGTGCTCAACGCCATACACTACCTGGCCAAGTTTGGCTGCAGCCCGGAGCAGGTGCGTGTTTGTTTGTTGACAGTGAGCTCACTCTCATCTCATGAGATTGCATGTTGCACGTCAGCAGGCAGAACAAAGGAGCAGTGGTTGCCAGCACAGTTTGTATGTGTGAAGGGGGTTGGGCAGGGGTGTGTTTGAGCATGAGATGTGTTGTGCTCCGTGCCATCCACTACCTGGCCAGGTTTAGCTACAGCCCAGAGCAGGTTGCGAGCAAGTGACTGCAAGCAGGCATCCGGGCTGCTGGAGCATGGGCACAACTTGTACTGTGGTGTACTGCAGAGCTGAGGTGGCAGCGCACTGCAAATCAGGCTCGGGGCATTTTGGCTGGCGTGTATTGATGGTGCTCAAAGACAGAAGGCCTGACAGAGCCGGCATCTCTAGCTGTTACTGAGCAGCTGCAAAATCAAAGCCCAGAATCACATCCTGCACTTCGCCTCATCCTGCACTTTGCTGCTGCTGCCACTGCCCTTGCTGCTGTTGCTGCTGCTGCTGCTGCTGCTCCTGCTGCTGCTGCTGCTGCTGCTGCTGCTGCGTGCAGGTGTACCTGCTGCTGTCGTGCTGCCCCTGTGAGGGCCGCATCAGCGGCATCGTGGACGTGCCCAATGCAGGTAAGGCTGCCATTTACCATCTAAGATGGTGCCAGGACCCACATGTAACTATCCTATCTCAATCAATTCAATGTTGCCAGCATGTATGCAGTTTTGCTTCTTTGCTTTGTTACACATGAGCAGCATGGTGGACGTGCTCAACGCAGGTACGGCTGCAGCTGCTGCTGCTGCTGCTGCTGCTGCTGCCAAATCTGCTGATGTTGCCAGCAAGCCTGCAGCTTTGCTTCTTTGCTGCAAGTTGCGCTGCTCGCTGCAACCAAGAGGGGTGCTGCAGAGACAGCATGCTTAGAAGCCTGCAGCAGCTCTAAACTGCATGGCTCCCGGCATCACTGGCAGCCGCTGCTGCAGCAACAATAAAACCATGTCCGAACTTCAGCTGCCGCCACCGCTGCCGCTGCTGCTGCTGCTGCTGCTGCTGCTGCTGCTGCACGCATGCAGTGGCCACTCTGGCCATCCCCACGGCCATCTTTGACAAGTTGCTGCTGCTGCTGCTGCTGCTGCTGCTGCTGCTGCTGCTGCTGCTGCTATTTTTGCTTGCAGTGGCCACACTGGCTAATCCCACAGCCATCTTTGACGAGTTGCTGCTGCTGCTGCTGCTGTCATGCTGCAGTGGCCACGCTGGCTATCCCCACAGCCATCTTCGACCAAGATGTGCGCCCCAAGAAAGGCGGGATCCCGCCCCAGGGCGTCGCCCTGCGCGGCACTGCTGACGTGGCGAAAGCAACATACGACGGCAGCCTGCCGATCACAATCAACCAGTGCCTGTGCCATGCGATGACGGGGCCAGCTGCTGCCAGCAGCGGCAGCGGGTCAGCGCCTGATATTAGTGAGGCTGACGTGGCAGGTGCAGTGGCGGAGTGAGGATGCGATGACAGGCCTGACTGCTGGCACATTGGCACTGCGGCTGCTGCCGCAGCAGTGCTGCTGCTGCTGCTGCTGCTAGCAGTGAGCCAAATATCAGTGAGGCTGACGTGGCAGGTGCAGTGGCGGAGTGACGGGTGCCTGGTACTGCCCTTGGCTCTTAATACGTGCCCCAGGCCTTGTGCTGAGGCAATGGGGCGCTGTATATGTTGCTGGGATGGTGTCTGTGGTACTGCTGACGTGGCAAAAGCAACGTACGACGGCAGCCCGCCCATCACAATCAACCAGTGCCTGTGCCACGCGATGCAATGACTGGCCAGACTGCTGCTGCAGCATCCGGCTGCTGTTGCTGCTGCTGCTGCTGCTGCTGCTGCTGACAGTGAGCCAGATATCAGTGTGGCTGACGTGGCAGTTGCAGTGGCAGAGTGAGGGGTGGTAGCACGGGCTGAACCTGGGGTTTTAACGTTTGAAAGACATGGTGTGCTCCAATTGGTTGCAAGTTCTTTGTGTATGCTGCGCACCGCACCCCGCGGCACAAAGAGTGGTTGTTTTGAGTTGATTGGCGTGTGTCAGAAGAACACACATGAGCTGTGCACGTCTGTTGCGAGCCAGATGAAGGGTGCAGTTGTTCCTGCAAACTGTACCATACAGCACGATGTGTTGCAGAGATATGGGTAGGGGCCCACCATATCAGGCATAGAAATGGCCGGTTCTGTTGTTTTGCTGATGCGCTCGCGCACATGGGGTTGCTGCGCCGCTGCTGCAGCATGCTGCGCTGTATGATCAAACCAATCATCTGCATGCATATGCGTCAACATGAATATCTGATGTCCAGCTACTGCTGCTGCTGCATTGTGCTGCTGAAGCGTTGATAGCCCACTGCTGCGCATTGGGAATAGCCGGCAGCATATGGTATGCTGAGGAAATGGTTGGTGGCTCTGTCATTTTCATTTCAGGCCAAGCAGGCACAGCTGCTGTTGCAGCAGCTCATGCCATGCGTGTTTGTTTAGAGAGCAGCCAGTGCTGATTGCCAGCTGGGATGGCAGGCCCAGCACGCGCAGGACTGGAAAGGACAGCAACATAAACAATGCAGCCTGACATGCACCTGTTCACTGCAGCAGTTAACGACCAATGAAAGGCAGGCATACATGCATGCCCCCCCACCTCCACATGTACCAAACACACTGCTGCTTCTCCTGCCTCTTTGCGAGGAAAACGACCCCTCTACACACCTGTGCTGAAAGTGACGACCTGAGCGTGTCACTGACAACACTACACCAGGGCTACCTCAGACTACAAAGGACCAGAAGACCGTCAGTGCTCGTTCCCCCTAGTCATCGTGGCTGCTGCGGGAACAGCACTGACCAGGTTTTATTGTGATTGCAGGTAATACTAGAACAAGTAATAGCAGGAGGAGCAGCACATCAGAATATATGAAGTTGAAGACAGCAGCCATGGTGGCAGGGGGCGTCTCCTAGATGCGTGAGTGAGCAACTGTTGCATTCAGCTATTGCAAACTGTGTTTACATGCCAATGCAAGCTTTTTACAGGTCACTTGCAGGAAACTGGCCACTCTGCTGCGTGTGGTGATCCTTTCATAGGTGTTGAACGGGTCAAGCGTGCGACCAAAAGCCTTCAACGCAGTGTTGGAGCAGAATCTCACGAATTTGCTCAGCATGGCTGGTCAAGGCCGACTTGTAGGGCAGACAGGGGCCCTAGGCTTTTTGATGTAAGACAGGCATACGCCGTATCACGGCGTGATAAATGCCTAGAAGACAGGGGGGCTGACAAAATCCAAGAAATCACCAGGGTACTTGCTCTGCACATGATTCTGTATCATCATGCTACTGTCGTTTACAGGTGAGCTTCAACTTGAGATGTTATGTACACGGAATGATACAACAATTGCAAAGCCCGGAAGGTCAGCTGCGGCCCCGGTAACCATGGGTACGTGCGGGTATACAAGAAGCTGCCGCCTGGCTGGCAGCATGCAGTTGATGTTGCATTTCTGGACGGTATGTATGAAAGCTAAGCAAACAGAACCCCTTACTGGCATCCATCGCTGGCAGATTGTCTGATCAAAGCCTTCCCGCTGAGGTGTCGTTGACTTCGCTGAAACAGCTCTCGATCTATTTATTGTGCCTGCTACTGTCACGTTTAGCACACGAAACTGGATAATCATGCAGCAGCGTTGAGATTCGTGCGCTGGTGTGCTACTGCAACCGGACGCTTGCTTGACGAAGCCATCGAGCCAGGCCCTGAGGGCTTTAAGAGCCAAAACATCTTCTACATATCGAACATATCGAACAAACTGCTTAGGACAAAAGTTATTTGTGCTGGTTGAGCCGTCTGTCATGGAGAACCACCAGCAGGTGAGCAGTACCAGGCCTGTAGTTGCAGCGTGCTCAGTGACAATAGATTAATTGCAGCACGATGGCGAGGCTATCTGCACCCTTCAAATAATATGATCTAGATGCTGCGAGCTTTGCCTGGCATGGTCATGTATGCGCATGTGCAGCTTCCCCTGACCCCAACATGCTGCTGCTGCACAGCTAACAGCTGCTGCAACCTGTCCGTCCACCACCGCCCCTTGATGCATGGATTCCAATGCAAATTTCATTGCAGGATGTGGCTGTTCTCGTACTGGAAGTAGCTTGTAGGAATGCAGTGTTCTGCGACAACCTAAGTGTGCTGTGTGCAATAGCCACCACATGCAAGGCGCTGAGGCAGGCTGTGCAAAAGAGCAGCTACTGCGGCGTGGAAGTTGTGCTGCGCCCCAGCGCGCCGCTGTCGTGCCTGCGCAGCTTTGTGCAGTGGCTACCCAAGCATTTTCGCCTGGTCCAGAGCGTGCGCTACATTGCAGAAGAGCCGGCGGTCGATGAGGTTGATGGCCTGCCGTGGCAGCAGCACCTAGAGGAAGGCAGGCTGCTGCTGCAGGAGGCATTGCAGTCGGCAGCAGCAGCTGCAGCAGACGCAGCAAACGCAGCAGCAGCAGCAGCAGCAGCAGCAGCAGGAACTGAAGTGAAGCAGCAGCAGCCAGGCCTGCGCCTGGCCAACTTCAGCAGCAGCTGGCGGGGCTCGCCAGAGCTGCTGGCTGCACTGCCAGCTCACAGCCTGACGCAGCTGCACCTGGACCTGGGCTGCCCCAAAGGACAGCGTGCTGCAGACGGATATTCAGTGGATGGCGAAGTGACATCAGCGGCCCTTGCAGGGCTGAGCAGCCTGCAGCAACTCACGCTCGCAAACACAGATGACATGTGCGGCGATCCTACAAGCTGGCTGTCTGCTACATCGGGAATGCCCCCGCTGACGCTGCGGACGCTGCGCCTCCCATCCATTGACGGCGGCTACTGGCCGGCGCTGGACTTCTGCCACATGACGCAGCTGCAGGAGCTGGTCAACGGCCCCTGGGCCGAATTCCATCCGGAGACGCGCTTCCCTCCTCAGCTGCGACAGCTGGACGTGGGACAATCAAGCAGTGCAAGTGTACAGGAGCCAGCAATGGCGCAGCTGCAGCAGCTGCAGGGCCTGACATGTGTGTGTTGGAGCGAAGAGAAGCTGCAGCGCATAGTGGCACAGCTGCCAGCCCTGCAGCAGCTGTCAGTCCAGTTTGACGACCTGGAGGTAGCAGCGGCAGCCGCACCCATATGGGCGCAGCTGCCGCAGCTGTGCGAGCTTAAACTGTACTATAACGACACACCCAGCAGCAGGGAAGACTGGGAGGCGATACAGCGGGGCCTGGCAGCAGCAACCAGCCTCACCAAGCTCGACCTGCTGGCAGTGATACGGTCTAGGCGTGAGGCGGCAGTTGAGGCATGCAGCGCATTGGCTGGCTTGACGAGGCTGCGAGACCTCTGCTTCTTGCCCGGCTCGCGCCTAGTGCGTGATGATGCGCTGGCGCTGACAGCGCTCAATGGCCTCACGCGCCTGGTGCTGGCAGGGCTGGGTGCGGGTGTAGGGGATGAGGCTGCAGCAGCACTGGCATGCAGCTGCCAGCAGCTGCAGCACCTAGACCTAAGCAGCTGCAGCCTGCCCGGCGGCGCGTGGCCGGCTGACATTGGCACGCTGAGTCAGCTGACGCAGCTGCGGCTGGAGGGCAATGCTGGGGTGACGCGGCAGGGCCTGATGCAGCTGACAGGGCTGGTGCGGCTGCAGCAGCTGGGGGTGGACAGGCGGGGTGATGTGACAGATGAGGCTGTGAGGGGCTTTTGGGCAGCAGTGGCTAGCAGCAGATGATGTGGGCAGTGACACTGCGTGATGTGGGCAGTGACACTGTGTGAAGTGGACAGTGATGTGGGTAGTGGCACTGTGTGATGTGGGTAGTGACACTGTGTGATGTGGGCAGTGGTGTGGGCAGTGACACTGTGTGATGTGGGAAGTGATGTGGGCAGTGACACTGTGTGACACCGTGTGTGATCTGGAGGCGCGGCAGCAGTGGATGCTATTGGTATTTGTCGTTGATGCTGACGTGTGTTCCAAGCAACGGTGTGCCATCTGATAACAGCAGCAGGGGTAAGAGCAGCCCCAGCAGCAGCAGTAGTCGCGTTAGCATGCAGAGCATGCGTGTGAGTGGTGTTGGGCAGAAGGGCTTACGCCCTAAGCGCTTATGCCATACGATGGATGTGCTGTGCAGCATGTGCAAGTCGCTGTTCAGTTTCTGCAGCTGTGCATGAGTGTGCACACACATGTGGCCACCTTCATTCTGTGTTGTATGGCAGCAGCGCTACTCTGCGTCAGATGCTCAGCTGTTGCAATGTTGCAAGCAACACCATGGCTCTTCATCGAGCAGCAGCTGCTGTTTTCAGCATAAGTAACACAGCTTCATGCCTGCTTGAACAGCAGTGCTGCAACCAGCGGCCCTCAAATGAGGTGAGGGGTTAAAATACGTTCAAGAAGACATGTGTGAAACAGAATGTGTGCGACAACGCAGCATGTGTCAAGGCAGAATGTGTGCGACAACGCAGCATGTGTCCCAAACATTGGAGGTGCGACGCCATCTTAGTACGGCAGCAAGTCGTTCACAGCTAACCAGGCACTGTTGCGCTTACGCGCGGCTTCTTTCGCAGTTTGGCAACACTGTTGAGCTGAGCTGTCCAAAGAGAGTTTGCTGTGATGTGCACACTATTGACTGATGGTTTGGAGACGTCACTTTGTTGCATGGCCACCTCACACTTGAAGTGTGGCAGCATGATTGAATGCATGGTGGGTGCGGTTGCTCGTTGACAGTGATACACCTCGGGTTATCAAGCAGCTGCTTTGAAGTTGTGTAGCTGCAACATCTTGTGAAGTGAGTCACATGACAGAAACAGCTGGGGCTCAAAATCCTATTCCCCACCTGGCAAGTGCAGCGCCCGGAGCACATGTGCTGCTCATGTGGACTGTGCTTGCAGCAAGCAGCAATTCACACTCCAACAGCTTATGCTAGCTGAGCAACCTGAAAATTCAACGACGCCTGCAGCTGTACCCGACAAAAACCCTAGTTCTTTTGGATCGATCATCACAGGGGCACCCCCTTGCGAAGCAAGAGATCCAAACCTGAACGCTGCAACTGACGGTGCTATTTTATACGCGCAACCGGCGCTACTCGCTTGCCTGCTGTAGTCTTCTGCACCAAACTCAAGGCAAGCTGCTTTCTAGCTATTGTTAGGGCTGATCGATCGCCAAGGTTGCCTTTAATAACTAAAGGCTTGTTTTATTTTAGTTAACATTGCGTTGAGAGCGGAAACACCAGTAGCAACATGGCGAGCAGCACAGCTGCTGAGCCAGGCGAGGGAGGGAGGGAGGGAGGGAGGGGAAGCCAGGATGTGCGATTACTGCGGCAACCCCCTTTTTTAAAAGAAGCTGACGCTCGTTATGAGGTGTGTATGTCCCACCTGATGACTGCCTGCTGATGCTGCATGCTGGAACCTCCGCAGCAGCACCCCCTGCACAGCACACAGCACACAACTGTGCTCTGTATGCAACAGCAAAAGCAGCAGCATGCTGCACCAGCACACTCAATTACAGCAAATCGTGGAAACTAGTCATTACAGGAGTGGGATGAATGGTGATCAGCAGTCCTGCACCCTTGGAGCCAGCTGCTGTGCTGCTCTTCTGCTTGCAGGAGTGCGTCTCTGTGGTGTGCTATGCGCGCTGCCACGCGCCACTTGACTCGACATCTATCATGAGCACTGCCTGCAGCAGCATGCCAGGAAATGCAAGTACCTGGGCATGGGCGGCCAAAACAGGTGACTGCAAATTCAAATGATTTTGAACATGAACAAGCGAGTTGTTGTCAGCGAACCAGGCGGAACTCCGCGCAGCGGCTGCAGCACATAACATTCTGCACCAGCCAACTTCACACCACCAGCTAGAGGCGCTGGCCGAGGAATTGCCAGCAGCACGTATGTTGCGCCCCAGCGCAAGTACAACACAGTACATCTCAGGACTAAGATCTGCCTCAGGCTGCTACTCCGCTCATGAGCGCAAACCAGGGTAAACCCCCTGCTTTCAAAGCTGAACCTCAAAAATATACTTTTGTATCACCCTGACGTATGCTTTTGCCGCTGCTGTTCAGGGACAAGAGCGCTAAGGGAGGATTCTTATGCACCAAAGGCAGGGGCAAAGGCACTCAGGTGTCATTCGTGTGCGCGAGCAGGGTGCGTGTGCAGACCTGTTGAGGAGCAGCAGGACTTTGAAAAAGTATATGGGAGCGCAGTGCTGTGCCTGCATCGTAGTGCGTGCATGGTTTGTGTGCGTGGATTGTGAAATCATAGTATGCTTTGCTGGACTGCGGCAGCACCACTGGCATATGCCGGGCACTGGTGAGTCTCACAGTACAGGTGTAGCGCGTGGCAGACAACAAGTCCGCTGTGCATGATTATACGTAAACCGCATAGATAGCTGGGCTGATCTTTTGTTCACCTACATTTATATATTTGTTCAACTTTTGTTCTTCCTCTCTTCTGAGCTGCCAGGTGTCCCATGCCCAGAAACTGCCAGTGTTTTTTAGAAAGGTTGCATTCAGCAATTGCAATCTGTATTTCCTGCAACTGCATTTCCTGCAAGTCTGTCGCTCCTGCAACTCTCCATACTGCTGTGCTGCCAGGTGTCTTATGCCCAAAAAATGATCTTGCGCAAGAGCCAGCAGCCTGCCAAGGCAGCCTGCCAAGGCAGCTGCGCCAGCAGCAGCAGCTGCGCCAGCAGCAGCAGCTGCGCCAGCAGCAGCAGCAGCAGCAGCAGCAGCAGCAGCAGCAGCAGCAGCAAAGAAGCCACCGCCAAGAGCAGCAGCAGCAGCAGCAGCAGCAGCAGCGCGCCCCAAGGCAGCCCAGAAGCCTCAGAAGCCATCGCTCAACAGCAAGCCAGTGCGGCTAGCATCAGCAGCGGTACAGCCACAAGCCGCGTAAGTGGGAGGTAGAATGTGTACTTTCTGTGCTTGACACATTGCGTTAGGTTGCTGCGTGGAGTAAGTGTAGAGCTGTGGATTGCACTTGCAGCCTGCGCATGTTGCACGGCCTGTTGTGCTTTTCATAACGTCACCAACTCAACCAACAATGTGTGTGTTACTGCTGCATCACCTGTGCTTGGGCACGCAGCCATCTCCATACAGCTACTGCATTTGGACCCTGCAATTGGCACAGCAGCAGCAGCAGCAGCAGCAGCAACAGCAGCAGCAGCAACAGCAGCAGCGCTGCCAAGCTGTCAAGGTGGGCTGTGCTCTTCCTCAACCCCAACAAGCCTTGTGCTTGACATGCACTGCTGTCTTGCTTACTTTCGTGTGCGCAGGCCAACCACAGAGCAGCAGATTGGAGACCGGCTGGGCCGCAACGCAGCAGCTGCTGCTGCAGCGAGCGCAAAAGCTGCAAAGAAGAATGCAAAGCGGCAGCTGGCGAAGCAGCGCAAGACAGAGGCAGACCTGCAGCAGCAGCGCTGGTGCTGCCAGGCCTGCTGCTGCTGACGCTGGCAGTGAAGCAGACAGCTGGCTAGCAGATGGCGATGATGATGACGCTGTGAGTAATCCTGGTGCATTCAGGCTGGAGGATTACATCTTCTTTGAGAGCTCTGACGACGAAGAATCAGACGAGTTCACGCCGGGTCAGGGCGGCTGGTCTTTTGGTGTTGGAGCAGATGACACTGGTGCTGCTGCTGCTTGGGCTGCTGGACACAGCTGGGATGACACAGCAGCAGGGAACAGCAGTGCTGCTGCATGGGGAGAGGCAGCTGCAGGTGGTGGTGCTGCTGCTGCTGTTGCTGACAGCTGGATTGATGCTGAAGTGCAGCAACGACGGGATCAGCAGCAGTACGAGCAGCAGCAGGAGCAGCAGCAGTGGTACCAGCAGCAGCAGCAGGAGCAGCACCAGCAGCAGGCTCAGCACGCTGCTGGCTTAGCAGCGCCTCTGGCAGGCCTGTCGCCGCAGGCACATGCCGCTGACGCAGCAGCACCACCTTGGACTGCACAGCCACAGCTACAGCCGCAGCTACAGCCGCAGCTACAGCCACAGCTGCAGACGCACCTGCAGCCACAGCTACAGCCACAGCTGCAGACGCAGCTACAGCCGCTGCCAGCTCAGTACAATGTGTATCAGCTCCAGCAGCAGCAGCTGTCAGCATTTCAAGCACCTGCTGAAGGTGTACTGGCTAGCCATTCTTGGTACCAGCAGCAGCAGCAGCAGCAGCAGCAGCAGCAGCAGCAACTCGTGGGGGGAGAGGACGCTACTGACGAAGAGTTACTGGCATTGCTGTGCCCTTGAATCGTGTGCAAGAGGCTGTAACCTCCCATTGTGGCAAATACCGCAGCTCACCCTGGCATGTGTTTGCAACAAATAATGTATTTGTGTAGTCTGTGAGGCACAGATCCAGTTGTGATATCTGCTGTTGCGCGCCAGGACAGCCATGTTAACCATGTTCGTACATGTCCAGTGTTGCTTGAAGGTGCGCAGCCTGGTTGTTTGCAGCCCAGTGGCAGCATAATGTCTTCGTATGACATGCAGCTATGCATTACCAGCGTTTTGGTATCCTGGACTTGTACATATTTGTCCTTTTACATGTTCATCATCTCAATAACACCACCAGTGCAAGCGTGGCCGTGCCAGCGCTAGTAACACCGTGTGGTCAGCACACATTCAAACCAACACATCCTCTAGGCGGTATCAGCGGCTGTAGCTAGGACAGACATTCGCACATAATAACTCAGTTATTGTTCCGGTGGCACCGGAATAAACGACATGATTGAACAGCTTCTGGACTGGTTGGTTATGCTGTCAAGTCACACCAAGGCCACCGCTCCCCACGCTAAGTGAGTGGCCTGCCAACACATTGCAAGAGACCCTCAGACCCTTGCACGCAACCTGTTACTGCTGCTGCTGCTGCTGCTGCTGCTACTGCTGCTGAACATCCACTGTCAGCTCTTCGCCATTGCTGAGCACGTCCAGCAAGATATCTATGTTGGGGTGGGAGCCCGGCACCTGCAGCGGCGCACCACCAAAATAACAAGGCAGACAGTAAAAGGAAGGATGCTGGGGCCTCAGAATGCTTCCCTATTTGAACTTATATGTGGGCAGCACCAGGCTTGGTGTGCTGCTTGAGAGCCGGGAGCGAAGTATCTTGGTCTCGCATATATCTGCCCAGCGATTTCCAAGCCCGAGTCGCCGCCAAGCAGTTTGTCATCGCAGCTGCAGACGGGCAGAGCTAGCGGCACCACGAGCAAACACACAACGAAGCTGTTGAGCTCATTGGACATGCATAAACCCGGCATGCTGCACACCCAGCGCTGCTTGTGCAGCTGCACTCGGCAGGCATCACCCTGCATGCGCCGCCTCGGAGTCACTCCTTGTCACCAGCAGCAGCCGCTGACGTTGCAACCCAGTGCGCTGCTGAATGGTTGTTGCATGCGCTTGCTGTCGAGCCTCAAAACCTCTTCACATGCTGTGCCTCCTCCACAACCCCCCATGCAGCTTGTTACAGGCGAGGGCCAGCTAGTACCCGAGTACTTACCCGCATTAGTAGACCGCACCCTACTTTCAACCCACATATCATCTGAACCCGGTTGCAAGCTGCGGAGGAGAAGGCAGCACCCTACCCGCATCACCCGCATGTCACGCCCTGATCCCTGGCACCTGCTGCAGGCCAATGCCGCAACACAAACCGCGCTGGTGCATGTGCTTCCTCTTGAACCCTGGTGTCAAACTTAAGCTTAAAACCCAGACCTTTACCTGCTTTGCCTCCTCCACATACTCTCCATACAACTCCAGTCCTTCCTGTGCAGCATCTGCATTGATTTTGCCACCATACTTTGCCGCCAGGTGTGCATAGATCGCCACACTGGCCTGTTTGCCAGGGGCATTAGGGATGCTGTGGTTAACTGGCTGCAATGTGACCTGCTGGATGGTGTCTACTGCTGCCAGCTTGGCAACGTTTTCTTTGAGGCCTTGAGCTACTAGCAGAGCTGCCCGCTGCTGCTGCTGCTGCTGCTGCTGCTGCTGCTGCTGCTGCTGCTGGAGGTGGCGCTGTGGATTGTGCTGCACCTGGTGCTGCAGCCTGCTGGCAAGCTGCTGGTGAGTGATGGAGGAGCTAAGGGGGTGCTTGTAGTGGCACTGCATTGTGCAACGCAGGGGTGTCAGCAGGACAGCAAAGGGGTGACTGTTGAACCTGGGCCTGCAAGAAGGGGCGTGCACGGGTGACAGCAAACGCTCGTGCAGTATCAATAGCGTTGAGTGGTTTATAGCCTTATAAACACAGTGATACGGCGCATCCGACATGCAATCACTTGCCCGGGGTGTCACCAGTCACGCAAAACCGCCAAGTGACTTGAGGTGCCTCGGACCACACGGCAAGCTGTACCTCTTGATACCAAATGCCGTTCTTTGTAATCGAAACCGCAAGGACTAGTCCACTAGCATGAACGTTTGCAGGAGCTTGGTGCACGCCAGGCATCAGGCAAGAACAGTAGCTGCAACTCGAACCACCCCAGCAGTAGCAGTAGCAGCAAGAGCGAGGCGAAACATAGCAGCCATGGCAGCATCGAACGGTCGGCTACCACGAGTGCTTGTCAGCAATGATGATGGCATCAGTGCTCCCGGCCTTCGGGAGCTTGTGCTGCTGCTGTCACAGTCAGGCTGTTGCGATGTTTATGTGTGCGCCCCATCAGGGGAGCGCTCTGCACAGAGCCATGCGATAACCCTTGGCAGGTGGGCACGTGATTATCATGCATGCAGCGTGTGTTGATTGCTGCAGCGGCAGTTGCAGCAAAGTTATGTGGGTCATGTGCATGACATCTGCATGGCACACTACATGTGATTTGCATCACTAAGCAAGAACCTAGCCCAGGAAACTATGCAGATTACGGCCATGGCTTCTCAAGCCTGCTGACCAGCGTTATCATAAATTGTCATGCTTTCTTGCCTGCAGGTACCTGCAATGTTACCCGTCAGAGGTGCCTGGCGCAGCAGCAGCGTTTGCAGTGGATGGCACCCCTGCTGATGCAGTCATGCTGGCCCTCAACAGCCCCGTGTTCGAGGTGAGCAGGCCACCGGTTGTGTTTCTGCAGCAGCATCAGCAGCAACAGCATGGTGTAGCTCATTTGGGCACGCAGTCATGCTGGCCCTCAACAGCCCAGTGTTTGAGGTGAGAGCGTCATGGCGTGGCTGACCCAGGCGTGCGTGGTTGTGCAGCAGCAGCAGCTGCAGCAGCGGCGGCAGCAGCATCATCAGCAGCAGAAGGGGACGAACGGCAGCGCTTGCTGGGCTGATTAGCCCAGCTGCAGCTGTTAAAATGCGCCTCGCGCTGTGCAGGCACCAGCTGTGACCTGGTGCCCTCGTCTATGTTGTTGATGACCATGCCAAAGGACTGGCTGCATATATCGCATCCGCATCTGCATGAACTTGTGCTGTGTTCAGGGCATCACCTTTGATCTGGTGGCCAGCGGCATCAACCGGGGCGACAACTGTGGGCTGCACGTCATCTACAGCGGCACTGTGGGCGCGGCGCGCGAGGCAGCATGCAAGGCAAGCATGGCGCTGGGAAGATATTGATTAGACACTCCTTCGTTGTAGTGTGTCCACATCATGTTGCAACATGCGTCATGTTGGTTGCAAGGCAAGCTCTGCGTCACTACGGAGCTGCAGTGCCCTCAGCGGAGATGCACACAGTGTGTGGAAGCCTGTGAAGCTGCTCAGGCTGCAGGCGGCGGCAGCAGCAGCAGCACGTGTGGTATTTTGCTCTCACCCATGTTCCCGTAACACCTATGCACTCACAGAGGAACTGTGAAGTGCAATGCGCCTGCTGCAAGTAGCTTGCTGACAGTGGTGCTGCCTGGTCTGACTTGTGACTTTGTGTACTTGTACTGCCTGGCTTGACTTTGCCTTTTTATACTGTTTGTGCCTGCAGGGTGTGCCTGCTATGGCGCTGTCCCTAGCTGACCACAAAGCCAAGCAGCAGCAGCACTACACAACGCCAGCGGCGCTTGCAGTGGCGCTCATACAGGTGCAATGCACGGCGCTGCGGCCATGTTACTCGTTGAAATACTGTATGGTTTTCTTCATGCGCACCTGATCGCAAATCAAGCCGTCACTTGTCACGCGTACTGCAGAGCCAGGCCAGCGGCTGCGCCCACATCACTTGTTATACCACTTTTCAAATTCTGCGGGATAACGTGCATCACTGTGCTGCTCAATCAACACATCATCTACCCCATGCAAAGGATCCACTCAAAGTCTGCAGGCCACCTTGCAGGGCCTAGCTGCAGGCTACGCCCACCATTGCGCGCCTTTGATCAACATGCACAATCCTGCACTGTTCTTTCCTTCACGTTTCTTACCTCGTACGCCTGCAGGCCACACTGGAAGGGCTGACCAATGGCTGCGCCCACCATTCCCGCGCATTTGAGGCGGGCTGCGTGATCAACGTGAACTTCCCAGCGGAGGCGGCAGCAGCAGCAGGGCAGCCGGCAGGCCTGGCGCTGACACATCAGGGCACTGGCTGTGTTTTTCCCAAGGTGCGTGGGGCGAGGTTGCATGGCGGTTGAAGGATGGTATGTTGTGTTTTTTTTGGGGGGGGGGGGGGGGGGCATCACACAGGCGGTTGTGCAGTTATGTCAAGCTGGCAGCAGCAGCCAGGATCTTGCTGTTTTTTTTGCATGTACGGGTGCATGCAATTCCTGCCAGCTGCAGCATGCTATAAGTGCTTGGGTGCTGCTTTCACCGCACGCTGGGTCTGCTGCTGCTGCTGCTGCTGCTGTTGCAGTTCCTGGAGGTAACTGAGCCAACTGGCCCGCACCTGCCTGAGGTTGATGAGCACACGCCTAACCTGCGCGTGTTCAGGAACTACGCAGGCGCAATGCGCGAGTGAGCAGCCTTGTTCCAATCACTGTTCTGCAGCTGTTGCTCTTGCTTTGTTGTGCTGTGTTCCGTGCTTCATGCCCAGAATGCACATGTTTCTCTGTCACCACTGATGTCCACAGTACGTACTGCGGGTTGATGGGCGCTCTATAACAGTTTGCCCGTGTGCCTTGCTGCCGCATGCGTTGCTTCATGCTGCAGTGATGACAGTGAAGGCAGCGACAACTGGGCTGTCAGCAACGGCTGGGTCAGCGTCACGCCGCTGCTGCTGCGGCAGGACGTGCCCCTGCGGCTGGTGAGCCCTTGCTGCTGCTGCTGCTGCTGCTGCTGCTGCTGATGCGGCTCTGTTGCTCATGCTGGTACATAGATTAGGTTGGTGTTTGAGAGCCAGGCTTGCAGTTTCATGTTATGTGAGTGTGTCGGCCGTGCCTGATAGTATGCTGCAGCTGTGTTGCTGCGTGCAAGTCTAACAGTCACACGCAGCGACACATTGAACTGAGCTGGTTGCTTGTCCGCTGCCCACCATGTTTGCTGCTGCAGGACGCAACATGTGCAGTATCAAGCAGTGCCCGTGAGGCAGCAGCAAGCATAGTTGAGTTGGCTGCACAGAAAGCGCAGCTGGCAGTGCGGGGACCAGTGAAAGCAGCTGCTTAGCGGCACTGAGGGCAGAGCCATTGCAAAACTCAACAAAAAAGCTGAGTTGTTGTGAGATCACCAGAGCTTGTGATCACAGACAGCTGACACTGCACACAGCATGCAGATGCATGTGGTGGGCCCACGTGCCGTGCAGCAGTACAGTTGCAGAATGCTTCTGACCTGGTATTGCATATTTCTGCATGGCTGATGGGTTGCAGGCATCACTGAGTTGAGTTGTTGTGTCATCTATTGCTGCTCAAATTTGCAGCCACGCACTTGATATGTCTGGTGCATGGCCTTGCGCTTGTGCAAGGCGCGCGCCCTCCAGTTCTTCAGCCAGCGTTGGATGTGTGGATGCAGGAGTGCACTGCATGACACTCTTTGCACACTGCGCGGTGCCTCAATACAGCTTGGCTATCGGCTGAAGTATTTACTTTGAGAGTTGAGCAGTGCTGCACTGGCAGTATACTGCCAGTACGTACAGCTGTGATGCAGCGGCCACAGGCCAATGATTCATCAGGCTGTAGCAGAGCACTGGCAGTACACATGGCTGTAAATGATTATCTTGCTGTTCATGGCTTCGAGTTGATTATGGACTTCCAGTATCCCTGCAAGCATGGCATGCAACGATCTTCGAGAGCGGTCCAATGGATCAATCACCTGTCATGCCAACCGTCATCGAAGATCTCACGTTAACACACTCTAGAAAGCTGTAAACGCACATTACTATCATATATTACTAATTCCTGAAGATGATTACATGCATGATGAGCGCGCCGGTGCCACGTGTTGCTTTGCGGCGAACATCTCACGGCATCCGGAGAACTGATGTTCTCCGTAACATTGTCACCTTGCCAGCTGGCGACCATATATGCACATTGACACCAAAACCGCACGGATCAATTTCCTAGGGCTTCAATTGCCTTTTTCTCTGCCAGAAAGCAAGCTCGGAAACCTATTCATCGCCAGATCAGGGCTACCCGCCACCTGGGCAGTTTTCTTTCCTCGAGACTTCAAAACCCCCACCATGCACAAAGCAGCCGCAATTGTGCTGCTGCTCGCAGCCGTGGTGTGCGCTCGTGGTACGCTGGAGCATCCTGCAACTTTTGTGTATGTCTGTGCGAGGAAGCAGTAACCTCGGATGTCAGCACCAGTCTCAGATCATGCTGCTTTGGGCCCGGCAGACTGATGACAGGCGCTGCTTCGGCTTCTTTGCAGTCTCGTTTTGCAGTAGGTCTCACCAAAGTGTCTCCAGTGTCTCGACTTAGCATTCTACACAGCTCCAGATCCCTCACTAACGCCTTGCTGCTGCTGCTGCTGCTGCTGCTGCTGCTGCTGCTGCTGCTGCGCTGCTGCTGCTGCCCCACCCTACCTCTCATGAACACCCTCCCTGCCACTTCCCTCCCTTCCCCTTCCCCAGCCGCCACTCCAAACACCTCACCCAACAGCCAGCGCTCCCTCAAGGGCTTTTTCATGCACCACATGGCCAAGGGATCCTACTACAACTCAGGCCCAGCCCCGGCCCCTGCGCCTGCGCCTGCTCCTGCAAAGACCCAGGTGGCCAACACCAGGCCTGGCATCATTGGCTTGAAGATGGACCTGCTTGAGGCACTGAGGTGCCAGAAGGTCTACCACTGGCAGTGAGTGGCATATTGGTTGGACCTTGGCATGGTTTGCCCCGAGTTTGTGCCGCGTACATACTAGAGGTCTACAACACGACAGAGCTCTACCACATGCAGTGAGTGGCTGGCTGGTTGTCACTTTTACAGGTTGGATGATCTGAGTTGCCACACCGGTGTTGGCAAGTCACTTCATCCAACTTGTAAAAGAAGGTCTACCATCATTCGCCTGAAGATGGACCTGCTTGAGGCACTGCGGTGCCAGAACGTCTACCACTGGCAGTGAGTGGCTGGCTGCTGCACCGATTTTCACTCAGCTTGCCACCCAGCACATCGTCGTGGTTTGCATGCCATGCAGCTAGTCTGCCACACCACCAGTCTGGTCATCTGGACAAATTCTATTAACATGCGAGCGCAGACTGCTGCCTCTTTACCCTTCTGAACATCTGCTCCTGCTGCTGCTGCTGCTGCTGCCATCACTTCTGATCATTTATAATCTCAAGTACAACAGCGACCCCAACCGCCTACGTGCCGCGCTAGTGCCCTCCCTGCGCCAGGCACCTGTCAGCTCTCCCTTACACTGCCGCTGCTGCTGCTGCTGCTGCTGCTGCTGCTGCTGCTGCTGCTGCTGTCATCACTTGTCGTCACGGGTACAACAGCGACCCCAACAGCCTGCGTGCCGTGCTGGGCCCCGCCTGTGCTGAGGAACCTGTCAGCTCTCCCTGACACTGCCTCTGCTGCTGCTGCTGCCGCTGCTGCTGTCCCGTCTGCAGGTACAACAGCGACCCCCACCGCCTGCGTGCCGTGCTAGGCCCCGCCAGCGCCAAGCATCTGTCAGCCCTCACTTCCACCGCCACTGCTGCTGCTGCTGCTGCTGTTGCTGCTATCATAACTTGCCATCACAGGCACAACAGCAACCCCAACCGCCTGCGTGCCGCGCTGGGCCCTGCCTGCGCCAAGCACCTGTTGGGTCTGACTTCCACTGACACTGCTGCTTCTGCTGCTGCTGCTGCTGCTGCTGCTGCTGCTCATCACAGGTACAACACAGATCCCAACCCCCTGCGTGCCGTGCTGGGCCCCGCCCTGCGCCAAGCACCTGTCAGCTCTCACTTACACCGCCTCTGCTGCTGCTGCTGCTGCTGCTGCTGCTGCTGTCATCACTTGTCATCACAGGTACAACAGCGACCCCAACCGCCTGCGTGCCGCACTGGGCCCTGCGTGTGCCGAGGCCACGCTCAACCCCATCCAGTGCTGCACCGACTCCGTGAAGCTGCTCAACGGGCCCGACCTGCGCGGCTGTGAGTAGAGTGTACTGTAATATGATCGTTGTGTGTAGGGGTTGACGGGTCCGCGCGGGTGTGAGTGTGTCGACCTTGGCGGCGACGCATGGATTATGCTGCATAAACTGTGCTGCGCGGGTGTGAGTGTGTCGACCTTGGCGGCGACGCATGGATTATGCTGCATAGAATGCGCTGGAGCTGCTGTTTGCAAGATGTGGCAGCTGGAATCCAAACGTGCGGACCGTGGAGGGAAAGCCCATTCAACCCCATCCAGTGCTGCACTGACTCCGTGAATTCAATTCAAGTTTCTTTGAAGCTGCTCGACGGGCCAGACCTGCGCGGCTGTGAATGTGGCTTGCGCTGTTTCGTGTTTGGTACACTGCATATGCTGCACTGGCTTTGCTCTCTGCAAGATGCGGCAACTGGTGTCCGGCTCATGTTGCAGGCCAGGCTGTGGATAGTGTCTGACATATGCTGACCAGTCGGTGGCTGTACAGCATGTGCCAGACACTATCCACAGGATCATCCAATGATTGAAGGCGTCTGACCAGCAGGGAGGGGACAAGCATGATCACCATGTGCAGCACTGATGTATGGAGCATAGGAGTGACCATGACAACCACACGCTTGGTTTGGGCTGACACTGTACCTGCTGCTGCTGCCATACCCCTTTGCTCCCTCTCCACTGCAGGCATCTGCAACCACATCGTGTACAGCCAGCTGTGCGGCCAGCTCAACGTGGCCGGCCAGACCTGCGACACACTGCTGCCCACACTCAAGTCCTGCGGCCTGCAGTGCTGAGCTGGCGGCGGGCCCTGGTGGGCTGAAGAGGTGGGCCGGTGGCTGGCCATGGTGGGCTGCAGTGCCAAGGCGGTGGGCTGCTGCCCACACTCGAGTCCTGCAGCCTGCAGTGCGAAGGTGGCAGGCTGCTGCCCAAAACCTGAAGCCTGGCGCCATGGCGGGCTGCTGGCCGAATATGTTTACCCTGAAGATGAGCAGGCTCCGCAGCCCGAACTGTTGTAAGTGTTGCACAATGCTGCTGCACACGCACAGCTGCGTTTTGGCACTGTGCACTGCGGAGGGAATAACCATGGCGTCATGTGTGCACCCACGCGTGACGGCAATGCACTTGGATTGAGTTTCCTGCGGGATTTGTGCGGGCTCTGGTATATGCAGGGTGTGCGGCTGGTCACGCAAGTGTATGCCGCCACATGCTGCTTGCTGCGCTTTACTTTCAACGCAGCACTTTCAGGCACGCTGCTGCGCAGCAGCTGCAGCTATAGCTACAGCATGGTGTGCAGTGAGTGGCAGCATATGCCTGTTGCAGGTGTTGACTTTATGTCACGAGCAAGCATAAACACGGCCGCTGCGCCATGATGGTGCGTGCCGAAGGCTGCTTGGGCGAGGCCAAGTGCACTGCACCAAGGCAGCACTTTATCTTGTGTTGACAGTTGGCTGGGGTTGGCTACTAGCCATAGTATGGTTGCTCACAGGTTTTCAAACACCCTGAGCACAGCTGCTAACCTGAGGCTGCAGCATGTGTGGAAGGTGTTCGAGCGCTGCTGTGCAGTGCCTTGCACTGCAGCAGCAGCAGCCTTTGAGACCAATTGTTGATAAATTGCCACCCATGAGTTACTGTGTACATACGGATGTCACATTATTCAGTGAAGTTGACACGTCCTTTGCCACACTGGACTGCAGCAGTCCATCCATTCCTCCTCGTACTGGCAGCACGGCACGCTGTTACTTTGGCTGACAGGACATGCATGCTGCCCTTGTCGGATGCTCTCTCCAGCTGGAGTGTTTTAACTGCTGCAGTTCAGCTCAGCTCAGCTTAGCAGTGCGTGTTCCATGTCGTGGATTTCATTGAGGCACAGCCTCTGGAATGTATGCCGTGCAGTGTGGTTCAGCTTTTGTTAGCAAATCCCAGCAGGACTCCGCCATGCCATCAAACTTTCTTTTGTAACATGACGTTGTATGTATAACGGTGGCATGCAGTGCATGCAGATGAGGCGATGTGTATACTCGGCATTGCTGCCGTGGACATCCATCTCACATACACATCATTCTCAGCATGTTGTAATTACAAGACATGCGCATGCGGGGCGCAACGTCGTTGTAACGTTGACGAATACTGGATAATTAATATTCAAAGAGTTACAAGCCCCATACACAAGCAACACCTAATTTTCGGGTTTGCAGCTTGGCAGCTGCATGGCTGCAGCCCACTCATGGGGCTCCAGCAAGAACTGCAAAACAAAGCAGTGGTTGTGCGTGTTGACATGCCCTCATGCAAAAGTATGCTGCAGCAGCCGTGAAACAAAGCATTCTGTCGGACAACCCCCTTGGACCGCCATACCACTTCTGAAACAGCGCGCTGCTGCTGCTGCTGCTGCTGCTGCTGCTGCTGTAGCATGTACACTGCGTAGAATGTAGAGAACCTTCAGCCTGCGCGACGCATGGAGGCAGCAACCAGGGAAGCCGCCGGAATTATTGCCAGTGTGCAACACAAAAGCAAGTGTGCCCGCATGCCACCTCTGCCAGCACACATGTTTCTGCAAGCACAAAGCAACAGCAGAACACACCCTTGCATCCACTGTAGGCCATGCAACAACCCAGCACATGACTCATGTCATCATCGGATGAGCGGCTGCTGCAATGGAAGGCTGCATCTCAACCACTGCACAAACCCCAAGTACCATACGTCATCCTTCTAACGCATGCTGTGCTTGTTTGATTGCATAACAGTGCCATCATGTGCAGACAGTGACAGCACAGATCTCCATGCTTTGCCAACACGCCAAAACAACAGCAGCCGGGCAATAGTTTAATGCGGTTTGGAGCTGAACAAGCAGCAAGCCTTGATAGACCTGCCAGGCACACTGCTTTATGCACGCAGCAGCCCAGACACCAAACTAGTGATGGAACTGATTGCACGAAACATAGCGTACTTCCACTGGACAGATTCAAAGCTGCAAAACAGCCCCAGCAGCTGCAAGATTGACAATCACAGAAAACAACAAAACTGCGCTCTGTTCGGCCAACGGCCATAAGTGAGCACTGCAGTGTGGCCAAGGATCTGTGCCGGTGCACGATGTTGACCTTTGGCTAACAGTGAAACTCGTGCACTCATGAGTACGATCACACACCACACAACACTTCCATACCAACAGCTGCTACAAATCTTGCAACTCAAGCTGCACGCAACCGTTTCTGCATGCAGCATAACTCTTTTGCAGTCACTCGTTGATTACAGCAGCAACACACCATCAGGCACACAATGAGCCCGCTCTTGTGCTGTTCACCTGCGCGAGATTGGTGCGAGAAACACTGCCATCCATCAAGCTGCAACGACCTTTCAACAACACAACAGTATAGCAAACGCTTGGTAACCACAACTGTGTGGCGCCACCGTTGCATGGAACATGATTGTTGGTGCATGCATCCTGGTTTATATGCCACCGTGCATACAGCAGTCGCAACATCTCCTACATACAGCAGCACAAATGCAGCCTTGCGCGCATTGCAGTGGCACCAACTGCTCATATAATAACGTCAGGCTTCAATCCTGAAAATGATTCAATCCTGAAAAGGTGTCGAGTAGTGTTTTTGAGTTGTGTATTGGTAATGGTTTTATGTACAAATACAAAGTTGTACACGCTGTACTGCAGTTCATGTACTGCCTGCACAATCAGCTCAATCTGGGGCAGTACAAATCCAATGTTGCTGCACTTGCGAACCTTGGCAGGAGCTGCAGCACCAGCAGCTGACTCAGCATACAGCTGCCAACACAGATGCACCCAAATATAACATACATTACATTACATTACATGCTCCACTCAACGAGGAGTGGGAACCCCAGTCAGGAGCCAACGAGAGGCTCATAGGGGGAGGAAACATCGAAGAACAACTCATCATCGTCCAAACGGTCAGATGAAAACGCAGAAAAAAACTCATCAGCATCATCAATAGCTTGAGCAATAGCCTGAGAGGACAGAAAGACCTCAGGATCAGTGTCCGGGTGACACCGCATCAGATAGCAGCAGTGCACAAAAGCAGCCACCAAAGCAGGTGCCTGCTTCATAAAAGTGATCATGTCATCGCCTGCTGGGTGGCAACCAGCAATAGTAGCCCATGTTTGTGACGAGTCCCCGAAGGGTTCGAACAACATAGCAAATCGCTAGCGGACTGGTGCATAGAAAGGGCACTCAAAGACCATAAGAAACTCATCCTCAACAACCTCAGACTGGCAGCCAGGGCGTAGGCACACCCTGTCACTTCGCGGCACAGGTGGTCGCTGCCACCACTATGGTCACCGAGATGTCCAGCTGCATGTCCAGGCATGTCCAGTGGCACCAAATCGTGTCCAGTTGGTGGGTTTGCATGTCCAGTTGCAGGTCCACTGGACTGGCAGTCTGCCTGCAACTGGACATGTGCTGCTGCTGATGCGTTGTACGGCACGATACCCGGCTGAAACGCCGCATGTAGGTGTTGTTGCATGTATGCCGCTTATACTGTGTCACTGAACAGCCAGCACGTCAGCTGGCCAGCCCATGGGCTTGCTGTAGGGTTTGTCGATATCACGTCAACACCGGCTTGATATTCACGCAAAAGCGTGCGATAGAGTAAAGAAGCATCATATAAAGCAGCATTTATGGTGTCTTATGGCACGACAGCGCCTCAAGGCGAAGATCAGCATGTCACTACAGCATTGCACCACTTTTCCCCGCTGCCGAAGCAGCAGCCTTTCCAAACACATCGTTTAGTTCTGGTACAGTACGTTCAGTGGCCCGTATAACCCCATTGCGCGCTGCTGCAAGGTGTGTCACTTGTTAAAATACAAAATGGCCAGATGGCATACGCTCGTGAACTGTTCGTCTACTGGTAAGCAAACAGCTGCAAACAAGGATCAATATGATTACTGCTGAAGCATTACAGCGATCGCACCTGTGTCGCGCACTGCTGCTGCGTTGCATATGGTGCACGGGGCTGAAACAGACTGCAAGCTCGTGTCCACTGGCAGAGACCATCGCTGAAAGCGTTAATGAATGACAACAGATCAATGCGGTTATTGGGCGTTTGTGAGGCTGCAGACGCCTGCTCATTGAGCAGCAGCAGTCCTTGAAGCACTATGCAGCTGCAAGGTTGATCCTGCAGGATTTCAATGCTGTAGAAAGCGCATGGAGCTGCTACTGCTTATCTTGATACTTTGATGACATGGTGAGCGACTCTTACCCAGATCAGCAGCGGCTGAAACGACAGCACCCAGCCCTGCAGCTGCTAGGGCGCCCAGCTCACAGCAGCAGCAGCAGCAGCTACAGTTGCAGCAGTGCAGCAGTACTGTCGCAGGAATGATCACACCATCACCAGATCAAGATCAGTTTCAGGTATAGCAGCATCAGCCGTGCTATGTCAGCTGTAGAGGCTGGGTGCATGCAGGTTGTCCACAGGTGCAGTTGTGTGTCACCTGCGTTGCTGCTGCTGCTGTGTGCAGGCTCCTGTCAGCTGCCCGTCTCCCAGCATCACAGGTAGGTCGGAATAACGAAACCTAACAGGTAGCAGGTTACAGCTGCTGCTACTGCTGCTGCTGCTGTGAAGTGACAGCTCTCCCAATCAAGAGCATGCCGCTTGCTGCAGGGCTTGTCGTGATCATTCTTGGCAACGCGTGCATGAACATACGCACGCAGCAGACAGCATGCCCAGCAGGCCAGCAGTTGCATAATGTGGAACGTGCTTGCGACGCACTTCACACACACCATACTTGCTCGCAATGCCCTCCATGTGGTGTGCGCGCCACCCATCCAGCTTTTACTTCCTGCGTGCATGGGTCCTACTTGATTGCAGTCAGCATGGCGCCACTGTATCTAATGCAGCAGCAGACAGCCTGCTTGGAGACCACCTTGATGATATATTGACATGAGACCTCTGTTGGTGCGCAGACCTTCCCTATAGAGACACAGGGGCCGACTTTCCGGCAGCGTGGCATGGCTGATGCACTTCCTGGTGAGCTTGAGCGGTGTGGCATTGCAAGCAGTCTGCCTCATATGTGCGATTCAGTGGCAGCGATTATGTTGGCGCAGATGCTGCTGCTCTGTAGTGTTGCATGTAGTGGTGCGTGGCGGGCGCCAATCAACGCGCAAACGCCGGTTGGCCCAGACCTTGCTTGAGATAACGCCAACCTCAACAAGTGCCACATCCTACGCTGCAGCATGCAAATCTAAGTGCATCTGCTCTGTTTCTGCTGCACTGCTGCAGGGGTGTTCTTTGAAACAACCGCTACACTTGTGATCAATGCAGGCAGTGGCAGCCTGCCAACTCGCAGTTGATGCCGGCTATGGAGACACCAGTGCGCGATCAGCAGCTGCTGGAACTTGTATGTTTTCGTTGGCAGATGGTGGCATGCAGCGTAGTGGCAGCTGGTGCATTGTTGTGCTGGCGCTGCCTGCAACAGGATGCACAGTGAATGCAGTTGGCATAGGCATCATCTGTACAAGTGGTAGAGACGCAATCTTGTCAATGCAGTTCTTGGCAGCTGTTCCGCGTGGTGTCCTCACTGCTTATGTTGTGATTGCAGCAGCTGGGTGCCTTTGCTGTCATGCAGCAGCTGCGTGCTGTTGATGTTGTTGCGATTGCAGCAGCTGCCAGATTCTGTTTGTATTGCAGCAGCTACATGCTGATTGTGTTACAGCCCATGGGTCACTTGCCCACTTGGCAGTTGCAGTTGCAGTGACTTGGTACCAGGGGGTCGAGGGCGCCAACCCAAGCACCTCGACATTGCTGTCCTGCCGCGAACACTTGTTTACTGCATCAAATACGTTTGATATAACGGTAGTAGGCAGTTTATGAAAGTCCAATTGCCGTGTCCAGTATCGTGTCCAGTCACCTACTCGATGTCCAGCAGCATGCTGGACATGGCCATGTCCAGTCTCACACTGGACATGCCACATGGCATGTCCAGTTGCACACCATGCAACTGGACATGCAGCTGGACATCTCGGTGACCATAGTGCACCTGCCACTGCAGACACGTAAATCATGAGCACCCAAACGGAAACGGGTCAAGGACCCCAGATGCTCTCTGTTGATCCCAGCAGTTTGAGAGACATAATCTGGGCACCATAAAGCTGGGCTCACAGACGGCATGTCAGCAGAAGTCACTGGGCTCACAGACGGCATGTCAGCAGAAGAGCATGCCGCAAACAACGTTGAGGGCCAGGGCGAGGCAGCGGTTAACCGCTCATAAGTACTGTAGACACCATGACCACTAGCAGCATCACGCGGGTTGACAGGGCACCCCTGCCACTGCTGATACAAGACGCCATCAAAAGCACGCGCTATGGTTTTCAGATCCAGAGACTGGAAGTTTTGCAGCCGTTGCACGGCATCTCCCAGCTGCTGTGAGTGGGCATGCACATATTCAAGTACACGTCGCAACTGTGTGCACCACACTGCGCCGCTGCTGGAAACAGTGGACAGCCGTAAGTTGTCACGCATAGCACAGACCAAAAGGGAGGACGCATCCATATATATGTGGATCCATATATATGTGGATATATCCACAACCCTATTCCACATGCTCACTGCCGCACGAAGCCACAAACTGACCAAAGGCTGGGCCCCAAATTCTCTTGACAGAAGCAAGCGAGCAGTGGACTTGCGGACGCGTCCTGCAAGTGTACGCAGAAACGTGAACTGCACCCTGCTGATGACATTGTTCTGCAACTTGCTGACCAAAGCAGCACCCGAGCCCGCCTGGCTCAGCAGGGCTGGACCCCACACTTCGGAACAGTAGCACAGAATTGGAGACACAAGAGAGTTGAACAGCTGCACCTGCATTGACAAACTGCGAATGCCATGCTCCTTGCATCTGGCCAGCATAAAAATATGTGCCACCATTGTCACTACTGGCATAGAAGGGTGCCCAGTCAGCAGGGCAGTAATAAATGAAGAGTCTTGAGCATCTGCCAGCTGCTGCACTGTCACCCTAACACCGCCAATATCAATGCTAGCATGGCTGGGATTGCTGCTATCCCTGGCATCTGATGCAGCTGCCTCTGAAAGTGCCAGATCCTCTTTCTGCCGCAGCCATAGCAGCACATCCGCCAACGAAAACAGGTGGCAAAGCCACAGCAGCAGCGCTGCAATCGTCACATTGACAACCACAAACAGCAGTGTTGTGCTGCAGCTGCGGCTGATGATGCTGGCATGCTGCAGCACTGCGCTCCAGCCCGCCTGATTCTAAAATCGCAGCCAGCCACTCAGCAGCTGCTTGGCTGCCTGCTCGGTTTGAGGCTGCCTTGCCAGCTGCAGCAGTTGTTCAGCTCTCTTGTAATAGCATGCAAAGAGAAGCTTGAGCAGAATGTGCCCTATCTGGAAGGCAAAGGGCAGCTGCACTGCTGTCACTTCAAGGCAGGTGTGGAGGACCAGGCCAGTTGACAGCATCTGTAGCAGCAGCGACAGCTGCGGCGAGCCAGGGAGTATGCTGCTGAGCTGCATTGCATCCCCTGCATTGGCGTGAGGCAGCAGCGATGGCACGCGCACCAGCAGTAGCAGCAAGAATGAGTTCCTGCAACCGTTTACAAAGGAGGAACGCAGTGCACTGAAGCAGCTGTGCAAAAAGCGTGGTGTGTGCTAGAAACAACCATTAGCTTGTAGACGTGCAGCAGTGATGGTACTCTGGTGACTGCTCTGCAGCTGCTGCTGCCACTTCTCATGCATTGCTGCTGCGCCTACAGCAGCACTGCCTGCGCACCTCCATCCTGCAGCCTGCAATGCAAATGCTATTTGCTTTGCATGTTTTATACATGTCGATATGACTGCTAGCGCTCTGGTGGCGGTGCTGCAGCAGCTGCTGCTGCTGCCGCCTTGTCAACATGGCTGTCGTTGCCAGCAGCACTGCCTGCGCACCTCCATCCTGCGGAGCCCTTGCTTCTGACATCAACATCCCGCAGCGCATTAGCAGCACAAGCAACATGCGGTGGCGCTTGTAGTACCGGGGACAGTGCCTGATGAGCAGCAGCCATGCAGCCAGCCACACGAAGCTTGGCAAGAACTGCTGCACAGCTAGCCATACAGTGCGGTACTGACACCAATTCAGGAACCCTGCGCACCAGTGGCACAATGAAAACACAATGGATGGGGGTTGCAGGAGTTCGGCATTGCGTGGGTGGATGGGTTTAAACGTCGTTGCTGCAGCAGTGTGCCCAGCCTGGCAGGCTTGCATTTGGATTCACAGCCTGCAGGGACCAGCAGCGCTGTCTGCTGTTTTGAGTGCAAACATACGGCTGTATGCACTCAACGCCAGACCAAACTTTGTTCGTGTTGCTATATGGCTAGCAGTAGGTGGTAGCCGTGGTTTCAGGGACAGCAAGTCGATGGTGCAAACAGCCTGGCTTTGGAGCAACAGCTACTGCTGCACAGCCGAAAAGTCTCCATGCTGTGCACACCAGCAGTACGCCTTAGCATTGAATTGCGCCTGATGAATTTACTGGACGATCTATGCGTCGATAGCTGCCCGGTTTCAGCAAATTGAACAGAACCTGCGCAAGGGAGCGGCCTCGCACCTGCTAGTGTTGTTGCGAGAAGTATCGGAGCTGCACACGCATCCCACACCGTGAACTGTGTGCTACGATCGCTATAGTAGCTGCTGGTGAGCTGGAAACGCCTCAAGTCCCAGGTGAAGTTCAGCGGAGGCCCCATCTACAGTGACAGCACAAGAACCGTATCAGCAGAGACTAGAGGTTCGCACGATGCATCATCAGCACTTACAGAGAAACAGGACTTTTTCTGCTTCGTCACGGCACATATCTCCTCCTCTTGAGGCGGGTCGTAGATGTTATGTCATGCGCAGTGTCTATTGCGTGCGGGGAAGCGTCTTGCAGCTGGAAGGGTGCTAGCACAGACCTAAGCATCTTGCTAGTACATATTCACGTCATGGAAGCAGCAACCGACCAGTGGAATGCAAGCAAACAGCAGCAAAGCGTGCATGAAAGTGATGCTGCTGGTGACAGCTGAAGGCACCAGTTCTCACTGCGATCCACCACCAGCCGGTGCAAACACAGTTTGATTGTGTGTTTTTGCACCTGCTGAGTAAAGCTGTCCACCCCATTGTGCCACACTCTCACACCGTCAGCATAACACAGTGGAAATGAGTGAGGATGCAAGTGTTGTGGGGTTCAACCTAGGATCGAAGCTATCCATTTTCCCCACGCTTGTTCAAATGTTTCTTTGAATTTGCAACCCAAGGAGCATCGCAACAAGAACATTGAGTGTACCGGAGACATATCTCGAGTTCCCTCGTGCTCGTGAACTGCTGTGCGCCTTTTGTCCAAGCTCACCTAAGAGTTCATGCATACGAAGACGTTCGTCGCAGCGATGCGTGACTACGGCCAGCAACTAGGCCCTAGTCACTAGGGCCATGCAGCAGCACCAGCACCAGCACCTGCTTCTTGCTGGCCTGCTGCTCCCGCTGCTGCTGGCAACACGCACTCTCGGTCTTCCGACATGTTCTTTGTTGGATCCCAGCGGCTGCTGTGGGCAGTCCTGCCAGGTGGCCACCTGTGCAGTGCTGCACTCTGTGGCAGGGGCCTTGGGAGCAGCAGTACCCACCAGCAGCGATAGCAGCAGCACCAGCACCAGGAGCACTGCTGATGACACCTACGGCTGGCTGAACCGAAGCGGTTGGCAGGACGTGTTTACAGGCACTGGCAGCACTGATGCAGCTCTCAACGGAACTACAGCATGCAGCAAGTACTTGAGCACAGTTGGAGCACCAGGGACGCAAGCGCCTCCATATTGCTCCTGGCATGGCATATCATGCAATGCCAGTGGGCTGGCTGGTAGCAGCAGCAGTGGCAGCCCCTGTCCGGCTGGCAGCACCAGGCATGCAGTCAGCAAGCTTGAGCTGCTGAACAACCGCTTGCAGGTGCGGCGCCAACGAGCAACAGGCACTGAACAATGTTGCCGATGTGTGCTTGCACTGCTATGCTTACGTATGGTAAACGATGGCTGGGAGAGCCAACAGCTGCTATGCAAGGACACAGCAGCGCGACAGCTTACCAGGGGTTGATGTCAGCACCCCTGTGGTGGTGACACCACTTGCAGGAACAACTGTCAGCTGGTACATATCAGCTGCCACAGGTGCTACCGCGCTGACCTGCCAACCAGGCATGCCGTTCACGCCACACTTTCCCCATGCCTGCAGGGCAGCATCAACACCCCAGGCTTTGTTGAAGCCCTGCAGCAGCTGCACAGCTGTGGTCTCACCACGTTTGCAATTGGAGGCGCCTCGTTTGGAGTTGTGGGCACAATCTCGCCGCAGTTTGGAGCCTTTGACCGCTTGCAGGAGTTTGCAGTCGTCACAACAAACATAACAGGGTCCATTCCTGCTGAACTAGGCGGCATGCGGGCACTGGAGTCGCTGATGCTGCAAGGTTGGGGTAGCAGCTGCGCAGGGGTGCTATCCATTTAGCAGCTTGGCTAGGCTGTGGTGCTGTGGTGCTGTGGTGCTGCACTTATGGGTGTACAGCAGCTGAGGTTCAGGCGTAGTCCTGCAAAGGCAATAGCAGTGCTGCTGGTTTGCACAGGCAGTGCCACAGATGGCAGTGTTCTTGAGCAACTACAAACTTGTAGGACTCACAGCCCCCAAGGTAGCTGAGGATGTGCAGTAGCAGCGCACAGCACATGTACGTTCAATTTACTTGCAGTGCATGCAGCTTGATTGCCTACTTGCCCTTGTATCACTCCAGCAACCAGCATCAAACAAGCTGGCAGCACTTGCAGCATGTTATGTTGTTGTTGATACCTGCTGCCTCTTTGTGTGCCTCGCTGCTTGCAGGAAACTACCTGGATGGCACCATCCCTGCTGAACTGGGCAGCCTGCCAAATCTGCGCGTGCTAAACCTGGGAAAGAACGGCTTTACAGATGTGGGGCTGGGTGAGCACAGGGCAGATGCAGGCTCGCTGCAGCTGTGTCATAATGATAGCCCTGCAGCAGAACCAACAGCAGCAGTTGCTGCGCATTACAGCAGCAGGCGCAGCAGCAAAGCACAGCAGCAGCGCTTGAACGAGAGGCAGGCGTGAGTGCCAGTGTTGACGGCAGCTGCAGTGAATGCGGTTTGTGAGAGCAGGCGGCAAGGCGGAGCCGCAAGCGCAACTGCAGCAGCACAGCAGCAGATCATAGCATCTGGCATATCTACAGAGACTGCGGCGCACCACACATGGTAGCCATATAGCTGCTCGCCCTCTTCACTTCCGACTTGCTGCGGCCTGTGTTCAACTATCCTGCAGCCATGCATGGGCCCATTCCGGCCTCTTTTGAGAGGTTGCGGCGTTTGAAGGTGCTGTCGCTAGAGGTCAACAGCTTCTCTGGCGCGCTGCCTCCCCACATGTGCAGCAACATGACCAGCCTGAACGTGAGTGGGGGTGGAGCACTATCCTTCCAGCAAAGGGATGCATGCTGCTTCTCAAATGCCTGTTGTTGTCGGAGTTGAACAGCTTCTCTGGCACGCTGCCTCCGCACATGTGCAGGAACATGACCAGCCTGAACGTGAGTGGGGTTGCAGCACTGTCCTTCCAGCAAGGAATGTATGTTGCTGCGCAAATGCCTGCTGTTGTTGGGGTGAACAGTTTCTCTGGCGCGTTGCCTCCACACATGTGCAGCAACATGACCAGCCTGAACGTGAGTGGGGTTGGAGCACTGCCCTTACAGCATAGGTATGCATGCTGCTTCTCAAATGCCTGTTGTTGTCGGAGTTGAACAGCTTCTCTGGCACGCTGCCTCCGCACATGTGAAGCAACATGACCAGCCTGAACGTGAGTGGGGGTGGAGCACTATCCTTCCAGCATAGGGATGCATACCTCTTCTCAAATGCCTGTTGTTGTCGGAGTTGAACAGCTTCTCTGGCACGCTGCCTCCACACATGTGCAGCAACATGACCAGCCTGAACGTGAGTGGGGTTGGAGCACTGCCCTTACAGCATAGGTATGCATGCTGCTTCTCAAATGCCTGTTGTTGTCGGAGTTGAACAGCTTCTCTGGCACGCTGCCTCCGCACATGTGAAGCAACATGACCAGCCTGAACGTGAGTGGGGGTGGAGCACTATCCTTCCAGCATACGGATGCATGCCTCTTCTCAAATGCCTGTTGTTGTCGGAGTTGAACAGCTTCTCTGGCACGCTGCCTCCGCACATGTGCAGCAACATGACCAGCCTGAACGTGAGTGGGGTTGCAGCACTGTCCTTCCAGCAAGGAATGTATGCTGCTGCCCAAATGCCTGTTGATGTTGGAGGTGAAGAGTTTCTGCGGGGCGCTGCCTCCACACATGTGCAGCAACATAACCAGCGTCAACGGTGAGAGTGGCGACAAACTGGCTGGTACACTGGCACCCTGGGTGGCACACCTGCCCACTGGCTGTTACGCTGCTGAAACCGCCACTCCATGCTTTGATAAGAGGCCGACAGCTGCCTAGAGCTGTTGTTCCTGCATAGTTGCCCCAAAGCGGCCACCTCGCCTATTGACATAAAAGCCAGGCTGCTGCTGCTGCTGCTGCTATTGCTGCTGACAATGCAGGCGGTCAGCTTGCGCAACAACAACTTCTCTGGCTCTGCTGACCAGTTTGGGGGCTGCACGCTTGTGTCCCTGGACCTGGCGGTGAGTTCGGGGCGGCGTGGCGTTCCCGCTTTTCATAAAAGCTACTGCCGAGCCATTGACTGCTGAAGCCAAGCACACGTCGTTACTATTGGCCTACATAGGACCGGGAGCTGTGTGCTCCCAGCAGTGTGCTGTGTTTGTTTGGACGCTAATCCTGCGTGTGGTGGCTTGTGTTGTACCTGCTGTCATGCCTCGTGCCGTATGGCCCTCGGCAAACCTAAACGACACTTGCGAACGACCACCTGCGCTTTGCGCCGGCCTGGTGCGCTTGCAGTAAAATGGCTTTGCACACAACACATAACTGCCTAGGACTTGATTGACGGCTGCAAGTGGTTGGCGTGCTTGCAGGACAATGGCTTTTCAGGGCCCATCCCCCGCCCATTGGACGACAGCCGGGCCTGGGTGAACCTGGTCATGCTGCGGCTGAGCAACAACAAGTTTGAGGGCCAGCTGCCAGAGCTGCAGCTGGGCGAGGTGCGTGGTGCATGTATATGTACAGCCACACATAGCAGGGCTTTGCAGGGGCCAAGGCCCTGAGGTGCAAGGTGCAGCCTTGTGGTAGGCTGCAGGAAGCTGCGCAGTGGTGAACCTGGTGATGCTGCGGCTGAGCAACAACAAGTTTGAGGGGCAGCTGCCCGAGCTGCAGCTTGGAGAGGTGCGTGGCAACATGCGTGGCATGCTATGCAGGCAGTAGGGGATTGCAGCGCATGGCATGGCAATGGTAGAGCATTAGCAACAGCATTAGCAGCGTGGCGCATGGCAACCAGCGGAGCGGCAGCATGCACTTGTCCTTTTTATACATGCTCGTCACGACTGCAACCTGGCCTGCCGCTCGCCTTCAGGCGTCCGTGCTGTCCAGCATCATCGCACCTGGCAACCAGCTGACAGGGACCATCCCTCGCTCCTGGACCAACCTGCCCTGGTTGAGCACTGTGGACCTGTCAACCAATGACGTTGGAGGCAGCCTGCCGGAGGAGTTTGCTTTCACGAGCAGGTTAACACAGCTTAACCTACGCAACAACCCCAAGCTTGTGGGCACCATTAGCCCGTGGTTTAGGTGAGCTGGTGGTCTGTTTCTATCAAAGGCCAGGGGCCCGTTGTTTTTGTGTCTGTTTGATGTGCATCTGCTGTAGGCAGCTTACGGGTCTCAACCTGCTCAACAATTTCAAGCTGGTTGGCACCATCAGCCCGTGGTTCAGGTGAGCTGGTGGTCTGTTTCTATCAGACGCCATGGGCCTGTTGTGTTCGTGTCTGTTTGATGTAAATCTGCTGTAGGGAGCTCACTGGGCTCAACCTGCGCAACAATCCCAAGCTGGTTGGCACCATCAGCCCGTGGTTCAGGTGAGCAGGTGATCTGTTGGCTTACAAGTGCCAGGGGCATGCTGCCTGCGTGTCTGTCTGGCGTGTAGCACTTGGTGCCCGCACTGTTCATGTGTTATAGGCAGATGACAGGGGTGCAGCCTGCGCAGCAACGTAAAGCTTGTGGTCATATTTCCGTCCTGTGTGTGGGCAGCTGGTGGCGTGACCCTGCGCGTACTGATGTAGGGCACAGACACAAAGCTGACATGAGGAGGGCTTTCCTGCTGTACCACTGCTTGTTCAGCGTGCGTGCTGCTGGAGAAGCAGGGCGTTCCTGTCAGGCAAGCTGCTCATGCTCATGCTTATGCTCATCAAATGGCATATTGCGGATACGTTCTACAACAACATCGTATGCATCCCCTGCACACTGTGACGCTCATTGCCGCTGCTGCTGCTGCTGCTGCTGCTGCCGCTGCTGCTGCTGCTTCTGCTGCTGCTTCTGCTGCTTCTTTGCAGGCTTGCCGGCTCGCTGCAGACCTTTGACCTGCGCAACACAAACGTGAACGGCTCACTGCCCGGCATCACGCGCGCGCAGCGAGAAGCGGGGCTGGTGCCAGAGGACAAGCTGTGTGGCAGCGACGCTGCGGGGCTGGCTCGGCTGATGAATCTGCAGGTGGCTGCGGCTGCTGTGTGGCGGTTTGAGCAGCTGTGTATTGTTGCCAGCTTGCGCCACATACAGCACTATCGCCAACAGCCATGCTGTGTTTGCATCACCCAGCTGTATCATAACTCTGCTGCTCATGCTCCGCATGTGTTATGACCGCCGCATTGGAATGCCTGTGCACTCTGCTGGTCACGCTTGCGTCAATGTCTTGTGGCTGCAGATCGTGAACATCCAGGCCACGGACATGGCTGCCAAGTGCGGCGAGAACAACTCACTGGGCAGCATCAACGAGGCGCTGCCGTGGTACCTCAAGGTGGACTCGCACACGTGGCAGGTGCGGCGCGCTGGTTGAGATGGCTTTGCTGTCGAGAGAAACAAATAGTTACCTGTGGGTCCGGATATCACTTAGATGGTATGAGGGAGTGAAATGGCTTTGCTAATGCATATCCGCCATATGGCGCTTTGTGACCACCGCTGCAGACATCAACCGACAATGGTGTGCTGATGAAGTATGGCCTCTAGTCGCGCCATGAGACGAGCCACCCTGGCTGCTGCTTCCATGAAGCTGCGCAGCTATACCACGGTGCTCAAGGAGAGCAAGGAGTTGACGCTGCTGCTCTGTGCTGCTGTAGGTGCCGCTGCGTGACCCCGGCTTCAACAACAACACCGACATGGAGTGCCCACGCATCATTCAGAGAGAGGTGCGGCTGACAAGGCAAAGCCGGTTGCTGAGACCGCCATGTTCACCAGCTTGCATGTGTGTGCTCATCTTGCACGCGGGTCATGTTACCTGCCCGTGTTTGTCTGTGCAAATGCGTGCTGTGCAACTCACTGCTAGGTGCTGTGTGCATATGGAAGCTTGCTGACGGCGTCCTGCCTCATGCCGTCTGCTGTCGCTGCGCCTGTGTGTCTGTGCCGCAGTACTGCGTGAACAACCAGCTGCCGCGCCTGTTTGACAACAGCAGCATGCCCAGCTGGTCCATGAGCCCTTCCTACTACCACTACCTAGGTAGGACCGCCGGAAACTACATCGTAACCCATGTGATGCCAGCACATGGTGTAACTGTACGTTAATGCCTGTCAGCAAACACGTAGAGACCGCCAGCAAGTACCTTGTTCGTGAGCCCTGTGTAATACCACTACCTAGGTACGACCGCCTGCAGTGAACAACCAGCTGCCCACAAGTACAGTATGACACATGTCATGCAAGCATACATTGTCACGGTGTGTGGATGCCTGTCAGCCAGCAAAACCACGGTAATCGCTCAGCTGGTGCTGTCGTTCGTCAGGCCTTGTAACAGCATTTGGCACTTGTCCGGGCCGTGCATTGTTTTGGGGAGATCTACGTGTCTGCTCTGGCTCGGCTGATTCTGTTGAGGGACCCTGCCAGTGCCCTGCATAGCAGGTTGCCGTGACTCATGTGCTCCACTTCCTGTCTCGCCCCTCGTCTGTTGTGTGCTTATGCCACTGCCTTTTTGCAGGCTGCCGCTGCCTGCCTGGCCACAGCCCGTATTGGGAACGGGGCGCCGCTGCCCTCAGGCGCCTGAAGCGTGACACACATGGCTCACCTTCTGTCTCATCCCTGGTGTGCCGTGTGCTGCTGTTGTTATTATGCGTGTTGTGTATGTGCAGGCTGCCGCTGCCTGAAAGGCTACAGCGCTGCTTGGGACTGGACGCCGCTGCCCTCAGGCGCCTGCACTGCAAGGCGGCTGCAGTGCAGCCCTGAGCAGGGCCAGGTCTGCTGCATGCTTGTGAGATTGTGCACTTGCAGGCTGCCGCTGTGTGGCCACAGTGCAGAGTGGGACTGGGCGGCGCCCCTCAGGCACCTGAAGCGCGAGTCATGCAGTTCACTTCTCCTGTCTCACAGTTCCTCCTCTTTGTGCATCTTTCGATGTCGTGATTTGCATGCAGGCTGCCGCTGCCTGAAAGGCTACAGCGCTGCCTGGGACTGGGCGCCGCTGCCCTCAGGCGCCTGCACTGTGCCCCGGCTGGCTGCCTCACCCCGCTTGTCTGCTGTATGGCTGCAGGCTGCCGCTGCCTGAAAGGCTACAGCGCTGCTTGGGACTGGGCGCCGCTGCCCTCAGGCGCCTGCACTGTAAGGCGGCTGCAGTGCAGCCCTGAGCAGGGCCTGGACAAGGCGGCTGTGATCGGCGTGAGCTTCGCTACAAGTGTTGTGGGCATGCTGCTGCTGGGCTACTGCCTGTACGTGAGCTGGTATGGCCGCTGGGGGCTGCCCAAGCTCAAGCGGGTGAGTTGCTGCTTGGCTGATTGTCCGCATGCAGAATTGTGTAATTGATTTTTGGGGAAGGAAGTGCGCGCCAGTATTTGCTGTGCAATCAAAGAGGATGGCTCTCACTGCTGCTCCCATATGTACATCCCCGCCTCTGCACCTTTGCTTTCAATTAACCCCACCGCCCTGCTGCTGCTGCTGCTGCTGCTGCTGCTGCTGCTGCAGGCGTACGATGACATCAAGAAGCGGCGTGATGGCGCCCCCAAGTCAGGCAGGGTGTCCATTGTGATCACAGACATTGAGAGCTACTCAGGTGATGCGCCAGCACACAGTGCATATGTTGGGCCAAGACTAGGCTGCTTGCTTTTTCTGAAACAGGACTTGTAATCTTTGGCACATAGTGCTGTGCATCACGCATGTCTTCAAGGCTGTGTGCATGCATGTAGCTGTCTTTCTTGCAGTGATCTAATGCATGCTGAGCCAGCAACGTCCTCATCATCGTGCTGCTGCTGCTGCTGCTGCTGCTGCTGCTGCTGCTGCTGTTTCTGCTGATATTGTCACGCAGCTCTGATGGTGGCCATGCCGCTCATCATGGGCAAGGCCATGTCTGTGCACAACAACGCCATGCGCAAGGCGGCGTGGACACACTACGGTGAGCAGCAGCGCAACTCCCCCGCTTGCTTGTAGCTGCTCTGCTGGCCAGCATGCAAAAGTACTGCGATCAACTGTAATGCTGACGCAACTGTGAAACATATGATGGTGCCTAGCTGCGGTTTGTTAGTGAGCAGTGCGCAACAGACGGGCACACAGGGGTGCATGCCACCAGGGCTGCTGGGCTGCCACTTACTCTGGCCTGGCTGCCTGATGGCCTGCCAGGCTTTGTCACAGAGCCGTGGTATGAGCAGGACGTTCTGCTGTATTGTATAGTGCACACTTCTCACATGCACAGCCAGTGCACATAGGCACTTAACATCATGCTGACATCAGCATATTTCAAGTGTGTGTGTGCATGCTGCCCTACCTGTGTGCTTGTCTGCCAGGCTTCATCATCGGCCAGGAGGGAGACAGCTTCATTGTTGCCTTCAGAGAGGCGCTGGATGCAGTGGCCTTCTGCCTGCAGGTAAACACAGGTGGTTCTGCATGCATGATGAGTCCATGGTTAGCAGCTCGTTTGAGTACATGCTGAGTTGGGTTGATGCTTGTGTGCTGCAGGTGGTCAGGACAGCATGGCAGAACAACTGCTGGCTGCATGTGGGAAGCAGCCTCTCATGGCAGCTCCACAAGCTACCTGGGTTTTCTTTCGTTGGTTTTCTGACACACTCTCTCTACGCTGGTGTCACCTGTGCTGCCTGTGCAGGTGCAGCAGGCCCTCATGCGTGCCTGTGCAAGCAGCACCACAAACAAGATTTTTTTTGCTTGGTTATTCAGCACACTGTCCGTGGTGATGTGGTGTTATGTGTGCTTCCTGTGCAGGTGCAGCAGGCCCTGATGCGTGCTGACTGGCCCCAGGAGCTGCTGACACACCAAAAGCAGCTGGACTGTGCTGCAGCAGGCCTCACGGCCCCCAGGCAGCTTATCAAAGACAGCAGCAACCACAGTAACCACAGCACAACGCCGCGGCTCAGCAGCTACTCAACGACACCAGTCTCGCCGCTGCTGTCGTTTGTTTCTACAGCACCTGGCAACCGCAGCAGCGCTGGCGGCAACGGGTTGTCGTTTGCTTCATTCGCTGGAGCGGGGGCTAGGGGCAGTGCCCGGCGCAGCCAATCGCAGTCGGGTCAGGCAGCAGGCATCAGTTTTGGTCCTACTGGGATGCTAGGAGGGTCTGGTAACAGAGCAGCAGCAGCAGGTCAGCCATACAGGCACAGCAGCACAAACGGCAGCAGCAACAGCAGAGATGGTGGATCTGAGCAGCGGCTGGAAGGGCAAGGCAGCAGCGCAGCAGGAGTGGGCAGCAGCTTGTGGCAGCAGGGGCCGCTGCGGAGCATCAGTGGAGGGGTGGCAAGCTCATCGGGAGGCTTTGGTGAGGATCTGCTGCAGGCTTCGGCTGTTAGGTGTGCTTGATTTTGACAGGATGTAGGTCACCTTCAAGGGGTGGCATACTTTGCATGCACCTGTGTAGATATGGCAGGACAGCTGCAACCATCCGCAAGTGCAAAACTGACGACTGTGTGCGCTGCTTGCTGTTGCTGCTGCAGTGGCAGCCCCTACCGACCCCACCAACAACTGCAGCAGCAACAGCAGCAGGCCGCGATCACCCCGGCCTACCCCTCAGCGCCCCACAAGCATCAGCATGGACAGCACAGCAGACTCTGTCACTTCCGCTGGCACTTTTGTCACTGCAGCACCCGGCAGCTACATCAGCAGCACTGCTGCTGCTGCTGCTGTTGGTGCGGCCAGTGGGGATGGTGCTGCTGCTGGCGGTGTAGAGGCAGTGTCTGCGGTGTCGCTGCTGCTGCCTGGGCTGCGTGTGCGCATGGGCGTGGCGTCAGGCATGCTGGGCGATAAGGAGGACTGCCTCAACTGCAAGGTGCTGGAGGTGGCAAGGGGTGAGTACATGAGCTCCTTGATCAGGGGACCATGCTGCTGGAAATTTGATTCGGATCTTGTCATTGTGCTCAAGCTGCCGCACATGTGCCTGCATGAGTGCCGGGCATAATTGTGCAGTGTTCTGTTGGTGATGATGCATGTCCCTACTAGTCTACTTATGCACCGATTCCGCAGCGGCCTTCTGGAGATGTTGTGCTTGTCTAGTTTGCTGCTTGTCACCTCCTGCCTGGCTGCATGGTGCAATGGCACTACTAAACCTTTGCCTTTGCCGCCGCTGTTTCTGCTGCATATGGCCGCCAGTTGTGTCTGATGCTGGCTCTGGCGGGCAGGTGCTGCTGGACAGCATCAGCTTTGGGCTGCTCAAAGACAGGCTGGAAGAGCTGGGCCAGGTGCGCGCTGCTGCTGCTGCTGCTGCTGCTGCTGCTGCTGCTGCTGCTGCTGCTGCTGCTGCTGCTGCTCTTTCATGTGCTGGCGAGTCACATGTGGTGTGAGGGGGAGCACTGCATGTGCTATGCAACATACTGCCTAGCAATATTCAGGGGCGTGCTGGACAAGCTATGCGTGAAAATTGAAGTTTGAGTGAATGATCCTGCTCCTGCAGCAAGCTGTGCAGGCTGGGGGCATCTCTTTTTTTGTTGCGCTCGCTGCTGCTGCTGCTGTGGCTGCAGGTGGGCCACTCCGGGTATGCGCGCAGCAGCAGGGTTACCGGCTGGGGCACGCCACGGGGCTGGCTGGCACGCAAGCTCAAGTGAGCCGGCATGTTCAGGCACCTTGTCATGTTGCTGTGCGTGCAGCGCGTGGTGCAGCAGTGTGCCGGACATAAAACATCAGCTGCTAGCGCTGCGCTGCCTCCCACTGCCGCTCACATGGCCCCTGCACAGCTTGCTGTTGGGGCTTGTACCTGTGCTTACTCTGCATATCAGGCTGAGCATCTCCTGTTGGCCAGGTATCGCTGTGTAACTATGCACCTCATAAACACACCGCTTTCTGCTGCTGGTGATTTGTTTCTTTTGTGTGTGCAGGCGTGCGCGGCTGTCAGCAGAGGCCATTGTGCTGGACATGGGGCTGTACAGCATCCCAGGCTTTGGCAGCAGCCACGCACTGGACGCAGCACAGCTGCTGCCAGACGCACCAGCAGACAGCACAGCAGCAGCGGCCAATGCAGGCGCGGCAACTGCTGCAGCAGCAGGTGCAGTGCAAGAACCTGCAGCAGCACCAGCAGCAGCAGCAGCAGCTGGCTGTTTGAGGATCTACCAGATCCTTGCTCCGCGCTTGCTGGAGCGTGCACACCTGTATGGCAACAAGCTGCAGCTGAAGCCCGGGTCTGCTCTGCATGACCTGCCTTTCTTTGCTGCCCCTGGCACCACAAGTGCCTCGCTGATTGATCAGCTGCTGCAGCAGGTCTCTGACTTTGGCGCAGTGTACAAGCAGGGCAGCGGCAGCGTCAAAGGCAGCAAGGTGATGGGCAGCAAAGTGCTGCAGGGCGTCTTTGAGCGGCAGCAGCAGCAGCAGCGGCAGCAGCAGCAGCAGCAGGGGTCGGATGCCTCGCGGCAGCAAGAAGTGCTAGGTGCAGCGCAGGCGCTGCTGGCTGGTGTTGAGCAGCAGCGTGCAACCCAGCAGGAGAACCAAACGCAAGCGAGCAGCGGGGCAGGGCAGCAGGCCAAGAGCAGTGGGCTTAATTTACAGCCAGCTGGCAGCAGTCAATCTCCAGCAGCAGCAGCAGCAGCAGCAGGAGGCAGTGTTGATGCCTCACCAGCCACTTCACTATGGCTGCTGCCCAGCTCCCCAGCTGCCTCTGTAAGTGTCAGGCCGGTGGCAACTGCTGCTGCTGCCGCTGCTGACGAGGCAGCTGCCCTGACTACGTACGTCTTTTGTTCAGTCATCCTGCCCGCCAAAGCCAGGTGAGCTGCAGCCGCTGAATGTGTTAGGGTGTTGACCAGTCAAAATTCACTGTTTGCATCAGGCAAGAGAGCTGCATGTTTGCAGATAGCCTGTTGGCTGGCTTGCACTGCGCGAGTACTCTTGCAGGTTACCTGCTGGCAGCGTTCAGTGTGCAATTGCGCATGCTGGAATGCGTGTGGTAAGCTTGTGGTTACCACCTGCACTTGCCTCTTGCTGTGCTTGCTGTACTTCCACGTGTTGTGCCACTTGTTGTGTCATCCCTGCCATGCTTGTGCTGCAGGCTCGCCCTGGAGCCTTGCTTGCTGTACGTTTACCTGTTGTGCCATGCTTGGCCTGCTTGCGCTGCAGGCTCACCTTCGATTCGTCACGTGCGTTTGCCCCCTTGCTTGCTCTACTACAATATGTTGTGCTAAGCTCTCTATTCCTGTGCTGCAGGCTCGCCCTGGAGCCGTCTGTCGCCGCCCAGGTGTCCGCCATCGTCAGCAGAGTGCTGCGGCAGTGCCTGCTGGCGCTCACCAACCACGCCTCAGCAGCAGCAGCAGCAGCGGCGGCACATGACGTTGAGGCTGCTGGCTGTGGCAGCAGCAGCTGCAGTGGGCCGCTGCGGGCGTGCGGCTACATGTGCAGGGAGGTTGGGGGTGACATGAAGTACCTGCTGGTCTTCCACCGGCCCAGGGTGAGCAGGGGCTGTGCCTTAGGATCTGTTTTTGCTGCACAAATCTGGCCCAGTGCCTGAGTCGCCTGCAGCAATCTGTGCCTCTGTCAGTGCATGTGTTCCAGCGCCGCCCGTGCCTTTTTGACCCACATTTGCGATCTCCTCATTCTGCTGCTTGATGGTACGTGAGCTTCTTGTGTTGACATGATCCGCTGCTGCTGCTGCTGCTGCCGCCAGTTTGCGCTGGAGTGGTGCCTGCTGGTGCAGGAGGCGTTGCTGTGGCAGGACTGGCCGGCAGCGGTGCTGGATAGGCCGGGGCATCTGGAGCACGCAGCCACGGGCCTGTCACCCGCTGCTGCTGCCGCTGCAGTGGCGGCATCTGCTGCTGCAGAGCGGGACGGCTGTGCGCCCCTACTGTTCCGTGGCCCACGCATCAAGTGGGTCCCATTCTGCTGTTGCCTTTGTTCTTTGCGAGCTGTTGTGACATGATACTTTGCATCTGCATTGTCAGCGTGATGTGTGTGTTGTGCTTGCTGGGCGTGCGTCTGCTCTGCTGGCTGCCAGCTGCAGCCTGGCTGCTGTGACGTCTTCAGGAGTTTGCATTACCAGGCTGTCTACTCTGATTGCCCTGCGTCATCTTTGTGCATGTGGCACAACATTGCTCAAGAAGAGAGCTGCTGACATGTTGGACGTGGCAGCATCAAGTGGCAAGTGCTACAACGAAGTAAACACACACGCATACGTGCTGCATCGTATTGCAGGATGGGCGTGGACTGCGGCAGCCCGCAGGCGGTGTGCCCGGACCACCTGGGGCGCGCTGACTACCACTCCAACAACATCAACATGGCAGCGAGGTGAGAGGCCACCACCACGTGGTGCACCAGCAGCAGCAGCAGCGGCAGCGCTAGCTGGGTGAGATGTATGCCATGCTTGCATTTCGTGTGTTGCTGTGCAATGCGTGCATTGCAAGCAGTAGTGTGGGTAGCTGTGCTGTTCGTGAATGTGTTCCAATTACCAAGCGACCTGTCAGCACGCTGGCTGCACAATGACATGGTACTCTTATGTTGCAATTGTTGTACTCGTTGCAGGTACGAGGCAGTGTGTGCGCAAGGAGGGCAGATCGTGTGTGAAGCTGGCCTGGCAGCAGCAGTGGTGGCAGAGTGGGCAGACCTCGCTGCAGCACAGCACGCAGCAGCTGCTGCAGGGGCTGCAGCAGAGGCAGCAGCAGCATCAGCAGCGGAAGATTCGGGTCCTGCTGATGTGCAGCTGCTGTCGCTGCCAGGCACGGTTGCAGCCACACCGTTTGCATCCGAACAGCAGCAGCAGGCGTTGCAGCTTGACGCTGTGCCTGGCACGCCAGGCAGCGGCTCAGCGCAGCAGCAGCAGCAGCTGCTGCAGCAGGTGCAGCCGCTGCTGTCGCCTGCTGCCACAGCCAGCACCACCATCAGCCTGGAGGAGCTCAGCTTCCAGGGCAATGCACAGCCAGCTGCTGCTGCTGCTGCTACTACTACACCAGCAGCAGCAGCAGCAGCAGCAGCATGTAATGGCAGCACCTTGCCGCTGCAGGCGGGCAGCAGGGCTCAGTCGGCCGGCCCGGCCCTGCCTCGCTGCCCCAGCCCGGGCAACAGCTTCCCTTCCTTCAGCAGCAATAACTTGCTTGCCAGCTCAGCACCCAGCGGGCCTGCTGGCTACCTGTCAGCCTTCAAGCAGCAGCAGCAGCAGCAGCAGCAGGGTGCGGCAGGCGATTTGCCTGGCCCCTGGACGGCAGCAGCAGCAGCAGCAGCGCCAGCGCGGCCACACTCCCCGGGATCTGGCACATTCCACGGCTGGGGCGGCGGCGGCGCAGCAGCAGCAGCAGCAGCAGCAGCAGAGGGCCCCAACTCCCCACGCGGCTTGGGGCTGGGCCGCAGAGGCTCCTCAGCACATAGCACGGCAGCAGCAGCATTGGCAGCAGCAGCAGCAGCAGCAGGTGGTGGCATGGGCAGGCGGGGCAGTGTGGCAGGCAGCTCAGGGGTCAGCAAGGTAGTGAGGGGTGGTGGTGCTGCTGGTGGTGCTGTGGCGGCTGTGTCGGTGCACACTGTGCCGACGCCGACGCAGCTGCCGTGCTGCTGCTGTGTGTCGCAGCTGCCGAGTGAGAGGTACGCAGTGGAGGTGCACCAGGTGCGTGCAGGTGGCTGCTGCTGCTGCTGGTTGTGAGTAGTTGTTCGCTGGGGGGTGCTGTGGTTCAGTGTCAGCTGCCAGCTGCTAATGTTGTTTGCAGGCAGCAGTGCATGTAGTAGAGATCGTCAACATACTATGCTGTGCACCACATGCATGCTGCAGGTGGGCCGCTTTGTGGTGAAGGGCCAGCCCAGCCCTTGGACATTGCAGCAGGACCTGCCATCTGCGCCTCCACATAACTCAACCTTTCTGTCTTGCTGCAGGTGGGCCGCTTTGTAGTAAAAGGCCAGCCCAGCCCAGTGGACATCGTGCAGGTGGCGCTGCAGCACCTGGCCCCACGCCGCTTCCTGCTGCCAGACAGCCCACCAAAGAGCGCAAAAGGCCGCCTGCTGGAGCCGCAGGCAGCAAAATGCGCGCAGGTGCCGGCCGTGGCCCTGCCCGCGCTGGCGCTGCGGTACCGGCAGCTGCAGCAGCAGCGCGAGGCGGCTGCGGCGGCTGCAGCGGCGGCCGCGGAGCTGATGCGACGCAGCAACAAAGCTGCAAACGGGCTGGCTCTTGCTGCTGCTGCTGGTGCGGCTGGTGGCGGATTCGCGGTGCGTAGTAACAGCAGCAGTAGATCTGGCTCGTTCACTTCGATGCTGCGGCAGCGCTCCATGCCGGTTTCGGTGCTGGCGTCGCGCGATGCGCAGCTGTCCTCAGTATCTGCGGCAGCCAGCGCTGGTAGCGCTGGCGGGCTGCTGAGGCAGGGCGCAGGCTTGGCGCCGCGGCCGGGCTCCTGGGTAGCTCGGGCCTTCAGCTTTGGTAGTGGGAGTGCAGGGGGCAGCAGCAGCTGCAGCAGCCCGCGGGGCGGGGTGGGGGTGGGGGTGCAGCTGCAGGGGCTGGGGTGGGGGCAGCGGGAGAGTGTGCAGGAGGATGAGGCGGAGGGGCAGCAGCAGGAGGGCGATGTTTGATGTCTGGTATTTGCTTTTGTGGGGTGTGGCTTGTTGTGTGTGGCGTTGAGGGTATGTGCTGCGTGTGGGGCTGATTTGGCGCTTGGTGGTATGTTTGATGCGTGATGGATGGGTAGCAGCATTACGGCACAGCTGCGGCGCTGAGTGTGGCGACAACTTGAAGCCAAGTTGACCGTTCGGCTTTCTAACATCTGGTTGGGGGCACTTACATGCTGCATGAAACGCATAGATGTGCAGCGTGTGCGGTGCTGGATGTTGCTGCGCATCCCTGACACAGCTTGGAAATATGGCGGGGCAGCTGTCATGAGTGTGCCTGCAGTTACGAGTGGCAATGCGCGCAATTCTGCTGTGATCTCCTGTACATCAAATTCCACAATGTTGCATCATAGCTGATAAGAAATTGGTCTGCAGTACTGCCAGTCTGTCGTGCGCGGACATTCATCCAATTGCTTGTGCCAGCGTCTTTAAGCTGCGCTGCACTGCTGAGCAGTTGGCAGCACCCAGCATTGTGTTTACAGAAAGGTATTGCACAGATGGCCTCCTCAGTGTGAGTGGTTTATTTTAGTGGACATGGTCTGCTGCTGCTACTATACACCGTGCAGCCGTCATGTCCACAATATGCCCGTTTGCTGTATGCAAACAATTCTGCTGTCTGCCCCATGCACAGCTGGCGCAACAGAGCAGCCTGTTCCCTCCATCCAAGCTGCAAGCTGGAGCTTGAGATACAGCTATAGGGGTTCCCTGCAGGGGTTCACTGCATGGGTGCTATGCAAGGGTAATGCAATGTATCGTAATGTAATGCAAGGGTTCACTGCATAGGGGTTCACTGCATGAACCGTCATGTACTTTTATGGAGTATGTGTGGATGGGTATGGTGACAGGCGTGGGTTGTATCTTCATGGCAACTTCATTGGAAACGCCACTGGCCAGTGCCTCTGCGTGAGGCTGGATGGTGCAGCCGGGCTGCCAGCCGCTGGCAAGTGCAGCGCACCTGGCGGCCTGTTGGTGCAGTGGCAGTGCGGCACTGGCCAGTGGCACTGCTTATACGGCTGTAGATACAGCTGCTGCGTGTCTAGTAGCGTTCGTTGCTGGTTCAAATGCGCTGATCAGTTGGTGGCTGCCCTAGTGTCAACGACGCTGTCCACAGGCGTTTGGCAGTGTCATACATCAGCTGACACTAGCGTGCGGCCGGGCCGCACTCACGTTGGTGTTGGGGGACGCCATCTCTAGCCATGTGAGTACTCATTATGTTGCATTATGCTTGCTTGTAATTGTCTGACCTGCATTCACGCTGCAACTCTTTATACTCAAGTTGAATACATAAGACTCCTCACTGTTGAGTGCCAGTGGCCACCCGGCTCAACTGGCACTGCAAATGCCCCCAACACATGAACATGTACATATTTGGTCACACATGCAAACGTTTCAGCAAACAATACGCACAAGCACGACGTTTATGAGAACACGGCTGTACTCAAAGCAGCAGCAGTGCAATGGCAGTGCCGTTCAAAGCAGCTACCAACCCTCAATGCTCAAGGGGATTAATAAGAATAATTTAGACTGACAGGTGCTCAGTGTACGTCAAGGCTTACGTGAGGGGGGTAAAAGGAGAGCAGGGGTTACACGGAGTTGTCGCTCCATCTCAATGGGGTCATCAAACTAATTCTTAGAAAGCGGTTTGAGTTTTTGGATCTCCCAAAAGCCATCACATATGAACACACAGCGTTCCTAGTGAGACTCGACGATAACTGAATCGTGGCCTCTGCCAGCAGGCCTCAACCGAGACCGTTCGTATTCTGAGTAAACAGAGAAACCACATACAATAGCTTTTGACCATCAACCTATGTGCGTTAGCAATCAGGCCGTGGTATAATTCGCGTGTCGGTGCTTGAACACATCACTCCAGGTCACTCCTGGTGTGCTATATATACATGCCTGACACGGGGGCAAATTCAAATGGTGCTACTTAATTTTATACACGGAACCCAGATTTGTCTCACCTACGGAGCATCAGGCTGAAAACGAGCACGCGCCTTACCCCGCGTGCTGACGCAATGATCGGACAGTTTCAACTGCTGTTATTGCTTTCATTGTGTTTAAAGTGAGTTCATAGCAGGGCGCTGTTGAATGACGATGGAGACATCGAGCTTGCTGCTTCTGCTGCGTCGATAGGCATAGAGGCCAGCAGCCTGCATGCCGCCTCGCAGTCAACAGGATTTGCAGTTCCACGCCTTGTGGAGATTCTACGGCGCGATGCTGATGCCGCAATCATGGACGGAACTTTTCCGTACACCTGCAGAAGGGGTGGCAACAACAGCAGGCTCACCAGGCAGGCACAGCTGCTGCCGGGCGCCGTTGAGGGCGTAACAACCGCCAATTTGCCCGCTAATTCCGAAGACACGCAAGTGCCACTGACAGAGGCCGCCGTCTTCAAGCTGCACTCAAGGCCAACAGCGAGCCGCATTGCCTTCTTGCAGTTCAAAGGCTGCACCACAGAGGCAAGTGCTTGCGGTGATCATTCAGCAGCCGCTGCCACAGCAGTGACTGGCACTAGCACGGCCATGAACACCATGGAAATATACAGTACTTGGGGTTTCCTGCTGTGCAATGGAAACTGACTAGCGGGGGGCAGGCTGGGGGCCACCCTGCAACCCTGGGTTGGTGCTGCTGCTGGCACAACACAAAACCACAGTCGCAATCCAAATGTCAGACTGCAGCTGCTGCTGCATGTTGGCAAGTCCCTCAACTGACAGTTGCTGCGCTGTGTTCCTGCTGTTGTGCTGCGGGCGCAGGGCACCGCATGGAACACTGCAAAGAATTCCGACACCGGCGCAGCGCCAATCAACACCCCGCGATTCCAAAATGATGGCAACGGGAACACCTTCACAGCAGCAGAGCTGAAGGCGATAGTGACCATCTGGAGAGGAGGTGAGGGATTGCTTGGAAGTTGTTATGTCACAATTTTACATGCATGGAATGCAGGGTTGTGCAGACAGTCCAGCAGCTGCAGGGGGTGTGCAGGAGGTGTGGCCAGCATCCTATACATGCAGCCATGGCAGGATGAGACACCTGGCAGCAGCAGCAGCAGCAGCAGCAGCAGAAGCAGCAGTTGCCCAGGCCCCCCAATGGCCTGTTGCTCAGCAACCCTCCATGTGCCCAGTCCTTCAGCAATGCACCTTATGTGATGTAAAGGGAGAGTTTTCGTTTTACATCATGTAAGCAGGGCTGATGTGGCTTGCAGTGGCATCGGCTAGTGCACGTACGTATGCGCCAGGTGGTGCATGCTCTTTGTCCCACCACGTGTGTCCTTTGTGCCTTTTTATGGCTGTGGCGTGCAGTGGCATCTGACTACGCCATTTGGGACATCGACATCACGACAGAAGAGCCGCCAGCAGCCAAGCTTGAAAGGTGAGGCCCAGCCTTGCTGTTGACTCCCCTTTCCAGTGGTGCTTTGCAGCGCTTCGGGCACGTTTGCTGGGATGCACGTAAAAAGTGCAGCTGATGTGACATATGCGTCCTCCACGCGGGTGCGTGGTCAGCTGTGGGGCCTGATATGCATGTAAGCAGTGCTATCTGCCTTTACACCATGCCATCCACGTGCTGGTTGGTGGACTGCTACTGCTGCAAGCAGCGCTGCCACCTCTGCTGCTGCTGCTTCTGCTGCTGCTGCTGCTGCTGCTGCTGCTGCTGCTGCTGCTGCTGCTGCTGCTGCTGCTGCATGACAGCAGGTCCAGCAATGAAGACACCGAGTATGGCATGCGTGTCTGTATCGGTGGCTTGCCAGACTGGCCAAAATACGAAGGAAAAGGCAACCCTGACAACACACCGGCTGGGCTGGCCTTTGTAGGATCCTTTGGATTGGTTGTCGCGCCAACAGCAGACCCCAGTCAGATCTACAAAGACCTGTTTGTGTTTGCCGGGTGAGTGAAACAGCGTGGTGTGCTAACAACATTCTATGGGCATCCCTCAAGAGCAGCTCGTCAGCAAGCAAGCCGATGGCGGTGTGTGCTGCCTGCTTCTACTGTCGAACCTCATAATGTGCACTGTCATGGGTCGTCCAGGCGCCGTGCAATCTAGTTCTGCTACTGACTCAGCATGCTGTCGGCGCACGGGTCGCTGCTCTGCAGGGCCTTACTACCAAAAGTTCATATCCCGTTTTTCAGGCTCTGCTGTGTGCCCCATGAATTAGTTCAGCTGCTGCACTAATTAACCGAGAGAATGTTATCAGACCCGCCATGCTGTCGGCGTGCTGCTGGTTGCTCTGCAGGGGCCTCACTACCAAAGCAACCATGGAGGCGATCTCTCATGAGCTGGGCCACACACTGGGTGAGTGCAGCAGCAGCAGCAGCAGCAGCAGCAGCAGCAGGCATAGTGCTTGCTAAAGATTGCATTTTCTGCACGATGCTGGCTGCACCATGGCTGCTACTGCGCAACACTGGCTAGCGCTGCCGGATAGGGCTTCACTGCAACTATTTAGCCTGCCCCTGCGCATTCGTCGTGTTGCATTGTATTCAGCAGCTCAATGCCCGCCTGCCACCGCTGCAGGTCTGTCACATGACGGCTTGGCCACCAGTGCCGGCACTTATGAATACTGGTGGCCCTGATGTGGGGCTCACAACCGAATACAGTGTGGCTGGGGGCAGGATTACATTGCCTCAGTACCCCTGGGCACCTATCATGGTGGGTTACAGGCAACTTGGCTCGCGTGGTTACAAGCAGGCTGGTAGTCAAGGCTCTCAAGAGGTGCACTGATGTGATTGGCCTCCAGACATGCCTGCATGCATGTGTGCACATGTGGCTTCAGCGAGCGCTGTCTTTGTATGCGAATTGCGTGCATACGCCACCGGATTCTGCCCGGCACGCATGTAACAATGACAGCGGGCCCCACATGGCCTGCAACCTGCTGCTGTGCGCGCAGGGCACTGGCGCCGAAGCTCAGTACACCCAGTGGAACAACGGAAACTATGGTGCGCAGCAGCAGCAGCAGCAGCAGCAGCAGCAGCAGCAGCAGCAGCAGCAGCAGCAGCAACAGCAGTACACCAAGCAGCTTGCACTTTGCAATGCAACTCAGTTGTGCACAGTGTCATTGCCGTCAGAAGCTGATGAGCGCACGCCGGCGGCATGCTGTGCCGCACTACTGACAACACAGCTCATTGCCACAATTGCACACGTCTTGGCCATGCTGACCAAACCATCGCATCCTCTGCCACTTCTGCTGGTGTCACAAACTCAGCATCCTTTGCCAGCCTTGCTGGTGCAGCCACCAAGCCCGCTTTTTGCCATAAGCGGCATCAGCGTGACTTGCAGTGCATTTGCCGCTTCTGCTGGTGTGTCCTGCAGGCAATCTGGAGCCTGGTGGCACCCCCAACAACCCACAAGATGACATTTCCGTCATTAGCACCTACCTGCCCCTGCTGCCCGACGAAGCGGGTGACAGCGACACAACGGCCGTCGCCATCTGTTCGATCGGCACCTGCACGCCATCTACTGCTGATCCCAAGCGCGTGCAGGCAGTCGTGCAGGCTGTTGCTAACAGCGGCACGGACAGGGATTACTTCTCGTTTGTTGCGGCAGCCGCAGGGCCCGTGACCATCCGAGTGGATTACGTGCCCGGGTTCTCGCAGCTCGAGAGCGTTGAGGTCACGGGGCTGGGCCCAACGGACGTGACCACCCAGTACCTCAGGTGAGCTGCACTGCCATGGGCTTCTGCTGGGGTTTATCACAAGTGCATTGTGTGTTGCATGCGGTGCAAACTTATCTATCAGACAACGATCAGCCTGACTGACGTGACCATCCAGTACCTCAGGTGCGCTCACCTCTGTTGAGCTGCGCTGGCATGGGTGACTTGTGTCATCAGATGTTGCGACAGCCTCATCAGATGTTGCGACAGCCTCATCAGATGTTGCGACAGCCTCATCTTGAGGTGCAAGTGGTGCATGTATAAAGCAGTACAGATTGTTGCGAAAAGCAGTACAACAGACAAACTCAAGCAGTTCCTTTCAGACCTCAAGGGGGGCCTTCATGGTTGTTGTTTCATCAGCTGTGCCGTGGCCGGCGGTACGCAGCAGACACAGAAAGCAGCTGCCACAACACAGGTGCATGCCCAGCAGACCGCACACACTGTCATGCGTTGGGCAGTCACCTTCTTATATTCGTGTGGCTGCCTTGACAATGCTAACATAAACCTTTTGTGTCTTCGGTTGTTGTTTATAACTGCTGTGCCGTCGTAACTTGGAACTGACACCCATAACAAACCGGGGCTTTGACCCTTGCCTCGTGTTACTTGGGCTCATAAGAAATATTCCGTTGCCTTGCATGCTTGCAGGAACGACCTTCGCTTGGATGTCAACTTTGCAGGAGGCCCAGCGTACTGCTGTCCGGTGCCTGCACTGGCAACCGGCCCTCTCATGCCTACAAAGCTTGTATTGCCGACTGCAACTCTCATATCACCTTGGCATGTGTGCTTGCAGGAACGACCTTCGCTTGGATGTCAGCTTTTCAGGAGGAGTGTCAGTGCAAAAGCCAAGCCAGGGCCTCATGGACACCAGTGACACCTTCACTGCAACGCTGCCCGCGGCAGGTAAGTGCATCGATTTGCAGGACGTGCTTGTAAGCAAGAACCGGTACAAGAAGAACCCAGCACAATGCCAGCCACAGTTCTTCACCTGCGGCGCAGCGGGAGCCGCCACTTTCTGCAGGACATGCGTACAGCTGCTTGCCAGCGGTGTAAGTGGTGCAAGACAGAACACAGCACAGCACAAGCCGCAGTTCATCACCTGTGCCGCGTGAGTCTACGACTTTGCAGGACATGCGTGTAAGCAAGAAAAGGTGCAAGACAGACCCCAGCACAGCACCAGCAATGCGTGCCTGATGTACTGTCAACGGCAGCACTGCCTGTGCAATGCAGGCCTGCGGCAGCGTGCAGCAGCTTGCCCCGCCTTGATCTTTGTAAGCAAGGCTGTCAAAGCCACAGGTGGTACACACGAATCTTCCAGCCAGTTGCAACACACGCCATATCACAAGCTTAACAATCTCCTCAACCCTCCACTTGTATCCTATTGCTGCTTGCAGGCACTTACATCTTCTATGTCATGCCTACCACTCGTGTCAGCAGCAGCCCACCCCTCAACCTCCCCACCAACTATGGCATGATTGGCGAGTACACCCTGACAGTGGAATACCCAGGGACCCGTGCAGAACCCCCACCCACCCCATCACCCTCCCCACCACCTGCACCAAACGGCAAGGCATCCACAAACTGCAACCCCAGCAGCTTCTGCAGCGGCTGCAGCTGCAGCAATACCCAATCTGGGTCAGGAACATGCAACTGCCCGGCTGCAGAGGGCTTCAAAAAAGGCGTGTTCCAGGTGAGGCAGGCAATGCCAGCAGCTGGAGCGTTTAGGTGCGCTGGAGTTGACCGCGTGCATTTAGTGTGTTGTTTATGTTACAACATCGTGGCTGCCGTGTGCCTGCTACCACCTCTGCTCCAAGATGCTGAGCAGACTCAAAACATAGGCACGGATTGTAGAGGGCTCAGCTGACGGCGCTGAAGAGCAGACGTACGCAGCAATAGCAGCCAGCTCACCTGCTTGCTTACTACATACAACAACTCTCAGCTGCTGCTGCTGCTACTACTGCTGCTGCTGCTGCTGCTGCTGCTGCTGCTGCTGCTGCTGCTGCTGCACCACTGCAGGCCAAGCCAGCCTGCCTCTGGGCTCTGGCAGCAACTGAAGGCGTCAACTGGACCAACCCAACAAGCCTTGGTGAGCAAACAGCAGCCTGGCAATCGCCTGCCTGCCTGCATAAGTTGATGCTGCTGCAGGACCAGAGCTGCCTGGCCACTCTGATGACACGGCTTGCAGGCGTGCATGCTGTGCCGATGCAGCTGCTCAGTGTTGTCAGTGTCACAGTCAGCCAAAAGCACTGCGGTGTGCTTGGCACTCTGCAAAGGTATTGCGACCCCTTGTGCCTGCCAGCATAACGATGTCATGGGAATGATGCCACGTAGTGCAATACAACACATCGCATTGCATGCTCCACTCAAACGAGGAGTGGGAACCCCACTCAAGAGCCAACGAGAGGCTCATGCTGTGGTTGCATCACCGCCATGTGCTGCTGCGTCTGCCTGCTTTTCGTCTCTGCAGGGGTTTTCTCGGCAAAGGCGAACTCTCTGGTGCGCCTGCCATTTGCCATCAGCACATGTCCAACCTCGGACAAAAAGATCATCAAAACCATCTCCATCCAGCCACTGCCAGCTGGCAGCCCAGCGTCGGCGACCTGCACCAAAACCCCGCCCGCTGCTAAACCCCTGACTGTAGCAGCGGCAGGGGAGCTGGGTAAACCCCAGGTGTGTGTCGGGAGGAAGGGATACTTTGTGTTCAGGGCCAGCCTGCCAGCTGGACAGCCGGCTGGAAAGTGCTACATGCTCAGGGCGGTGCTGTCTGATGGGAGTGCTCTGACAGGGACGCTGCAGGTGCTCGCCAAGTAAAGGGATAGACCAGATGAGCTGCTGCAGCAGTGCTGCTGCTGCTGCTGCTGCTGTGTGGTATACCAATGACAGCATTGCGTAGGTAGCATGTGCAGACGTATTTGTCTGCTGCAGAACAACGTGTTGGGCGTGTTCTGCTGTGCACACCAAAGCTGGTCAAGGCTGCCTGTGTGTGAGGAATTTGGCATTGCTGCAGCAGGCAGCAGTGTAATTGCAACCACGTGCAATGGCTGGATGTCAGTGATTTCTTCTGCAGATACCAGAGTCTGATGTTGATTCATGTTGTGCTCCACGCATGGCCGTGTGCTACACAACAGTTCAGCATTGAAGGTGCAGATTGTGAAACTCTGTAGACACTCGTGTAGAGGAAGCTTGCACTTGAATATTGGGATCTGAGCACTTGTTTGGTCACTCACAGCTCCTGGAAGGTGGTACAACCTTGTCTGAAGGCTCATGCATATCATCTACACCTTGAAAATCCTGCCTTGCAATGTGCCATGTAGGCTGCAGCTGTGACACACAACAAGTCTGCCATATGTGGCAGGCAGCGTGTGTTTTGTTTGCAGGCTGCCAGCAAACAACTGCATGCATACTAAACATGAAGCATTTGGTTGCTAATGCTGGGGTACACTGGCTTTGTGCCGTTGAAAGATTACTGCGTGTGTGTGCAAACCCGTGTGCACGGGTCTCACTTCAAGTGTCACAGTGTGACGCGAAAGACCTCCCGTTTTTGACGTGTGGTGTTTGCGGTTACGAAAGAAGGAAACCAGCTAGGAAAAATCTGCATTGGTGCAGGCGTGGCGAATTGTCAAATGAGAAGGCCATGCTGGCGATTTTACGTGTGGGCATTGCTGTGTGCATTGCTGTGTGCATCGCTGTGTCACGGGCAGTGAGAATACTGCTGGTCCCTTGCATGGCAACTTCGTTTGGGTTTCTTACACATCACATGCAATTCTGACGCTGGCAGCTTGAACTGCGTTGCGGTGTGTGTGACAGCTCTCGTTATGTGTGTGGCGTGTACTGACAAGCTTGCGCAGTACTGCGGCAGGCGCTACTAGCACGCTGGCTCAGCGTTGCAGGAACCGGGTTGGCAGTGTGGGCGTGCCGGGATGAGGAGCACTGTCCCATATGTGTGCGGGGCCTCCAGCATGAGTCACATCCTCAGAGTTGTGCTGAGCCGGAGAACGTCTTGCTGGCTGTTTTGGACAAGGATTCTTGTAGGATCTCAGCTCAGACAGCCCAGGGCCCTGGCCATGGGTTGGAACTGTGGGCGTGCTGGGATGAGGAGCACTGCCCCATGCGTGTGTGCTAAACAGTCCCTCTATCATGAGCCCCCGTGATATTGTCATCGCAACTCTGAGCCAGAGAAATTCTTGCTGGCTGTCGTTTGTGGATCTTAGCTGGGGTCAGTTCTGGCCCCTAGCCATTCTTAGCTTGGGCTTTAGGGTCAGTTCTGGCCTCTGGCCATGCACAGCTGAGCTGCCACTGTGATGTTCAGCAAGGGCTCCTGCTGCATCTTCCTGCATGTCTTTGATTGGCATCGCCAGGCGAAGCAGGCAGCTACGCATCCATGCTGCCTCCAGGATTATTTCCACCTCATTTGACAACAGCATGTTCCCGGTTGCTGGGATCGAGAGTAAGGCTGAGCTTGTTTTGAAAAGCAAATTGCATGTGAGCACGATTGGACCAGTACCTACACACATTGGGTCTGCTCCCTGCAGATATTGGTTCTGTTAGTACTACCAGTTGGTCCCACGACTGTGGTGTGGCTGTCACTGCAGCACTGGCAGCAGGCAGATTGTACTGCTTGAGTACATTTGGTACATACACCATGGCAGAGCCATAGGCACCAGCACTTGTGGTTGGAGGTTGAGGTCTCGAGGTTTTTTCTTTCTGATAGCTCTACCTCCTTGTGGATTGTGATCTCCGGCATCCGTTGAAAGCGCGCAACATGCCACCCACCAGTTTGAGTTGGATACCCAACTAATTTCAATGTCCAGATGTGTGCTTTGGTGAAGTGGGAGGCTGCTGTTCCTGCGGGCTGCTGTTCCTGCAGGCTGCTGTTCCTGCAGGCTGCTGCTCCTGCAGGCTGCTGCTCCTGCAGGCTGCTGTTCCTGCAGGCTGCTGTTCCTGCGGGCTGCTGTTCCTGCAGGCTGCTGCTCAACCCGGGCACACTCATGCTTGCATATGGAAGTTGCTTGCTTGCATGTGGCAATTGCCTGCATGTGGCAATCACTTGCTTGCATGTGGCAATTGCCTGCATGTGCCAATTTCTTGCTTGCTGGGGCAATTGGTGCTTGAGGCGGCTGCAGGAGCTGTGCATCAACCAATTGCTGCATCAAGCTAGCATGATTCTTATCCATGGTGATGGCAGCGGTGTTCACGTGCAGCCAACCCTGGGCTGAGCTGACGTGCTTAGGCTATTGTGTGATGCACAGCCACGCCTATCCAGTCGCTGTCGCTGCTGCTGCAGGCACCATGAGAGCTGCTGCTGGAGCCTTGTATCGTGGCTGCCTGGCTGCGCAAAGCTGCTCGAGCTTGACAGCACCGCACTGTTTGCCCAGCTAGACGCTGTTGAAAATGCATGTTTTGGATTCTTGCTCTCTGCTGCCACTGGCAGCAGTGCTGCACATCTGTCTGGACCATTCGATCGGCCTGTTGAGGGCAGCCCGCACACGGTATGCGCACATGCGTGCGTGGTTTGTTTCACAGGATTTGCGCAACGCACTGCATCTGTCATAGTTTGCTGGAAAGCAGCACTTCGTCAGTTTTGGACACTGTAGTACACACTAAAAATAGGCATATCTCAAGGCTGTTGGTGCCACAGCCAGCTCATGGGTACGTCATGCGGCCTTTACTATGGCATGTGGGCCTTGGCACTATCTCAGATGGATTGAAGGTTATGACTGTGTAGATTTTGCTGCTTCAGCACCCCTGCAGCCTGCTGCACTTCAAGTGCCGCACTTGCGGCAGCTGGCAGCTGGGATATGCTTGAGCCAAAGCAGCCACTATCCGCCACACATGCTGCGTTACATCACTGGAAATCATGCGCAAGTTGAGGTAGAACACCGTCTCTGTGACAGGTGTGATATTCAAGATCATAAAGTAGCTGAACTCTGGTGGAGCTCTTGCAGCCGCTGCCCTGACAGCAGCTGATGCAGCAGGTGCTCCAAGACGACCTTGCAGCACTACGGCAAGGCAGGGTTCATATCACCAGCATTTCCGCCAACGCCATGCATCACTTCCTTGCGGGCAAGCCCTGGTCACTAACTGTTGGGCTCCCGCTCGTACAGCAGCAGCTGCATCGAGGAAATGGACGAAACCCCGAGAAAACTTGCGCATTACCAGCTATGGCTGGTTGTATATTTTCAATACCAAATCGTATATTGTCTCAGTGATAGCCCGGAACTTTGTCTTGTGCCCAACGAGACTCATTCGAAGCTGTGAGCAAGCTTGCACAACATGTGCAGCCACGCGGCCGCTCGTGCTGCTCTAGTAGTTTACATTTGCTACTTGACAGCGGTTTCACCTCGCGCTGCTGCGTCTGACGCGGATGCTGGTGTTGAAGCTGCTGCTGCATCTATCGGCGTGGATGCTGCCAGCCTCGCTGCAGCATCGCTGTCAACCGGTTTCTCGGTTTCGAAGATCTCTGCTATCGTGCGCTCAGACCCAGAGGCGAAGGTTGCCGATGGAGGAGTTGTGTACACCTGCACAATGAAGGGCAGGAAGAGCAGCAGAAGGCCCCACGTTGTCACGCAATACGCTGTTGCAAGCGGCGATTCTCCGGCTGAATCAACAAGCACCACCGAAATTGTTTCAGTAGCCAATGGGCCGGCCAACCAGAACGACAGCAGCGTTCCTCTGACAGAGGCAGCAGTGTTCAAGCTGCACTCCCGGGCAGCAGCAACCCGCAAGGTGTACCTGGCGTTCAAGGGCTGCACCACCGTTGTAAGTGCACAGTAGTTGCAAGCTCAAGCTTCCAGCAGATCATTGATTGACTAGCCTCACACGATGACACACTTGAGCTGCACTCATCTGCACATCCGCTGCTGTATTGTGCTGCAAGCGCTGCCTTATGGCACACACCCTTCTTCAAATGTGTCTGCCTTGGAAGAAAACAGCCACAAAGCACTAGTGCAGGCAGCAAATGCATGCTGTGACATGGCACCGCAGATGTTGCAGCATTCCAGGCAACTCTGTGTATGACTTGCTGTGCAACAACTGCAAGTGCTTCACAAGCGCTCCTTGCCAAGTAACAGCTGATGCCGACATTGTGCCTCAGCACAGGCTGGGGATATTGCAAGTTCAGATACCACGTGTCTGCAGCTGACGCCGCTGCTTGGCAACGCCTCAGCTGCCTGTGTAACTGCCTGAACCTGGCTCTTTCAATAAAACTTGCTGTGCATGTGCATATATGCCTGTGCAGGGCACCTGGTGGAACACAGCTGCCCAATCAAAGACTGGCACAGCGGCCATCGTCACGCCCCGCTATGTGTCAAACCTGAACAGCAGCCCCAGCAGTACAAGCTTCTCTCAGTCAGAGCTACAGGAGATTGTGGCGATATGGAGAAACGGTGAGCAGCAGGATGCAGCAACGCACGGATGCAGCTGTGCGGTGTCAGCATGTAAAACAGGATGCAGCAATGCAGACTTGCAGCAGTGCGGTGTCAGCAGGTTAAACAGGATGCAGCAATATCGTATTAATGCAGGGATGCAGCAGCGCGGTGAAAGCAGGGAAAACATGACGCAGCAATGCACGGATGCAGCAGTGCGGTGTCAGCAGGTAAAACAGGATGCAGCAATGCATGGTTGCAGCAGTGCGGTGAAAGCAGGTTAAACAGGACGCAGCAACGCACGGATGCAGCAGTGCGGTGTCAGCAGGTAAAACAGGGTGCAGCAATGCAGACTTGCAGCAGTGCGGTGTCAGCAGGTAAAACAGGACGCAGCAACGCACGGATGCAGCAGCGTGGTGTCAGCAGGTAAAACATGCTCAGTTGCTTGTGTTCCTGTTAGGCATGCAGGTGATACCTTCACAGAAGTGCAGCAATACAGTGCTCTTCAATGGATCGTGTGTCAGTGCATAGCCTCTCAGTGCATTGCAGTTCAGTGCCAGTGCAGTGCGGTGCAGCGCACACTACAAACACGCCCAAGTGCACGCAGCCAGCTGGTGCTGATCCTCTGTTGTTGATGTGCCTGCATTGCAGTGGCAAGTGAATATGCGCCAGTGCTAGTGCTAGTGCACGTGCGCCATTTAGTGCATGCTCTGCTCCCACATTTACTGTGTGTGCTTGTTTCTGGCTGTGGCATGCAGTGGCGAGTGACTATGCGCTGTGGGATATTGACATCACCACTGAGGAGCTGACGGCAGCACAGATGGAGCGGTGCGTTGCGTGCTGCAGCTTGTGCTGCTGCTGCTGCTGCTGCTGCTGCTTTACTTCATCTTGGACACGGATCTGCAGACACCCCCTGCATGATGCAGCAGCTGCAGGAGCAGCAGCACTGTGATATCAGCTGGGCCATAGCAGCAGCAAACTTGCAGCATGCCAGGCAGGGCCCCAACAGAACTTGATGTGATGACGAGGCACCCAGTCCAAGACAAAAAGTGTGTTCCATTGGCCGGGTCAGGCGTTCCAGCAAGCAGCGAGGATCGTTCCTCTGGCCGGGTCAGGCGCTGACGCCGCTTGCTGGCAACTCTCATTGCATGATCTCGCAGGTCCAGTTTGTCTGATGTCGCGTACGGCGCGCGCGTGTGCATTGGGGGCATGCCGACATGGCTCAAATACGATGGCCCGGATCCGCCCCTTGGCATGTCAGCGGTAAGTTTGCTGTGGAAGGCATGAGCTGCTCTACAGCTCTTGTTAGCACATGCAGCTGTGTGCGTTTGCCCTTGGAGCACTCCCTGTATCTAAGCATGTGTGGTAGTGTTTGCTGTGCAACATGTGCTGTGATCTTGTTGTGCAGTGTGCATGTGCTGCGGTCTTGGTACAGGTGACGTCAGCACATGCAGCTGTGTGCGTTTGCCCTTAGAGCACTCCTTGTGTTTAAGCATGTGTAGTGGCGTGTTTGTGCTGTGACGGCTGTTCCTCTGCATGGACATGCTGTACCATGTGCTGCTGCTGCTGCTGCTGCTGCTGCCGGCCCTGCTGTGTGCAGGTTGCGGCTTTTGGGGAGATCAGCACCGCCGGCGTTGCCAGCAAGAGAGACATCTTTGTGTTTGCCGAGTGAGTGCTGTGCTCACTGCTTGCCTCAAACGTGCGTGTGCACGCACATGCGCTGTCATGCCAGCACTGTGCCCTTCTAGCACTACGTTGCATCCAGTATGCATTATGTTGTGTTGCACTTGTAAAGGGTGACCTGCAACAATCTATACTGGTATACTGCCAGCAGCCAACCAGACCTCCCCCATCAAAGCAGGCATTGCTGCTAACGCTGCCTCACTACTGCCATGCAGGGGTGTTGACGCCAAGGCTGTCATGGAGGCTGCGTCACACGAGGTGCATAACAGAAACATCACAGTGTTATAACATCTGTTGCGTGACAGTACCTGTCAGCGGCGCATGCAGCGGCATGACATGATCAGTGTGATTGGTGTGCAAAGCCAAACAGCTTCAACACATTCTGATGATCATGAGCTACAGCACTGCAATTTGAGGGAGGGGTGCTTCTACTGGACCAGTGCAGGCACAACCACCTGCTAACTGTTTTGCGCGACTGCTCTGCACAGTGGCATGTAACTGCAGCGCAATTTTGCTTGATGCATGCCGTGTTGCCAGTCAGCAATCACCACACACAATGGCACATGCTTGTGATTGCGTGTATGTGTGCACATGCGCTGCAAAACCAATTCTGCCCTGCTGCTGCTGCTGCTGCTGTCATTTCCTGCGCTGCCACGCAGATGGGCCATCTGTTTGGTGAGTCCATCGCAGCTGGGTTTTGGGCTCGCCTCTGCTGAGCGCCGCAGATGTTACAGAACATCTGCCAGCACGGTGTAGCTGCACGTGACGTCACACAGCAAGACAAGTGCAAACCTGCAATGCGGTGCAAATTGTGAGCATGACGACACCTGCACTGCCCATGCCTGAGTAGCCAGCGCCTGCTGCAACAGTCTGCAGGAGACAATACCACCAGTCAACAACAGGCATGCACCTTGCGGCTTGATTGCAGGTGGCGTGAGTTGCAATATGCGAGGCGTTTGCTGCTGCTGCTGCAGGCCTGACACATGATGGGCTGCTCACAACATCAACGCCTCAGCCGGTGCTGTATGAGTACTACACTGGCCCCGAGCTTGGCTACCAGATACTGCAAACAGCCACCACATCAAAAGGGACCACATTGACTGTGACGACAAACCTTGCGCCATGGGCACCCATCATGGTGGGTTGATCTGCTGGTGGCTGGCAGACATACTTGCATTGTTTTTGTGCATTGTTTTGCTTTGATCATCGTGTGTATAGCTGTCGTGAAGGTAATCTCAAGGTGGCTTGGCGTCATGCTGCTGCATTTGGTGCTGCATCTTGGTGTTTGACTATGTAATTTGTGTGTAGTAATGTAGCTGGCCCACAGTGCTTTGATCCTGCATGCCGGCCTTACTCTGCTGCTGCTGCTGTTGCTGCTGCTTCACCCGACGTGCAGGGCAGTGCAGCTGCCGCGCTGTTTTCCGTCTGGAACAACGGGCAGTATGGCAGCACAGAGAAAACAGGCACGCCAAACAACCAGCAAGATGACATTACCATCTTGAGTAACACTGCAGCACATGGGCTGCCGAGGCTGCCAGATGAAGCAGGAGACAGCGAGACCAATGCAGCAGCATTATGCACCGCCATCGGCACCTGCTCGGCATCAGCTGCAACTGCTGGCTATGTGCGTGCAACAGCCAACGCTGTGATCAACAGCGGGACGGACCAGGATTACTTCTCCTTCACCGCAAATGCGGCTGGGAGCATAACCATCCGCATCGATTACACCCCACCGTGGGGCCAAGAGATTTTCCAGGATGCAGGGCCCTATGGCACCTTTTCTTACTCTGTACCCTTCCCGCGCTCAGATCTGCGGTTAGATCTTGGATTTCCTGCTGGATCTTTATTCTCGGATGTGGTAAAGCCGCAGTCAAGTATCGTGGATGCTTCCCAGACTTTCATGGCAACAGTTCCAGCAGCAGGTGAGCGTGCACGTGTGGATCCCTGTTATGAAGGCAGTGGGTGCAGCGCCAGCAGCGGCGGCAGATTGTGCATGAGATGCAGCTGAGCCCAGCTTTGAGCTTTTTCTGCATGCTTGCCTGGTGTATGCCACTTGCGTTGATCCGCTTGCATGCACTGCTAATGCGCAGCTGGTGTCAACCGGCCATTAGTTTGATGCCAACTGCTGCACACGATAGGTTGTCGCGTTGATGACAGCTGCTGCCCAGCAATACCCAGCTTCACGAGACGCTTGTACACTTGCCACACATAACTCACAACCCTGCCCGCATTGCAGGCACGTACAAGTTCTTCGTCGCCCCAACCACCCAAGTCGACACCAACAGGACCCTCGACCTACCCAGCAATTACGGCAACGTTGGAGACTACACCCTGACAGTTGAATACCCTGGCACAGTACCACCCCCAGCCCCGCCCCCAGACTGCAGCAATTTGACCACCTGCAACCCCAAATCCATCTGCAGCAGCGGCTGCTCCTGCTCCACACCTGCCACAGGCTCCCCTACATGCTCCTGCAATGCAGCACAGGGCCTGAAGAGAGGCATGCTTGCAGGAAAGCCCGCCTGCATTTGGAACCTCCTGCAGCCGACGTCCGGCGCTGTTTCTCCAAAATGGTCCCTTCCAACCGCCATTGGCTTCTTCTCGGCTCCTGCAAGGGGGCTTGTGAAGCTGCCGTGGCTATCTACTGGCTGCCCAGCTGCAGGAAAGAAGGTTGTTGCATCTGCTACTCTGCTGAGCCCCGCCAAAGACTGCCCATCCAATGCTGCTGCTGCTGTTCCATTGGAGCTTGCAGGAGCCTCTGAAGTGGTGAATTCTGAGAACTGCACTGCGATCCCTGCAGTGCCCAGCAGGCGTGCTGCATACAGGGTGATGCGGGTGGTGCTTGCAGGAGGTGTGGCTCCTGTGGCAGGCCGCTGCTATGGGCTGAGGGTGGTGACTAGCGATGGCAGGGCATACAGTGGGGTGGTGCTGGTGAGCGCCAGGCGGCTGCGCAATGCGGCGCTGCCGTAGGCCGCTGCTGCTGCCAACTGTATCATGATCTTGGCAGCCTGAACAGCCGTGACAATGTTGTGGGGGCTTGAGCGTGTTGAGTACCGGCGTGTGATCATTTCAGCTAGGCTGAGTTTGTGTCTGCTGCTAGGCTGCAACAGCTTCAGTGGGGCTCGTGACATTAGGGTCATACATACAGTGCTGTGGCCGGTGTTCCCTTTTGCTGTGTCTCGTCAGTCCTGTAATGACTGTGCTACTTGCTGCTGCAAGCAGCAGCATAATGCTGGTCTTTTTTTGGTGCTCACGCACCAGTGGCTTACAAATGACGGCTGGAGGATTGCTGTTTTTGACTGTGGTCAAATGCACAGCATTGCGGTTGGTGTCGCCATGTGCTGTATCTCCCACATCGCTTGATGACTTTGCTGCTAGCTGCTGCAAGCAGCAGCATAATGCTGGTCTTCTTTCAGGTGCTCGTGCACCAGTGGCTTGCAAATGACGGCTGGAAGATTGCTGTTTCATGAGAGAGGGACGTTACATGTGGGTGATGTTACATGTGGGTCATGGCAACATTATGACAGTGTGGTCATACTTATAGCATTGTGGTTGGTGTACCCATGTGCTGTAGAGCCTACGTTGCTTAATGACTGTGCTGCTGGCTGCTGCAAGCAGCAGCATCATGGAGGTCTTTGTTAGGTGCTCACGCACCAGTGGCTTACAAATGACGTTTGGAAGAGTGCTGCTTCTGGTAGCCAGCAACAAGACACTGTTGGCCTTTCACTCAGGTGCTCACAGTGCACCCGTGGAAATGAAGCTCAAAGCATTAAGAGCATGACTGCCGTGCATCAACATCGCCTGTCACAGAAACGGTTCCTTCTCTTCTCTTCTCTTCTGCATCGTTGCAACACGGCATGCTGGCACGACACACATGTCCTAAATACATGCGGTGTGTGCTACCTGGCGGTGTGTTGCAGGCCTGTTACTCCATGTGAAGTGTGCAAGAGCAGCTCACAACACTCCACCTCCCTCCATCTGATGTGATGCGTACTGTGTCCATGCCCAAGACTGTGGCATGAGATACAGTAAAGGATGTATTTTGATGCTGGCATTGTCAGCAGCACTCGCTGAATTTTTGCACCTTTATGCGGTTACCTTGATGCCAGGTGGCAGCGTCGAAAGCACGCCAACCTTGCTGTAGCAAATAGATTACCTGCATGCATGTACCTGTGCATGCCCAGCAATTCTGGTGTTGTGTGCTGTTTGCACAGCATGCTCCATCCAACTGGGTGAGCTGGCTGACTGCCAGCTGCACTTTTTTTCATTTAGCAGCTCTGGCTGCATGCGTCGGTCGTGATCATCATCGTTGTGAGTTGTTGGGTACCACTTGCGCATAATCTGTGCACAGTTGTGGAGATCTGCCTGCTGGGTGGCTGCTACTGCCCAGTATGGCTGTAGTACGACAGTTGCTGTGTCGTTGGATTGCAAAAGGCTGCTGCAGCCATTGGATGGCGTGTAGGTGTGCAGTTGTGACTAGCCCCGGGTGCCAGAGCTTGATTGCAGCTACCGCCTTGACCTGAGCGAAGTTGCTCAAGGGAAGCATTTCTTGACCAGTGCTTGCTGCTGTGCAGCAGACATCCGTCCATCCCACCTGGCCACGTGACAAGTGCTTGTGCTGCGGTTGAGGCCTTTGTGCTGTGGACTGCGGCACAGCTGAACATTGCTGCGGTGGTACCAGCTGTGGGTTCTGAGTCCCTTTGTAGAAGAGGGTTTGGCACTCTCACTAGCCTCTTACAAGAGCCTAATGTCGGCTCATGAGTTCAGTCTTCACTAAGATGTTGGGCGGAATCATTACACTGCTAGTTCTGCTTTCGTAGGCCGCAATGGCAATGGCACGCATGGCGTGTGGTGACATCACATAACGCATGGGCTCAGCTGTGTGCTGCAGAGCTTTGTACAGCAGCAGCTGTGGTGTGGCCTGCTGAGTACTGCAGCTTTGACGTTTGCATGTGCGGCAGTGAACAGCTTTGCAAGGTTGCCTCTTGAACTTTTGCCTTGTCAGCTGGGGTTGTGTTCGTGCGCCAGCTGCAGCACGCCACGCCACTCAGCTGCAGCAGGCCGTGGCACTCCTGACACCAGCTGGTGCCAGCTGCAGCTGGCACTCCAGCTGGGCGCATGGGCCCAACAGGTTGCACGGACTGCAAGGCGGTGACCTTCACTTTTATGGGTTAAGATGTCGTTTGATGCGCGAGACGCTGCGGAATGTGGGAAGGTGACACGATCGCGAGCTTGTCGTGAAATTCTTCAGGTTTGGTGGAGGGTTGTGTGTAACCAGCAGGAAGCATGCACTTGCCGTATTTTTCGTTTTTACGATGTGAAACTACAAACATGAGTGTGCGTGAGCCGAACAGACTCACACACCTGCCTGCTTCATCTTCACACCAGGGGCTACCGCTGGATTGCACAACTCTAAATGCCTGAAAACATAACTGAAGCCTTAAAAAAGCTATCAAGCAGCATAACGCACGCCTGTGCTCTTCCTGAGGGTGTTGGCGCGCACAGGTGCGCATCACACGGCGTGTCTCCCGAGGCGCATAGACAGCTTTAACGCCATGCTTCAAAGTAGGGTAGCCAGATTTACTGTCTTTTTTGCACGTTTGCCTGCAGAACTTGAGCAGCGTGCAAGCCATCTTTTCCATGCAAGCACAGCAGATGTACTGTCATGCTGGAGGAACTTGGCTGGCAGCAGAGGATTCCCTCACTCGCAGTAGCAGCTGGTCAACGGAAAGCGGCTATTCAGCCTACAGCAGCAGCATGGGGACTCCAGTCAAGGCAGCAAGCCAACTGCCAGTTCAATCCAGCTCCAGTGCCAGCAGCAGCAGCAGCAGCAGCAGCAGCAGCAGCAGCAGCAACAGCCCCACAGATAGGGGCAGCCTGAGCAGTTCCTTCTGGCGTAGAGCGCGCAGCATTGGTGCTCTGCTGTCGCAGGCAGCCGGCACTGACGCAGCTTGTGTCATTGCAGCAGCAGCACACGATGACAACGTGCCAGCAACAGCAGCAGGCGCAGCCAGCAAGAGTTCTGAGAGCTATAGGCAGGGCGCAAGCACCGCAGATGCTTCGCCAGGTAGTCCAACGCTTTCCGGCATCTTATTTGAAAACGCCATGCAGCAGCAGCAGACGCAGCAGCAGCAGCAGTCTCGCTCCAACGCTGCATACCAGCCAGCACCCCTGTTGACGCATCCATATCATGGGCACCAGCAGCTGCTGCGTCCATACTGCATGCAACAGCAACAGCAGCAGCCGCAGCACCAGCACCAGCAGCAGCCGCAGCAGCTGTACCCTGTGCCCTACCAGCAGCTGCAGATGGCAGCCTTCCAGCAGCTGCACATGCAGCAGCTGCAGCTGGTGCCATGCACACTGGCAGCAGCAGCAGCAGCAGTACCAGGTGCCCACCCGCTAGCAGCCGCTGTTGTGAGTCCCAATGCAGCTGCAGGTCTGATGCAGCAGCCTGGCAGCTTTCAGACTTGTGGCTGCTCACAGCCTTGCCATATGCCAGTACAAAGCATGGCCCATCTGGCTGGTTGCCTGCCACATGCTATGACTGTATCGCCTTGCAACCAGCACAGCTGGCCAGGAGTAGCGCATCCTGGGGCAGCAGCAGTGAGCCAGGCTAGCAGCAGCAGCAGCAGCTTATGGAGCATGGCGTACTCAACAGCGGGCATGCTGCTGCAGCAGACAGCTCACCCACAGCAGCAGCAGCAGCAGCAGCAGCAATCTCAGCAGCAGCAGCAGCAGCAGTGGCAGCAGCAGCAATGGCAGCAGCAGCCCTGGGTCACTGCGCCAGTGCATGCGCTGGCGTTTACACTGCTGTATATCCTTTTGAGCATTGTCACTTTGATGCTCGGCATGCACAGGAGCGTGCAGGCAGCAACGCTGAGGGCGAGGGATTCAAGCAAAGCCTGCGTGCAGCTTGTGCGTCAACAGATGCAGCTGGTGTCTGGGGCAGCAGCACAAGCAGCAGCAGCTGAGGGAGTGGAGGAACTCAGGCAGCTGCTGCGGCATCCACAACACAGCAGCAGCAGCAGCAGCAGCAGCAGCAGCAGCAGCAGTGCCAGCAGCAGCAGTATGACAGGAGGCAGCGAAGACAAGCCAACAACTACCACAGCAGTCATGGCAATCAAGCAGCAGCTGCAGCAGCAGCAGGCTACTGATACACCAGCAGCAGCATCTGCAGCTGTTGGTGACAGGTCTGTAGATAGCCCCCGGCAGGAGCAGCAGCAGCAGCAGTCACTGGGGTCTGTCAGCAGGCTGTTGGTTGTGCTGGGCCTCTGGACTGGTGTGCTGTGGTGGGCTGGCCGGTGGCTGCTGCTGCAAGCCCCAGCAGCAGCAGGCAGCGCAGCGGCCAGCACTTGCCAGCATGGCATGTTTGCAGCAGAGGAGGCAGCAGTACATGCTGTTGAGTGCATTGTGCGGGCCATGTATGGCCTTATTTGGGCCGTTGCAAAACAGCTGCACACTGTAATGGCACGTGCAGCACAGGTTGTGCTGGTGCAGGGAGCTGCAGCAGCACAGCAGGCCTGCTGCATTGTGCTGTGGGTGATTGGCTTTGCCAATGGTGACAGCCAGCAGCAGCGGTCGCAGCTGCAGCAGCTGCTGGTGCAGGTGCTGCAGCTAGCCGGCACGGCAGCGGGGCGGTGTGGTCAGTGGGGTATGGCTTCAGCGGAGGTTGTTGCTGCTGCAGTGACAGTGAAGCTGCTGAGAGATGCCTCTCCAGTGACTCAGGTGAGCGCACAGTGGTGCATTGTACTCTGGAACAGCCTATCCTAGCATGCCTATTTCAGTAGGATATACGGCTGGCCTGCTTGCACACATCTCAATGCATATGCAATCTGTCTGTCATTACTTCCAGGGCTTGAGGCCGTAGCCAACACCAGCTACAGTGAGGAGCTATTGCACTGCACTGCCGTCATGGTGGCATGATGCATGCTCTTGTGCGCAGCTGCAGTTCCAACAGCAATGTTCTGTTGTTATCTAAATCCACCGCATATTCTTGCTTGGCCTGCTGTCAACATACTACTGAGATTGGCTGCGCTGTGCTGCTGCTGCACCTTGCAGACTGCTGTGTGGGGGCTGGCTGGCATGCTGAAGAGGAACGTGGTGGAGACAGCCAGCCTCTGCTGGCAGCTGCTGCTGCAGCTGTCACAAGTATACATGCAGCAGCAGCAGCAAAGTGCGGCTGTGCAGGGTCGAGGCACTGCAGTGGCCGCAAAGAAGCTGCACTAGCGGTGGACAGTTGTACCCCAGCCGTTGTTGACAGAGACTTTACAGTTCAGGCGCTGCAGCGGCCGCAAAGAAGCTGCACTAGCGGTGCCCGGCGCTGTGGCCCAGTCGACTTGTCACAAGTTGCAAAACCCCGCAGTACAGACTCACTAAAGCAGGTTGGTCGGACCGTATTGGGCTGCGGCTTGGCTGTCTGTACAGACGTGTATATTATGTGATTGGACACGCCACTGGCATGCATAACACTGTGATTCGCATCAGGTATGACCGCAGAACCAGAATTGTTACATGACGTTGCTGCAAGCTCTTGCAGATGCGTGCGCACTGAAGACTGGCAGTCTTGGCATGTAACGCAAGTACCAAAGACTCATCTGAGCCTTCTGCTCAGCACAGAGGTGAATAACAATACGCAATACATCAGTATATGCTCAAGGGTTGCAAGCTTTTGTGCACCAAGCTGTTGTGCACCAAGCTGCAGCTGGTGCCGCTGCACCAATGCCACGTGGCGTTATGCCCAGCGGGGAGCCTGCCTGACAGAAACCTGCTGCTGCTGCCAACACACAACTGTTGAACAAATTCACATGTACTCACCACATCCACTGCTAGAGACAACATGCAATTTAAAGGATGCAACAACGTTGGTGATCTGTAACACAATTCAGGCTCAGGACATGAGTGAGACATCACACCGGTGTGAGAGGTACCTCTCAATTACGATCGAAGTGTGATGTGTTTAACGCCAAACAATGTGCGTAACACTGAAAGGTCCAGTGATGCACAATAAGTCTCCTGCAGCCGCCAACAACCTATCCACGACTGCCAGCCATGCCATTGCGGCGTGAAGCACAGTCTGCAATGCAGCGCTGCCAGCACATCGAGTGTGCACAGCGCTGCGCTTTAGCTATAGTTATAGCGCTGGTCTCCCATTTGCTGACAGGATTCTTACAGATTAAAGACAGCACAGCAAGGGCATGCAGCAGTAATGATTTCAGGCAGCCCAGCACCATGAGCATGCAGGCCCTGAGGGTACCCTGCTGGTGACCCTTGTGGCGCGCTGCGGTCACTGGTGGAAGGGTGTTGGTGACTACGTTTCACTCATTTTGGCGGCATACTGCTGATTTGTGCGGCTGCCATTGAAGATTGGGTTTCACTTCTAAGATACAGTACATTGGACGATTAACCAACGACTGCATCGCTGTCCAAAACCAAGGGCTCACCACTGCTGGCTGTGAGTACAGTCACTGTGTGGAGTTGTGAGGGCCAGTCATGACGCCCGTTACAAAAGCAGGGTGCTAGTGATCACCATGCCAGAGACAATTCTAACAAAGTATGGTCTCTACATCTACAAAGTGCTACTTGCCGCGAGCGCATCTGTCCGGTCCCTGACTGAGGACAGGAGCGACAGGTCCGCATGTGCTGCCAAGAGACTGAACGGTGAAGCAGAACATCGATCAAAAGCAAGAAACTAGAAATTTGTCAACGTAGTGTGTAGATGCGCATCGTGACGTCGCGCAGGAAAGCAAGGGTGCTTCATAGATACTGGCCTGTGGTGCGCCTCCATCCCGTTCTTCCAAAATTCCGCACAATCGACCTAAAAACAATCGTATTGCCAACAAATGTCGAAGTGCTCTATGGTTACGGCCAACAGCAGCTGTGGTGGGTGTTCCAGCTGTTTGTGTCCCACGGGCGAGCAGCAGCAGCAGCAGCGCCTTGCACAGTCCAGCCGCAGCAGTGCACAGTGTGCTGAGTGCCCCAAAACAAATCTTTGTTCATGATCAAAACTTACGTTGTGCTTGCTGCGACAACGAGCAGCGAGCCAATCCTCACACTACTCCACTGTGGCGTCTGCTGCCAGCTGCGCAGTTGTCTGCATGCAGTAGACTGCAACAGCAAAGGCTGTATCTTATTGTCAGTAAATGCTCAAGACGTACATCTTGACGGTGATGTTTTGTGTTGTGCAGGCCTTGTGGTGTCGCTGGCGCTGCTTGTATGCGCCAGCTTGCCACCAGCAGCTGCTGCAGAAACAGGAAGACATGCAGTGGGTGAGCTGATGCTTGACACCAGAGAGGTGCTGGAAACCTACTACATCCCACGTACGACAGCCCGCCATAGCTTGGTGGTGGCAGATGCGATGTGTGTGTGCACAGGATGTTTGTACAGCTAGCTGTGTGTGTGTGGCTCTACATATGCGGAAAGGCAGCTTGTGTAGCATGCACTACTGTTGCTGCCGTTCAACTCATGCCTGTTGTGAGTCGTCGCAAGAGGCTCATCTGCTGGTGTGCTTGTGTCTGCTTTGTGGCTTTCACCTACACTGTGTGTGCAGGCAGTTGTGATGTAGCACGGCAGCAACACTACCTGCATTGCAAGAGCTGTGGAGTGCACGTTCTTTTTTGGGAGCCGACATGTCTGCACAACCACTGGCAAACAACTGGCAGTTGTTTATACAGCAGCAGCAGCAGCAACAGAGCCAGCATGTGTCCTACAGGCTGCGTTGTGCAATACAGCAGGGCTGCAATACATCAAATTTGCCTGATTTGGGCGGGCAGGCACATCATTTTTGTCATGATGTTTGTTCTGTGGTTTTTGATTTGCGATTGCCAGCAGACCTTGGGTGCTGCTGAGTGCCTGCCTCGAGTTAATGGTGCACCTAAGGCACTGCGGGGCACTGATGCGGTGCATCGAACCTCGGAGCTGCTCCGAACGTGCTCTGTGTTTCAAAGTATGTGTAAGAATATGTTTTGGGCGTGTAATTCAACGTAGCACGGCAATTTTGCGATACTGAAGAAATAGGGAACGGTTAGGGAATTCCTATTAGGGACGCCATTTGTCCCTAATAGGGATTCCCTAACCGTTCCCTGTCCACGATATAGGGAAGCCCTAGGGAACGGCTTAGGGAATGGTTAGGGAAAGCAGTTGTAAGTGCAGTGCATGCTGGCCTATAGCATGCTTGCGCGGCAGCTTTGAAACATGTGTATGCTTGCCTGCTGCAAAACACAGCAGCGCGCAACTGAGGTCATGGCAAGCAGTAGGTTGTGCATTATGAGTGCTGCTAACCGCCAGCACCGGGCAGCCAATCATCTGCAATTACGGTTGGCTGCCAGATGCCCATCTGACAGCAGTGCTGAGCTGTACTGTGCTGCTTCAATGCCTTGCAGGAGCTAGCAGCAGGCAGCTGCTGGCTGCAAACTGCACAACCATTCAGAGGTGTGGCACCAGCTGTACCAGGTGCCCCACTCCGGCCAATGGGCGCGCTGTGTGTGTGAAACCAGGTGCCAGTTTCACCTGCTCTGCTCGGTGCAATGCCGGATTTACTGCGTCAGTCGTGCGTGGCACTGTCACGTGCACTAAAAGGTGAGCACTGACCTGGAGTTGTCAGTGTTTTGGATGCTTGCAGTCGAAGCCCGCAGCTGCACGCTGTGACACTTTACAGATGGTATCACAAAAACCAGCATGACTCGCATTACATGTAACTATCCTCTCTCATTACATGTCATGTGCAACGACCTCTACTCAAGCCCGTGCGGCGATGACTTGTCGTCGGAATCTACTGATAGCGTGATCACGCAGCGTTGGTTTCATTATGCCTGCTTTTGGTATCAGCTGTGTGCTGCTGCAGGACATTTGCATCTACAACAGCATGCATGTGCATGTACAGCTGGTAACAGCCGCACACCTGCATGTGATGGCTCTAGTCGAACTGCCAGTGGCAGTGCCATATGCAGCATACTTGACACTGCACCTGCAAACTCACACCGCCCTACACCTGCTCACACCGGCAGGTTCACAACTGGGCTCACACCCAAAAAGCAGGGCCTGCGCTCTTCCAGAAATGCAACCAGGCGCGGGTACCAGACCAGCAGGCGCCTCGCAAACACTGTGGGCAACCTTGGTGCAAAAGGACCAGTCACACCTGAGTAGCTCAAAGATACCCTGCAGGCATCGTGCTCAGCAGATGGTGTGGCTGGGTCAAACTGCGATGATGTGCTGCTGATGGTGCTCACTCCACCAGCGTACAGCTCGAACAGCACAGAGGACACAGGTGGCAATGCATTCATCAGCCCTGCACAGGTGGGTGCCACGCCCGAGGCCGGAGCTCGAAAAGATTGTTTCGATACGGCATGTACAGCACGAACCTGCTCAAGCTTGTGCGTTTCTCAGATTTATGTGGTGATGCAGCACAGCAGCCATATGCATATGGTGGCTAGACTGCTGCAAGCCTGCTGTCATGAACACCTGTAAATGAGGCCAGTGTTGTGGTAGCAGAAGAATGCACACTCACAACCAGTGTTGTGTTGGCAACGGTTTCAGCAACGGCCGCTTCAGCTGTGGCGCAGCCCACTTTCTAGCAATTTCATGTTGCCGACACAGCATATTGAAATTGCACCGTGCACTTGCAAATTGTCAAAGCACAGCTCTTGCTACACAGCTACAAGTGCCAAACACACACGCGCTGCCACTTGCAGGACCAGAAGGGCTGTGCAGCATGCGTGGGCTTTGCAGTGACTGCTGCTGCCGAGGCTGCTGTGAATACAAGCAGCAGAGCTGGGACAAACTGAGCTTGTCAGAGCAGGACTTCAGCTTTTGCAGGTGCGACTGTCGAGGGAGTGGCCTTAACATAAGTCTGCAGCGCTACAGAGCAGCAAGCCTGCACCACTTGTGTGGAGTAGCCAACACCTGTATAAGCTGCTTGTGCAGTCTGCCGAACGGCCGTACCATGCATGCACATTCGAATGACTTCTGCATGCCATACATAAGCTCTAAAGCCACTGCCAGCAAAGCCACTGGTAGCAGCCAGCAGGCGGCTTTACATGCCTTTCTCAACAGAACATGAATCCAAACTCAACCCAGCTCATCATGGTGATTGTGCGCGCTTGCAACCACAGGATGGAGCCGAGGGTGAACTGCGATGCAGGAGCAGACTTAGAGGGCATTCTCAGGCAGGTGGCTTCCGGCCGCATCAGTGGGCTCGCACCTCGCAGCTGCTATGCATACAATGCAGGGCCCGGCCCTCCCCTGGACTGCCTCAGAGCACGTGGCTGCCCTTCGCAGCTGCCTGCAGGTGGGATGATGCTGCAGCACTGCACTCAACGCACATAGCACGTAGGTTACAAACATGCATATGTACTCTGTGCTAGGTTCAAGCATGCCCGTTGTGAAATGTTGTCGACCTGATCAAGATGCAGACCTGATTAAGATGCAGCTGCAGCTGCAGCTGCAGCTGCATCTTAATCAGGTAATTCACAGTGGAGGGTCTTAATGGACTGGGAATGGACACCAACGCCCGGTATGCCTGCAGACATGCCACCCACCTGCGTGTGTGAAGGCGCATGGGGTATCCTCATCGTCACACACACACCCTCCCTTAACTTACGCGGGTGGCGAGTTTTAACACACCACGCGTAGCTCATTCATTCATTCATTCCCACCTGCGTACTCAGGATAACCTCACATTGCACCAAGTGCCCTTTGACGGCTCAAGGCAACTCGTGACTGCATGCTTGCAGTCTGATGACGGCGTGGGACGGGCATGTACCACCTTTGAGCGCAATGAAGCCATGGCCACTCATGAGCTGAAATGCCAGTCATGTGCAGCATTGTATTTTGCGAACTTTGCTGCGCATGGAGATCACTGGGTATGCCCTGTCTCACCCGCCGCACATGCTGCACACGTGTGCAAACACTGGCCGCAGAAGAAGACTTCAGTATGGCTTATGATGGAAACTCCCTGGACACCATGGCCAAAGTCAAGCAGCAGATCATGCTCAATGGGGGCGTCCTCACTTCAAAGGCATTTGGCCCAACGGACAGCTTCAAGCGTTATGATGGAAAAGCAGCTGGGGCTGTGTATGACCCCAGTGACATCACAGATGGCACTGAGCCTGAGTTGCATGCATTATTCTGCTACGGGTGAGCTTTGCCAGCAGGCAACTTGCGCTGCCGGCTATGCAACATGAGCAGCTGACCTAGCGCATTGTTGTAACCCGCCTAACCACTATAACGTTATGTAGCATACTTGCGTGACTGATCAGTCACTTCATGACGTGTGTTGGGTTTTATGGCCTGGATTGGTGCCTGCACGCCAGTGCACATCACACGGTATGAACAGACTCGGCTGTGGCAGTCGCTCCAATCAGTTGTTTGACTAACATTCTCATGCTTGTTGGCTGTGCAGATGGAGCGACAGTGTTGGCCAGCTAGGTGAAGGCTCGTGGTTGTGCAAAAACAGGTGAGGGTGGCCAGCAGTGTGTGCGCTGCTGGCAAGCAGCTGAGGTTGTACAGTGACCCACCGGAAAAGCTGACCCTATGTTCAGTCAGTTGCTGCTACTCACCACGCGAGCCTTACATCGTATGACTGGTGATGCTCGACCATTGCAGCACTGGTCAACGTACTACTGTCGTATGATATTATTTTTTGAGTTGTCCGTCACGGTGCCGCTGTTCTGCCTGTGCAGCTGGGGCGCCTCATGGGGCATCAATGGCAATGTGAGGGTGGCTTATGGCAGTGCCTCCATCATGCCATCCAGCTACACGTTTGGACTTGCCTATGGGCCAAATCCTGCAAGCAGTGCTGGCGCTGCAGCGATCAGAGCTGAAATTGTCGCCAGGCTGCAGCAAGGTCTGTTCAAGGATGCCGCGTCAGCTGGCTGCGCTCTGTACAGCACACAAGTCAATTCACGGCTGATCAAGCTGCTGAGTGACGCAGTCACATTGTCGATCCTCTCTCCTCCTGCAACGGCTTTGGCTGCATCCAACATTTTGGCTGACTTTGTCTCCTCAAACCTTGGATACATGCCCGTGCTATCAGCAGCCAGCAAGGGGCCTTTTAGGGTGTGCGGTGCGACAGGTGCTTGGCTGCTGACCTATGTCAGTCGCTGTCCTTCACCGAACCCTCCTGCGCTTAGAGTAACATTAATGGGGTCGGTGGGCTGACGCGAATGAGATATTACACACTCCTAAGTTCCATCTTAGTGTGTGGCGCATTGCAGTTGTTGTACATCCCAGTGTGTGGCGCGAATCAGATATGACACACACCTCAGTTTCATGCTGACTAGGGGATATGTAGCTGCAGCAAACATGCACAGCTATGTCCTGCTGTTGTGCAGGTACATACATATGTAGCTAATTTGCTGTCACTCAGCCACCGGCACGCACCACAGTGCATTTCACTCTCCTTGTTGCGTCCGCCAACCTATGGCCGCGCTCGTTGCTGCCATGTTTTTGTAGCGTGCAGAAACAATCCACCGGCCTCACTGCTGCCAAATGCAGCATGGAAGTGTGGCACTAGCACATCAAGCGGCAGCAGCTGCACTGCCGCAGGCTGCGCAGCTGGCTTTGCTGCTGTGGGTGCAGTCAACGCAACATGCCTGGATGGTGTTTGGGGCTCACCCAGCGGCAGCTGCCAGTTAGTGCCTCCTAAACCCAGCCCATCCCCAAGCCCCGCGCCTAATTCTGCGGAGTTGGCATCTGGACAGCGGATGCTGGTTGGCCTGCCACAGTGGTATTCACAAACAAACAAAAACGCTCTGGGATCAAACTTGGCTGTTTCTGCAGATGCTGGGTACTTTTGGAGAGCTCCTGGTTCTGCTCCCGCTGGAAGGTGGGGCCCTGTGGCAATGTCATGCTCAGGCACCAGGCAGCTCGCAATACGCAGTGCGCGTTTTGGCGCCGCACCATTCGGTCTGTACACCAGCACGGATGCAGGCGTTACGTGGAGCTATGTTGACGATCCAGCGAGCCCAGCTCGCCAGAAACAACAACCACCTTGGGCACTTGCCACAAATGATGCCGGCACCCGCGTGGCCGTTGGCACCAACAATGCGGTGTTTATTGGCGATGGCAGCGGAGATGGGAGCTACACTTGGAGGCAGGCGCTGTCAGTTGCAGACATCACGAGGGGCAATGAACCTGCAAGCATGTATGATGCGATGAATGGCGGCGGCAGTAAAGTGGTTGCATGGGCTGCTGCTGATGGGTTTTCTTCCGAAATCGAGAATTTAAACAAGGTACTGTACATAAGTGAGGACGGCGGGCAGAACTGGGCTCAGCGGACCCCGGCTGCTAGCACAGGAGGTGAAGATGGCTCTGGCTATATGAAGGGTGTGACAGTGAGTGCGGATGGCACCCGCATAGCTGCAGTGTGGTATAGATCCCAGGTGATTTGGTTGCCTGATGGCAGCGCTGGTATGAACAACGGCAGCATCTACACCAGCAGCAATGGAGGCCTTGATTGGGTGCGGCGTGACCTGGGCTCCAAACTGTCTGGCTCAATCACAGCATCACGTGACGGCAGCTACGTTGTGGCTGCAGGCATCATGCAGCGCAAAGGCATGTTGTGGGTCAGCACGGATGCAGGCTCGACTTGGCAGCAGCTGACAGACATGTTCCTGCAGGTCTATGACATAGCCTGCAGCTCAACATGCTCAACGCTGGCGGTGTTGGGCCGAGCACAGGGCGATTCCAGCGTAGTTGTGTATGTGAGGTACGACTTTGCTACGACTTTCCAGCGCTCAGCAAGCCCATCCAGTCAAGATCCTTCTGCCATATCATACCCGCTGGAGGAGCAATACTCTTACATTGCGATTTCTACCTGCGATGCTTGAATTGCTGGGAAGCGAGGATGAAACGCGTCTGCCAGGGCTCATAGGCTTGCTGACTCTTTCTGATCTGTGGTGATCATGATGTATGGACCCATCGTAGTCAATTTACTGCAGTATTGTTGTTGCTGTCAGGACATCAGGACGCAAAGCATAATCATTGTGCCTAGAGGAGTATGTTACTGCAGTGTGGTGTTGTGTCTGGCGCAGGCACAGCATCATCGAGGTACTACATGTAAGGGATGGGATGGTAAGGCCGGAGATGGTAAAGGCCTCCCAGGTAACAATTTATGCTGTTACAGGGGACACCTAAGGCCTCTGACATGCCAAACTCACTACTGCCTCTGTCCCCAGTCAATCTTGTGATTCTGCAAAGTTTCACTGGAGCCCCAGAAGGGATATGATCTGTTCAACCAGCTGCGCCAACAAAGCAAGGACTGGCAACCACACCACCCTGCTTCGGCATATCAGACTGAGAGTAAACAATTGTATAGCTTGCAATGTAAAGATGGACAGTCTAGCATGAAAAATGCAAATTTGCGCACGTTAAATGCAATGTACTCAGAATGCACAATGTACGTACCGCAAGGCGGGGCGCAGAGCCTTTGGGAGAGCTTAACAATGCTCTGCAGCTGGTGCTTTTGAAATGCCTCCAATCAAGCAATGCCCTGCATTCTGCTGCTGCCGCTGCCGCTGCACCACTGCAGCCGCAGCTAGAAGCATGCAGCCAAGCCGCCTTCCTGCCCCTGCTACTTCGTCTGTGCACCTCATCCGCTTGTATACATCCTGCGTCCTGCTGCCGCCAGTTCAGGCGCACAGCTAGGCCTTTGTTCACACCCATTGCTGCTGGCCCTTCTCTGCTTCTTCGTAGCACAATTCATATACAGCTCGCCACAAAGCTCAAGCCGTGCAGAGCCCTGCGTCCTGCTGCTGCTGCTGCTGCTGGAGGGCTGGCATCATGTGGAAGCTGTGCTTGGCCTCCTTCCACACCCACTTGTGCTTGCCGCCCTGCCCATGCCCCTCCTCCTTTTCAATGTACCGCTCCCGCTGCTCCACCCTGCCGTCCCGCCACACAGCGATGATTGTCTGAGAGCGCGTGCCGTACTGTACACCAGGCTGCAGCAGACGGCAGCAGCAGCAGCAGCGGCAGCAGCGGAGGCAGCAACAAGTTGTGCATTGTAAGTGGCGTGCACATGCAAGACACATCGTTTGCCTGGCAAGGACGCAGCCAGTGCCGCTGACTGCGCTGCAGCTGCTGTCAATCACACGCAGCTTGAAGTGCCAGCCGCATGCATGAGGTGGACGAGTGTGCGAATTTGCTGCTTGAGCAGCTGGGCCCCATTCTGTGTGCTGTATGGGGCCATAAAGTCCACAGTATAAGCGCAATCTGCGCAGACGCCAAGTTTGTCTCAGCCCACCTGCATGTCAAAGGGCTCCACAAAGATGGAGCTGAGCTTCCGGTCTGTCTCCTCCCCTACGCCAGTCAGCGGCAGCTCCTCACCAGCAGCAACTTTCCGTGTATCACCCATCACATGATAAAACAGCGCATCCCAAGGCAACTCCCCGCTGCTGCTGCTGCTGCCGCCGCCGCCGCAGCTACCAGCAGCAGCTGCGGCAGCAGGGTCTGGTTCTGCTGCTGCAGCGCACCCCATGGCAGCGCAATCTTCAGCGCCAGGGTCTGCTAGCTGCACTCCGCTGCTGCTGCTGCTGGCGCCATTGCCGTAGGCTGCTGCACACTCCGATTGCGGCTGCAACTGTAATTCAGATTCTGGCTGTGATGTGCCATTGTTGTTGTTGCCATTATTGCCCTGTGGCTGTAGCCCCAGGCATTGCAGCAGCGTGGCCAGGCCCTTCTGCACCTTGGGCCACTGCTGCAGCAGCCCGTTGCTAATTCCTGCGGCAGCACATCAGAGCCCAAAAGCAGCAGCAGCGGCGGCGGCAGCAGCAGCAGTAGCAGCACACCATCAATCAGGATACACACGACTACGAGCCAGAAATATGGGTCGCAAAGGGCACACCCATCGAGACATGTGATACTTTGGCCTGTTGGCAGCGCTGCTACGCTTGGGCTGCATGCAATGCTAGCATCTACAGCGACAAGTGCAACTCAAGTGCTGCCATACTGTTGTGCACACACCAGCCATACCACCATATTACTGCCAGGCTGCGCTGTGCAGACACCTAGCAAGAAACACACCGCTCCTGCTGCAGGTCTGCCACTTGTGTGCACGGACAAACAGCTGCACAACGCACCGTAGCAGCCGGGCGGCAGCAGCTGCGGCTCTGAGGGCCCCCTGTTGCTGACGTAGGCCAGCTGCTGCTGCTGCAGGTCACCTGCCAGCAGGTTGAAGCCAAAATAATCCTGGTGCGGCAGCGCCTGCGATCACAAACAAACATTATGTGGGGTATCAAGCCTTCAAAGTCATAGTAAAAGATTACAACAGCAGCTACGGCGGCAGCAGCAGCAGAAGCATCTGCATACGTGCATTGTGTGCCTGAATGTTGCATGCAACCCATGCATCTGTCAAGGCTGCTGCTCTGCTAGTGACCAATCAATACACGCCAGCCCTGCATGTGGTGCTTGCATTGCCTGCCTGTACAGTGTGCAGCGCTCCTAGCAGCGCACGGTAGCAGAACACTGCTGGTGCTGGTGCTGCTGTGCATGGTGCGTGCTGCTGCTGCTGCTGCTGCTGCAGCTGCTGCCCACCTGCAGGTATTCCAGTGGGCTGCTGCTGCCTGTGAGGAAGTCTGTGGTGAGGGCGCCCCTGCTGGGGGCGGCTGTGGTCTGCTCAAACTTGCCAGGATCTGCAGCGTTGATGGGCTGGAACATGTGTGCAGCAGGAACAGGCAGAAGGCAGGAACAGGCACAGCAAGATAGGCAGGCAGGCAAGCATTTATGCAGGAAAGTGAGCAATGCAGGACAAGCCAGCCTGCAGCCTTCCATTCACCCCCGACGTGGCTGCTGCTAGCACTGCTGCTGAATGTCACTGCTGTGACTACACATGCTGCCTGCCTGCACCTAGTTCTTAGTGCAGCTCCTGCACACAGTCCTTGGAATGCGTAACCTATATGTAACCCCTGCGTAACCTTGGCTGTTGCTGCTGTGCTGTCCTTGCCTACCTCTCTGTAGTTAGTCAGCAAAGAGAAGCGGCCGTGCTTTGTGAGGCCTAACCATGTTCCCTTGCGTAAGGCGTCCCTGCCAGCTAGCACGACTGGCTCATCCGGCCAGAAGTGTGCAGGCTGTGTAGGCCTGTGGGCAACAGCAAGGAGGCACTGCATGAGCACTGCTGCAGCTGCGGTCACACCAAGTACAGCTATGACTTGCTTGCCTGTCGAAAAACTCGTCTCGATTGAACGTGAGCAGCAGCAACAGCGCAGGATGGATGTCGTAGATGAAGAGTGAGGTGCACATGGCTGGGACGACGTCGTGTTGTGTAATTCACTGAATAATGTCTAAACCTTTTTCAAGCAGTGATTGCAGCTCATCAACACTGGTGTAAGCAGCAAGCGGTGTGCGTTGGGTGGCACTACAACCTCGACAGCAGGCTATGTCAAGCAGCAAGCGCGTTCTTATTCGATCACCAGGCACTTCTTTGTGTGTGAGTTTCGGCGGCCCGCGGGACGACACTTGGCGGTTGCCAGCGTGACAAATGACAGCAGTGTTTTGAACTGCTGCTTGGCGCTTGCTCTTCACGAAGTGGATGCTCAACTGCAGCTCGACTGTTCCATTGCACTTGCACCATCGATCTGTCAAAAAAGCCATTACACCATAACCTGCCTTTCTCAAAGCGTTGCATCAGCCTCAACAGCAGTATCACTACCATACTGTAGTACACAGTGCATTCTCTCTGACCACAAGCAGATTTCGCTGAAACAGACTTGCAAGGCAATCAACTTAACAACATGTCTGAATCGTCGGATGACGAGCCAACGCTGGCACACCTATATGGCAGCCAACGAGCAGCAGCAGCTGCAGCAGCGCAGAACTCAGACGACAGTGAAATGCCGGACTGGATGGAGACGCATGTAAGTGCATGCCCAAGGTAGTCTGCACACATATATTCAGAAACAATGCCCCGGCTTTGCCTGGCTGCGCAGTTCCTTACGAGCTTTGCTGCAAGCATCAGCAACCGCACAATTGTCCAGCAGCACTGCTTGCTCTTACAAGCACTCCTGCTGCCCTTCATGCTATCTTTAAGCAGACACCCACCCAGCCAGCAATCGACATCAGCAGTGACCATGAAGGCAGTGACATGCAGAATGGTCCCAGTAGGACGGCAGCAGGTGCGCTGGCTATGAGTCCTGCACAGGGCTGGCAGCATGATACAGCACAGTCAGCTGTTTGAGCGGACATCACAGGCATATGACATTAACACCTGCACTGCTAGCTGGCAAGTAACTCCGCAAGAAATGTCTACTCACCTAAGCAGAAATCACGTTTGTCTTGTCTGTTCACTTGCTGTCCATGGGATGGTACAAGCACGGCTTAAGCTGTTGCTGTGCTCTGCTGTTTCATTGTACAGGAGGGGCTGGCAGCAGCAAAGCAGCAGCAGCAAGCAGCAAACCGGGAAGCAGCAGTCAACAAGCTGCTGCAGCAGCAGCTTCCGACAGCCAGGCTGCTGGCAAGGCAGGCAGTTCTGCAGCAGCAGCTGCAGCAGCAGCCGCAGGTGGCATTGCAGTGGCAGCTTCTATAGACCGATCAGAGCTGCAGCTGATACTACCAGAGAAGCTTGTACGGCATAAGGTGATTACTGTTTCAGCTTGCTGGGCACGGTCGACTGTCCAGCTGTGCGCCAGCGTTCATGCTGTGTTGCATGGTTGCCGATTGGTACCCAGCTCACTCACTGCTGCCAGCAGCAGCAGCAGCACCGCATGTTGACACCGTGGCTCTATATCGTTACTCTGTCACAAACTTCACCCAAATGTAACATAATCTCACTTACTTTGCACCTCCGCTATGCAGGTGCTGGTGGAGCTGGAACCAGCTCCCCACCAGGCCACTGAGCTGTCTGGTGATGCTGGTGCAGTGGGGCGGCTGGTGGCCAGCAGCAGCACAGGTGCGGCACTGCATGTGCATCCGCATCTGCAGCAGCAGTAGCCTAGTGTGACGGCTGCTGGACGGTTGCTTGTGGACTGTACTTGTTACAGCAAACTGGCTCGTTCTTCAAGAACAGATAAGTTATCTGTCAGCAGGCCCTTTTCAGCAGTTCAGTCGCAGCAGGCTTGGAGTGTGGTGTCAATCTGTTTGTTAGGATGGTGTGAATGTAGTTGCAGGGTATGCAAATCTAACACCAGGCTACTGCTGCTGCTGCTGCTGCTGCTGCTGCTGCTGCTTGGTGAGCAGCCGAGGACGGCCAGTTCAAGCTGGACCTGAAGGGCGTCATCTACCAGGCAACAGTGCTGCCGCTTGCTGGCACAGCCATGGTGGTGAACCTGGGGCCCACAGAAGCAAAGGCAAGTGCTGGTGGAGTGCAAGCTGCAACACATGTTACACACACTTTTGTATCATGCATCTGCGGCTAACTCATTAGTGCACTGACCCGTGCAGTATGCCTAGCATGCCCCTTTGTCTGCTTGTGCTGCGTGCGTCAACACACGATCCAGCAGGCACCAGCAGCGCAGCTGCTGCTCAACCTAATCTATCATGCAGCTTATTTAAACCATCACGCTGCCTGAAACCAAATTGCGAACCAACAAATCTGCAGCACAGCTAGCGTCTATGCTCAACGACTGTGCGGCTGCGTGAGGAGTGCTGTGCCTACACTAGCACCATGGCACCAGCAGTTCATATGTTGCTGCCGAACGCCCTTCAACGCATGTCACCCATGCCTTCGCCTGTGCGCACCTGTTGTGTGCTGCAGGTGGAGACTGTGCTGAACGACTTTGTGCGGCTGCGTGAGGAGTGCAGCTACCACGACAGCGGCACTGCGCTGGAGGGAGGCTACGGCATGGCTGAGCTCATGGCTGATGACGAGGACGTGTACCAGCTAGGTGGGCGGCGGCAGACAAGCAGCTGTGTCATACATATTGTCTCAGAAGTAGGTGGCAGAGGTGCCTGCTGTTGGCGTGGCGTAGACCTCCACCGGGGACACTATTGCTCTGCTGGCATCACTTGCTTCAATCCCACTTATGCCTGCCTGCCTGGTGCTCTACAGGCGAGGAGGGCAAGGAGGGGGACAAGGCAGCAGCAAAGAAGGCAGCTGCAAAACGGGCTGGCAAGGCAGGCGGCAGCAAAGCAGCAGCAGCTAGCAGCAGAGCGCTGAAACCAGCAAAAGCTGGTGTCAAGAAGAAGCCAGCCAAGCCAAAGTCAGCCAGCAAGGGTGGCGGCAAGGCGGCTGGCGGCAGTAAAGCACGTTCAACACCGAAGAAAGCAGCAAGCAAGCCAAAGTCAGCAGCAAAGCCCAAGGCAGCTCCCAAGGCGAAGCCAGCTTCCGCAGCAAAGACGCAGAAGAAGAAAAAGCAGGACAGCGATGAAGAAGATGACTGGGATGACTCTGACAACTCAGATTAAAACGAGGTTTGCGTTTTTAGAGTGGCACAGCATGCAACTGGCGCCCTGGTGACTATGCGCATGAACTGCTGCATGTTTGCGAGACCGCCAACCTGCAGACCTGGGTCAGCTGACCTCTGGGCAAGGCATGTTGTGACCAAGCAGCAGCCTGCTGTCTGTAGGCTGATACGCTGTAGTGGTGCTGCAGTTACGCACTGCTGCAGCCGTTGAACCCTTTTTTTCTGTGACACCCATGCCGTCCCTGCAATTGCACTGCTGGCGTTGCATGTGCTGCCAGCAGCCGCTGCTGGTTGTACGTGGCATGGAACTCTGACGCTGCATAAGATCAAGGCCATGGCATGTTGCTGGTGCTGATGTATAATCCATATGAGGTTGGTGACAGCAACGAGTACCGTAAGCTGACCAGCTGCTGTTCTGCAGCACTGGCAAGTTTTTGCGCAGCACATGCACAGTGCTGTCTGCACTTGTGAGGGCACACTGCTGCATCTGCAAGCCTTGCCTGTCAGCAGGCCCCTGGGTTGGATTCATGCAATCAACATAGTTAACCAACTGTGTTATTATTTGTATTTCAAGCAGCTCAATCGTGAGCAGCGCGTGTATTTTGGCCTGAGTCTAGCTCATGACCGTTCTTTGTCAACTGCAGTGGATGCAGACTCTGAAAGCGTGATCTGATACAAATATTTATTTGTATTTGTGTACACCAACTGCACTTCAAGTGCAAGGGCGCTTCGGCATGCAAACCTGAGGTCAAACCTGGTGTAACACTCAACTCAAACGTGAGCACGCACTATGAGACATGCCAACCACATCGATCAGCCTTGATGAGCTTAGTTTGTTGGTAGGCGTAGGTGATTTGATTGCGATCGCATTCCATCAGCACAACCCTACAAGTTCCGGTCACAAGCCTCTCGCACTCTGTCATCACGGCGTTCTCTGTTGAAACACTGTTCTGGCATTGATTGATTTGGTTGAGCAGCCAGGCATGCCTCATCATTGACGCCCTTGGTACAGCAGAGGCCTGAGCGATGGCAGAAGGCCAGGCAGCACAGGCAGCAAAGGACATCCGCTATGACTGGATTCAGGAGCGGGTCTGCTCCTCGCTCAAAGTTCGAGAGGAGCAGTTTCAGAAGCTGCTGCAGGGCGAGGCCAAGTGGGTTCACCACTGCCTCTGTACATCACAGTAGGTCTGTGTGCGTATCAATGCCTCACTGCCACATGTTCGTGAGCTGCAGGGCATCAGTTGTCAACTTCCTGGAGGATGCAGACACCAAGCGGCTGCTGGTGTTTCTGGATGGCAAGGACTTGGGAGTGGTACGCGCACATGCTCACCCGAGAACACACTGCTAGCAGCAGTACCAGCCTTGCAGGAGCTGCAGACTGCCATGCTTGCAGAGCACAGCTGCGCATGCGTCGTATCAGCCGTGTGCGTCACAGTGTGTTGCAACAGTATTCAATGTAACGTGACACTGGCAACTTGCTGCATGTGGCAACCAAGGCATGTTGTGACCAACTGTGTTTGCTGGCCTGCAGGCAATCAAGCCTCCATCAAAGTTCAAGCGAAAGACAGTATACTTTGTCAAAACCGCTCCTGCAAAGCTGGACAACGAGAGTATCAGGAAGCTGGTGAGTTGCAGCACCTAGCTGCACATTTTTCCTGCAAGTCTGCAGCTGTGCCTCTGTGTGTGCAACCCTGCATGATGTGAGAGAAGACACACTGCTGAAAGGCATGCCCACATTTTGCTGTTACAGGTCGCACATGGAGAGCTGACAGAGGCGCCGCTTGAGACACTGTCAGCAGTAGCGCAGCATGTGTTTCTGCCGCTGCTGACTACCAGCAGCAACCAGGAGGGCTGGCCAGATGTGGTGGCAAAGGAGGTGTCTGAGAACCTGCACAGATTTGTCGCAAATGGTGCGCAGTGCGCCATCGCAAATGTGCAGCCAGCAGTTTTTGAGTTGATGTATGCAGGTTTTACAGCTATCACCCGCAACTGCATAATTGTGGTATTCCAGCCGCCTGAAGCAAGCTGCTCGGCACGTTTGTATCCCAGCGCCTGCTTTGCGCCAGTGCATGCACGCATTTTGAGCAGTTTTGCAATAGCATGTGCTGCCATGTGCTGACCTGTGTTGTGCACGTGCTTGCAGTGAATGCCACATTGGGGCAGCTCAAGGGTCAGACCCTGCTGCCGTTGCCGGCAGCAGACACGCAGCAGCAAGACCAGGCAGCAAAAGACAAGGCGAAGATCCACATTCTGGAGAGCGCAGTCATGACCTGGACAAAGCAGATCAAGAGCGTGCTGAAAGCAGACCCAGATGCAGCACTGAAGGTGCGCAAGCAGACAGCAGCTGCGTCCGGAATTTAGTTTCTGGCTGCTGTGCTTCACAGAAGCTTGCAGGATGTGTCGGGACATGCAGATTCGGCAGCAGCAGCCTGTGTACATGCTGCATGCTGCTCTGCACGGCATCAGCTGGGTAGCAATACCAACCCACATGATGTTTTGCTCTGCAGGGCACTGGTGTGTACCCTGGGCCGCTGACAGAGCTGGACTTCTGGGTTGAGCGTGCTGGAAACCTCAGCTGCATTCACGAGCAGCTGTGTGGGGAGAAGATCCAGAAAGTGGTGAAGGTGCTGGAGCTGGCAAACAGCACCTACCACCCTGCGTTTGAGCGGCTTTTCCAGGTAGGTTGATGCTTGCCGCAGTTGATGCTGGAGGCTTGGGCTTACACGGCATGGCATTACTGTGCTTGCAGGTACTGCAGATGCCATTGCCATGCACAGCAAATTTGCAGGAGATTGTGCCATAGGGGAGCGGCTGCTGCGCCCATGCCTGTGCAGACAGCTGTGCTGATATGTTGCCTGCTTGCCTTGCAGGATGTTGAGGCAGCGCGGCAGGAAGCTGGCGAGAATGTGCGGTTCCTGAAGCCACTGCGGCGCTTCTTGGAGAAGATCAACACCATGGATGACTTTGTGGCGCTAGCAGATCAGTTCAAGCCGCTGCTGCACGTAATGCTGCTGATCTGGAAGCACAGCAGCAGCTACAGCAGCAGTGCGCGCTTCGCTACGCTGCTGCGCGAGGTCTGCAATGACCTCATCATGCAGGTGAGGGTCTGTTGAGGGTGCTGTAACAGTGCTCAGCATAGGCGCCATCATCCCTGCAGCTGCTGGCTTCCAACTGCAGCATCAAGGATGCCAGCTTGGCTGCTGGAGGCGAGCGGCTGTGAGTAACGCAGGTTGCTGGTGCGCATCTGGCTGGTTACAGCAGCGACACCGGGCGGCAGCACACACTGACACACACTTGCGTGCTTGTGTATGCTATACTGTCTGCAGGCCAGCAAGTACATTCCAGGTGCAGAGCTGCTGCAGATGGACCCCAATGAGGCATGTGACAAGCTGCGCACAGCACTCAAGGTGCTGGGCAGCTTCAAGTCGCACTACTTTGCCTACAAGGCGACCAGTGCGGTCGAGTGCCCCAGCAGCCCCTGGCGCTTCCAGAACAGCATTGTATTTGGGCGGCTGGACACATTCCTGGAGCGCTGCGCAGACATGATGGAGCTGCAAAGCACATGCCTGCAGGTGGGGAATTCAGGCGACGTGAGCCGGTGTAACTGAGAAAGCAGCAGCTGAAGTGATATGCAGGGCTGGTCACGGCAAGCAGCTGCAACATGGCGCTGCAATGAGGATGCTGGCAGCACAGTGCTTCGTGCAAGAGTTTGCAGGCGATGAGTGGAACGTTCGAGCATGACAGCATAAACCTATAAAATAGCAACTGGACATGCAGCAGCCATGAGCTCTGCTCCCCAAGTCTGTGCTGCTGTCCCACTTGCTCTGTATGGCGTGTCTTGCTCCTGCACAGTTTGGGCGCCTGGAGCGTGTGGAGGTTGGGGGCACCAAGGGCAAGTCGCTCACCAGCGCCATCAAGCAGGTGCACACGGACTTCCTGGCGGCGCATGAGAAGTTCCAGCAGGTGCGAGCAGTGGCAAAGCAGCAGAGCAAGGTGCATGCACCACCAGCAGCAAACAAGGCATGCTACAGCAGCTGTCACAGCAGCTGCAGATGCTGTGCTACCCAAGCCAACGAGGTGTACGCTGCAGTGCAACCTGTCAGCGGCGGTAATGTCATTTGCTTGCCTGTCACTCAACACTCGTCTTGCTGACGTGCAGGTGACATATGACGTCATGGATGTTGACGCGCTTGGCTTTGAGGCGGACTTCTCAACGTTCAGGGACGTCATCAGGGAGCTGGAGCGGCGGCTGGGGGCGCTCATCATGCAGGTGTGGCAGTGCTGCTGGGGCTGCAGTGTGGCTAAACTCAACTGTTGTTAGTTGTTGGCTTCACGTGCATGCTGAAATCCTGCAAATTGTAAAGGTAAGATTTTCCTCGGCCTTGATTGCCTGCTAAAGCTTGCCTGCGCCTGCTTTGCTGTTTGCCGCAATGGTACAGGCGTTTGATGACTGCACCACCCTCAGCAGCACGTTCAAGCTGCTGGAAAGCTTTGAGGGGCTGCTGGAGCGTGATGCCATCGCTGCAGAGGTTGCCAAGAAGCACAAGGACATGGTGGCAGCGTTTGCAAGCGACGTGAAGGAGGTGCATGAGCTGTTCCTGGCTAACAGGGCCTTCCCTGTGCTCAGCAAGAACAGCCCCCCACATTCAGGTGCGGCTGAGTGGCACGCTGGCAGCAAGTACAGCACTGGCAGCAAGCGCAGCGTAAGGCCTTTAGAACAGCCTGCTGCGTCTTCACCCTGCCTTCACAATGTAGGGCTCACATGCAGCCACCTAAATGCGTACACGCTCCTGGTCTGCATGTGCAGGTGCTGTGTCTTGGGTGCGTGGCCTGATGGAGCGCCTGCAGGAGCCCATGGGCAAGCTGCAGTCTATGGAGGCAGTGCTGGAGCTAGCATCGTTCAAAGCAGCGCAGCACAGCTATGAGAGCCTCATGGCAGACATGCAGCAGTATGAGCAGGCGCTGGTGGGGGACTGGTGTGGCCAGGTGAGCAATGGTATCTCGAGCACGGTATTGATATCGAATTCGTTGCACAGGCATGCATGCAATAGGTGCTGTGCTTATGTGCCTGCAGCCATGCTAGATGCTGTTCCTGGTTCCTGTAACCATGCAAGCTTGCTGCTGGTTCTGTCTGCAGGTTGCCTCCACCAGTGACGAGAAGCTCAACCAGCCGCTGCTACAGTTCCACGAGGAGTCAACAGCAGACATGCCGCTGCTGGCAGTCAACTTTGACCCAGCACTTGTGCGCCTGCTGCGCGAAACACGCTACTTCCTGCTGCTGCGTATTGAGGTGAGCTTAGCTGCTGGAGTGCAGTATGCGGGGACAGGCATGCGCATGTTGCTGGTGCAGAGTATGAATGTGCAAAACACCATGCTGATGTGTTGAGCTGTTTGACCTGTGTGTGCATTATGGTAGTGCTGCATGCCTGGGGATTGCCTGCATGACAGTCCCGTCTGTGCTGCTGCCCTCTCATTCTGCAGGTGCCAGCTAGCGCAGCTGCTATCTTCCAGCACGCAGACAGGTTCAGGCAGCAGATTGGCAGCCTGGACTTGATGGTGGGCCTGTACAACAAGCTGCAGCGCACAACACTGCCTGTAGAGCGGCCGCTGGTGTCTGCAAAGCTGGATGCTGCAGGTGCGAGCGGCATGCCAGCGGCTATTATGCCAGGCTGCTGTGCTTGCTTTGCCTGGTATTGATACTCTCTGCATGATTGTTACGTCATCGGATGTTGCAGAATGACTTCTTGCTTGATGTGCTCAGCTGTGTGGTCCTGACACCTGCTTCTGGCTGGCATCTACTGTGACTTGTGATACTGCAGAGGCAGCGCTGCAGCGGGGCCTGCAGGAGCTTGTCTGGCGCAGCGATGGCATTGACACCTACATCAAGGACACACTGGAGCTGGTGCGAGACCTGGATGGTGTGCTGGCAACCATCAAGGACAACGTCGCCAAGACGGTGGAGATCCTGCATGGCTTCGAGCGCAACCTCATGTTTGACCGCAAGGTGCGCTGCACCACCCCTGGTTGCTTCCTGTGAATGCTCAGGCATTGTGTCAGTCAAGCATGCCAGCGCTGGTCAGGTATTGTGTGCTGCCCTATTTGTCTCCTGTCTGATGTAGCTGGGCGCTGATCCTGATCTTGCTGTTGCACTGCTGCAGGAGGGCAAGATCTACACCTTTGAGGAGCTGTCAGACAGCAGTGCAGCACTCATCTCGCAGCGGCATGCAGAGATGCGCGATGCTGGCAAGGAGATTGGCAAGCTGCTGTCCAGCAGCAATAGGGTGCTGAAGGTGCGGCTGTGCTGCTGATCTGGTGCGACGCGGCTGCTTGGCCTAGCAGCAATTGGAACAGCATGCAAGCAGGGACCGCCACGTAGCAGCAGGTGCATGATTCTCAGCTGTTGCAGGCATGCCTATCAGCCATTTCATCAACTAGAGTGTCATCCAATTTTGATCAAGTGGATGCTGCCTGCAGGTCAGCAAGGCTTCTACGTGCTGGAGGGTGTACGTTGACTATGTGTCAGCCATCGTCATCGAGGGCTTTGGGTCAGCCATTACTGCCAGCACTCACTACCTGCTGCAGCAGCTGGACCCAGAGGCGCTGGCTAGGTGAGCCACAGCAGCTTGAAACACTGTAGCAGAACAGAGCCATCACGTTTGTGAACCAACTGCACTGCGCAAATAGAGGCTGCTGGCAACTTACTTCCTCCAATGATCCATGTTCCTCTGAACAATCTGTGCTGGTGGCATCTGCTGCTGTATTGCTGCAGGAGTGGTGCTGCGCCGCTGCTGGAGGTGGAGCTGGAGCTGCTCACACCGGACATGGTGTGGAAGCCAGAGCTGGCTGGCTCGCAGAAGGGCAGCTTGCAGGCGCTGGTGCAGCGCTGGTTGATGTCATTCCTGGAGGTGCGAGTAATGTCTAACTCTGCTGGCTGGAGTGCATGAAAGCACCAGACAGGAATGCTTGGCTTTGGAGTAACTGTAGTGAGGCTGGTGGCACAATGTGCTTATTTGTGCATTGTGCGCTGCTTGCTGCATGCTCTGCCAGGTTGGCGGCTTGATCAAGCGCTTGGATACTGGCGAGGGCAGCTATGCCAAGGAGCTGGAGGAGGACTATGACGTGGCAGAGCAGCTGGACCAGGTGCTGAGCATTACGTTGTCAAGCATCCAGACCTGTGAGGACTTCAAGGGGCAGTTCATGAAGTACGACTACCTCTGGAAGCAGGACCTCAACCAGGCGCTGCAGGTGATGACAGGCTGGCAGTGTGGCTGTTGTTTTGCACAGGAAGCATGTGCAGCAGATGACATGCTACTCACTTTGCCGCCGTGAAGGCTGCAACTATACACTCACATGGCAGAACACGGCAACGCACACGCATGATGCACGTGATTTGAGCTGAAGCGACTGCTGCTGCTGCTGCTGCTGCTGTTGGTGCAATCAGGACTTCTTGGAGGCCGAGGGCACCAAGAACGCAGATGGCAGCAGGGATGACCCACCACTGGCAAAGTTTGAGGAGCAAATCCAGAAGTACAAGTGGGTACCAATGAGGTCCAAAGCAGATACAACCTGGCATGCTGCGCTGGTGACCTGCAGATGCCACATGTTGCCAGAACTCTCCAGAGCAGTGGCCCTGCGTAGCAGACTGACTTTTGCACCATGCTTTGCTAACACCTTATGTCCTGCCTGCAGGGCAATCGGGCAGGAGATCGCTAGCCTGCCTGGCAGCGCTGTTGTTGGGTTCATCAAGGTCAGCGCCAAGCCCCTCAAGAACAGCCTCTCCACCTGGGCATCCAAGTGGTCCTACCTGTTCACGCACTACCTGCAGGTGGGTTGCCCACATAATTGGCAGCTGCCTGGTTCGTGACATGACTGTCTGTGCATGATCACTCGTTGCAGTTGCACGCATCAACTTGCAGAGGCCACCTGGCGGTTGTGCCGACTTTGGACAATGACGTGCTGGCGTATTGACCATTGGCTGTTCGACTGCTGCTCTGCCTGCAGGACAAGGTGGTCAGCAGCATCAGTGAGCTGTACAGCTTCATGGATGCCTCTGACGCCACGCTGGCGCGCAAAGTGCTGGGCGAGGGCGCCAGCGAGCAGGCGGCGGATGATGCAAGCGGCGCGGAGCATGACCAGGAGGAGGGCGAGGCAGGTGAGGAAAGGCACGGCAGGCTTGTGCGCTGTACATGTGCATGGAGACTTGCGCGGAAATTGTCACACGGTAACAACTGCTGTGTACCTGGTTCAGACACTTCAGTTGCTTTCATGAATGAAGCAATTGGCTGATTCCCTGGGTCTGACCTTGGTGCTGACTCTCACCTGCTCTGTTTCTCAACCTGCAGATGCCAACCCAGAGCACAAGGCGCAGCAAGCAGAGGAGTACCGCCGCGCGCTGTATGACATGCTGTCCTGCATGCGTGATGTGCGCAAGCGGTCGGACCGCACAGATGCCATGTTTGAGCCGCTCAAGGACAGCGCCATGCTGCTACAGGCAGTGGGCATCCAGCTGGGTGATGGTGTGCTGAAGCAGCTGGAGAATGCAGAGTTCAAGTGGAAGGGGCTCAAGAAGAAGATGCTCAACAGGCGCGAGCAGCTGGCCGCGCTGCAGCAGGCCGAGGCGGTTGAAATCCGGCGAAAGAGTGAGGCGTTTGCAGAGCGCGTGGACGACTATCGCAAGTGAGTTGCTGCTGCTGTTAATTGCAGACGTTATCATTGTCGGCTGTTTTGTGTACCGGTTGTGTACAGTTGGCTGGTACCTTGTACCTGCGCAGCTATCTCCTCCATGTAATGCCCCAGCTGCCGGAGCACATTGTTCCTTTACGCTTACCTCTTGCATGCCGCCCAATCGCACTTGCAGGTTCTTCCTCAAGCGTGCGCCGTTCACAGCGTCAGGTGGCGAGCTGCGGCTGGAGGCAGTGCGGCCAGCATACGCAGTGCTGGATGCCTTCCACCACGGCAGCGTGGATGCTTACTCAAGCGTGACAGCCATCATTGAGGAGTCCCGCCAGCTGCAGGAGCTGCAGGACCTGTTTGAGCTGTACGTCAGTGACTACCTGGTGCTGCAGCGCTGCAGTGAGGAGCTGCTGTATCTCAAGAGCCTCTGGGACATGGTGAGTGCAGCGCTGCTGGTGAAGTGCACCAGGCGCCAAGGAGTTGTGTTAAATGCATGGTTGCTGTGGTGGGGCCTACTGGTGCACTGACATAGCTACAGCTGGTGTGTTTGCAGAATGTTCGTGATCCTGTGAAAGAAATGCAAACCTGCACAAGTTCTGCTGAAGGCAGCACATAACGTTGATGTGCCTGGGCCTGCCGCTTGCGCTGTTGGATCTGCCTCCCTGCAGGTTGGCGCTGTGATGTACACGTTTGCTGACTGGAACAAGACGCCCTGGGCCAAGATTGACGTGGATATGCTGGTGGAGGAGACAAAGAAGCTGACCAAGGACGTCAAAACGCTCAACAAGGCTGTGAGTTGCACACATCATGACGATAATACATGTGCTGCCTTTGCTGGCTGTTGGCCTGGCCTTGATTGCGTAGCTATGCTCTGCCACCACTGCTTTGTTTGCTGTCGACAATGCAGCAACACAAACTCAGTAGCTGCCCAGACGTCCTGCGCTGCGATGTAACTGCACACGGCGTGACACAGCAACTGCTGTGACTTTGCACTCTTTGCAAATACCTGCAGGTGCGCAACTACGAGGTGTACCGCCTTCTGGAGGAGTCGCTGAAGGCGATGCTGACCAGCTTGCCGCTGGTGCAGGTGCGTTTGCAGCAACGGTCTAATGCCATCAGCTCCTTCTGCATTGTGGTCAGCCATCTTGAATTGTGCACATGCCTGCATCAGCTGGGTGAAGCCCCTGGTCAACACAGTGTTTGGCCCTGATACGTGGCAAGATGAACGCATTTTAGCTTCTTGTCAGGTGGGGTGCTTAGAACGAGCTGCGCATGGCAAGCTTGTAACACCTTGTGCTGCTGCCTGCCTGCTTGCTACCCTGCAGGACCTGCACCACCCAGCCATGCGCGACCGCCACTGGAAGATGCTGATGCAGACGACAGGCAAGCACTTCACCATGGACGAGAAGTTCTGCCTGGGAGACCTGCTGGCACTGGAGCTGCACAATTACGTGGATGCGTGCAGGTGCGCTGCTGCTCTGGCATGCAGTGCAGTTGCCATCGCCAGCACAACCACCTGCTTGCTAATTACTGTTTAGATGGCGTCCTTGCAGTCACAGAAGTATGTCGCATGCTGCTGTTGGCGGCGTGTAGCTGCAGCGCACGGCGTCTGCACATCCACATCTTCATTGATACGCCCTCTCATCCTGCTTGGTGTGCACCGGTGCTTCTGATTTGCAGTGAGATTGTGGACCGCGCCCAGAAGGAGCTCAACATTGAGAAGCAGATCAAGAAGATTGAGGACACCTGGACTGTGCTGGCGCTGCTGTTCACGCCGCTGGCAGACAGTGACATCATGTGCCTGCAGGTGAGCAGCGCAGCCACACTGTTGTATTTGCGCTGCAGCACCTGTTGTGCTCAACAGCACAGCTTGCTGCACATCATGTAAGCAGGTTAACAGTACTGTCTGTTGCATCCGCTGAGTGTTGTGCTGTGGTGCGCATGGCCTCCCGCTGTTTCGTTCTGCAGGTGGAGGATGCCATCACCGAGGCACTGGAGAACGACAACCTACAGCTGCAGAACATGAGCGGGCAGAAGTACGTGCAGCTCAACCCCATGTTCCTGGATGCAGTGGCCAACTGGCAGAAGAAGCTGGGCACAGTGGACAGCGTGCTGGCCACGTGGATGGATGTGCAGAAGAAGTGGCAGGCGCTGGAGAGCATCTTTGTGGGCAGCGCAGACATCAGGGTGCAGCTGCCGGATGACAGCAAACGCTTCGATGTCATCAACGCAGACTACCAGGTGGGGTGGGGACCAGGTGCTGCATGCACAAACCTTCTGGCTGATAATTTATCCTCCTTGATCACATGCAGCTTTGCCTATGTCTATGTGCAGGGTACTCCAGCATTTTCTACCAAGCTGTGACGTGCTTAGCATCATGCTGCTGCTACTGCTGCTGCGTGCTGCAGGACCTCATGCGCAACGCGTGTGATGTCACCAACGTGGTGGAGGCCTGCAACATGGACGGCCGCCAGGAGCGCCTGGAAAACATGCTTGCGCAGCTGGAGCAGTGCGAGAAGGCGCTGCAGGTAGGGATTGCACTCAATGCATATAGCAGCAAATTCAGCACAGCTTAGTCAGCGCAGCTGTCTTTATTGCCTATGTCTCTGCTGGCAGTGCATAATCTGGAAAGGTGAACCCATCATGGTGGTGGCCTCACCTGTGGCAATGCAGCAAACTGCTGAACATGCTGAGCATGATTGGCGTGTTTAATCCTTTGTGCTCTATCACCTGTGCCCTGCAGGATTACCTGGAGACGAAACGCATCGCTTTCCCGCGCTTCTACTTTGTGGCGCCAGCTGACCTGCTGGACATCCTCTCCAAGGGCAGCAACCCACAGCTGATCCTGCGCCATCTCAGCAAGTGCTTCGACAATGTGCACAACCTGTCTTTCAGGAAGGATGACAGGGGAGAGCCAACAAAGGTGGGCTGCACAAAGCAAGCACGCTGTGGTTCCAGCACAGGGCGCTGGTAGTTGCCTGATAGCTGCCTATATGGAAGGGCGCTGGTCTTTATCAGCATTACAAACTAGTCAGCAGCTGATCATGTGAACAGGTTGCTGTTTTAGTGACCGACAGTTGATACTTCCACATAGCACAGCACAAGTGCCTCAGCTGCTGACTGCATTTGGCTATCCCTGTGATGTGTTGCGCAGGCTGCCACTGGCATGTACAGTGGTGAGGGCGAGTACGTGGAGTTTGCCGCTGAGTGCGCCTGCGAGGGCCCTGTGGAGACGTGGCTGCAGAGCGTGGTGGACAGCATGAAGGCAGCAATACAGGCGGAGTTCAAGAAGTGAGTAGCAGCACTGTGGTTCCTGGCGTGCTTGCTTGGCGCCAGTGCTTTTGTGCATGCAGGGTTGCATGTGTTGAACAGTTCTTGGCCGGTTTGTGGTATCGTCATCAGCAGTGCAGTTGCTAGGACGCTTGAGAGGCTGTGCTGCTACTGTTGCTATGCTTTGGCCGCGCACCACCATCAACCATCACTACAGCCCTTGACAACCGCTTGCGGCTGATCTTCTTCATCTGTTATTCAACCACCCAGGGCCATTCCCATGTACGATGAGCTGCCGCGCACCAGCTGGATCTTCAAGTACAGCTCGCAGAACACTGTGGTGGTCAGCCGCACCTTCTTCACGCAGGAGGTGAACGAGGCCTTTGACGAGCTGGAGGAGGGCAATGAGGAGGCACTCAAGACTGAGTATGAGCGCCAGGTGAGGGGCGGTGACAGTGTGGGTGTCAGTTATGTGGAGGTTGCAGCAGGACGAGCTCAAGTGAGGCAGTTGATGAGGGCAAATGTGTTCACGTGGCCGGTTCCGTGGCTTGCTTCTTTTGCATGAATGCTGCGCTGCAATCAAGTGCTAGCGCACCAGAAGGCAGATTGGTGAGCAGTTGGTGCGCACACCAATGCTTTGCAAACAGCACCCCGTGCAGCGCAGTGGGCTGTGAGGTAAGAGATAGAGGGGTTACACGAAGTGGGCTGTGCTTGGCTCTGTAAGAGCTCCAGGCAGCCTGGGTAACAGTCTGGCAGCGGTGAAGAAGAAGAGGGGTTACACGGTGTGCACAGGCAACGACGTTGCAACGAACACCCGAAAACGGGGAACGTCGCAGATGACTCAGCAAAACAGGCTGTCACTCAAGGAGACTCACCCCAGAAAGTCTGGCAGCGGTGAAGAAGAAGAGGGGTTACACGGTGTGCACAGGCAACTACGTTGCAACGAACACCCGAAAATCTGGAACGTCGCAGATGACTCAGCAAAACAGGCTGTCACTCAAGGAGACTCACCCCAGAAAGTCTCTGTGTGTGTAACTTGACATATGGCCTTGCAGGCAAAGCCGTCAGTCACAGCACACGCAGTGTCGATGCTAAACAAAGGTAGGACTAGTGTAAACAGTGCCAGTGACAGCAAGCTGCACTTTATGCAGTGCAGCGGGCGGGCTGAACCCACAGAACCACACCCACCAGCAAAAACACAGCCTGGCAGGCGGTGGCCTGAGGCGACAAACTGGGGAGAGAGAGCAGAGAACAAGCCAGCTGCTGCAAGGGTCGCACAACTACATTTTGCAGCAGCGGTACGGCAACTCACAGCTCCTGCAAAGCAAGACGGCTAGCTCTGGCGTGTCAGAAGCTCACAGAGAAAGCATGTACACACAGTGAGAAGAAGGCCCTGGCAGCGGTAAGAGAGAGAGAGAGAGAGAGAGGGGTTACACTGGTGTACTCTGGCAGCGGTGGAGGAGAGGCTTGTTACAGGAGCGGGAGAGAGGCTTGTTACAGGAGCGGGAGAGAGAGGCTTGTTACAGGAGAAGGCAAGCTATCACCCGAGAGTGAGTCACTCGCCCTACTTTCAGCTCACATATCGTATGAACTCGATAGCAAGCCACAAGACGCCACCAAAGAAAACTCCAGAGGCGTCTCGCAGCCCCTACCTCCCCATAAACGAACATGTACATGCAGGGCAGCAAGTGCGAAATGCAGCACGAAAAGCAGCATGTGCTCCACGCACTAGGCACAAAGCGCACAGGGAAGGACAAGCATGGTCCAAACAGCAAGCGGGGTGCACAAAGGTGCTGCTCACCATAAATGTCTGGCATGATTGCATCAAGGCACTGCTGTACTCACCAGACTGCAGCAAGCAGGAGCATGCACGATTGACAGGCAAATCAAAGCAAACTAAGGCAAACTAAGGCAAACTAGGGCTCTGCTGCTTCTGCAATCCTTACTGCTGACAAGGACAGAAACATGCAGCACGGAGGAAAGGGCTGAGAAACCAGCGCTGCGACACCCACCACATGCAACATGCCCTTGACAGAAACTGGAAAATCGACAACTGCTGAGAGCACAACATGCAGAGGCAGGAAGGTCAACCAGAGCGGGGCGCCAGTACAATGCGCAGCTGCGCTGGATCAGAGCACAGAAACGGGTGATTGCCAGGCACCGCAACCCGCCAAGTAGCGGGCGCTGCCTCTGTTGCCACAAAATCAGCAAGCAACTCCCAAAACCTTAACACCGCTTGCTGCTTAGCCTCCTGTAACACCTGCGCTACTAGCTGTTGTCGCTGTTGTTGTTGATGCAGCTGCTGCTGCTGCCGGCGCTGCTCTACCAGCTGATTATGCTGTTGCTGCGCAGCAGTGAGAGCTGCAGGTTGTAGTGTATCAGTGATAAGCGCCTGGCCCGCCGGCAGCGGCGGTGGCTGCTGCACGGCCAGGGCGGGCGGCGGGATGCTCAACTTATTAGCATGTCGTCTGCCAACATCCATGGCATTCAGAGCAGCTAGACAGACAACCTTCCAAAGCGGAGCGGGAGAGAGGCTTGTTACAGGAGAAGGAGCGGTGGCAGCAGCAGTTGGCGTGAGAGAGAGGTCTGTTACAGGGGTGGGTTGGCGTGGCGCAGCAGCCGACGGAGGCCTGCGGCGGCAATCACAGGTCCCTCAGCTCAATCAGGCAACAGCAATCATAGTGTAGTTGGTTATCACGTGTGCCTCACACGCACAAGGTCCCCAGTTCGATCCTGGGTGATTGCACACATCAATCTTTGATTGACAGGCACATGTGTGGCCTTGTTTTGTTCCTGGCATGCATCTGTGGTCGTGAGGAGCCCCTGCCTGTGTTGCGTGTTGTCCTGGCGTTGGGTTACACGTCTGAAGCGAAACCGCTCTTTGCTCTTGGCAGGACCATCAAGCATGAACTGTGGGCGCATATTGCCTGCAGATCTGTGCTGTGTGAATGACCACTGCCCCTGTCCTGTTGCTGCTGCAGGTCAACCAGCTGGTGGGCCTCATCGAGCTGATCAATGGAGACCTGAGCAAGCTGGACCGCAAGAAGCTCATCACGCTGTGCACCATCGATGTGCACGCACGCGATGTAGTGCAGCGGCTGATTGATGAGCGCGTGGAGAGCGCCACATGCTTCCAGTGGCAGAGCCAGATGCGCTACGTTGTCAGCGAAAAGACCAAGCTGTGCCAGGTGCGTAAGTGGCAGCAGATGCCTGTGGTGAGGTGCCGGAGCAGCACGCCAGAAAGGGGGCAAGCTTCACTGCCACGTTGGAGCAGCAGTGTGCCTGTTGGACAATGATAGAGATGGCTCAAGTTAGGAGTTCGACTCAACGGCTGTTTTGTGTGGTGGCTGCCTGCGGCGCTGTTAAACTCTAGATGTCGGCTGCAGCCGCCGCCAAGCAGTGTTGCTCTTGCTGCCTGCACAGCTGCTTCAAGTGCTGCATCACTTACTTTTTGCACTGTGTGTTGCCTCCTGCTGCACAGGTCAACGTGAGCGATGCCGAGATCGCGTACAACTACGAGTACATCGGCAACTGCGGCAGCCTATGCATCACGCCGCTCACAGACCGCTGCTACATCACACTCACACAGGCGCAGCGCCTGGTGCTGGGCGGCGCACCAGCGGGGCCAGCAGGTACGTTCGGCGGCCAGACTGCTGTAGCAGACACATTTCGTAGTTTTGAATCTGTTGGTGTACAGCATACAATTGCTGCACTGCTCTGGCAACATCAAGCTGCTGACATTTCAATGCTCTACTGATGCATGGCAGGTACTGGCAAGACCGAGACCGTCAAGGACCTGGCGCGTGCTGTGGGTGTGCAGTGCTATGTGTTCAACTGCAGCGACCAGATGGACTACAAGGCCATGGGCCAGATCTACAAGGGCCTGGCACAGACAGGCGCCTGGGGCTGCTTCGACGAGTTCAACCGCATCCCTGTGGCAGTGCTGTCAGTGTGCAGGTGAGTGGGCAGCGCATGGCAGCAGCCTGCGTTGGTTGTGCCCGGTATTTTGCCGCCGAACTTTCATGGACACGGGATGCCTATTTCAGGGCACAGCTCCCTGACTCCAGCCCTAGCATGCTGGTACATACTGCAACTGCAGCTGCTGATGTGTGCATGCTGCTGCTGACGTCCTGCAACTCTACTGCACCCTCCTGCGCCACTCAGCACGCAATACAAAACGGTGCTGGACGCGCTGCGTGGCCGCAAGGAGCGCTTCATGTTTGAGGACGTGGAGATTGGGCTCAAGCCCAGCGTCATGGCCTTCATCACCATGAACCCAGGGTACCCTGGCCGCGCAGGTGAAAACCGACGCGTAGGCGATGGATATCATCCCTTGCAGCTTGCATTTTGAGCGTTGTGGATGAGCTGGGATGCTTGCTTATAAGTTTAGCATGTGCTGGTTACCGTTCTGTACGACAGAAGGAGCAGCTGCCACTGCAACAGATGGAAATCGTCACACACAAACAATTGCTTTGGTGTGCCTGCCTTCTGTCCGCTTGCAGAGCTGCCGGAGTCGCTCAAGGCGCTGTTCCGGCCGGTGTCGATGGTGGTGCCCGACCTGGGCCTCATCTGTGAGATCATGCTCATGGCCGAGGGCTTCCAGATGAGCAAGATCCTGTCGCGCAAGTTTGTGATCCTGTACAAGCTGTGCGAGGACCTGCTCAGCAAGAGCAAGCACTACGACTGGAAGCTGCGCGCGATCAAGACCACGCTGTACGTGGCGGGCGGCATGAAGCGCGCCGCACCAGAGCTGACAGAGGACAAGGTGAGGGTGTAGCCAAAGTTGCCAACAGATTGCTGCTGGCTGGAGGCATCAGCACCCTTTGTTACATGCACATGCTTTTGTAGGCCCTGAGCAGCCCTTATTGTGCAGCATATGTTCGCACATCACGACTCGCTTCTGTCCATGCCGTGCTGTGCGCTGCTATTGCCTTAAGCCGCCGCGCTTTCCTGTTGACGTTGCCTGCAGGTGCTGCTGCGCGCGCTGCGCGACTTCAACCTGGGCAAGCTGACCAGCGACGACACCTCCATCTTTGTGGGGCTGTTGAATGACCTGTTCCCGAAGACGCTGGAGCTGGTGCCGCGTGCAGTGGAGAAGGACTTTGAGTCCAAGGTGCGTAGCCATACCTGCATGTGATGAAGCTCGCACTTGCGCCGTGGGCTGCGTGTTGCGCTGCGGCGGTGTGCATATGCCGTCATCACCATGTGTTGATATCAGGGGAGAGGTTGAGCGCAACTGCTATGTGCGACACTCCTCACACACATCATTGGCTTGGCTGCAGGTGAAGGAGGCTGCCATGGAGCTGGGCTACCAGGCTGACGAGACCTTCTGCCTCAAGATCAGCCAGCTGCGTGAGCTGTTTGTGGTGCGCTGGAGCGTGTTCCTGCTGGGCCCTGCGGGCTGCGGCAAGACAGCCATCTGGCGCACGCTGATGAAGGCACAGAACAACGCAGGGGAGAAGACGGTGAGGCGTGGCTGCGTCTGCTTGCAGGAAACGCTGCTGATGCTGCAGGGATTGCAGAGGACCCACAGGACAAGGGATTGTTTGCGTGCTGCAGCTAAGCTATCACATTTCACGTCTTTGAATGCCGCTGCACAACTGATGTTCGTCTTGAAACCAGGTGTACAAGCCCATCAACCCCAAGGCTGTCACCCGCAACGAGCTGTACGGCTACCTGCACCCCAGCACCCGCGAGTGGAAGGAGGGCCTGGTCAGCGTCACCTTCCGCGACATGGCCAACAACAGCACCAACAAGCACCAGTGGATTGTGCTGGACGGTGACATTGATGCAGGTGCGTATCAAGAGAGAAGCTGCTGTTCCACCTGCATGTATGCGTCAAAATTCTTGAGCTGCGAGGGCTGCTGTGCTGCTGTGCTGCTGTGCTGCTGTGCTGCTGTGCCTTAACAATACATGAAGCCCTATGCTCGCCTGCTGACAAGCTGTGGCTGCTGGCACTGCTAACACCACTATCTCAACTGTTTCCGCCCCTGCCACGCCCCACAGAGTGGATTGAGTCCATGAACACAGTCATGGACGACAACAAGATGCTCACACTGGCCAGCAATGAGCGCATCCCACTCACACCCAGCATGCGGCTGCTGCTGGAGATCAACCACATGAACCATTGCAGTCCTGCCACGGTCTCGCGTGGCGGTGTGATCTTCGTGAATGTGGATGATGTGGGCTGGAAGCCAGTGGTGGACAGCTGGATCGAGAAGCTTGAGGTGAGCATTTGGCAAGGATTGTTTGTCATAGGCATCCTGAGCAGATTTATAGCTGCTGGTGCTCAGCCTGTGCTGGTGCGCGCTGCGCACAGCAAAGCTTGTCCGCATGTTACTTGCTGCTAGTGCTTGCAGTCCCACATCTGCATTCCTGGCACCCGTGTGCATACGCTGCTGTTTGCATGGCTGATAGCCTGGCAAGCTTGCAGGAGTGTCTCATTGCTGCTAACCCATCTGTGCATGCCAACCTGGCTGCTGCGCCGTGCAGGCTGTGGAGTACCGGCCGCTGCTGACCACGCTGTTCAGCCGCTACGTGGACCCCTGCCTGGAGCACTGCAGGCGCAACTTCAAGACCGTGGTGCCGCTGCCAGCTGTCAACCAGGTGAGTCCCCTGCAGCTGCAGGTTATCAAGTGACTGGCTGGCTTGGCACCGGCATGCTGCAGGCATGCCGCATTGCTGTTCGGAACACGATGTGTTGCAGCTGGCTGCTGGTGTGGCCACATGCTGCTGAGATACAGGAGTGATGTGCTGCTGCTGCTGCTGCTGCTGCTGCAGGTGATGACCATCTGCAAGATCCTGGAGGGCATCCTGCCCAAAGAGAGCGTGCGCGGTGCGCCGCCACCAGACAAGAAGCTGCTGGAGTACCATTTTGTGTTTGCGTGCGTGTGGGCCTTCGGCGGCTGCATGCTGGTGGACAAGGTGAGGCACTGTGTGTAGCAGGGGTGGCAGCTGTGACTGCTTGTGCGCAGGCTGGTTATGGGCCTCCAGAGTGCAGCTTTGCAGATGGGGTCTGTGGTTTTGGCACTCTGCAAACCAGCACTTAAGCGTGCCTCAATCATTGTGTGTCTCTCGTGCATCTGTAGGTCACGGACTACCGCACACAGTTCTCCAAGTGGTGGGTCAGCGAGTGGAAGAACGTGTCCTTCCCAGAGAAGGGCCTGGTGTATGACTACTATGTGGATGAGGCGCAGTGCCTGATGGTGCCCTGGGACGACAAGGTGCCCAAGTTCACCTACAGCGCTGATGCTGCTGCTGGCGGCGCGCTGTTTGTGCCGACTGTGGAGATGACGCGGCTCACGTACTTCCTGGACAGCCTGGTCATGAACAGGTGGGTGCTCAGGACTATTGAGAGTTGTTGGTTGTTTTGAGCCACTGTTCATGGCAGACATCGCCAGCTTTTACGCGCCGCAAATTCGAGTTTTCTGTGAAGCAGCATTGTATGCGCTTGCTGGGCGGCGCGCTGACAATTGTGTGTTATGGTGTCTGCTGCTGCTGCAGGCACTACGCCATGTTTGTGGGCAACACCGGCACCGGCAAGACCGCCATCATGATGAATAAGCTGCGCAGCATGGACCCCGAGGCCATGGCCTACACCACCATCAACATGAACTCCTTCAGCGACGCGCCCAGCCTGCAGGTCTTGATGGAGCAGCCGCTGGAGAAGAAGAGCGGCGTGAGATACGGCCCGCCAGGCTCCCGCAGGTGCGTGTGCCAGGTCATGCGGCAGCTTGCTCACATGTACACAGCTGAAGCAATGTGTGGCAAGTGTAAACAAGCATGCTGTTGCCAGCAACACAGGCAGCAGTAAAAGTGGAGCTTTACTCATGTCAAGTCTTTTACAAATCCATGTAAATCAATTCACACTTGTCAAGGCTTCACTTGTACTGCTGCCTGGGTCGCTGGCCACAACTTGCTTGTTTACACCTGCTGTCACCTGTGGGGTGTCACATTGCACAGCAAGAACATCATTGTCGATTGCAGACGCTGCAGGATGGCCTTGCTCATGCACGTACCAACTGCTGCCTCCATCCTGTTTGCAGGCTGGTGTACTTCATCGACGACATGAACATGCCGTTCGTTGACAAGTACGACACGCAGTCAGCCATCGAGCTGGCGCGCCAGCTTGTTGACTACCGCGGCTGGTACGACAAGGTCAAGATCTTACTCAAAGAGGTCATGAACTGCCAGTACGTGGCCTGCATGAACCCCACCGCAGGCAGCTTCAACATCACGCCACGCATGCAGCGCCACTTTGTGACGTTCGCAGTGCAGATGCCCAGCGCGGAGATTGTGCGCAGCATCTACTTTGCCATCATGGATGGGCACCTGAGCAGCGGCGGCTTTGACAGCGATGTGGCGCGGCTGTCTGGCAAGCTGGTGGACGCCACCATTGAGCTGCACCGCCTGGTGGGTGGTGCTGGAGCAGCTAGGGCTTGCTGCAAACATGCATGCTGCATGCTGGCTGGGTCTGAGGCTTGTCAGCTGAGTGCTGGTGGGCAGCAGCTGCTGCCACCATAGACAAAGCAATGGAAACATGCCAGGCTGTTCGCATTGTGCATGCCGCATCTTACGTGTTTCACTTGCTGCTTTTCAAGCACCATGTTCCAACCCTGTGGTGTTTGTGTGTGCAGGTGATGAACAACTTCCTGCCGTCTGCGGTCAAGTTCCACTACCAGTTCAACCTCCGCGAGACGTCAAACATTGTTGGCGGCATGTGCAGGATGACCAAGGATGTGTACAGGCAGCCGGTGCAGGTGAGCCACCTTGAGTGCAGCCCTGCAGCAGCCGAGGACGTGTTGTGGCCTTTGTGCGCTTGCTGAGCCCTGCGCTGGTGTGGGTGCAGCCATTTGTGTGGTTTACGTGTATGCTTGTGTGTTTGCTGTTTTTATGCCCTAACACTTGTCCCTTACACTGCCACTTGCTGCTGCTGCTGCCGCCGCTGCTTTCCCAGGCTGCGCGGCTGTGGGTGCACGAGTGTGAGCGCGTGTTCCGCGACCGCATGGTCAACGACACGGACATGGCCAAGTTTGACGAGTTCAGGGCGTCAGTGACCAAGAAGTACTTTGAGGACCTGGGCCTGGCCAGCGTGGAGGAGCGGCCGCTGCTGTTCACCAGCTTCATGCAGGTGCGGCTCTGCTGCTGCTGTGGCTGCAGTGGCTGGTGCCTGCGCAACAGTGTTGTCAATTCTGCCCCGCTCGCCATTGCAAGACACCGGCAACCCTCAGCATTGAAACTAAGCACTGCATGCTGCGGTGCACACCATGCGCAGCTGCTGACCACTGCTGGTTTGCTCTGTTCCCCGTCTGCTTTGTCAAACACAGCAGAGCGCCGATGATACCCCGGTGTACACGCCAGTGCCTACGTATGAGTCCCTGAAGAAGGACCTTGAGGACAAGCTAGCAGAGTACAACGAGACGAATGCTGTGATGGACCTGGTGCTGTTCCAACAGGCCATGGAGCACGTCACGCGCATCAGCAGGATCATCGACCTGCCAAGGTGAGTAATCAGACGGCGGGAGAGGGGTGTGGTCTGTGCATGAGTCCTAGCAGCTTTCTGGCTGCCTCATGCGTGATCTACATGTTACTCAAACACATTATGCCTAGTACACCATGATATGGCTGCACTTTGTTTTGCTTTGTCATTCAAAGAAGCACTGCATTGCTGAATGTGGGAATGTTTTTGGATTGCTGCAGGGGCAATGCTATGCTGGTGGGCGTTGGCGGCAGCGGCAAGCAGTCCCTGGCACGCCTGGCAGCTCACATCAGCGGCTATGACGTGTTCCAGATTGCGGTCAGCAGCACCTACGGTGTTGCAGACTTCAAGGAGGCACTGCTGGCACTGTACACAAAGGTGCGCAGGGTGTGCAACAAAATGAGGGCAAACAACGGTTATGGCGCCTGCTGCTGATGCATTACTTCTACCTGCTTGGCCTTGCATGCGCCCTGCACGCCAGCTTGGCATGTGCACTGCCAAGCGGGTGATTCTTGTTTGCTGGAATCTGTCACAACAATATATGCCCTTTCTGTCGCTGGTGTAAATGCAGGCCGGTGCCAAGGGCCAGCCCGTGGTCTTCCTCATGACTGACAACCAGATTGTGAAGGAGCAGTTCCTGGTGTACATCAACGACCTGCTGTCCACGGGCATTGTGTCAGACTTGTTCACGCCAGAAGACAAGGACAACTTCTGCAATGCAGTGCGCAACGAAGTAAAGGCCACAGGGCTGTTGGACACCAATGAGAACTGCTGGGACTTTTTCATCAACAAGGTGAGCTGATGTATGCTTACACAAAAGCAGCAGCACTGAGGCTGCAGCGGTGATGGACAATGAAGCATTGCTTTGCGTAAGGAGTGCGGGCTGCCGTGCGCTGCTGCCGCTGCTTGCATGCTTCATACAATCTGCATGCATGTGTGCTAGAGGCGTAGCATGCACTGTAGTGCTCATCTTTTTTAACCAGCACAGTCTCACGTTTGCTTACCTGTGCATGCCTGCTAACTGTGTGTGTGTGTATGTGTGTGTGTGTAACCTTTGCCTGCAGGTGCGGCGCTACCTGCACGTGGTGCTGTGCTTCAGCCCCGTCGGCGACAAGTTCCGCATCCGCGCGCGCCAGTTCCCCGCGCTGGTCAACTGCACGCAGCTGGACTGGTTCCACGGCTGGCCTGCAGAGGCGCTGCTGAGCGTGGCCACGCGCTTCCTGGCTGATGTGCCGGATGTGGATGAGGAGCTGCGAGTCAGCATGGCGCAGTACATGGCGCAGGCACACCAGGTATGCATTTCAGTGCTGGATGGCCAGAAGTGTACGTTTTGTATGATGCGGCATCTAGCATCTACGCTGGTGTTTGTGATCTGATGTGGCTTCACAGTGCTTGTGCCTGCGCTGTGGGCTGTGGTGTTAGATGAATGCTGTGTTTGGGCAGCTGCATGGCAATTCCGCCCAACAAGCTTGCGCGTTGCTGCTGTGCGTGTTCCTGCAGTACGTGAGCGAGGCCAGCCAGCAGTACCTGCAGAGCTTCCGCCGCTACAACTACACCACGCCCAAGAGCTACCTGGAGCTCATCGCGCTGTACAAGCTGCTGCTGGCACGCAAGCGCGCGGAGCTGCAGGCTGCCAAGGAGCGCCTGCAGAACGGCGTGGAGAAGATCGCGCAAGCATCTGCACAGGTCCGCGCCTTTCTTTGCCTGAAGTCAAAGTGGCCTCAAAGTGCCTGCATAAGGCATGCCAGGGAGGAAGCATTCATGTAACCTGTTAAATAGGCATTGCTTCGGCAGCAGAGCATTGCCAAGGCCACATGCTGATGCTGTCTTGTACTGCTGCTGCTGCTGCCGCTGCTGCTCCAACGGGCAGGTTGCTGATCTGCAAGTCGCACTGCGTGAGGAGCAGATCATTGTTGAGGAGAAGAAGGCGCAGACAGACGAGCTCATTGTCAGCATTGGCAAGGAGAAGGCTGTCGTGGATGAGGCGGTTGAGGCAGGCAGGGAGGACGAGGAGGCAGCCAGCAGGCTGCAGAATGAGGTGCAGGCCTTCCAGGAGGAGTGCACAAAGGATCTGGCTGCAGGTGTGTGGCAAGGGCTGTTATTCCAAGAATCTGCTGGCTTTGCCGTTGACGTTGCAGATGCAGACAGCATCTCAGGGTAGCAGCATGATATGTTTGCTTGCTTGTACCAGAGATGTTTGCGCATAACCCATTGTGTTGGTTTGTGTGGCTGCTGGGTTGCACAGTCTGTGCGTATGTGCCAGCATCCTGATGCCTGCTACTCTGCTCTCTTTTGCTTGCAGCTGAGCCCATCATTGCCGAAGCTGAAGCCGCCTTGAACTCTCTTGATAAGGGCTCCCTTGGAGAGCTCAAGTCATTTGGTTCTCCAGCCGCCGAAATCGTTCAGGTGGGCTGCACACCCTGAGAACATTTTCTTGTTGGGTGCAGACTACAGCTTCAGCTAGCACTTAATGCTGTATCAGCTTGTGCACCCATGGGTCATGTGGTGGTTGACACCAGATGCCAGCCGTCAAGCTCTGTCTGTCTCTAACTCACTAATGTATTCTCCTGTGGTGCCCTTCCTTGCCGCTGCGCTGCCCTATCCCAGGTGGTTGCTGCTTGTATGACCCTGACTGCCGCTGGCGGCAAAATCCCCAAGGACCTCAGCTGGCCAGCAGGCAAGAAGTACATGGGCAACGTTGACGCGTTCCTGAAGTCCCTGTTGAATTTCGACAAGGACAATGTGCCTGTCAACTGCGTGGATGCTTGTGAAAAGGAGTACATCTCAAATCCTAACTTCAACGCCGACTACATCAGGAGCAAGTCCAGTGCTGCTGCCGGCCTGTGCGGTTGGGTGGTCAACATCTGCAAATACTTCAGGATTTATCAGGTGAGGGCGCTGCTCAGCAGGCTTCTGCATTTGCCTGCCCTCCTTAGCTACAGCGACTATACCGCATATGTATGCGAGTGATGTAGTTGTGCTGCAGCTGCCAGAAAGGTCATCCTGGTGCTGCCGCTGGCTGCTGTAGGTTGTTGCGCCCAAGCGCGCCGCACTGGCTGAGGCCAACCGCAAGCTTGAGGCCGCCAACAAGAAGCTGACAGGCATCCGAGCCAAGGTCAAGGAGCTGCAGGACAAGGTGGCTGCGCTGGAGGAGTCCTTCATGAAGGCCACCGAGGACAAGAACGCTGCCATTGCACAGGTGCGAGGGCTGTCTGCTGGTGTGAATAGGACCGGACAGGTGTGGTTTTTGTGCCAAGGTGCTGAGCTGTTAGCCTGGCAGGTGTGCGGAGTGCAAGTGCTGGAGGGCAAGTGCAATGCACTGATTCGGCTATGCAGCTGATAAATATGTGATGGTGCTACTGTTGCTGTTGCTGCTGCTGCTGCTGCTGCTGCTGACAGGCTGAGAAGACTGGCAGGAAGGCGCAGCTGGCTGATAGGCTGGTCAACGGCCTGTCAGGCGAGAACAAGCGCTGGAGTGAAACCATCAAGAAGATGGAGATCACGGGTGGCAAGCTGGTGAGGTTCTGGGTGCTCTACCTGTCAACATGGCCGTGCTTGCTGACCATGCCTGTCCTGCCAGCATACGCAAATCTGCATCTGCAGCTGTACGCCAGAGTGCAGCATGACCCTGCAGCTTGCCATTTCAATCCTCATGTCCACTTGAACTGTAAATTCATCTGCCGTTCCCACAACGGCTTTACGACTGCTCTGCTAATGTGCTTTGTTTCCTGCAGATTGGTGACGTCCTGCTTGCATCAGCCTTTGTGTCGTACGCCGGTCCCTTCAACATGCTTCTGCGCAACCAGCTGGTGGAGGAGAAGTGGCGGCCAGACCTCATCCAGCGCAACATCCCCCTGTCTGAGGGCATCAAGCCTTTGGACCTCCTGACTGATGACACCAAGCGCGCCAAATGGGCGAACGAAGGCCTGCCCATCGACCCCTTGTCGGTGGAGAATGGCGCAATCATGACAAATGCGTCCCGCTGGCCGCTGATGATCGACCCACAGCTGCAGGTGGGCGCCCGGCGCTGGCTACAGTGCACAGCTGCACTTAAATGTCAACCTAAGGCACAGGCAGTGACAGCAGCAAGCTTTCCATGCAGTACAACAATCACCCACAACCCTGCTCACTGCCACCTGGTTGTGCTCTGCTTGCTCTATCAGATGTGGCTGTAAGTGCAATCAAAATCACATGTCACCCCAAGAAGTCTCTATTCTTCTCACTTACGTCTCACTCCCTTGTTTGTGGCGTGCTGCAGGGCATCAAGTGGATCAAGAACCGCGAGGAGGCCAACGGCCTAGTTATCCTGCAGCAGAGCCAGCCCAAGTACATCGACAAGGTGCTGCAGTGCATCGAGAACGGCACGCCGCTGCTGTTTGAGAACCTGCCCATCGAGATCGATGCAGTGCTGGATCCTGTGCTGGGCAAGAGCACCGTGAAGCGTGGCCGCAGCATCATCATGAAGATCGGAGATGCTGAGGTGGAGTACGACCCCAAGTTCAGGCTGTACCTCCAGGTGAGAACTCTAGTGTGATAGACCTACACCTGGTGGTGTGTGCACTGTTGCTTTGCATGGTGCACAGCATCAGAGCTTCTACTCTGGTGTCAGGACTTGGTAAGGTAGAGATGTGTGCAGTTTGTCACGGTTTTTTACTTCTACATGCACCTCATACATTGCACAGATGTTGCTAACGCGTGCTTGGCTCCACCTGCTGCCGCAGACCAAGCTGTCCAACCCGCACTACAAGCCCGAGATTGCGGCGCAGACCACGCTGGTCAACTTCTGCGTGACAGAGAAGGGCCTGGAGGACCAGCTGCTGGCCCTTGTGGTCAACCACGAGCGGCCAGACCTGCAGGAGCAGGCTGGTGCGCTGGTGCGGCAGCTGGCGGAGTACACCGTCACGCTCAAGGAGCTGGAGGACAGCCTGCTGTTCCGCCTGGCGAATGCACAGGTGCGTGGGGGTGTGCGTGCAATTGATTGCCAGATTGCCTTGATATGCACATGCGATCATCTGCAGGTGAGGCTCAGTCAGCACTGCTGCTGCGTGCTTTACTGCCCTGCTTGAAGTTCATCTGCTGCTGTACATCAGCTCACCAGGTTTTACATCATGCATTCCTATGGCTGTGCGTAGGGTGACATCCTGGAGGACATTGAGCTGATTGAGAACCTGGAGGAGACCAAGCGCACCGCCATGGACATCGAGGACAAGGTCAAGCAGGCCAAGGTCACAGAGGTGTCCATCAGCAAGGCGCGCGAGGTGTACAGGCCCGTGGCTGCGCGCGGCAGCCAGGTCTACTTCCTCATCGACAACCTGAATGCGCTGGACAGGTGTGCGCAGAGGGACGTCTGCTGCCCTGGGGCACCTCTTGAGAAATGTTGCCTTGCTGTTTGCCGAGCTGTTTGACACTGACACCAAACACTGTTTCTTAACATACATATATGTCACATCGCCGCCTGCAGGGTGTACCACTACTCCATGGCCAACTACGTGGCCATCCTCAAGAAGGGTATGGACATGACGCCCGGCGGCAAGGACGAGGCAGCAGTGCCGGCAGCTGAGCGGCTGGGCCAGGAGGTGGAGCTGGAGCGGCGCGTGGAGCTGCTGGTGGAGACGACGTGCTACGTGCTGTTCAACTATGTGGCCCAGGTGCGTGCTTGGGGCTGTGGGGTGTGGCTATGCAGCGCAGCTGCGCGACTGTGAAAGGCGGTGCCTGTATACAATGTAGTATTATGCGCGTCTGGAATCTGACTGTATTGCTGCATTGCTGCTCAATGTGCAGGGCCTGTTTGAGCGCCACAAGCTGATCGTGGCCACGCAGCTGTGCATGGCGGTGCTTCGCTCCAAGGGCGAGCTGCAGCGCTCCAAGTTTGAGTTCCTGCTGTGCGGGCCCAAAGAGATGGGTGTGGACAACCCGCTGACTGACTGGGTCAGCGAGAGCGTGTGGGGCAGCGTGCAGGCGCTCAAGGAGCTGGAGGACTATGCTAGCTTGCCGGATGACCTGGTGGGCAGCAGCAAGCGCTGGAGGGAGTGGATGGAGCTGGAGCGGCCAGGTGAGGGTGTGGGGGTTGTGCTGGGTGGTTGGGGTTGTGCAGGGCTGAAAGGGGTATGGATGGCAGCAAGATGCAGCCCGACCGTTACAAGCAGGCCTGCTTGCGTTCTGGAGTGGTATGTAAGCAGTTGCAGCATCATGTTCCAGCACAGCAATCACCCCTGTTCGCATGCAGCGCATAGGCATGCATGTGCTGACACTTTTTTTCATGCAATTGCCTGCGCATGAACGTGCATCTGTGCAGAGGACGAGCCGCTGCCTGGCGACTGGAAGCGCATGCCAGAGTTTGACCGGCTGCTGCTGTTCCGGGCGCTGCGGCCGGACCGGCTGACTGCTGCCATGAAGAAGTTCGTGACCAACATGATTGGCTCCAAGTATGTGACCAGCCAGCCGTATGACCTGGAGCGCTCCTTCCAAGACAGCGCACCAGGCACGCCCATCTTCGTGTTCCTCAGCCCCGGCGTGGATGTGGTGAGTCGAGCTGGGCTGTTCTGCTGGTAGAGTTGCTGTCCATTGCCTTGCAGGTTCCTCCGTACCCTGCCGACCTGCAGGATCCAGGCAGCACATGCAATGATGCTTGCTGCATCAGTTGTCTTGTCATCCGCCCTTTCTGTTCTGGCTTGCAGCATAGTACCCTGCTGCTGTTTGTTACATACAACATTCTACTGAATGCAAGCTGTGCGCAATGTGTGGTGTCCGTGCAGGCTGGCTCTGTGGAGTCGCTGGGCAGCAAGCTGGGCTTCACCAGTGATGCCGGCCGCTACGTCAGCGTGAGCTTGGGCCAGGGCCAGGAGCCCATCGCCATGAACGCGCTGGCCAACGCGCACAAGAACGGCGGCTGGGTGCTGCTGCAGAACATCCATCTAACAATTGACTGGACGGGTGGACCGCTGGAGAAGCGCGTGGACAAGCTCGCGGAGGGAGCACACCCAGACTTCCGGTGAGCCTTTAGAGCTACTGAGCCCGGCATGTGGGCCGGATGGAGGACGCCATTGTGCGGCTTTTTCTGCATGCTTGGATCCATATCGTGCTGCCATGAACAGCATGTGGCACCCTGTATTGCTGCGCCTGACTCAAACACGTGCATGTGGCTGCTGCTGCAGGCTGTTCCTGTCTGCTGAGCCGCCGCCAGCGCTGGAGCGCGGCCTGCCCATCAGCCTGCTGCAGAACAGCATCAAGCTCACCAACGAGCCGCCTGAGGGGCTGCGGCCAAACCTGCGCCGCGCATACAACCAGTTCAACGAGGAAATTATGGAGAGCTGCGCAAAACAGGTGGGGGCAGAATGCGGCCGCCATGCACAGCTGTTGACCTCTTGACTTGCTTGTCACAGCTGACAATGTCAGTGCGCTGCCTCGCCGGTTGCCCACTTGCTCCTTCTGATGTGCTGCTGCTGCTGCTGGGTCTGCCTCTATCGCTGCGCAGGCGGAGTTCCGCACCATCATATTTGCGCTGTCCTACTTCCACGCCGCGCTGCTGGAGCGCAAGAAGTTTGGCGTGGGCAACCTGCCAGGCGCCACCAGCGGCATCGGCTGGAACATGAACTACCCCTTCAACACGGGCGACCTGCTGTGCTGCGGGCAGTGCGCGGTCAATTACCTGGAGAACAACGTGAAGGTGCGGCAGGCTTGCAGTTGCGCGCATATCTGCTTGTGGGGTGTTATCAGGCAGTGCAGCATGGAAGGTGCCAACCCAGCATCCTACAAGTGACGCCTGGTTGTATGCATACGCCATCTTGCCGGTGACCCTGACACTTTTCCTGCTGCTGCTGCTGCCACCGCCAGGTGCCGTGGGACGACCTGCGCTACATCTTCGGGGAAATCATGTACGGCGGGCACATCGTGGAGGACTGGGACCGGCGGCTGGCGGGCGGGTACCTGCTCAAGTACATCAACGAGGGCCTGCTGGAGGGCCTGGAGATGTTCCCGGGCTTCATGACACCAGGCAACAGCCTCAGCCACAAGCAGGTGGGCGGGAGTGGCCGGCCGGGATGGGATTGGTATGTGTGAGAACGCTGACGTGCAGATGGTCTGTATGCGCCTGGCTGGAATGTGATGGGTGCGGCAATGTCACAGGTATCTTGTCTGTGCAAGACCGCTGTCTTGCTGTGATAAAAAGCCAAGCAATTAATCATCCTGTGTGTGTGCTGTGGCTGCACAGGTGCTGGAGTACATTGATGGCGCCATGCCACCTGAGACGCCGCTGGCGTTCGGCCTGCACCCTAACGCTGAGATCGGCTTCAAGCTGCGCGAGGCCGAGACCTTCTGCAACAGCTTGGTGCAGCTGCAGCCGCGTGAAAGCGGAGGTGAGGCCACATGTTTCCTTTCGTCATAACGGTCACCTAGGCAACTTGCTGCGCAATTGAAGCAGAAGCTAGTGAGCACTCACCAGCCGCAGGCGCGCGCACAGCTGTTCCTTTGTGTATGCGAGGTCCTTGTGCATGTTGCTCAAGCTGGTCTGTGGTGTTGCTGCTGCTACTGCTTGCAGGCGAGGGCGGCATGAGCCAGGAGGAGAAGGCCAAGATGGTGCTGGACGACCTGGCTGATAGGCTGCCGGAGCAGTACGACATGGAGGACATCCGCTCACGCGTGGATGAGGTCACACCCTACGTCATGGTGGCGATTCAGGTGCGGGGCGTGGGGTTGACCTGTCCTGCAAGGGCTGCCATAATTAGGCAACTGTGACAGCAGCTGTGCGGTGAGGTCGCGTTTGATGTCATGGTGGCGATACATGTGCGGGGCGGAAGCTTCCTGCAAGGCCGTTGCTGCCAGCGCTAAGATTATGTGACAGCAACTGTATGTGCATGCAGCCAACCCGCGCTTGCAGGAAAGCGCACAAGCTCCAGGCTCCTCACCTGTGATATGTTGCATGCGTAGACCTGCATCTCACGCTGCTGGTGTGCTTCCCTCTGCCTGCGCAGGAGTCGGAGCGCATGAACCTGCTCCTTGCGGAGATGAAGCGCTCCCTGGCTGAGCTGGACCTGGGCCTCAAGGGAGACCTCACCATGAGCGAGCCCATGGAGCGCCTCATGCACAGCCTAGCCAATGATGCAGTGCCAGCCTCCTGGCGCAACTTGGCATACCCCTCACTGCGGCCGCTTGGCAGCTGGCTGCTGAACCTGCTTGCGCGCTGCCAGCAGCTCACTGAGTGGACTGCTGACCTGGGCTTGCCCAAGGTGGTGTGGCTGAGTGGACTGTTCAACCCGCAGTCCTTCCTGACGGCAGTGATGCAGACGACTGCGCGTCGGAATGACTGGCCACTGGACAAGACGGTGGTGCTGACGGAGGTCACCAAGAAGACACCAGACCAGATCGATGCACCAAGCAGGTGGGGCTGGGGCGCAGCGTATGGTCTTATTAGCTGCGTTGCATTTGCCACGCGCAGCTGTAATAACGTGCCCGGGTGCTTGCGCCCACAGGTCTGGGTGATGCTGACCAGCCAATGACGTATCGCTGGTAGGTATATCCACGCTCCTCACCAAGTACTGTCTGACGTGCCTGCATCTCAACGCTTGTCCTGTTGCTGCTGCTGCTGCTGCTGCTGCCTACTGCAGGGATGGTGCGTTCATCACTGGCCTCACGCTGGAGGGCGCCCGCTGGGATGACAAGGCGGGCGTGCTGGAGGACTCCAAGCCCAAGGAGCTGTTCTGCCCCATGCCAGTCATCCTGGTGCGTGCGGTGACAGCAGACAAGGAGACCAAGGACACCTACTCGTGCCCTGTGTACACCACGGAGGCGCGCTTCAGGGAGGAGGTATTCACAGCGCAGCTCAAGAGCAGGCACAGCTGGATCAAGTGGACGATGGCAGGCGTGTGCATGTTCCTGGATGTGGTGTGATAGCCAGCCTTTGGATGTCCTTGTTCGGCACCATGTCAGGTGTGGTGTGGAATCATTGGTTCAGCAGCTGCTGCATCAAGCTGCATCATTGGCGGCGGGTCTTTGTGAGTTGCCCAGGCTGCCTCAGGCAGATTGCCTGGTGCCTGCAATGGGTTTGCATCAACAGAACTGTTGTTTCTGCCATCAATATGGGTATTATTGTTTTTGTGAGTGTGCTACCTAGCTAATCAGTGCCGTAGCATAGATCAGCAGCGCAGTGGTGTCTCTGCAGGCTGGTGAACTTCGCCAGAGTTCTGAGGCTGGTGATGTGCTGCTCATGTATGCTTCTGTGTAACTGAGTGACAACATGCGCGATGATCGAAGTGCTCAATGTCATGAAATGGCGTAGCATGTGGCTATGTTGCAGGACAGATGCATACATGGCTGCAGTTGCTTGTTGTGCTGGCCAGCGTAGAGGCACACGCAGAACCATGTCCATATTTCTGGCAACAGCTTGCTCACGTTCGAATTGCGTGCTGCTACTGACTTTAAAGCACATACAAACGGAACACAGCTCTGTCATCTGACATCGCTGTTTGTTGAACGCTCAGTGTCGCTGTAATAGGGTTGTTGTCATCCGCAAGTAACACAATTTAAATTGCCAAACAACCTCTGCAACGTTGGGAACGGACAGTGGCTTCTTGTCGCTATTACTATGTACATCCGACAGCTTTAAGCAATTTTTCGTGTCTGTTAGGGAGGAATGCGGTCATCAACCGAAAACCTCGGAAGTCGCAGGAAGTATCGCGCACTCAACTTTGTAAAGCGACATCATCACGGATATTTAGCACCTTCTTGAACTTGGTGAGCTGATTCAGAAAGATGTGGCGCCTGTTGCTCTGCCCACTGTGAGACTGATGCTGCAGTAGGGCAACACTGCTGCCATAGAGCAGCGGGACGTTGCAGCCCAGCTTCAGGTTGATGTAGGCCTCTCTGCCGCAGGTGATTTCGGCTAAAGAAACAAGCAAGGGAGATAGACTTCAACTGCTACGCTGTGCACCGGGCTCGGCCTGTGTAGCACACAGGCAGTCGTTATGGCAAAACCCACAGTTAGCAGCAGCCCTCATGGTAGCTCATCTTCACGTATTCACATGCTTATCCTGAGCTTGCTGCTGCTGCACAAGTTGCCTTCAGCAGTTGCAAGCCGACCCATACAATCACAGTCAGTACTGCCCTGCAAGCTGTCTCGCTGGGCAGACACCAAAATCTTGGTGGTACAGTTCAACCACTTGGCGCCCTTGAACACAGAAGAACAGGCCAAGGACACCTGGCAGTCAAACGACCTGTACCATATCTCAAGGCTTTACCAGCCCTACTTCTTCAAGCAGCAAGTATCAACCACCTACACTGTTGTACAGAAGGGCTTTGTAGAGGCAGCAGCACCAGGCCGGGGCATGGCACCACACTTCTACAAAATCAGCATCTTGAAGCACATGCTCAACAGCTACCCGCAGTTTGACTACGTGGTTTGGCTGGTGAGATGCTATTGGCACTTGCAGGAGTCTGGCACATGGCCAGTTGGATGCAGATTCTGCAACAGCAACTGCAGCCGTACTGTGCAACCTTCTTCCTTGGGGAGCAGCGCTGTTCGGTCGGTCAGTCATTGCAGCATTGTTGATGCCACCATATGCTGCTGTGATTAATGCCAGCACGCTGATTACAGCATGCTGTCACTGCCGATTCATCTTACGCAACTGAGCAGCCGGCTGCCCACTGCCATGTATTGCAGATGGTTGGGTATCTGCTGGTGGCTGTGCTGATCAAAAGGCTGCGTGTGATGGACATTGCTTGCAGGATCAGGATGCCATGATCTCCAACCCAGAGCAGCAGCTGGTGTGCTTGCTGGAGCACTGGGGGGTGCCCCCAGCTGCTGCTGCCAACAACTCAACAGCCAGCCTGTGGATAGCAAATGACACGGATGCATACCACAACCACATGGCAGATGCAACTGGGCAGAGGGTACTGAACTGGAACACAGGTGAGCACAGCTAGCAGGGCTTTCCTGCAAGTTTGGTACCACCAGCAAGCAGGTCGTGGCCCACAGTAACGGTGAGGAAAGACATGCAGCAACTAGCTAAATTGCTAACAGCTCCTGCATGCTCCTGCTTCAGCCACAGCTGTACACCCTGGCAGTTGCTGCGCAGCACATATTATAATGCAGCAGCCTGACAGCATCGCATGGTACAAAAAGTTGACCTGTCATTCCAGCTTCTCATTTACTGTGCCCTGCACTACGCTGCACTTGCTTCAGGCTTCATGGTCTGGCGCAACACTGACAGGTCGCGGCAAGTGCTGGCGCGCTGGTGGTCCGAGGCCCTGGCTCACACAGAGTACCACCACTTCCCCTTCTACGACCAGTCATCCTTCAATGGCTATGTGCGGCCCCTGCTGCAAAGCCATGAGGTTTCAACCATCCCTTGTGATGAGGCCAACGGATTTGGCTGGCTGCAGGAAGATTCACACACTGTAGCTCAAGCTGCATTCAATGCATATAAGCGGGTTGTCAACCACCTGCGTGCCAACAGACCTCCCCAATTCAACTGCCAGGGGAGGTACATAACACATGCCTGGCGGGTGAAGGCAGCTGTTGGGCGTATCATGCAGCAGCGGCTTGCAAAAGCCATTTCAGAAGAAAGCAGCAGCTGGCCACAGCCGCTGGTGTTGAGGGCTGACATGAGCTTAGGGGCTGAACAGCAGGCCATGCCGCAGCACAGCCTGCGCTGAACGAAAGCATATGCTTTCGCGCCATATTGGTGTGTACGTGTGTGCATCTGCCGCTGCTTGTAACCAAGGGTGCTGTTCAGCACCTTGCATGTCGAGCCTCCACTCGGCACCAGCTGAAGCTGCCGCCCCAGCAAGGTATCTGTTGCAGCATACGCATCTTGAGTTCAAATTCCCTGATATACGCAAACAATGAAATTGTACTTCAGTACGTAAACGCCTTTGGTGCAGCGTCAAATGGCATAAGGTATGATCAGGAGAGCCTGATAGTTGCATGCAATTAATTGCAAACTGTGCAGCAGCTGTTTCTGCACAGTTGGCACCTCCTTGCTTGGTAGTGACAGTGATCAGCCAGCATGACATCATTTATTGACTGATTTTTGAGAAAATTGCGTACCGTGCACGTCCATAATCCTGCGGCGCAGCAGCAGTGGTCAAGGAGTTCGTATGCAATCATTCAGATCTGCAATCAATCGAGAACCCGAGCGCAGGACTGCTTTGCAGCACAAAGCAACAACCGTACACTCTCTTGATAGCTGCAATATGTTTCTGATATCAGTTTCTTATGCCGCTGGTTCTGCTCTGCAAACGCAGTCATAGAGCACAAGACCCGAACTCTGTCGATCGAGGAACGTCCTCAATGCATGTTGCAAGTTACACAGCCTTCGATCGACATCAATATAGTGTTTTTTACAATACTGAGCTTTGGAGAAAGGGGGAGCCGTGCAGGTGGGCATCAGTGCTGCCGCGCAGTTGGCGACGATGATGACCCATGCGTTCATGTGTTCACTTGTTGAAGTGGAATTATTTGTAAGGTGCTAATGAGCTTGTTTCATTGTTTGTGTTATCTCGTTATGGCTGCTATGGGCTCTGCAAATTGCTTGTGCTGTGCTCGTCCCTAGCTGCTTCTGTGCTGCTCGGACTCTGCGTTGATGCTGGTACAGGCCTCTGTGAAACTCTTAATGCCAGTTGCAGGTCTTTGAAGCTGTATGTGCCGACTGCTCTGAATTGAGCAGTCATGACCAGGACGAATCATGTCAAAGTGAGGGTGTTGCCTCTGGTGCTGGTCTTGCTTCTCAGCGCTCACTGCAGCGACATTGCCGCCGCCAAGAGCCCGGACAAATGCAGCAAACACCAAAGGCGCTGCCACAAACAATTCTCAAGTAGCTTGAAACATGCAGTACGGCTGCCAGCAGCGCCTGAAGGCCCTGCACTTGGAGAAGAAGCAGCAGCGACAAGTGGTGCAGCAGCAGCACATGCCCTGCAGGCCGCAGCAAGCCAGGCGCCCGTACAGTCATCGGCCCTAGCTGCAGCAGCACAGCGCAGCTACGAATCAATGATGCCCACAGCAGTTCATGGCCCTGAGTGGCTGCTGCGGAAGGGTCTGAAAGACGAGCTCAATGGCAGAAACTGGCGGCGGCTGGCCGCCAAGCTTGCCACGCCAGGATCTAACATAACAGTCGTTGTGTTTGGCGGCTCAGCCAGCACAGGCTTTGGGCTACCTGTGAGAAGTGCCAACTGGGTCAGCCAGTTCTGTAGCTGGCTGCAGTCGGCATTCATCAACACAAACATCATCCAGGTGCGGGACAGCTGCTAATGTCACACAGCAGCAGCAGCAGCAGCGGCAGCAGCAGCGGCAGCAGCAGCAGCAGCAGCAGCAGCGTTTTGCTGCAGCTGTGGTGCAGGCAGTTGTCACGCCAGCTGCTCAACGGTATGCACAATGCCACATTCACAGAGCTGCCACCTTCTGCACCACAGTACGTCAAATCATGCCATACGTTTCATGGTAGATTGCATTACGGTGCTTTTCACTGTTGCACATGCAGGTGAACCTGGCGCGTGACGCCACCAACGTCCCCATGGCTGAGGCTTGCTGGTACCACCAGACTCCTGCAGAGGCAGATCTTGTGCTGATCGAGTACAACCTCAACAGCTGCAGCTACTTCAACTGCTTCTCAGTGGTGACACCGCAGGTGCGCAGCAGCAGGACTTCTGCAGCGACCGAGCTTTAGCTGTCAAGTGGAGCTTGAGTGCAGCAGTTGCACCGATCACGCCTGGCGTTGCTGACACTGTTAGCTGCAGCTTACCACTGCTGCCAGTTGTGTAGCAGCGCATGCTTGGTGACGGCCCGCAACAATGGTGTGTTTTTAGTACAGTTGTAGCACCTTCAGTGCAGACGAAGCCAGCACTGCCGGAAAGGGCGACAGTTGGCGCTCAGCCTGATATGCTGCTGCTGCGGCGGCGGCTGCTGCTGTTGCTGCTGTTGCTGTTGCAGATTATTGCGTACGAGTCTCTTATACGGCGGCTGATCCGCAAGGTGCCCAACGCTGCGCTGTTGGCGTTTGACATGTTCAGCTTTGACACTTTTGACGTAGCCACACCCAACAACAACGGCACCCGCCAGATACCTGCACCATACTACAATTCAGGTATGTGCAGCAGGCTTGCTATGCAGTCATGTTTCAACTGTCATGCTTGAAGATGCTGCAGGTACGCAGCAGCTGCAACCGTATGTCATTCGTAAGAATGTGATGTTTCATGGCACCTGCCGCCTTCCAGCATAATGATCATTGGAACCTCCTTGAATGCTGCCGCAGCCCAGCAAGTGTCAAATGGCATGCAGAAGAGCATCATGGCGTGTTACACCACTGGCAGCAGTAGGCTGTGTTGGCACTGGATGATCTGTATGCTGCTGCTGCTGCTGCCGCTGCTGCTGCTGTTGCAGGCGAGGAGGTGCACTCCATGCTGGCCACACGCTACAACATGCCCCTGATCAGCGTGAGTGTGTTTGCTACGTAGTAATAATATACTCCAATATTCAAAAGTAAGCATTTGTTGTGAAACAGCCAGCAGTGTTACACCCTCGAGTTGAAGCACACCAGTGACCAGCACTGTGCAGCTGCCAGCGCAATGCAGCGGCTCGCGTCAGCAGCTGCATACGTAACGCGCAAGCAAGTGCCAGCAATGCTCTCAAGCGTTGGTTGGCTGCTTATTGCTGTGCTTGCCCTTGCCAATACAGCTGTTGCTGCCGCTATAAACTGCAGGCACGTGATGCCCTGTATGACATCATGTGGAGTGACAAGGCCCTCACGCGCATCCTTAATGCCACCCGCAAGGACCTGCTGAGAGACACGCGGCACCCCACCATACTGGGACATGCTCTGTATGGGTGAGACGCAGCAGCAGCAGCAGCAACATAGGATTTGACTGTTGTAGCAGCTTTTATGCATCCTTAATGCCACCCGCAAGGACCTGCTGAGAGACACGCGGCACCCCACCATACTGGGACATGCTCTGTATGGGTGAGACGCAGCAGCAGCAGCAGCAACATAGGATTTGACTATTGTAGCAGCTTTTATGCATCCTTAATGCCACCCGCAAGGACCTGCTGAGAGACACACGGCACCCCACCATACTGGGATATGCTCTGTATGGGTGAGACGCAGAAGCAGCAGCGGCGGCAGCAGCAGCAGCAGCAGCACCTCCATAGTCTGGATGTTGCAGCGTCTGTAATGCATTGTTATGCTGCAGACCAGCAACACGCGGCACCCCACTGTACTGGGCCATGCTCTGTATGAGTAAGAAGCGCAAGCAGCAGGAGCAAAATTGCAGTCAGGCTGTTGCAGCAGCTGTGATGCATCCATGTGCTATGGACCAGCAACACGCGGCGCGCGACCATCATGGGACATGCTCTGTATGAGTGATGACACACGCGCTGCTGCCGCACCAATTGCACAGCAAGCGCTGGCGCCTGTGCTGCTGTGCTGCATGCAATGCATGTTAATGCTGCAGGCCAGCCGCAGGGCATATTCCCAGCATACATTGTGTTAGTCCTCATCCCCCAACAATCTGTGTATAATGCTGCATATGCAGGCGTGGCTTGGTCGCCTGGGGTGTGCGGCAGACGCTGGCACTTGAGCTGCAGGCGCTCGCTGCAGGCGGTGCAGCAGCCACCCCCAACGAAGCTGTGCCGAGGCCAGTCAGCCCTCTTGTTGCTCAAATCGACGGCGACAGCTGGTGTGCAGAAGGGAGGGACCTGCAGAGCTATGTGGTCGCCAGCAGCAGTGGATCATCAGGTGCAGCGGATACAGGTGTTATTTCAGGAAATAACATAGAGCAGTCGGGCGCCGTTGTGCCGACAAACGGCACAATGGGTGTGAACGCAACCGCTACCCAGCAGGCTGTTGTTGACTGGCATTTGGAGGGGTTGACTTTTACACGTGGCTGCAAGCTGCCAAACTGCCAGAGCATTGGCATGCAAGCACGAGGCAGAGGTTCAACACTCGACTTACAGCTGGACTTAAGCGCTGCCAAGTCACCTAGCGGCACATTGAACCGGCGTGCAATAACAGTGTTCTTTATGAGTGGTGTGATTCACCTGCCCGGAGAGAAGGGCACTGTGGGGCAGGCGCAGCTGACATGTGAAAGTGGCTGCACATGCCGGCCGATGTTGCTGGAGGGGGCACGGAGAGACACAAAAGCGACGGTGGCAACCAACAGCACAGAGGTACGACAATAGATAGACTTGGGTTTTTTGTGGGCTGCAGCTGGTCATACATCAGACTCTGAGCACAGTGCTGGGTTGCCTGCGGTTGTGAACTGTTTTGTGCGGTTGAGCTCATGAGGCTGTCACTGACAACTGCGCCACTGCTTGTTGGACACATGTTTGCACTCGCCATGATAACGCAATTGAATTGTTCAATCCATGGGTTGCAATGCAGCGCCGCTGCATGCAGAGCGCGCAGCGGGCACAACCATTGATGCATTGCTGGTGCATTGCTGCGGTGTTGGCTCCTTGCACGTCACCTCCTGTGCACATTGACCGCCTAAACAACCCCCAGCTTGATGTTATCTGCTTTCCTTGTCCCTTCTTGTGATGTGCAGGTTTTGGGCGGCCCAGCTTGCACGGTGCGCATAACCATCAAGGACAACGATTGGGTACGGGTGCAGGCTGTGGCCGTTGTACCATACACGAATGCAATCATGCACACCCCCGTTGACGTTGGGGCCATTGGGCTCAAATACAGCGACGGTGCAGTGCCTCCGCTGGGGCACAGGCGGCTGCAGGGCCAGCAGCTTCCGGCAGCAGCAATGGCCTGACACAGGCAACAAGTGGACTGGCGTGCTGTTCTTCGCCTGTGCTGGGGCACAGGCTACGGCTGCTGGGGCCACTGGGCTCAAGTACAGCGACGGCGCAGTGCCTCCGCTGGGGCACAGGCGGCGGCTGCAGGAGCAGCAGCTTGCAGCAGCAGCCACAGGCTGATGTAGGCAACACAAAACATAAACCCTGAACCCTAAAGCACACCTCCCTTGTGGCACAGGCGGCGGCTGCAGGGGGCAAGCTAGCCACAGCTGCAGAGGCATGCTACAGGGAAGCAGTGACCTGCCCTGTCAGGCAGTCCCACACAGTCCTGTTTGTGCACCAGCAGTACAGCGATGGCACCGCACCTCCCTTACGGCACAGGCGGCATTTGCAGGGGCAGCAGCAGGTTGCAGCAGCAGCAGCAGCAGCACCCACGGGCTGATGATGCAGGCAATGATTGACCTGGCGTGCTGCAGTACCAGACGTGCACCAAGAGTCTTCAGGGTCAGGGTCAGGGTCATGTCACCGCAGAACTGCTAGCAGCATGCTGATGGGCAGTGCTGCCAAGTGGTTCTTTGTGATGAAAGCTGCTGCAAGCCGTTTCAGTTTCCCTGTTCGTGCAGCCCTTGGAGGTCTCTGTCTCCTGGTCACAGAGGATGCACGAAACGTTCCCATATCTGTTGCTTGGCATGCTTTTGCTGTTGAACGCGGACACCTCTGTCACCCGCGCAGCCGGCGCATCTGTGATTTGTGTGCGCTCCTGTGCTTCTGTATTGTGTGCGGCTGCAGCCAGCGTTTGGAGTAGTGTTGTGCTGCAGATCATGTTGGTGGCACCACCATCAAACCTCCCGCACGGAGCCATTGACTGGCTTTCGGGCTGTTTCCGGGTTCCGCTGGGGTTCAACTTCAGATGGTTGTTTTGCACAGGTCAGCTGCATGTGCTCAAGACTTTTAGAGCTTGTGTTGCTGCTGCACCAACTCATCTAGTGCAGTTGAAGCCTGCAACTGCTGCATATCATCTGCCATTTGCCATGAACGGTAGCCTGGTGCAGACATGCTGTTGTTATCAGTACAACGTTGTACGTACAACGTTCACGCATATCCTCGGCCGTGTGTGAGCCAGCATTGTATGAGCATACATTGTCATGCTTGTTTATTATGTGTGTTTGGCCGCTGTAGAGGTCTCATGAGCTGCATGCAGCATCCACACCACCGCCGTGTGCTGTTAGCACAGTACTGTAGAAGCCATCAGCACGTGAATGTCTTTTGTGTCCAGCCAAGCTACAGCCAAAAGACCAACCCTGGCTGCTTGCTTTACTGTCTGCACACGTTTGTTGCATCCTACTTGCTGGGTATGGATGCAAAGCAAGATTAGAAGAACGTCTATGATCACTTGAGATCTAGCAACACGTCGATGTGTTTACATGGGTATCCACCTGGCAACGCCTCCTTGACCTGACTCATCAAAGCATCCGCTCTGTGTGGAGCATGTCAACGTCAACGCGTCCCACATGTAGCTGCATCTCACCACTGGCATCACTGCATCGCCGACCATCAACAAAGCATGAACAGACTGACAGGCCTGACGTGGGAATTGGGAAAAGCAACAACCGCTGCCTGCAACAAAAGCTGGCAGCTGCAGGCCGTCAGGCTCAAGCAATGCCTACTAGGAAGTCCCAGCCACCAGCCTTTGCAGTACAAAGCCTCCAGCCTGGCCAGCCGCAGCCGCTGCAGGCAAATCAGCTGCGCCAGTCCCAGCCACACATCTTCAACGTCACACACGGGTAACCTCGCCAGTTTGGGGAGCCAATGACACGCTCATTGGGCAAACAGAAAGCGAAACCTGGCCAATACACACTGCAGCAGCCCATCACACTCCATCTGACACAGCAAACTGAATGACAGCGCCTCAAGCCAACAGCAGTGCACAGCTGGGCCTCTGCAGGGTCAGCCTGCAACCTGGCTAGCAGCAGCTGCTGCAGGTGACTGAGCTGCACCACTTGTTGCAAGTGTGGTAGTCTATTGCCATTGCGTGTGTGGAGCTGCGTCACTTGTCACTTGTCACGAGTGTGGTGGCCTGGGTAGCCGCGCATTCTGCAGGCGACTCAGCTGCATCACTTGTCGCAAGCGTGGTGGTAGTCTGTCCTGCACTGCGGCAGCCCCTCACACCCATACCACACGCTCTGGCAGGCAGCCTCTCACGCTGCTGCTGCCTCCAGCAGGACCTCAAGTGGGGCAGCCGCAGCTTCTGCAAATGACTCCAGCTGCACCACCACAAAAACACCAGTGTAACACCTACGCTGCAGGGTCCCCTCACGCTGCTGCTGCCTCCAGTTCCAGAGCCTCCAGTGGGTCTGCCTGCAGCCTGGGCAGCCGCAGCTGCTGTGAAAGGCTCCAGCTGCACCACCCCGGCAATACATCTGCTGCCGCCCCTCATCCTGCTGCTGCCTCCAGCTCCAGGGTCTCTAGTGGGTCAGCCTGCAGCCTGGGCAGCCGTCGGTATTGTGGCACATGCAGCGCAAGGGGCCCTGCTGCGCTGAGCACCTGCACGCAGCAGCAGATGGTGCTATGCGTCACGCTCCAACTGCACAAATCTCTCGCGTGGGCAACTGCAGCCAGTGTGCCGCAGCCTGCAATAAGACGCTTCAGCACCCTGTTTATATGCAAAGCAAGTCAATTCTCAATAGTTTACCAAGCAAAAGGTTCATGTGATAGCGTGCAAAGACTGTGCAGCAGAAACAGTCCTCAGCCTGGCATCAGCGGGCTCCCTTGCCCACCTTGGCAGCAACTTCAAGTTGTTGTGCAGACACATCTGCAACAGCTGTGTGGAACTGCTGCTGCAGGGCTGCGGGGCTTCTGAAGTGCGCTATGGCACCAGCAGCACCAGCAGCAGCACTTCTGCCACATGACCAAGGCTGCACTGCTAGTAACGGGCTTGCAGGTGGCTGGCGCTGCAGGCATGCAAGCGTCGAGCAGGGCCACCTGTCCAGTGTTGCTGCTGCGCTACTGCTGCACATGGATCTACTTAGCAACTGCAAGGGCAACACGCCTGCAACTTGCTGCTGCTGCTGCTGCTGCTGCTGCTGCTGCTGCTGTGCGTCTGGTGCTACTGATGCTGCTGATGGTAATGCTTTGAGCTCCGAAGCCGCTGACGAAGCTGCAGCAGGGGCAAAGGCAGCAGCTGCCGCTGCTGCTGCAGGCAGCCTGCCATGCTGCAGTGTTGGAGGTGCCATGCCTCTTGCTGCACACAGTTTGCTGTAGCTGCTGTTGATGTCCTGCCGCAGTAAGGATAGCGAATCTTCTACTGTCCTGCTGCTGCTGATCTGCTTGGCTAGAGACTGCCTGCAACGCATGCACATGCACGCAGAGTGAAGCAGTGACATACTCGCGCTCGTATTGTTGGACGGTGTGTTATTTCAGGGGCGCAACAGCAGGAACAACTGCATCACACACTTGTGCATTGTGTACAGAGGTACGTAGCTAGTACACTAGCCTGTGCCTGCAGGGCAACTTACACGTGGCCATGGCTGGGGTGTAGACAGCTGTGCAGCTGCTGCCATAGTGTCTGTTCATAGGATTTGTTGCACCATGTGCATGTGGATGTGCTCACCTCTGTGCTGCTCTTTGTGCAAGTGAGCAGAGTAATGGCTGCACTGGCTGGGACAGCTGCTGCAGCGCTTGCGCGCCAGGGCTACTGCTGTTCCTGTGCGGCGCCCATACAGCAACTCGGTAGGCTTCTATACTTCCATTACCATTCCCTGTTGCTGTATACATCCCTCAAACGTCCAGCTCAGCACAAGTATAGTGTCGAGAGGCTAGCTCAGCCAAGCTGGCCCGGCTGGTCTCGCCCGAGAGACCAAGCGCGAGTAACGCGTGTTTATCAACTAGTTGGGTTGTATGCGGTGCTTGTATACCATTAAACAGTCTAGCAGCGCAAAACAGTGTCGCTTGGCGCCAAGCCAGCACAGCGCTGTGCTGCGTGCTGGGGAGGTGGCAAGAGTTTGCTAATGGCGTTGTGTGCAGCTTAACAAAACAAGTTAATCAAACATGTTGCTCAAAAACTTCAACCTTGCTGGGAGACGCAGTGCGTCGCACTCCCAGCGCGTTACATTGGAGTGCCTCAGCTTGTGGCAGTCCTGAACATTGTGCATACAGTACATTGCCTTGCAAGTGCAATGCAGTGCTCAGGTCACATGTGTTTCATGGCAGTGAGGCACCATTGCTGCAGCAGGTCCAACCATTGGTTGGCCCTGCTGCAGTGTTAGTGTTAGTGCCTTTACTGCCAGCAGTTGATGGCTTGCATCACACGACAAGTTCAGCGGCTTGAATCATTACACAGAGTCCTGTACCAAATCCCTGCACCCAGCTTACACGCCCCAAGTGCCATAATGCCATGCCACGCCGCCGGATTTTGACAGTCCCCGCCACAGCAATGCTGCTCCTAGTGCTGTGAGCTGATACACCAATGCAGGCTGCCGATGGTCAAGGGGACCCTTCAGACTATCTGACAGGGCCAGCACTGAGAAGTCTTGAAGCACCAGGCCTTCGGCCCAGTGGGGTTCTTGGCTCAGCAGATTTGACCATCTGAGAGTCCAGCCCGATGCACTCGAATGGCTTCTGCTGCTGCGCGAGAACACCCAAACAAGTTTTTTTGACGTAAGAGTTAGCTCAAGTCGTGCACGGATTTGCTGTGTTGATGCAACGCTGGCTAGCCGTTGAGCAGAACACCGTCGTCTCGCACCATTCAGCCCAACTGATTGCATTTGTAAGATGTCATACTGTCAAGTTTTTGCTCCACATACTTGCCGTGCCTAGTACCTGTGTACGAAACAACCGTGTCCACCAACGCACAACATAGCACGCATTGCCTGCTGAACGCACAACAAACAGAACAACATAAGCATTATTGACGCGCTGCCGCTACGCCATGGAGCCGGACTGGCACCCAGGCAATGCATCAGGCAGCTCTGGGCAACAACAGCAGCAGCAACAGGCGCAGGAGTTGAGCGGGGCTGAGCACTCTCCGACTGCCCAGGGCAAACGTGTTGCAGCATCCAGCCCCGAACGTGATGCAGAGGCAGCAGATGCATCGCACAAGAAGCCCAGGCAGGAGGCACAGTCTCCTACAGCAGCAGCAGCTGCTGCAGCAGAGGCTCCTGCCGGGGGACAGGAGCAGGAACAGCAGCGTGTCCCAGCAGCAGCACCTGCGCATGTGGCTGCGCCTGAACCACCGGCATCTGAAGCAGCAGCACCAGCAGCAGCTGCAGCAGTGCCAGCAGCAGTGCCTGGGCCTGAACAAACAGCACCAGCAGCAGCTGCTCCACTGCCAGCAGCAGCACAGCCAGCCCCAGGAGCAGCATCCAGCCCCAGGCCCCAAATTGTGCTGGTGCAACGGCCCATGCTGGTGATGCCGCAAGCTGTACTGGCAGCAATGGCAGCAGGCAGGGGAGCAGCAGCTGCAGGCAGGGGCGCTGCAATGCACATGCCAGCAGCAGCGGCGCATGCGCCAGGCGTTCCGCAGGCAAGGATGCAGCCTGTTGCTGCTGCCAAGCCAAAGCAGCGTGGCGTGCGCTGGTGCCACCCAGCCACTGAGCCTGTCACACAGCGGCCAGCACTGCAGCAGCAGCAGCAGCCTGCTGCCGCCATGCCTCAGCCAGCACAGCTCCCACAGTTTGCTGCTGCTGCTGCACCCAGGCAGCTGCAGCCTGGAGCAAGGACACCGCCAGCACAGCCAGCCACTGCCTTGCCAAGTATGGCAGCACAGCAGCAGCAGCAGCAGCAGCAGCAGCAGCATGCGAAAGTGCCAGCAGCCAAGCGTCCACCTGCGCTCGGCAGTGCCATCCGCAGGCAGATGGTGCAGGGCTTGGTGAAGCAGCAGCAGCAGAGGCAGCGACAGCAGCAGCAGCCGGCACAGCCAGCCACTGCTGCTGGCACCAGCAGCGCTGCTGCCGTGGCTGCCTCCCCAAGCAAGCCAGCTCAAGCTGCAGCACCTGCAGCACCAGCTGCTGCTGCTGCTGCCAGCCCATCCAAGCTGGGCAGGCCTCAGCTGCAGAGCATGGCCAAGACCGGCCTGTCTGCGCTGCTCAAGGGCAAGGGGCCGCAGCTGGCAGCAGCAGCAGCAGCAGCAGCAGCAGAGGCAGACAGTGAGGAGGCAGAGGAGGAGGAGGCGCCTGCAGCACTCAGCCAAGGGGCAGCCGCAGGCGCAGGCAGGCCTCCACCTGCAGCTGCTGCTGCTGCTGCTGGCAGCCCAGCACGTGCTGGCAGGGCGGCGTTGCCAGCTGCTGCAGTAGCACCCAGCAATGCCCAGCAGCTGCTTGCGCTGCCGGCGCCACCCAGCCGAGTGGACCACGGAGCTGCTGCTGCTGCTGCTGGCGGCAGCGCTGCGCTGCTGCTGCCTGGCGCTGCCGGGCTGTCTGAGGCTGCAGTCATCAGCAGGGACCTCGTGCTGCAGAGCCGCCAGGCAGATGCAGCGCTGGATGCGCAGCTGCGGGCACAGGACAGCCTGCGGGCAGAGAATGCAATGCTGACTCAGCGCCTGACAGCCGCATACGCCAGGGCAGCCGGCGCGGAGCGCGCTGCTCGCGCTGCGCAGCAGGAAGTGCAGCAGTACCGGGAGCAGAGCAGCCAGCAGTATGCGCGGCTGCAGAAGATTGAGGGGCGGGAGGCCAAGTTGGAGAAGCAGCTGCAGCAGCAGCAGCAGAAGCTGCAGCAGCGGGATGAGGAGATTTCGGGACTGAGCGAGCGGCTGCGGCAGGCGCGGCTGCAGCTGGCGCAGCAGCGGCAGCAGCTTGACCAGCAGGAGGTGCAGCTGCAGCAGCTGCAGGCGCGCGAGCAGCAATGGGAGCTTGCGCAGCAGCAGCAGCAGCAGCGTAAGCGCGCGCGGCGGGGTGAGCATGCGTCGGAGGATGAGGATGGGAGCAGCAGTGAGGAAGAAGAGGAGGATGAGCCCGAGCAGGGCCCCAGCCAGCAGCAGCAGCAGCAACAGCTGAAGCAGCTGCAGAAGCAAGTGCGGCAGCTGCAGCAGCAGAAGAAGGAGCTGCAAGGGGACCTGCAGCAGCAGCAGCGTGAGCGGCTTGCAAAAGAAGAGCAGGTGGCTGACTTGCAGGAGGAGGTTGCGCAGCTGCGGGCGCAGCTGCAGCAGCAGCAGGCCGCTGCAGCCAAAGCCAAGCGAGCCAAGAAAGCCACCAAACAAGCGCCACCAGCTGGCGAGGATGCGGATGCAGCAGCAGCAGCAGCAGCAGCGGGTGGTGATATGGCGAGTATTGCTGCTGCGCTGCGGCTTGAGGAGCTGCAGGAGGAGCTCACAGAGGCGAAAGAGGCTCTGGAAGATACGGAGCACAGGGCAGCTAAAGCAGAAGAGCAGGTGGTGAAGCTGCTGCGGCGAGTGAAGGAGGCAGAGAAAGCGGCAGCAAAGGCAAGTGCTGCTGCTGCTGCTGGGGGTGCAGGGGGTGCGGCTGATACTGAGGAAGAGGTGCAGGAGCTGCGGCAGCAGGTTGAGGCGCTGGAGGGGCAGCTGCAGCAGGATGCAGCAGCAGCGCAGCAGCTGCTGCAGCAGCTGCAGGCCAGCCAGGCAGAGGTGCAGGCTCTGCGGCAGCCGCCGCCGCCGCCGCCGCCGCCGCAGCAGCAGCAGCAGCTGGAGGCTGCGCGGCAGCGCTGCGAGCTGCTGACGGCGCGGCTGCAGCAGGCGGACCTGCAGGTGGTGGCGGCTGCCATATCTGTGCAGCAGGCTGAGGCGCGCGCTGCTGCTGCTGAGGCTGCTGCTGCACGTGTGGGGGCAGCTGGGCGCAGGCATACTGATGGTGGGGGTGAGGGTGGCGGTGATGAGCCTGCTGGTGAAGGTAGTGATGATGAGGGGTTGGGTGAGCAGCAGGGTGCTGCTGCTGCTGCTGCTGCTGAGCCGCATACGAGGCATGGTAGTGGGGGTGGCACTGGTGCTGCTGCTGGGCACAGCAGAGGGGCAGGCGGGGGCAGGGGTGCTGCTGAAGCAGCTGCTGCAGCAGCAGGGCCAGGGGGCAGGGGTGTAGCTGGCAGGCTGCAGCAGCGGCGGCTGGCAGCAGCAGCACCAGCAGAGGCGCCGGCATCAGCTGCAAGTGAGGAGGCTGCGGAGACGGCCGGGGCTGTAGCCCCTACGCCGCCCATTGCAAGGCGCATGGCGCGCAGGGCAGCTGCAGCAGGAGCTGCGGTGGGTGTGGCAGCAGCAGCGGCAGCAGCAGGACCTGCCGCAGCGGGCACTGCTGCTGCTGCTGCTGCTGGCGCTGAGCACGGCGCAGTGAAGGTTAAGCAGGAGCCTGGCACTGCGCAGCAGCAGGAGCAGCAGCAGCATCCTGAGAAGGCTGGTGCTGCTCGAGCAACGCACAGCAAGGCTGCAGCCGCCAAGCACCTGCAGCAGATGAGTGAGGTGAGCTGGAGTGTTCGGTTGGCTTCAGTGCTAGGTGGTTCAGGACGTGTTTAGTAGTGGCTGGTGCTTATGCACGCTATTCATATGCCTTGCGCAGCCATGCACCATCGAAGAGAACGGCAAAAGCTCGTATTGATAGTATATGCTGAGCCAGCTGCAGCCTTTGGCAACCCTGCAACCTGCAGAGGTGTATGGTAGCTTCAAGCTTCAAGTTGGTTTTGACATCAATTCTGCTGCTGCCATATGCCTGCTGCTACCGTTGATGCTGTTCCTGCTTTGCACACACACAGCATCTACCCTCGCGCCCCACCAGGGCAACGTCACGCCCAAGCCGGTTTGAGTGACAGTAGCGCTGCACTGGTGCAGCTCGAGAGCCGTGCACCCAGCAGGAGTTGACAGCAGCAAAGCAGCAACAGCGGCCATCCAGCAACAGCCCAAGCAGGTTTGAGTGACAGTAGCGCTGCACTGGTGCAGCTGGGGAGCCGTGCGGCAGCGGCAGAGGAGTCAAGCAGCAGCAATCCAGCACTCGCAGCAGAAGTGGAGGGCGCGTTGCTCATGCTGCAGGCATGACAGGCCGCCGGTGCTTGGGGAAGCAGCTGAGGGCGTTGCAGTGTCACATAGCCACGGTGGCTGCAAGGTGCCTGTTTGTTTATGTTGGCCTGCGGGAGGCAGCCATTTTGGATGATGCTTTGATCTTTGGAGTCGACACAGCAGTAGGCACCACGTCACAGTGCTGGATCCAGCAGCAAGGATGCAGGACGCTGGTTCTGGACGTCGATGCCGCTGGCCGTCGTGCAGCCCACCCTTCATTTTGTGTTGGTGTCGGAAGTCTGGAGGTTTGTTGGTGAAGTGCGTTCTGTGTGGCCATGCAGCTGTGTTGGTGAAGTGCGTCTTCTGTGGCCATGCAGCTACATTTATCGTTGCCAAACATGTGTCACCTTTGACTCATAATCATTGTTTGCCAGGTACAGTAGGCTGTGCTGAGCTCTGTCTGTCATTCTTACGCACTGAAGCCTATGCATTGTATCCAAATAGCCTCTGGTGCATTGCTGCTCCACATAGAGAGTAGTTTGCTGGCGACCCCGAAAATAGTCTGTATACAGTACCAGGAAATGTGTTTCTTACAAGGGACAGGAATGCATGCTATAGAGCCAATACCAGGGCTCGGAGCAAATGTGTGATTGGGCGTAGAGCAACAACCCGAACCATGATGGCCAACTACTGTACTGGCAGTAACTCACTGAACTGAGGGCATGCCCACCAACAAAAGCGCCCTCAGCCAGAGCAGTGCTGCTCATCGCTGCTGCCAGCCGCAGCCTCTCTCATATCTACCGGCAGGCCAGCTGCCTGGACCGCAAAAAAAACACTGTTGTTTCTGCATCCTGTGGCTGCTACGCCTAGCTGCTGCCAGCCGCCCCCTTTGTCACCTAAACCAGCACGCCAGCCGCCTGCTCAAAGAACCTACATTACACCCAGGTTGCCCCGTTTTACTCCGCGCCCTGTGGCTGCTGCTCATCGCTGCTGCTGGCCGCCGTCTCTGCCACTGCTGCCAACAGGCCAGCCGCCTGCCCTTGAACCCCAGCTGGCCATGCCTCACTTCGCATGCTGTGGCTACTGCTCATCGCTGCTGCTAGCTGCTACCTGTGCCGGCAGGCCAGCCGCCTGCCTGAAAAACTCAACATACTTCCAACTGCCCGCGCCTCACTCCACATCCTGAGGCTGCTCCTCATCGCTGCTGCTAGCTGCTACCTCTGCCGGCAGGCCAGCCGCCCGCCTGAAAAACTCCACATACTTCTCGCTCAGGTATTCCAGTGCCTCCCCACTATACACCTGGAAGTGATTCGTGTCCACGGTCACCAGCTGTGCATTCGGTGTAACTGCCACAGCTGCCTTCACACCATCTAGGGGGCACAGCTGGTCCTTGGTGGCGGCTGCAAACAGCACTGGGGCTGTGATCTGGGGCAGCAGTGTGATGGGGCGGTACGCGGATGCCTCAAGCGCCAGCCTGCAGCGGCCCAAGTTGCGCCAGCCGCCCTGCATCCAGAAATATGCACAGTGCAACGTGTTTTGTATGCACAGCGGTACAGTGCAGCAGTGTGATGGGGCGGTAGGCTGAGGCCTCAAGCGCCAGCCTGCAGCCGCCCAAGTTGCGCCAGCCGCCCTGCAGCCAAAAACAAACACAGTACAACATGTTCGTCACATGTGCAGCGGTACAGTGCAGCAGTGTGATGGGGCGGTAGGCGGAGGCCTCAAGGGCGAGCCTGCAGCGGCCAAGGTTGCGCCAGCCGCCCAGCAGCCAGCGTAACAGCAGTACAGCGGCATTACAGCACTGCTCAGCAGGTGCAGTTTGGTGATGGGGCGGTAGGCGGAGGCCTCAAGCACGAGCCTGCAGCGGCCAAGGTTGCGCCAGCCACCCTGCATCCAATAAAAAAGCCCAGAGCAGCAGCGGTATGTTGTAGCACAGTACAGCGGCGTTTTCGCTCTGCTGAGCAGCTCCACAGAGGCAGGCCCCCCAAAAAAGCACTACAGCCCTGCAAAGAACGTACACAAACACCTACATGAGTACCTGCACTTTCCACAGGCCTGCCTATGACCGATGGCGTTGCTGTTGCTGCCTCTTTGACTGCACACCTAAAATCATAACACACTCAACGCAGCACACACGGAGCCACCACTCCCCGCCCACCTGCTTCTTTGCAGGGTGCTTTGCGTAGTATGCCTCCTGCTCATCCTGCGTGAGCCCCATGAAGTTGGTCATGCCGGGCTCCCCGATCAGCGGGTAGTAAGCCGCCGGCATGTTTATGGCGCTGCGCAGCATGTCATGCAGCGCGGCGATGACGGCACGCGCGATGCGCGCGTAGCCACGCTCTTTCACGTTCTTGGCGAATGCGGCCTTGCCGTCCGTGAAGGGCACCTGAAGCCCGGCAGCAGCAGCAGCAGCAGCAGCAGCAGCAGCATGGCAGCGCTGTCAGCACATGCAAACAAGCAGAGCAGCATCTTACACATGAATGGCGAAGGCGGCCTGGCCGTCTGTGAAGGGCACCTGCAGCGCAACACATGTCATGCAGCGCGGCGATGACGGCGCGCGCTCTGTGCGCATAGCCGCGCTCTTTGACATTCTTGGCAAACACCGCGTTTCCATCCGTGAAAGGCACCTGCATACAAGAAAGAAATCCGGTGTCAGCAGGGGTGAGAAGGTGTGAGTGATGCGAGCGTAGTTGCGCTCCTTGACATTCTTGGCACACGCCGCCTTGCCGTCCGTGAAGGGCACCTGTCAATGCATGGGAAAGCAAGTACAGTAGTGTTAGTGCAGGCGAGGGGTGAGTGCACTTGGCAGCTGGGTGAAAAGAGGGCCTTGCCATCTGCAGCTGGCATCTGCAGCGCAACGTATGGCAGTGCCATTAGCCCAGGCAAGCGCTTTGAGTGCAGCCACGCTCCTTGTGTTGCACTCCCGCTACTGCTCACTGCCGTACCCTGTTGCTCACTGACTCATCTGCCCGCCTTGCTGCTCACCTGCGCCACCACTGCTGTGATGTTGTCCCTCAAGTTTGCAGCAGTCGTCAGCACAAGGCCGCCCCCGAAGCTTGTCCCCCACAGCAGCACCCGGCAACTGCAGATGCATCCATCACTGCAGTCCACTCGCTCCTGTCCCCAACAAACGATGCCGCGACTGCAATCAGACTCTTGCAGCCACTTCCGCTACTGGTCAATGCCGTACCCTGTCAAACACTGACTCCCTTTCTTACTCTCAGGCTGCTGCCCACCTGCGCCACCACACTGTGATGTTGTGTTGTGTTGTGTTGTGTTGTGTTGTGTTGTGTTGTGTCCCTCAAATTTGCAGCGGTTGCCAGCGCATGGCCTCCCCCAAAGCTGGTGCCCCAAAGCAGCACCTGGCATTTGTTAAGACGAATCACTGCAGTCCACTCGCTCCCTACCCCCAAGAACGTTGCCACAACTGCAGTCAGACTCCCGCAGTACCGCTTCCGCTACTGCTCACTGCCGTACCGTGCCACGCATTGACTCATGTGCCTGCCTTGCTGCTCACCTGAGCCACCACTGCTGTGATGTTCTGCCTCAACGCTGCAGCAGTTGCGGACACACCTGTTTCGCTCATTTGATACCGCAAGGCTTGCAGCAACTGCCTCGAACTCTGACCAAACCAGCCAGCCAACTGCTCCCAGCCGCAGTTGCTGCCCACCTGTGCCACCACTGCTGTGATGTTCTCCCTCAATGCTGCAGCAGTCGTCAGTGCGTGGCCTCCCCCAAAGCTGGTCCCCCAGCAGCACCCGGCAATTGTTGAAACATATCACTGCAGTCCACTCGCTCTCTACCCCCAAGAACATTGCCACAACTGCAGTCAGACTCTCGCAGTACCGCTTCCGCTACTGCTCCCAGCCGTACCCTGTCACTCTCTCACTCATCTGCCGCACTTGCTGCCCACCTGTGCCACCACTGCTGTGATGTTGTCCCTCAAGTTTGCAGCAGTCGTCAGCGCGTGGCCGCCCCCAAAGCTGGTGCCCCACAGCAGCACCCGGCAATTGTTAAGACACATCACTGCACTCCACTCGCTCCCTACCCCCAAGAACATTGCCACAACTGCAGTCAGACTCTCGCAGTACCGCTTCCGCTACTGCTCAGAGCCGTACCCTGTCACTCTCTCACTCATCTGCCGCACTTGCTGCTCACCTGCGCCACCACTGCTGTGATGTTCTCCCTCAACGCTGCAGCGGTGGTCAGCGCGTGACCTCCCCCAAAGCTGGTACCCCACAGCAGCACTTTACTGGTGTCCACCTGCTCCCCCAGCTGCGAAACGGCATAGTCAACTGCACTCTGCCAGTCCTGCAAATGTCTTTTAGGGCTGACCCAGTGCCTCGGCTCGCCATCTGAGCCGCCGAAAGTGCGGTAGTCAAAGATGAGTGAGGCGAGGCCGCCTGCTGCGAAGCGCTCGCCGTATGCTGCCAAGCCAAAGTCCTTCTGGGCACCTGCGGTCATAATGGCAGGGAGTGTTGAAGAGGCAGGGCATAGGGGGCCTCGCATTGAGCTATGCACGTTGTGTGACAATTGACATGGCATTGCTGCACATCACTGCATATGGTCTGGCGCGGTGTTGTGCAGACGATGATGCGGGTACATCAGGCAGCTGCACTGCTGTGTGGCAGCACAGCACGGCTGCGGCATGGGATGCCTTGCCTCTGCTCCGTATGCACAACTCACATGCATTCAAGGCAGTTGTGGATGTATAAGACATCAGCCATTGAGCCGTACTTTGTAAGGGTCAAGCATAGCATGTGCTGCTGCAGCTGCTGCGGCATCGGCACCCACCCAGGCCATGAGCAGCAATGACAATGGGTGGCTTCCTGCCTGGCGCCAGGCCCTGCTTGGGCATGTACAGCCATGCCTGGCACCTCTCTCCGGAGCAAGGGAAGTATATAACCTCCCGAGTATACGTTGCTGTGTTTTGAGGCGCATCTGCTTCTGTCTGAGATGTATCCCTTGGCAGAGGCCCTGGGATGACATCAGTATCCCTGCAATGCAGGTATCGACCAGCAAAGACAGCCGATCGCCTGCTTAGGAGACGTTCAGCTGCTGACCGCACGTACAGCGCCTTCACTGCAGCATCGACTCACCATGGCAGCACAACCAAACCCGCTACGGCAACCACCAGGTACGTTAGCACCCTGGACGTGATCATCTGAAGCCCAATCCTAAATATGAACTTTTTCCCAAACCAACGATGAACGCGTTTTGGTTGCGCTAGATCAGCGCTGCATCTTGATGCACAGAAAGTGGCTCAGGTAACGCAAAAAGAAAAAAAGAAAAAAGGCAGCAGCAGACTATGAATGCCCGTTTGAGGAGCCAAGATGAAACAGATGAATCAAAGACTACGATGGCGTGCCAGACCTGCCACCGCAGCTTCATTTTGGGCTGGTGTGTTGTCACAGGCACCTGCTAAACCGCATGGCTCTGTTTGAAATCACTGGACAGTCAAGTGCCTTGTGGTGAAAGCAAACAGCTGTGACGTGCAAAACCTTATACCTTCAAGCTCAGACATATCAAGGACCTTCACTCAGGGTGCCTTGATAAGAGCTGTTGCCAGTGGTAACCTGCATGTGAGTGCAGCTACGGCCCGTAGCCAGGATGGCAGCCACCTCACCAACTGCTTTCAACATGCGAGTGACAAACTTAACACCTTGCAGCATTCACACTGTCTTCTATGGTGTCAAAGTCCTGGGGCTGTGGGGCAGTGGCGCTGACCTGGCAAGTGCAGACGCAAGCGCCGTGTTGACCACAAGAAACCTTGGTCGTTGCATTGCGTCCGCATGGCTCTTTAAATACGTGTTGCATGTCGCTACCACACTGCAGCAATATTATGGAGTCTATGCTCACAGCAGATGCAAATCAAGAACTGGTAGCACAGCCGTGCCTCAACAGAGCATGCTGATCACCGTCCAACTTGTTGAGCAAGGCGCTTGTTCATGGCTGATGCCGCTGCACACGTCAGGCAGTGGATGGTGCCTCAGATTGTGAAGCCGTGTGTTGAACATCGTGCGTAACTGTGATCGTCAGTGCTTTGAACCGCGCCAACCAGTCAGCATTCGACACCGCAGCAAACCGTTACATGCACAGGTTCTGGGCCTGGCGGTTTTGCACAACTGGAGATGGTCATTTTCTTGATCCAATGCTGACAAAAAAGGCAGTTTGTATTGTTTAACGGATTGGCATCTGTTTAACGGATTGGCATCTGTCTCAAGATATACATCACATGAGCTGTGTGCACTTTCAAGCTCACATCAGGCCTCCTGCTTCAGCAGCACGAAGTTCCTGCACGTAATAGCTGCTGTTGCAGGACTTTCGTGATTGTCTGAGGTTGACGAATGATTAATCATATACCTTTGCGGGGTGATCAGCAGGGTGGTGTTTGCTGGTAGTAGTGCTTCTTCCTGCTTCGCACGCACCACACAGCAGCTCGGACGTGGTTGTGAGGCATGGTCACCGACGCATAGCCAACTGGGGAATTGCTTCCGACATAGTTAAGCAGACATGAGCGCTGGAGTAGCGGAGGATATGGAATCGATATGCTCCTGTCCTATCTGTGTGGAGACCATACAGGACGCCTTCGTGACGCCCTGTGGCCACACCTTCTGCTATAAGTGCATCAGCACGCACCTGAAGAACAAGTCAAACTGCCCGTCATGCGGTGCACACCTGGTGCAAGACCACATCCACCCCAACTTCCTTCTCAGCCAGGTGCGCAGCAACAGCAGCAGCAACAGCAAACAACAGTAGGCTTGCTGCCTCTTGTGTTGCTGCTGTTTTCGGGTCACACGTATTGCTGTGCCTGTTTAGTTCTGACGGCTCGGCCTGCGCAGCATGCAGCATTACCCTCCCATCAGCCCTCGGGCTGTGTGCACCCTGCTAGTCAGATGCTGTTGCACTCCTGCAAGTGCACTTGAACAGCCGCGCTTATCTGCAGCAGCAACCCCACCAACAACTCGTACACAAACCCTTCCCGCGAATATCCTGCAGCTGCTGAAGCATGTGGCCAGCAGCCAGCAAGGCAGCATGAAGACAGCACTGCTGAAGCATGTGGAGGCTGACCTGGCGGTTGGGGCCAGCAGCCTCGGCTTGCAGGAACTGGATGCAGCCATAGCCCTCTTGCAGGACAGGCGGCAGCACGTGGCCACACACGAGAGCAGCAACAAGCTGCAGCTGCTGCTGCTGTTCCTGCAGCACGCCAAGTGAGTAGCGGGGTGGCATATGGCATGTGGGCATATAAGCCGACGGCAGCAAGCAGTAGCAGCTGGGATGGGGAAGCACATGCTGCACGGCAGCGCAAAGGGAGCAGCGCTGTTACAGCAGTGAAAAATGTGGAGGATACAATCGCTGTGCAGCCAGCCGCAGCAGCCACTGACCAACCACTTGTATGGCACATCAAAGTGCACACCGCGGCATCACTGGTTGCATGGTGCTGTGGTATATGTACAGCACAACCTCATTGGCTGCGCGATCACTGTGCTCAACTAGCTGCTGCACACTGCTGCACCTTGCATGTCTGTTTTGACACCCTATTGGTGTGTTACCCCTCTCCTGCAGGGCGCGGCAGCAGGGCAAGCTGTCAGAGCTAGAGCAGCAGCTGGACATCCTGCAGCAGGACCTCACGCGAGCAGCAGCAAGCCAGCAGCAGCAGCAACAGGAGCAGCAGCAGCCGGAGACGGCAAACACAGCCTTGGCCAATGGCGTACATGCTGGTGGTGCAGCAGCAGCAGCAGCAGCAGCAGCAGCAGCAGCAGCAGCAGAACTTCCTGCTCCTGCTAGTGGTGTGGCACCACAGCAGCAAGATCAGCAGCAGCAGCAGCAGGTGGTGGAAGGTGCGGGAGGTGTTGCGCAGCCTGTGGCTGCTGCAGCAGCAGCAGCAGCAGCAGCAGCAGCAGCAGCAGCATCTGCAGGCGTGCCTGGGCACGCCACCAGCAGTAGCATGGCACAGCAGCAACAACAGCAGCAGCAACAGCAGCAACAACTGCTGCTGCTGCAGCAGCAGGCGAGACTGGGAGGTCCTGGCTCTGCTTTTCGCCGCCTGACTCCAGCAGAGCAGCAAGAGCAGCTGCTGCAACAGCAGCAGCAGCAACAGCAGCAACAGCCGCAGCAACAGCCGCAGCAGCAGCCGCAGCAGCAGCAACCTGTTGCTGTTCAGGGCTTCAGGCCGTTCAATCAGCAGCAGGTACAGCAGCAGCAGCAGCAGCAGCCGAAGCAGCAGCATGTGCAAGCACATGGCGGCTTCAGGCCGTATGGTGCAGCTGCAGAGGGGCTGAGGGCCAGCCCAGGGCCAGCTGCAGCTGTTGCTGCTGCTGCTGCTGCTGCTGTTGCTGCCACAGTGACGCCAAAAGGTTCAACACCGCCACCCGCAGCAGCAGCAGCAGCAGCAGCGGTGGCAGCAGCTTGTGGCAGGCAGCTCGAAGGCCTACCTTTCATTCAGCAGCAGCAGCAGCAGCAACAGCAGCCGGGGTTCAAGCCCTTTGCTTCAGCATTCAGGCCGCCTGGGGCTGGTGCATTCACACCTGTTGCCCCTGCCCCGCAGCAGCAGCAGCAGCCCGTAGGCTCTGTGTCTGTTGCCCAACCTGCAGCAGCTGCCGCAGCTGTGGGTGCACAACCTCAACCGCAGCAGCAGCAGCAGCAGCAGCAGCAGCCTGGTGCTCTCAATGCTGAGAAGAAGCGCAAGATCCTGCAGCAGTTTGATGAGCTGCAGCAGGCCTACATCAGCAGCAGGCTGCGCCGCACCTCTGGCGGAGGCGGCCCTGAGCAGCAGGAGCAGCAGCAGCAGCTGCTAGATGGTGCGCCTTCGGCAGGTCACACCGCTGTAGGTGCAGCTGCTGGCACATTGGTACACACATCAGCAGCTGGATCTGCTGCTGCTGCTGCAGCTGCTGCAGCCAAAGAGGCATCGCCAAGTCCGTTAGTTGGCGCAGCCGATGAGGGAGCAGCAGGCCTGGACGCCTTTTCAGATGTGCTGTCAGCAGTGACGCACTTCAACAGCCTGTCCAGTATTGCTTACATCCCGCCGAGCACCGGTAGCGCTGCTGCTGCTGCCGCGCGCAGTGCTGCCGGCGCCGCCAGCAGCAGCGCGTGCAACATTTTGTCCAGCCTGGAATTTGACTGTAAGGGCCAGCTGTTTGCTGCTGCAGGGGTGCAGCAGCGCATCTGTGTGTATGATTACCAAGCTGTGCTGGCAGCAGCAGCTAGCAGCGACACCCCAGCAGCAGCAGCAGCAGCAGCAGCAGCAGCAGGGGTGCAGCCGTCCCTTGAGCCGCTGCTCGATCTGCCTACTCAGCACAAGATCAGCTGCACCAGCTTTAGCTCAGCTGTGCAGCAGTACCTGTTGTCCTCAGATTATGAGGGCCTGGTGCAGCTGTGGGACTTGAAGAGTGCCAAGATTGTGAGGCAGTGGGAGGCGCATGAGAGGAGGATATGGGTGGTGGACAGCTGTGGGCTGGCGCCGGATCAGTTTGCGACTGGCAGCGACGACGGCACAGTGAAGGTGAGTCACCACTTCGCAACAACTGGTGGTGCGTGTTTGTGTGTGTTGGGTGGTGGGCTGCTGCGGGCTGGCGTTGAATCTTTTCGCCACTAGCAGCGGCGATGGCGCGGTGAAGATGAGCCATTTTACCTGTTTGGTTGTGACCCGCATATGAGTGTGGAGTTGAAGGCTGAGGGTGCATCAGGTGCTGCTGCATGCCGTTGCTGCATGTGACATGCATGAGCCTCATGAGCTGTGCTAGGCAGCAACCTTGTGCAGAGAATTGGCGACCTTATATTGTGCTGCTGCGGCTGCTGCTGCTGCTGCTGCTGCAGATCTGGGGCCTGCGCGAGCCCCCCGTGCCTCGGCTGGTGCTGCCGCTGCGCGCCAACGTGTGCAGCCTAGAGTACTGCCCCAGCGCTGGCCACATGCTGGCAGTGGGCAGCGCGGGACACCAGGTGTGTGTTTTATGCGTGTGTTTTATGCATGATTTGACTTGGGTGTAGGGTGTGGCTGTTTGGCAGGCAGTGCTGACCACATGCTGGCAGTGGGCAGCGCAAAACAACAGGTGTGGTTTATGGTGCTTGAGGGTTGCAGCTGGGCCGGTGTACTTTTTTTGTTGGTGTGTCTGGAGGTGGTGGCGGGTGTGTAGCCTGGAGTACTGCCCCAGTGCGGCACACATGCTGGCGGTGGGCAGCGCAGGACACCAGGTGCGGCGCCTGACTAGTGTGACTCCTGTTTGACTTGTGTGACACCTGTTGGACTTGTGTGACACGTGTTTGACTTGTATGACACCTGTTTGACTATGTGACACCTGTCTGACTTGTGTGACACATGTTTGACTTGTGTGAGACCTGTTTGACCTGCTCGCGCCCCACATTCCCCTGGCAGTGTTCCGCTTGTTGCATGCACACAGTATCACTGAGCGTCTGTGTATCTGCCCCTCCCTCTCCTGCCATTTCACATTTACTTGCACCCTTGTGCAGGTGCACCTGTTTGACCTGCGCGCGCCCCGCAGCCCCCTGGCAGTGCTAAAGGGCCACCGCAAGGCAGTCTCCTGCGTGCGCTGGGCGGGTGCAGCAGCACTCGTGTCTGCTTCCACAGATTCTACGCTGCGCCTCTGGAGCAGCAGCAGCAGCAGCAACCCTGCAGCTGTATGTGGCAGTAGCGGCATGGGCATGGGCGGTGCAGCGCCAGCAGGGTTTTCAAATTCTGGCGGTGCTGGTGCAGCTGCAGCTGCTGGGTCAGGGCTGTCGGGAGGGGCTGCAGTGGCGGGCAGTGCGGCAGCACCTGCAGGACCAGCAGCAGCAGCAGCGATAGGGCAGCAGCCGCCTGCGGCAAATGGCACCGGTGCCGAGCCTGCAGCAGCAGCAGCAGCAGCAGGTGGCGAGCGTGGTTGGCATTGTAGCCAGGTCTTCAGCGGCCACAGCAACAGCAAGCACTTTGTGGGACTGAGCACTCAGGGCCCCTTCATTGCCTGCGGTTCAGAAAGTAACGAGGTCTTTGTGTACCACCAGGGCCTACCACGGCCCCGTATGCAATGCATGCTGCTGGCAGCAAATGAGGCACGGCCGTCTGGCAGCAACAGCGGCAGCAGGCCCGGAGGGGCGACGAATAGCGGCGGCGGCGGAGCTACGAACAGCGGCAGTGGGAAGAGTCCGTTTGTGAGTGCTGTGTGCTGGCGGCGGGACAGTAATGTGCTGCTGGCGGCGAATAGCAGGGGAGGTGTGTGGGTGCTGTCGCTGGTGACGGGTGGCGGGCCCGGCGGCTCTGTACAGTAGTGGCTTTGCGAAAGTGTTAGTTCTGTTGTTATCTTTGCAGGACTGCCAATCATTGCAGCAGCTACCTTGGCAGTTCTGCCGTTATGTCATGGAGTGCTGGGGATGATGTGATTACTGAATGAGTTCGCAGCTGCAGCAGCGCTGCTGCTGGCCGCGCTGCAGTTATTTTTGTGTTGGCGCTTTGATATGTTTTGGTGAGCCAGGGGCTTTGCTAGTTTGCTTGTTCGGCTATCCTTGCAGCTGGACGAGGCAGACGTGTAACCTACTGCAGGCGTATCAAGCCATCAGCTGGCAGCATGCACACATCAAGCACATGTGTGACTCCGGTGCAGTGTCCCACTGGGAGTGGTGACCACTATAGTGCTAGCTAGCAGTAATAACAGTATATGGCCATTACCATATCAAGCACAGCAACATCGCCGTCGGTCTCGCGCCCAACCACTAGCAGTGCACAGTCGATCGTCTGTACCGCCATGCTGCTGCCATGAGTAAGGCCACAACACATGCATGTATCCCTGCCTGCTGATGGACACGGCTGCGGGTTGAGTTTGCAGCCTTGAAGCAGCCTATCGTTGGAACCCACAGCACAGACAAGGGCACACATGTGACACTGCCCACGCCAAGTCAGCAGTGTAAACTTTACACGGCGCGGCGCAACGCATGCATACCACCAAAAAATGCTTGCGCAGCCACCAGTGCAATGTCGTCTGCAGCGAGGCAGCCAGCAACACTGCAGTCATGCAGGTAGCTCAGTGACTGCCACGTGGTGCACCATATGCAATGCATCACAACTCCTGCTACCCCCCTTGAACAGAGCTGTCACAGACAGTGTGTGCTTAGAGTGACGCTGCAGCAGCTCAGCCAAACATGCTGTGGCACATGTGCAGTCAACGAGCCCCACCTAGAACGAACACTATGGTTAAGCCCCGTCAACCTGTGGCACTGTGCCGTCCATGCATGGTGCAATGCGCCGCCTCCATGCACACTATCACCCCACAACACGGGACTTCCTGCACGTGCACAGTGTATATTCAAATGCACATACTTCTGCATCACTTCTGCGGCCTGCAAGCATAACAGCCGTGCAGGCATAATACGCAGGCTGGCAATGCAGTACAGGGTCCAGGAGGAAGGCTGAAGCCCCATGCAGCAGGTCCTCACAAAGTGAGTGAACCTGTGCTATGCAGCATGACTACGCAACACTATGCATTGCCATCAAGCATGTTGCTGGCTGCAGCCGTCCCAGAAACCGGCGGCCAAAAAGCGGCTGCCACTTTGCCTGGTCTAGTGCAGTGTGGCAGCTACGCCAAGTCTGTCAAGTCTGACCTGAACATGATTCAAAACCCTCATAAAAGTCTGTGGACACCACTACACTGTGTACAACTGGTCATGGTGCTGCTTCTGTTACTGTCAATCATAACCTCCACATGACGCTATTATACGTGTGAACATAAGCCACCGCCCCCAAGAACATGGCAAGGGATTACACAACACCTCTACGCAACAATCCTGGCAACATTGTACAGAGAAGCAATCTCTACTGTTAGCTGTGCAAACTGTGATAGGCGCTGCTGCTGCGCCTAAGCCCTGCCGCTGCTGCTGATGATGATGATGATGCTTCAGCACCGGCAGCAGGCAAGGCACGAGCAGGATTGCACCGCCCAGCATTGACACAGCGTCAAATCTAACTGGCAGTTCAAAGCTGCTGGCATGTTGCAACCAGATGTGTCCTCCCTGCCCTTCAACTGTCTGGCGGCAGGGCTGTGTCCACCCTCCTGCATGCTACACACCAAGGCTACACCAAGATACAAAAGGCAACACGTGGCATATGGCAAGCAGTTGAGTCTTCTGGAGTAACGTACACACACAAAAATGTCAACATACAATGCCAAAACACCTGTGGAGGTCCGTCAGCATGCCCGCCCCAGCCAGAACTGCATGGCTGGGCACGGTTCCTAATAATGCACACAAGCACCCTCTTTTCAACAAGCAGCCCAAATGCAGCTGATGAGTGCCACCTAGCTGTAGCCGCATGCAACATGCCTGCAACAACCAATGCCTGCGCCACTGAGTGGAACACACGTACGTGCAGGCCCTGGTCAAGGCAGTACGATGCTGCCAGCAACTATGCCGCTACTCATGCACTAGCCAGCTATGCTAGAGCAAATTCAGGCACAGCTGTTTGGGCAGATGTGCCAGTCTGACAGCACTCAAGCAAGCCAAACCAAAGCAACACAGAAGACACTGTCTACTCGGCAGCGCCATCTGCCAGACGTTCACTACCCACCGCATGCACACAGTACTGGACAGATGCACACACACGCTGTGGTGCCAACAGCGGTGAGATAACACATGACATGCATGCACACCTCAAACAGATGAAAGTAGTCAACAATACACGGCCAAGGTCAACATACACACACTCACATGCGGTGCATCATCATAGCTAGCACCATGCACATCAACTGCTGCTCAAAGGGGGCTGCATGATGCACTGCGATCGTCGCTGCACAGTTCTTCGACATTGGTGGCAGCACTGGCTGCCATGCTGCTGTTGCTGCAGCAGCTTACACTACAACCACAGACCTTTGCGGACCAGGCTCAAATTTCAACTGTCCATGCCGGGCGAAGGCCCAAAAATCCGCACGCTGCGGCTGCTGCAGTAGCACACGTGATCATGTACACGGCAATGCCGCAGCTGCTGCAGCCGCAGCAGATTATCTGCCAGCCCTCAGCTGCAATGGCCAGCTCTGGTGCTGCTGCTGCAGCGGCGGCTGTTTCAGGACGAAGTTTCTGCAGCCCTTGGCTGCGATGGCCAGCCTCTATAGCGCTGCTGCTGCTGCTGCTGCGGCTTCAGGCTGCCTTGATCTTGTCGCTGCCTGGTGTGCCGGGCTCGCTGCCGCTGCCGTGCCCGCACTGGCGGCTCAGCGTGCCCACTGCTGCTGCCTTGCGCAGCGCATCATACTCCTCCTTGATGCAGCTCAGCAGCACCTGCAAGGCCACGCCAAGCAGCCAGACATAGCAGCAAGCAATGAGTCGCAAGCGCACACAGAGTCAGCAGCAGTTAATGTGTGAAACGATTGCACGAAGAAGCACATGCAGGCATCATTGCCTGGCAGTGGAGCGCTGTGCAGGGAGGTCACCTGGCTAGCTGCGCAACTGCTGCACACAGCACCTCCCAGAGCAGCATCTGCATCAGCTTGTGCCTGGCATACTGCATAGCTTTCTGACAACCAGTCACCAGTCCAACCGCATAGTGCACATGCAATTGCCACCCCGACAGTACTGCCAGGCATCCCACCCTGCGCTGAATGCAGCCAAACCCTAAAACCTCACCTCAGGCCGCACGGTCTTGCTGGCGTAGCAGGTGTGCGTGAATGTCAGGCTGTCGCAGTAGCTGAACAGGCTCATGAAGCAGCCAAAGGCATTCGGCTGCACGCCGTTGTGGATGCGCACCACTGGGTGCCCTGATAGGGCCCACTTGCCGGTTGGGCCGCGCATGTTGCTGAAGCCGATGGTGGCTTTGAAGGGCAGGCAGTGCAGCGTGGCCCAGGAGGACCAGGCCGGGTCCCGGAACAGGAACTGCAGCAGCAATGAAACACACAAGACAGAGAGACGGACTTGAGCTAGCCGAACGCGGCATAGGGTGAAATGAATGATGGGGAGGGCACAGGCTGTCATGAAGGCGGCTGCAGGCACATCGCCGCAGTTGCTGGCTGCCCGCACCCAGGCCGCCTGTTGGCGGCTGTGCATGATCATCGCCAGCGCCACCATCAGCGAGTGCAGCACACATGCCCGCTTATGCCATGTTACATTAGCTGTTACGTAACACATCTGCCGACGCCCACCTGGATGATGCTAGGCATGCGGATCGCCAGCGGCACCGCCAGTGAGTGCCGAAGCCAGCTCAGCAACCAGCCCACACATGCCGCTCATGCCATGTTATGTTACACGTTACCCAACACATCTGCCAACGCCCACCTGGATGATGCTGGGCATGCGGATCGCCAGCGGCACTGCCAGGGAGTGCCGGATCCAGCTCAGCGACCAGCCCACACGCGTGTGGCACACATGCCGCTTATGCCATGTTGCATCAAATGCTAAAATCCTTGTAACCTCAGCAGAGACCCACCTGGATGATGCTGGGCATGCGGATTGCCAGCGGCACTGCCAGCGAGTGCCGGATCCAGCTCAGCGACCAGCCCACACGGCCCAGCCTTGCCAGCGGCCAGCAGTCCCCAGTAAACAGTGGCACTCCAATGAAACTGAAGTTGTTGCTGTTGCCGTCTGTGCCAGTCAGCAGTCCTGGCATTGACCGCGTGTCTACCATGCTGCAGAGCCGCACGCGGTTCCTTGGCTGCTGCCCCATGCGCAGCAGGTAGCGCCGGATCCCTCCAGCTAAGCACGAGACAGCAAGCGTGTTAATGCTGGAGTGCACCAGGCGCGCAGTGCGGTGGAACTCTGGCAAGCTGAGTGTGATGCTGCTCCATTTGCGGGGACCCACGCAGTCGCACGGCGATGCTTTGACTGCCGACTCGCGGTCAGCAAACCAGAAGGGCAGCCAGGAGGTGAAGATGAGGGCAGTGTAGCCATGCCAGCATATGGTGATGAACCTGCAGCCAGGAGGTGACGTAAAGACCAATCAATTGACAGCAACAGCAACAGTGGGCCTGACACCTTAAAACCAGCAGACTACTATGTTGCAAATGAACGGGCCTGCAGGAGAATGCAAGCCCTCACTTTCATAGTAAGTGCTGTTCACCGTGTGACACACAGCATCACGTTGGCTGAGTGCCACTGCTGCTGCTGCTGGTGTTGTTGACTGGCGCACTTGCTCCACAAAGCTTTGCCTACTACAGCTGCATGACTGTCGCTTCACCGCAACCGCAGCACACTCACTTCCATATCATCTTAAAGAACCCGCCCACTGAATGCACTCGGTGGCGCCGGTGCTGCTGCTTGTGCTGCTGCTTGTGCTCCTGCCGTGCTTCTGCTCCTTCGCTGCAGCCATGCTGGTGCTGTTGCTGCTGCTGCTCACCCTCCTCTGCATCACTGCTGGTGCTGCTGCTTTCAAGGCTGCTGCTGCTTCTGCTGCCCTCACTGCGTATTCCGCCCGCCAGGCTGCCGCTCTGACAAGACCCGAGATCACTGCTGCCGCTGCTGCTGTCAGCAGCTCGCCGCACTGCATCAGCTGCTGTCGCACTGCCAGCCCCCTTGTCACTGCTGCTGCTGCTGCAGCTGGCTACTGTGGCTGCCAGGTCAGCCTCTGCTGTTGCATCCAGTGGGTCCATTATCTGCTTGATGAGCTTCATGAATAGCTGCCCATCGCCGATGATGTGGCTGGCCCGCATCAGCACATCAGTGCGTGCAGGGTTGCAGGTGTAATGGATGCACAGCACGTCCCAAGGAGGCAGCCCATCTGTGCCAAGGGGCTCGCTCGTCATCAGCTGAGGTAGCATGAGCAAAGATGCAGCAGCGAGTGCAGCACAGTATGCGTGGCAGAAGTGTCAGCCGCATGTGATAGTATGACATGGCACGGGCACTTCAACAATTATATCTGCGCACTGCTATCGGCATTGCAATGGCTGTTCGTGCAAGCAGAATTCATGCAAGCGGCTCCTGCAAGCACTTCCTGCAAGCTGTGTTGCCGCCTCACCTTGCCCATGTAGTCATCAAACGCCAGCTGCGCGTCCGGCCCATCTAGCGTGACCTCCCGCATCATGCGCCGCACGTCAAAGTCCTGCAGGTACTCAGCCTTCCAGGCGCCAAAGCGGAACACCACGCGCCGGCGAAACCTGCGGGCCGAGCAGTGCGCAAGATTCCCACCAGCATTAGGATGTAATGCATAGGATTCTTAACCTTTGTGAAAAAACAACATCAAAACGGCCTGGTGCAGTGCGTTGCGGCGGGTGTACGTCGCAATAGGTGCAGCTGTTGCTTGCAGGAGAGCAGTGTGATGTAAAGCAGCCGCTGCTGCAGCACACCTGTCATGCAGGTCAGCAGTCGGCTGCATCTTGAAGCTATAAGCACAGTAACAGGCTGGCGCAGCCCTTTGTTGGGGAATTTTGAACACACGTGCGCAGCAGCTGCTTGCAGGACAACAGTGCGACGTAATCAGCCGCTGCTGCAGAGACACCTGTCGTGCAGGTCATCCCACGTGCTGCGTTGTGCAATAAAAAACACAGCAACAGGCTGGCACAGCGCGCCGCGCTGGGGTTGCAATCAATTATGCACAGCAGCTGCTTGCAGGGCTGCGATTGAACGTGCTCTCAACCGGCCGCTGCTGCAGCGCACCTGTCATGCAGGTCAGCCATGTGCTGCATCGGTTTGACCAGCTCCTCGAGCGTGCAGTAGCCGTCTAGCGTCATGATGGCATAAATGTCTGGTGGCTGCTCCACGTTGCAGAAGTACTGGCTGAGCGGGGAGAGGCAGACCTCCTCCTGCTGCTGCGAAGCAGCGCTGCAAAATGAAGCCTCGGAAGAGTCCTGCAAGCAGTTAAAGGTGGTTGATGATGCAAATGTCGGGCAGGGGAGGTGTGAGGCATGTGTGAGCGCGGAGTGCAGCGGGGTATGCGGTTTTGGTGGTACTTTGGCGCCTCAACAAACGCTGTGGATGGATACTCTCTGCTGCAGCAGTACCACATGCAGTGCTGCAGTTCCACCAGCTGCCTCATTGGCGGGAATGACGAGCTGCAGGCATACTAACAGCCTCTTGAGATATATGATTGCATGCTTGAAAAGCTAGAGCGATTGCTGACCAAGGCATGCTTGCTACAGGGCGTCCGAGTTCACATGGCAAACACAGCAGGACCTGCGGCCGCGGTATGCTGAGCACCCTACGACTGCGCACAAACGTACCTGACATAGGCTTTTCGAGCTGCCTTTCGCCCAGCCCTTTGATCGCATCCAGCTCCAGGTGCTGTCCTGCTGCTGCTGCTGCCCATGGCTATCTTCCGGTACAGGCACCACAACTCGTAGCCTTGGAGGCATGGCAAATCTCACAATTAGGCCTTCAGTGTCGCGAGGCTACACCTCTCCCACCAGGGCACTGGTCAGAGCTAGGCAGTTGAGCTGCTGCGCTCGCTGTGTACTGTGCCTGCTGCAGGTTCAGCTTCCCATCTTACGCCAGCGGTTCAATGTGGCAAATTCAAGGCGTGCTTGTCTTGCTTGTCGTGCCGAGACAAAATGCGAAGATGAGTAGGACTTGCGCTCGTTGCTTTGCTGCGTTCTTTGCTCAAACAAGAAAGGGAATTACAGTCAATACAGTAGTCAGACAGCATACATCACGTAAAAGCGGACTTCGATCAACTTAGCTGTGAGGTGCCCGTGTGCGGAAGTTTTAAGTCGTGTGACAGAGGGTGAGATGTCACTGCGCTGCCACGAATTTTCCGCGTTTGTCGCGGTTGAGTACATCTACGGCTTAAAGTGCTTGTAAAATAACATGGGGCAAGTGGATCTGCTGGCGCGGGGTTTCGCAGGTCAGACCCCTGCTCTGCCAGGGAGCTGGCCAGCGTGGGCAGTTGTCCAGCTACCTGAACGCAGCTACTGAAGCTGGTGTAGGTTCCGAAGCCAAGGAGCATGAACATAGCAATTACATATGTACACATCATAGGCATGCCTGTTAGTGCTGGACATCGTACTCTCTGAGTTTTAGGCAACTGGTGCTTTTTGGGGAAGCAAGTTCAACAGCTAGCATGCAGATGTGACTTGGGACGCACCTGTGCACCCTTTTCACAATCAAACTATGGAGTTAGGGCTTTAAACCACAAATGAATCGCCCAGCCTGTGCTCGTGCGGCTTGCAACGAGGCGCTCTTCAACATGACAAACCCTACAGAATGACTGACAGCAGTTTGAGCTGTGGTGAGGACCTTGGATGGGTCCCGCAAGGCTGTCAAACCGTATGAGCAACCCATGCAGACAAATTGCTGCAAAGCGCAGATTTTGTTGCCTCTTTTGTACTTTGCTGCTGCAACAGACATCAGGCTAGGCTTGATTATCACTGCTGGACTGGGACAGCTAGTTCCGTACCTACAATAAATCAACATACAGTAATCACATATCAGGATGGGTAAAGCCAGCAAAGACAAGCGCGACATCTACTACAGGAAAGCCAAAGAGGAGGGCTGGCGGGCGAGGAGTGCGTTCAAGCTGCTACAAATCGATGAAGTGTTCGACATCTTCTCGGGAGTTCGGCATGCTGTCGACCTGTGTGCTGCCCCCGGCAGCTGGAGCCAGGTGAGGGGCCAGTGCTGCTGCTGGCTGCTGCTACTGCTGCTGCTGCTGCTACTCACATCTGTATCACCACCTGCAATTACCTACTCACTGTCACACACATACCACCTGCATGTAACATTGCCACCCTTGCTGCCTCAGGTGCTCAGCCGCAAACTGCACCTGCCAGCAGTAGCTGCGGGCGACCCAGACCCGCCAAAAATCGTGTCAGTTGACCTGCAGCCCATGGCACCCATTGAGGGCGTAATCCAGCTGCAGGGTGACATCACCAGCGAAGCAACAGCGCGAGAGGTCATCGAGCAGTTCCAGGGGCAGCATGCAGACCTAATTATATGTGATGGAGCACCTGATGTGACAGGGCTGCATGACCTGGATCAGTATGTGCAGCTGCAGCTGATTCTTGCGGCACTGACGGTGGTCAGCCATGTGCTGCGGCCTGGCGGCAGCTTTGTGGCTAAGATATTCAGAGGTAAGCTGAGCAAAGAAACAAAAGAATGATGGTTGACTGCAGTGGCGGCAACCATGAGCGGCTGTGTGTCATGGCAGCAACGCTTGGAGTGGCTTTGGCTTTTGACGTTCTGCTGGAGTTCGGAAGTTAAGCAGATAGCTCTGCTGCAGCATAGTGTGGGTCACCTGGTGGATGTCTCAGGGTGTGGGATGCATCTTGGTGTAGTGTTTGTTGTCTGCTTGGTGTATGCTGTGTGCAGCGCGCTGCTTTGGTGTGAGCTGAATGCTGTGCTGTGCTTGGTGCAGAGATATACAACCTTGTTGCTGCTGCTGCTGCTGCCACTGCTGCTGCTTCTGCTGCTGCTGCTGCTGCTGCTGCTGCTGCTGCTGCTGCTGCTGCTGCTGCTGCAGGCAAGGACATCGACCTGATGTACAGCCAGCTGCGCGTGTTCTTCTCAGAGGTGTTCTGTGCCAAGCCCCGCAGCAGCCGCAACAGCAGCATCGAGGCGTTTGTGGTGTGCAGGGGCTACGCAACGCCCCCTGGCTTCCAGCCTAGTGCGCTGCGGGCGCTGCTGGCTGGGGCAGCAGAGCAGCACGAGGAGCAGCAGCAGGCATACCAGGTGGGTTTTTTGCGTCTTTCTTTCTTGCTTGCTTGCTTGCTTGCTTGCTTGCTTGCTTGCTTGCTTGCTTGCTTGCTAGTTGGCTTGGTTGCTTGGTATCTGTGTCCCAGACTGTTGATGGCAGCGTTTTGCTGGTATCGCTATGGTCATGCTTGCTGCAAATAGCAACTGTAACGCAATGGGTGAGGGTGGCTGCTGCAAGCAGAATGCACATAGCGCATCATGGCACAGCACAAGCCAGTGCACGCATACATGCCACCCCGGCACTGTTGCTGCAATGCGTACATGTGCGTAGACACCCTTTGTGTGTGCGTGCACGTGCACAGTGCTCAGTGCTCAGTGCACTGAGCCGCACTGGGGCGTAGGTGGAAACAACAATCCTCATTGCCACCTGTTGGTGCCGGGTTCCAATACATTACATTACATTACACCTCAGGACTGAAACCTGCGCCGGGCACAAACCCAGCCAGCTGCTACTCCGCTGATGAGCGTGATCGTAATTTTCTTCTTTTCTCGGGTGCTGGTTGCAGGCCGACCCCATCATGCGGCTAGCAGTGCCCTTCCTGGCATGTGGTGACCTGTCAGGCTGGGACGCCGACAGAAACTATGCCCTGGACGAAGCACCACCAGCGGCAGCAGCAGCAGCAGCGCCGGAGGGGGCAGGCAGTGGCAGCAGCAGCAGCGGCTATGTAAGCCTGGATCCAGTGCAGCCGCCAACTGCGCCTGCCTACAAGACAGCCATGGAGCTTGTGAAGCGGCAGCAGCAGCAGCCACATGCACAGCAGCAACGGCAGCAGCAGCAGCAGCAGCAACTCCAGCCTTTTTAGCAGCAGCTGCAGGCAAGGCAAACTGGCCAGCAGCGGCAGCCTCAATGACTGCTGCTGCATGATCACCTGCCTTGCAGACACACCAACTGCGCTGTTTCTTGGTGGGAGAGACCCTGGCAGCTGTTCATTTGGCACTCTGCAGCTGCACGCTGTTATGCACTTTGAAGAGCCAAGAAGCCTTGAATTGCATACCTATGCACCTATAGGTGAGGGACGTCCCTCACCACAGTGTCGACACTGTGCCAGGGTGCCGCAGTTGATCGCTGCCAGAGGGACACGCCGCATGTCTGGCTTGCAACATATGTGCCGCAGCCGCCGTCACGGTGTAACATCGTTGACTTTGGGTGCTACTTCCAGTGCAGCTGTGTTCTACACGAGTGCCACGCCTGCTCACGGGTGCGCTGCACTGCAATATGTGTGCAGCACAACCAGGATACCATGTAGTACATAAGACCGGCAGTACGGTGTTGCCGAACTGTTGTGTGCCACGCTGTTGTGCAGGGTACTGCTGCAGGGTATGGCTCAGTGTATATCAGCCGCGTGTAAGGGTGCCTGTGTTACGGCAGCAGCTGCATACTGTGTTGGCTGGTGTTTGGGTTCTCCTGCGCCGCCCATTACAGCGCGTGCATATGGCTGATGGTAATCAATTTGCTTATCGTGGTGACCACAAGTTGGAGGCTTACACGACGGGAGCATTGCCAGCTTTTGGCATAGAGAAATTTCAGGGGTTGCTGAGTCTCAGCAGGATGGCGGCCAACCACCTTCCTGCATAATCCATGCATGAAACATCGGCCAGCCGGGCCCTAGATCAGCTCCTGAGTTATCCACCTCCACCGTGCGATGCTGACACTGCTGCCGTACCCAGCACTGCTGACACTGCTGCACCAACAACTCTCTGTCAGTTTACGTGCAGCCAGCCGCAAACAGCCAGCCCGCAAAAAGCCAGCAGCTCCACCCTGCCACCATCAGCTACCGGCCTGGCTAGTCAACAAAATGAGATGAACGAACCTTTGACGGACGATGGCCAACAACTTGTGTGCAATCATGCAGCGTGCACTGACGTGGCCCTTGATGCGCCACAACGGATGTCATACAGGGTTGAAACAGTGATCGAAGCCGGTGTCAGAGTTATAGCTAGGGAAAAGACAAAGGCCACCACCTGCAAGATCAAATGAAATTGCGATACCCATTTCTGGCCGAGCCAGCCACCAAACCTACGAAGCAGCGGCACCATTCCAGTCAAAGTCAAACCACCCGGAGCTAACAGGTGTTATAACAGCAGCAGTAGCAGCCGGCCCAGCGCCAACTTTCTGGGATCGCTGCTGCACCTGAGGGCCCCAAGCAGCCGGCCATTCTAGTACTGTTACTTCAGCTGTGCTGCTGGCTTCCTGCACGCCCTGGCTGCTGGATGCTGGGCTGACTGTGGCCTTGCTGTACACCTGCAGCAGCAGCAGCAGCAGCAGCAGCAGCAGCAGCAGCAGCAGCAGCAGCAACAGGTAGGTTGCGTGTGGCTGTTGTGTGTACTGTGCAGGTGCAGGGTTGTGGATACAGGTAAACTTCAGTTCTGCTGCATGCGCTGCTTGTGTATGTTCATCAGCATGCACTGCCGATTGAGCAAGGGCTGCAGCTGGGCGCTGCTCAACAAGGAGCTCCATCACAAGCTCTATCACGTCAACACCATAAGAATAAGCAATCGTCTCAGACAGTAGTACTGTCACTTGCCTTTGCAGCGCTGCTGCTGCTGCTGCTGCTCACCTTGGTGGGCCCAGGTTTGAACCCCTTCTCCGGTGCAAAGCTCGCAGCAAAGTCAAAGCTAGTGCTGCTGCTGCAGACCTGCGTTGCTGGCCCGCCTGCGCCCGCAAATGCAGGCGCCCGGCCGCCTGGCAAAGCCTGCAACTGCATGCCTGGCTCAGCCATGAAAGCCATTACTACGCCAGCACAGCTGCCAGTGGACCATGACAGGTCAGCAGCATCGAAGCTGAAGGGTGCTGAGGTGGGTGACAGAGTGGGGGCTGAGCGGCCAGCAACTAACACTTGGGCACTGCAGGGGAACAGGTCAGCAGCATGAAGTGACAGGTCAGCAGCGTCAAAGTTGAAGGCCGCTGAGGTGGGTGACAGAGTGGGGGCTGAGCGGCCGGCAACCAACACTTGGGCACTGCAGGGGAACAGGTCAGCAGCATGAAGTGACAGGTCAGCAGCGTCAAAGTTGAAGGCCGCTGAGGTGGGTGACAGAGTGGGGGCTGAGCGGCCGGCAACTAACACTTGGGCACTGCAGGGAAGATAGGGCAGCACCGCAGGCTCTATGTGAGTGACAAGAACGATTGCATGATAGTTGCGTAAGCATGGCTGCTAGCGAATGCTCCACATCACAACTGCAAAGCGCTAGTGCGGGCATCTGCAATGGGTGGCGAGGTCCTGCGAGTGTCAAGGCCATTCGGTGCGCAAGCACGAGCGCGCCAAGATTGGTACACATCGAAAGTGCACAGCAGTGGATCTGACACGAGCACTGTACGGACAATGCAGAACAGCTGGCTTGAATGTGCTCGGTGCCGTCTCCCATATGATGCTGCTGGAGCCATATGTATAGGCACGATCACCAAGATCATGCTCCACATTTCAACTGCAAGTGCTCGTGCTGCCTACATGCTTTGTGTAACGCAAGCTCAGCCTCCTCGGCAGTTGCCTCATATGTCTGTGCGTGCGCACCTGACGCTGCTTGGCTGAGGCCCCAGTTCATAGTTGAGCCTAAAGCTGCAGCTGGCAGCTGCTCCAGGGTTCAGGGTTCCAGGCAAGTTCAAATTTGAACAGGTGGCGGGGCTGGCGACGTTCCAAGGCAGCAGCGCATTGACTGCCTGGATAGTGATGGCCTGGCTGCTGGGATTTGTAACAGTTATAACACCATCCACCAGGTAATTAGGTGCAGGAGAGGAAGAAAGACTCCTGGTGACCTTAACAGAGTACTGTGCTGTGCTGCTGCTGCCGGCATATATCTCCATTCTGCTGGGTGTGACGCTGCCGGCAACTGCCCACGCGAATGCGCCGGCAACGTACGTCTTTGTAACTGTTACTGACAGCTGGGGTTCAGGGCGGTCTTGGAATCCAGGGTTTGGGGTGGGTGAGGGAGGTGGGGTGGGTGGTGGCGGGGGTACTGGGCAGCTGATGGGAGTGGCAGTGAGGCTGAGGGTACTGGTGAGGGTGGATCCTGGTGCTGATGGTGTGCCAACAGTGCTCTGCATGAGGGCTTGTGATTGGCAATCGATCTGCAGGCAGCACAGCGGGCGTGGCACAGAGATAGTGAGTGGGGCAGAAGGTGTGCCAACAGTGCAGTGCATGACGGCTTGTGATTGGCAGTCGATCTGCAGGCAGCATGCACGGCACATATCATGTTGGGAGTGGCAGTTGGGCTGAGGGTGCTGGTGAGAGTGGATCCTGGCACTGAAGGTGTGCCAACAGTGCTCTGCGTAATGGGTTGAGATTGGCAGTCGATCTGCAGGCAGCAACGCATGCGTGGCACAGACAATGTTGGGAGTGGCAGTGACGGTGAGGGTACTAGTGAGAGTACTGTGGTGCATTCACTGCCTGGGGCTGATGGCACACCAATTGTACTTTGCGTTACGGCTTGCAATTGACAGTCGATCTGCAGACAGTGCAGGTGCGTGGGCACAGCAGGTAAAGAATGTTTGAAAATCAGGACGCATAGATGTGCCACAACATACAGTGAATGGCGGCTAGAAGCAGGTGTATGCAACAGAAAACAGCACAACATGAGGCCACAAGACTTGCAAGTATTATGGAAACTAGCTTGCATGCTGTATTGGAGCTGAAATGCAGTAGTGGCAGGACTAGCAGCAGAAACACCACTGCTGCGTGCACCCCCCCCCCCCAACAACGCAATACATTATCGTACATATCAGGACTGAAACCTGCGCCATGCACTAGCCCTGCGACCCGCTACTCCTCACCCTGGCAGCAGTGCCGCATGATCCAGGAGCCAGCCCATTGCCCATAAAGCCTCCATTGATTGCCACATCAAAGTCAACGCTTGCTGCTGCCTCACACACCATCCTGCCCTGCGGCAGGCCTCCCACAATCGGACTGTAGTACGGAGCACCAGCAACTGCACAACTGGCACCAAACAGTACGCAGTTGTTGGCCAGATTGTTGATGTTTGGACTGCCAAAGTCCAGAATGAAGTCCCCGGAGGTGGTTTGACCGCCGTTCCAGGCTGTCGCTGTTATCCTGCAAGGCTGCCGGAAGTTTGACCCGAAAGCTGCTTGCAGGACGAGGCTGCTGACGCTGCAGGTGTTGGTTTGACCAGGGTCAATGACAAGGGAGCTGTACTGCCAGCCGTTGTTGCCGCAGGGCAGGTTGATGTTGCTGCCCCAGAAGCACTGTAGCTGAAGCCTGCTGAGCCACATCTGGTTCACGGGATCGGGGTTTGAGATCTGCAGGTTATGACATCAATGCAAGTAACAGTTTGCAGCCATGGTTGGTTGATAAGCGGAGGAGGCACTGGTTCAAAGCAGCCACTGCGCTGCTGCTGCTGCTGCAGATGCTCAGGTGGAAAGCATCCCTGCTTGCCTGCTGCTTGGTCAAACAGTGCTGCATGGACCTGGCAACCACAACCTGCTCTCAACAGTCAGAAACACACAGTTTGATGCTGCCTGCAGCTGATGGCTGCGCAAATTGCTGCATGAGAGCAGGTCACACTGCCCGCAGCTGTCGCCACTGCCCTTGTGCTTCTTGTTGTTACAGACATATCATTTCAGCACCCACCTGCAGGCTGCCACTGAAGCTGTACTGCGCAGATGCCACACTACGTGAGAATGTTGCCCTGGCCTGTGTGACTGCAGAGCCATAACCCCAAGGCACTGACAGGCTTGTGGCACCTATCGGCAGCATCTGATGGCTCCAGCTGAACACCACATTTGCTGTTGTGACGAGGTTGCTCCAGCCATTGATGATGGGCAGCATGTTGGAGCGCAGCTGCTGCTGGGGCTGCGCCTGCAGCGATTGCTGCTGCACAAGAGGCTGCTGTTGATGTTGCTGCTGCTCCATTTGTAGTTGCTGCTGCATTGGCTGCTGCAGCTCAGCCAGCTGGCTGATTTCCTGCTGCACATCTTGCAGGGCTGTGCTCAGATCAGCTGCTTCAAATGCTGGTTGCTGCAGCTCTTGTGCTGCTGCTGCTTGTGACTCTGCTGCTGCTGCCGTTACTTGGCTGCCTGGCGCACTGCATCTCACTGAGTGCATGCCAAGCAGCAGCACCGCACACCATGCTATTGCTGCAGCACAGGTACATATCCAAAGCATGAGGTGTTACATATTCGAAGCTGCATGAGCATTTTGCAATGGGTAGCCCAACTGTGCAGCAGCTGCTCTGCATGTTGTGTCAGGTGGCTGTCAAGGCATGCACTGCTGCTGGTGCTGGTGCTGGTAGCTGCTGCTGATTTTGATCCTGACATACTTCATTTTCAACATTGATATCATGCTACAAGCGTTGAGCAATCTCTTGTCTGCCTGTGGCTGATCAACTAGGGATCTCCAGCAGCACCTGCTCACCAAGTTGTCTGCCTGACCTTACTTGCCCTCGGCAGCACCATGGGACGCCAACTCCACCCATTTCTTGTAACTTGTGTTACTGTATCATGTCAATGTTTGTGCGAACTCATATACGCAGCGTTGTCCCGCGAATGGTCTGTTGGTTTGTACTGTCTGCCGCGCCTGGTCACACCGATGCAGCAGGTAAACGGCTATGGTTTGAAATAGTCCAGCAAACGATCGCGGAATCATTTCAAGGCACTTGGCTGCGCTTGGCACTTGGCATGCGTTGCTGCTTGAATGACGGTTGACGTGGCAGTACACACGCCTGCAGACTGCAGGCAGCAGTGCAGGCCTTGCACACTGTCAAGCCACAGCGTCGTTGCGTCTCGGTGCTGGTTTAAAAGCAGTGTGTCATACATTAGTGTCTAGTACGATACAAGGCATGCAAAAAGACGAGTTATCAAAGTACTGTGCAACCACGGTGCAACCGTTGTGGGCCTTGAAGGGCGTGCGCAGCGCCAAGCCTGACACACTCTCCTGGTCCAGGATTGCTTGAAGGCGCGCAGCTATGAATCGACCTTTGTTTTTCTGCAGTCTGGGAGCAGCGTTATAATGTCATCTTGCACTCGCCTGCTGACAAGGAAGTTCAAGTTGAAGTTCAAGTGGAGTTTCACAAGCCCAACAAAGACATTGCAGCCACTAACCGTAGGACGTGGATGCTGGGCGCCACTGCAAAACAAATAAGGTGCGCAGCTGTGCATGACCAGCGTGCTTCGGCATCCTGGCTTTGTCTAGAATTCGAAATTTTAAATAAAGAATTGTGACATCAACGGAGTACAACAATGATTGTGACCGCCTTGCTGCCAAAAGTCAGTGCCATGATCCATCTAGGCCTGGCCTGCCAACATGCAGCACGCCGCCAGCCCAGTCAACACGCACAAGTAAGCAAGGATCAGAGAACATGCAAGCTTGTTGCTGCAACATGCGCAGCCTTAGAAGCCTACATCCAAGCTTGCAATAGTTGCTGGGACAAACAGCGCTGCATGACTGCGCTGGCTGCACATACTCGCCATGGTGTGACAACCTCTGAAGTGTGAGCACAGCAGCCCGCAGCAGTTCAGCACAGCACTGCCCTCACAAGGTCATCTGCAAATCTGCTGCCCCTATAAAAGGAGAAAATATGAGCGACTGCTACACGCAGACAATGCCTGCTATATGCAGTGCTGAACAGCACCGTGTTCACCACACGATGGTGCTGCTTGTGCCCAGTAAACAGGTTTGATGAGTGCTGATGCTGCTCACGTGGCAGCAGTGCACAAGCCACACCAAGCTGCTGAGCCTGTTCAGTGACTAAAGTGCACAGTCAAGTAAAGTGCTTTATACAGTTCCTCCATCTCGCCACAACAACTGTGCAGTCTTGTGCCCTTTATATATCAACAATGATTGCTGCCATTGCTGTGATTCCAAAGAACTGCCATGCGGAGCCAATGGTGGTATGCCAGCATGCTGCGCCAAAGGTTTTGAAACTTCAACATGCACAAAACAGGCGTACATGCTCACGTACAGTACAGCGCAATGTACACCCAACGTTTTAACACCACAGACAACCCCATAACTGCTGCGCTGCATGCTCAGCAGCAGCCAGCAAGATGTCTGCTGCCCTCCCAAAACTGTAGCATCAAAAGTCCCGTTTTGAAACTGTAGCACCAACAGTGCCGCTTCCAAAACTGTAGCACCAACAGTGCCAAAAACAAACACAACCAACACTGTAATTCACCGCTGTTGGCAGACGACAGGTTCTCCCACCTTGCAGGCGTCTGGCCACCTGATTTCCCTGATGTCATCCCACAGGTGTTTTGTCGCAAGTCACAAAACTGTTGACACCACATGCTTTGTTCGGCGCCATGACAACGCAACCCAACCCAAAACCTCCTGACAGTCCTGCATCAGCATGCACAAAACTTCATGCAAAACTGCATATAATGTCCAGAGCAGTGTCTCAGCGTCAAAATCAGCGCAGCAGCTCTGCGTCCTCACTTGATCACTACCTATCAACATTCAACCACAACGATGCAGACATACCGTCAGCACCCAAACAGTCTCTGGGGGCTACAGGGCTGCTGCTGCTGTCTCAAACCCCCATCTCATATATGCTGCCTGCCGTTTTCTCAACTGCGCTTCCAACCACCACCAGCCATCATGCACGACACACATGCTGTATCAGACCAGGCCCAACCTAAACCGCAAAGCCATATTGGCATGGTAGGCCCACCACAGCCCCCTCACAGCATTCAAACACGGCATGATTCAAAACAGCCCGCAGCAGCTGCATCAGGCCCTGCAAAACCTACACAAAGCTGCCAACCCCCGCCTTGCAACCACAGTACCCCCTGTGCAGCCGCAGCGCCACATTGGCGTGGTAGGCCCACCACTTGCTGCTGCTGCTTGCCATGCCCGACACAACACCGTCCACCCCCACCTTGCAGCCACATTACCCCCTGTGCAGCCGCAGAGCCACATTGGCGTGGCAGTCTTACCACAGCCCCCACAGGTCTCCTGCAAAACTGAAACCTGGCACCCTTGCAGCTGCAGCTGCATCAGGCACGGCGCAGTCTCAGCCGCAGCGCCACATTGGCATGGTAGGCCCACCACAGGCCCCACAGGTCTCCTGCAAGTGACACATGCAGGCCAAACAGTGTAGCAAGCAGCTCAGCAGTGCTGCTGCCGCCAGAGCTGTGCTGCTGCTGCTGTTGTGCTGCTGCTGGCGCTGCAAAGTCTTCAGCCTCGATGCAGCTGCGGGGGTTGCCCAGAGCGCAGCTGGCTACTGCCGCAGCATGATGCATCTTTGCTGAAGCAGCGCTAGCCACAGCGCTGGGCCTCGCAGCTGCTGCTGCTGCTACCGCAGATCTTGCCTCTGCAACTGCTGCTGCCACAGCTGCTGCTGCTGCAGCAACCACTGGAGTACCGAGCACCCCCGTATCTGGGTGTGACACAGCCATCTGTGCTGCTGTGAACGCTGCTGTCACTGCAGCAGTAGCACGAGTCAGCATGCTGCCTCCTGCCTCACCGACAGCCACATCCTGCTGCTGCTGCTGCTGCTGCTGCTGCTGCTGCTGCTGGGCCTGCTCTGCCTTTGCTTGTACTGCTGCTCTCACTGTCAGCATTGCAAGCACTGTATCCACTGCATGCAGCAGCTGCTGCCTGCTGCCTGGAGCAGCGACCACATCAGCTGCGGCAGCAGCAGCTGCATCCAACACAGCCTGCGGCAAGGCTGTAGGCAGCTGCAGCAGCGTTGGCTGGCTACTTCCACTGCTAGCTGCACTGGAACCGCCACCGCTGCCACTGTCTCCGGAAGCCTCCTGCCTTCCCAGCTGCCGGCTACTGCTTCTGCTGTTGCTGCTGCCGCCAGCATTTTTCACGCTAGTTTTCACACCCTGAAGTTCACAGCTGGGGCCCAGCGTCACTTCATGCTCCCCAATGCGCAGCGCACTGTCAAGCAGCGCGAGCCCTACTGCCACCCTCTGGGGTGCAAGCAGCTCAGGCAGTAAGCCCAGCAGCTGTGGCAGCCGCCTAGGATGCAGCACAGCACGAGCAGCAGCCGCTGAACCCTCAACCGCCAGATGCCTGAGGTCAGCTGCCCCAAACTCATGCCGCCCGCTGCTGCTGCTGCTGTTGTCAACTGCTGCCGACTCAGCAGCCGCATGCTGGGTGCTGCTGCTGCTGCTTCTGTAGCTAGTGGTGTAGCTGCACATGCTGCTGCTGTCTGCTGCTGCTGCCGCAGCTACTGCAGCCGCTGCTGCCGACGCTGCTGCTGCATCGCCTGCAGCGGAGTCCCCATCATAAAGCGATGCAAGCGGCAGGTGGTCTAACTCCCACAGATGCGAAGACAGTGACGCATACGATTCACTGTGGTGCACCACAGCATCAAATGCGCCTGATGCGGCCATTTGAGCAGCCTGGTGTGCCACTCTCCGCTGCTGCTCTCTCCTCGGCTGCCTACAGACCTCCAAATGATGCCGAATCAGCTGCTGCAGATCTGGATCAGTTAAGCTAGCCCCAGCAGCAAACATGCGGTCCACAGGGCTACCGCAGCTGCCGCTGCACTCCCTGCAGCTGCTATCATGGATGCCACAGGCTGGCGCAACAGCAGCGGCCGCGGTTGCTGCAGCTGCAGCTGCGGCCGCTGCTGCGGCAGCGGATTCGGCCAGTGAGCGGTTGGCTGCGCTGCTGCCGTCGGGTGATGCGTTGCGCAGCGCTGCACTGCTGCTGGCAGTCCAGCTGTCCCTGCTGCTGCTGGGACTGCTGCTGCTGCTGCCAGCATCCATGCTCGCTGCCGGACTCACGCCAGTGCTGCCGCTGCTGCCGCTGCCGCATGCCGCTCTGCATGTCGCCGCCCGCGCCTCCTCATCTGTTACTAACAACATTTCTAACATCGGCTGCGGCTGCCCCATCAGCGCCCACAGCCGGCCACCATCTAACACACTCTCTGCAAGGTGCAGCAGCGCCTCGACAACAGGCACGGTCAAACCTTGGTCAACGCTGGCCCACCAGGTCTTAACGTCCTGCAAGCTGATGCTGCTGCTGGCCTCACCCGCCCAGCGCTGCAGCTGCCGGCTGAGTAACATGTTACGAATGAGGGTGGCGCTGCTGCTGATGTTTTTGGGGCGAAGTGCGGGGCTGAGCTGCGCGAGCACCTTGTGCATAATGGAGATGCGCTCTAGCGTCATGATCTGTAAACAGCGAATGTTGGCAGCAGCAGCAGCAGCAGCAGCATTGTGATTGAGTGATGAACTGTGGCAGCACCTAGTGCATGAGGGGGATGAGCTGCCCAGCAGCAGCCCTCATGGCCTCTTGCAAAGAAAGAATCTCATCAGGCATGCGGCGCACCTCATCATTGCGTGCCACGGCTCTTTCAAGCCTCCCCATGTCCACAACGCCATCAATCAGCTGCCCAGCAGCAGCCCCCATAGCCTCAGACTGCTGCAGCAGCCAGCCCAGCAGCTCCTGGCCCGTGCAGCACACCACGCATGCCATGCAGATAGCCCAAAGCGGCATCTCCCACACAGCTAACGGCAGCAGACTAACCCAAACCAGGAATTCTATCTTTGACGCACCTCGTCGTTGCGTGCCACAGCCCTTTCAAGCCTCCCCATATCCACAACAGCATCGATCAGCTGCCCAGCAGCAGCCCCCATCGCCTCAGGCTGCTGCAGCATCCAGACCAGCAGCTCCCGCCCTGTGCTGAGCATCCGCTGCGCAAGTTTGTTCTGCCATCAGCACTGATCAAGCTTTTGGCGGTGACAACAGCACCATTAGAAAACAGTTGCCCACACCTCCCGCACCTCATCGTTGCGAGCCACAGCCCTCTCCAGCCTACCCAAGTCCACAACAGCATCAATCAGCTGCCCAGCAGCAGCCCCCATCGCCTCAGGCTGCTGCAACAGCCAGCCCAGCAGCTGCCGCATGCAGCACATGATGCATGCTAGCAGATAGGCCAGAGCGAATTCTCCAAAACAGCCCGCGGCAGCACTTAATAATCCACACAAACAAGAAAATGTCAATGTGCGCACCTCATCGTTGCGAGCCACAGCCCTTTCCAAACGCTTCATGTCCACAACAGCATCAAGCAGCTGCCCAGCAGCAGCCCCCATCGCCTCAGGCTGCTGCAGCAGCCACCCCAGCAGCTCCTGGCCCGTGCTGAGCATCAGCTGCGCGTCAGCTGCTGCATCCAGGCTGGCAATGCCGTGCAGGATGCCGTCATCTGTTGCTGCGTCGCTGAGCTGGTCCAGTGCTAGGTCAGCCAGGGCCAGGCGCTCCTCATCTGATAGTACATACTCAGCTGCATCCATCATCCTGCAGGCAGGGGGCGGCAGACACATGACCTGATATGGTTGCTGCAGCATGATTCATGATGCCGCTGCAGCATACTGAATGGGTGCTGCCACTGCTGCAGCGTCGTCATCCTGCAAGCAGGACGGCACGCAGGCAGGCAGGCAGGCAGGCAGGCAGGCAGGCAGGCAGGCACGCAGGCAGGCACGCAGGCAGGCACGCAGGCACGCAGGCAGGCAGGCAGGCAGATTGCTGAGCTGGTCCAGTGCAAGGTCAGCCAGGGCCAGGCGCTCCTCATCTGACAGAACAAACTCTGCGGCGTCCATCATCCTGCAAGCAAGCAGGCAGGCGGGCAGGTTGATCCAGTGCCAGGTGAACAACCGCTTGTTTGTCTTCATCAGCACAAACAATTTCTGCAGAGAAACAACAAACCAGGGCATGGCAAAGTAACAAACATGCAAGGTGAAGTCATAAAAGATGAAAGAGCGGTGCATTTCATGAGGTGCTGTGGCCCACAGCAGCAGCAGCAGCAGCAGCAGCAGCAGCCGCTTGGCACCTGTTGATGCGCTCGTCACTGATCCTCTTTAACACCTGTCGTGTGTCTGTCAATGCACTCGAAGCGGCAGCCACTCTCAGAAAACAGCTCTGCTATGCAAAGTGACGTATGTTGCCTGCAGCGGCGCACCTGTTGATGCGCTCGTCAGTGAAGCAGGCCTTGAGCAGCGCCATGAGGCCATGGATGGCTTGCGGTGTCAGCAGCGCAGCAAGCACCTCCACCAGCTTCACTGCACGCGGCCTGCAGCATGCCAGCAGCAGCAGCAGCAGCAGCAGCAGTAGCGACAGTCAGATTGTGATGCTGCAGGGAAGCAGATACAATTGCAGCTGCTGCGCAGAGCTACATGAACAGCCCACTCGGAGTGCCAGGAGACTTTGGCGGGGGTCTTCTGGCTCAGCATTGCTTGAAGGTATGTATATCGCATGACCGTGCTACTGGACAGCTGTGCCTGCGTGATCAGCCCACTTGGAGGGCCAGAAGCCTTCGGGCAGGGGGGCTTCTGGTCCAGCATTGCTTGAAAGTGCGCAGTTGTGCATTTACCATGCCTAAAACTGTCATATTATAGCTAGAACAGGCCTTGCCCTCATCACATACTCCCGCCTCGTTTGCGCCACATGTACAACTGGTAAAATTTAGCCAACTGCCCAGCACACACTGCATCACACACATCATAAGCTTGCACAGCCTAGCGTGTGAGTGCTGCTGCTGTCAGCGCCGCCAACCGTGCTATGAGCCACACGTACAACTGGTGACTCCAGCCAGGTGACCAGCACTCGCTGCATCACACACATCATAAGCTTGCTGTTGCACAGCTCACCGTGTGAGTGCTGCTGCTGTCAGCGCCTCCAGCCGTGCTATGCGGTGCGGCCCCAGCATCTGCTCTGCTGCTTCCACAGCGATGTAGATGCCCGAGTGGCCGGCCACTGTCTGCACTGCATGCAGCAGCCACGGCACATGCCGTCCCTGCACGCGTACATACAGCATGAGAAGCGCTATCCGTCACTACCCTAGTCATATGCATCATGGCCGACCACTTCGCTCAAATACTTGCACGCTAAATGCAATCTCTCTGTCAACAGCAGCGCGAGGTGGAGGGAAGCACTGCTCAGCTTGTTGGTGCCGCAGAGTGGCTGATTGCGTCTTGAGGGTGTAAGCATAAGAATGCTTGTTGTACTTGGTGTCAAGCAAAGACATTTGCAAAGTGCAATGCAAGGTCACCACCAGGAAGAAGAGGATGCTTCTTATGTGTTGCATGCGGAGCAGAGCAGCGGTTACAGCTGCCAGCCTACCTCCTGCAGTGCAGCGTCCCCTGTTGTGATGATGCTGTCTACAGTCTCCTGCAGCTCAGGGCTGTCTGCCATCATTGCTGCCAGGTATTGGTTGTCAAAAAATGTGTCAATCGGCCCTTGCACCCAGGGCCTGCTAGTGAAGCTGATCCAGTCGTCTGCAAGCGAGGGCTGCGGTCACGTTGTTACATTGTTACAGATTCGAATATGAAGCAGCAAAACAGGCGGGAAAAGGCAGCAGCAGTAGACAACAGTGACAGCTGTGAGTGTGGTGGCAGGGCTGGCTGCCAGGCTGCAGGAGGCAAACCCACTATGAATGCAAGGCCGCATTCAGGCGAGCGAGCAGCGCTGGCAAACGTCTGGCTGTGCAGCACAACAACAACAACAACAACAACAACAACAACAACAACAACAACAAAAACAACAACAACAACAACAACAACAACAACAACAACAACAACAGTGCATTACTATGATTCCTCTGGTGTGTTGCTTTGCTGAAAAAACACTCTTGAGTGGTATAAGTATGAAGTGGAGCACCGTCAGCGACCACTCCATATCCTTGCACCTGCTTGAGCAAGAGCTGGCACCAAACACGTCCTTGTGCTGGCATTCACAACGATGGATAGCGTTGGCATGGTGATGGTTATACAGGCCTGTGTTACATACCGGTGCGCATCACCACCTACCTTTGCATGCACAGCTGCTTGGAACTGCCTGAAGCTTGCTGTCGCCATCATTTTCTCTTTCATGGTTTGCACGGCATGCTGACGCAGCACCTGCTGCTGCTGCTGCTGCTGCTGCTGCTGCTGCTGCTGCTGCTGCTGCAGAACGCCATTGTCATCATCCAAAGAGGACACCATGAATGCAACCACATTTGAGCTGCAGGGTGGAGCCAGTAGCCTCTTTTTGGCAGTTGCCAATGACATCCTGCTCCTGCTGCTGCTGCTGCTCCTGGCATTGCAGCTGCTGCTGCATGACACCAGGCGTCGTTCAGCTGGTCTGTGGGCTGTTGAAACTGGTGCTTCCATCGCGTGGCAGTGCTCAGCTGCGCCGGGTGTAACCAATGGGACGGGGCATGGCCATCACCCTGCTGCTGTTCTGCTAGAGCTCCGACTCCGCTGAGAAGCAAACGCGCAAACGCCAGAAAGTGTGTCTGTTGCGCTGATTTACGCTGCTTGGTGGTTAGAACAGGCAGGGTGACGCCTTTCCGGAGTTTCGTAAACAGGTGGTAAGAGGCAAGAGATTACCGTAAGCGCTGGCAGGCTCATACGAACGACTGCAAGTTACTAGTAGTCGTGAATATGAAATTAAAGATAGATCACGCTGCTCATCAACAATGTGTCACCCAAACACGTCGCCTGACATCCTTGTCAGCAATGCTGTAACACCATCAGGATTGTGCCGAAGCAGATGTGCTGCCGATGGCTATAACTAAAGTAAATGAATTTAGTTTGCGGACCAGGCCTCAGCTTGCATTGCAGCCAGCTCTGCCTGTACACGGTCTTGCCCCTGGCCCAGTGGGGCCCTTGACCTGCAGAGCTCTGCACTAAAGTCAAAGGTACTGTACATCAGAATACTAACCATGCTGTTCGGATGTGATCTGCATGTGCCATTCAACGTATACAAACATGTTGATGAGCGTGTGTCTGCCGAAAGTCATGCACCGCAGAGCTATCAAATGAAGTGCACTAGGCTGGCCAAGGCCGGCACTACCCCTTGGGCAGCTCAGGGGCAGATCATATAGCACAGACACAACAATGAATTTCTCAATTTTGCAGTTTGTGGACGCTGGTATGCGCGGCTGTTGGGTGTTTTAGATGTAATGCATGCTGCAAGCCCCAAGCTCAGCTGAGCAGTGACCAGCATACCCCTACATAACAGTAATGAAGTCAATTGAATGCAGAAAAATAACTACGTTGGTTTTTCTGTGGCCACCATAACCGTGAGATCCGCGTGATGATGAATGGACATGCTGCAGGATGAACAACACCATGATCGTGGCAATATTGCAGCCCGACCTGCCGGTCATTGTCAGAACCCTGACGACCTTTGCGAATGCCAAGCCAAACAGTGACACCAGACGTGGCTAGGCAAGCCGATGCGAAGCGGGGCAAAGATGACTAGACGGGTGACTAGGCTGTTATATCAGTATGACTGATACCCTCTGTCGTGCACAGAACCGCTGAGCGTAGGCGTTACGAAGTGTTTGTTTGTTTGAGGTGAACCAATTCAGCAGTGCTCCATTCTCTGCCTGCTGAATGCGCTCCACGCACTAAACAGAGCAGCCAGCGAGCGTGCAGAGCGTCTGTGCCTCATGCGTCATGCTTACGGACATCTGATACTTTGAGTTACTGTATTAGGCTATATTAGGAGGTACTTTACGCCCACACGGACCACCACTATCAGAGAACTGGAGCAGCAAGTTGATGACGTTCGGCACAGGGCCCTAAGGTAAACGCCTGCCACAAAATAGTATATATCATTGCATTGGTTTGATCACAGCAGGCTGGGACATTCTGGCGTTAGCAATCGAGCACTGCATGTGCCACGTCCATGCGAAGGGTCTTTGCTGCAGAACAGCTCGCTGGCGAACGCCAGCGAAAGTAGTACACGTGAAAGTTATTGAAGTTTTCAGTAAGATAATATCTACATGATTTATTGTTCTGTGCAGCTCCGTTTGTCACTTATGTTGACTGACCTGCTGCTGCAGGAGAAACATCTGCACTGGAGACCACGGGGGCTCTGCCCAGGATTGGCAGATCCTCAAGCTTCGCTATGATTGGACGTGTTGTGCAGATTTGGGCTGTCCTGCTGGTCATGTGGCTGCAAGGTGAGAGTCTCGGGCTGTGCAATAACCTGCACTATCAGCATGCATATGCATGCATGCAGCCACGCCTGTTGATTGCAGGGTGATTACACGCACGCACGCACACACTCATATACATTTCAAGTATTCAAAACCAAAACACAGCATCAGTTAGCGTCCTGCAGTGCCGTTTCTGCTGCTGCTCTCTGCCAATCCCTGACCCCCACATGCGCCCTACTACCGCATCTGCTACTGCGTCTCCTGCAGTTGCCGCACCAGCAGCCGCAGCAGCACTGCATAGCACAGCTGCTGCTGCTGCTGCTTCTGGATTGGCAACGCACAGGCGCTTGCTGGCCCCCCAAGCTTGCGCCTCCAGCTCCAGGGCTCTGCTTACTAATGGATACTTCAACATGGCAGATGGTGTTGACCCACGCAACATGCTGGTGGCAGCAACCATGGTGAGAGCAGGCCTCACAACACAATAGCATGTGTAGACATACAGCAGAAGTAGGACCAGTACCAGCGGCAGCAGGAGCAGCAGCAACAGCAGCAGCTGCCGCAGCTGCGACTGCAGCAGAGGTGAATCAACGTTTGCAGCATTTGACAGCGACCCCTCCGGCAGACCGTACAATGCTGTGCTTGCTAGTTTTAATCATCATCAGCAGCAAGCAACTACAGCTGCCGTAGCAGCAGCCGCCCCCAAACAGTCATCCGCTTGCAGCACACTGCTGCAGTTCTATCGGCATAAAGCACGACTCGGCCTGATACATCAGCCTACTGGCAGCACACATGCGACTGAAATGAGTCAGCAACAACCAGCTGAGGGCACTAACTGCTGCTATGCGGTTTTTCATAATGATCAAACTGTGCAGGCCAATGATGCCTACCCCTGGACCAAGGAGTTTGGCTTCAGCATCATCGACGTGGTGCAGGGCCTGCGCCCAGACCAGGTGAGCTGCAGTCTCAGCAGGCATGTGATTTGATCCAGTAAGCAGCAGGAGCAGCGGAAACTGCAGCGGCAGCGCATCCTGGCCTAGCATGCTTCAGCATCATCGACGTGGTGCACGGCCTGTGCCAGGCCAGGTAAGTCGGATGCCCTGGGTCAGTGAGCAGCAGCAGCAGCAGCCGCAGCAGCAGCCGCAGCAGCAGCAGCAGCAGCAGCAGCAGTTACAGTTGCAGCGGCTGTGCATGAAGAGCCAGCCAGCAAACAGTTTGGCTTCAGCGTCATTGATGTGGTGCGGGGCCTGCACCCCGGCCAGGTGTGATCTTGCTCGAGTAGGCACGTGCGGTATGTAGCGAGCAGCAGCAGCAGCAGCAGCAGCAAGGGCAGGTGACCTTCCTATCCGTGTGGACCAGCAGATGGGCAGCAGCATGACATGCTGACAAGCAGCAAATGCTGAAGCAGCAGTGCATCCTTTCCTTGCAAGCCAACTTGTTGGCAGCTCAAAATATTATTTTGTACACCAGCAAGAAGCGGCAGGAAGAGCAGCAATGCGTATGTCACCCAGCTCACTAACAGGTGGCTGCTGCTGCTGCTGCTGCTGCTGCTGCTGCTGCTGCTGCTGCTGCTGCTGCTGCTGCTGCTGCTGCAGGTTGCTGCCTACCACAAGATGCTCACTGACAAGTACATGAAGCTGGGCGCTACCAGTGTGGAGTTCACGCACCAGTACTCACCAAATGCTGACGTGGCAGCGCATGCAGTTGTCATCGGCACCCCAAAGAACGTCTTCCTGGCGTTCAGGTGATGCTTGTGCTTGCATGTAGTTAGTTTGCTTGAAAGCTGTTTAAAAACATACCAGGTAGTTAGTGCAGCGGTAATGTACTAACACATGCTGCATCTGGGTGTGACCGTAATCAAGCAGATGTACTACTTGCAGCTGCAGCTGCTCAGCTCTGTGCCTTGGTAAAACAAGGATGAAGATCAAACTATTGTGCTGTGCCTGTCATTGTGCATGCTGTTTAAAACATCTGCAGGGGGACTGCGGATATTGGCCAGGGCTGGACTTCTGCAGACATCTCTGCAGTACCCCACACCGCCTTTAACAAAACCCTACAGCTCTACAAAGCACCATACAAATCCACAATGCTGGCCTGGCAGTGGGTCCTGGCAGAAGTGCGTAAGGCAGTTGCTGCTACAGACCGGCCTCACTCTGCCAAGGTCTATACAACTGGCCACAGCTTAGGTGGCGCATCTGCCTACATATCTGCGCTGCTGTTACGGGAGCAGGGTTTTAACATCGGCGGCGTGTATGCATTCGGCCCATACAAAACAGGCACCACCTGCACCCCAGATCAGGAGTGCTGGGTCACGGTATATGACCGTTATCTGGCAGATGTGACGTCATTTTGGTGGAATAACCAGGACCCGATCCCTGCACTTCTCGACAGCGCGCTCGGCACGACATTTGCCAACTCGGCTTGGGGCCATGTCCCACGCAACAAGGGCTGGTGGCGAGTTGTGGGTGACAATTGTGTCATGGCAAGCGGTACAAAACTCGCAGACATCTGCCCTCCAGAGGTTGATGCTGCAGATGGCGTAGCAGATGGAGTGTGCTCCCGCACACTGGTTGAAGCACATCTGCCCTGGGTTTACCTCCAAAAGGTGGCACGATGCACACTGCTGCAGGACAACAGGGACAGTGATTCCAGCCGTATGGACAGCTGCTCTCGCAATGCAGTGTGGGAGGGCTTGCTAGGATTGGCTGCGCCGTACGGGCGCAGTGAGTCAGCGACAGTGAAGCGGCTGGGGGACCTGACTGCTGCCACGCCCGGCCAGGTGGACGCTGCAATGAATGCGGCTCTGTATGGGCTGCGGCCTGCACCTGGAAAGCTGTGAATCAGCGGTGGTTTAGGGGTTCAGTGGTTCAGGGTTTTGTGTGTGGCGAAGGCGGCTGCTGGGAGGATGTATGGTGGAGCATTGTGTGTGCTTCCAGCAGCTGTGCCGGCCGCAGAACTTTGGTTAGACTTAAATGATCATCGGGCGCAGGCGCCTTATGATGGTGCGAATCAATGATGGTCTCGGCTGCTGCACAGCATGCTGTGGTGGCTGGTTGGATGCACTGCTATTGTTGTGTGCAGTATTTGGTTTGACAATCACCTGGTCAGCTGCAAGCAGCTGCTGCCTACGCAGCTAGGCAAGGCTGCTGCTGCAGCTGCTGCTGTTGATGTGCTGTGGTTGCCGTAGTGCTGTGACTGCATATGGCCACGCATTTTTGCTACAGCAGCTATTGAATGCACAGCGCTTACATGGAAGCAGCACATTTGTGTGCCAGCAGTACTGCAGTCAAATGCTGGTACGCAGCTGTGAGGATGGCACAGTGGCATGCATGCACAGTTGTGAGTGCATGAGGCACCTTTGTGCATGCATGTTGTCACAAACATATCGTGATGTGCATGCACAGTAGTGCGTGCATGAGGCACCTTTGTGCATGCATTTCATTACAGACATACAGTAATGAGCATGCACATCTGTGTGTACAAAAGGTGCCTGTGTGCTTTGAGCACTTGTTATAACTATTGAGCGGGTGGGGGCTGCAGAAAGAGAAGGTACTGTTCTGCATGATCCTGTTCCTGTGTGCAACATGTTTTGTGCAGGGGGGCAGCTTTGTTTTAGGTAGAACCTGGTACACTTGTATGACATGCGGGCATGGCGAGACTGGGAACACTGGCAGGAGTGGCAATGCTCTGCAGGAATTGACTGCGTTGCTGTATTGGAGTGGTGGCAGCACTGCCTTACATTTGGCACAGTTGCTTTTGGCACAGTTGTTGGGTTGGTGTGGTGCTGCAGTTGCTGCCTGGTGCCTGTGCATGTCTTTGTGCTGGCTGAGTGGCGGCAGCCGCATGCAGCGGCAGCTGCAGCAGGGGGCAACTGGCCAGGATTTGCTGTGCTGTGGCCATGTAGTTTCAATCAATCCCTCGTGCTGTGGCTGCACTGCTTGGGTTGGTGCGGTTGTGCAGATGCTCCTTGGTGCCTGTCTGCTGTCTGAGGGGTGACAGCGGCAGCAGGTGCCAGCTGGCCAGGGTTGAAAAACTTCTGGCCAGGGTTTGCTGTGCTGGTGACTGTTTGGCTTCAGTGCATCACTCGTGCTGTGGCTGTAGCACCTGGTCAGCTGCAGCAGGATGGTGCAGCAGCACACAGCAAGGGCTCTGGGAGCAACATGTTTGAGAACCTGTTGGGTTGGTGGGGAACGGGGAGTGCTGGCTTGGGTTGACTGTACGCACAACGACCCTGCCTTGCTGCCAGTGCCTTGCCTAGTGTATTTGCTGGCGAGGCGAGGCCATTCATACACTGTTGACAAACACAATGCACGACTCTGTACAAACTACGCATACTTTGGTTACTTTGGTTTGGGACTTGGAGTGAATGCAGCTAGGAGGGGCGGTGCGTGTGTGCACATGCATCAGCAGAGTTGGCAGCGCGCCGTGATGTTCATATTGTGTGCTGTGTACTCCGTACCTGCCTGCGGCCGTACAACAATAGTGCTTTTGATGGCACTCCACATATGCTGGATGGCGATTGAATTGCATGCTTGCGGCTAGCACATGCACATGTGCCATCGTGTTGGCTGTCCAGTCAAAGCATGCTATGCCATCACTCCAGCATTTTCTGCAACTCATTGTTTGACCATAGGCGTCTTGCGCACTGTACAGTTTGCTTGACACCCAGTTTTGTGCGACCACCGGCATTCAGCCACCTGTTGTCCACCAGCTGTTTGCCTGCACCGTAAATGATGTTAATCTTCCAACCTGCTGTCAGCTGGATGAAGCGTGCAGACAGAAATGTGGTTGTGCAGCTGGCAGCGGGCGCTGGATGTGCAGTAGGGTTGCTGCCAGCGCAACTACCGCTTTGACTCGGGAATGACACACACATGCGGCTGTGCAGCAGTGGCCTGTGCGGCCTTGGTTGCTGTTGTTTGTGCTGCTGCATCAGTGCCGCAGAACAGCTGCATCAGTGCCGCAGAATTGCTGCGCTGGCTTATGCGCGCAAGCAGCGCCTGAGGCTTGCGCTGCATGCTTCGGGTGCTCAGGCATTTGTGCAAAGGCTTGCTGCTGCTGCTCAGCGCGCGGCATGCTCCTGCTGTGCTGGCATGCAATCCTCATGGCTGGTGCACCGGTGCAGCCATATATACCAATAAGAAGGGCATCATGCATTCTGCCAAGATGATGTCATGGCTGCAGTGTGCATTGTCTGCCACCATTTCTGTGTCTGTCACACAGCATCTTGCTGGACAGCATGCTGCACGAGTTATTGTCACCTGCGGACTGCCATTTATTAATGTTGTTATTGTGCCCTGTGACTCACATTGAATGATTCTCACTGGCAGAGCCTTGTGTTGTCTGCTGCGAACATGTTTTGGGTGATCCTTGCGCAACGCACAAGAGCTGTGCCATGTCTACTAGCCAAATGGTTTCCACTGCTTGGCATGCACAGCTGACGCAGGAGGCTGCCTGCTGCTCATTCAGCGAGAGCAGCGGCTGAACCGGAGTTGCCTGCGCATGAAGTCGTGCACAGCTGGAGTGTCTGACCGTTGTAATGTATGACAATCGCTGTTGCTGCTAGCAGCCACTCCTGCGCGGGTCTCTCTGGTGTGAATCCTACAGTTGTAGCCTACGAGTGTCGTGGAAAAGCCTCGGGCCAGGACCCCAGCCTTGTGAAGGCAAATGCCATCACAGACTCATGACGATCATGCCGATCAGCGCTGCTGACTCAGTGACTGTTGAACAGGTTAAGCAGGCACGGCGCCACTTCTTCTGCTGACTAGTACTTTCAAACACGATACAGCAGTTTCATCCGCCTAAGCTTCAGCCAAAACTGGTCCAGCCTGCCTTGCCTGGGCTAGGTGCTCAGCGTCGGCACAACTGCAGAAGGCCTGTGCAGTTCCCGGGCAAGTTCTCACTTTCCGAACATGGTGCCAATTACTCACTGAAAGTAACACAAGCATATTTAAAAACATTGAGGTTCTTAGAGAGGAATTAAACACAGAAAGCCTGACGTTTACGGTGTGATCATCACCAGGCTTGTTAATACAGCTCCACAATCACCCCAGCATAAGGCTAAGCACATCAGACAAACTGAACTGCTGGATCAAGAAATTTGAACATGAACGAACATGGTATTCGACGGCACAGAAGTTGGTGACACCTCAACACTCTACCCGACGCACCTGCTACCACCTGCTGCTGCGACACCCTAGCACCGTACTTCATGGAGTAATATTCACCTTCACACGACCACATCAGTTTGAAGTCCCCCAAAAGTGCAGCATGCGGACAGCTCGACTTGATTGCTGCTAGCGGAGCCTCCTGGACAGCATGCAACGTAGCTGCAGCAGAAGTATTTACGTGTTTCTGCTTGTTCTAGCATCTGTGGCGGTGTCCACCGATGCCCAGTCTCCCGAAGATGCAGCGCTGCGATCCATCATGGTAAGCAAGCGGAGCGTATGTTGTACATCTTGATATGTTCAGTCGTTGTTTCTTTGTATGTTGTGTTCATGCAGAAGAGGCCGCGAAGGATTGGTCCGGCCATCGGATCCTCATAGTGACTTGCACGCACACACATGCACAGCTGCGTGCAGCTTGCAGCACAAATTACATTCAACAGAACAATACAGGAGCGCCGAAGTAACTGTTCAGATGCGGCTGCCACTCCAGGAACTTGCTGCTAGCGGTGCCCACCTTGCTGCTGCTTCTGTGGTGCTGTATCTGTTGCTGCTGCTGAAACCGCCTGCTGCTGCCTGCAGCAGAGAAGTGTCCCAAAGACCAGGCTGATAGTAAGATACAAACCATCCTGCAATTCAGCATCGATAGCAGCAGCAGGAGCCAAGGATGCTGGTCCCGCACAAGCAGCAGCAGCAGTAGCAGCGCTCAGCCGAGTGCTTGGTGCAGCAAGCAGCAGCTTCAGAGGTGCTAGGGCACTGAGGGTGCCGAGGACATTTGCAATCCAGGCAAAGGATGAGGCAGGAGCAGCGGAGCTGCTTGCTCAAGTGCGAAAGTCAGGTATGTGCTACAGGACTCCATCATGCAGTGCAGGCATGCATTTGCCATGCTAAAAACTGTCAATCTACTCCAGGCACGCATGCATCTGCCTTCTCCCACCTGCAGCAGCAGCAGCAGCAGCCAAGGTTCCTATGGCCAGCCAGGCAGCAGCAGTGTGCATTTGAATGCAGCTGTCGAACAATACCTTGAGCTACAAACATGAGTGCAGCTTCTACCCACTCGTCCGCCCTGCCTGGCAATACCCAATCGCGCATTCATTTCTGCAGGCGACGTGGAGTTTGCAGAAATCGACCATCCAGTGTACCCTTTGACCCTGCCCTCCGAGTGCGGCAGCAGCAGCAGCAGCAGCAGCAGCAGCAGCAGCAGCAGCAGCAGCGAGTGCGGCAGCAGCTGGCCGGAGTACTGGCCGCTCAAGGCTGTGAGGGCAGACAGGGCATGGGCCAAGCTGCCTGAGTTTGGAGGGGTGGCAATGCAAGGGGCAATTCTGGATACAGTGAGGAGCAGATGCTTTGTTGGGTTGTGTTGAGTTATGCATCTTGGGCTCTAAAATGCCCTTGGACAGAAACATAGGGAGCAAGCAATTGCGGCAGCGCATGGCATGCAGTGGCCGAATATAATGCGTTGTAGAGCTTCTGGAGCTGGCTGGTTGCTACTGCCGCAGGTATTCCAACGTTGCTGCTGCTGCTGCTGCTGCTGCTGCTGCTGCTGCTGCTGCTGCTGCTGCTGCTGCTGCTGCTGCCGCAGGGCATTGACTTCAAGTCCACGCCTGAGCTGTTTGGCCTCATCGACCGCAACAAGTCCACCACGTGCATGGATCCCAACAGCACAGCCTGCAGCGGCACGGGACTGGACACCAGCTTCCATGGTGAGGCCATACATATTCTGCTACTTTCTGTAAACTAAGCTCTTAGCTGGTAATACACAGAGAGCCTCACCTACCACATGCATGGACCCCAACGGCACAGCATGCAGCTGCACGGGACTGGACACCAGTTTCCACGGTGAGGCGATATATTATTGTGAACACAGCTCTTAGTTAGAACTACACAGACAGCCTCACCTCACCACCTGCATGGAACCCAACAGCACGGCCTGCAGCGGCACAGGACTGGACACCAGCTTCCATGGTGAGGCTGCACATTATTGTGAACACAGCTCTTAGATAAAACTACACAGACAGCCTCACCTCACCACCTGCATGGACCCCAACAGCACGGCTTGCAGCGGCACTGGCCTGGACACCAGCTTCCATGGTGAGGCTGTCTGTGTGTGGGGGGTGGGGGAGGGGGGGCCAGCAACAGTATTCTAGCGCTGCACTGCCAGCTTGGCATAATGATTATCACGGCTTGCAGCGGCAGAGGCCTGGACACCAGCTTCCATGGTGAGGCTGCTGCTGCCAGAAGCAATGGTGCTGCACTGCACTGCGAGCTCAAAACAGCAGTTTGCCAAAAGCATACGATCTGTTGATGAGCATGGGCGCTGTTGAAGGCGCGTTGCACTAGCAGCTTGCAGTGTACACGACTGCTGCAACAGAGTGAGCTGACGCAAGAGGAAAGCTGCTCTGTTGTGGTCTTGCTTTTTGCTTTCAAGTTGCAGCGCTGCCTGCAGAGCACGCAGGCACATGTCAAATAGTAGAGTTGGATGACTATGCACACCTCACCATATTGCTGCTGCTGCTGCTGTTGCTGCCACCACTGCTGCTGCTGAACCTTGCAGGTGCAGCTGTTGCGGGCATCATGGCAGCGCGCCACAACTTGGGTGACAACACACCCATTAGGAGTTATGAGCAGCGCCAGCCTTGCTTCCTGCAAGATGATGAAAGCAGTCGAAACCTAAACATGCTGCTGCTGCTGCTGCTGCTGCTGCTGCTGCTGCTGCTGCTGCTGCTGCTGCTGCCACCACTGCTGCTACTGCACCTTGCAGGTACAGCTGTTGCCGGCATCATGGCAGCACGCCACAACTCGGGTGACAACACACCCCTAGGCGTGATGAGCAGCGCCAGCCTCATTTCCTGCAAGATGATGAAAGCATTCGCCACCTAAACATGCTGCTTCTGCTGCTGCTGCTGCTGCTGCTGCTGCTGCTGCTGCTGCTGCTGCTGCTGCTGCTGCCATCACTGCTGCTGCTGCACCTTGCAGGTACTGCTGTTGCCGGCATCATGGCAGCTCGCCACAACTCGGGTGACAACACACCCCTAGGCCTGATGAGCAGCGCCAGCCTGGTTTCCTGCAAGATGATGAAAGCAGTTGACACCTAACCATACCGCTGCTGCTGCTGCTGCCGCTGCTGTTGCCACCACTGCTGCTGCTGAACCTTGCAGGTACTGCTGTTGCGGGCATCATGGCAGCTCGCCACAACTCGGGTGACAACACACCCCTAGGCGTGATGAGCAGCGCCAGCCTCGTTTCCTGCAAGATGATGAATGCAAGCGGCGGCTATTCATCAGATGCGGCCGACTGCATTTATGACATGATTTCAAAAAACGCGGCAGCCGTGCTGAGCAACAGCTGGGGAGACACGGAGTCCTCCACATACCTGGAGGAGGCGGTTGCGTACGCCTGTCAGCATGGTGAGTGAGGCAGATTGCCAGCAACTGATGCCGGAGACAGAGGCAAGCAGGGCAGCAGCCAAAGCCGCATGTTCGTTATAGGCGGTTGTACATCCCTGTCTGTCAGCATGGTGGGTAGGGGATACGGTTATCGATCAGAAGCAGCCGCCAGCACAGCTGCAAGAGACAGGCAGGGGCTTGCAAGGCAGCAGCTCAAGCCGCTTGCTGCTGATGTTCTTCCATGTCCACCCTATCTCGCTGTGCGTCTTGTGCACAGCAATACATTGGCACAGCTGTATTGCCTGTGTCTCGCATGCACTGCAATGGTTGCTTCAGATGACTGCAGAGTTGACCAAGAGGTCAGCTTGGCCTGAACCTCTGCTGCTTGTGCTGCGGGTGCTGTTTGTTGTGCTGTTGTAGACGTGTTATTTATAGCGGCGGCTGGCAATGAGCGAGCAGATGTGGGCAATGGCAGCGCCTACCCAGCTGGCTTTGCTGGCAGGTATGTTCTAGGCTGTAGAAAAAGCTGTAATATCAGCTGTTTGTGTGTGTCGTCCACCTGCAGCGTGTGTTGGAGCTGAGTAGTGGTTCAGAGGCAGCTGGAGCTTCCTGTTGTTGATGTGACTGCACATGCAGCTGCATCCACAGGATCAGCACACTATAGCTATCGTACACTGCACAGCACATGTGTTGTCCGTAGCATACCTTGCACCTATGTGGTTTGCCGCATTTGCTGCTTATCGCCGCCGCGTGTGTGTTCACTTTGCTGCGCTGCCCTGCTTGCAGGCCTGGCATGGATTGTGTGCTGGCTAGCTGTTGCAGCCACAGCTGCCTTCGTTCACCAGGCAGGTCTGTGGTTTGTTTGACTGATGATCTTTTCTGTGACTCGCCTGTCCTGCTGCCTTTCCTGCAGGCCTGGCATGGAGTGTGTGCTGGCTGTTGCAGCCACAGACTCCTCCAACAATTTGGCCTACTACAGCAACTGGGGCGAGCAAGTGCAGATTGCAGCACGTAAGTAGCAGCAGCAGCAGCAGCAGCAGCAGCAGCAGCAGCAGCAGCAGCAGCAAACATGCGCTTGCCTTGAAGCTGACTGTTTGGTTTGTGAGGCACAGTAGAGGCAGCTTGCCAAATGAGCAGATGTTAGAGAATTGCTTCCAGCGTCATGCATATGTTGCTGCTGCTGGTGCAAGTTGTGTGACTGGCTGCTGCTGCTGCTGCTGCTGCTGGTTGCTGCTGTTGCTCCTGACGATGGTTATGCAGCTGGCAGCAACATCTGGACAACCTATCTGACTGGGACGTACAAGAAGCAGTCGGGCACAAGCTTTGGTGAGCACTTAGCAGCACACAAACACTTGGCAATCCACATGCACTTGGCATTACACAAGCACTCATATAGAACTGCGTAGCTGTGTACGGGGCAGCAACTATAGGTTGCAACAAGTAAGCATGCACTTCTTCCTGGCACGGCACATTCTTCGAACATCACGGACCCTCCGCTGCAGTCCAAAGGCGCAAAACCTGCTAACATACCCGGACGTTAGGGCTCGTTACCTGTTCTGTACTCACCCACAATCGCCGACAAATGTATGCTGCTCTGAACTGCACTGCCTGCGCCGGACTCTCCTTGTTCCCTGGTCAGTACTCAACCGCACCCGCTGAAAACATCGTATGCTTTACTCTGCACCGCCTGCATCTTGCTGCAATCTCCTCTTTTCCGCCCCGCAGCCGCCCCCTTTGTGAGCGGCGCAGCCCCCGCCCTGTGCAATCTGTACCCGCATTCAGGCATCAGGGCTCGACACCTGATCAGTTGGCACCCACACCCGCTGACACATATCGTATGCTTCACTCTGCGTTGCCTGCATCTTGCTGCACTCTCTCCTCTTTTCCCGCCTCCCTGATGCCCTGCAGCCGCCCCATTTGTGAGCGGTACAGCACTCGCCCTGCGCAACCTGTACCCCCGCCTCTCAGCAGTACAAATAAAACAAGTCCTCACAAGCTCAGGCAGCATCAAGTTGGGCCCTTCTTCTACCCAACCGGCCGCATACATCTCAGGCATGCTGCTCAACGTCGAAGCAGCGCAGGCAGCAGCAGCAGAGCTCGCGTCCCGACTCGCACCGCCACCAGCCAGCGCAAGTCCCAGCCCCAGCCCAAGCCCAAGCCCTAGCCCCTCACCAAGCCCTGAACCCAGCCCCAGCCTAAACCCAAGCCCCAGCCCTAGCCCGCAGCAGCCACCAGAGCCCTCACCATCACCATCACCATCTCCCTCGCCTGCGCTGCCTCCTTTTAGCTCTTGGAGCTGCAAGGCAGCCAGTGACTGCAGCACACAGCTGGCAGCACATCCTGACATCAATGCAGCGTGTGCAGTGGTGGCATGTAGAGCTGGCAGGTGCTCTGTACGGCTCAGATCACTCCGCATCCGATGCCGGATTGGCAGCAGCTTCAAGACAAGTGCGGGCAATGGCAGCAGGGCGGGTAAGCAGAAGATAGACGGCCAGCAGCTGGGTTATTGTGAGATGACATCCGGGCACTGCCTGCAGTGCATGGCGGGCTTCCACTGCAGCGGCAGCACGCCGTACTGCCTTGCAGGAACCTGTGTGGGCTGCAGGAAACATGGGGATTGCAGGAAACGGACGTACCGGCCGTACTGCCTGCCAGGCTTACAGCTGTGTGTGCCGGCGCGGCAGGGAGCGCCTGCTGAGGGTCCTCTTGTGCCCCCGGTGCTGCTACAGCCGGAACCAGATGAGGTTGTGATTGCTACGGCTGATGCGCAGTTGCAAACTGGGCCCTGAACCCCTTGATGTTGGCGGCATTTCTTGCTGGGAGTTGTGTTGGAAGCAAGGGTGTGTGTGATGTTGTTGTCGCGGCCCCAGCGCAGTTATCTGCGCTGAGCAGCAGCTGCTGTTTTATTGCTTGGCAAACAGGCGTGGCGTTGGAACAGGTTCGGCATGGCGCAATGTGTTTCGATGTGTTTGAATGTGTTTGAATGCGCTTGAATGGGCGTGAGAGGCCTTTGGCCTAAGCTTGTCATGGAGCTGTGGAGTGACGGCTGTTACATGGTGCTGCTGTGGAGTGACAGCTGTTAAATGCTGCCGCTGTGGAGCCTCCACAGCAGTTGTGTTAAGCTCACAGCTTCATGTTGCTGAAGCACATATGCACGCTTCTCATCTTGTTTAATCTGAGAGCAGTTGCAGTCCTTGTGGCTGATGTTGAAAGCGTGATGCATCCATAACTGTTTTCCTATGTGTGTTGTATTTGTGTGTGTGTTCTTTGCACGACAGTACTACTGCCTGAGGCCTGGCAGTACTACTACCTGAGGCTTGAAGCATGGCACTAGCATGAGGCAACTGGAGCTGGAGCAGGGGTCGTGTCATGTCCTTTGGCACCACATACGGTTGTCTGTATTCACATTTCACATTTGTCTGTATTCAGACTGGCAGTGAGGCCAAGGTATGGCGGTCTGTGGCGTGTGCATGACCAGTGGATGTGTTGTTGTACTGCCGAAACTGTGTGCTTGGTTGTACTGCTTGAGGACCATGATGATGTACTGCCCAGGGGCCTGCCACATGATTTATGCTGTACTGCCTAGGGATGGAGTGCGGTACTGTCTACAATATGCACTGCCAGGGGCCTGTTCTATTGTACTGCCAAGAGTTGAAGTGCTGTACTGCTTACATAATTGTTATTTGTGTCGCCTCAATCCTAGACATGTTATTTGCATCACCCCCATGTCCTGGTGCACTTGCTTTTCAACAGCCAGCAGCTATAGTACTCCCTGGGCACGTATGCATGCCAGTTTTGAACTTGGCATGCATCGCTGCATTCCATGCAGGCAGCAGCATTCCAAGACTGCTGCCGCAACTGCCGGCAACGTGTCATTTGTTGTTATGCCCTTTGATAGTGTGACCCCAGTTTTGCCTTTTCACCACATTCCTTGTTGTCCCTTATCACGTTGCACCCAGGTTGCACCAAATCCTGCACGCAGCTTGGAGCTCATTTCCTTTGGTGCACTGCCGCACACAGGAGCGGTTTACTGTTTCATATTCTCCTCCACTCCTCTGACTGAAGGAGATTGCGGAATACCGCATGTTGGCTGTTCCGCTGCAGCGCCGTTGGACTCACTGGCTATCATCACAGCAGCAGCAGATGTGTGGCGCGACATTTATGTTGCGGCTCTGTCCTATTTGGTCAGCTCTTGGGTTCAATAGAAGTGTGTTGCTGTGTTTACCCTGCTGCATATATGCATATATATAGCATAGCCTTGCTGGGCCTCTTTCTTGCTGCTGCCTTCGGGCAGCAGCAATCAGTCGTTTTTGTTTGACTGTACATTTGGAAATACATGCGGCTGCGTAGTGGAGTTGTCACCAACGACCAGGACGACAGCACGCGTGTAGGAGAAATGAGCGCGGAGGAGACTGCAGCTGAGGTCGCAGCACTTCGTAATGAGCTAGCTAGGTTAACAGCTGAGGTGGCCGCGAAGTCAGCTCAGCCGGAGCCCGGCAGCTCCTCATGCTCCCGGGTTAGGCCCACGGTGCAGGTTGCTGAGCCGGTGGACAACGTGGTTAACATCACAGAGTTCAGTGGCATTGTTCATCAGCGCACCAATCCCGTGCAGCGGTCAGCAGTGGCCCCAGTCACTTGCTCCTTGCTCGACTTGGAGTGTGAGTCGGGGCGCATCCGGGCAAGCAAGGCTGGGCCAGCTGTCGTCAAGGAGTACGATGAGACAGTGGCTCCGGCGCTTTCCTACCTCTATGACGCTCAGCAGGCGCTGGAGCAGCTGATTCGGGCTGCAGACATTCCTGAAGCTCGCAGGAAGTCCCTGGCAGTGATAGCAGCAGCGCAGAAGGCCGTGCTGGACTTTCTCACTGAGCGCCATGACCTTCTGGTGGCCAAGGGCGAGTTCAAGCACGACCCCAGCCTGCTGCATGCTCTGGAGCAGGGGCTGGCTGGAGTGGAGGGCTTGCCCATTCAGAGCGGCGGCCGTGTGCAGCAGCACCTGGAGAAGCTCGCCTCAGCCCGTGTTTTAGCGCTTACCAAGCAGTCGGCCAAGCAGTCTGGAGGTTCCAGCCGTGGGGGCACAGGCAGTAACAATCCGCCAGCTTAGTTGACAACAGCGCTCTCGGCAGGTGGCTGTTGTTACTAGGGTCAGGTGCAGCAGCAGTGGGCGTGGCTAAGTTGGAGGGTAGCAGGATTTGCAGCAGGTGCTGTTGTTTTTCCGGTAACGCTCCTTGTGTGGCATGGGCAGCCAATGTCAGCAGGGTAGTTGGCACGATTGCTGCCAGGTGTTGCGCAGCTCTTAGTTGGAGTGGAGGTTCTAGTGTCAACTTGCATCCAGACTTAGCACGCTGGCCACTGATGCTGTAGTGCGTGGCTGCTCCAGTGTTATATTGTTCTCCTGTTGTCTGCCGCTCCTGTTGCGATGGGGTTCCTTTAGGCAGTTTAGGGTCCGCCGAGCCCTTCCCCAGCAGGGATCAAGGACAGTGTTTCATTGCGCAGCGCGCTCGTTGCCCTGTTGGTGTGGGTTGTTGTGTTGGGTGTCATTCTGATGCAGCAAGGCGAAAGTATAAATTATCCGTTTACGGCGTTTATACTAGCCGGCACTGCTAATAGGGCGGCTGGGTGGGTGTAGCTGTTGTGCCTATGGGGTTTAGGTGGGTCCCTGCTTTTAAGGGCAGGGCCCAGCCTTGCTGGGCCTCTTTCTTGCTGCTGCCTTCGGGCAGCAGCAATCAGTCGTTTTTGTTTCCCGCCCGCCCACCCCTCTTCTTCTGCTGTTGTGGTGGTGTTGAGGGGGGCTCGGGTTTGGGTTGGCGAGCCCCGTTTCCCAAATGTAACAATTCATTCTGATGCAGCAAGGCGAAAGTATAAAGCATATTATATAGCATATCATATAAAGCATATTATATAAAGCATGCTGCCAGCAGTGCTGGCAGCATGCTTTGTGGCTGCGAGCCGGGTCTTGCCGCCAAGCATCTTAACTGATTCCTTTTGCACAACGGCTTGCTGCAGAAAAGGTCACCTCCCCCATACCAGAGCATGCAGCCCTGACAAATTCATGCTTTAAATCCAAGGCATATTGCTTGCACTGCCCAACGTGGGCAGTGCCCACCGTGGGCAGTGCAAGCAATATGCCTTGGATTTAAAGCATGAATTTGTCAGGGCTGCATGCTCTTGTATGGGACCAAGTGCATCAACGTTGATGGATTCACTGGTTGCCCAATGCGCATGCCGTTGACTCTAAAGCGGGCTGTGCCACAGCAGACGGTTCCCGTTATTCCCACAATTCACATTATTGGAACCGGTGCCAAAAAGAACTATGGAACCTGTGCCAAACATGGTCAGCAGATACTACTGCAGCAGCAGCAGTAGCAGCAGCAGCAGTGGTCACCACCACATGGCAGTGCCACTGCCATTGACGGTCAATGGCACCAGATACTACATCAAGACTGGCGTGGGTGCCATGTGCCAGGCCAGATGTTCTCTGAAATCATTGCTTAATAACTGCCTGCAGATGTTTAGCGGCTGACAGGGCCAACCAGGGCACGTGCACGTGGTGAGTCTGCTGGTTGCATAGTCAAGTTGGCTGTGCAGAAAGTGACTTGCAGCTGAACAATCACCCTGCCTCCCTTGTTGAAAATATTTGAGACGTTTTGCTGTTCGAGCATTTGGCGATTGGTCGAAACCGCTGTCCAGTTTCAAACAACAATGTTCGTATCCGTTCAAGCTGTGGTAGGATCTGTTATACGTACGACAGGCGTCAGCAGTTTCTGGAAATACTGGCGTAGTTTCTTTCAATTGCTTTTATCATGGCTCTTCTTAAATAGGCTGAACACGCAGTGTAGGAGGCTTTCAGTCGTCCACCAAAACTTGGTGGGCTCAGTCAGCGCCAGACACCGCAGCCAACACTGCCGCACCTTCGAAATAGCAGAATAAAGCAATCTAAGGAGCCTTTGTGGGCTGGTTCGCACTGCGTTCGGCGAGAATCGCCATGGCTGCCTGCCTGCTGCTCTGCCTTCTGCTGTCAGGTGGGAAACATCCCAGAACAAAAGCCAGAGCCACCCACAGAGCTGACACTGTACGAAAGCAATGGCACTCATATTTCGCTGTATCAATGGGTTTTTGGACCCGCAGGTGCATCTGCAGCGGTGGGCATTGCAGCCCAACCAACTCGCAGCAGCAGCAGCAGCAGCAGTAGCAGCAGCAGCAGCAACCCAGGGAGACGGGTCATACACGCAGCAGTGGGTAGTGATCAGGAAGCAGCACAAGGCCTCACTAAACGCACCAGACCTGTCAAAACATTGACGGAGTCTGAGAAGCAGCTGCTGTCGGATTACTATGCGGGCAGGCTGCAGCCAGCGCAGCCAGCAGCATAAGTTGCTGTGTCAGCAGCAGCAGCAGCAGCAGCAGCAGCAGCAGCAGCAGCAGCAACCTCACAGCAGTACCCATGGGCCAAGCCGGAATGGGGCCAGTACTGGCAGCGGGCTGTGGTGGCTGCTGATCCGACTGGCCGCAGCGAAGGCTTCACCATTTGGGCCTGGGACATCGTGCCAGAGGTAAGGAGTTTGAATCACACATGAAGATTTGAAGTTTCAATGTGCTTGCACCATTTGGGCCTGGGACATCGTGCCAAAGGTGGGCAGTTTGAATCACATATGAAATGTTGGTATTTCAATGTGCTTGCACCGTTTGGGCCTGGGACATTGTGCCAGAGGTGAGCGTGTGTGGAATTAAGCAAATTTGAGTGTGAGCATGCGGTAGGAGTTCAATTCCCGCTGCCCGCACAAGAGCAGGAAGATAATTTCACGTCTTTGCACCATAGGGGCCTCAGACATTGTGCCAGAGATGAGCAATTGCAAATTGAACTCGACTGTGAGCATGCGGCAGGTGTTCAAATTTTGCTGCCCACACCAATGTAGGCAGGATTTTTAATCTTACGCATATACACTGCGCTGCCCTGCACTGCACTGCACTGCACTGCACTGCACTGCACTGCACTGCACTGCACTGCACTGCACTGCACTGCACTGCACTGCACTGCACTGCACTGCACTGCAGGCAGTTGTTGAGCTGGCTCTGGCATCGCTGTCTGCGATTGTTGACCAGTTGAACAAGGACGAGCGGCGCCGGCTGCTGAGCTCGCGGCCGCCCAGCTGACTTCTTGCTGGCCGTCGAAATGCAGCCCTCTTTTCTTCAAGCCAGGCTGCTAACCAAACACATATACACTGCGCTGCGCTGCACTGCACTGCACTGCACTGCACTGCATTGCACTGCACTGCACTGTAGGCGGCTGTTAAGCTGGCGTTGACATCGCTGTCTGCGATTGTCGACCAGCCGAACGACGACGAGAGGCGGCGGCTGCTGAGCTCCCGGCCGCCCAGCTGACCCAGTGCTGGCCATCCAAATGCAGCCTTTTTTTCCTCAAGCCAGGCTACCAACCAAACACACATACGCTGCACTGCCCTGAACTGCCCTGCACTGCACTGCAGGCGGCTGTTGAGCTCGCTTTAGCATCGCTGTCAGCAATAGTCAACCAGCTGAATGAGGATGAGAGGCGCCGGCTGCTGAGCTCCCGGCCCCCCAGCAAGTTTGCGCTCATACAGCAGCCGCAGCAGGTGTGGACGGACATCCCTGAGCAGAGCGTGTGGAAAGGAACGGAGTTTGGCAGCAGGGATTATGCAGGTGGGCAGTGAGAAGAAAGAGCAAGCCACCCCTGATATGCATTGGGCTGCATTGTGTTGCATCTGGAAAGGGACACTGGTCAGCTTAAAATAGTGTGCAGGTGAGCAAGATGGAGAAGAACAAGACAGACGTGGCTTGCAAAATCAATCAGCCTCAGGATGTTTTTGTCATATGGAAACACATATGGAAACACATATGCATTTGTCGCGAGGTGATGACGTCTCCCAAAAGTTCTTCTTGTAAGCCTGCAGCATGCTCCGCAGACCAGCAGCGGAAGTGCCTAGCGCTGACTGATGCTGCTGCTCTCGATGTGCTGCTTGCTGCAGGTGTGGGAGGCACAAAATACAACCCAGTCACCGTGTGCGATGCACGTAGTGTGCTGCAGACACCCGATGACCCCTACTGGTTTCAGTCGATCCTGGTGAGAACTGACAGCCTGTGCCACACATGCAGCACACGCTGCACATGCTGCATGGCGATGCTGTATGGCTGCAGCAGCTGCTGTCCCCTAGCTGTTTCTGTCGTGAGCCTCATGCATGTTAGATGTTACAAGCCCTACGCATAATGCAGAAGCAGACGCGCCTGCTTGAGCCTATGCTCCTCCGTGCTTGAATAAGGGAAGGATCAGGACAGTGCCTCAAGCATGTGCTGTGCCGGCAGCGGCATAAACGATTTGCCTGGCTGCAAGCAGCAGCAGGGCACCATGGCATGAGCTGCACAGCTCACTTCTTGCTGCGGCCAACACACAAGCACATGTATGCAGTTGCCTGGATGTAGTGCATACAGTACACCTGGCAGGCATTATCAACGCCGTCGTGTTGCTCGCAGGTGCACGAGTTTGCAAACTCACCCCATTGGTCACCACATCCATGCAGTGGCGCTGTCAGACTGCACGCAGGCTGCTTCAACAATCTAATCAAGTGAAGTGTTTGCGGCGCTCAATCAACAAGCCTTCTTCAACCCTGTGCTGCATGCAGGTGCACGAGTTTGGTCACCACATCCATGCAGTGGCGCTGTGAGACTGCGCACAAGCTGCTGTCAACAATCAGATCAAGTGACATGTTTGTCACGCTCAACAAGCCTTTCTCAACGCTGTGTTGCATGCAGGCCCACGAGTTTGGCCACCACATCCACGCAGTGGCGCTGTCAGACTGCACACAAGCTGCTATTGACAGGGCCTACGCCAGCGCAGCAGCTGCCGGCTCATACTCATTTGGCATCTACATGATGAACGATGTGCACGAGTATTTTGCATGTGCGCTTGAGGGATGGTTCCAGGTGAGCAGCAGATCAGGAAGTGGGATTGTTCTCATTGAATTGAGGCACGGGATATGTTGCCGCATCCCAGCATTGCCGCCCTTTGCTGCTGTGGCAGCACTCGGGCGTCCAGCCAGCAGGCAGGCCAGCAAGGCGCAGACATGCATGCCCAGCTGATGACCCAGCAGCAAGTTGGCTGACCTGTAGTGCCGCAGACATGCATTTCTGTCACCCTGCTGACAGCCAACCTTTTGTTGCAGCAGCACCAGCTATCGCTGCTTGCCAGAAGATCTAATGCACAAAACATGACATGACATGGTCGCATTTGCTGCTGCTGCTGCTGCTGTTGCTGCTGCTGCTGCTGCTGCAGAGCACGTGCCGCAATGACATGAATGACGGCATCATCAGCATGCATCGCCTGCTGGCAAGGGACCCCACGCTTTTCAACCTTTTCAGGTTCGTTTTCCGGTCAGATGTACAGCACTGGTCTTACAAGCAGGTCTGCCCGCGCTGCAACAGCAACTTCAGGGCTGAGGCGAATGTGTCTATGATGGACCAACGGCCACCGGTGAGCGCCTTGCACATCTGATGCTGTGTACGACCTGCGCCTGCACGCATTGTTGGGTAGTCACAAATGCAAAGAGCTTCAACTGCGCATGCAGTAATTGTCATGTGTCACATCAGTGGTCCGCACAATGTTTCAGATGACGCATGACTAGCACTTGCAGCAGCACACAAGCGTCACTTCATTAAACCACGGGTAGGCATCAACGCCAGTGCAGATTGCAGCATGGCTTCAAGCAAGTTGATGCTGCAATAAGGACGGTTTGCAGACATGTGGATCCTAACACCAATGACTTGGCACTGCATTCTGCTAATGCATCGTGTTGCGTGCTGCGTGCTACAGGCGCCCACCATCGACCTACAGCTCGAAATGTGTGCAGTCACCACCACCACCTGCCGGCCAGTGCCCTTCAGTGCACCCGACTGCAGCGATCTGGACACAGACTGAAGAGCCAGGGCCATCTCAGGGCAGTGTGACACACAGCTTGACATGCTGGCTCGCTGCCAGCTGTCATGTGGAGTGTGCCGCCAAGTCAGCAACAGCCCTGGCTGCTTTGACAGCGATGCATCCTGCTTCGTGGCAGCCAACATACAAGGCAAATGCCGCAATGATAATGACACAGCTGGCATGGGGCCTCAGGGATTGGGCTGTCTGCTGTCATGTGGACTCTGCCAGGGCTGTGGGCTGCCTCGCGCGATCGACGGCAGCCAGCCAAGCCCACCACCCAACCCACCACCCAGCCCAAGGTGAGGCCGCCGGCACGCTTAGCAGCTTCGGCTGCAACCAGGCAATCTGAAAACAACAGCTGCTGGCAGGTGTTTGCATGTGTGTTTGTATCTTGTGCTGCATGCTGCCTAGTGTATGCTGTGTGCTGCAGCAACGGGTAAACACAGACAGTGCATTCATCCGCAGTGCGGCGGCAGCTCTTCAGGCCGTTCCCAGCCTCGATGCTGCAGCTGACCTGTCTGTGCTGCTGTTGCTGCTGCTGCTGCTGCTGGCCCATCCTTTGCTGCCTCCAGCAGCTTCAGTAGCACATGTGCACAGCCTACTATCACAGCTCACCTGTCTGTGATGCTGCCACTGCTTACACAACCTGCGTGCCTTCCTGCCTGCCTGCGTGCCTTCCTGCCTGCCTGCGTGCCTTCCTGCCTGCCTGCGTGCCTTCCTGCCTGCCTGCCTGCCTGCCTGCCTGCCTGCCTGCCTGCCTGCCTGCCTGCCTGCCTGCCTGCCTGCCTGCCTGCCTGCCTGCGTGCAGCCCCTGTGGCACATGTGCCAGCAGTGTATGCACAGCCGAGCAATAGTACTGCCTCAATCCAGCACGCACCGCATGCACCTGCAACAGCAGCAGAGGGCTGGAGCCATACCAAGCAGGCAACAGCAGCACCTCACCATTCGCGCCCACCTACTCCTGCAGGTGGGTGGCATAAGTTTATGGGAATCAGTTGTGGTTACTGCCATTTTTCCAGGTGCTTTTCAAACCTGTCCTTTACTTCCTTACTCAGCAGGCAACAGCAGCACCTCACCAGGCAGCCCCACGCCCTCCTGCAGGTGGGTGGCATGTTTATGAGAATCAGTTGTAAATACTGACATTTTTTCAGGTCCTTTCCATACCTGTCCTTGTGTTCTTTACTAGGGACGAGCGAGCATGGCCTCAGGTTGTTGTGCTTGCTGCTGATGCCTGCATGACTTGTACATTGCTCCTGATGCCTGCATGACTTGTTTTTTTGCTTCTGATGCTTGCAAGGGTCGAACCAGGGTTCTGATGCTTGCATGGCTTGTGTTTTGAACTGCAGGTGGGCGCTGCGCATGCACAGCAGGCGCTGGCAGGTGCCTGCCAATGCACTTGTGGCGCTACCCTTTCGGCTGGCTGGACCACGCACTGCAGCTGCTGCAGCCGCAAATAACACGTCAAATAACAACAATAACACGTCAGTCTGCCCTCCAGAGGGGATCCAGGTCTTTTCATGCAGCAGGGGCAGCAGCTCTGCAGGTATGGGTGTGAAGCTGATATACCAGCATAAGATAGTATGCCAGGCATCTGGCTGGGTTAAATTGGAGCCAGCATCGAATGCTGATGCTGCTGCTGCTGCTGCTGGTGGTGGTGGTGGTCTTGGGGAGTCGTGTACTGCGGGGCGCAGTAGTTTGGTATTGAATGCGAGCATGCCAGTGGGCGGCAGCAGGGGCAGCTGTTGGCTGGTGCTGCTGAGGCTGACTGACGGAAGCAGGCAAAGCATGGCGTTTAGGTTTTACTGAAGGTGCTGTGCTGAACCTCGTGCGCTGCATGACAAGCTGGCGTGTACACAGACACACATGTGCTGTTTGAGGTTCACTGGCAGCATCAAGTTCAATGCGGCAACCATGGTTGACTGAAGAGCTGAAGCATAGTAGTCACGGTACATGCAATGCTTTGCGGGTTATGGCACGAGTGCTGTGGTTGATCAGCGCACAGTACCCATGATGATGTTTGGAGTGTGAAATAAACAAGGGCGCACAATGTTATGGATCCTGGTTGCCTTTGGTGTGCTTGGTGTGGTTGGCAGGCAAGCTTTGCCTAGGTTTCAGTGACTGATGGGGCTGGCATGAAGAAAACAGTGGGTGCACACCTATGTTGAGATTCACTGCTGCATGCGTAAAGAGTTGGACTGCTGCCTGTGGCAGGTTCAAGTTCTGGGATACATGGTGTGTTGTAGTGGCTTATACAGACTCAACTGTCACAAAGACAGTCTTGTATGGTAGACATTTGGCTGCTTGAGCTATACATACACGTGATAGGTGTATAATAAATATCTCATGTTTGGTTTGCATAGACACACTTCATAGATGAAATAAGCGTGTCAGCAGGTCTGTCACAAAGAAGAGGCATGCTACTGCAAAGGTGGCCTGCTGTACCGGCATACTGCTTGATGCATGTACCAGTCACCGAGTGCTGTGCTGTGTTGTGCTGTGCTGCGCTGTGCTGTGGGTCAGCAGCACCGCATGCATGCACGCCTTCACTGCTGCGCCATGCACAGAGCTGCATTGCAAGCATTATGAGGCGTGTGCAGTTCCAGCAAGCATGCACGTGTTTTGCGCGTACAGTGTGTACCGCGGTTCTATCAGCATGGTTGGCTCTTCACAAAATCAACATGTTCACGAACTTCACCATCAGCATCAACACCATCATCATCAATGTCATCACCGTCATCAGCTGCTGCAGCAGCAGCAGCAGCAGCACCATCATTGTCAGCAGCTGCCGCATGACCATCATCATCAGCATCATCACCATCAACATTGTCATCATCATCATCATCATCATCACCACCACCATCATCATTTTCACCATCACCATCACATCACCGTGTGTACCAATGAAGCTGTAGCAGCGAGGCAATGGAGTGGCGGCTGTAGCAGCGTGGCAGCGGCGTGCGGCTGTGGCAGCGAGGACATGGAGTAGCAGCTGTAGCAGCGAGTTAACAGAGTGGAAGCTGTAGCAGCGAGGCAATGGAGTGGACTTCCGCTTGGCTTTCTGATATCCTGGAGAAAGGATACATGGGTAGTGGGCGATGCTTGGTGTTGCAAGCTGCTCGACTTGCTAGTACAGCTGCAGGGTGCGGGTTTCATCAGATTGTGCTTGCATCAACTTGGCTGGTGCAGCCGTGGGTTGAAATGCGTCAGGTGCTGCTTGCATGGACCTCGATGGTGCAGTTGCAAGGGTGGGGTGCTTCGGTTGCTGCATGCATCAATCTGGCTAGTATGTTTGTGGGTGTTGGGTTCGGCACTGCGTCACGTCACCAGCAGTGCTGCATCACCGTACTCTGCTGAGCTGCCACTTACATGCAAAGCTAACACCAGGAGGACTAAAGGCCATGGTTTGGTGGCTTGGAGGTTTGGCATGCATGATTTTACAAGAGTTGTACTCTTTTTGGGAATGCCGTAGACAGTCCTTGAGAGATCATGGCGGTGAAAAGGATTTTAGACATGTTTGGATGAGCTCATCTCTCGGTCGAGAGGCATGCGGCATGCTGCATGTAGACGGAGGTGCAATGCAACGCGTGCATACTTGGCATAATGGCTTTGGCTGCATGGGTGGGCATGTTAGTGGCAATTGCACGGTGAGCAGCGAAGGTTTTCAGTGGTAGGTATCACAGCATGTGTTTCCTACAGTGCAGCTGTGCATGCGGCGCGGGGGCACTGCACACACAAGGCACAATGAGCAGTAACGATGTCAGGTGGTAGGCAGCACAGGTGTGTTACAACAACATTGCAGCTGTGCACGGTGCTGGCCTTCAGTTGATGGCACCAGTCCCAAGGCGCTGTGCTGCATCGCTCAATGCAGTGGAGGGCACTCAGTGGGATACTTTCAAGGACTATGTTGTATGGCAGAGACTGGGAGGCAGATGTGCTGCAGCATATTCAGTGTAGGCCGATCAGTCTATGGGTGCAGGCTGAATCTTGGTTCACCAAGCAACTGCAGCTGTGTTATGTGCATTCTTGTGTGCATTGTCGGCTGCTGCAGCAGAGTCCACTGCCGACCTGGTGCACACTTCAGTAAGCACCTCTCATGTGCTACTTGTTGTGATAACTTTTGCAAGACGTTAGTTTCGATATAGCCAGGCAATGTACGTTGGTGACGTGGTGTTGAAGTGTGTAACCGCGGGTCAATGTTCAAGTTCAGGGCAATGACATCCAGCCAAGACCAGATAGATCCTTTCTGGAGGAAGGATAACACACCGATAACGACACAGGCTGGCACATGGGACTGACAGGCACAGCATTATTTGCTGTCATAAGCGCTGCCTGCTTGCGCCGGCTTGCCGGCATCATCCACAGGTCAAAGCAGCCAATTATCCAAGGTGATGCGTTGTCATGAAAAGCCTCCGACGCGTAGGACTTGTAAACTTGTAAACGTTGTCATGAAATGCAACCGATTCCAGTGTGATCCACTGTTGTGGTCTTCATTTAGTGTATTGAATTGTATGCTCAACAATGCAGAGTAATGCAAAGAACAAAGTGAATGCAAAGAAATAAAGTGAATGCGCTTGTAACATCACTGCTTCTTGATTCGGAACGATCCTGAGATGATTGGTTTTTTTCCGGCTGAGTCTAGTGCTTCAGAGACTAAGTACTCTGAGCTTGTTGAGGTCTCCGACGCTTAGTGTCTGTGTTTTTGTTTTGTGCTTTCTGGACCCCATGAGCCTTGTCTGGCTCCTTAGTGGGTGGGCTTGTGGCCCTAATTTGGTAACTGGTAACTGGTAACTGGTAAGACATGCAAGCAATGCCATGCAATGCAGTGCTGTATAAATGCAAACGCTGGCAGTTGCTGCATTTTGCAGTCGCTGCGGCTGCCTGTCTAGGCAGGCCTGCCAGGGCTCAGCCACAAATGTTGTCAAACCTTCAAATCAACAGTAACAGTCACTCTGTACACCAGCTGTTGCGCCAGCGCTGCAAGTTGACCACCATCCGGCCACTGTGGTAAGCACCTTTCCAGTTCTCCCCTTTCACAAAAGACTGCAGCAGGCCATTCGGCACTGGGAGGCCTCCTCGCGTGGCACGCGTGAACATCTCACCGAACTTCAAGTCATACAGCGCAGCAGCCGTGAAGTTCACGGTGCGCTGCAGCAGCTGCTCATATGAACTTCGCAGTGAAGAATCTGAACCTGAACTTCTCCCTGCGCGGATGGCCAGCCACTGCAGTGCATTTATGGCCTCACACTGTACAAACCACATCTTGTTGCTGCCTTTTCCTGGCTGATGCGGCAGCAATCCATGTTCAAACACACCGCCATACTGCTGATCTAGCCCTAGCTGCAACGCTTTTGCAGCAACCCCTTCCATTTTTGCAATGCATTGCTCAGCATGTGTCACTGGCAGAGCCCCTGCAGCTGCAAGGTCCTGCAAGGCATCTGCCACCACCCACGGCAGCTGCAAACTTTGATCATATTTGACCATGTTGACCGGCATTTGACCATTGCCAACTGGCCTCCAGCTGGCGTCGTAATTCAAATATATGTTATTTTCCACCACTGCCTTGTCACACAGGATGGACAGCAGCTCCAGAAGCCGAGCTGTAACCACTTTGTTGTGTGTTGCACGGTGCAGCGTGTGCAGCGCTATGATGCCATTCATCAAGCTGTTGGTGCTGCGGGAAAAGCCTGCTGCTGTTGCTGCTGCTGCTGCTGCTGCTGCTGCTGCTGCTGCTGCTGCTGCTGCTGCTGCTGCTGCTTTGCCTGTAGGCATCATAGCACCCCTCTCACTCGCACTTTGCAGCAGGCTGCCATTGCCAGCAGTGTAATTAGCGTTGTAGCTAGCTACACTGCTGCTTGCGGTGGTGATCTGAAAAGCATCCATGGCTGGTCTGCTGGCAGCTTCACTGTATCCGCCGCCTTGTGCTGAGCTGATGTGAGCCCATGCGTCCACTACGCTGAATACTGACAGCGCGTCTGCCCTGGCTGCTGAGGTGTTGAGGTACAGGGCCCTGGCCGCCAGAGCGTTTACTGCACAACACAACAGACACGACGACAGCGTACGTCAATAGAAGCTTAGTCAGGGCATGAACATGCTGGCAAGATCATGCTGGCTACCAATGGCGATCTAATGTATTGCCTGGGCATTGCTGTGTTGCTGCAGCGCACGCAACTTGCGGCCGGTTGACAACTCTGCCATGTGTTGTCCACGCCTGGCCCTGGCTGACCTGGCACTGGACCTGCCTGCCTGCCTGCCTGCCTGCCTGCCTGCCTGCCTGCCTGCCTGCCTGCCTGCCTGCCTGCTTGCTTGCCTGCCTGCCTGCCTGCTTGCATGCGACTCACGCGCAAACCACTGGCCCATGATGCTGATGCTGCTGTTGGTGACAGTAGCTCCATCCCGCGACACCTGCCACACAAACATGCCGCTTTTGGGGTCCCTCATGTGCTGCAGCATGAAGCCACACAGGCCCTGTGCAGCAGCAGACGTACGTTGCTGCTGCACGCCATGTAAGGCAAAGCTGCATCACGTGGCAGCAGCAGGTGGCATGTTGTTTGGTAAGGTTTACTTCGCCATGGTCATGTCATGCATGTATGACATTATGAACATGAAATTTGATGGGGCATTCAACCATTGAAAGGCTTAGAGCAGCTGCCGTCATAGCGACATGGGCTCAACCAACGCAGCCCAATTAAAGCATCTGCTGCCGCCCACTACCACCCAATTAAAGCATCTGCTGCCGCCCACTACCACCCAATTAAAGCATATGCTGCCGCCCACTACCACCAATTAAAGCATCTGCTGCCGCCCACTACCACCCAATTAAAGCATATGCTGCCACCCACTACCACCCAATCCAAGCATCTGCTGCCACCCACCAAACATGCGTGCTGTGTTGGCTCTGCAGTGTTTTGTGCCCTTGTGCACCTGTGCTTACTATGAAGAAACAATCCCTGTGCCAAAACTCATCTGCAGTGACTCACTTGTAGACCCTTTGGCAATGTCTGCTGTGTGTGTTTGTGCACATGTGCACTTTTCACAGCACATCAACCTTTGTCAGGGGCCAGCAGCGCTATGACTCACTTGTAGAAGCTGTAGCACTGCCGCGCTGTCTGCACCAGCCCAACCTCGCTTGCTGGCCCAGCAGATCCATCCCGCAGCAGCTGAGGCACTGGGCCGCCAGTTGCTGCATTGATGCCGTGCTGCGTCATGAACTTAATGATGTCCTGCTGCCACTGGCACACTGTCTGCCGCAGGTCTCTGCCAGCAGCAGCAGCGAGGGCAGGAGGTCTGCCGCGGGCAGGTGCTGCTGCTGATGATGATGATGATGATGATGATATGTGGCTGGTGTTGCTGGCCTGAGCTACATAGCTTCCTGCATCGAGCGAATATTGGCAGGTAGTATGTAATATTATGCCACCTTGACTCGGAAAAGGGCAGGTGGTGGGCTGTGCTGGGACAACACTGTAGAGCAGTACAGCACCAACTTGGTGCTGCCAAGGCACCTGCCTCCCCTCCCGCTGCATTGCTCCTTTACCTGCTGAATGAAGTATAAAAGCGTTCAGAAGTATTATATGAAGGCAGCGATGCTTGAACATCGCTGCAGCCTCTAGTGTACGAGATTGCCGTTTGTGCGCCTCCGCAGTTTTACAGGTCCCGTGCGTGAAGGTCGAGGTCTACACCTTCAAATATAAATAACTTGATAAAGTAATGACTTGAGACTGCACGAACGTGCAAGCGCTGCTTTGCAGGGTGGAGCTGAGGCGCTCAAAGCCGAAAGCCACCGAGGTGCTAGTACCCAACTTCCGTTCATTGCTCGGATATCTGAGATCAGCATCGAGTTGGGATTCAACATAAATAGAAGTATGAGTAATTCTGCTGATTTAGCGCCCTAGCGCCATTCATGGTCGGTCCCTGGTCACAACCTGGTCACACCAGTGCATGCACCCTGTTTTTTCATGCTCCGGCCTTGTCACACAACAGCTGAGATCGCAGTATGTATCGCAGCTATCATCAGCTTTGCTTCAAGCTCTGCCGCAGTGCTGCACACACTCGAGTTCAGTGGGCATTCACCTGTCCATCATGGACATGGCATGGTCAGCTGTGCATATGTGCATGTGAGAGTCAGAAAGGAAAGCTCCTTGCAAGTAGCGCATCAACTACTGACCAGACAAATCGAAACATACCGAGACATTGCAATTATCAAGGGGCGCCTCTGCCTGATCAAGCTCGCTGCTGGTCAGCTGACCATGAACAGCCGCTGTTGCGTGGGTGACTCGCAGAGTATCTGTTCTGCCTTGCTGCTGCTGCTGCCGCTGCTTAGCACAGCATCCTTCACTGCGGCATGCCCTCAAGAGGGAGGGCTGCCACACAGGGCACAAGCAGCAGACACTTAAACCCCTGCAGAGCCTGGACACACCAGCACTGCTGCTATCGCCATCCTGCCCATCTGCTGTACTTCCACATGAAATACACAAGCCGGCAACCGCTACTTGCAAAACAGCCGGCATCGGCCACTGCAGAGATGGCAGCACTAGGCCGGGCGAACCACCGTGCTTGCAGCTTTCACTGCAGGGATGGCAGCAACAGTCCAAAGGGGTACCAACTAGCTGCTACGCTGGCAGCCGTCACTGCAGAGATGGCAGCAACAGGCCAGCCTAGCTTCCAGCTGTCAATTGGATTTCGAACCTTAAGTCAATGTCACTGCCAGGATGGCAGTGACAGTCCTGCGGAGTACCACTCAACTTGCAGCTGTCACTGCAGAGATGGCAGCAACAGGCCAGGAGGGTGCCGCCTAGCTTCCAGCTGTCACCCAAATTTCAGATATCGAGTCAATGTCACTGCAGAGATGGCAGCGACAGTCCTGCGGGGTACCAGTCGCCCTGCTCCTGCCCCCAAAACTGCCGCCCCCATGCCATATAGCCATAGTACTTGTCTGGCAAGGGGTTTGTAAGCGGGTCATTGTTATAACGGTAGAAGCTGACAGCCTGGTTGTAGGCCACTGCAGGGGCCACCACCTTTTCCAGCTCACTGCTGCTGCTGCTCTTGCAGACGCCGGATGCGTAGCACAGCGCAGCGATGCCGCTGATGTGGGGACAAGCCTGTGGATGGTGCAGGCGGGAGCACAGCAGCAGGGCAGTACAGCAGAAATGTTAACATAAGCTGCACAATGCATTATTCTTTCTGGTGCATGTGGGAACACATCAGCGCGACAGAACAACAGTTATACCGATGTCAAATGCACAAAGCACGGTGCTTTCTGGTGCTTACGCTGCTGCAGCGCCTTGAGTGTGTGGTAAACTCAAGCCTCACTATGCTGGTGCCCTTCATCTTGAACGTCCAAACATATCAACAACAATATTCAAACTATTGACAACAACATCAAAACAATATATACAACTGAGTAGCCTCACCATGCTGGTGCCCTTCATCTTGGCATATCCCCCAAAGGCAGGCTGGTTCAGCGGCCAGGTGCTGGTCACGTCATCGCCTGCAGGTCAGCACGCCAGGACCAGCAGATGCAGCGTTTGAATTGATTTTCCTGTGGTATTTGATGCTAAACTCCAGTTGCCTGCTGGGTTGGCATGCAATATGGGCACTTGCCCAGCTGTGCCTGATCGTCCAATGTTTTTTCTGCTGACAAGCAGCAAGCATGCCCAACCAGCAACCTGAAGGCACTTTCAAACGGATGCACGTGTGTAACCACATTGTGACCGGATTAGGTGTCATATGACATGTTATATGATATGTTATATGACAATGCGCCCACCTGGTGCAGCCAGCATCCGCGATGTGAAGTTCCCGGTGTCAGGCAGCGGCACAAAGTTGCTCCAGGAGGGAGGGTAGTCACTGGACCCTCCCACTCCATCCATATCACTCACAGCAGTGACAACCAGTGCGCCGGGACACGCTGCCGGCACCACACCCAGTGCTGATACACCAGTGTTGCCTGCGGGGGTGGAGGTGCAGCAGCACAGGCACAGGTGACACAAGAGCAGGAGGTGCTGAGGCAGGTGGGTGGTGTTTGCCAGAATGCCAGCTACCAGGGGCACCGGGGCAAGCTGCCGGCACCACACCCAGCGCTGAGACGCCGGTGTTGCAAGTACTGTTGCAGGTGCAAGTGCAGCAGCAGAGGGAGAGGGGACGCACAAGCAGGGGTAATGAGGCAGGCGGGTGGTGCTTGTGGGCAAGGCAGTTGCCATCGCCATCCATGTCACTCACGGCAGTGACTACCAGAGCACCGGGACATGCTGCCGGCACCACACCCAGCGCTGAGACGCCACTGTTGCCTGTACAGGTGCAGCCGCAGGTGCACAAAAATGTAAAAGCAGCAGTAGAGATGAGGCAGGCGGGTGGTGCGGGTTGGTTTGCCCTGAACTGAACATCCCCTGTCGCCCCGCACCCCAGCCTGCCTACCGCTTGCTGCTGATTTGCCAGCACCTGCTGCAATGACCACCGTGATCCCCTGCTACACCAGCTCTGTCGCGCAAAACAACAGTAACACAGCACAGTTGGCTAACACTTCAGCAGGTGTAAGTGTCGCCCTGCCCGCACCTGCTGCAGTGACCACAGTGACACCCTGCCGCACCAGCTCAGTCACGCACTACAATAATAACACAGCACGGCTGGCTAGATCTCCAGCAGTTGTAACTGCAGCCCTGCCCGCACCTGCTGCAGTGACCACAGTGATCCCTTGCCGCACCAGCTCCGTCACATATCGGCAATCCTCATCGGTCGTCTGGCCAGCTCCAGACAAGCTTAAGTTTACAACTCGAATGCCCAGCTGCCGAGCGTTCGCGACGAGATGGTCGTACGCGCGCAGCAGGTCCGACAACAGTCCGTTGCCGTCCGCATGCAGCACACGTAGCGCGTAGATGCCGATTCCTGGGGCCACCCCCACTATGCCTTTGCCTTGATTTCTGGCGCCGATTGTGCCTGTGAGAGTTCAGCCAAGCATGGAGTTTGGGGTTCAGCAAAGCATGAAGGTTGGGGTTCAGCCAAAGCATGGAGGTTGGGGTTCAGCCAAGCATGGAGGTTGGGGTTTAGCCAAGCATGGAGGTTGGGGTCTCAGGATTCGACGGCACATGCACCGGCACTGGCAGTATGCTGCACAACAGCCCTGCTCACTGGCGAAGCAAAACTGCACAATGGCACTAACACCCACCAAGAATGTAGCCCACAAGCCGGCAGCTGAAAGCTGGACAACACGTGAACAACAGCTGGAATCTGGCCTGTCACAACCCGCTCTCACCTGAGACGTGCGTGCCGTGGCCGTTGGTGTCGTTCGCGTAAGTCAGCTGCGGCTCGTCACCCACAAAGTTCATGCCGCCCACCACATTCAGGTCCGGGTGGCTGGCATCAACCCCAGTATCAACCACAGCCACCACCACGCCTGGCACTGGGGCTCGGGCCATGTCTGGCAGCCTGCTCTTGTAGACTGCCTCGATGCGCTGAATGCCCAGGGGTATGAACTCGTTGACCGCCAGATCAGCTGCAGTATACGGGAAACAGCAGCAGCAGCAGCAGCAGCAGGTTTGTGAGTTGCTGTGTGAATCGGTGACACACGGGGCCCGGGCCATGTCTGGTAGCCTGCTCTTGTAGACTGCCTCAATGCGCTGAATTCCCAAGGGGATGAACTCGTTGACCGCCAGGTCAGCTGCAAGATTGACAAGCAGCAGCAGCAGCAGCAGCAGCAGCAGCAACAGCAGCAAGAGGTTTGTGAGTTGCTTTGTAATCGATTCACATACGGGGCACGGGACATGCCTGCTCTTGTAGACTGTCGCAATGCACTGGATGCCTAAGGGGATGAACTCGTTCACCGCCAAGTCAGCTGCAGGGTAGCAGCAGCAGCAGCAGCAGCAGCAGTAGCAGCAGCATGTTAGTGCAAGACAGCTAGTTTCAGATGAGCACGTGCTTGCATCGGGTGCAGCAGCAGCAGCAGTCTCGTGTACCAGCACTTTGACCAAGACCTGAGATCGAACATTTTGACAGCACCCACCTGATGGGATGTTACCAGCACTTGGCGGTGGTGACGGCGGTGGAGACGGCGGTGGCGGCGATGGCGGCGGCGGTGACGGCGGGGGTGGTGGCGGCGGCGGTTTTGGCGACGGCGGTGGCGGCGGCGGCGGTTTGGGCGATGGCGGCGGTGGCGGAGGTCTGGGAGGCGGTGGTGATCTCACCATTGGCGGAGGCGGGGGCCGCTGTAGGAAAGCTCCTGACTTGAATTCGTTGACGCCTGACTCTGCTTGGATGGTGGTACAGACCACACCAGGTAGTGTGATGTGGCGTGGTGTCACTCCACAGGTGCCTAGCCAGTCGTTGTTAAACTTCCTGTCTGTTGGTGACCGGTTGAATGAGCAGCCCGCACCGTCCGGCATCAGCACGGACGACCACTGCACAAACCCTAAACCCGGGCCGCACCTGGCACCCTGCAGCACCAGCTGGCTGCTGCTGTTGCCGTTGCAGCTGACTGCCTTATTTAGGGTTAGCCGCAGCAACCCTAGCCTTGCAGGAGAGATACAGCCTGCTGCATCTGCATCTGGACACACACTAATCGGCAGACCTGGAGCGACAGTTGGCGCCACGCCGCATGCACCCATGTGTGCCACGTTCCAAGGGTCACTCTCAGGACTCTTCCGGTACTGCAAACAGCCCGGTATCATTTCATTTGTGGTGGTGTTGACTGCATACATGCCCACCCAGCGAGTCCTCGCCAGGTTTGCTCCGCAGCGCTCGCCAAACCAGAAGATCCTGGTGCCGTTTGCTTTGCAGCCGGCCCACTGCAGCCTGGGGCCGGCAGATGAGATGCCTGCCAGGGAGCTGGGCGGGATGCAGCGGGCTGTGTGTGAATCAGCAGCAGCAGCAGCAGCAGCAGCAGCAGCAGCAGCAAGACAATTTATTGATGAGTCTAGCGCCCTCGCTCTATGTGCTGTGTGCCGTTTTGCTTTGCAGCCGGCCCATTGCAGCCTGGGGCCAGCAGATGAGATGCCTGCCAGGGAGCTGGGCGGGATGCAGCGGGCTGTGTGCGGGTCAGCAGCAGCAGCAGCAGCAGCAGCAGCAGCAAGACCAGTTGATTAATGAGTCAAGCGCCCTCGCTCTATGTGCTGTGTGCCGTTGGCTTTGCAGCCGGCCCGTTGCAGCCTGGGGCCAGCAGATGAGATGCCTGCCAGGGAGCTGGGCGGGATGCAGCGGGCTGTGTGCAGGCGGCGTGCATACGGGTCAGCAGCAGCAGCAGCAGCAGCAGCAGCAAGACAATATGATCGGCAAGGTCTACACTTTTGCCCTTTGTGTTGTGTGTGCTGTTCAGCTTCTTGCAGCGGCAGTGGTCAGTGTGAACTGCGCAGCAGAGCAGCCCCTTCTCAATTTTGACTGGAAACTTGCTGTAACGGCAGCCCCTAAGCTATATTGTGCTGGCAGGCATTGCGTCACTGCACTCACTTTGTGCGATGGAGAATCGCGACCCTGCACCACCCTTCAGTGAATCAGGCAGACAGCTAGCTGAAGAACATGCTGACTAGAGATTAAGCAACGTGACAGTTGCCCGGCACTCACTTTGTGCGATGGAAATTACCCGATCCTGCACCACCCTTTCGACGTCACTGGCACTGCGCAGAGCTCTGAACAGCGCCCGCGCCTGCACACCAGCCGGCGTCTCAACCACCAGTCCCTTCGGCCTCCGCCTGCTGCTGCTGCTGCTGCCAGTGCGGCTTGCAACGGCTGCAATGCCCACTGACGCCACTCCCACAGTGCTGCTGTCTGCGTCACTGCCAAGCTTGCCTTTGATGTGGAAAGGGATTGCTGGTGCAGATGCTGCTCCTACTGCTGCGGTGGCAACAGAAGCAATGCCGACGCTGGCTCCTGTGCTGCTGGCTGCAGCTGCAGCACGCGCAAGCCTCCCAGATACATGGTGCTGCAGCCTGATTAAAACAGCAGCAAGACATCAGCAGCACTTGAAGGTAAGAGGTTGTCATGTATCATCACATTTGCAATCATGTGGTTGAGATGCGAGACAGGAACAGGGCCATTGCTGCTGTGCTACTCCTGCCTTTACATTAGTACTACTGCATGATTGCAAGCTGGTTGCAGTCACTCGCAGTCTCACCACCAGCAGTCACAGCGCACCTGTCAATGCCCTGCTGAGTGCTGCTGACATTGCTGCGGAAGAACACAATGTAGCGCCCAGGCACCCGGCTGCCTGCAGGAGCCACCCCCATGTTCGGCACAGCAGACACAGCCGCTGCATTCGCCGCAGGGTTAGCAGCTGCTGCTTGACGTGCTGTCGCAGAAGCTGCTAATGTATTGGAAGGTCCTTGGAAGGCTGCTGCTGCTTGTGGTTCTTGTAAAGGGGGTGGCGGGGGTGCAGGGAAGCTGCCAAGCTGCCAGCTGGCTGGATCAGGCCCTGCTCCTGCTGCTGTGTTACTGCTGCTTGGCAAGCTGTCTGTAGCTGAGCTTGATGGCTCTGCTGGCTGGCTGGCTTCATTGCTGGAGGTTGCAGTATCAGTGCTGCTGCTTGCTGGGCTACCATCCAAGGCTACCACATAAAGCTGCTGCTGCTCCTGCTGCTGCTGGGCTGATGCAGCCTGGTCATAATCGCAGAGCTCGGTCCCCGCAGAGGGCGGGGATTGAAGCTCCTGAGGCATGATACTGCCCTCCACATTTGATTCATTCAGCTGGACAGTTTCTCCGAGTGCCGCATAGAGCAGGCATGCTGCCAGCAGCACCGCTCGCAGCACTGTGGCAGAAGACATCGCAGGCGATGTTACAAGCCTGCATCGCCGCTGCCGCGCCATTAATGCCTTTTCACCGCAATAATAAGCTGTTTTGCGAAACCTGAGGCACCTCCATGTTGATCACTTGCATGGCGCGCTTGGAGCCGATTGGCTGTTCTTATTACTGCAGCAGCCCCGCATGGTCTCAAAGCTTAACAACAGTCTAAATTGGGTGTGGTAACATACTTGCCAGTGATTAGAGACGATCCGTCAAGTTGAACCGCAGGTCCCGCTGCGCCCATTAGCTGTCTCGATACATGCAACATTTCGAGTTTTGAAGACGTTGGCTGCGCATGCAAGCAACATATTGCGAAGTGTGATAATTTCCTGCAATTAGCTCAGCCAAATCGCGACAATTTGAAGTCACACGCACCATCGGTCACCCCGGCACCACGGCTGCTGTATAAAATTGGTACAACGTGCAAGCAGGTCAATCATGTCAACGGCTGCTGTCGCAGGATTATGCAGCGCAACCATTAACGGAGCACACAATATATGAAATGTTTCAGCAACTCGCACACATCCACCACCAATAAATCCAACATCCAGCATTACTGAGTTGCACTTGGAGAACCCAGGTGCTGCAGACAGCAACACCAGCATTAACCGGGGTTGGCAGTGCCTATGCCCAACAGCCCTGCAGCTGCAATGCAGGTCTACAGGCAGCACAAGACATCTGAATTCAAACAGCAACATGTCAAGCGGCTGATTCCTGCATGCTGCCACACTAGATGATTGCGTGCTTGCAGCATATGTACATGTACATGAGAGGCCACGCGAGGGTTCCAAGTACTGCGGCAATCCGTGCAAAGAGTTGCAGGAAGCACGCTTTGCATAAGCACGTTGCAACATGATGCTCCCACACACGTCAAGATGAGGCAATATGGCATGCGACCAGCAGCTTGTGCACATGTGCACTACAGACAAAGCACCAGCCTCGTGCATGGCGTGCGTGCCACACATTGCCCCACACACCATTAACTGCAATACTCCTGCCCACACGTTCCACAAACACAACCCTTGCATTCCGAGTTACGTTCTGATAGCTAGAGCTGCGCCCTGCCAGGTAATGGCAACAGACAGCCATCCGCTGCAACAATGCTACTCATTGGCATTCAAGATGGTGCCATGCCCCACATGTATTGGTATCGGCATCAACATCAATACATAAGCAACCTGCTGCAACGCACTGCAAAAGCACCATATACGTCAAACTGACAACAAAGCAACAATCCACGCAGCCTGCTCTCCCTCAAGCCTGCTGCAGAGACTACCGAGGCTTCTCCACACCGAGCACCAACTGCTGACACACACTTCTATTTACCAACAGCAAATACACAAGCAGCAGATACACAAGCTGTGAAAAAGCAAGCAGCTGCTACACATGCGCATGCCTATCAAGATGAGCTGTACCGTGGCCGCTGCTGCTGCCGCCGCCAGGTGTCAGGCAAGCCCTGCACCGCCGGAATATTCCAGTCCGTGCTATCGCCGCCAGTGCTTGCCCGCTGCTGCCTCCGCTGCTGCTGCTGCTGCTGCTGCGCCTGCTCGCCCGTGTACACCGCTGCCCCAGTAGGCGGCGGCGGCGACATAGGCTGCAGCGGGTGCCACTGCTGCTGCTGCTGCTGCTGCTGCTGCTGCTCGAGCTGCTGCTGCTGCCACAGCAGCCGCTGCGGCTGCTGCTCATTCACCCCATACAGCACCAAGCCAGCACCTGCCCCAGCAGCAGCTGCTGCTGCTGCTGCTCCAGTCACGCCGCCCACACCCGTCCCTGCTGCTGCTGCAGCCCCGCCTGCCGCACCTGCACCCGCAGCCGCCGGAGCAGCAGCAGCAGCAGCATTGCCACCGCCGCCGCCGGTGCTGCTGCCACCCATGAAGCCGCCGGAAGGCATGTCATGGTGCACGTAGATCGCCGCCGGCGGCTGGTGCTCGCTGCCACCATCTGACTCTTCATCTTCCGGATCAAATGCACCCGGCCATAATGGCATACGGCAGATCGGACATGTGCCATGATTGACCATCCATTGATCGATGCAAGCCTGGTGAAATTCGTGGCCGCATGGCAGCTGCCGGACAAGTTCCTCTGCAACGTACTCGCCCAGACACACTGTACAGCTGGGTGCATCGTCATCCCGTACTGCTGCCAGGTCATCGTCCTGATCTGTACTGCCTGTGGGGACAGCCGTACTGCCTGTACTGCTGATCTTGACTGCGGCTGTGGGGGACACAGCAGCACGAGGCGAGCGCAGCGGCTGGGCAGCAGCAGCTGTGGCAGCAGCAGCTGTGGCAGCAGCAGGAGCAGCAGCTGCAGGTGCTGGTGCTGTGCCGCTGAGCTGCATTGAAAGCTGCTGCGAGAGCTGACTGCCAAGCTGAGACAGCCGAGCAGTTAGGCTCTGCCGCCCGCCACCCTGCTGCTGCTGCTGCTGCTGCTGCGACTCGACATCAGCGCCGGCTGGCGCTGCTGCTGCTGCTGCCGACACAACAGACGAAGCCACAGGTGACCCGGGCTGCCCTGTGCCGCTGCTGTGCCGCTGCCGCCGCGGCTGCTGATCGCTGCCGGCTACAGCTGCCACATCCTGCTGCTGCTGCTGCACGCCGTGCTGCCGCTGCTGGTACTCCTTTGCTGCATACGGCCTGCAAGGAAAAGCCTGATATACCTCCGGCGGCACGCCTCTGTTACTCGGCTGCGTCTGTGCTGCCATCAGCACTAATGCAAGTGAATTGCCCTGCCCAGGTCCCACAGCAGCAGCAGCAGCAGCCTCTGCAAGCTCCCGCCGCCGCTGCCGCCAGCGCCAGGGTACAATGCCATACCGCATGACCACGCGCTTACATAACGTCATTGCCAGGCACAAAATAACAGCCGCAGTGACGCCCAGCAAGATGCTCATGTATGGGTGCATGAAAGTTCCTTGGTCTGCCATTATGAAGAAGTTCAGGGTGAACTGGAACGGCTCTGTCACTGCGTAGTCGTTGTTGAAGATTGACACCACGTACGTGCCGCCTGGGCTGAGCTGGCCGCCGGGGACCTGCAGCGTAACAGCAAGCCGAGCGGATGAGTCTCACGGATGAAGAAAGACAACATGCATTGCAGTAAGGGGCGGCTGGTGATGATTAGCACTCGTTGAGTACGATATGGGGATGCAGTAACAAGCTGCGGTCCTAAGCCTCAAGGTGGATCAAGTCAATGCCGCAACCACACAGGCATAGATGCATGGTACATTCCGATGCAGCTCTGACCGCCCACGCTGCCGTTGCTGCTGCATGTGGATGCTGAATTGTGCACAGAGAACAACAAACAACGCAACCCGCACCTGCAGCGGCAGCGGCGGGTTGTTGCGCACGATGAGCTTGGAGTAGGGCGTCATGCTCTTGCGCACAGGGATGACCAGCCGCCTGTCACCCAGCGCGTGGCTGCGCAGCGGCAGCAGCAGCAGCAGCAGCAGCAGCAGCAGCAGCAGCAGCAGCAGCAGCAGCAAATGGTATTGGCAAGTGTCAGCGGCAGTGGACTGCGCAGAACGGATGCATACAAAGGTTGATGAAACACCTGAATCCAGCACTGCATGAGGACAGCTCACTCACATCATTGCAATACCTGACATGATCTCCCTGTGACGGCTGCATGCACAGTTTGCAGACCGTCACTGCCACTGCTGCTGCTGCTGCTGCTGCTGCTGCTGCATTGCCTCACCTTGGCAGCGGCCCCTGGTCAAACGAAATGAAGGCCCCGCTGTAGTTGCTAGGAGGGCTCGAAGGCTCCCCAATGGTCCACTGAATGCCCAGGTCATGCTGCTGCGGGTTAAACCCTGAGTCAACTGTAACAACGTAGAAGAACCAGCCGCCGGGCTGCAAAACCTCGGGCCCGAGCCGCTGCTGCCCGCTGCCTACTGTTACATTCTGCATTCGGCCCTCGCAGGTCAGCCCGGCGTAACCCGGGTTACACACGCACATGAACCCCGCATCCACCGGACTCTGGTCCTGCATCGGCCCAATCGCTGTTACAATGCTCGCATCTGACGGCCCGTTCGATCCCAGATCTAACGGCATGAGTGCTGAGCTGGCGGGTTTAGGGTCCACGCAGCGGCCTGAACCGCTGCAGTCGAAGGGGCAGACGAGGGGAGAGCGGTTTAGGTCTCTGTACTGCACGTTAAGCTCCACGCGGGCTGGCTGGGAGAGACGGGTCGCATTGGAGTTGTAGATGGCGACATACCAGCGGCGCGGCATGCTGTAGCCGGAGGCGCCTGAAGGGCTCAGTGCGTCCCGCACCGGCAGGCGCTGCGGGTGCGAAGGATGTGGCGATGAAACAGAAGGCAGCAAGGCAGAACCAGCGGCAACACAGAGAACAGGCAGGAAGGAAGTTCAGCACGTGAGTGCCAGCAGCTGAAAATACTCAAGCAATGCTACAGCAGCTCGCCGAGGCACCTGCAGCGGCATCAAACGTGCCCCTGCAGCAATGATACTACACAGAACAACAGATCCGCAGACACCCTCTGGTTGGTGCACATGCTATACTGGTCTGCAGCATTGGTCTCGGCGCGCAACCAGCCTGCATAACCCTCAAACTCCTTTTTATCATACCACACCAAAACGCAAGGCCGCAGGAGCCTCACCTGCAGCAGGTAGTGCCTGTTGAGCTGCAGCTGGAAGCTGCGCAGATCAGCGTACTGCACCACATCGGTGTCCAGGGCGTCAAGGCTGGGCTCGTTGTGGTCCTGCAAGACATTATAACATATGTTAGCTAACAACGGGTCATGTGATGCGGCGTGCTGCACCACGTCTGTGTCCAGCACACCATGGCTGGGCTGATTGTGGTCCTGCAGGACACAACAAAACATACCGCATGTATTAAAAGAACCTGACAGATGATGAGGTGTACTGCACCATGTCCGCTTTGAGCTGTGACAGCCACATAACCCTAAACCACAGCCCTAACCCACCTTTGTCATGAAGGGTTTAAGGAACAGCAGCGGGTTGCCGCCAAAGCCCTGCTCCCTGTCAACCCGCTCAGCCGTCACCACAAGCACCTCATTCCCCACCAGCCCAAGCCCCAAATCTTAAACCCTTGGGACCAAAGCAACCCTCAAACCCACCTTTGTCATGGAAGGGTTTAAGGAACAGCAGCGGGTTGCCGCCAAAGCCCTGATCCCTGTCAACCCGCTCAGCAGTCACCAGCAGCACCTCATTCCAACAAGCCCCGGCCCCAAGTCTTAAACCCATGAAGCCCACCATAACACCTAAACCGCAAGTCCTTGACCCACCTTTGTCATAAATGGCTTCAAAAATAGCAGCCGGTTGCCACCAAAGCCCTGATCCCTGTCCACGCGCTCCGCAGTCACCAGCAGCACCTCGCTCCCTACCAGCCCAGGCCCCAAGCCTAAAACCCTTTCATCCACCCCAACCCCTAAACCTCAAGTCCTTAAGCCCACCTTTGTCATAAACGGCTTCAAAAACAGCAGCGGGTTGCCGCCAAAGCCCTGATCCCTGTCGACCCTCTCAGCAGTCACCAGCAGCACCTCATTCCCGACAAGCCCCGGCCCCGAATCTTTCAACCCTTAAGACCCACCCAGCCCCTAAACCCCAAGTCCTTAAGCCCACCTTTGTCATAAACGGCTTCAAAAACAGCAGCGGGTTGCCGCCAAAGCCCTGCTCGCGGTCAACCCGCTCCGCAGTCACCAGCAGCACCTCATTGCCAACCAGCCCCGGCCCAAGCCCTGCTGCTGCTGCTGCCACAGCATCCCTAGGAGGTGCCCCAGGCCCTCCTCTGCTGTCTTTGATAAGGCCCGGAAGTGTCACTTCCCAGATGCCCCACTGCCCGGGGGGTACGGTTACTGTGGTGGCTGTGTTGAGCGGCAGGGCTGGCAGGCGCGTCTGGCAGGCGTAGCTGCCTGAGCCAGTTTCACAGTCGCAGTAGCGGCTGCGCTCGATGCTCTGCGCCTGCGTGGATGTTATGTATGCGGCGGTTGGGCAGGTGGCAGAGCAGCGGGTGTGGATGAGCAGGTCAGCAAGCATGGGTGAGAAGGCAAGCATGTTTGGGACAGCAAGTGAGCAAGTGTGGCCAAAGGGGGGGGAGTAGGTGTTTGCTGCAGTGTTGAGGGGTAGGGCTGGCAGGCGGGTTTGGCAGGCGTAGCTGCCTGAGCCAGTTTCACAGTCGCAGTAGCGGCTGCGCTCGATGCTCTGCGCCTGCGTGGATGTTATGTATGTGGCGGTTGGGCAGGTGGCAGAGCAGCGGGTGTGGATGAGCAGGTCAGCAAGCATGGGTGAGAAGGCAAGCATGTTTGGGACAGCAAGTGAGCAAGTGTGGCCAAAGGGGGGGGAGTAGGTGTTTGCTGCAGTGTTGAGGGGTAGGGCTGGCAGGCGGGTTTGGCAGGCGTAGCTGCCTGAGCCAGTTTCACATTCGCAGTAGCGGCTGCGCTCGATGCTCTGTGCCTGTGTATGGTGTGCAATTCAGCAGCGGGGCGTGTTGCAGGTGAGAGCCAGCACGCGTTGGTCGCTCAGCGACCTAGCTAGGTGATAGGTCGATACATTATTTCCCTGCATTTGTGCTGCGTCCCTACCCACAGCCTCGCTGCTGCTGTGAAGCTGCAGCAGGATGCTACATGTGTGTGGTGCATAGACTTGCCTCTGCACACAAGACCATTGTGTTGCATCTGTCACCTCTGCTAGCTGGGCAGAAAACTTACCGTGCTGTCCACCCTGCAGGTGCTCCTCCACCACACTACCATACAACGGTCGAAGGGCAAAACAGACAGGAGAGCAGTCATCAATAATTTGCAAACACTCTGCAGTAGATACACAGCAGGGCTTGTTGGGCATCTCACCGTGCTGTCCACCTTGCATGTGCCGCGCCCGCTGCACTAACAGAACAGTTCAAGGGAAAACAGACATGAGTATCCAATACTGTGTTGCAAATACATCGCAATACCAAAACCAAACAAAGCTTGCTGGCCTTACCGTGCTGTCCACCCTGCATGTGCCCCGCCCGCTGCACTGAGGCCCGCCAGGCGATGCTACTGGGCAGGGAATGCCATCCGTAGTATCTCCAAGTGCTGCTGCTGCGCTGCTGCTGCTGCCGACTCGCCGCGTGTCCATGCGGCTGCTGCTGCTGCCTGTTGGGTTTGCGATTATGCAAGATGCCCGGATGCCATAGCCTGGTAGGGGGTCTGAGCTGCCCTCCTGAGGCTTGACTGCCACTGTGATGTACCTGCGGGGCAAAGCAGATGCGAGGCAACAGATACAAAGGGTGAAGCGGCAGAATTCAGGGATGTGGCAGGGCATGTATCACGCTGATGTGCCCGCCGGATATACAGGTGAGTTTCACATCTGCTTGAAAGGGTCATTTTGATGTGTCTGCAAGGCAACAGATATGAGGGAACAGATACAGAGGTCGCAGCGGCAGAACAAAACAATGTGTCGGGGCACATACACATCACAGTGATGCGGGATATGCAGCTTCTGTCGTGGCTGGTGGGACCGCACCAGCAGCTGACAAGAGAAACAACACGTAGACTTCTACTGTCCCCATGCTGCACTGAGAACAGCCATTATCTAATCATTCCTGAGCCCATACAACCCTCACCAGGTGTTAGGGTCCAGCGGCTCCCCCACATCAGCCATCAGCGAGGCAGTTGGAACCAACCTTGCGGTGTCTTTCGTCGCTCCTTCAAAGTCCTCTATGGCTCCCCACAGGACCACACAGCAGCCGAGACAATGAATAACACGAGCGCTGCTCATTGTCCCCATCTTGCACTTAGGAGAGCCAGCATTCCGTCATCCCTAAGCCCTAAAACTGCATTAAACCCCAAACCCCGACACACAAGCCACAAAACCCTCACCAGGTGTTAGGGTCCAGTGGCTCCCCCACATCAGTCATCGGCGAGGCAGTCGGGAAAAACACACGCGCAGCAGCCCTGTTATACACCACCGCTGCATCATCCTGAAACGTCCCCACAGGTGTGAGGCCTGTGTCGGGGTCCCTGATAGGCGGTGTTACTTTTGTGTGGCCATCTGGGCCCACTGTTATCCAGGGCTGCGTGCCCCTGGCGGCTAGCACGCGCACGTCTGGCATGCTGCTGCGCCTGCCGCCGCTGCTGCTGCTGCTGCTGTTGCCTGGCTGCTGCCAGAACTCCACGAGAATGTAGCTGCAAGGAGGGTGCAAGGACAGGTACACGGTGAAAGCACAGTGATCGCAAAGACAACACAGGAGCCACAGCATCATCCAGCAGCAAGATAGATCAACGGGTGGGAAACCAGCACAGGCTGCAGTCCACTGAAAGCAGCACTCCTACAAAGCAAGCCGCACTGCTGCACGATGGAATTCCAAACAGCATCAGCCAATTTGCGACAGATCAGCCCACCAGCTTGCGCCGGGCCTTACCTGTCAGGTGATGGCGTCGCACACGCCGTGCCTGCCAGCTGCTGCGGCGTTATTTTGTAGGCCACACAGCCCCCCTGCTCAAGCGGCGCAGCGCTGAGTGTGACCCGGCCTGCCTCTGTCCATGCCTTTGCCAGAGGCAGCACACCTCCCTGCTGCATGTTATTCGTGCACGTCATCTGCTGGCTGCTGCTGCTGCCGCGGCCGCGGCTGCTGCTTCTGCTGCCGCTGCTGCTGGCGTCGTTCTCCAGTATGTCTGGTGCTGGCGGTTTGTCGCTGGGCCCATCACCTGCAGATACAAAGGTAACATCACACACAGCGGGGAATTGCACAGGCAGTTCAGCTAGAATTCACACAGGCTTAATTATAATGCCGTCACCAGAAGATGTGTCCAAGGCATAGTTGCTTGTCTGGTGCTGCTGCACCGCTGGCCTGAGGCCCTCTCACTCCACATTGAAGATGACATGCACAGCTCACTGCAGCAGCTGACTCCTGCAGGCTGCCTCAAAACAGCTGACTATGTGACACTGCGTCTGGCTAAAGTATGGCAGCCAAACAATAATGTGCTGGCACAGCTGCATCAGAGATGTGGTAAGTTCGGGCAGCTCTTCAGGCCCTGACACTACATCAGTCCCGCTCTGCTGCACTGAGCATGCAATGCATCGATCGACCAAGGATGCAGTTTTAGATCAATATTCTGCAGTGCCACGCAGCGAACAGCCTACAGCACTCACCCTGGGCCATGACATGCAGCCCGCATCCTCCCAGCAGCAGCACCAGCAGGGCCGCGGCTGACCACCGCCGAAAACAAACTTTATGACGCCCCATGCGTTGCACCGAGGGGCTGAGAATTCTCCTCAGCTGAGAACTGAACTCGCTTTCGCTAAATCACCAGCGAAGTCATCTAGGCAGTTGCTTCGAACATATACTGGTGCAAACTTTGGTCATTTAATCAAGCTCGAGGCTCGTCTGCAGAGCACAAGGGTAGGAACAGTTGAGGGCAGCAACTGTCGCTATGACGATTGCATTACGAGTCAGCAATACAAGGTGAGAGGAACAACGCTATCTTCAATTCAAAAGATTCCACCACAACACATGCGCACCTGCTCGCGTGTTGTTCCCCAGGGTTCCTTGGCACCGAGGTCCTTGGCGGCATTTTCTCAATCTGTGTTGACGCGTCCAAGCCCAGCATAGTTTGATCATTTACCTGACAAAATATTCTGCAAGCCTGCTGCGCTGATGGCAGCAAACAATGCTCAGTCCCGGGCCGGAAGCACCGGTGCCCTAGCACATGCACATGTGGTCCTTTCCCAACAAACTGCTCTACGAGAGCGCCATATAGCGCCTCAACTACCAGTTGTCACCAGTCATCGTCAACCGGCCAATCATCATCGCCAGCTTGCTCAGCCTGCTCATTGCTGCTACCCCCTGCGGCGGCATCTGCACGCTGTTGCAGCTCTCCCTCCTCTCTTCTGCGCTGCTGCATGTCCTGCTGCACGCTCCGCTGTGGGCTGCTACGTGAAGAGACATGTGTAGCAGCTGAACCTAGTGTGCCTGCAGGTGTCGGGCTGCGTCCCCGCTGACTTGTGCCATCAGCAGGTGAACCTGATGTGCCTGCAGCCCAGCTGCCAGCCTCTTGGTGGTTGCTGCGTCTACTGCTGCCGCTGCTGCGTGGCTTCCTGCTGCTTGTGTGGAGAGCCTGCACATCCTGCAGCAGCATGTCACTGCTGAAAAGCGGCTGCTGCTGCAGCTGCTGCATCGGCTGCGGCTGCAGATGCTGCTGCTGCATCGGCTGCGGCTGCAGATGCTGCTGCTGCTGCCATGAAACGTCGGCAGGCTCACCTTGCCGCCACTGCTGCTGCTGCTGCCACGGCTGCTGCTGTTGTTGCCAATGCTGCTGCTGCTGCCACGGCTGCTGCTGTTGTTGCCATTGCTGCTGCTGCTGCTGCCACTGCTGGTCATCATGTAGGCCTGCTGGCTGTCCGATGCTGCTGCTCAGTTGCAGCAGCTGATCAGTGGTCTGCAGCAGGTCTGCAGGGCAGCAGCAGCAGAGGAAGCATGGGGTACCTTGAGCTCTATGTGTGTTCTGCATATCGCAACTGCCTCCATGCAGCAGAGCTGTGGCATGTGCACAAGGCCAACCAAGCAAAGTCAGCCAAGGCTCAACGACTGCTGAGCTGTGCAGGGTCTGAGGCAACCCCAAGCAGCTTATGGCAGCAACACATCCTGGGCTCGTGCAGAACTCAATGAACTAGCCCTGGGCCGGCAAGCAGCTGAGAGTGCCGCACACGACCCGTGACGACATGCAGACTGGCACTCAACAGCTGCTGCTGCTGCCGCTGCTGCAGACGCACCGTCGACGCTGGTTCCCCTCTTGGTTGGTGGCCGGTGCGCCTTCTGCTGCTGCCTGAATTGCTGCGACTCTTGAGGGCTCCTACGGTGCTCCACCCAGAACACACCGCTGCTGCTGCTGCTGCTGCTGCTGCTGCTGCTGCTGCTGGTATTTGCAGGTGGTGCTTCATCTGGCTGTACTACCTCATACCACACGTCCTGCTTCTGCGTCATCGACACAAACTGCTTCTGCTGCTTCTGCTGCTGCTTCCAGAGCTTGTGCGCCCGCCGCCTTGCGGGCCGGTCTGCATGCAGAGACAGCAGCAGCAGCATGCGGTTCAGGATAATGCTGATACTCCATTAGAACTGGTGCTGATATCGAGCCAAGGCAGCTGTCGCAAGCATCTGAGGATGAATTGTAAGTGAAAGTAGCGCTGCCTCAACAGCAGTAGGGGCGGCACAAAGCACAAAGCTACAGCATGTGCCATTACTGTCACAGGGTGCTGCGTTACTCACTGTTCTTGCGTGATACTGCCTCGACTACTACAGCATGGCACCTGCTGCTGCTGCTCTTGCTGGTGCTGCTGCGGGTGCTGCTGCTGCACGGCAGCAGCCTTGAACACTGCATGCGGATGTGCTTGCCGAATCTGTGTTAGTATTTTGTTCAGCTACAGCTACTAAGCAGTAGTGCTGTCTACAGTGCATGGTCCATGGCAATGTGGTCTTGTGTAGAGACGAGTACAGTATGCTTGCAGCTCAACGTAGAGGCGTTCAAAGCAGTTTCTGTAAGATACCTTTAGTTCCTCAGCTCTGCAAGTCGCTCCACAGCTGCTGTCAGACAGCAAGGGTCCGTGGTTGTCAGGCTGTGTCACTGCTGATGAAAGACCGTTATACCCATTTCCACGCACGATGCTTGCTGCAGTGTTCTACTGCATCAATCTACAGAAGTAGCTCGCTGCATCGGCGTCCATCAAGTGTGGTGTGTTTTGCAACCTTGCAAACAGAGCTGCTCGACTCCGATCTTGCCACCTTAGACGTTTGTTGCATACCATCACTTCTAATAGTCAGGCCGTGAACACAGCCAGTGGCTCTTCATTGTCAGCGCCCCTCGTTGGCGCATTCTACCCGCGCAAGCTTTGCTTCGACCCTTCAGCTTTGAGCACACTTCATAGTTCGTCATTTGGTACAACGGGCGCCTGCCCGTTGTGCTAGTCGCTTCCAACCACCTACCCTCCTACATACCAGCAACCATCACTGCACCACACCATGCTGCTGCATGCTGTAGCAGGCAGCAGTGCCGGCATCGTTAGCAGCAGGAAGCTGAAAACAGATCGCAGGAGCACTGGGATTGCCTTGGTGCCAGCTGGCTCAGTGCATGCTGCACAACAAGGACCAGTGCGTACATCAGTGCTGGTGGTACACAGCAGCAGCAGTGACCAGGGGGTGAGCAGCTCCAATGCCCCCTCACAAGTATCAGTGGCAGTGAGCCCACCCGATGCAGCTGGTAGCAGCAGCAGCAGCAGCAGTGCGGCTGCAGGGGGCGGCAAGGATGCCCTGCTGGCACGCATGGCTGCAGCCAAGGCGTACAAGCAGGCAGCCTCTGCTGCTGGCAGCAGCAGCAGCAGCAGCAGTGAAACTGATCTCAGCTTTTCAGAAGAGCAGCAGGAGGCCCTGCGGCAGCAGTATGCGCAGCAGCTGCTGCAGCAGCAAGCCAGTATGGCCTCCCAAAGCAGCGAATACTCCAGCTACATCCAGCAAACTTCCCAGCAGCAGCAAAACGCATCATCTCCTGCTGCAAACGCACTAGACCGCCTGCAGCAGGAAGATCCTACCCCAGGGGAGAGGCCTGCACCTGCCAGGCCTGACTTTTATACCAATCCTGAGGTACCTAGTGTGCAGGACCTGATGACAACAGCACCCAAGAAGGCAGGCACTGGCAGCGCTGACGAGGCAGCAGACTGGCTGAAAGGCGTGCTGCAGGAGCGGCCGGGTGAGCGCTGCTGCTGCTGCTGCTGCTGCATGTTGGCCTGCAAAGACCCTGACAGCAGTAGAAACACCAAAGCCAAGCAATTGCAATGTACAGTGCGGCAGTTGCCGTGCCACCCGTGTGCAGCGCGTTGTAAGCAGAAGCGGTCAGCGCGCCTAGAAGCGCAGCGGCATAGCTGGCTTGCAGTACGTCACAGCAGTACTGGCAGTGTCTCACCTGGGCTGCCCAGACGGCAGTGCCTGCCAGCTGCATGTGTTGTACTGAAAAACGATAAACAAAAGTACAAGTGTGGTATCATCATTGCTAAGCAAGCACCTGCAGCTTCGAGCGAGTGCAATCCTATTGTTATCACTGTTATACCTGTATCCTTGCACTCGACGCCCTTGTCAGCTGTAGGCTCCAACCTGTTTTTTTGTGACATAACATGCAGCCAAAATACACCTGCATAATGCCCTGCAGACCAGCCGAAGATAGATTCCAGCATGCGACTAGAGGACTTCACAGCAGCAAAGGAAGCAGCCATGCGACAGCGAGGAGCAGAGATCATCACTGCTTTCCCAGAGGACTTCCAGCCACCAGCAGCAGCAGCGCCTGCAGCAGGCAGCACAGCAGCAGGCAGCACAGCAACGCCTGAGGCAGCTGCAGCAGCTGCTGCTGCGGGGGGCGGCGTGGCGGCTGACAGCGGCGCTGAAGGCGGCGAGAAGTGAGCGGCCGTGAAGTTTTGGACTTTGCAGTGTGGATTTTGGAGTTCATGCTCTGCTGCGTGTGGCTGATTGGCAGCTGGCTGCTACCCAAGCATGCGGTATGGGCCTGGCGATGCAGCAACTGTTGCGATGTTGCTTGTGCTTGCACCCCTGCAGGTCATGCAGCAGTCGAGGTGCTTGCAGTGCATGTCACATGCTGTTGTCATCAGCAGGCATGCAGCTGTGTGGGCATGCCTGCAGCCCAACCCCTGCCCTTGCACTCCCTCTAGAGCAATTGCATGTGGATGGCCGTCTTTGTGCCAACGCACCACAATTAATTCATTCATCCCCACAGGTACAAGCCCAAGGTCACGACCTGGGGTGTGTTCCCGCCTGCCGCTGCACCAAGTGTGACACAACTTGATAAGTGTGACACAACTTGATAAGTGTGACACAACTTGATAAGTGTGACACAACTTGATAAGTGTGACACAACTTGATAAGTGTGACACAACTTGATAAGTTCCATGGTGGCGGCGGATGTGTGCTGACTGCAGCCGCTATTCATGAATTGCTGTACCGCAGGTACAAGCCCAAGGTGACAACCTGGGGCGTGTTCCCGCGCCCCAACAACATCAGCCAGGCGTACGGCGGCGGGCGCAACATCCGGCCCGGGCAGGAGCTGGAAACACCAGAGCAGAAGGCAGCACGCGAGGTGAGGCGGATTGCTTCTATGCACAGCCACAAAATCCCTTTATTACAATCGCTGTCGGTTTCACCAAGCAAAGGAAACAGAAGCAAGTGACCGCCGCGTCGACCGTGTGATGTTCTGCTGTACAACTTTGGTGATGGTCAGCTGCTGCAGCGCTGCTCTCTTGGATGTGGACTGCTGCTGGTAGTGTAGCAGTACAACAGCTGTGTTGTGTTCAGCCAGGCCTCGACGGGCCATGCAATCCGGGCTGGAGCGTCAGCAGCCAACTCAAGCCCCTCCAGCTGCTGCAAGTGTCACTCTGAAATGCTGCTGCTTGCCCACCCCGCCCCCTCCATCTGCAGGCTGAGTATGCTGCCGCGCTGCAGCGCTACAAGGCGGCCACTTTCACAGGCAGCCGCGTCGGAGGAGGAGCTGGCGACTGCATCTTGTAGGCATGTATGTCTGACCAATATGCGGTGCTGCTGCTGCTGCTGCTGCTGCTGCCATGCGCAGGCTGAGTATGCCGCTGCACTGCAGCGCTACAAGGCTGCCACATTCACAGACAGCCTGAGCGAGGAGGAGCTGAAGGCAGCGCAGAAGACGTTTGACGAGGCGTCAGTGCTGTTCAAGCGCGGCGCGCTGCAGCAGGCGCTGGTGCTGTTTGACGAGGTAGGTGCAGGCTGGCAGTCCACTGGCTTTTGACCAGGCTCTTCAGACAGTTTTTAGCGTTGTTTAGAGGAGTATTCTGAGCCAGCCACAAAACAGCTGTCGCGAACGGCAGCACCAGGAACTGTGTTTTTGGACAGCCTGTCGGAGGAGGAGGCGGCTGCTGCCCAAAATGCATCAAGCGAGGCCAGCGTGCTGTTCAACCGCAGCGCGCTGCAGCAGGCCTTGGTGCTCTTTGCGAGGTGGGCTTGGCCATGGGTTGCTTCGATTTGCAGCTTACCAGGGAAGGCAGGTTGTGCAGCTTGAGGAGTGCAGTGTAGGGCTGTTGCGGCAGAAGATAGCATGTCAAATTCAACAGCATTTTTTGCACCCAGATGTAAGTAGTTGTGCTGTTGAGTGATTTGGCAACAAGTGCTTCTGCGCAAAAGCTGCAGACGCTTGAGATTGCCCACCTTTCAACCAGTAGAGCTGACTGCTGCTGCTGCTGCTGCTGCTGCTGCTGCACAGGTGCGTGCCAAGGTGCCGCTGAAGAGCAGGCTGGGCGGCATGTCAACGCTGCAGGCAGCGGTGTGCTACGATACGCTTGGAAATGCCCGCCAGGCAGAAGCCCTGTACAAGCGGTGAGTTTCTGTGTTTTGAATTTGATTGTTTAATTTTGACGGGACCTGAAGTTGGTATGATGTGATGGAACCTGAATTGGGGTGCTACGACATGCTAATCTTTGGCTGCCTTATTGACCGACTGCATCATTGACTGCTGATGTTGACTGACTGGCTCACTGCCGTGCTGCAGTATCCGAGGGCATCCTACATCCGAGGTGTCCCGCAAGGCCAAGGCGCTGATCTTTGGCTGATCTTCCAGATTTTCTTTCTGCCATCTTCACTGAAGTACTGGCCGGCTGCATTTTTTATTGTCTGACTGCAGCATCCGAGGGCATCCAACAAGCGAGGTGTCCAGCAAGGCCAAGGCGCTAGTGTTTGGCTGACTGCCGTAATCACTGGCTGACTAGCTTGCGGTGTGCTGTGCTGTGTTGTGCTGCAGTATTGGGGGGCATCCAACAAGCGAGGTGTCCCGCAAGGCCAAGGCGCTGGTGTTTGGCTTCCAGGCGGCCAGCTTCCTGAAGGCAGACACTATCAGCTACGCGGTCAAGAAGGACGAGTACCTCAAGTACTTCAGGTGGGGCCGGGCGTGTCATCTGCTTTCAAAGTATGTTGTTAGTAGTATGTTATTTCCAAAAAACATGACAACTATGACATCAGCTATGCGGTCAACGAGTACCTCAAGTACTTCAGGTGCGGCTCGGGGTACTGTATGCTGCTTTGGTCATTGCTTTTGTGTAAACTTTTTTTGTGTAATCAAAAGAAAAACAGGACTGGCTACTCGGTTACAAAGGACGCGTGCCTCGAGTGCTTGTTGCGGCATGCTACTTCTCAGGTTCTGGCATTTTGTTGTGGCGGCTGCCAGCCTCAGCACCCAGCTAAGGATGCACATGTTCACTCGCTGTCTCAGCTGCCAGCTGCTGCATCCTGTAACAGGCTGCATCACACGCAACTTCAGGCAAAGCCCAGCAGGCGCTGCACCACTCTTGCGCATGCGCTGACGTGTTTGTGGTTGTTTTGTTGTGTTTTTGCCTGCAGGCGCGCTGCCGACCGCAACCGCATGTATGTTGCGAGCGAGGAGGAGCGCGCAGCGGACCAGGAGGAAGCAGCAAAGGCTGCAGTTGTAGCACTGGGGGTGGTGCTGGGCCCAGTGGTGATACTGGGGGCGCTGCTGGCCGGCAGCAAGCTGGGATGAGGCACAAAAATGTTTGAGCTGTCAAGGAAGAGCGGAGCTGTGTGTTCCGTGTGGTGATGCTTTCGCATAGCACGCTGCAAAACAAGGGAGCGTTGTGTGCTTCATCAGTTACAAAGTGTTGCCAGTGCAGGTGAGGGGGCAGCAGACCAGCAGTGGCGGCAGCGGTGGCACTAGGAATGGTGCTGGTACAAGTAGTGGCAATGGGGGCACTGCTGGCCGGCAGCAAGCTGGGCTGAAGCGGCAATAGGCGAGGAGAGAGCACTCTATACAAAACGAGTATGCATCTTGTGCTACATCAGTTGAGGGTTCTGGAGACTGTTGTGGCTTGTGGTTGATGCATCTAGTTGTTAGTGGAGGCGTGCACGAGCGTCCTTTGTCATTTTGGAGTCGTCAGTGGTGTTGATCATGGCTAGATTGCTGCCTGGCGTCTGGTGTGCGGCAGGTTGGCTGCACTGCAAAGAGTTGCAGGAAGCAGGCTCTGCAAAAGCATAATGCAACACAATGCACTGCGAGCGTGTGGCGAGTGGTGCTTGACAGAGCAGGGATATGTCGCAGCATACACAGTTGTAGCGGCTGCTAGCAAGCAGAAGGTTGTAGTAAGAGCGCTACGCACTGTACTTGTGAGCCATGGCTGAGCAGTGTGCATGAGTGCGGTTTTGCACGATTGCAGGGGCCTTGGTGATTGCTGTTGCACGGGCCTGAGCTATGTATAAGAGGGGAGTGGCGTGTCAAGTTTGTCAGCTGCTAGCAGACAAAGGCCCACAGGCAGTTTCAAGGGCTGCATGCTACTTGTGAGTAAGACTCATCATATGGATAGATGCATTTATGATGTGGCAGGCCTAGGCCATGACGTGATGCAGTTTGGTGAGCATCCTGAGTGACACTTGAGAGGTCTGAGGGCGCTGTCAGTAGCTGTGACAGCTGCGCCCAGCATGGCTCTATATGAGTGGGTGGCGAGCACTAGGATGAGCATCAGCTGCTGAAGCAGCTGCATTTTGTGAGAGCAGCAGCGGAGTGACATCAGCACAGCAACGTTGGACAGCCGCTTGTACAGCAGCCTGCAACCTGTGACCAGCCTTTACCTCAGTCCAGTGTACAACAGCACATGCTGCGAGGCGGGTGGTTTGATAGGGCTGGTGCACTTGGCTGGTGGAACCTGCTGGTACTGGTGATGATGGTTGATGGTGACGCAGTATGGATACATCAGGTGGTTGCGCAATGCGCTTGTCGTTGCGTTGAAGCCTTCAGTGGGCCGTAAGCGGATATTATCATTCCAGTAGTGTAACGTTGGACATGGTCACGTGCTTCAGAGTGTGCTGACGGAGCGGGTGACGACTAAGCTCATCGTGGTCAGGCCTTTGAACTTCAGCCTGTGACAGTGTCATCTCAGCTCAAACCTGGCTGTCCATGGATACTTACATGCTCACATGCCATATGCAAAACTGTCTTTCAACAGCATCACATGCTATCAACACTTACACCACAGACATTCATGCGCTAAGCAGACAACAACAGCTAGCTTGCCTGTGTCACACAGTGCTGCTGTTGATGCAAGCATATTGCAGCAGCTGCTGCATCAGGTGGTTTCAGCAGCTGCCGCACCCTTGCTCAGACACGACAGCCCTCTGCTCTGCTCGTCAGGCAGCCACTGACTGTTGCCATCAAAGGGGTTGTATGCTGCACCAGGCACAGCGTGCCCCTGGGCATCAACTGGGAACTGTGCCAGCCTGCCCACCTGGTCCACCAGCACCATTATGTGGTTGCTGCTGCTGCTGCTGCTGCTGCCGCTGCTGCCGCTGCTGCCGCTGCTGCTGCTGCTGCTGCTGCTACCGCTGCTGCCGCTGCTGCTGCTGCTGCTGCTGCTGTCTTCAGCTTCAACCTGCCATGGCGCTGGGACCGTTGTTGATGCAACGAACGAGAACTGGCGCAACAGCAGAGCAGCAGAAGGTGCCACAGCTGTCAGTGAACTGGCAGCAGCACACTGTTATTCATTTGGGTTGCGGCATTAGCTGCTGAGGCAGGACGCTTGCCAAGGTCGATCACTGTCGGGCAGCTGCAATTAAAGCAGCAAACTCACCGGTGTGGTGTGTACCTGCAGCGTATCGGCCACTGGCTGCTGGCAGCTGATGCCCATCTCCGCCAGGGAGCTGCAGAAGCGGCCTTGCTCCTGCAGTCAGAAGATGCGGTGAGGCAAGGAGCACACACTTCTTGCAGCTGTATCTTTAGGCAAGCACAAGGCTGGCTGCTTCAGCCAAAACAGGTGATGCACATCTCAGCCAGGGAGCTGCAGAAGCGGCCTCGCTCCTGCAGGCAACACAGAGTGAGGCAGACAAGGGACATGTAAACTGCAGCTTGCTGTGGTTGTGCAAATCACCCTCTGCTCAAGTACTTTTTGTTTGCTGCTGCTGCTGCTGCTGCTGCTGTGCGATGTTTGACTCCCTCACCTGCCAGCACTGCGTCTGCGCATGGTACACATCCATCAGCAGCGCCCGCGCAGGCCAAGTGGGATCAGCCACAAACTCATCCGCACAGCTCCTCGCCTTGCTATCGCCGCCGCTGCTGCTGCTGCTTTCATCACTGCTGCTATCACTGCTGCTGCTGCCACCTAGGGTTTGTAGCTCCCCTGGTGCATCAGAGAAGTGCAGGTAGCCCCATGTTTCCGGCTGGTGCATCTGCACCTGCCACTGTGGCGCCCACACCCAGTTGTAGCCCGGCTGGTCGGCAGGCTCCTGCGGCAGCAGTGGGTGATTGATGCACATGTATACATATGCATCAAGCACCACAGATTGGGAACACTGTGTGTTAAGACGCCGTTGCTGGTTTTGGGCTGCAGACACAAGCCACAGCAAGGGCACTGTGGTGGAGCTGTTATGCAGTGGAGCTTGGTGCATACTGTGTACGCAGTTGGAGCTAACAAGTTGGAGCTTGGGGTTGTTGGAGCTGTTATGGGGTGGTGCTTGGTGCATGCATGCATTGTGATACAGCAGCTGCAGGCGTCGCACCTTTACATACGTCTGCAACTGCTCATCCCAGGTCACGTTCCACTGTACTCGAGAGAAATTGATACGCCACTGGTCGCCTGCGGCAGCAGCCGCAGCACGCAGAACATGCAGGAATCAGCGCACAGTACCACAGTCAAATCAACTACACTTCATCCATGGGTCCGACCGAGGTCACACTGCACCAGGTGGAGCTAGCTTGCATTGTGCTGTGTTGCCAAAGAGCGCATACAAGCAGCTCTAGAGCCATCCAGCCGCCTCACATGCCTCTGCCGATTCTGTTACATTTGCCAACCCTGAGAAACAATGCCTGCTCACTCACCTGCTTCTATACTATGGTATTGGTGCAAACCCATTTTGTTACTCAGCGAACCTGGTTTTGGTGGCGTGGTGCGCTGCGCAGCTTGTTTTAGCAAACTCCACGGCAGCGCCAGTTCTACTGTCCAGCCCTGTGATCCCTCAGCAGCGTTGACCGCGCCCTGCACTGCCACAGCAATTGACAGCGGCTGCCATCCCGTGGGTCCGGCTGTTTCTGTTGGTTCCCGAGGCAAGATTGTTTCCCAGTTCATGACTGGGGGGCCGCCGTTGCGGTAGGGCCGAACCTGCAGCACAGAATGAGCACCAGCAGAGTGCGGTACAAACACAAGGCACAAGGTAGGCGGTTTAGGTTTGGGTAGACAGCGTCATGTGTTGCTGGCGAATGGTTTAGGTCTCACTGGCAGAGGAAACAGTGACGAGGCTGCAGATCAGCTCAATGGCGAGCTCAAACGTACCGCAATTTGACTAGGTTCGGCTGTGTTGAACTGCAACTGATGCGCAATGGCGAAGCAGCAGCAGCAGCAGCAGCAGCAGCAGCAGCAGCAGCAGCAGCAGCAGCAGCAGCCACTCACCAGGAAGAGGTCCCACACCTTGCCCAGTGCATTCACCTGCAGGCAGCGGTACACAGCATCACGAGCATTGCTGGCATCAGTCCATGTATATGGATCAGCACAACACAGCACGGCACAGCACAGCACAGCATGCGAAGCACAGCAGACCACAGCACACCACAGCACGCACAGCACAGCACATGCAACTGCACCCCCTCCCCGAATCAGTCACCTCCAGCTCGTAGTACATCCAGTTGTCACTATCGGGGTCGATGAACACCTGGCGGCAGCAGCAGTGGCAGCAGCAGCGGCAGCAGCAGCGGCAGCAGTAGTGTCAAATCACATGTACAGTACTCTCAGCTGACCAGGGTGGTCCCCGGCTGGGTCAGCTGCAGCAGAAGCTGCAGCACACCTTCACTTCCACACGTCCTTGTATGGTAAAGGTACCTTTACACATGTAGCTGTCACCACCTCATGCGTGGCGCAGCTGCATCAGATGTAAATAGGACGATTCTAAGCATGTGCTGTACAGCACAAATCCATGCCGGCGCGGTGCTTCATTGAAGCAGCAACACAGAACAACAAAACCGTTTGCTGCACACACCTCAAAATCGTTGTCCCTGAAGATGATGCTGCAGGCAGCAGCAGCAGCAGCAACAGCAGGAGACATGCAGATAGGTACGCGGTGATGATGTGCTGCACCCGCACAGTGTCTTGCTGTACAATATGATGTGTGAGATGTTGCAGTCGCTGCAGCACTGCTGCACAGAGTGTCGCCTCTATTGCGGCATACTCAACTTTTCTATGCTGTTGATCTGAGCATGCAATCTCCAGCAGTAGTGGCTGCGCGCTGTTGTACAGTCACTTGCCTCAATATGCCGAGAACAGGCAAGTCAAAGCTGCAACACTACGCCAAAGACTCACACCTAACACCTGCTTAGCTTCCCCTTCTGGTGTCCCACACTCTTGCAGCCAGCCAAGACATCACGCTTTGCTGCACTGCATGCACCTGCTGTCACAATCTGCTGTCAGTCAGACAGTGCGTTGCTGCTCCAACTGTCGTGCAAAACTTGGTCACGGACAATGCTGCTGTAGCCCTAAACCTGAACTTTACCTGTCGTGCAGGGTTTGGTTTGCAAATGCGCGGGGCTCCTCCAGAGCTGCTGCAATGTACAGCGCTGCATCGTCCCATGCCATTTTGACGCGAGTAGGGAACCAGGGCTGGCCCCAGTGGGGTCCCACTATGTCAACAAACTCAGAAGTCCATGCAGCAGCTTGCCAGCATGCATCGTCCAGCTGACCGTCTATGACAATGCTGCCTGCAACAGCAGCAGCAGCAGCAGCAGCAGCAGCAGCAGCGTCCGCACTATGTCAAGAAATTCAGAGGTCCATTCGCTGGCCTGCCAGCATGCATCATCCAGTTGGCCATCTATTACAGGGCTGCCTGCAGCAGCAGCAGTAGCAGCAGCAGTGCCCCCATTATGTCCACGAACTCAGAGGTCCAGTCAGCAGCTTGCCAGCATGCATCATCCAGCTGGCCGTCTATGACAGGTTGCCTGCAGCAGCAGCAGCAGCAGCAGCAGCAGCAGTGCCCCCGTTATGTCCACAGGCTCAGAGGTCCAGTCGGCAGCCTGCCAGCATGCATCGTTTAGTTGGCCATCTATGACATTGCTGCCTCCAGCAACAGCAGCAGCAACAGTAGGGCAGTTTTGCAGCGGCGGAAGAAGCAATGCACAGCAGATGCTGCAGTAGCGCTCCATGTTATGATGGGTGCACAGCGTGCATGCTGCAGCATATTCAGATCCCCAAGGCCTGCTGCTTGCAGCATTACTACCAGGCTGCTGCTGCTGCTGCTGCTGCTGCTGTTGTTGCTGCTGCCGCTGCCGCTGCATGCGCTCCTGCGGAGTCCTGCGAATATGACTGGCGCTGAGAGCGTGGAGCTGTTACAAAGGTCCCAACATTGAACGTTTCAGCATCAATATTTAGTTGCTGGTGGTGCCTACTTGTGCACTTGCGGGCGACATAGCCAGGCGGGGCAGGCTTAATGTGCAGCTGCCCATAAGGCAGTGGCACTTCCTCCCGATGTGCTTGTGCACACAGCAGAGCTGCTGCCACGACAAGAAATGTACATAGAGAGACACCCATACGTGTGTGAGGCGGCACGAATCCCTTGACAAGCTCTTCCTGGTAGCCAGCTGAACTTCGCAGCTGGATGTACTGCAGCAGAGGCATCACAATCAACAAGCACTGGCGCTGATCACACCAGGGGTAAACTTCACAGGCGACCACGGGTCATTGCTGCAACTGTTTGGGTTTGAGGCATGACAATGCTACCGCGTGGCACAGTTCAACGTAGGCACGTGAATCCCAGCATGGCCACGAGGGGGTTCTGCTACTGCTTCCACAACTGACGGTTCAGGTTCTGTCCAAAGCATTCCGTTCCTTAAATGCACATCCACCAACTATAAGATTTTCATAATTGACAGTATTTGATGTGGCTTATAGGACGCGCAGATGCTTGGATGGCCCACTCGTTGTTTCGTATTCGGCAGCTTGCTCCGGCTTCATATCGCGTCACTGCTGGACACTACTGAGCAATCAGCCACGCTCAATAGCAGCAACATGTATTGATGCATAATCAAGTTAACTTGGACCGCAGTCCGACGCTCTGCGCGGTACAGGCGATACGTGCCGGGCACCTCCTGCTGCTGCTGCTTGCCGTCCTCGACTCTGAGCCCGCAACATGCAGGCTGCTGATCCGAGGACGAAAGCTTGCAGTGACACATGATTCAGGTAAGAGCTGGACTTAGCCTCACTGCACAGTGTGAGCAGCAGCAGACAAGCGTGTCCCATGCTGACAGTGGCCAGCAATGTCAGGGCATACAGAGGAGGGCACTCAGGGCTTGGTCATGTGAGGTGACACGTGTGCAAACATTGTGCTGTTCCAAGCGTCCCAGCCCAGATGCTCTCACCCACACCCCACTGTCAAGACTCCTGGCTGCTTCCCGCCTGCTGAAACAGCGCTAGGGTGCTTGCGCACACTGTTGCCTCTCTCTTGCAGAGAGTGAGCTTGCTGACACTGCCATCTGCTGTGCCGTGCTTGCTGCTCATAGCTGCAGCAGTGGACTCAGGCTACTCCCAGCCTGACACAACAGCCAGCAGCAGTCAGGCATGGGACACTTCAACGCCTGCAGCCAGCGGCATTGCTGCTCCCTGGACTGGCAGCAGCAGCAGCAGCAGCAGCAGCAGCAGCAACAACGGAGTCGCAACAAGCAGTCAGCCGTGGACGTACAGCCTGAGGGGATCCACAGCAGCTGCTAACACCTACACTGGATCGTCAGTTGCTGCCGGCAGCTACACACGCACCTACAGGCAGCCCTGCAGCTACGGGGTTGTCTGCCAGCACTACGGGCGCTGCGTGGCTTATGGCTGGACCTTCACCTGTGACTGCCCAGAGGGCTGGGGCGGTAAGCTGCGCTGATCTGCTGGTGCCATACATATAACATGACATGCAGGCGCTGCGTGCCTTATGGCTGGACCTTCACCTGTGACTGCCCTGAGGGCTGGGGCGGTAAGCAGCATTGAGGCAAAATAGGTCACAAAAATAGGAAGCTATCACAATGGGAAGTTCTTTTATCCTTATGACCATTCAGGCCGGCAGGCTGCTGGGCTCTTGTGCATGTCAATGCGCAGCTAGCAATCCCAGCAGTTGTAGCGCAACTCCATCTGCAGCAATGTGGACAGGTGCATGTTGTGCAGTATGTTCTGCACACTCATACTCTTAGCTGCTGCTGCTGCCGCTGCTGCTGCTGCTGCTGCTGCTGCTGCTGCTGCTGCTGCTGCTGCAGGCTGGTACTGTGAGAAGCCCGTGGCAGCGCGCAACACAGTGCTTGGCGCCATCCCTAGTGTGCCCAGCCTCGCACCACAGCCTGACTACAGCAGCGGCACCCTGCCTGCCACAACATCATCATCAGGCAGTCTGGCTACAGCAACCTGGCAACCTGGCTACGGTAGTGGCACCCTTGCACCACAGCCTGGCTACAGCAGCAGCACTCTGCCTGCCACAACATCATCATCAGGCAGTCTGGCTACAGCAACCTGGCAACCTGGCTACGGTAGTGGCACCCTTGCACCACAGCCTGGCTACAGCAGCAGCACTCTGGCTGCTGCCACAACATCATCAGGCCTCACTGCACCAAGCTACACTGCAGCTAGCAGCACAGGCGCTTGGGCAGCAGCTGCAGCTGTGCCAGTTACATCAAGCCAGCTTGGAATTGGCTTCACAGCAGGTGGCCTGGGCGCTAGTGACAGCAGCGGTGCGTATGTGTACAATGCTGGTGTGCAGCGCACAACTGTGGGTGATGGTGGGGCGGTCTTTGGCCCTGCTGCCTGGCCAGCAGCAGCAGCAGCAGCAGCAGGGCGGCAGCTTGGGAGTGACACTGGAAGTGGCACTGCAGGGCTGACTCAGCAAGCACCAGGCACTGTCACCGGAGGTGTAACTAGGCCGAATGACACTGGAGTGCCAGTTACACCAACAGCTGCACCACAGCATGACACTGGAGAGGACCCCCGGCTCGATGATGGCATGGGTGTCACTAGTGACATCAGCAGCCGTGGCACTGCGGGCACTGGTGCTGATGTGGCAGCCGCAGTGAGCAAGCAAGGCCCCTCACCTGTGGATGTGAGGCCTCCCATCATAGGAGTTGTGGCACCTGTGGGCTGATCATAGTTCAACAGCATATCAGTAATCAAGCCATAGCAACAACGCCATCAGCCCCACAACCTGCTGGAGCAGAAGCAAGTGGGAGCACCTGCGGGCTGATGAGTGGGGTGGCAGTTGCAGCAATGCAGCACCATAGCCAGCAGTTCGTTTGGGAATCGCTTTGGAGGCAGGTGGGTTGGGGTTGGGGCATTTGAGAATTCAGCCTCCAAATACTACGATTGTTGCAGCGCACCGCCGCAGGGGCCCAAGAGAAAGCTCCTGCTGTCAGTAATGATGAGGCCTGTGCTAAGCAAAGCAAATGCATGCAGATGGGATTTCTATGGTAGAGAGTGATAGGTATTGTGGGAAGCAATAAGGTTTTGGAGGAAGTAGGTGGGTGGTGGTTGTGGGGAGCAAGGGTTGGGCTGTGCATTCACAAGTACCACATGCATATTCAAGTGAGCAGGGTTTTGTCTCAGGATGAGGATACTTATGTTTTGTTAGTGCACAGATGGCTGTCACTTTCAGTGCTGTGAAGTAAGAATTGCTGGCAAAAAAAGAAAACAGCACATGCATGTCTGGTGTCACGAAGAAAGGCAGAATGTGGCATTCATTGATGGTTTTGTACTTTTACTTGCTCACCGTGCAGCAGCTGCTGGGGGGCATTGCCTTGATGTTTGCATTTTGCATCCACAAGCACCTGGGCAACATGGGGGTAGAAAGAGGTGCCCAAGTGGGATGTCAATGCTGGCCCAAACAGCTGCAGGGCACGCGGTTGCGTCCCCATAGCCAGGCTGATCGGCAGGCTCCTGCACTTTGCGTTGATGCACATGATGAGTGGCGTTTTGTTGATGTGTTGGTGGCTGTGTTGGTGAAGATTGATTGTTATCATGAGTGTTGAATTGGGGATTCCATGCGCGTGGCAGCTAAGTCACATGATAAGGGCTACCAACATGGGGTAGGAACTCCTAACCAAAGCTGGTATGAAAATATCACGCACTGCAGCGCAGCCTTACTGCTGTGATTTATGTCTTTAGACATGGTAAGCTCTTGATCTAGCACAGCCGCCAAGCAGGTGACTACGTGGCGCCCCCTCACCCCCGCGCCCCCCCCCCCCCCCCCCCCCCCCCCGGCCCCCTTGGGGCCCCAGCACCCAGCAGCGTTGACGCCGAGATAGCACTGCCTCCATGCATGCATCATGTAACATAGAGATTCAGACGCAGCTAGAGATGACAGAGAGCATCCTTACTGTTGCTAAGTCACTGCTGCTGCAAGTCATGCCACAGTGACTTTCTGTGTGAAGTAATGCAGCATAGCATACCATCATGGTATGCTGACAGCACACCCTGCTTTAACACATAAAAGGATGCTTTTGACATTTGTCCGAAGTAGTAATAGGTAGCAGCCGTGGGACGTGATCATGTTTCTACGTTTGAACAGCCCATTCAAACCTGCATGACAGGTTCGCCAGCGCTGCTGCAATGGCGTCAGGAATGAATGTGCTTCAGTTTGATCGCCACCTTGCTGTACCTTCTGGATGCTGCTGTTGAGTACGGTGCCACAGCGGAGCAGACAGTGAGGCCGGTGCATTTGGCTGGTGGCGACAACATTGGGCACAAACGAACAAATAAGTGTCTGACTCTGATAATTTTACTCTCACACCACGATGGCAAAGCGCAGCAGCGCGCGCCAGCAAGCCAGAAAGGTGGGCTGCAGGCAGTTGGTTGACAAATGCTAGCTGCTCAGCTTGCTGCGCGAACTCTGTTGATGTCAACACTCAATGCTTGGGACTGAATACCATGGGTTTGACATATCTGCAGCTGGCGAAACTTACCAAGGCTGCAGCACAGGCGCTTGGCAAGCAGCAGCAGCAGAAGAAGAAGCAACAGCAGCAGCAGCAGCGCCCAGCTAAGCAGCCGCACCAGCGCAGTAACCAGTCTGAGACGGGCAGTGTTGCTGAGCAGGAACCAGCACTAGGTGGCAGTGCCGCTGCTGCTAGCCAGGGGCGGTGTCAGGCCAGAAGCCAGAAGAAGACCAAGAAACAGCTGAACGTCAGCAACCTGAGAGCACGTCTGCATATGGGTGTGCAGAGGCGCAGCATGAAGCTGCGAGCTGCTCCTGGTGGGGCTACTGACGTGGTGGTGTTCGTGCACTTTCCGCTTGGCCTGAATGGCAAGCTGCGCACCGTGTTCCAGGGGGTGACAAAGCAGCAGGCAGGTGCCATCCTTGGCGCGCTGATAGAGATGACGGGCTGGGACGACGAGCGCCTGGAGGCCAAGTACCAGAAACTTGTCTCAGGTGCGGTGGTACACTGGAGCGTCTCCACAAGGGCTGTGCCTATTGCAGAAGTTCCCTTGTGTTCCTTTGCAGCGCATGGATGTGCATCAACCCCATTAAACACTATCATGCTGTACCATATGAAGCTACTGTTCCCCCGCAGTTGTACCTGAAAGCACCTGCGTGGGTCTCACCTTCCCGTGTGCTTCTGCTTCTGCATTGCTGCACTACTCTGCTGCTCACAGGTGGCGAAGACAGTGCTGAGCACGATGATCAGGGGCAGCAGCTGGAGCAGGACGCCAGCAGTGACGCTGACAGTGAATTATGCAGTGAGACAGCAGAGGAAGAAGATGCAGACGCAGAGGACGAGCAGCAGCAGCAGCAGCAAGGACGGCGGCTGCGGCGCCTGCAGCAGACTGGCAGCCGCCGCGCAGCAGAGCATGCAGAGCAGCAGCAGCAGCGCGCCGATGATGCAGCAGTTCTGCAGGAGCTCAACGAGGTTGTTGCAGACGCGTGTGGCGGCATGCGCGGAGCAGTCACGGCAGTGCTCACTGGTGGGTTTGCCAGCAGAATGTGTATGTGTGATGCATGGGTGCAGGTATCAAGGCGTTGAAAAGCTGGTGGTGCGTGTCGGTCAATATGGTAGCTGCTGTCTTGTGAAGCACCAACAAGGAACGTGCCTGCTTCGAGGTGAGCAGAGCTCTGCTCAAACGCCACTGCTAGCACTTGGCGTACCCCTGATCTGGTGTTGTCTGCTGCTTCCACCTGTGCTCGCCACTGCTCAACCCTTGTACCCCAGGTGCGCAGGCTGACGGCTGTCTGGCCGAGATCACCAAGGGCCAGGTGCGCACAGCCGTGGAGGAGCGGACTGGCTGGAACCTGGACCGCGAGACTGGCTCAGCACCACTGCGCAAGCTGTTCAGCGAGGTTCTGGAAGAGCTGCACACGCAGTTCTGGTCACAGGTAGGTGAAACCATGTGCAGCCGCGCGCTGCTAGCTTGCGGGGCTTACCGTTTTGAGGCTGCCCCAAGTTGCTTCAATTTGTCGCATGCAGGCCACTTAGCTTGCTCTTCTGCTTCAGTATACTTGCATGCCATGATGCCGCTGCTCTTGCCACCGAGTTGGTGCTCCTGATGCTGCATGAACAACCAGAATGTCAGGATCCCGTATTCATCAAGTTCAAATCCTTTGGCATGTCGTTCTGGTGCTGATGCTGCTTGTTGCCGCCCCTGCTGTCGTGCTGCTGTGCTGCCGGGATGTTGGCTGGTGCTTATCCGGCCCTGTGCCACAGGACCAGCAGCAACAGGCGCAGCACCAGGAGCAGCAGCAGGAGGAGCAGCAGCAGCAGGAACAGGAGGCAGCTGCAAGCCGTGCCACAGCTGGCCCACGCCGCCAGCAGAGAAAGGCAGCAGCAGGCGCCAAGCAGGCCGTGCTGGCTGTGCTGGGCAACAGCCAGAGCCTGTCAGCTGCGGCAGCAACAGACAAGGCTGTCAAGGCATCCCAGCGTGCAGCGCTGCCGGTTGAGGTGCCTGCTCCTGCCACTGGCGCTCAAAAGAAGATGGTGCAGCAGCTGCCATGCGATGGACTGGTGCGTACAGCCTGAACATGTGCTGGTATCTTGCGATGCATGTTTTGTATTCTTCAGCGATCAGCTTGCTTGCGTGTTGTCTGTTGTCTGCTGAGATGTTCCTAAGTGGTTCTGCGGCTGGCCAATTGCAGGGCATCAACGTGGAGGGAATGCTGCACCAGCTGGAGGCTGCGCTGGGCCGCAGCAAGGCAGCAAGCGGCAGCGCGAATGGCATCCAAGCTGTGGAGGACGACCTGGACTATGCTGAGCGCCTTCTGGGCGTGTGCAAGCCACCGCCGGGCCGTCTTGTGGCTGCGTTGGCCAAGGCGCGGACCGCACTCAACACACAGAAGATTGGGCTGCAGTAGCTCATGTGCGCTCCTAGCGCACAGTTGGTGTGAAGCGCGGGGTTGTGGCCGGGTCAGGCAGGCGTTGCTGTTGGGAATGTTGCGCCGTGGACGCATGTTGCTGATGTGTTGGTGTAGGTTTTAGAGAGTGGCTTCCCTAATCCCGCCATGTATTGCTGTCATTGCAGTATCGGTGCGTCTGCTGGGCGCACAAGCACAGTACTCAGTGGTCAGCTGAGTCACCTGACAAGGGCTACCAACATGGCAGTGGTGGTGACACCTGGCATGCATGGTCACACTATCTATGATGATGGGCCAAGTATATATGCTGCGACAACGTACAGTAACTGATGATGTGCAGCAGGCCGTCTTGTGCAGCTGCCGCGGTGAGGGTGGCGTGCTGTTGCCACAGGTTCTGATAAGTGCACAAGCAGTAGGTGCTCAGGTTGCGCTGGCGTTGTTGAAAAATGGAACATGCAGAGCTAGTGCCTTCGGCTTTCTTGCTTGACTTCGTAGATGTGTTGTGCATGCATGTTGTAGCAGCAACTATATTCTTGAGAATGCTGCAAGCTCACTGTGTGGTGCTGCTGCCTCTGGTCCAAGGGATTGGTGTTACATGCAGTACATGTTTTACTTTGATACGCATGCACGCAAAAGGTGCATGCGCACTGGCGCTCTGGTGTGGTGGGCTCGTTTGGGGTTTGTGTTGGCTGTACAAATGTGCACAAAACCAGCTGCATGGCAGCACGTGCAGCAAAGCAACTCGCGACTTCGCTGCATATGTAGCATGAATGGTTTCTTTGTGTGCATATGTGCTTGTGCAAACAGGCGTGCGGTAGCACGCAGCTGTTCAAGGCGAACTGTTGGTGTTGTGGCGGTGATTGACTGCAGTACAAGCATGCTCGACTTGAGTGGCTGACTGGCTTCAGGCTGCTCTGCGCGTGTGGCCGCTGTAGAAGGCGCATTGTTGCAGTGTGACTACAAGGCTGCTGCTGATTGCAGCCCATGTAGAACATGTAGTGTATGCACACCCAGGCAGTCCCTTTAAACAGTGCTTTTGTGGCTTTGCCAGCGGTGTGGTTGTGTTGCACACGGCAAACAAGTTGCTGTGGCGTGCAACAGACCGGTAGCTGCTGATGACAACATTTGTGTGGCTTCAAGGGTAACGTAACATGTTGATTGTGAGCTGGAAAGGTGCATGACACTGCAGACTGTTGTCACTGTTCTTGGTGCCGCCTGCCCTGCCGCACCAGTGCGGGCTGTGTGCGCTGTATATATACAGGGCAGCAAGGCTGTCAATGCTGCATCTGCAGCAGATGTCTTTACACAGCCCAACAACACTTGCTGCCCTTACACAATGCGTGGAGGTGCCAGCACACCTCAACATGCAGCCGCTGCTGCAGGCCGGTGCCACTCAGCCTCTGGCGCCCTCAACCTCGCCTTCTCGTCGCTCATGTGCTGCACACGGACACCAAAGGTTGCGCCATCATTGCTGGTGTGTGCGGGCTGCCGCACACGTGTACGTGCAACGGCATCCTGTACACACCAGCAATCTGTGTAGTACACAGAGCGCGTTAGCGGGGCCGGGGTGTGATGGCTGCCCTCGTCACACAGCATTGCGGTGTTCAGCCTACATGGCAATTCAAAGAACAGCGCTGGTAACATGAAAGCGCAGTCATGCATCCACTGTTGCCCTCGGGGCTCGGTGGGTGTTTATATTATTCTTATACATAATGTTGTTGTGCGCAACCAATGAAGAGCTTTCAAAGCAGGTGTGTGCAGGTGGCTCATTTGGATCTCAGTGAGGTCAGCAATAGACGTTGCTGGCGCACTCAAAGCACTTTGTCTAACATTCAACAGCATACACATGTGCGCTGTCTTGATGCTGATGTCGATTGTTGGCGGCAGCATGGCTGCGCTGTCTGTAACCCACTCCATGCGCCTGTGGCCTTTATGCTTTGAAAAGCGCAATGCATGTACAACAGAAGCCCCCAGTGGTGTGCAGGTGCTGTACCAAACACCAAGTGACCAGCTGCTGATGCTGACCAACACCAGCCATGACTGCAGAACCAGGTTGACTCCACACATGTCTGCGTTTTACTGAGATATGGAGTATGGCAATGGCGCAACTCATACCGACAGCAACAACGCCAAGCGAGTGGGCCTGCAATCGTCATGCATGTGGCCCTGTAAGCCTTGCTAAGCCTTGCTACTGCGGCATCATCGCTGTTGGCCCGAGCCTGAGTAGGCCTGCTACGTTTGCGCTGGATGGTATATGTGTGCTGGATGGTATGTGTGTGCTGTGCAGTGCCGCACCACGTTGCTAGCTGCTGGCCTCCATCCCGATACTACATAGTCCCGCGCAAAAGTGATTGAAATGCAGTCACACGGCTGCTAGTGTGCGATGTTATGCACTGCATCATGCAGTGGTGTTGTGCGCACAGCAGCGGCGCATAACTAGGCTAGCTTCATGTCTTTGTCAGATAGTTTCTTGCACGTTATAGTTGAACTGTCCGGCTTGAGCTATGCTGCTGCCATCTACATACACAATCCTAGGTGCAGGTATGTCTTTCAAGGACAGTTGCATGCTTGCATCAGAATGCAGTACCTCTCAAGACACAGCAGCAACGGAAAGTGGCTGCCTTTCTTGCAGTGTCTTAGCCAGTGCCTTAGCTGTACATGCCCGACTATAGTCAGCTGGCTGGCCATCACTGCGCTAGTGCAGAAATGCTGTCAGTGCCGAAGAAATATGCCTCAGGGTGTCAGTGTGCCTCAGCCAGTGACCCATCATGCCAACACTGCTCAATGCAGTGTGGCCTGGCCGGCTGTGGGTTCAGCTCCTATGACATTGCATATTAGCCAGTAGGCCAAGCGCTTGGCTGCAGTCAGCTGAGGCGCTGCGCAGGCCAGGCCTGCTGCACTGCAGCTCATTGCATACTATGTTGAACTGAATCTTTCATCAACCTCATCCTTCACCAGTTACCCATTGCAAAGTTGACTCAATTGAGCCCTTTCAAAGGCCTTTCCATTGTTCATCAAGCTCTGAGGGCGCACCCATCCTGGCCAGCATGCCAACTATAAAGGTGACTGCTGCCCAACTTCAGCAACCTAGACAGCTAGCCTAGGTTACGGTGATAAGTGCACACACAACTGTACTTTTACACCTCAGTTGACGTACGATCATGTCAACGCATGCAGTAGCAGATGGCCACTGGGAGATGCAGTGCGCCACGTCAACTGTACGCTGCACTATCACAAGTGCTACAAGGGAGCGCTTCCAGCATGGCCATGGCACTTTACAACAGTAGAGTGACATACACACAAAATATATCTAGCCGCGTGATACCTGTTGTACTGCACTAGGGCCATGTCACCCCGCCATGGGCCGCAGGGCAGAGCTTCACACGCTCAGCCCCTCAAACCTAGTCACTGCTGCTTCATACCAATCCTGGTGCTTTGCAGCGCTGCGCTGCAGCAGCACTGCCACAGCACCGTGCACAGCTGCCTCCTCCAGCACGTGTTTCACTGCTGCAGTGCAGCCAGCGATGGCATTACACCATGGGCCATCTGGCATGCACCCTGCCACGCTCGCATGTAGCTCATCCGCTGCCTCTTGCCGCGAGCGGCTTGCTTCCAGGCAGACGTTCTTCACGTACAGGAAGTACTGCTGCGTGCGCTCTCGCTCAAAGCGCTGCAGCACCAGCTCCTCAATGGTGCGGGCCATCTGCAATGGCAGAATCAAACCAAACAAGCAGAAATGTGGCAGCACATGAGCGCTTGTAAACCAGCACAAGAGTGCACAAAAGCTGTCGCAAAATAATCTGATGCATGCTTGCGCTTCTGGCACGCAGCGACGTTGGCGCTTGACACTAGGCACCTGGCAAAGCAGCTAATCGGCTACCCTCCTGCCATTTGCATGCCTCCTGCTCTTACCTCTGCGCAAACGTCCCTGAAGCGCTCTGCCAGAACTGCTGCGACTGCGCCAGACCTGTTGGCTGCTGCTCCCCGCCACGGGTACTCGCCCTTGAACAGCTTGGTCACCTCAGCCTCTGTCCAAACTGCAGGCAGCAGCTGCACTGCATCACTGCCGGGCGCGTCCACCACCTGCCAAGTGTGCAGCAAAGCCACCAGCTGCCGCACACGCTTGCGCCTGCCCTGCGCCTGCTTGCGCTGCGAGCGGGTTATGCTGCTTGCTGCGCCCTGCTGCTGTCGCTCGTATGTCAACACAGCAAGCGCAGACACATTCTTCTCCACGTCTGCCTGCAAGCTCTTCAGCTGCTCATCCCGCAGAGCAGCCAGGCCCTGCTTGTACTCAGCGCTGCCAGGCTGCAGTGGCGCCCTGATGTCCAGCTTGGTCATCAGTGCACCCAGCTTCTCTGCAAGCTTCTGCAGGCGCGGGGCGTCCTGCCCGCGCGCGTGCAGCGAGCGCCCCTCTCTGCCAGGCAGGGCCACAGCCAGAGCTGTGGCGTGCTGCTGCATCTGCAGCAGCCCCCTGCGCTGCTGGTCCACACGCACGTAGTCCACCTGCAGAACACAGCACATGGCCAGGCGCAAAGCACGGAAACAAGCAGATGGTGTAAGCTTCAAGTAATTGCAACATCAAAAAGCCTTGTACATATTGCGCAACCACAAACACATACCAGTAACAGCCAATGCTGCTGCAACCCCCAACAGGCAGTGCGGCAGCCGCTGTCATGCTGCTCTGCGCAGCGTTCTCAGATGCATGAACGCAGCATGCAGTAGCAGGACTGTGCTGGACACTACGCTGCACCACTAAGCTCACCAGCAGCTTCAGCCGAGCGGCTGCAGCATCAAGGGTGACAGGAGCTGCAACATCAGCAGGTCCGCATGCATCCACTGCAGCAGACATCAGCTGCATCTCAGTCAGGCCCTGCCGCCCCGCTGCGGCCACCAGGTCTGTGTAGCGGCTGCGGCACTCCTCTGCACGGCGGCAAACAACATGAAGTTGCGCTGCAGCGTACACAGACATATACACAGATAGCAAGTACTTGCGCAGCTACTGTCTGCATTTAGAAACGAAGGTGGTGCTGCACGCACACATGTCGGACAAACAGCTCAGCCCCAACTGCTGCAACACACAACACCCGCATCTTGGCGATGTTATTTGGAGGCCTTGCTGCCACTTACCCAGCTTGCGCACAAGGCTCCTGTGCTGCTCCACCATGAACGGCACAAACTCTGCAAGCCGTGCAGCTGCGACGAAGCCCAAGAAGTCGTCGATGCAGTCCAGGTAGTTGGGCTTAGCCATGTACCTCGTGACGGAAGTGAGAGGCTTCAGCTGAGCCCACAGCTGCTCGCAGGTCTCGCCAACCCTGCGGCCAGCACCTGCGCAAGCAGCAAGTTGGCGCGCAGAGCCACCGTCAGTCATGATGCCTCAAGCCACTCTTACACTCGAGCTTTAAGTACATGGCCAACAAGCGCTGTGTTCTGCACATTGCACAGCAGTGCTGCTGCGCATCGTGCAGCCATGCAGCCTGTGCGTGTGTTGTTTTTGTCATTGCCAAACTGTATGCAAACCACCCGCTGTCTCTGCATCAATATGTGCACGCATACAAGAACCCTGCCGCAAACACAACATACCTGGTAGGTACAAGCCGGAGTTGCGCAGGCAGCACGTCGCTCCGTGCCCCTTGGCATGCCACCACGGCAAGCGGACGTGAGCGGGCTCAGCAGCTGGTCGTGGCTTCAGCAGCTGACGGTGGTGGGAGTAGCTGCAGCCGGTGTCCAGGTACATGATGTGCACGTGCGCGTCATACAGCAGCTCCTGCAGCGCCAAGTCATAGTACAGGAAGCGCTCCGGTGCCGGCATTGCCAGGAACATGCCCAGCAGCGGGAAACCATGGCTGCACACGCCGCCAGCCAGGCCGCACTCGTCGCTGATGCCACTGTGCAGCGACGTCTCCCTTGCACAGCTCAGCTGCGGATGGCACTCGCCCGCCACCTCGATGCTGACCTCATCAGCGCCAAGCTCGGCAAGCTGCGTCTGCTTCACGTGCAGCTGGCCGTTGCCCTTCATATCCCACAGCCTGGTGTGTGCCCTGCCTAAGAAGCGGCCCAGCACTGCAAAAGCCTCGCTGTAGCCACCACTTTTGCCGGCTGAGGCGTACCGATTGGACTTGACATTAGCATCAAAACACACAGCTATGATGGCCGGCTTGTCACTGATGCTGAAGATGGACAGGATGTCGCGCGCATCAGCTAGCAGTGTGAACAGCAGAAGGCGAGCAACACGGCTGGGTGTTAGTCACTGAGCCCTGCTCCCAGGATGTTGCCAGGGGGTTTGCATGGTGCATGTAAGCAATCTGGTCACATTCAAACAAAGTGGGACGTGTTGCATGCGCTGAGCCAAGTACACAACATGCAGCGTGCAGAACGCCCATGCCAGCATGTACACAATGCATCATGCGGCAATGTCGCAAGTGCTACACCAACAGCTGCAACATAAACACAGGGACAGGCAGCCACAGCATGCATGAGCCGAGCTGCCAGCTCACCTGCTAGCAGGCCCCTCTCCAGTGCGCTGCGCTGTAGCGTACCCGCAGCAGCAGCACCTGCACCACACAACAGCATACATACATGGACTGCAGCACAAGAGACATGGCAGCAGAAGCGCAGCTGACCTGCAATGGCTGCAGCTGTGTGGCATGCGCTGCTGGCTAAGAGGTGATACATGCCAACCCAATAGGCAGATTCGCTTAGCCGCTCTCACCTGGGTCAAACAGATGCTCTGCAGAGTGGCGAGGTGGCGCCACCGCTGCTGCTGCCTCTGCGGCACCTGCACATGAGCAAGATCGCGTCAAACGCTGCCTGCCGGTCACAGTGCTGCAATGAGGCTGAAGCGCTTGTGGAACACATCATACCTGCCGAGTCAGGCGTGCCAGCGCATGCTGGGCATAGCCCCGCAGGGCCAAAAAAGCTCAGCTCGGCGCCGACCAGCGCGTGGGGGTCATGAGCATACTCTGCTGCACGGCTGTACTCCAGCCACGCCGCCTGTATATCTCTGCAAGCAAGCACCATCCTGTCAAGGCGGCAGCCCACACAGCGCACAGCATCGCTAGCGTGCGAGCGCTGCATTAGCGATGCTCACCGTTGGTCAATGGTTGGAACTGCGCCTCGGCCAGCTGGGCATGCTGCTGACGCTGCTGCTGCTGCGGCGGCACCATCTATGACCACAGCAACAGCAATGCAGGCACCTGTAAATGTGCCGCTGCTGAGGCCACCCGGAAGCACCAGGTGCCTGTAGAACTCCAGGAGCTGCTTGTCAAACCAGGTGTTGGGCACAACAGGACTGCTCCCCCAGCAGCCAGCTGCGGCAGGGCTGAGCTCCCAGGTGGTGCCACATGCCTCGCACGTGACAGTTGGCACTGACAGCCAGAAGCTGGCGCCCAGCATGTGGCAGGCAACTGACCTGCTGCTGCCAACTGTTATGCAGGTGTCACCGTTGTGCACTCTGATCACACCGCTGCCGCAGCACCAGTGACGTGACAGCGCTTCCACCATGCGCTCGTTCATCAGCTGCACGAGACTCTCCCGCTGCTTCAGCTGGTCCTCAGACTGCTGGCATGCCTCGTACTGCTGCAGGCTGTTGATGTTGGCAGGCCTGCGTGCATCCCAATTGAGCCGCTGCTGCTGCACACGCCGCTGGTGCTCACTGTCGCCATGACATACGTCCAGTTCTGCCCAGGTGTCTTCGTTTAACTCCACACCATCGTCACTAGTATGTACCCGCTGCCTAGGCCTGCCTCTGAAAGCGTTTGGTGGCAGTTGGTTGGTCCTCTTACTGCTGTCCCTGTGCTGCTTTAGGTTTGCTGCGACAAAGTTGTGCCTCTGCTGCGACTCAGTCACAAACGAAGACATTCTTTTGCATCATATGTACATCATAAGTACATCGATCGACAGGAGAACGTGCTGCGAGAGGATGGATGAGGATGCAAGCTCAGGCGCCAAGCACTGCTGCGAACAAGCCACTCGTTCAAGACTTCTCGGCAAACCTCTTGTCCATGTCAAGTTACTGCCAGCACCAGTCATTGACTGCAGATGCAGTAGCACCAGAGAGCACCGGTTGTTACAACCGCTACAAGGGTGTCACTAACGTGAGCTAACAGAATGAATCCCAGATAACCCATATGACGCTTGTGTCTAAGCATAAACACACATTTTCAACCTGTTGCTTAATGCCACAGTGACGCTGTGCCACCCTGCACATACTTTTTGGCACTGCAGCTGCCACAGCTGGCTGGCACTGGTGCCATGGCTGGCCATAGGGCCCCAGGTAAGCACCACCTGCAGCGGTGCTTTTCAAACAAAGGATGCTGCTTTATATATGTAATTAAGCTTTGGCAAGCGCTTCCATGGTAGGCTGGTAGGTCATACCAGCTTTGGTTAGGAGTTCCTACCCCATGTTGGTAGCCCTTATCATGTGACTTAGCTGGCGTGGCAGCCCGCGGTACAAGAGGCTGCAGCACGATGCATCATGCAGTGCAGCCACTGCTGCAGCGGGCTACGCCAGCCATATGTATGTGTTGCAGCAAGTAGCAGGCAGCTGCTGCGGCAGCACATGCAGCTCACCGCAAGGCAAAGAGGAGAGGCTTCAGCACCGTTGCTTGATGTGTTTTGGCCTGTGCGCAGCAGCAGCTGCATGGACCCAATGGAACATCACATTGTGGGTGTGCAAACGATGCTCTTGCTCGTAGTGCTGCCGCAGCAGCACTACGAGCAAGAGCATCGACGCGGCGTCAGAGCTGCATGTAAGTGGTGCAGCTGCACTGCCATCAACAGCTGCACAAGCCCCAAATAGCTCTTTGGCATCATTTGTCGTGTATGCTGAGGCTGGAGAGGCGCCAAGCACGTGGCACGTGGCGGGTAACTCGGCGCTGCATGACTACTCTGCTGACTCAGCAGTCAATGACTGCTACGCTGCTGTTCGACCGTTGGTTCGACTCTCATCGAATAAACAAATGAATGCTTGTTTTTTTCTTGTTTCTCTTACTTCATTGCTGACATTTCATAGCTCACTGAAGCGAGCGCTGGGTTCGAAACCGCACTGATCCACGGCTCTATCACACCGACAGCTGCGCTCGAGCAACTGCTGTGCCCTGAGCAAGCCGTCGTAACCATAAAGCAAACAAATTTATATGCTTTTGTGATGGTGCTGGCTGCGACTGCCACCAGCTGCCAGGCGCAGCAACTGCAGCAACCGAACACCACACTCAACGAGTTCAAGAATGCTTCAGCTGCAGCAGCAGTAGTTGACCCCAACAACACCCCAGCACTCTGCACACTGAAGCCCTCGGACTTGGCAGCAGCGGACTTGGCAGCTGTAAAGGCAGATTGCGGTGAGTGGTGTAACCGCTACTGCTGCTGCTGCTGCTGCTGTTGTTGTGGAAGGTGATGTACATGGCACAACATGAGTTGATTTGCTGCTGTGGCAGCAGAAATACTTACACGTTGCGCTCTTTCTGGATGCACTTGACTCATATTGTGCAAAGCTTGCTGTGCTGTCACAGTGTGTGGTTGTTGAAGCCCTGCTGGTGTTATGCAGCGCTGCCAGCCACAAAACATGCAGCAGCGCAGCACAGCATTTAAGTGTGTCAAATACTGCTGCTTATCAAACCTGCTTCTGCTGCTGCTGCTGCTGCTGCTGCTGCTGCTGATGTCCACGTAGACAGCGCCACCCTCAACGGCCCCGAGCCAACCGCCGGCCAGCAGTTCTGCAAATCCTGCGGCTGCGCACTCAACCTGCTGGCGTACCGCAGCCTCAACAGAACAGGCGCCTTCAAATCCGCAAGCACAGCAGACGACAATGATGTCCAGCTGGATGTGTGTGGGCACTGGGTGCTACAACAGGCAGTGCAGCAGGGCGCGCTGTCACCGCTAGCAGTAACAGCGCTTGACGCATGCCAGCCAATCGACTTCATTTGTGGCAAAGCTTCCAAGCGATTGGATGCGTCGCTGATTACCAAGGCTGTTACTGACAGATTTGCAGTGCTTGGGGGCAGCATTCAAGATGCAGTTGAGGAGGCGCAGGCAGGAGAGATGCCCGGCTTGAGTTCTGCTGCTGCTGCTGCTGCTGCTGCTGCTGCAGCGCCTGCAGCAGCCAAGTCGGCGGCTGCGGTGGCAGCAGCAGAAACAGCAAAGATGGTTATGGCGGCGGTGGGAGTTGCGGGGGTGTTGCTGCAGCTTCTGCAGTAATGTTGAGGGGTGTTGGGAGTGCTGTCAGCAATAAGCAGAACCCAACATGGTTGACAAATTTTACAGCTAGCTGCTGTCCGCTGCGTGTGCTGGTGCGCTTGCTGCGTGGTGGGCGTCACACAATCCTTGGCCACACAAAAACAGCCCTCATACTGCTACTTGGTGCGATGTTCTGCTACTCTCAGCAGTATTTCTTGTCATGGCTCTAGCATTGCGCTGTTGGTCTTGTAGTTTTAATGATGGGATGGTTGAACCTCGAGTATAGCATTTGTATGATGTTGCTGTGATACTTTGGTTCTTTACTTCCATCCACTTCATGCTTACTGCTCTTGACGCTGCCAGCAAACTGCCCAAAGCGGTAGCCAGTAGCCTGTGAGCTTTTTTATGTTCAGTGAGTCAGTGAGCCCTGGCTGTCTCTGTGTTGTGGTGTGCATCATGTGCAGCAGTCATTGGCTGTTGCCAGGCAAGCTCTGCGCACAGCATGTGCTTGCGCTGCTGCTGCAGACAGCCAGGCCGCAAATGTGTTTTGCACGGCTTGCATGCAGCTGCAAAGCTGCCGCACTGTGCTTTGTGAGCCGGGCCTACATCAGCAGGTGGAAAATAGGAGACATAGATGAAGCACCATGCTAGTCACTGGCGACGGTTGCCACCCATGCATGTATGCTATTTTTTTCCCAGAAAAGTTGCAGTGCAACTAGGTCCTTGCCTGGCGTCCGTTTTATTGTTATTGGTGCGGATACCTTATACATATATGTAGTATGTTCATGGTGATGGTGTCTGCCAGAAGTTGTCACTGATGGCTTGGGTTCAATCCTTGTGTACAGTGTCACACTGTCACACTGTGTAGTACACACAGCGTGGCCCCAATCATCACCACATTGAATGTGGTTGGCCCATGTTCTCCATGTCGTTCAGCATTTTGAGGCTCTCGTTGGCTCCTGACTGGGGTTCCCACTCCTCGTTGAGTGGAGCATGTAATGTAATGTAATGTAATGCTTTACTAGAAAAACATAAGAACATATTATGTTGTTGAAAGGTTGTTAAGCAGCAGGTCCAAGGCATACAAACTGGTATTCTGCCGCTGCTGGTGCTAGCTTGGGGTAATCAACGCCGTCGACAAAACTGCACAGCAGGTTTGACGCAAACACTCAAAGTGTTCAACGGGAACGATCTTGTCATTTCGACGGGTCAAGTTGCTGAAGACGAGATCATGTGTGCATTGACTAATCGCACGGAAACTCACTCTCACCTCACACTCAACCAGATGCCTCGATCAAATTGCTGCTTCTCGTATCTGCGGTCGGCAACATGTTTTAGCATACGCCTCATGCACTTGGTGTGATTACATGCTCGGGATCGTGGACAAGCACTGATGCTTTGTTGAACAGAAACAGTTGTTGCCGGAAGACCATGGATCACAAATACGGAGCGGACTTGACCGGGAAGCAGTTTGTGGCACTGTGTATAGCACTGTGCACCGGCACTCTCATTGAATGGTGAGCTGAGTGCCGCCCCAGCAGCAAGGCTGTTGTCTGGTGCCAAGCATGTCTGGTGCACTGCCCTCACAGCCTGCCTAGCACTTTATCCACAGCTGTTCTGGTACTTGCTGTTGCAAAAAGCTCATCTTTTGGAACTCATGTGCTGCTGTGCAGGTTTGACTTCACCAGTGAGTGCTGGCATGGTAGACATGCAGCTGATCACTGCGCAGCAGCCAGCAGCAGCAGCAGCAGCAGCGACAGCACCAGCAGCAGCAGCACTGAGCAGCAGAGCACATGTGGCTGGTTGCTGTGGCAGCAGCGGCAGCAGCAGCAGCGGCAGCACAACTAGTGAAGGCATACATGCTGCCGCATTCAATCATCACACATTGCAACGGCCGCAACTGGCTGACCATGCTGCTGTTTTCTGCTTTTCAAATACTTGCTTCTGCTGCTGTGCGTGTACTCGCAACCCTTGTCACCTGTCGGCAGTCTACTCGCAGCTCAGCAGCACCATCACAGAGGTCTTCTTCCCGCCAAGCAATGCAGCAGCACAGCAGCTCTCATACTGGGCGGTGCGTGACCTCCTGCAGGCGCAGCTACGACTTGCATAACCTGTGCTGCATGTGTGTAACAATTTTTTTTATGCGTGTGGATGCGCGCTCAGCTGCTCTGGAGGGCCACACCTGTGGCATGACTGGTCGGCTCCATCCAGTTCTGTATTGCTTGCTGTTGTCAGCTGCGTCATAGCAGAAGAGCGTGTAATGCTGACACATGCGTCGAGTGTGTTCGCATAATGCTGCTGCATTGTTTGTGTTTGCTGTGCCCGCAGGTGTTTGCGCTTGGCTTCATTGCAAGGCCACTGGGGTCTATCTTGTGAGTAGGCCAGCAGTGCTGACACTGGTCACAGACGCAGCGTAGCAGCAGCGGCAGCAGTACTGCTTCTCGACGCAGAGGCTGCACAAACAGCAGCAGGAGCAGGCGTGTACACTATTCATAGTCAGCAGGAGCAGGCAGAACTAAGCTCCACACACATTGCATGCAGCTTATACTGGTTACTCAGCAGGACAGCATGCCACCTGCATGCATGCGATCCCAACATGTGTGCCTGCATGCGAGCAGCACATCTGAGAGTGCGTTCACTTGCCACATGGCATCACAGCGACATGTTCGTCTACTGCGCTGCCGCAGGTTTGGGCACCTTGGCGACAGCAGGGGCAGGCGGGTGACGCTGCTGTGGAGCATCCTGTGTGTCTCGGTGAGTAGTCCTGGGGGCTCTCATGGTGCTGCAACACAAGCTGCTGCTGCTGCTGCTGCTGCTGCTGCTGCTGCTGCTGCTGCTAGTCAGGCCTTGGCAGGGCATGAAACACCATTGGACCACAGGGCAATGCTGGTTAGCGCACGGCGCCCCTCACAGTCAATTTGCATTGCATCTGCACATCAAGCTCACCAGCGTGCTGCTGCTGCATGCTAGCACATGTGCGTGAAAACCTCACAAGACTGCCTGGTTCTCTTCTGCCGGGATGTTGCCTGCTGCGTGCCGCAGGTGCCCAAAATCCTCATGCCAGCACATTGTTGTTCAGTACCAATACTTCCTTTGATCACTGATAATTTACTGCGTGTTGTGTGGTGGAATCTGCCTGTTGCGTGCCGCAGGTGCCCACCATTCTTGTTGGCTGCCTGCCCACCTACCACCAGATAGGCATCGCAGCGCCAGTGCTCATGGCCATCCTGCGCCTGGTGAGGCTCAAGTCCTAGCCAGCTGTGTGCTTCGTGCTCTTTTGTCTTTCTGTTTAGCAGTGTTTACAGCCCTGTGCAGCTGCATGGCAGCGCCAGTGCTCATGGCCATCCTGCGCCTGGTGAGGCCAGATGCGCAGCTCGCGAAGCGTGCATTACAAACAGCAGCACAGCACCATGGCAACACCAGCGCTGTGCAAGTGCAGTGGTCCAACCCTGCATGTTTTGGTGGTTGCTTTCCACTTTCAGCTCTGTCAGATGCCAGAGACACTGTCGTTGACATGTTTATGTGTGCTGCTGCAGGTGCAAGGGCTGGCAGTGGGCGGGGAGGTGTGTGTGAGACTTGAGACATGTAGCGCAGCTAGTAGCAGCAGCACCAGTTGCTGATTACCGATTGGTTATTGGTTTTTTGGTGTCAGCAGGGCACATGTATGCTCCGTGCAGAGTGCACGAAGCGTCATTGGTCAGCGCAGGACCCAGCTGTCAACTTGCTCACCCCCCAGACAACTTGCAAAGCTGCTGTCCTGATGCATTCCTATGCGCTGTCGACTTGGATCAACTGCTGCCGGTGCATGCTGCTGCTGCTGCTGCTGCTGCTGCCGTGTCCCACAGTTTGGCTCTGCCATTGTCTACTTGTTTGAGACAGCGCCGGCACACCGCAAGGGCGCCATCGCGTCATTGGGGCAGGCAGCCATCGCGCCAGGGGTAAGTGCTGCTGCATATTTGGGTTTGATGGTGCCCGGTCCGCACGCTGGGCAGTTCATTGTGTATCTAATGCAAAATTTGTCAGCATGGACAGCAGGCAAGCCAGCAAGCTGCTTTGCTGTTTTGCTGTTCCAGGAACTTCCGCCTGAAACTGATCAAACGTCTTACCCTGCGCTGCTGCTGTGTACCGTTGCAGATCGCGTTTGGCCTGATCGCATGTTTGGTGGTGATGTACGCTTGCACGCCCGCGCAGCTGCTGCAGTGGGGCTGGCGCGTGCCGTTCCTGCTGACGGCATTCTTTGCGCCCGTTGCGCTGGTCATGCGCATGCACATGCCAGAGCCACATGACTTCCTGGTGTCTAAGCAGGTGAGTAGCGCTGACACAATGTTTTGGCAACGTTGTCTAACTGCCTATTGTTTAACACGTGTTGTGGCAGTTCTGTAGCTTGTGCATGCACATGCCAGAGCCACATGACTTCCTGGTGTCTAAGCAGGTAAATTGCATCAGGAACGTATGCGGCCACAAGACTTCACACAGGCACACTAGCAGCAATATTTGCACTTACCAGAGCAGGCAGCATGATGTAAAATAGCCACCTGACCTTGCCTCTCCCTCCCCCGACCCCGAATGGCATCTGTGCATCTTGTTGCTGCCTGCAGCAACTGACGATGCAGCTAGTGGCCAGCAAGGCAGCCAGCAGGGCTGCGGCCAGCTTCACCCGGCAGGCCTCAGCAGCAGCGCGGCACAGTGTCACCGCAGCGTCACTAGTGTCACCGGCAGCTAGTGTGCTGAGCAGCCGGCAGCTGTCACGGCGGCTGGAGGCGCTCACTGAGGTGGTGGTGACACCAGAATGCGACCAGGACGGCAAGTGTGTGTCTGATGTTGAGTCAGGTGAGGCGACAGTGTTGCGGCAGGGTTACAGTAGTATCAAGTGTCGCCAGTGCAGATGACACGTGTAGAAACTGGTGTCGCCAGCATATTAGGATGTCACCGGCACAGTGTCACCGCAGCGTCACCGGCAGGCAGTGTGTTGAGCAGCCGGCAGTTGTCGCGGCGGCTGGAGGCGCTCACTGAGGTGGTGGTGACAACAGAAGACCAGAAGGACAGCAAATGCGCGCCTGATGTTGAGTCAGGTGAGGCGACGCCATAGAGGCAGGGTTTCAGTAGCATGTAGCGAGCGGATGACACCAACAGAAGCTGGGGTGTCACCGGCATACTAGGGTGTCACCGGCACAGTATCACCACAGCGTCACCGGCAGGCAGCCGGCAGTTGTCGCGGCGGCTGGAGGCGCTCACTGAGGTGGTGGTGACACCAGAAGACCAGAAGGACAGCAAATGTGCGCCTGATGTTGAGTCAGGTGAGGCAACGCCATAGAGGCAGGGTTGCAGTAGCATGTAGTGAGCGGGTGACACCAACAGAAACTGGGGTGTCACCGGCATGATAGGGTGTCACCGTTCAGCGTCACCGCAGCACCACCCGGCGTGCAGCGTGCTGAGCAGCCGGCAGCTCTCGCGGCTGCTGACTGAGGTGATTGTGACACCCGAGGAGGACCAGCAGGACAGCAAGCGCATGTCTGATGTTGGGTAAGGTGAGGCACGTTCTGCAGTAAGCACGCCTTTGCCAAAGCCACGCGGCTCTGCTTGATGCGTCAAGGGTAGCGGCAATGGCCTGCAGCATGAGGATTTTCTGGCCGTCTTCGCGACCGTCTTCACATTTATGTGCACTGTGTCACGTGTCTGCGCAGGTACTGCTGCAGCAGCCAAGAGCGCAACGAACACTGCAAGCCTGCAGGAGCAGTGCAAGGCTGCCCAGCGCCATTGCAGCAGCAGCGCTGGTGCTGGCAACGGCAATGGCAGCCTATCTGGGATGCGGTCGCTGTCGCTGACAAAAGCAGCAGCACCCGGATCATACATCCAGTCGACAGGTGTGCATGTGTGGCTATGCAGCGTCAAGTTAGAGTGTGGTTGACAGCTGGCTTGAGCAACGTTCAATTGTTCAGCATGCACGCACCCCGCTTGTTACTGTGATTGCACCTGCTGGGCCGGTTGTGCACATGCTAGCACCCTTGCGTTCACCATTGTAAGCGTTCAGTGCACCTGCCAGCTTGCGTCCTCCTCCGCACCTCCTCATTTATTACATTGTGCTGCCACGCTCTGCTGCACTGCTGCTGCCTGCAGAGGTGCTGCTGCACGTGCCGCAATCCTACACTGGAGCAGCACCCGCAAAGCAGGCGCAGCACACACAGCAGGGTACGCAGCACACATCTGACTTGGATACAGCAGTGTTGAGCTGTGAGGAGGCTTATGCAGCAGAGCTGCAGCACCAAGCTGCAATCATAAAGCACCACGTGCCATTGCTGGTGTTGGCGCGCAGTCACTGGCGGCAGGTGCTGCTGCTGTTCTGCTTTGAGGCGTGCTACGGCGCTACTTTCTACACCTTCTTTTCATGGTGAGAGGAGTTTGGATTTTGTTTATTGTACAGGGACGGACCTCGATGCATCACAGCTGCAAGCTTCATGCGCTTGTTATGCAGCAGTACTGCGTACGGTGTGTCCGTGGCACACCAACGACATGTCCCACATTCTGTGCAATTCAGTATGGTCTGTCTATCTTGCTGCGTCCTGCAGGCTGCCCAACTACATGCGCGCCACATCCCACCTGCCGCCCCAGGACACACCGTTCCCAATGTCATTTTGCACTTGGGAGTAACCCAAAACGATGCTTCTGCTGTGCTTTGCAGGCTGCCCAACTACATGCGTGTCATCAGCCACCTGCCTCCCCAGGACACGCTGTGGCCCATCCTGGCGGCCATGGTGCTGTTGCCTTATTGCAAATCAAACTAACGCCAGTTGTTTGCTGCTGTTTTTCTGCAGGCTGCCCAACTACATGCGTGCCATCAGCCACCTGCCTCCCCAAGACATGCCATTCTCAACACTAAGTCAACCTGCACTTCAAAGTGACCTCAAGATCATGTTCTCTGCTGCTGAATGTTCGCAGGCTGCCGAACTACATGCGTGCCATCAGCCACCTGCCTCCACAAGACACGCTGTGGCCCATCCTGGCGGCCATGGTGCTGTTTGCGGGCGCAGTGGTGGCCACAGGGCACTTCATCTGCGACGGCACAACACCCAAAGGTAAGGCAGGGTGCAGCAGCATGCGCTACAGGGAAGCAGGCCGTTTGCTGTTGTAGCATCTTGTAACAGTAGCTACTGCAGCTCAGCTGCATGTATAACCGGCATGCATTGTGTACCTGCCTCACCGGCACATCAGCTGCCGCTGTGCACTGTTTGCTGCTGCAGTGTGGGCAATGGTGGGCCTCACAGCCGTCGGCGCAGCCATCTGCACCCCGCTGCTGCTGTGGTGCTCCACCGGCTCGCTGCCACCGGCATCCACCACCACTTACACACCTGCTTCTGCTGTTTGCTGCTGCTGCTGCAGTGTGGGCTATGGTTGGCTTGACCGCCGTGGGTGCAGCCATCTGCACACCGCTGCTGCTGTGGTGTGCCACCGGCTCTGTAGCAGCCACCTGGGTAGCCCCCATGCTGGTGTGTGGGCTGCTGTGCGGCTCCATGGGCGGCCTGCTGACGAGCATTGGGCCACAGGTGTTTCCAGCTGGAGTGCGGGTGAGCGCTTGTGGCCTGTGCCGCATACATGCGGCCAATTGGTGCTGCTGGACTGTTCGTAAAGCTTGGGCGTGGGGCTTTTGGTATGCACCATCAGGTTCTTGGGTGAGTGCTGGTGTGTGTGCTGCTGTGCGGCTCCACGGGGGCCCTGATGACCAGCATTGAGCCACAAGTGTTCCCAGCTGGAGTGCGGGTGAGCGGCATGGCAGTGTAGCTTACATAATGTCGGTACATCAGAATGGCGGTGTTGGTCTGCGGCTCTATGGGAGGCCTCATGGCCAGTGTAGGCTCACAAGTGTTCCCTGCAGGGGTGCGGGTGAGCGGCGCTGCAGCGCGGCTCCAATGATGCACCGGTAGCTTACAGCTGTATTGTTACTTGCTGCTGCTACGCCAGATTGCTGCACATGAGCTTTCTGTTCAAGCTGCCTGCCTACAGTGCTGCTGTTGCATGTTTGTGAATTGTCTGCTTTGATGCTGTTGATGTTTTCACGGGTGTGATGTGGGAGTGCTTTCCGCCTCCTCCTGCCGACGATTGTTTACATTGCGTTACTGTACTGTAGGTGCTCCACACACAGGCATTGACGTGCTTTTTCCTCCCGTTGCTTACTTTTGCGCTTCGATCTGCATCACCCGCAGACGTCTGGCTACAACCTGGCCCATGTTATGGCCATGAGCAAGTTTGGCGGCCTCAGCCCCATGGCCATCAGCGCACTGGCACTTTCAAAACCTTCCTGCACCTCTGCATGTGTGTATGCCTGCGCTGCTTGCAGACATCCGGCTACAATCTAGCTCACAACCTTGCCATGAGCATCTTTGGCGGCTTAAGCCCAATGGCCATCAGCGCACTGGCGCTCAAGCTGCCTCCACCCGCACTGGCGGCCGGCGTGCTGCTGCTGCTGTGGGCGGCGCTGGCGGTGGCTGCTGCTGCGCCGCTGGTGCGGCTGGTGCCACGCATCAATGCAAGGGAGCCAGCCGGCGGTCTATGATTTGGCCATGTTGTGGCTGTCAAGCAAAGAACTTCAGTGATCTATGGCAGCTGCTGCTGTGGCGCCGCTGGTGCGGCTGGTGCCAGAGATCAATGCCAGGGAGCCGGCTGGGGGCATGTGATGTGGGACCCGGTCAGGCTGGTGGCATCTGTCTTATTGCAAATATCCTTTTGAACTGTGCCGTGGCTGTGCTGTCTCGCTGGTGCGGCTGGTGCCGCGGATCAATGCATGGGAGCCGGCGGGCGGCCTATGATTTGCCCCTGCTGTGGCTGTTAGCAAAGTGCAGTGTTACTGCAGTGATCTATGGAAGTTGCTGCTGTGCGCCGCTGGTGGAGCTGGTGCCCAGAACCAATGCACGGGAGCCAGCAGGCGGGCTGTCATGCGCTGCTGCAAGCGGCACAGCCTATTGCTGTTGAAGTGACCCACAATGTGTTGTGCTGCTCTGTTACCAGACATGACAGCGTGCGGATGGCTAGTTTGTTTGAATGCGCATGGGTGTGCGTGCTGTGTGCGGACTCAGTGTAGGGTGCAATAGTGATGGTTGCTGCTGCCGTGCCCCTGGTGAGGTTTGTATCCAGCATCAATGCAAGGGTGCCGTCAGGCAGCTTATGATGTCCTAGACAGCCTGTGCATTCCGTCCTTACTCACTGTCCACATTCCCTTTGATGGTTGGTCTGCTGGTGGCTGCCGTGATGACGTACTGCTCTGACATCGTGTGCATTGTTGCTGCTCTGCCAGATGGCATTGACAGTTGGAAGCTGAATGCGCCTTATGGGCTGCTGGAGCATTGTTTTGATGGTGTTCGTTGTTATGACATGTAGAATTAGGTGTACGACTGCCAGCGAAGAAAACACTCTACTTACCTATTCTTCTCAATAGGCCTCGCTCTATGATGTGAACGCACTGGTGCCTCTTGTTATGGCACTGCTGGCAGTATATACTGCAATATATTGCATGAAATACAGCACCTCACGATGTCTGCATCTGCCAAGAAGTGCTTGCTCCTCCTGAGTGCAAGTTGGTGAAATCACAAAAACCTTGGATGTATAGAACGAATTCAGACACCCACCGAGTTGGATGTAAAACCAGGACTGCCGGCAACAGCAGCACCTGTGCCAAATGCTACCTTGGTTGTGCAGGATGCTTTGTTGGCCACCTCACAACAAACCCACACTCCTCAACAAATAGATCAAAGATGCGATCTTGTAGACTACCAGCTGGTCGCCACCGTGACACAGCAGCGCTTATTATAAACACTGCCGGCCCAGCAGCCTGGCCACAACCCTGCAGCAAGATGATAGGCTGCTGCGGTGCTGTTCTACATTCATACCTCACCACTACCCTGCTCAGCACGGCCACCCCGTTTCTTCTGCCTGATTGAGCAGCTCATGAGCCGCTGCCATGCTGCAATAAACTTGGATTGCAGCCAAGTCAACACAGGTTTGCATACTAGCCACAGTACTGCCCGAAGCCACGCCGGCAGTGCCTGCTTGCATGCGTGCAGCAGCCCGTAACCTATTGCTGACCAGCCAGGGAACATTGCCACCCAACGCACCACCAGCAAGTAGAATGCACAGGCTGTCATGGCTACAGTGACTTGAAATGGCACCCACACATCGCCCACCAACTCTGCTGGGTAGACTGCCAGCACGCCTGCCACTAAAGCCCCCATGCCGCACCCAACTGCAGCTGCCATCAGCGAAGATGCAGCCACAAGTGACAGCCAGATGAGACCTGCATACTTTGCAGACTGCACGCCAATCTTGCGCGGCATGCTGCACGCTACCACAAACAGCACCAGGGCCATGGAAAAGCCAAACGAGAGCATATCCAGCGTGAAGAAGGCCCGAAGCCAGTCTGTCCTCAGCTGCGCCTTGCCGCCAAGCTTGTCGGTGCTGCTGCTGCTGCTGCTGCTGCTGCTGCTGCTGCTGCTCTGATCACTGCTACCACCTGCACCACTGTAAGGCAGGAACAGCAGCCCATTGTCGTATCCACCTGGCGGCGCTATGGCAGCAGTAAAGGGTGTAGCAGCCAGCAGCACCGCCAGCCACGAAAGGCGCTCAAGTGAAGTGATGATGGTGTCCTTGTCCGTCAGCAGCCGCTTCACTGTTGTCTCTCTTTCCAGGCAACCAACTAGGTCTTGCAGGGGCTGGGGTTTGCCCTGCTGCTTGCTCAGCAGTGGGGATCTCAACTGCTGCTTCTCCAGCAATGCATCCCAGCCCCTAAGCACAACTTCAACATCTTTCATCTGCTCTGCTAGGTCAACCAGCTGCTCTGCTAGCATGTCTGCTTGGCGACAGTAGGAAATGTCAAGCTGCTTCAGGCTGGCTGGCATCCGCCTGGGCAGCACCTCCAGGCTGTTGCAGAAGCTGATGTCCAGGTGTGTAAGACTCGCCATGCTGTCCATGTATGTGGGCATCTGCGACAAGCTGCTGCAGCGCGCCAGACCCAACGTCTGCAAGCCGTCCAGTTCAGCGAGCGACTCGGGCAGATGCACAAGGCTGCTGCAGCCTGCCAGCTGCAGCTCCGTGAGGCTGCTTAACCAAAGCAGCTCAGGCAGGCTGCTCAGCTGCTTGCATCCTACAAGGATCAGTTTCTGCAGCTTCTGCAGCATCAAAGGCTCTGGCAATGCTGTCAAGCTGCTACAGCCCTCGAGGTCTAGCTCCGGCAATGCTGACAGCTCCACATGGGAACCTGGCAGCTGCTGCAGGCTGTTGCACCAGCGCAGGTCCAACTTTCGCAACGCTGTCAGCCACCAAATGGCGTCTGGCAGCTGCCGCAGGCTGTTGCACCCGCCCACAACTAATGTCTCCAAGCTTGACAGCTGCCCAATCGCGCTTGGCAGCTGCTGCAGGCTGCTGCACATGAACACAAGCAACAAATTCAAGCTTGACAGCTGCCCAATAGCGTCTGGCAGCTGCTGCAGGCTGTCGAACTCGCTAACGTCCAGCATCTGCAACGCTGACAGCTGTCCCATGGCGTCTGGCAGCTGCTGCAGGCTGAAGCATGCGCTGACATCAAGATTCTGCAATGCTGCCAGCTGCCCAATGGCGCCTGGCAGCTGCTGCATCTTGCTGCACCCGCTCACATCTAAATCCCGCAATCCGGACAGCTGCCCCAGGGAATGTGGCAGCTGCTGCAGGTTGTGGCACCTGCTCACATCTAATGTCTGCAATGCTGACAGCTGCCCAATGGAGTCTGGCAGCTGCTGCAGGCTGATGCACCTGCTCACATCTAATGACTGCAAAGCTGACAGCTGCCCAATGGAGTCTGGCAGCTGCTGCAGGCTGCTGCAACTGCTGACCTCAAACGTCTGCAAGCTGCATAACCACCCTATAGAGTCTGGCAGCTGTTGCAAGCTGGTGCATCTGAAGCAAAGCAGTGTCTTCAATGCTGACAGCTGTCCAATGGAGTCTGGTAGTTGCTGCAGGCTGCTGCAACTGCGCACGTTCAGCGTCAGCAACGCTGATAGCCGCCGAATGGCGTCTGGCAGTTGTTGCAGGCTGCTGCATGCACAGACGTTTAGTGTCTGCAATGCTGACAGCTGTCCAATAGAGTCTGGTAGCCGACATAGGCTTGCCACCAGAGGGTTCTCTGAGATGCTCAGTTTCTGCAGCTGCTGCAGCCGTCCCAGCTGTTCTGGCAACTCTGACAAGCTGCAGTCTGAAAATGCCAGCCCCAGCAGGTGCACCTGGCTGTACACCTGCTGCGGCACACTGCTGCAGTTGCTGATCTCAATGCGCTGCCAGTCTGTCCGTCCCGCCAGCAGGCTAAACTCATGCTCCTGTTGGCAGCGTGAGGCACGTGCGATAGGCAGACAGTCAGTGAGATTATGTATCAGCTTTCAAGCCAGCTTGCTGCAAGCGTTGCTGGCAGCGCTGGTGGACTTGTCTAGACAGCAGATCTGCGTGGCCAGTGACCAGTGGCAGCTGAGAACCTGCACATATTTACCATTACATTACATTACATTACATGCTCCACTCAACGAGGAGTGGGAACCCCAGTCAGGAGCCATGCGTGCCAAGCCCATTGTGCACACGAACCTTGGTGATTCTGCACGTGCTCAACAGATGTCACTAGAGGCACGGCTGAGCACCTGCGAAACAGAAGCAGGTGATAGTGTCACTGCAGTACCCCTGCAAGAAGTTCAAGATGGGTGCATATGCACTACGTTACGCTGCTTTGATAGAAATCGCTCTGTACTACAGAGTACTTCCTACAGTGTAGAACGTAAGTGATGGCTGTATGTGCACCAAGTGCAAAATTTGCTGCCTGCCGGCAATGAGGGGAACCTTGTGATGAAGCATGCTGTACAGCCAGTAACAACAGGTGCAGCACGGTGCACCACTTACGATGATTTTGATGATACCTGATCACGCTTGAAGTACCGCAAACATTCCGCTGAAACGAGCCAGCAAGTGCGATTTATTGGTGCACCGGTGCTGTGTTGCAAGCGGCTGCACCACAGCCTACGAATCGGTTTGATGGCTTCGAAAAGCTCTGACAGCTCAACAGCCGCGCACTACAGGGACGATCAACCTGAGCTGGCACGGCTTTTCACTGCTTCGCAAGTGTGGCGTGTCGTACTGCACGGTGCGCAGATGAGTACAACTGGCGTCAAAAAAATTGGATCAACAAGCATAATATGTTTGTTGTGGGCATCAGACGCCGGTGTACAGTGACAAGTTATTGATAGGGTTTCGGGTAGCTGTGGTATGCTGTCGAGGCTATACAGTGTCCGTTGTTCGATGATTCACAGGAAAGACGCAGCCTCATCGTGAAATGCATCTGCTGGAGAACGCAGCCATGGCTGGCGCACACTAGTGCCTGGCAGCTGGTACTAGCCAGCACCTGTTCATGAACAGATGAGCGTCTCTGTAACATTACAGGCACCCCAAGCCACTTAGGCCTGCAAAGTATGATAAGCAATATCAGGAGTTACAACGTGCGTGCAACATGCTGCTCGTGGTCTGAGCTGCTGACATGCCATGCACGGCATCATGCCAGGGGCTGCGGCAGTCCAAGTGGCATCAGTAGCGGCACTGCCAACGGCGGCCAGTGACACACAGCACACAGCACCGGTCGGACCTGTGACCGGTTCGCTGCCGTGCTCAAACACGAATGAATATGCGACAGAATGACTGGCATCGACAGCCGACTGCCAACGACGGTCAATATGCGACATAATGACTGGCATCAACAGCCGACTGCCAACGACGGTTTTTGCGTATACTACATTGGGACATGAGGATGCAGCGCATTGAGTTGCATGCCACTGTACACCACCAAGTCTGCGCAGTCGGCCCCACAGCATGCACAGCAGCCACCTGCAACCTGGTTGAACCAGCTTGGGCCACGATGATACGCACCCTGCAACCCTGTGCCAATACCCACCACAGCACGCACGGCCGGGTTTCAACCTCCCACAATGCATGTGGCACAGCGCCAGCAACAGCAGGCGTGCTCAGCACCATCGCATGCCCAGGAGGCAAGCCAGCATCCTGCATGCAAAGACTGCCAACCCATCGGTTGTTGGTCAACAATGGTTAAACTACACTCCATTCCACACGCACCTGTCCACTCCAACAAGCGCACACTGAGCAATCCCCTAGCTCTTGCCAAACTTCACGTCAAGCTTCCCACTAACTTCACAGCCAACTTCACGCCGGCGCCGCCTTGGCCTTGCCCTGCTCGATGAACCTCACCACGCCTGCCCCGCCCATGTACAGCCCCACCAGTGGGATGGCCAGCAGCGCCTGCGGGGAAGAGGACATACGTGCAGAAGGGTCAGCACGGCAGATACATGGCAATGATTGCAAGTGGCTACGGATATGGAGCCGTGGAGTAGCTTCCCTGCTACTTGCTCTGCAGTATTACCTGCGTGATGGTCTGTGGAGTGAGTGAGCACGGCAGATTCCGAAGGTGGAGTGGTGCCTGGCTACAGCTGCATAATGTAGTGTGTTAAAAAAATTGGCCGCAGCTTCCCTGCCGTTCATCTGCCCATCTCACCTGTGTGAAGGGGTCTGTGCTGGGTGTGAGCACCGCCGCCACCACTGTGGATCCCACCACCACGTAGCGCCACAGGCTGAACATCTGCGTGGAGTTCACGATGCCCAGCTGGCCCAGCATGATCTGGATGATGGGCACCTGGACAGGGCAGTTGTTGCAGGTTATGTGATGCCGACAAAAGGCGAATTCAAACAGTGGGGTAGTGGGGCAGCAGGGCATGCACCAGAGAGCACTGCCGGCAAGTACAGTAGTTCAATTAGCTGGCCCGACGAGCTGTGGATGCTGCAGAGCTGCAGTGCCATTACAGAGACCAGGGCGGCAGGGTGAGGCGGTATAACTGCACTGCAGGTTTCTGTGGCTTACACCCATGTTCTGTTGAGCCGCACCTGGAAAGACAGCCCCGTGGAGAGCATGAGCACCAGCACGAACTGGAAGTACTGGTCGATGGACCACAGGCTCTCCACAGCGCCCTCCGCGTAGCTCACAAAGAAGTTGAGCGCGGCAGGCGTGAGGATCTCGTAGCTGAACAGCAGCCTGTACATGTGAGCAGCAGCAGAAGCAGCAGCAGCAGCAGCGGCAGCAGTACGGATGAGCACGAGAGGCGGGAAGGCTTTCGCAGCTGGACAGCAGGCTGCCGATTTCGTTAACGAACAGCAGCAGTGGCAGCACCAGCATGCTCAAGCACGGCACAGCATGCATAGCGAGCACAAAAAGCTTGAATACCACACCACCACGGTTCGCGCAGCCTGCTTATGCTTACCCAATGTAGAAGAGGATGCTGGAGCCAAACACAATGGGCGCCAGGAACTTGCGCTCAGCCTTGGTCAGGCCAGGCACCACGTACGCGATGATCTCGTACAGCACTGTGGGGGCGGACAGCAGCAAACCGGAGTACCCGGCAACCTGTATGCAAAAGGACAGTCCAGCGCAGCAGGATACTTGATGTTACATGTGGCACCACGTAGGAAATGATTTCGTACAGCACTGTGGGGGCTGACAGCAGCAGCCCGCTGTAGCCGGCATCCTGCAGGGCCGACGTGCATAACAGGAGGTGTGAGCGGAGGCACACATAGCCACACATGCTGCATTGATGTAGCAGCAACGACATCAAGCAGCCATCCGTGCTAACAACAGCTAACATCAGCAGTGCCGCTGCACTGACAGCTGCTAGAACTGCAGCAAGACTGCCGCTGTGCCACTCTACGCGGCTGCCGGTGTTGCCACGAAGCATCCTGCCGCTGCTGCTGCTGCTCACCTTGAACGTTGTGAAAAAGAACTCCTCAGGAGACAGCTGCGGAAGCGCACGCCCGCGTCTGCAACAGGCGCCTCCAGCAACAGCACCAGCTCCTTGCTGAAGCAGAAGCAGCACACCAAACAACTGCTGCTGCAACTGCCTCTGCTGCCGCTGCTGCCACTTCTGATGCCGCTGCTGCCTATCTTACACCTATACTATAAGCCCTGCAGACCCAGATCACGCTCACCTTGAAGGTCGAGAAGAAGAACTCCCCGGGCGACAGCTGCAGGAAGCGCACGCCCGCGTCTGCCACAGGCGCCTCCAGGAACAGCACCAGCTCCTTGCTGAAGCAGAAGCAGCACACCAAACAACTGCTGCTGCAACTGCCTCTGCTGCCGCTGCTGCCGCTTCTGATGCCGCCGCTGCCAAACCTACACCTAAACTATAAGCCCTGCAAACCGAGATCACGCTCACCTTGAAGGTGGTGAAGAAAAACTCTCCAGGAGACAGCTGCAGGAAGCGCACGCCTGCATCAGCCACGGGCGCCTCCAGGAACAGCACCAGCTCCTTGCTGAAGCAGAAGCAGCCGCCGATGGCGATGCCTGCTGCCAGCAGCGCCACCAGCACGCGCTCACGCAGCTCCTCAAGGTGGTCCCAGATGGGCATCTGCAGGCACAGCAAGAGTGGCACAGCAGATGGGAGCGTCGGATCCTGTGAACAGGCTAGCAACAAACGCACATTGCACAGCTCCTCCAAGTGGTCCCACATCGGCACCTGCAATGGATTACATATAACAAGACAAGCATCTGCTGAAAGTCGCCAGCGTAAGAGGCGCACATCCAGCAAAAAACACGCAGCTCCTCCAGATGGGCATGTCCGGGCGCGGCAGCTTGCTGATGGTCACCACGCTGCTGCGCAGCCTATTCCTAAGCACAGTGCAGCCTCTGGCCCCAGAAGTATGGCGATCAACCAGCGTGTTATAACGCAACACAACAGCACAAGGACATAAACATAACATGCCGCACCTCGATGTCCTCTGGCAGCTCCTCTGCAAGTGGCCGCAGGAAGTTTTCAATCGCGCTGCGGTCCACCTCAAAGTTGCTGCAAACATCTGACGAGCTGCAGCCCTGGCTTTACCTTTGCTGATGCTGAGGCACATAACGCTGCTGCGCAGCCAGTCAAGCACAATGCAGCCTCAGGCGCCCAGAGTATAGTGGTCAAACAGTGTGCTATAACAAAACAGGATATAAAGATACCATCACAATCCGCACCTCGATGTCCTCTGGCAGCTCCTCTGCAGGCGGCCGCAGGAAGTTCTCAATGGCGCTGCGGTCCACCTCAAAGTTGCCATCATCGTCCCTGCTCAGCAGCGGCGGCACCTGCTGCTGCTGCTGCGGCTGCAGAGGCGTGCCTGCGGACCATCACATCATGTGGTTTCATGTGGTCGGTTTCATACGGTCACTGCGCTGAGATGCAGTCCTGCAAAAATTCTGTGTGAGTGCAGGTGCAGTGTGAGTGCCACATGGCTTGCATGATGAGCTCTGCGCGGCAGTTGCCGACCCCAGCCATACATCTGCAGCATAGCTTCAGCAAAGTTTTGCAGAGACACATGCACTAACTCAGTAACCATGCGTCGGTGGCTACTGCACAACTGCATTGCGACGCCAAGCAACTCTGAAGCCACACACAGGTGTCATGGACAGCACCTCTTGCAGGCCATGCATGCAGAATGCTGACTGCGCACCTGGCTGCTGCTCATCACCAGCTGCACGGCAAGCTGCATGTCTCCGGCGTCCCGCTGGTTTGCATGCTGGCAGTAGGGTCCTGCTGCTGGTGGTATGTGCTACTGCTGCTGCTGGCCTCAGCTGCTGCATGGGCCGCGACACCGTCCTCGCAGCCAACATGTTTATCAAATGCTCCGAAACAAACAACGTGGGCTTCTCGCTTTACTACAAGGCAGCCTGATCGAGGTTTGCTGTGAAGATGAACGTGAGTGAGGCCAGTGGTGTTCGATTCGTGGAGCTTGCCGCCTTCTCAGAAACAGCACATGCCAATGACAGCATGTTGAAGCAGCAACCAGTCAAGATCGCAGGAGTGACAAACGTTCCTGTGTTACACCTGGTCTGTGGTCCATTTGCCTACGATTCAACGATGCAGAAGAGTTGCTGTTATCATGTTTGAACTGTTGACATCTCGTAGGTGCTCACAGAGTTCGAGTTGAGTACAACTGCTGGTGCCGCAGTTTCTTGTGCAGACTCCCGCCTGCAGCCAGGCTGATCAACCCGAAATGATGAAGTAGCGGTATCAAGTCTCGCACCTGTGATTTAAACTGCTGTGCCTGGGTTTCCTTGCTGCCTGGTCGCTGCTGCCAACACCTGCTCGAAGCTGGGAGCAGCACAGCAGCAGCATGGCAGCTCAGGCAGCAAAGTGCGTCACTCAGCAGCATAGGGGCACAGCGGCTTTACAAAATGTCTATAGACAGTGCTCTTATGATGTTCATGGTCCACAGCAGCCTCCACAAGGTGCAGCGCTGCTGTCGCACCCTGGACAGCAGGCGCAGCAGCAGCCAGTAGATGCATCGCAGCGACAGCCAGGTGAGCCCTGCAGCAGTTTTGTCGCAGTGGTTTTGAATCCGGGGTTCAAATGTGTCGTTTCAGCTCAACAGGCAGCAGGGGACATACGTGCTGCTCACACAGGTGTATTCAGCTGCATGTTTGACTGTCCTGCAAGCCTCCAGCTAAATTCCAGCGATTTGCTTGCACTGCGCTCCCACGCGCTTGCAGCTGCTGCGCACGCACATATGGTCACTAGATACATATGATGCAACATCAACAGCCCAGCACTGCTAAAATTGCTGGCAACCAGCTCACCCCGGCCTCAACAACCTGCTGTGTTGCACCTGCTGTGTTGTATCCGCCTGCAGCTGCTGCTGTGCAGCTGCAGCGCTTCTCCCAGCGCATTCAGCAGCCCAGCAGCCGCTTCCCGCTGCAGCCAGCCAAGCCAGCAGAAGCCGATCTGCCAGCTGCTGCTCCCTACCAGCGGCTGCCAGCTGTGCAGAATGTAAAACATAGAGCTCTTGCTGAGCGCCTAGCCGCAGCAAACGCGGCAGCAAATGCGGCAGCAGCAGGTGGCGGTCAGGGCGCCAGCCGGGAGCGTCCTCAGCAGCAGCAGCAGCAGCAGCGGCGGCAGCGGCGCCATCTGCCGCGCAACGGCAATGTTTGGAGCGTGGACTTGGCAGCTGATGTGGCTGCAGTGTGTAAAGAAGTGGGCCTGGGCCGGGAGGTGGCTGGCGCACTGGCTGCTGCTGCTGCTGCTGGACAGGTGTCAGCCAACCCTGGGGTGCTACTGTCACAGGTAAGGCATGTGTAATGTGGCAACAATGCGCATATTTCAAGCATGCATTGCCTTTGTGTTGTAGTGCAGTGCAGCATCTGCTTTCAGGATGATGCAATAAGCCGCACTTGTGGCTCGCCTGCGCTGGAAATTTGCTGCGCGTTCCTGCAAGGCCTGCAAAACTTTCTGGCATGGGCTGCACCGCCACCCTCCATCCGGCGCACCGTTAACATATGCCGCCAGCTTCACTCTGTTTTTTATATGCTTTTTATCATTGAGCACTACCGCTGCTGCCTCACATACGTGTACAATCTCTCCTGCTCGTGCAGCTGCTGCGGCTGATGCCGCTGGAGGCTGATCTAGGCCTGCCTGGCAGCCTACCCCAGCTACTGACAGCGCAGCCGGCACTGCTGCACAGCGACCCTGATACACTGCGAAGCAACTTTGCAGCAGCACAGCAGCTGTTGGGACAGCAACGGGCTGCTAGTCTTGCTGTACGCTGCCCGCAGCTACTGACATGCACTGCATTCCGCCTGCACAGCAATGCAGCAGCACTGCAGGAGCTGCTGGGCTTCAGCAGTGCAGCTGCAGCAGCTGCCGCTGCTGCCGAGCAGCCGCTGCTGCTGCTGAGCTCGCCACAGAGCATACGGCTGCGGTGGCAGCAGCTGCAGCAGCTGCTGGGGGCAGTGCCTGAGGCACTGCTGGCCAAGCAGCTGCGGCGCAACCCTGGGCTGCTGCTGCTGCGGCCTAGTACTATCGCTGCAAAGATGCAGTGCCTGGAGTCAGTGCTTGGACAGGCCAGCAGTAGCACGAGTGCAGCCGGAGCAGCAGCGGAGGAAGCAGCAGATGCGTCTGCTGCTGTTTATGTTGCTGGCAGCTTCGCTGCCGCAGTAACAGGTGCAGCAGGCACGCAGCGGCAGCTGCGCCAGCAGCAACAGCAGCAGGTGGCCAGCGCACTTGCGCGGTTGAAGGCAGCAGCAGCAGCACGTCGGCACAGCTGCCCTCAACAACAACAGCAGCAGCAGCAGCAGCAGCAGGTTGGGCGCCACGTGCGCCCCTCAAACTGGAGCAGGGACCACCAGCAGCAGGTCATGCACAATGCATGGCAGCTGCCAGATCCCTTCTGCAGCGAAAACCTCAGCAACAGCAGCAGCAGCAGCAGCAGCAGCAGCTGTGGCGATGCGCGTGTGCAGTCGCTGGTGCTGAAGCTGCCTGGCCTGCTGTGCCTCAGTCCCAGCACACTGCAGCAGCACGTAACAGAGCTGCAGCTGCTGCTGGGGCTGCAGCCTGGCGATGCTTCACTGCAGCGGGTGCTGCTGCTGCAGCCAGGTTTACTTACACAAACGCCCCGCACCCTAGCTAATAAGCTACAGCTGCTGCAGTACCTGACAGGCAGGGAGGAGGCAGCAGCGCAGGAGATGGTGCTGAAGTGCCCTGCTGTGCTCACACTGAGTGCTGGAAGCATGAGCAGCAAGTGGGAGATGCTGGCCGGCTGCTGTGCTGCTGCTGATGCTGCAGGCGGCAGCTGGCAGCAGCAGCTGCAGCAGGCGGCGCCAGTGACGCTGGCCATGGTGCTGTGCTACAGCCAGCAGCGGCTGATGCGGCTGCAGTACGTCCTGCAGCTGCACAGCAGCAGCAGCAGCCAGCTAGCAGCGTCCGCAGGCATTGCAGCTGCTGCAAATGAGGGTGCTGCAGTGAGCAGCAGCCGCAGCAGTACGGGCAGCGCCAGCAAGAAGAGGCGCAGCAGGGCAGCTGGCGGTAGTGCTGATGCAGTGCGGCAGCAGCAGCAGGGCCTTGCAGGGGTTGCCTGGCGCGTGCTTGTGCAGGAGAGTGATGCTGCTTTCAGCAGGCGCTACCCTGGTTACGCATCTTGGCAGCAGCAGCAGCAGCAGCAGCAGCAGCTGCTGCAGGAGTAGCAGTGGTGCCGCATCATCAGCCTGGCGGAGGTTGCAACTGTGCAAAATGAAGATTGCGCACACAGCATTCATGTGTTTTGTGGTCTTGTACACAAGGGGCACTGCATGCAGGAGATTCTGCAATGTGTGCGTTCTCATGCTATTTGCTCTACCCAGAACTACAGTGGCTTATTATGAAGTTCAGATGGAGACAGATATACGTGCCTGGTGTGCATGCCGCCAGCCTAGGGCAGTGAACCTGTCTAGCTGCTGATTAGTTAAATCAATGCATGTTTGCTTCCCCATGCTATCATGCCATGCTCTCATCAGCCCGCAGGCACCTTCCGTTTCCCCATGAGCCTGCCGTTTGCGTCTGTTTCAGCCTTGTGCTGAGCCAGCGAAGCCAGTTCAGCCTGGCTAGTTCAGCCTGCCCAGTTCAGCCTGCCCAGTTCAGCCTGCCCAGTTCAGCCTGGCCCTCTACACTAGAAGATGTTCGATTGCTGTCACTGACACTGCTTGAAATATTGCATCATGCCAAATTCTGTCTGATAGCACCACGATTGCGTGTGTAAGCGGACGGGTATGCTTGCATAGCCAATGTCTCTTGCCTTGCACACAGGGTTATCGTGGGGTTGAACCTCAGTGTGACAGCGAGAGCTGAGCTGCTTGCAGCTTCTCATCAGGCCAGGTGTCCGTGGTGGCGTATGCTGCATAAACACACCGTGTAACCCCTCTATCTATTTGTAGTCATGCATGGGTGACTTCGTGCAGGGAACTTCTCGATTCAGTCGCACAGCACCAGCCGAGCTAGCAGAATGACAGAGCAGCTGTTCGTCCGGGCGTTGGAGCTGTTCCCTGATAAAACGGATGAATGGAAAGCTGCAGCGTTTGACGTGCTGGGAGAGGTGTCAGCTCAAGTAGCTGCAGAAGTGCTGGCGCACCCAGAGGCCATACAGCGGGCATACTTTGAGCGTCGTGTGCAGGGTGGGTGACAGCATACATCCTTCGTCATTCGGCTACTTAGTTAAACGCATCTGCGGCAGCTCAGCAGTCAGCTGGTTCTCGGGTCTCATGATCTGCTGCTGCATGTGCACCAATTCCATTACCATGCAGCAGCAGTCTTGGCCATTACACGTGCTGATGCTCACCTCATTCATGTCAGCTTGCGGTCAAGTCAAATGGGTTGGGGCTGTTCTGCAGCAACAGCCCCGAGTATTGTGCTGTAGCCGGCAAATCTTGCAAGCATGCAGCCCCTTTGTTGTTGCACTCCACGCTTCTTGAATGCTTGTGTGATGCAGCTCATCAGCTCGTGATCAAACTGCACACTTGCTGTAATATAATGACCAATTAAGCCTTCCGGCTTCTGACACACACTGTGAGTAGTGTACATTGGCTCCATCCTCCGCCCCACTGTGCCCAGGCTGGCTGCTGACATTGCACCCTGCGCTGTGGCTGCCGTCTTTTCATGCATAACTGTTGCGTACATGTCTGATGCCATTGCGCGGGTGCAGCTGCACTAGGTGAGGTCTCAGCTGTTTCATGCACTTCCGACCTTAACACTAATCATTGCCGCGCATGTCGTGTAGTACTGCATCTGTCATGCTGACGATGTGCACATCACATGGCGGCAGCCGGCTGCATGCTATAGCGCCAACTCCTGCATGCACACTTTGCTCTTCTGAGGCATCATGCACTGCACACGCTGCATACAGTCTGATGTCAAGGGGCAGCAACACACGACTGCATAAAGTCTGATGTCAAGGGGCAGCAACACAAGACTGCATAAAGTCTGATGTCAAGGGGCAGCAACACAAGACTGCATAAAGTCTGATGTCAAGGGGCAGCAACACAAGGCTGCATACTGCATGCAACACTCATTAAACCTCTCTGCTGTGCATGCTGCCCTGGCTTTGCGCGTGTACCTCCCCATCTCCTGCTGTCCTTTGCGGCTCCTGCTGTATCGCAGCAGGACCAGGTGAGGTGTGGGAGTAAGTGCACTGATGGGGTGCTTGATACAGTGGGTGCCTGCAGCAACCGGCAGCTGTTGCAAGCGCACTTAAAGGTGCAGAAGCTTCTGCAGGACTGTTTGCTGCCTGCATTTAGAAGGCTGCTGCATTGTGGACTGGCCAGCAGCACGGCAAGTATGATTTGGGGTTTTCGTGCGGCACGAAGCATGTTATTGTGCAGGGGCTCCAGCCGCATGTGCAAGCAAGCATTTTGCAGCACCGCGGTGCATACTTGGTGCTGCATGCATGCGGCAAGCCCCTGTGCACCTTGCTGATTGCTCTGCCCTTCCCTGCATGTGCTGCTCATGGCTCCCTCATGGCTCCCTATCCACCCTTCAACAGCCGTTTGGCTACCAACAGCAGCACAACGTGAGTCTTGGCTGCCGCTGCATCAGTGCGTGTGTCAAAGCTGCTCGGACAGATTGTTTGTTGTGTTGCGCGCGCAGCAGCCATGGAAGTGTCCATCCACATGCATGCAACGTGTGTACCTTTGCCGATAGTATAAAGGACAGTTTTAAGCTGACGCTGGCAACAAAGTGGATAGCATCGCTTGCGAATAGTGGCGGGAGCACCGTGTATGTGCTGGCTGTACAAGCAGCAAGCTGCCGATGCGGACGGCTATGTGTTGCAGCCACCGCTCTGCATGAGCAGCCAGTGCGATGAAGGAACTGCCTTGTTTGAGTAGGCGCAGCAACATGTGCCAGCCTGCGAGTTCATCAGCGCATGTTCAGCTTGGGAGATCAAGTACTGCGTACCAAACGTGTTGTGCTCGTTCGCTGCTTGCTGCTGTGCAATGCTGTCATGCAGGCAAGAAGGCTGCTCAGGAAGGTGAGCCCATCGGCAGAGCTGGGAGTTGCTGGGACATGCGCGGTGCTCATCACTGCACGCCGTAGTTGGTCATGTAGTCGGGGCACCATACATACATAGCACCACCCAGCTCAGTCGTCCGCTGTGCTGTTAGCAGAGAGCCTACAGGCTTACAACATGCAAGCAAGGCTGCTGTGCTTGCGGCTTGTGGTTCGCAGGTCGAGCATAGGCTGACCCTGGACGTCGTCTGACGCGCACTCACTTGTTGCCTTGTTGCGTACGGCTCGAATTTTGCAGCGGAAGCTGAAGACTGGCGGCAGCTGGAGGCAGCCAAGAAGCAGTGCGGGCAAGGCAAAGCGGCACCCTCCAGCCCCGGCTCTCTCATATGGAAGACCCGCGAGCCGCTGTTTGACTCCTGCGCTCAGTCAGGTGGGTATCTGCTTGGCTGTCGTGTTACTTTCCAAGCCATATCAATATTGGCATCGGCCCTGCTCGCCACAGGAGGAGGCGTCAGGTGGGTGTCTGCTCGGCTGTGCTGTGGCGGGCCTTGCGTTGCAGTGTTGACAGTGAGATTGCAGTGCTCATGTGTGCAAGCAGTCATCATCATTATCGTGTAAGCAATTGAGCGAAGTGACATTCTGAGTGTGCCTTAGTACTGTGACCAAGGCGCATTCATAGACTGTCCCGTCACTGTCCAGTGGCGGGTGTCTGAGGCATCCGATGCACCTGCTGTGGGTGGCTGTGAGTGCCAGTATCTCACGAATGCCTCCCGCGGCTGCATATTTCGCGGATTATGAGCGGTGAACATGGCTAGGCGTGGCAGCTGCCCTCTGTGCAAGGGCAGCACTGTCCATTCCCTCATGGCGCCAGAGCTGCGCTAAGGGCTGCGTGTGTGCAGTGAACCTGCAAGCTACCTACAGCTCTGCTTCTGGCTCCTCCAGCTTGCGCTGCCTGCACACTGATGGAAGCTTCTGCCCCCCTCCACCCTCAATCTGCACTGCGCAGACCGCACGCCGCTGCTGCCGACGGGTGCACCCTGCGGGCACGAACATGAGGACTGAGCGTAGAGGGCGCTCCACCACAGGCAGTTGCGAGTCGATTCGTGAGTCAGTTGTGAAGCGTAGGTGGTTGTTTCTACTGGTCGCACGTGCAGCCTTGCCACCCTTGTAGCTAGTTGTCGGGACCTGGCGCATGTCATATGGCGCCGTTGCTGTATAATTCAGCCAGTTAGGTGTTGAACCCAGCCAATAACGGCAGCCGCAGCAGCAGCAGCAACAGCAGCAGCAGCATCTCTGCGGGAGGTGGGCAAGCTGTGCATCCTGCAGCAGCGGCAGCAGCACAGGGGCTTTGATCCTATCATCAGGATTATGTGGTACCTTTTTCAATTTTTTTGGTACACTATTGTGAGCTGCCAGCCTTGAAGTTGGCTGCTTGATGGCGGTTCAACGTTGTCATTAGGATGATGTGCCATAACCAATCATCTTTGTCATCTGATCAGCTCTTGCTATTGTGTGTTAGCAGATGTGAATGTTGTCCATTTGTTCATGCAATATTACCGTGTCACAGTCTGTGACGGTCATCACGGTCAGAGTCTGACCAGCTCCTGCTACTGTTTGTGCGCAGCTTTGAATGGTGTCCATCTGTCTATGCAATGCCACCGTGTCACAGATCACTGAGAGCAGAGCTGTCCAGCAAGGACAGGCGTGCCAAAGCAAATATCTTAGATGCCTGTTGGTCTTCTGACTTCAAGTCAAGTTGAGCCTGTCATTGGCTCCCCAGTGGGCGAGGTTTGTAGGTTACCTGTGTGTAACTTTTGGTGAGTGCACATCTTGGCAGAGGGTGTCTGCATGTGCCGGTGCAAGGCACGCAAAGACTCGCATGCCCTGCAAGCAATTTTGGATGCATGCCCCTGGTGTGTGTGTACATATGTGAGGCTGGCGACTCGGGTTGTTCTGCCGTGCTTCTACTGCGCTGCCGTCTTCCTTACAACATGCAGTGTTGTGCATCTACAGACGGCTTACAGACGGCCCAACTGCTTGCCCGTCTTGTGGTGAGGTGACCACAGCGTGTGCTTGGGACGCGCATAGGCGTGCAGGCTGTCATTCAGAAAGTGCATGTTGCAGCATGCTACCCATGTCAGGGTAAGCTGCAGGTGCAGGTGCTTCTGCTGGCACATGTATGCCTACATGGCATTGGATTTCACAAACAGGGGTAACAGCGACTCGGAGTGTGTTGAAGGGCCTGTGCCTGCGTGTAAAAGCAGAACTCGCGTCCCTAGTAGCACACTACATGTGACTGTCCTTCATGCATGTACTGCAATGGCATCAGGCTGGCAGCAATACAACAGCAGGATGAGCTGAAGGCGCCGAATCCGCAGAACACGACGGTCTTGAATTGATTAAAAGGGTTCACTTGACGACGCAGGCCTTCCCTGCCTTCTTGTTAGGTGGGCGACAGTAACACCGATCTGGCACCCATTCCTTACGGACAGCTCCAAAACTCCTCGTGTAAGCTTCCAAAAGCAGGCAGGAACCAATGGACAGGATTGACTGATTGCTGAGGTGGCTCTCGAGCGCATTGGCGGCCACAGCAGGAGTCAGCTGGGCACAGCAGCAGTATGAGCGATAGGTCCGTTGAGGAAAAACTCTAATCAAATGTTTGCATCGAGTTATACCTAATCTATAGCGTGCTCCGATCTGCTGCAGCGAGGAGGTGATCTTGGACGAGGAGGGGTCAGTCGAGGACATGGACATGCCTTCTGGCGAGGAGGTACGCTCCAACGCTTCGTAAATGGCCGCATTGCTCGTCTGTATTGCGTTTGCACCAATCTTGGCTCGCTGCTGCAGGAGCTGGACGCATACGTGCACGAGGAGGCTGCTGCAGGCATTCCGCAAGCAGACACAGACCCAGCAAGTGATGATGCAGGTAGGGCAGCACCGCCTGGAGTTGGAATCCCAGTAGTGCTTTCAGGCCAGGCTGGCAGGGCTGATGCAGCAATGGCCGTGCATCTATTCACAGGACGCAGCGCTGCTGTTGCTGCTGACGTTACAGCAGTCCTGTGTGTCTGGTAGCGTTCGCTGCTGTCTACGTGCATTGTTTGTGAGCTAGTACTACTTCAGCAGTTTGCAGTGTTGAGGCCCTTCCTAGCACACTCTGCCGCTCCTCAGCAAATTCCATCAGTGCTCCAGATTACGACTTCTGCGCCGCAGGGTCGCCTTCCCCAGTTGCGTCTGCTGCCGGCAGTGCAGTCGCAGCCATTGCACAGGAGACAAGCGCAGCAGCAGCAGCAGCAGCAGAGCCAGCAGCAGCACCTGCGGAGCCCGAGCCAGCAGCAGCAGCAGCAGCACCTGCTGAGCCTGCTGAGCCTGCTGCACCAGAGCAGCCAGCAGCAGCAGCAGCAGCAGCAGCAGCAGAGCCTGAGGTTCAGAAGCCAGCTGCTAAGCCTGCAGGGCTCGGCCCTGGTCTGGGTTTAGGTGCAGGCCTGGGTGCCCCCAGGGGCGTGGGAGGTATGGGCCTGAAGCCACCTGCAAAGCCAGCAGCAGCAGAGCAGCCAGCACCAGCAGCGCCAGCAGCAGCAAACGGTGAGCAGCAGCAACAGCAGCCAGCAGCAGCAGCAGCAGCGCCCAGGGGGCTAGGCCTTGGAGGCCTGGGCCTGGGTCCAAAGCTACCAGCTAAGCCAGCAGCAGCAGCAGCAGATGCCGCAGGCCCTGCAGCAGCAGCGCCAGCAGAGCAGCCGGCAGCAGCAGCAGCGGCGCCAGCGAAGCCAGCTGGCGGCTTAGGACTGCTGCCACCAAAGCCCAAGGCGGCAGCAACACCAGCAGCAGCAGCAGCAGGCGATGCTGGTACCCAGCAGCGGCAGCAGCAGCCACCAAAGCCAGCAGGTGGCCTTGGTGCACTGCCTGCGAAGCAGCCTGCAGGGGGCCTGCCAGCGCTCGGCCCCCGCCCAGCAGCAGCAGCAGCAGGCGGCAGCGGCGCCGCAGCCAGCAGCAGCAGCACGCCAGCCGGCGGCGCTTCATCCTTCCGCCCGGTGCTGCCCGGGCGGCCGGCTGCAGCTGCCGGCGGCGGCCCCGCTGTCGTGCGCAGCGCTGCTCCGGTCGTTGCAGGCCGCCCCGGTGCGGTTGCCGCATCTTCCGCAGCAGCAGCAGCAGCAGCAGTGAGTGGTGTGGTGGATCCAGAGGAGCCTAAGGCGCAGCAGAAGCTGCGGCAGCAGGTGCAGGCGCTGCGGGTGGGGCTGCTGCGTGCAGCGATGCGGCTAGGGCTTTCAGGCAGCAACGAGCAGCTGGGGCAGTACCTGGGTGTGCTGGAGCGTCTGGAGAAGGTGCAGGCGCCACTGGCACGGGCGAGGGGTGATGTGAACAAGCTGGCGCTGCAAGAGGCCATGGTGGGTGTAGAGCTGGTGTTTAGGGTTCAGTACGGCGGAAGGTTTAGTTTTGCGCAATTCCTTGTCGTGGAGGGGTACATGAACAAGCTGGCGCTGCAGGAGGCCGTCTTGGGTACAGGGATCATGGTGTGTCCTAACCTTGAATGTTTGCGGCAGCTGTGTTGTGTATTGGAGGGTGATGCGCGCAAGCTGGCACTGCAGGAGGCCGTGGCATGTGATAGCAGGGCAGGAACCAGTAGCTGGGTGTCAGCCATGTTGCTTGTGGCACCGTAGCTGTTCCAGGGACGAGCTCCCACCGCTACAATATCACTGCTTGATGCCTTGGGTCCTCTGTTGTTTGACGGCCCTGCCCGTCCACTCTCGTCCGCACCATCTTCTCTGCTGTAGGAGCGCAACGAGCGCGAGGCGCCCGACTCCTCTCTGGGCATCAACCTGCGCATCATGGTGGTGGGCATGACCGGCACAGGTGCGTGCATCAGCGTCGCAGGGCTTGCTGCAACTGTTTTGATGCAAGGAATGAATGCTGCCATGCACTGGTGGGCAGCAACCTGCACATCATGGTGGTGGGCATGACTGGCACAGGTGCGTTTTGAAGATATTGCAGCTGCTGCTGCTACTTTGTCAGCTTTGTCAGCTGGACAGGGCGCGTTTTGACCATTGGTGTGCAGCCGTTTCCGAACGCTGTTATGCCGTGTGCTGCAAATGTGGCATCTCAGCTCTGAATTGCGACCTCTAGGCACACAGTGTGCAATGCTCCTTTACACTGTGTGTTACGTATGCTGTGTTCAGACCCTGTCAACTTGTATGTCACTTTGCTAACTGCAGGCAAGTCTGAGCTGATCAACTCGCTGATGGGCCGGGCCGTGCTGAGCACTGCTGTGATGCTTTTCTGTGTCATGTGCTGTGTCGTCACCCTGTTATGTGCTGTGTTATCACCTTGTCATCTTCTGTGCTTGTTTTCTGCAGGCAAGTCCGAGCTGATCAACTCGCTGATGGGCCGCCCCGTGCTGAGCACCAGCGCCTTCAGGGACAGCACACGACGCGTGCGCGTTGTCAAGGGCAACGTGGCAGGTGCGCAGAGCCTGTTAAGCATTGTTCCTTCATAAACACCATACTTTGAGGATGGATCTGGCAGTCAAGCAGCGGCATCAGCAGAAGCAAGCAGAGCATGCTTTTGCAACGGGATGTGTTTGGCCGTGCTGCTCCTGGCGTCGACCACCTGGAGTGACTCCATGCGGCTTCCAACACATTCTCTCGACCGCCACTGCTGCTGCTGCTGCAGGTGTGTCGCTGACTGCCATTGACACGCCCGGGCTGCTGGCCAGCAGCGACGCGCAGTCCGCCAACCGCAGCACGCTCAAGGCCATCAAGCGCGCCTACCAGTCGCGCAAGCCGCACTTCGTGCTGTATGTCGACAGGTGCGGCGCAATGGCTGTGTTTTGCTTCGCTGTGGCTTGAGTTTCCATGTCTTGGCTGCACCTTGGAGGCCACCCGCTGGCAGTGCGCGCAAGCCGCACTTTGTGCTCTACGCGGACAGGTGCGCCTGCTGCAGCTGTCTTGTCTTGCTTTTGCAGCAGCAGCAGCAGCAGGAGCAGCAGCAGCAGCAGCAACAGCAACAGCTGGAGGGTTGCAGCAGGGAGCAGGACTTCATGTGCAACACAAACCACCTGGCGCGCGTGTGGAAAACGATTGAGCCCGTGATTGTTGGCGCTTACTGCTTGCTGCCGCACCTTGTGGCCGCAGGCTTGACGCCGCGCCCCGGTTTCGGTGAGATGTTGCTCCTGAGCAAAGTCGCTGCCACGCTGCGCACTGCTTGCTTGCATTTTTCCTGCCATTGCTGTTGATCCTGCCTGTTTCCAGGCTGGACGCTGCTCGGCCAGGCTTTGGTGAGATGAGCCTGCTCAGCAACATCACCGCCACGCTGGGCCAGAAGGTGTGGAAGCAGACGCTGGTGGTGCTCACACACGCCAACGGAGGTGCGGGGCGAGGGGTGTGTTTTGTGTTGAAAATCCAGAGACACTAGCAAAAAGTTCACCCTGGGCTTTCGTTGTGACAGCCACGATTGTGAGTAGTGGTAGCTCACGGCAGGTGCGCGAACAGAACAATTACGTGCGTAACATGATGACACAGCATAAGTTTAGCCGTGCACGCTCACTGTATCGTGCGTAGCTTACGTGCAAGTGCATCTGGCATCTCCCAGCCAGTCCCCTCCCTCTGCTCCCCTCACCAGCACTGCTGTGCCTGCACCTGCTGCTGCTGCTGCTGCTGTTGCTGCTGCTGCTACCCCGCAGCGCGCGAGAAGCTGGGCAAGGAGTATGCTGCTGTCAGCAAGCAGCGGCGCAACATCCTGCAGAACATCCTGCGCCAAGCTGCGGGCGAGATGCAGTTGCGCACACCCTTCCACCTGGTGGACCTGCACCCAGACGTGAGTGATGTTATGTGACAGTGGTTGGTGAAAATCTGGGGTTTGACCGGGTCAGTATGTTTTCGGGAGTGCAGCTGCGCACGCCCTTCCACCTGGTGTACCTGCACCCAGACGTGAGTGTTGTGATGTAACAGTGGTTTGAAAATCTGGGGTTTTACCGGGTCAGTATGTTTCTGGGAGTGCAGTTGCGCACGCCCTTCCACCTGGTGTACCTGCACCCAGACGTGAGTGTTGTTATGTAACAGTGGGTTGAATAGTGTGGGTTTTGAAGGAGTCGATATGTTAGGGAGTGCAGCTGCGCACGTTCTTCCACCTGGTGGACCTGCACCCCGACATGAGTGTTGTTATGTAACAGTGGTTCAAGGTTTAGGGTGCGTTACATGCGGGTTCAGCATCGTCAATGAGTGCAGTTGCCACGCCCTTGCACATGGTGGATCTGCACCCCGACATGAGTGGCTGGTCTGGGTTGAGCCCAGCAGCAATCACATGGTCGGGCAAGAGGGTTGAAGGTCGGGCGCAGGCGTGGGGAGTGCAACTGCGCACCCCCATGAATGCTGACCTGAGTTTGCTTTCTGTCTTTGTTGTTTGGTAAGAATTAGCCTCTGGTGGCATCTGTGGTGGCCGTCATGCAGAGCTGAGCTAGCTAATCACATCATGTAAACCGTGTACACTGACCTGCCATTTCTTCTGTTGCCATTGCTGCTGCTTGCTGCTGCAGTGCCCACGCAGCGCCTCTGGCCAGCCGCTCATCTTCGACCAGGTGGGCATGCGCAGCTGGCTTGGTGGTAGAAATGTCCTCAACTGTCCTGAACAACATCTGATTGGTGTGATGGTGCGATCCCTCAAGACCAACCAGCAACAGGAGCCCCTGCAGAGCTTTGCCTCAGCATAGCGCTCGCCAGTCAAACCCCACTTCAGTTTTTTAACGTCCTTGTCATCTTGATGTTTCCGCCAGGTGGCCATGCTCAGCCTGAGCGCTGTGCAGTGGCGCCAGAAGCTGCTGGTGATGCTGCATCAACACACAAATGCTACTTCTCTGTATATGTATCGGTAGATCCCACTAAAGCACTGTGTTTTCTCACTGTTTCAATTCACCAGGTGGGCATGCTCAGCCTGAGCGCTGTGCCGTGGCGCCAGAACCTGCTGGTGATGCTGCTGGGGCTGCACGCCTACGAGAGCGCGCAGGAGCTGCTGCAGAAGAAGGCAGCCAAGGGCAAGGCGGCGGGCGGCGCCAAGCAGCAGGTGCGCGGGGAGAGCCGCAGTGTTGCAGAAGGACCATCTTCTGTTCTGCAGTGTGCTGCACACGTCATGTGCCAGTTGATGCTGGGGAAAGGCTGCATGAGCATGTGTGCAGCAAGGAATGCATGGCCGGCAGCTCAGCCCCAGCTGCTGGCAAGGCGTTGCGCCCACCACCTCGCCCCGCTGCCCTGCCACTCACTCACAATGCTTTGCCACTGCCTATGTAACATGTTATAAAACGCCCGCAGGACATGTTCAAGCAGATGATGCGCAGCCGGCTGCCGCCCACCAGCTACTTTGTGGAGCAGCTGGTAGAAGGAGTGACCAAGCCGGACGCGTGGGCGGTGCCTGAGGATCCGTTTGGCGCAGAGACAGATGACGAGGAGGCGGAGGAGTTCAGGCACATGTGAGTTGTTATGTGACATGTTATTTGTGTGTTAAATCGTCTGATGTTGGCTTGTTGGGGGTGTAACTAAGCCTGATGCGTGGGCGGTGCCGGAGGATCCTTTTGGCGCAGAGACAGACAACGAGGAGGCCGAGGAGTTCAGGCACATGTGAGTTGTTATGTAACATGTTATGTTTGTGTTATGTCGCCTGATGTTGGCTGGTGGAGGGAGTGACCAAGCCGGATGCATGGGCGGTGCCGGAGGATCCCTTTGGCGAAGAGACAGACGATGATGAGGCCGAGGAGTTCAGGCACACGCGAGCACTGTTATGTAACATGTTATTCCCGTGAAACGTACAACTGTACAATCCAGGTGTGCGAACGGCATGGTTTCCACCTGTTTTGCCGCAGCTACTACAAGTTGATGCTGGCCTTGGCAAAGCAGGGCAATGCAGCAGTTGTAGTCACCTGTCAATCTTCCCTGTTTTACTTGTTTCTATTTTTGTCCTGTCTATGCCACCTGCAGCTACCACAAGCTGATGCTGGCCTTGGCCCAGCAGGGCGGCGCATGCTCTGTTTCACCTGTCCGCCTTCCCTGTTTTCCAGGCTTTCACCTGCTGCATCAAATTGGTTCAACTGTTTGCCGCACCTGCCGCAGCTACTACAAGCTGATGCTGGCAATGGCCAAGCAGGGCGACCCTCGCGCGCAGAAGGAGTACGGCGCCTGGCTGCGGCGGCTGGACAAGGCCAAGAAGGCCTACAGGGAGGCCTACGACAATGAGGAGATCGAGACACTGGCGGCATACGGTTACGAGGTGCGGTTTTGAGCACTTATGAGGGTTTGGGGCTTAGCACGAAGGTTTTGTGGGTATTGCTACGGTTAAAGCACAAGGATTGCTGGTGAAAGGTAAAAGCAGAAGGATTGTTGAGGTGGCGTCTGGGACAAAGGCGTCGCTGCGGGGACAGACCTGGGCCAGCTTATGACCCGGAGGATTCCCGCTTGCACCTTCAATGACAGCATGCTACTATGATAACGGCAATCTTTTTCAAATTGTGTTACTCCCACATTTGCTGCACGGCTACGTGGAAGAAGGGCTGGGCCTCAGCCCCAGCGTTTGATGCTGATGACGGTGCTTTGCACTGTGAATGAAAACATGCCACTTCGTAACCATTATAGTTGAATTTGTGCTGCAGGGCTATGTGGCAGGGGGGCTGAAGATGGGCCCCAGCTTTGACCCTGAGGATGGCAACATACAGCATGATAACATCTTATTAACTAACATGTTATTCTGTTATTCTGTGCTGCAGGGCTACGTGGCAGAGGGGCTGGACCTGGGCCCCAGCTTTGACCCTGAGGACAACACTGACCACCGCTACCAGTACGTGGTGGCTGACAGCCCCGTGAGCATCATGCCCACACTGGATTACTACGGCTTCGAGCACGAGGACGCCATCACGGGTGAGGGTTCAGCACTGGGGTTGAGGTCAAGGGTTTTAGGGGATTTGGGTTTTTTTTGCTGACAGCCCCATAAGCATCATACCCACACCGGGTTACTACGGCTTCGAGCACAAAGATGCCATCACGGGTGGATAAGATTTGAATCACGGTTATGGTAGAAGCAGCTGCCACGTATCTGAGTTGGTGCCAAGAAATCCAGTTGCAAAATCCCGGCTTTGGTGGCTGTCCTTGAGTGCATGTACCCTTGTCAGGCGTCACCACGACCTCAACCCTCTATCAAACCTCTTGACAAATCCCTAAACGACTGTACCCAACATGCACCGTGCTGCAGGCTTTGTGGCGGAGTACAGCGCCCAGCCCTTCAACAGGGACGGCTGGGGCGGCGTGCCCCTGGACGTGACTGCCACCATTGAGAAGGACAAGACCACCAACCCTGAATCCTTGCCTATGTCGCCACTAAACACCAAAATTGTTGTCTCACCTCACCACCACCCCCAACTCCGTGTTGTACCTCACCACAAAGCCCCAACACTTAATGCACGCCTCATCTTGCCCATTTTGTGCTGCTGCAGGCTTCGTTGCCGAGTACAGCGCCCAGCCCTTCAACAGGGACGGCTGGGGTGGTGTGCCCCTGGACGTGACCGCCACCATTGAGAAGGACAAGACTACCACCTGCCTGCAGGCTGAGGCCAACGCCAGCATCGTGCACAGTGTGGCGCCATTCGGCAGCCGCCACGTCACCCAGGTGGGATTGCACGATGACACATGTAATGATAGCATGCTACAAAAAACATATTGCCTGCATGGTGTGAGGCCAACGCCAGCGTCATTCACAGCGTGGTGCCATTCAGCAGCCGCCGCGTCACGCACATTGTAAACAATGTCTGATGTCAAATGCAATGTCATTATATATATGTAACACTGAATAATTGTGTGAGATTGCTTTTGCAATAACAAGCTTGGCTTGCCAGCAGGCAGTCAGATGCATGCGGGCATGTGTCGTTTGCGAGTTGCTGCAAGCATTTCTGGAGCAGGGTCTGCTGCTGTCCTACATTGCACTGCCTATTGTAGACACTTGAACAAAACCTGCAAACAACTTTCGCTTTTCTGCAGGTTGGTGGCGCGCTGGAGCTGCTGCGTCCCAATGTGAAGGACATTCTGTACACGCTGGAGGTCAACACCTTCAAGGTGACCGGGGGTGTGGGGGCTGCTGCCGTCAGTTCGCAATGCGTGCCGCTGCTGTTGCTGGGCACTGCATGCTGCTGACACGCAGGAGGTCTAACATCTGTAAGGTTTGGAACTGGGCAGGCAGAACTAGCAGCAGCATGGCACAGAGTGCTGCTCATGCTCGACGCTGCTGCTCAATGTGCATTTCAACAAGTGCAGGTGGAAAGCGCTGCAGGTTGTGCTCTGCAAAGCAACCACGACTCACCCAGCTGACGCATATTTCTGCTGCTTTGCTGCCTTGCTGCGTGCTGCATACACACTACACAGGACGGGCTGCTCACCGGCAACGACCACGCGGGCTGCGGGCTGATGCTGACGCGCATGGCGGAGGGCGGGCACATCCGCAAGGGGCCCGTGGGCGTGGGCGTGCGGCTGCAGGAGACGATGCGGGTGGGGCCTTTCAAGGTTGAGGCAGTGGCGGCGCAGGTGAGACTTTTCTGCTTTTCCATGCACACGCTGCTGCATTTTGTCGTGTAATTTCCGGGGGGATGGAGCTGGGTATGCTGCAGGAGGCGATGCGCGCTGGACCATTCAAGGTTGAGGCAGTGGCGGCGCAGGTGAGCGGCTAATGTCATGTGTGTGCTGTATGATGATGTTTGGAAGAAGGGGAGAAGCTGCCCAGAAGGTTCTTGGTAGACGCTTGTGCACTGGTGGTCAAGGCCGGGTGGAAGGACATGCAGAACGAGCTTTGGTCAGCATTAGGTAAACGGCTAGCATTAGGTGAACGGCTAAGCAGCTCACATCTAATTTGATGCATGTGCATCGTCATCTGATCACTGGCCAACTGCCTGCTGCTGCTGCTGCTGCTGCTGCTGCTGCTGCCAGGTGCGCGGCGAGACGCCCATGGGGGGGCGCGATGAGGGCTGGGGGGCACGCGCCTTCGTGCTGTACGACTACATCCCGGTGAGCAGGCTTGGTAGCTGAAATTCATTGCTGGTTCAATGCTGTTTCCATGCACCTGGCATGTCTGGCATGCTGCTAGCCAGTTAGCGCACGTTGTGTGCAGAGCCTGCCGCTTTGCCTCTGCAGGCTTTTCAACCCTTGTGACTCCCCAACTGCTGCATCATGGTGAACATTGCACGCCTTGCTGAATGGGGTTTTTTCAACCCTGCCTTACACTGCCGCTGCTGCTGCTGCTGCTCTGCTGCTGCTGCTGCTGCTGCTGCTGCTGCTGTCGACTCAACCTTCAGGGCCTGGCCATGAACTTTGACTGGTACCAGGAGCGCACCAAGGATGAGTCATCCACCATCGGCGGCTGGGCCACTGCACTGGCCTACGACTTTGACCTGCCTGGCGGCTACCCCGCGGGCGTGGAGGTGGACTGGGTGTCAGGTGCTTTACAAACTGTGTTATGGTCACATGCATGGACATGAACGCGTCTTGCTCCTGGACCTCGAGCCATGTAATCGCATGCTGTGTGTTCGTTTGTTTGTTTGATGTGCTGCTGCAGGTGGCAAGATCATGCACGAGGACATGAACGTGTTCTGCTGCTGGACCTTTCCATCATACTCGCACTTGTTTTGTGTTTCTTTGCTGCTGCAGGCGGCGAGATCATGCACGTGGACATGAACGTGTTCTCTGCGCGCGACTGGAAGCTGAGCTGGCTGCTGCTGCTGCCCTTCGTGAACTACGCTAAGGACTGGATCAGGTGCGCGGCTGAGTGCGTGTGCGTGATGACATCACAAAGATACATACATTGTGTGCGTCAACAACACAATGAGCAATGTGGTCCAGGCGTACAGAGCTCTGTGCATGCAATGTTTGTTGAGCTGTTTGTGCAGCTGGGACAGCTTGCTGCAGCAGCTCCCGTTGGCCTACACAGTCAGCAGTGTGCGCCAGGCTGGACATCATGCTGATGGTGACATGCAGCGCTCTCCTTTAAAACGCCCTTGCTGCTGCTGATGCTGCTCGTCCTGCAGGCGGCTGCGCTCCCGCAAGGGCGCCGAGGAGGAGATTGAGATCGAGGAGGAGGAGGAGGAGGAGGGCGGCATGATGCCGGGTGGCGCTGACCTGGCTGGTATGCTGCAGGGCATGAGCGGGCCTGATGCACAGGCCATGCTGCAGCAGCTGATGCAGTCGGGCGGCCTGCAGCAGCTCATGGGCGGAAGGGGGTAGGCTGTTTGACCAGGTTTGACCAGGGTTGACCGAGCTTGGGGCTGATGTGCAGTTTCCACAGTCTGCAGCATTAGCAGCTACCACTAATAGCAGGGGTGCAGCAGGTAAACTGGCCTCTGGTCTGATCAGCTCTGACCACAGCATGCGCGCTGCACTGACCATGCTGCAGCAGCTGCAGCTGACTCAACGCAGCGGTGGCGGTTTGTGCGTCTGACTGCAGACTGGGTTTGACTGAGTTTGACGGGCAGCAGTGGCAGGGTGGCTGCTGTGTACAGCTGGTTGTGGTGTGTGCAGATGGATGCATCACAGCCTGGTCAATGCTGTGCTGCACTGCTCGCAATTTTGCTCTAGTGTGGTGCTGCTGGCAGCAGCCACGGCTGAAGCAATCGCACATCAAGAGTTGCAGTAGCTGCACTGCCGCAGTGCTGCGGCAGCACTGGTGCCGTGCTGGTGTTGAGGCTGCGGAGGCTTGCTTGACTGTTGCGGATTACGTGACAATTTATGATTGCCAAGGTTGAATCTCTTTTGTCAAATGACGTGGGCAGCAGGTCGCATTGTCACAGCTGCAGGGTGCAGCTGATACTGAGTGATGGCTGCTGCTGGTGTTGGTCGAGCAGCACAAAGCACACCCGCATAAATTTTACATAGCACGGAGTTGTGCAGCTGACTACCACGCTGTGGCTGCGGCTGTCTGATGCCAACAAATGGTGTGCGCGATTCGCAGTGCTGTAGGCATCAGCGGGAGGCTTGGACTTGCTGCTGCGCAATTCCTGCTGCCAGCGGCTTGTGCTCTGTACTCATGTTGAGGGAGGTAATCAATGCCATGTGCAGGTTGTTGCAGGGCTGTGCAGGTCAACCTTGAAAACCGTGACACTTGTCTCCTACACACTAGCTTGATGCAGCGTGGATGCCACTTCTGGCAGCAGCCAGCAGCACTGCAGGCACCAAGGGGCATCATGCGCAGTGTGCATGCTGTGCAGAACTTCCCAGCTTTGGCATAGCTCAAAGACCATGATCGCTAGCACAGAACTATTGCTACCGGCAAGTATCACTAAACCGGTGTAGGAGTATCGGTAACAGATTTGCTGCCAAACTTGACCGCAGCTTCGTAGGCAGGTTCATGCAGCGCGCGGGTGGCCTTCCTTGTGACACATATGCCGTGCCCTCCTGCAGAATATCACTGCAACATCTCATTTGTGTTTAGTTGTAGTTGTACTTGCGTGCGGTCCGTGCTGACGGCTATTTTTGTTTGACAACGGCATGTCGTGGTGGGGGTGACATTCCCTGCGGGCTTCCTTTCCAAGCACAGCATCACCCAAAAAACGAGAACAGCTTCACAAGAGTCAAACTGGATTGTTGCAGCACTCTAGATTTGTATAAGCAGCCATGAGGACTTGCAGTCGAAGCAAAGGCCAACACTGCTTCGCGGTGACAATGCTGCTTTTAGCGATCGTATACCCCCAAACTCACTGCCAACGTATCATTGTTAAACACAATCCAGATGCCGCAGCTGCGGTGGTCCAGCAGGCCAGCAGACTCAAACTACTGCCGGTAGCACAAACACCCGGCTTAACGGTGCTCAGGAGTCAGGGCAAAACTCAGCTACAGTCAGCTAAAGTAGAAAAGCTGCTAGAAAGGGCCCGCAGCTGGCCAGGCGTGCAGTATGCAGAGCAGGACCTGCCGCGCTACATGCACCTGCCTACTGCTGAGCAGCAGCAGGGGCCAGGTGGCGCCAAGGCAGCAGCACAGCAGCAGCAGCAGCAGCAGCAAGCAGAATGCAAGGATAGGAGCATACCGCTGTCAGACAGTCCAGTGCCGGAGTATCAGGTGAGCAGTGCTTTGGCTGCTTTGGGTGGTGTCACCTGTTTTGTGTCCCCCGTGGCATGCCCTGCTCAGCAGAGCAGCAGCAGCAGTAGCAGCGTACACCAAGCATCTGAAACCTGTCAGTCGCACCAGCTGACAAGTGTCTGCTTTGCGTTGCCCTCCTGCCTGCAGCCGTACGGCATTGCACAGATTCAGGCCACCAGCAGCAAGCTGACCAACCGCACAGATGACAAGGGCATGCTCATCTGCATCATCGACTCCGGTGAGCTGACAGCAGCAGCAGCAGCAGCAACTCAAGCTCCAGCTCCAGCAGCTGACCCCGGACATGCAGCTGCTCTGAGTGTGTCGTGGTTCCAGCAGCGGCATGCCGGAAGAGCCACCTGTAGCTGTGCATTTGAGCAGCCTCTGAAAAGCGTCAAGACACCCCTGGCTGAGCCTGTGGCTTTAGCAAACACCATGCACACAGCAGCAGCAGCAGCAGCAGCAACCCACACAAATGCATGCGCAAGCATCACTCTGTGGCCAAGCAAGCGCTCCTTTTCTAGGCTTGACCTTCCAGCATTCAGCCAGTCTTGGGGTTGATGCATCGCCCGAGGCAACGACTTCCAGCTTCCTTACAGCAAGCTGCTGCTGCTTACCTTTTGATGTTGTGTGCTGCAGGCATGGATGCAGGCCATCCCGACCTGCGCGGTGACACGCTGGATGGCTGCAAGTTTGAGGACAGTTTTGCGCCAGCCGGCTGCCCCTTCAAGTGGGATCAGGACCTGGTGGGGCACGGCACACACGTGGCAGGTGTGTGGAGGAATCTTGCGCATTGAGATCAGCACTGCACCCAGCGCAGGGGTGCGTCAGAGTGAGCTTTGTGGCGCAGTGCTGCACAGCAGCAGTAGCAGCAGCAGCAGCAGCAGGACCTGGCGGGCCATGGCGCACACGTGGCAGGTGCGTGCACGGGCCGGCAGCTGCTTAGTGAGCGGCATGCAGTGCTGCAGCCGCAGCAGCAGCAGTGACCAGCAGGCACTTCAGCTTGCAAACCTGGTATTGTGCCACAGTTTGGTGGCAGCAGGCTGCCGCGCGACAGCAGCAGCAGCAGCAGTAGATTCAGCAGCAACCAGCAGGCTCATCCGCTTGCTGGTATTGTCGCGCCACAGGCACCATCGCTGCGCAGCGCAACGGCGAGGGCATGGTGGGAGTCATCCCAGTGCCCGCTGAGCTGTACGCGCCATGCTGCATTGTCTATCTTACATCCTGACCGTTGTAATGGCCCCCTGCCTGTAACTGCCTTCCTGCACGCATCATTGCAGCGCAGCCAGCTTCACAGTTTGTACCACTATGCCCTCTGCCTGCCTTTTGTCACCACACCGCAGGCACCATTGCAGCTCAAAGGAACAACGAGGGCGTGGTGGGCGTCATCCCCGGCCCTGCTGAGCTGTACGTTGTGCGCGTGTTCAACGACTCCGGGGACGTCAACCAGGGCCAGGGCCTGGTGTATGGGTCCACTGTGATCCTGGCCTTCACGCAGTGCGAAGGCAGGCTGGCGGCCTTGCAGGTGGGCTGATGGTGGTCAATGCAGTGACAAATAGTGACTTGTAGTAACAGCAAAGCACAGTTGCACTCATTGACACTTGGTGACAGCTGTTGGGTGTACAACGACTCCGGTGACGTCAACCAGGGCCAGGGCCTGGTGTACGGCAGCTCAGTGATCCTGGCCTTCGCGCAGTGCGGGAGGCTTGCAGCGCTGCAGGTAGGTGGATGAGGTGACTGTTGGGTGTGGTGTCACCCAGTCACCCCGTGTCAGGGCTGGTGGCGCGGCTTGAGCAGCAGTGGCAATGGAAATGTTCATGAGCCTGCATTGACATACTACTGCTGCTGCTGCTGCAGGTGGCGCACCCTGAGAAGCAGTACCGCATGGTGGTGTCCATGAGCCTGGGGGCGCCCGGGCCGCTGACCATCGAGCGCATGTACTTCAGGTGGAGGCCAGCAGCAGCAGCAGCAGCAGCGGCGGCAGCGGCAGCAGCAGCAGCAGCAGGCGGTGATCATGCTGAGGGGTGTTAGCCGAGTATGTATATGCGAGCAGCTGCGACACAACACATGCGAGTTGCAGTGTAGGAGGCAGCTCGGCAGCAGGCATACACACGCGCCTGATGCGGCGGCTGACGGCTGGCGGCTGGCACACAACATGTAGCAGCCGACCTGCGATCGCTGACTGAACAAGACCGCGGTACAGCTAGTCCGTGTGCCCTGAATTGAGCCTATATTTATGTGATTATATTTATTGTATAATTGCAGGGAGGCCATTAATCGCGGCGACATCCTGTTTGTGGCCTCCAGCGGCAACAACGGCCGTACAATGCAGATGTATACACCTTGACTGGCGTACCCTGCATCAAGTTCTGCACATGTATTTTGTGATGCAGGGAGGCCATCAAGCGCGGCGACATCTTGTTCGTGGCCTCCAGCGGCAACAACGGCTCCTCGCCCACCATGCTGGCTGACGGCGAGCTCACCACCGACGTCAACCCCGGCAACTACCCCGGCTCATACCCGGAAGTCATTGCCGTTTCGGCGGTCGACTGCGCGAACAATTTGGCTCCGTTCAGTCAGAAAAACCCCTCGGTGGATCTGGCAGCTCCCGGGCTGCACACGTTATCGACGGCCTCACGAAACGACGTGCTGCCGGGCAGTATGGCTTCCGGCTTTACTTCGGTGCAGCCGCGGATCCGGGTGCAGTCCGTGGGCCCGCGGTCGAGCCAGCTCGGCAGCAGCGGCACCGGCAAGGTCACCGGCAAGATCGCGGACTGCGGAACCGGCTCTGCACCTTGCCCGGAAGCCAAGAATTCCATCTGCATGGTGCAGTACGACCCTCAGATCAACAAGCAGCAGACCCCAAACCCGTCAAACCCACCCGCAACACGTGGTAGGGCGACTGTGGGTGCGCTGGCGTCGCGGCTGCTTGGCGGCGGCAACAGCAGTGCATCGCGTGTCCCACCGCAGCAGCAGCAGGGGCGCGGGGTGCAACGCGGGGTACTCCCCCAGCCCACCAAGTTCTTGTGTGACACAATGGAGTTCTGCATGCGGCAAGGCGCAAAAGCAATGCTGGTGGCAAACCCCCCCTTACAAAGCGGCTTCTATGGCGTGCCTTTTGCGACGTTAGACGCCGTGACGCGCGCTGACGTGACAAGCAGGATCCAGGATTCGCCCGTGTTTGCCACATTCGACTGCAGCAGCGCCAAGTGCAGCTGTTGGGGCCGCATAAAGAACACAGCGCGGCTGCCTGCTGCTGGGCTGAGTTTGAGGCAGTACGAGGAAGTGAAGGCTGCGGTGGCTGCTGCAAAGAAGGCGCGGCGGCAGTTTGTCGGCACGGTGGAGTCCAAGGTGGGTGCTGGGGGGTGCCGTTTTGATCTGGAGGGTTCAACGGGTTCAACTGTTCTGTTACGTTGGCTCCTGTTGCATTGACCCCTGTTATCCAGCAGTGGACACAGTGGAGTTACGGTGTGTCGTGGAGGGAGTTGCAGCATGATGCATGGCTATGCACAGCTTCAGCTGCAGAACGCACCCGACCAGTACACACATCTACTGCAAGCTACACTGCTGCCTCGTCCGTATCATGCTGCGCCGTCACGCAGGTCGGCGCGTACAAATGTATATCAGGCACCAGCATGGCAGTGCTACACGTCAACCAGGCACAAAAATTCAATCGCTCATATCAACTTGCCGACATTGCCTGCCACGCGTTATTTCCTGCAGGTTGGCGCCTACAAGTACCTGTCAGGCACCAGCATGGCAGTGCCACACGTCACTGAAACACTCTCAAGATACAACATACCAACCCGCAGCTGCTCTTCACCGCTCTGCGTTGTCCTGCAGGTCGGCGCGTACAAGTACCTGTCAGGCACCAGCATGGCAGTGCCACACGTCACTGAAACACTCTCAAGATACAACATACCAACCCGCAGCTGCTCTTCACCGCTCTGCGTTGTCCTGCAGGTCGGCGCGTACAAGTACCTGTCAGGCACCAGCATGGCAGTGCCACACGTCACTGGAGCCATCGCGCGCGTGTGGGCAGTGTACCCTAACTGCCCCGCCACCATCGTGCGCGCTGCATTTGAGCAGACGGCCAAGGACCTGGGGCCCAAGGGCAAGGATGTGCAGTTTGGGCACGGGCTGGTGCAGGCTGAGGCAGCCTTTGAGTACCTGGCACGGCAGCCGTGTGCCAAGGGCCAGGCGGCTGGCGCGCTAGATGCAGACGAACGCACGCAGTTAGGCCAGTAGATTGTAGTCAGGCTGTTGAATAGCTAGGTAGACTTTGGAGGCTTTTAATCAGGCAGGTCTCAAGTGGTGTGATGCATGGGCTGTGTGCAGGCCTAGCTAGGGCTCTGTGGGGTTTGAGCACTCTCGTGGTGCACAATGCACCGGAAGCTAGCCCAGAGCCTCAAACAATATTGATTTTGAAGGTTAGTACTTGCACATGCATGCATATGCATGGCCCACGGAATTTGCAGTACAGTGGTGTAGTTATCTAACGCACGCTGAACGAGGCGTGAGAAGAGTTCGCAGCTGTTGCTGTTGGTTGGGGTGCATGGCAGTGAAGCCTATTGCGTAACATTGACTGGCGGATTACTGTATTCTTTCTTTACTGTATTTCAACAGACTCTGCACAAGGTACGGCCAGTGCCCCACAGGAGCAACCTATGGCAAAACATCATCAACCCAGACATGCCTCAGCCAGAACAATGAGGAAATGTGCTGTCGAAGCAGCTTGTCGAAGTCTGCAGAAGCGCACTGACGGTTTATGAACGGCAATGAAGGCACATGCTGTTGCAGCTGGTGTGGTACGCAACACGCCTTCACATCGACTGAACTACCTGCTGCCGCTGCCTGCAGCCGCTTGCAGACCGGCTTGTGCAGCCGCCACGCCGCCAGCTGGCACTCCCTGCTGCAGTAGTAGGACGCCCTGCAGCCGCTGCACCTGCTGCCTGCGCCCGCCACCAGCGCTGCCTCACTCAGCCCGCCCAGGTTGAGGCAGCGCGGGTTGTTGCAGCAGTGGCGCAGCGGCAGCGCGGCACACACGCCCTCCGCAAGCGCCTGCGCCTGCTGCAGCAGCTGCGGCCCTAGCAGCTGCCCTGCACGCTGCAGGTTGCCTGTCAACGACTCCCAGCTGCCTGGGTCCGCTGCTGTTGCTGCAGCTGCCGCGTAAAAGTCTCGCTGCAGCTGTTCATGCTTTGTCAGCAGCTCGGTCAGCACATGCCGCAATGCTGCTGTTGTAGATGGTGATGGTGACTGCACCCCAGGCGTGTCATGCAGCCGCCGCAACTGTTGGCCTAATGCCCACAGAGCAGCACTCACCACTGTTTGCGCAGGCCGTTGCTCTCCAAACATCTGCGCAGGTACCTTGCTGCATCTGTTATGCTGGCTTCTGTCATGCCTGCGAGCACCTGCAGCTGCCTGCAGGCGTACTGCACAGCACGCGCCAAGACAACAGCAAAGCTGCTGCTGCTGCTGCTGCTGTTGCTGCTGCTGCTGCCGCTACCAGCTGGCGCATCACACCCACGAGTGCTGCCGTTTGTTGCGATGTTGACAGAAAGTGGACGCAGCAGGTATGCGATATGCAGCAGGTCAGCTGCATCTACAAAGCGCGCACAGTGCTCCGGCAGGCCCATGTCTACTGCAGGGTACTGCTGCAGCTATGGTAGGAGGTGTGAAGGCGCATGGGGTATCCTCATCGTCACACACGCCCCCTCCAATAACTTAACTGGTCTGCTGTCATGTGACAGCCAGCCACTGACACCCTCTATGCATACCCGAGCTACGTCCATACTGGCTTCTTGCTGGCTGCTCAAAGACCCACGGCTGCTGCTGCTGCTGCTGCTGCTGCTGCTGCTGCTGCTGCTGCTGCTGCTGCTGCTGCTGGCTGTTTATTCTGTGCGGATCTAGGGGCTGTGGAATGCTGCCAGCTCTGCCTCAAAGTTGTCCAGCAGCCGCGGCCCATCGCTGCCTTCAAAGCCAGCGCTAGCTGCTGTAAGATGTGCAAAGCCTTCCAATGCCGCCGCAGCTGCTGATGCGCCCGCTACTAGCAGCAGCAGTACTGCTGCTGCTGCCAGCGAACCCACACAGCACCATACATCTGTAAAAAGCGAGGAACAAGTGGCTTCTCACGCACGTCCTGCTGCTGCCAGCTCTGCCTCAAAGTTGTCCAGCAGCCGCGGCCCATCGCTGCCACTGAAGGCCAGGCCCAGCTGCTGCAGCGGCAGCGCCCAGAAGAAGCTGCTGCCCACAGCCTGGTAGCTCACTGTGTACCGTGGCGCTGCTGCTGCTGCTGCTGCTGCTGCTGCAGTGGAGCTGGGTGCTGCTGCTGCTGCTGCCGCATACTGCTGTGACGGCTCTGCAGACAGTGACGCGTCACAGCTGGGGCTGGGGCTGGGGCTGGGGCTTGGCAGCGAAGGGCCAGTGGGGCTGGTGGGGTTGGGGATGGGGGTGGCGGCTCTGCTGGTGCTGCTGCTGGTGCTGCTGCTGGTGCTGACGTAGCGCGTTGAGGGATGACTGGTCTGCCTGTCCCCAGCAGCAGCTGCTGCTGCTGCTGCTGCTGCTGCTGCTGCTGCTGCTGCTGTACCCTGCTGCATGCTGGGTTGAGCTTCCCTACTGTCACCTTGCCTGCTGCTGCTGGTGCCATTGCCCGCATGTGTGTCCAGCCAAGCCTGCTGCTGCTGTTGCTGGCGCTGCTGCAGGCGTGTGCGCTGCTGCTGCAGCCATGCCAGTGCATCAAAGGCCAGCAGCATGCCTGGGCTGTCATTGAAGGAGTCTAGCCGGGGCACCACGCCATCCAGCGATACCACGGAGCCCTCCTGCAAAAGGCCAAACAGGTTAGTTCAGCATTTACGTAGACTACATCAGGCATGAAGGAGTTTGGGTGAGGAACCACGCCATCCGACACCTGAGCTCTCCTCAACAGAACGACACACTGCAGTATGAGACCAATGACTTCATCAGGCATTGAAGGAGTCCAGGCGTGGCACCACACCATCCAGCGACACCACTGAGCCCTCCTGCAGACATAAAACAGCAACAAACCAAATGCCCGGCATGTTTTTGCTCAAAAGCCAACACAGATGTAACAAAAACGCCATGCACCAGCACAGCTTGATCATGGCAACTGCATCCAGTAGCTAGCACATTCGGGCCATGGGGCTGCACACTCGGCTGATAGCGGCATGCCTGCACATTACTGCAGCGCAACCAGCCAGCATCATCACCCCCTAGGTATGGGTCCCCTGCCCTGCCTCAGAGAGCTCTGTGTGTTCCACCAGCACCACTGGCGGCCAGATGTGTCCCACACCCGCAAAATCTTCCACATTGCCTCGGCTACATGCATGTGTCTCATGCATGTGTCCCACAATCACACCAGTCCCACCCCATGTGTCCCAGACACACCTGCATCAGCCAGATGTGCGTTGCCGCCTGTCCCTCCCAGCACAGCTGCTGCCCAGGGGCCAGAGCAACAGGCTGCAGCAGCGCCAGCACGTGCCAACGTGAGGTGAGCGGCACGCCAGCCAGCAGACGGCTGCCCAGCGGGGACAGCTCCTGCAGCGCAGCAGCAGCAGCAGCAGCAGCAGCGGGATGCCATCATGACTCGATACTGCGCAACAAGGCAAGCACAAGTGCCTAATTGTTTACACTGCCACCATCCAAGTTAGGCAAGCAGCAGAGGGCAGCTGAAGCTGGGGCACTGCCTATGGTGCCACGGGCAGCGGCTCACAGATCAACACTAATATCCTCTCAATCCTCCTCCTGCTGCTGCTGCCGCCTCCCACCTTGTGCCGCTCCACCAGCAGAGTGGCCAGCACCTGGCCCCTCAGCTGAGCCGGCAGGTCCTGCAGCACGTTGCCCCAGTGGCGTGTGACCACCTGCTGCGTCAGCCACGGGCCCATGAAGTACCTGGCAGCAGCAGCAGCAGCAAGGTCGACGGAACAGATCAAGCTAAGCAGTTGAGCAGCAACAGCAATTGTTGCCAAGCAATGGGCAGCTGTGGGTTGCCGCATTCACAAGTGAACCTGTTGGATGTCATTCACGCATGCTCACAAAAGACAAACAACAACACATGCACACCAACCACCCGACTCCAGCAGCAGCAGCAGCAGCAGCGCCACCCCACCTGAACATGGGCTCCTCCAGTGCCGTGGGCAGGTCCTGCCACGCCGCCCACACCTTGAGCTCACCCGCACGCTGACGCAGCAGCGTGATGCGCTGGCTGTACTCGTCCTGCGTGCAGCGCGGCAAAACGAATGCATGAATGCGTCATAGGATAATGCACAGCAGCGTGATGCTCTGCTTGTGCTTGTCCTGGCGCGGTGCAACCATACGAAATGCGTTGCATACCTGAAAGTCCGTGTAGATGTACTAGAGTAATGCATGCTGCTCTTGTTTGCGGCTACAAAGTTGGCAGCAAGTGATGCAGTGTATGCATGCACGATTCAAAAGCGAATGGCCACGGCAGCAGAGCAAACACAGCACACATATGAACTGTAGCTGCCAGGCAGTGTGTGTTTCAACTACATGCATGACCATACTGCACCTGCACTGCCGCCTCCGCCATGATATCAGTTATGCCCTTGATGACATAGCCGAATCATGGCAGCGCAGCGTGCATTTAGCTGATACACCTCACGTTGACTTGTGCTGCCGCCTTTGCTGTCACATGCAGCAGCCTGCGCACCCACCAAAACCCCAAGGTTTCAACCACTCAACCCCTGCAACCTAGAACCGCTCCCCAACCTGTACTGGTGCCTCAGCCATGATGTCTGTTATACCCTTGATGGCATAGCCGACGAACAGCACCCCTGTTCTGGCAGCAGCCACCCCTCCATCATCTACAGCCAGATGCATCCACCTGTTATGCTGCCACAAGTACTGCCACATGCCCAACCAGTACTGCTGCCTCAGCCATGATGTCAGTTATACCCTTGATGGCATAGCCGATGAACAGCATACCAGTGATGACAGCAGTCACCAGCACACCAACACGCACCCACCGCTACCTGCACCCACCTGCACTGCTGCCTCAGCCATGATGTCAGTTATGCCCTTGATGGCATAGCCAATGAACAGCACGCCCGTGATCACAGCAGCCACCACAGCCGCCTGCTCCAGGGGTGTGCTGGCGCTGATGTCGCCATACCCAATGGTCAGTGTGCTGATGAGCATCCAATAGAAGGCAGCCATGTACTGCTGGCTGGCGGGGGCAGTTGTGAGGTCATGGCCCTGCGGCAGCAGCATCAGCAGCAGCAGCAGCAGCAGTAGCAGCATGTGTGTCAGCGTGCTGATCCACATCCAGTGGAAAGCAGCCATGTACTGCTGACGGGCGGGGGCAGTGGTCAGGTCGTGGCCCTGCAAAGCAGCAGCAGCAGCAGCCGCCTGTGTGTCAGTGTGCTGTTGAGCATCCAGTAGAAGGCTGCAATATACTGCTGGCTGGCTCGGGCTGTTGTCAAGTCGTGGCCCTGCGAAGCTGCAGCAGCAGCAGCAGCAGCGGCGGCGGCGGCGGCAGCAGCAGCCTGTGTTAGCGTGCTGAAAAGCATCCAGTAGAAGGCAGCCATGTTCTGCTGGCTGGCGGGTGCTGCTGTCAGGTCGTGGCCCTGCGGCAGCAGCAGCAGCAGCAGCAACAGCAAGCAGCATCCTGTGTCAGAGTGCTGATGAGCATCCAGTAGAAGGCTGCCATGTACTGTTGGCTGGCGGGTGCTGCTGTCAGGTCGTGGTCCTGAAATTTAGCAGCAGCAGCAGCAGCAGCAGCAGTCCCAGCAGCAGGTATGTTGGTGTGCTGATCGGCAATCAACAGACAGCAGCAATGTACTGCTGGCTGGCTGATGCTGCTGTCAGGTCACGGCCCTGCCGCGGCAGCAGCAGCAGCAGCAGTGGCGGCAGCAGCAGCAGCAGCAGCAGCAGCCTGTGTGTCAGAGTGCTGATGAGCATCCAGTAGAAAGTAGCCATGTACTGCTGGCCGGCTGATGCTGCTGTGAGGTCATGGCCCTGCAACAATAGCAGGTGTACAGCGCAGCTGCTATAGCAGAGAGCCACTGGCAGAAAAGCCACAGCCGGGTTCCGGCTTGCAGAAAGTGCCTGGCGCTTCTTGAGGTGGCCGACTGCGCAGCAGTGCTCAGCTTACCAGCCCCTAGATCCCATGCCCTCACCTTGACGTCGGCCAGCCAGTGCAGGCCCTCTCCCATGCGTGCCACTCCAAGCATGAAGCAGCCCAGCCAGTGCAGCAGCACATCAAGCAACATGTAGGCCCTAGGTTCATCACCCCGCTTCCTGAACCATAAACCCTTACCTTGACATCAGTCAGCCAGCTGCCCTGCAGGCCCTCTCCCATGCGTGCCACGCCCAGCATGAAGCAGCCCAGCCACCGCAACAGCACCGCCCACCTTCTTGGCCCCAATATATCACTTCCTAAACCCTAAGCTCCAGCGTGGCAAGCCTTAAACCCTCACCTTGACATCGGCCAGCCAGCTGCCCTGCAGGCCCTCGCCCATGCGTGCCACCCCCAGCATGAAGCAGCCCAGCCAGTGCAACAGCACACCTAGCACGTACACCAGGCTCAGGGCGTACCAGCGGTACAGCGAGGGGCCCATGTGCCTGCGGTACAGCAGTACAACGGTACAGAAGTACAGTGGTACAACATTCAGTGACGGCCAGCACGTACCCAGGCTCAGCCCGTACCAGCGGTACAGTGAGGGACCCATGTGCCTGCAGTCTAGCAGTGCAAGCAGTACAGTGGTACAGCGGTGCAGCATTATGGGGGTAGAGTAGCCATCTGCAATCAGCAGCACATACACCAGGCTCAGTCCATACCAGCGGTACAGTGAGGGACCCATGTGCCTGCAGTACCCAGGCGCAGCAGTAAGGCAGTACATTAATACATTCGACAACGACCCCAAGTACTACTACATAGCATGTACACGATCCTGGGGCTGTATCAGCGGCAAAGTGACAGTTCCAGCTGCCTGCAATGCAGCAGTACCAGCAGTAAACATCACCAATGCCGCTCATGTCATGTTGGCTGCCAGCAGTACACACCGGCAGACAGCAGCCTGCTCGCTGCCACAGAGCCGCTTCTTCTGCTGCTGCTGCTGCCGCCTGCAGCTGCCGCTGCTGCTACTGCCCCCACCTGAAGCCCATCTTGCCGAAGAACAGCTCGCGTGACAGCAGCAGCAGCTTCACCAGCCGCAGCCCGCGCAGCATCACGGCCGTGTTGACCAGCAGGCTGATGCCGCTGCACAGGGCAGTAGCACAGGGCAGGAGAAGAAGGCGCAACACAGTGGGGCAGGGCGCATTGCAGCAGTGAGCTGGGTGCAAGAGACAGCGCGCAGTATGAGCAGGCTTCTTGCAACGATACTTTCAATCCATGCTCTGGCGGCAGCAGCAGCAGCAGCAGCAGCAGCAGCAGCAGCAGCAGCAGCACAACCAGGCGCACCATGTTGTATGTATGACGCTGCTTGCTCAACTGCTCTCCACCTGGCATGCGCATTAACAGCAGCGCCAGCAGCTGTTGCAGCAACAGAGGCAGCACATGTATCTAAGTGTGCGCAGCTGCCGGCTCACCTGCCCTCCACCTGGCACGTGTGCGCAACTGCCAGCAGCGTCAGCAGCTGCAGCCGAACATGTTTGTATCTGTCAGGGGGTTGTTGGCTCACCTGCCCTCTACGTGGCCTGCGTGCCCTGCTGGCAGCAGCGCCAGCAGCTGCAGAAACAGAGGCGGCAACAGCAGCAGCATAACATGTATATATCTGTCAGGTGATCGGCTCACCTGCCCTCCACCTGGCCCGCGTGCCCTGCCGGCAGCAGCGCAAGCAGCTGCAGCGGCCCTGACAGTGCCACTGGCAGGTCCGATAAGAAGGAGCCATGGCCCAGGTACAGTCGCGCCACGTCAGCGGGGCTGTCGATGTACACGTGCTTGTCAAGGTAGCGCACCACCACGCCCCTGCAGATGCAATGCATAGCCAATCAGATGATGCCATGGTGGTGACAAACTTGATGAAATGGAACACAGCGCGCGGGCTGTCGATGTACACGTGCTTGTCAAGGTAGCGCACTACCACATCCGTGCAGCGGCAATGCATCAGCAGTCAATTGATGCCAGGGTAGCAGCTTTACAAGTCATGAGGAGGAGAGGTGACGCGTGCTCTGCAGGTCCTTCAAAGACCAGAGGGCGCTGCTGGTCATTAGGGCTCCTCAAGAAAAGGTTGCTGGCTGGAAGCACTGCATTGCTGCCATGCAATCGGCTGAGTGTCATGCGGACATGCAGCTGCAGGGAGCTTTCAACAACCCTACAACACAAGGCAGGGTTCACTACTGCAACTGCTCGCATGGGCTGCATAACACTCCAAACCTGTCACATTGAAGAAGTGCGATCCAGTATCAGCCCACCTGTGCATGACCACCACCATGTCAGCCAGGAACAGGAAGCCCACCCCAACACTCAGCCAGTACACGCCGGCCCCAGGGTGCATGCGCCCAAACGCAAACAGCAGCGGCAGCAGCACCGCAGTGTAGCTCATATCCAGCAGCAGCATCAGCGCACTCCAAGCAGCCATGGCTGGGTGGCTCACTGGCAGCACTGGCAGGCCTAACCAGGAATGTGGCTTTGGGGTTTTACGAGCGCTTGAACCGCTGCGCCGCAGGATCCTGCTGAACCCTACGTAGCGGCGAGGCTTGGGCCCTGCTGGCGCTGCTGCTGCTGTTGCTGCAGTGTGCGTTGTAGCTGCTGCTGCTGCTGCTGGTGGTGGTGGCTGGTCCGCCCTGAAGAGCATGCTGAGGTGGCGTGGGTCGAAGCTGCGGGCCGCTTGGCGCAGCTGGCTGCGGCGCTCATAGTAGGAGAACTCCTGCAGGCAGCGCGGCATGGCATCATGGCTGGGCTGCGACATGTGCTTGCCTTGTGCGGTGCACTTTGCGGCGCTCATAGGAGAACTCCTGCAGGCATAACAGTGCCTGGTGACCCTTTCAGAGGCGAGGCAGCAGGCGCTTCACTCGTGCTATCATTGTGAAGTGCATTACTCTGACATGTGGATGCTGGATAGCTGCTGTGAAAGGTCTCGGCAGGAAAGCATGGAGGCAAGCTGCAAACTTGGGCAAGGCCGTGGCACTGCGCTCAAAGGACAACAAGCACATGCCGCACGTCCCGCTCAGCCGACCGCTAGCTGACAGTGTGCTGTGAAGCTGCTGCTGCTGCTGCCTGCCTGCTGCTTGCCTGCTGTGACAGGCGGTAGGACCAGGCGTGCAGGTTGAAGATGATGGAGGTGTAGTCCTCGGGGCCAGCTGCCTCCTCAGCCTCTGCAGCAGGGGCCAGCAGTGCATCGCTATATAAGGAGCAGTGCAGGGCAGCAGAGATGCATTGTCGCAGCACAGTGCAGCCCTCTGGGCCTCTGTGCATAGGTGAAGCGTTCAAAGCAGCGGCTGCTGCTGCATACAACAAGCCGGAACTGACGGGCCGGCTGACTGGCAGCAGCCTAAGCTGCAGAGGGTTGTATGCATGCAAGTTCACTGTAGTGAGAATGAAGTGCATGCACTGGACAATGTATCAGCAGCGGGCGCGGCCAAAGGTTTGGTGTACGCAGCAGCAGGAGCAGCGGGTGCAGCAGTACTGGCATTCTCAGCAGGCAGATCCCCTGGAAAGTGCTTGCAGCACCCACCACGCTCTGACCATGCATCCTCCAATGATGTGGCTGTTGTTCGGCGTCTGAAGCTCCACCTTCGTTGAGATGGCCCCTCTTCCCCCAGCAAAGGTGACGTGGAGTCCAACATTGTGCTTCGATTACTATCCGTTTATTACACTCAACTTCTTCATTGTTTGTTAGGATCAGTGTCGAGTTCAGGATGCATTTATCCTCTTTGTTCGCCAAATGCAGAAAGTGATCACAGGGTCCGAGACATCCAACACGTCCGTTGTTGTTGTACTCCGTAACGAACGCAATTGATGTTTCAGCAACTTTTATCGTCTTATTCTTTCTCCGAATTCACAGACCTGAGTTGCAAACTTGCACACGTCAGCAAAGCCTAAGCCCTAGTTTCCACACAGTCACTGTGACAGATGACGAACAAGCACACCACCCATGACAACCCACACTTGCTGCAAACAGGATACGCTACACAGATGCATGCGACACATGGTAGAGATATGTCTGGCACACACCATGAGGACAAACTTAGACACACAGTCCTCCATCAGCGTGCACGTGGTGCACATGCAAACTTTGCATCTGTGACTTTGCAAAGTGACTTTGCATCTGTGGTGCCACACAAATGCCGTAGCCATCGCCTGCAGGGCCAAGGCTGGCACAGACAGTTTTGAAACTCCGCCAAACACACCTCACTCACACTCTGAAAACTCCATGTTAACACCTATGCACCGCTCAGCAGTTAGCTAACCATCAAGTTCCCTCAAACCTCATGCATATGCAAAACTGCCGTAGGTGTGTGTCATTTCAGCCTGGAAACACCCAACACACTGCATCAAGCCAACCAGCTCATTTGACAGCAGCGCAGCGGGCTAAGCAAAACCCCAGGCGCAGCCAGCGCTGTCACTCTGCTGACGTCACCACACCCCGGCACTACAGTGCACCCGCGCCTCCATGCAGCACCCAAGCTTATACGCATTTGCAGTCAGCCACGGACCACTTGCTGCCCAAGCTGCACTTGCAGGTGGGCCCCTTGCAGGAAACGCCGCACACATCACCCTCCACGCGCATAGTGTATGGGGCGGCGTATGTACCATGGTGCGCCGCCCGCCCGCTGCACCCAAAGCCACCCGTGTAGTTGTCGCCACGGTATTTGATCCCACCATCCCAATAAGGTTCAACTGCAAACTTTGGGACGCTAACTATATCACAGCTGTTGTTTCCCTCTGCAATGTTGCCGCCAAAGTTATGCCCAGAGCCATCAAAGCGCAGCCTACTGCCAGCAAGGACAACCGCAGCCGGGCCAACGTCTATGATGTCATAAGAACTCACAGCATCACTGTACATGCTGCCGCTGATTATGCTGTTACCTTGGACACAAGATGCTGAGCTGTTCCACAGCAACACCGATTCCCCTTGCATATTTCGGTAGCCCCCCTTGGCATCAAACACATGCCAGTTGCTAGCAGTAGCATACATACATGCACCCTGGTACCCTGCAATGTTGCTCCTGCACAGCATGCGACCGCCGGTCAGCTGCATCCTGGACCCACCAAGATGCACCCCTCCACCAACATACGCAGAGTTTCCAGACAGCTCGAGCCCTCCCGCAAAGACCAGCGAGCTGCCTTGCATAGCGTGTATCGCACCCCCTCCACCTATTGCACTGTTGTTCAGGAAGCGCACCCGCTGCTCTGCCACTACCCTGCAGCCTTTCAGGTGCCAAGCACCACCCCCTACAGAATCAATGCCAAAAGTGCCTGGTGGCAGTCCTTGGTTGATGCTCTTTTGGGTGTTGCGGGAGAAGGTTGCGTGGCTTGTGAGATAAACACTGGATTTGTCGCAGCTCAAGGCCGCACCACCAATATCATCACAAGGTCCGTAATAATCACTAGGACAAGCAACCTGCAAGCCGTCTGTGGCAGTAACAGTGCCATGGAAAACAACAGTGGAGCTCCGCACATCAATGCAGTTAGCATTGCTGTTTTCCTGATGTGACTGCTGAGCAGCCGTACCATTTGACGACTGGGCATGTTGGCTGCAGGTTAGACGCCCTTTGAAGTTTGCGGCTGACTTCTTGAAAGTCATCACACCTCCAAGGTTGTCTGCTGCAGCTACTGCACCGTTGAAGATGGCTGTACTGTTGGCCACAGCAAATGCCCTTTGTGTGTTGCCCAGCAGCTGCACTGGACCATTGAACAGCAGTGAGGTGTTTGCTGCTTGCACGCCGGACGCGTCTTCCAGTTGCAGTTGCGTTGTGTTTGCCCATTCCCAAGGGAAAGTGCTGATGTCGCCGCTGATGTAGCTGTATTTGCGGATGCAGTCATCAACTGACTTGGAGTTGTGCTGCAGCAGCAGCGGGCCATCAAACACGATCCAGACAGAACTGCTGCTGCTTGCCGCACTGCAGGAAGGCACAATGTCAGTGCAGAGACTGTTACAGATTTGACACGCAGCAGTCGGCATGAGACATCTCTGGAAAGCCTTTCAACCTGGTTCAACTGGCAGCACTGATTGAACAGTACAGGGTCCCTGGGTAGAGTCCCGCGCAGCTGCTGCTTCAGGCGTTGTTGTTCCTTAAGCTTGCATGCAGGACTGATCAAGCTGTCACTGCTTGTAACTTCAGCATTGTGCACTTGAACAGGCTGTGAACAGCAGCCAGCAGTGCGATTGCCTCTGCTGCAGCCTGCGGCCGGCCCGGCCACGCCGTGGCCTGCACGACTGCCTGACACAGACCAGCTGCACATTCCCTGCATGTCAGTTCAATTGCAACATTCAACACGCTGCGCATTGGAACTTATCTTGCTGTACCGCGCTAACTTGTTTGAGGCAAATCACATGTGGGTACTGGCACATTCTTGCATGGCATGAGTGACGATGCACTCGCCTGCTCTTGAGAGCTCCCCACTTGTTGCCAACAAAGCTGGTGGTCCCCTTGAAGGTGGCATTCGACACAGTGGTCAGGCCAGCAGTGCCGGCCTCATCCTGCCAGTGCGTGGAAGGTCAGGGCAGCGGGCATGCACGCCGCGCATTGCGGATGTGCTGAGTTGCAGATTCAAAACAGCGTGCTGCTCATCTGCCTGCAGCCAGACAAATGACCCTGCAATATGCACTAGTGTCAGCTATAAATGCCCCTTGTGTATCAGCATCATTGCAGTCTCCTTCAATGCTCCAATGGTGCAGCCTGCTCCTTTCTCCCTCCCAACGCCCCATGATCAACAACAGTATGTTGAAGCAGCACACTGCTCATAATCAACAGACGTGTGTGCCATGCATTATGCGCAGCACACAAATCTTGTGGCGTGCAACGTGCAGGCGTTATGCAAGCAAAGCATGCCATGCTGCATCATACTGCAATGGCTCCCCTGACTCACTTTTTGGGAGCAGCACACTACCCATGCATCATGCATTGCTGACTGCCAATAACAGTCGGTGCTGCCTGCGTGGCTGTTGTTGAAGAATGTTGCATCCTTGAAGACAAGGGCGGCAGCAGGGTCATCAGTGTTGACCACAGCACGGGGGCTGATGCGACTGCAGCGAACACCAGCACGCAACGGTTGGCAGCCGGCGCAGCAGCAGCAGCAGCAGCAGCAGCAGCAGCAGCACAGTCGCTATACCTCCAATGGCAGGTGAACCCAAGCAGAGAGCGTTGACAACGTGCATGGGAGCAACTGCCACAGTGCTGTTGCAGATCACTGCAGCTGGCGTAGTACGCACCAACCTGTTGCAGAATCGGAATGTCATGGTGTTGACAAGTGCGCCCGACACTGGACTTGCCTGAATGTCACCCTGTCTGTTTTCAGGCTTGATGCTGACAGCTTGCCGTCAATGCCGCCGCTTCCGCTACTGCTGCTGCTGCTGCTGCTGCTGCTGCTGCTGCTGCTGCTGCTGCTGCTGCTGCTGCTGCTGCTGCTGCGCCTGATGAGCACCCCACCACCACCTGCGCTTGCGCCCCCAACAGCCCCTGACAGTGTGAGGTTGCTCAGCTGCAGCGAGCCACCCTCCAGCAGAAAGTGCAACCTCAGTCTGGAGCTGTTGCTTGCAGGAGCGCTGGGGGGCAGCAGGATGGAGGGACTGCTCGCAATTGAACTGCCAGTGATACACAGTGTTTGGCCATCTGCCACCTTGACAGTAGAAGCCATGGTGTACGTGCCAGGCGGAAGCGTGTAAGCGTTGCCTGGCTTGAAAATAACATGCGGAGAGGGGCTGGCAACGAGGATGGGCACTCCTTGGCAGGCAGTGCTAGCAGCAGTGCTGGCCTGCAGCAGTTGGGCAGAACAGAGCCTGCTCACAAGCAGCAGCGCTGCTGCTGCCAACACGGACCATGGGTGGTCGGTGCTGTGGGTCATTTGCATGGGTCGTGAGCGTGTAGCGGTTCATTTATCATCACTGGACTCCTCAGAGGCCTGCAGTTCGTTCGTATCATCGAGAGTCGTGGATTTGGTGCATGGAATCTGCAGAGTAGCTTGCAGGCTTGAATTCAAAAACGACAACAGAGACCAGTAAATGCAACGTTAACATGTACGGGGCTCACGTGGTGCCCGGCAGGTGTGAAGGGCAGCAGCGAAACTGTTACTTACGCTCCGTGATTACGCCCCCAGTGCCGTGATTACGCCCCAGTGGTAACCTGCAGCAGAACATGATCAGCCTAGCAATCTGTTTAGTTTTCCTGAGAACACATTTGTTACTACAGCGTAAAACCCTCACAATGACCGTGAGGGGGCCGGGCCGGGCTTCACTGCAGCTACACCGGCCCGGTGACCGTCACGGTGTACCACGGGGTGATAAGTTGCTGCAACGCGCCACGCATGCATCATCTCATGCTTGTGCGTGCGTGCCACACAATTTCGGTTGCCTTTGCTCACCAGACGGCGCAAGGATCCAAAAACCACACCACGCACGGCTATTCAGCGTACAACAGTTGCTGCAAACTCAGGCGTTGCACTCTTGCAGGTCCCTACCGGTGCATGTTGGGCTGAGCAAGCCGTGCACCTCGTTGATTCCAAAAGACCCCTGCGCTGCTGCCGCACAACAGTGACACCACTGCCCCCAGGTGCAGCATGCCGCATGCGCATGAAACGGTTTCCTGTTCATGTCTGTCATGTCCCTGAATCAGAACCAGAGTGACTGGCATATCCCCTGCACCAACACTTTGGCCACCACTAGTGACTCCATCCAATCAGACCATAGCCGCCATGCGGCATCACCTGCCTATGGTTCTTGAAGGATATGCTTCCATTGTCGCCGATCGTCGCGACTTGCTTGCTATAGCCATTATCCTCTGCGTCACATCTAGCACCAGCACGCTGGTTTGGCCCAGCGCACATGCGCATGAAGCAGGCAGCACAGGGCATCAGCCTTTACTTGCTGGCCTGGCTGTCGCTGCCATCCTCCCTGCTGCTGCTGCTGCTGCAGACAGGGGCCGAGCTCTACTACCCTGCTGACCACCAGCAGCAGCAGCACCACCAACACTACCTCCAGCAGGAGCAGTGGTGGGCTTGCTGCCGGCACCGCTAGGCCTGGCAGCACTGCCACTGCCACGAGCACTGCTGCTCTTGCCATCAATGTGCGAGCCTGCTATGTGCAGCTGACTTGCTGCAGCAGTCGCGGCACTGCCAGCACTGCCAGCAGATGCCCTGCCTGCTGACAAACGGCCACTGCTGGCTAGCTGACCAGCAGCCTTGCTGCTGCCTGAATCTGCCCTGACGCGCAGAGTAGAGCTGCTGGCACCGCCAGCTGCTACAGGTGCTGCCTTTGCTGCCGTCAACTGCCCTCGCTTGCTGCTGCTGCTGCCGCTGCTCTTGCTGCCGGCTAGGCCCTGCCCTCTCAGCTGGTTCAGCGCATCATCCACTCGAGGCGTGCCGCCAGACGGGGTGTGCTTCCAGCTGCTGCAGCTGCCAGCAGAGCCAGGCGTATCGTGGCCACTCGACTGCCACGGCACCAAAAAGCTGGGCACTTGTACCGCTGGCGGCGCTGCTGCTGCAGTACCTGAAGCTGGCCGAGATGCGTTAAGCCCACCAATAACAGCCATGTTGGGCTGCTGCTCAGTGGCAGCAGCACTGGTCCTCCTGCTGGCGAGCTTGCTGCTGCCACCACAGTCTATACTCAAGCCCATGGCTACATTGCCTTCAGTGGCTGCTGCTGCTGTTGCGCCTGTCTCTGATTCAGCAATGCTTCCTAACTGCCCACTGACCCGCCTGCTGCCGGTGCGGCTGCTGCTGGCACTGCCTCCAGCAGGTGTCAGCAGCACACTGCCAATCATCTGGTTCACTACATGTGTCATTGCCTCACTCGCCCGCCTGTCCCGCTCCTCGTCTGCCGCTGACTTGGGCCGCTGCTTGGCGCCGCGCTTGAATGACGTCAGCACTGGCCGCTGACTGCTGCTGCTGCTGCTGCTGCCATCCAGGTCAGCGTCTGATGCAGCTTGCGTGCTGCTGCTGCTGGCTGGCTTGAGCGACAGGCTCATGCGGTAGATGCTGCTGATGAGCTGCTGCGCTGCTGCTGAGTCAGACTGCTGCAGCGCCGACTCCAGCTGCTGCTCCAAGCTGTTGAACTCCTGCATATGCTGCTGCTGCTGCTGCTGTTGCAGGTTGATGGCTGCACTGCTGCCGTGCTGCTGCTTGTTGCGGTGCCGTGGGCTGCTGGTAGGGCTGTCAGGCGACTGCAGCAGCTGCGGCAGGCCGTCATCATCTTCCAGACTTATCGGAGCGACGGCGTCATCAACAACAGCAGAAACTACGTCAGGCCCGACTGCGCCATCCAGCTGCTGCTGAGTTGAGACAGATGGGCTTGCCTGAGCTGCTGCTGCAACAATTGCTGCAGGTGGTTCTGGTGCAAAGGCGGAGGCCTTGCATGGTGGCAGCAGTGCTGCAAAGGCCTCGTCCTCCAGCGAAGCCATCACCAGCCGCCACGCCCTGCCTGCCGCTGCGGCCGCCCTGCCTGCTGCTTGGCGCACTGCCGTGCTGCCTGCTGCGGCATCAGCCGCTGCCTGCGCACTGCCCTCACTTGCTGCAACCAGTGCCAGGGCCTGTGCATAGTCCTCATCATCACCAACAGCATCTGCAGAGGAGTCCAGCCCATCATCCAAGCCCAACTCCTCTTCCACTTCCTCATCATCCGAGCCCATTGCACTGCCGCCGCCATCACCCACAACATCATCAGCCACATCGCCTGCAGCAACCCAAGGCAGCGGGCTGCTAGCATTGCTGCTGCCAGGCGCCCTTGCCGCCGCATTGCCACGCAGCTGCTCCAGCAGCAGCTGCAGCTGCTCATCCTGCACGGCTGCTGCGGCAGCTGCTGCCGCCTCTGCAGACAAGCTGAGCGGCTCGCTGCTGCCGCTGCTGCTGTCTGCTGCTGCTGCTGCTGCTGCCTGGCGGCCGCGGCGCTGCGCCTCCTGCAGCAGATCCAGCTCTTGCTGCTGTGCTGCTGCTCTGGCTGCTGCTGCGGGGTCCAGCTCCTTGCGTCGCTGGCGAGCCTGCACAGCACGGGGCAGCAGCAGCAGCAGCAACGTCAGCAAGATATTCAGCACTGGTCCTGCACGGCTGTTTCATGCGAACATGAGCTACACGCCACTGCTGCAGCCTTCACAATGCAGGCAGGCACAGCATCCTGACACAATCCCACCTGTTGCCCAAACCACCCATGCAAGTACTTCAACTTGGCCAGTGCTCCGGCTGCTGCCAGCAACATGTGCTTGCAATTGCTGTCATGCCAGCTCATCCTCACTGCAGCCTGCTGCCATCACCCCGCCCACCTGCTCCCGCGCCATGCGCTGCTCCATGATGCGCGCCTGGTAGCGCGCCTCCGCGCGCTTCTTCTGCTGCACCTCATACGCGGCGCTGGCATCCCACGCATGCAGCGACGGCCGCTTCGTGGCTGGCACGGCAACAGGCATGGGCAGCGCAGCATATGCAGCTGCGCCAGCACTGACGGATGTGCTGCGTGACGCTGCTGGTTCTGCGTCAAGCCCATCAGCGCTGCTGCTGCCTCCTGGTGGCGCCTGCTGCTTGTCGCTGCCTTGCCGTGCCCGTGGGCCGCCTCTGCTGCCGCCAGCCTGTCGCTCACCACATGCAGGGCTGCTGCTGCTGGGCTGCTCACCGCTGTTGCTGTTGCTGTTGCTGTCAGCACTGCCATCAGCAGCCGGAGCATTGCTGCCGTCCCCAGCAACAACGGGCCCTGCTGCTGCTACTGCTGCTGCGCGTCGGCGCCTAGGAGGGGTGCTGTTGTTGCTACCTCCTGCATGCAGAGGCACCTTAGCCATGCGCTTGACGGCCAGCATCATGTCACGCAGCGCAAGCGACAGCCCACCTCCCAGCTGCACTTCCTCAGCAGCCGCGTCGTCCTCCTCCTGCTGCTGCAGCTGCTGCTGCTGCTGCTGCTCCAGCTGCTGCATGGAAGTTGCTGCTGATCTGCTGTCCGCCGTACCACCTGCTGCCGCAGCTGCCTGGCTGCTGCTGCTGCTGCTGCCGCGCTTGCCCACCTCGGGAGTGCCGCTGCGGCTGCCACGTGCTGCATTAGCTTGCTCTACCTCTGCTGCTGCTGCTGCTGGCCCTGCTGATGCTGCGGCTGGTGCGCGGTGCACGCCCTGTGCCAGGCCCAGCAGCAGCTGCAAGTGCTTGCGCACCAGTGAGGTGGCCAGCAGGTCTGCCGTGGTGGGCCTGTCGTCCGGGTCAGCGCGCAGCAGCATGCCCACCAGCTGCTGCAGCGGCCTGCTGCAGCTCAGCGGCAGCGGCATGTACGCGTTGCGCAGGATCTTCACCACCAGCTGCATGGGGGCACAGGCACAGGCAGAAGCGCAGTGAGCGCAACAGTGCCGTGAAAATGTCTCTTTCACTCCCTATTGTTGCAAGCGGTTGCACCCTGCTCACTCTCAACGCGTCGCTGTCAAAACTGACACATGCGTGTAGGAAGGCTGCCTCGCTGCAGTGACGGTGGAGCAGCCATTCTTCAATTTCAGGATGATGCGTACGTGGTCACAGCTCTCCTCACATCGCAGCTGTTGCATGCGCTGGCCTGACTGCACGCTAGTGACACCAGCCTCACCTGGGGCAGCCCCCGCGCGTCAAAGGCAGGCCTGCGCGCCGCCATCTCGTACAGCACCGCGCCCAGGGCCCACATGTCGCTGGCGAAGGTGTAGGGCCGGTGCGTGATCACCTCGGGCGACATGTAGTGCGGCGTGCCTGCAATCACGCCGCACACGGCAGGTCACATCAGCTGCAGTCGCATCTACTTCTCGCGCCAGTTCCCACCATATCTGCACCATCCCAAGCATCCACCAATACGCACAAGCAGCACCACACTACCGGCTTCACCCTCTGCTGCAGCCCCCCAGCATTCCACCACTCCACTCACCCAGGCATGTCACCGCCAGCCCCACGCCCGCCTCCAGCTGCTTGGACACGCCAAAGTCCGCCAGCCGCGCCACGCGCAGGTTGCCGGACAGCAGCACATTGTCGGGCTTCAAGTCGCGGTGCAGCACGCGGCGGCCGTGCAGGTGGTGCAGCGCCAGCAGCAGCTGCACAAACCAGCACATGACCATGTCCTCCTCAAACAGGCCCTGCTCCGACCCGCCGGCGCGGCCCTGCAGGCGCAGCGGCATCGCACACATGTGGCAGCATGAGTGATGCGCGGGGTGCAGTGCAAACCCAAGTTGCTGCTGCACACAGAGCTGGCACACTGGCACTTTGATCGTCGTAGCTGTAGCTGTCCCAAGTGTCGATACCACTCAAAAACCAGCTGCCGCCCCAAATTCCAAAATCCAGCGCCGGAGAACGCAGCTTTACCTTGAGCAGCGCCGCCAGCGTGCCGCCTTCGCATTGGCCCAACAGCAGGCACAGCACGCCGCCTGCGTCCCGCCACCAGCCCCTGAAGGGCACCAGGTTGGGGTGGCTGCCCGCAGCCGTCAGCACCTCCACCTCGTTGGACACCTGACCAGGTGCAGTGGCAACAGAGGAGAAGCATCAGCAGCAGCCCAGCGCAGCAGGCGAGCATCAGCACACAGGGCAGCAGACTGACAGCCGATGCCGGCGATGCCACAATCAGTGCATACAGCAACAGAAGCTGCATGCAGACCATGTTTCACTCCACATGCATGCGCGCTTGCAGGACACCCACAACGACAGCCGCATGTCCCTGCCGCGCACCTGCTGCGAGTGCTCCGGCGCCACACGGTCCAGGCGCTTGACCACCCACTTGGCCCTGCTGCCCGCTAGCTGCGCCTCGTACACCGTCGCAAACGCGCCGCAGCCCAGGCGCCGCCCCATGGTCACAGCAGCACCATCCAGCATGCGCGCAGCGACTGCAGGCACCGCCGCTGGCGACAGGCCAGGCAGCAGCTGCAGCACGCGTGCTTCAGCATCAGAGTCGGCTGCTGGTGCATCCACGGCAGTCGCTGCTGTAACAGGAGGGAGCTCTGTGTTGTTGATGCTGCTGCTGCTGTCATCCAAGTCAGAAGGCTGCGCCTGCCGTTGCTGCTGCTCCTCCTGCTGCCCTATGCCTGCTGCTGCCAGCTGCTGCTGGGCGCCTGCTGGTGCTGTCATGAAGGCGTTCTAGAGATCTTTGTTACTTAGCTGTTGACTGGCGTCACACTGACCAGAAGAGTTATCTGTGAAAGCACAAGAAGCAAACCTGCAAGAACACAGAACTGCAACCGGTGTGTTGCCCGTACAACTCTGGACAACCCTGCACTGCACACTCTACTTGACTGCTGATGGTGTGAGCTGCTGTGCTCTGTTGATTCTGCTACTGCTACTGCTACTGCTACTGTTCCTGTTGCTGCTGCAGCTCCTGACTGTTGCTGCTAGGTGTCTGTGTTCCTGAATCTGAAACTGTTGCCTCTGCAGTACAGCATGTGGAAGGCACATCAGCAGCTCAGACAACAACAAGCATACAACTGAGCACGGCAGCAGATGTTGCACACAACGTACACCATACACACCATACAGCATGGCATTTGTGCAGCTTGTGTAAGCGGACGTCTCCATGTACAGCATCTGCAGCAACCACATTGCTCGCACCTTTTGACGTGTCCTCGCACTCAGCGCTGCTGCTGCTAGCCTCTGCTGCTGGTGCAGTGTTTGCAGGCTGCGCCTGCTGTTCCTGCTCTGGCGCTTCTTGCTGCCGCTGCTGCTGCTCTTGTGCTGTGACTGCTGTGGCAGGCTGTTCCTGCTCAAGTATGCTCTCTGCTGTCTCTCTTGTTGCTGCCACTTCCGCGGTTGCCGCTGCTGTTGCCTGCAGGCTGGCTGTTGCAGCCTCGCGCATCAACTGCAGGTTTGACTTGTTCAAAGCCTCCACTGACAGCCGCTGCAGCTGGTCCCACTCAAAGTCTGTTTTGCTGTAAGCAGCACGCACTTCCATCAAGCGCAGCGCTGCAACGAGACAGCAGCGGTCACAGACGATCAACATCCTTGATGACTGTGCAACTGATGTAGTGCCATTACAAGGTCTTGCACATGCTAATGCCAGTGCAGCACCAGGTATTGCCACCAAGCAGCGGTTGCTGCTGTTGCTACTGCTCACCGAGCGCCTTGTCTTTGCGCATCAGCTGCTCCAGCCATGCGTGCGGGTCGCTCAGAGACGCTTCCTGCAAGTGACTGAACAGGGCCTTATACTGCTCTTGGTTGTATGATGCCAGGGCTCCCCGGCCACTGCCCTCAAGCTGTGCCAAGACAATCCTGCAAGCACAACACAAAGGCGCTCCAGCGTTTGCATGCTTCTGCACAGGCCATACGCATTCAGGCTGTGCCGTGTGCAGATTGACATCACAGATGGCGGGTGCCGACTTGTGTGATGAGCTGCTCCATGCACATGTAAAGGGTTCCTTGTACGTTCGAATGGTGACAGCTTGGCTGTGAGCACACAGCAGACAGCCTGATACCAATAAATCGCCAACATGGCAGCCTAGGTACTGATGTGCACAGGTACTGCCTTGACTATGTCAGGGTACGTCCTGCCTGCTTACTTGGCTGAGATGAATGTAAAAAGACTCTGCAAAGCCTGGGAAGCCTTCCTCTCAGGAGAAAGGCCTCCGAAACTACGAGCAGGAACGTCAATTGACTTTTTGATTGGCAGCAGCAACCAGAAGACTGACCAGCCAGCAAAACAGCACTACAACCATTCAACTAAACATAACATAGGCACGAGGAACAGCTTGGTGTGTATGCAGTAGAATCATGTGCGTATGCGGGTAGGCGAAGGTCCCAGGTCTGTGTCGCGATCTGGCGCAACACACGTACCTGTCAGAAGGCACGTACATCTTTCCATCTCGCACTCGTACGTTTCTGCAGCGTGTAGTACCAGTGGTGCATTGGCAGCGGCGCAACATGGCTGGAGCGTGCTGTTGCTGCTGCTACTGCTCAGCAGTGCTGTTGATGCCGCTGCTGCTGGCGTGTCTCAAGCAGTCAGATGCAAGGATCCTTGAGGCTGGGAGCTTCAGGGTGAGCGTTTGCGAGATGCACCTTTCACAATGTGTTAGGTGCAGCTGCATGTAAGTGGCTGGCTTGGCTGCACCCAGGAGCAAAGCGTGGTAGGGTACAGGTGGTGACATGGCGTCATGACATCCTTACGCCATTACACGGTCCAATCTTGTGTGGTTGGAGCTTTGAACATCGTTGGTAGGATTGGCCACGTCACTGTGTCGCTGGTGTACACATCAAGCGTTTGCGTTGCGTGCATGCATCATGTCTCCACAATGTGTCCCAGGCCGACAGACGCCGCATCATATTCCAGGCAATGGTTTCATGTTACTCATCAAGCCATAGCATCAACGCCATCGGCCCCGCGCCCCAATGGAGCGGCAACTACACCCTCGTGTTTGCAAGCATTACGCACACCCCAAGCCTTTTCAAAAAAATCAGCAATGAACCTAGACACCAGTAACCCAACAGAACCCCAAGCATCATCCGACACAAACCGCTTCACCTTCACCTCAGCATCTGTAATAGACAACAAGTTACGCAATTTTGCAGCGCAACCAGACAAAGCCCTAATCTCATTAAACATCTCATCTCTTTGCACAGACGTCGCAGCACAATCAAACAACAAATGTGACAATGACTCCACACCAGCACCACACGTTGGACATGCTGTATTACCATTAGCTCGCCTGCCACCATAACGACTGGTGCGTTCATGTACAGGCAATGGTTTGGCAAATGTCATGCCACTTACACGTGCTTCTTATCACCAACACACGACAGGAAGTGACCATGATGCACCAATGCTGCTGCTGCTTGCACCCCAAGAAGCCGAGGTTTCACCGTGAACATTCTGGAACATTGCCAATGTTGGTCCGGGACCAACTTCAAGTTGGTCGTCGTCACATGAGTGATGCTCACATTTTTTCATCAGCCGGGGGTTCACGGGCTGCCTGCAGTTCTAGGCTGAGTCAAATTTATTGACTGAAGGAACGAGGTGCCAGCTGCGTGCGTGGGGCGATCCCGCACCGACAGCAATCAAGGTTTTCATGGCAAGACGGGATGCAGAGCTCTGTCCAGCGTCAGGGCTGTGGCAAGCTTTATCCATCACCAAGAAACGTGCAATAGTGTCTAAATAGTGCAACCTGATTGTGACATGCGAGCCAACAGCAGGCATGCCCTTGCTGCTGTGGCTCACTGTGTGCAACACCGTTACAGTGGATGGCATCCATGGGCATGCAACATGGCGGTGGAATTGAAGCAGCAATCGTGCTCAGGTGCTACAAATATCACAAGATGTTTGTTGATCATCTCTTCTGTGTCGCTCGGGTGCAAGCGCGACAAAACTAATCCCAACCCAGGTGGAAAAGCCAATCCTCACTTAACTGACACTTGTCACACCCACACCTCACTCACCTGGGGTCACATGACAGCGGTGGCTCCCACCTGAATACATGCCCGTCTCGCCTGATTCATCACGCATCTGTAGGAACACTGCGAGCAGGTCTGGTGCTCCAGGTGCTGCTGTGCAAACATGGCTCCCAGCAGAGCACTCTCACGGCTGAAGAGCGTGGACTTCTACAAAAAGATTCCCAGGTGCAACTTGAGAACGCTCGCTACTCTTTTGCAGCGCACTTCGGTCCAGCTGAGCACAGCCGGCCGGGGACAGTGGTGCTCACCCAGCTGCTGCAGCCGGGGATCACACCAAAGGCCGGTGCGGACCTCAGTGATGCCGAAAGCCGTATGCGAGTTGACTCGTATACTGTTTGATTGGCACATTGCAGTGATCTTACGGAGGCAACGCTTACTGGGGCATGGATCTCGATAGCAGCTGCCGCTCTCATCACTATTCTGTTGATATTGGTAAGTAGGCTATGGCAAAGTTTTGCTTCCGGGCTTGCAGGACAGGCGAGCCCTCTGTTGGGAAGCAGGCAGTCCAACCGAGCTAACCCACACTGCCTCCACTCCAACCAACTCACCTTTCTGGCCCATGCATGTGCAGGAGCTGTCTTCATTCCTGTCTGTTAGGACAACCACAGAGCTGGTAGTTGACAGAAGTGCACAGAATGAGCTGCTGAAGGTCACATTCAATGTCAGGTATGCAGCAGTTGCTTGCACAGCTGTTGCCGCTGCTCTTGGCAGCATGTCGCGTCCTGGTCAAACCCCACAGGCAGTGCAAATGGTAGAAGATCTTTTGTAGGAACAGCGGCATGCAGCTGGTTTCACGTCATTGTCACCTGTTCGCCTGCAGTACTGAATTCAACCGTTGTGCTGCAGCAGATTGCTGCTGTCTTCGCTCATGACTCATCTGCCGCATCAATGTTTGCTTGCAGCTTCCCAGCGTTATCATGCGAGTTTGCAACGCTGGATGTCAGCGACGCTTTGGGCACGGTGAGCAGCAGCAAACAGCAGCAGCAGCCTGCAGCAGCTGACGTCGGCTTACTTGGCAGCAGCACTGCAGCAGGCGCACTGACGACAGTATCCTTGCAGAGCATCTGTGAAGCAGCAGCATATTGCCAGAAGCTGCTGGCAAACTGCTGCTCTTCACGCGAAAACAGGAGCTGCCATCACGCAGTGCAGCCAGCAGTAGAAACAGCAGACAACTCTGCTGTGCAGCCTCGCCAGCCCAGTTGCTGTGCAGGCGTCAACAGCAAGCTACACTTCATGCCTGGACATGGTGGCTGTCGGGCCTTGCATATCTGGCTTTGTGGCTATATCTCCTATTTCCTATGCCTGCAGAAACGCATGAACCTCACCAAGACGGTGCGGAAAGCGCCCATCGACTTGAACATGGACAGGCAGGGGGCAGCGTACGAGGACACGCACAAGCACGACCCCAAGTACGACGATGAGGACATGTGGGTGAGTGGCGTGGTGCGGCTGAGTGTTGTGCTGCTGCTGACACAGCAGTGGATTAAAATATGGTGTAGTGCCAAACAACTGCATGGCATCGCACGGTATGCAATGCTTTGTTGACGGCACTCCCTGCACAGCACAGCACGCCAACAGCATGCTCTTAGTGCAGCTGCAAGTATAGAAGGGCGGCCACGCTGGGCACAGGTGCTGCAGGTGGCTGCAACAGTGTTCACTCGGCTTGCCCACACACACCCTGTGGGGCCGGCCCGTGCTGGGTTGACACAGGCGCAGTCAAGCAGCTGCCTGCACAGCAGGACGCGACACGCTGGCAGACTGGCGCAGCAGCAGCAGCAGCAGCAGGCAGTAATCTGCAGCGTCCACTCACTACGAGCGGAGCACTCTGGCATGTTCCAAGCTCTCTGCACCTGCATCGGCCCTGCAGCAAGCAGCAGGGGCTTGCTTGCCGCTACTGCTCTGTGGCAGCCTCAGTGATTGCATCTGTTCCAGCTGCTCATCCTCGTTCTGCGTATGTTGTCATCTGTCTGTCATGTGTTCTGCAGTGGGACCACCTGGACCTCACGCAGCCCATCAACCACGAGAACTTCATGCAGACGCTCAACCGCTACCCCATCGTGGTCGTCAACTTCTACGCGCCATGGTGCCACTGGTGCCAGCGCCTGGAGCCGGCCTGGGAGGCGGCCACCAAGGCGGTGCACGAAAAGTACCCGGAGGGAGCAGACGGCCGCATCCGCATGGCAAAGGTGCGTAGGGATGCGAGGGTGCATTTTGCGCCTGTATGACATCTGCTTGCTTTCTTATGTTGGCTGCGATGCATGCAGGTGTTGCGGCTAACTTCACAAGCTGCTCAGTTGCTTGTGTAAGCGCTGCTCGCCGCAGCCAGTCAAGCTCACAAGCTAATGTACGTTGTTGTGCCTCCTCCTTGTGTGTGCTGGTGTGCAGGTGGACTGCACTGCTGAGGTGGACCTGTGCCGGCAGCACTTCATCACGGCCTTCCCCTCCATCCGCGTGTTCAGGCGCGCACACGACGACATCTACATTCAGGGCCACCACGAGCACGAGGTGCGCGGGGCACGGCAGCGGCAGCAGCAGCAGCAGCAACGCCTAGTGCAGCTGAATGCGTCCGTCAACTGCTGAGTCAGCAACTGGCCCTTTGCAGTTCTTCACGGCAGCGCCGCGAGTCTCTGATGTTGCCCAGCTCGCTGACTTCATAAAGGTCACGCTGTGTGTCTTGCAATCGTGCCTTCGAACCCTGTGTTGTAACCTGGGTCTTGCAGGCGTACATGGGCGACCGCACCAAGGAGGCGCTGGAGACATTTGCTGACAGCCTGGTGCCCAGCGCGGGCCAGCCGCACCTGCGCCACGGCCAGCTCAAGGCGGCGCCGCGCACACCGGGTTGCAACGTGGCAGGTGAGGCATGAGGCAGGCGGCTGCGCTGATGTGACGCTGTATGCATTGCTGCTGCTCAGGATGTGGGTTGGATATGCTGGCTCACTCACTGGTTGTGCAGTTATCTGGCATGTGCTGCACTTCTACAATCGTGTCTAGTTCTGCGCCAGCTATCCAACCATCATACTTACCAACACAAGCACTGCTGCGCACTTTGCCGCAGGCTTTGTGCTGGTGAAGAAGGTGCCTGGCACGCTGCATTTCACCGCGCGCGCGGAGGGACACTCCTTTGACCACGCCTGGATGAACATGACGCACGTGGTGCACGGCCTCTACTTTGGCAGCCGCCCCACGCCCCGCAAGTACTACGAGCTCCGCAAGCTGCACCCGCTGGGGCTCAACCCGGAGTGGCTGGACAAGCTGCACGGGCAGCAGTTCTTCTCGGAGCACCCGCAGCACACGCACGAGCACTACCTGCAGGTGTGTAGGGCTGGCAGGCTGCAGTGTGGTGGTGGGGTGGGTGGGTACAGCGCATCGCAGGGTGGGTACAGCACATCCCTCAGGCGGACGATGTTTTTGACTTGTGCATGCCTAGCTCTGGCACACTCGCTGTGTTGTATGCCGCTCATCAAATTGTTGCAAGGTGTTGTCATTGCGTAACTCCACCTGTTGGGTGTGCTGCAGGTGGTGATGACCAGCATTGAGCCCAAGGGCGGCCGCAAGGGCGCCGGCTACGATGCATTCGAGTACACCGCGCACAGCCACACCTACATGAGCGACAGCCAGCCCACAGCCAAGTTCACGTACGACCTGTCGCCCATCCAGGTGCGGCATGCGCAGCAGTTTTACACAGCAATCAAGGATCTGGTTTTTCAAGATGGACAGTCTAGCATGAAAAATGCAAAGCTTTCTGGTTTGTAAAGATGGACAGTCTAGCATGAAAAACTTTGTACTTGTGTAGCCCTGAATGGTAGCAGGCTGGGCAAGGACAGGAGCATAAGGGCCATGTGCATCAGCCGAAGCTGTAGTCTGCTCACCGCTGCTTAGACTTGGCTGACCTGCATTTGTGTGCTCTGCCTACTGTGCCTGCTGCAGGTGGTGGTGCGCGAGGAGTCCAAGCACTGGTACAAGTTCCTGACTACGCTGTGCGCAGGTGGGTTGTGAGGGGGATGGAGGGGTTGCAGCTGCGTGGCTTGCTGCCCTTGCCAAGGGGTTGCAGCTGCGTGGCTTGCTGCCCTTGCCAAGGGGTTGCAGCTGCGTGGCTTGCTGCCTTTGCCAAGGGGTTGCAGCTGTGTGGCTTGCTGCCCTTGCCAATGGCACAGTGTGAGAAGCAGTAGCAGCTGCAGTGAATGTGCGCAAGCTGTCAATGCTATGCGTGCATGCCACATGTGAATTGACAATGCAAGCCAAGATCACTTTTGGCATGCTTTGCTTGGGCTGTGTTTTGAAACAGCATCAGCTGTATGCTCACTTGCTTCTTTTGTCCTTGCTGCCTTGTAACTGCTCCGCTGCTGCAGTTATTGGAGGCGTGTTCACTGTGGCTGGCATCCTGGACAGCATGCTGTACACAGGCTTCAACATGGCCAAGAAGATAGAGCTGGGCAAGCAGGGGTGAGACAGCAACAGCAGTAGCAGCAGCAGCGCTGCTGCTTTGTGCGCAGCGCAGCGATGAGGATAGCACACAGCATAAGGCACGGCAGTGGGCATACATAGCAGGCATATACCAGCAGCATGAGGTGCTGCGTGCACAAGTGGCAGAACACACCTGCTGCAGGGTGGGGGATAGGTAGAATTGGCGGGCAACAGCTGGACCTGCTGTTGGGGCGTGCAGCAGGCTCCTTGTAGCCTGCTGCTGAGTTGTATGGGGTGCTGACAGGTTGCGTTCAATGTTCATTTATAGCAGCGGTGGTGCTTGTGCAGTATCTATGCAGGCCAGCTCATGCTTCTGCTGACAGGGGTGTCAGCTGTGGCGTAACGCACAGCGCATTGTCGCATCGTGTGCAGTCATCTTGTGGACCGCCAGTGGTGTTGCTGATCAATTCATTGCAGTATGTTCTCTTAATCTACTGCTACTCTGCTTGCAAGCGCCGCTGCACCAACAAGAACATGCTGATTTTTTAATGATTGCCATGCTGTCTGTGGTTCCGGCTTGTATGCTTCACCCTTATGCTGTTGTCGAGTTTTGTGAGTGTGGAATATAGGCAGCAGTGCCTGGCGCACGAAGCGAGGCGCATTCTCTTATCACCTGTAACTGTCTTATCAGTCTTGTTGGGCAAGACGGCTCCTCCACTGTTGGCTGTTGCTTGGCAGCACGGTGCCGTTGCCACTAAGACGGCAGCCGGCGTCACAGCTTGTGAGTGCAAGACTGCTTGTAGTTGCTTGGAACTGTTCTTAATTGGCTATGCAGGAGGCCAGCATAGAAGGTTGCTGAGGGCGCCATGTGCACTGCATGCATTGATTGCATGTGCACACGCTGCTGAGTGATGACAGTGCAAGGACATCATCAACATCATCAGCATGCGCACAATGCTATGAAGGAGGCAATGGAGGCCTTGTGTAGGCATCAAACACGGAGGAACGGCAGACCGGCTTCATCTGTTACGCACGGTCAGAACAACACCGCCAACGGTCATTTGACCTAGCTGTCAAGTTGGGCAAGTGTGCTCAAGGCATTGTAGTTCTTGAAGCACCAAAGAAAAATCACCAATTGAAACTGACTGTTGTTTATACAGGATCAGTGCAGTGCAGTAGATGTAGTTCTATAATTTCAAAACCTGCACCCCGCACCGACAGTAAATAAAAACAACCATAAAGATAGATTAACACGCATTAATGGAGCAGTTAAGAGACGAGATGGAGGAGATGCGAGTAGAGCTCGCTGCACTCACGCGAAAGGAGTTGCAATCCTTGGCAAAGCAAGGTACATCATTCATATGTGCGATATTAATCAGCACAGTGTGGCGTGCATGTGCATGGCACAGGCGAGCTGACCTCTAATGACTGGTACTGCTGCTGCTGCTTCACTCTGGTGTGCCCCCGCAACCTGTCACCCTTGGCTGCAGAGGGCATCAGGGCGAATGGACGCAGTGCGGACATCATTGAGACATTACTGCAAGCAGCTTTTCCAGAGTTCTTCCCTGAAAGTGAGCCTCCACAAGCATGCAATGAAGGCAGTACATGGCAGTACATTAGACTTCAGATACTCTGTGCTGGTGTGCCTGTGGAGATTATGCTGGTTAATTTTAGCCTCTTCCTAAACTAACAGCATGCGCTGTGACGTGTCCTGCAGGCTGTGATGCAGAGCCCCGCAGGAACACCACTGGCGGTGGGGGCAAGGCAGCTAGTGCTGGTGGTGCAGCCGCTCCTGCACAGAGCAGCGCACGGACAAGCAGCAGCAGCATCAGCGTCAGCATGGTGTCAGCAGCTGTGCCAGATACAAGCGGCCTGTCAACCAAGGACCAGGAAGACATCATGCTGCCTGGTCTGGCTGAAGTAGCGCACCTGCTGCAACAGCACCACCAGCACCACCAGCAGCAGCCGCAGCAGCGGCAAGCAACTGCTGTGGCTCCTGGCCAGAGTGCTGCCCCTGCGCATAGCAGTCGCAGGCGGACATGGGATGACAGCCGGCAGGAGCAGCTAGCAGCAGCGGCAGCAGCAGGTGAGGCATGTGAGCTGCTGCAGCAGCTACATCTGTCATCGGACCACGTCAGCCTTGCAGGAAGGCAGCCAAGCTGGCAAACAGCCATGCAGGCACCACCTGCCGCTGCAGTAGCGGCACTGGCACCTAAATCAGACAGCAGCAACTCAACAGTTTTCCTACCTTCAGCAACAACAGCAGCAGGCCCCAACAGCAGGCATGAGTCTGTTGCTGTGAAAGAAGCAGCAGCAGCAACAGCAGCAAAGGCAGCTACCCAGCAACCACTGAGCAGAAGAACTTCAAGCGGCAGCTCCAAAACTTCACAGTCTGGTGCACTGCACAGCACAACAAGCAGCAAGAACTCGGCAAAGGGTGAGTCATTTCTCCTTGTTGTACTGCTTTTGCTGAAACCGCGAGTACAACCTGCATGATGACGCTGACAGAAGCATGCTGGTCTCACTTTGCTGCACCGCTGTGTCCATTGCTTTCCCCTGCAGCCGCTGCGCTGCCTGACCGGCTGCGCAAGGACCGCACAGCAACAAGCAGCAACATCGGCAATAGCCGGACAGTCTCAACCAGCAGGGCGCCTGCAGCACCTGTGCAAGCAGCAGCACCACAGCAGCAGCAGCCGCAGCAAGATCAGCAGCAGCATGCTCGGCAACAGCAGACTGAGGCGCCTGCCGTGCCAGGCCATGTTCTGCACACGCCCATGCGGGTGCGTGTGAAGGACAGTGGCTACGCAGCAGCTGCAGCAGCAACAGCAGCAGGGCAAGCAAAGACAGGCAGTCGGGCAGCCCAGCCAGGTAGCAGTAGCAGCAGCAGCATGCCCACAGCTAGCCGGCCAGGAGCTGTCACGCCTCCCAGGCAGAAGATAGGCGCATACAGGGCCGGAGATGGTGCTGCAGCAGCTGCTAGCCGGCAGCAGCCTGCAGGAAACCGCGCCGTGACTCCACTGCGCGGTGCATCAGCCAGCACTGCTGCGCCAGGTGCCAACCGCTCAAAAACGCCCCTGCGCGGTGCAACAACGGCCAGCACTGCTGCACCATCTGGCCACCGAGCTGTGACGCCACTGCGTGTCGCCACAACAGCAGCCAGCCAGCAGCCTGCAGGACACCGGCCAGTGACTCCACTGCGAGGTGCAGCACCAAGCAGCACTGCTGCGCCAGGTGCCAACCGTGCAGTCACGCCCCTGCGCGGGTCTGGTGCCTCTGTGCCGCGCTTGAACGTGGACGCTCCAGCAGCGACTGGCAATGCTGCTGCTTTACTGATGTCTCCACGCATGGCTGCCATTGGCTCTGCCAGGCGCGTGGTGTCTACGCAACCACGCACAGCAGGAGCAGCAGCAGCTTCACTTGGACCTGCTCCCTCAGCCTCTGCTGCGGGCAGCTTGGCAGCAGCAGCACCTGGGCCGCCGCCAACGCCGCTGCAGAAGCCTGCACGCCGCACAGTTGACGAGCGCAGCATTGACGATAGCGACAAGCAGCTGGAGGCCCTGGTGGAGCGCTGCCTGCGCATTGCCAACCCAGGTGAGGGCAGCTGATTATGTGTATGTATGCTGTGTAAGCAGCTGGCTGTGCAAGGCTGTGAAGGTCAGCCTGGCTACCTCAGCGTTTGCATCCAGATGAGCCAGCAAGTGCATGCACTCGACGCACTTGCCGTGTGTGCTTCCAAATTTGATTGTATGTGCTATGCCAACAACGCTGCCTGTGCTGTGCAGATGCACCGGAGTCTCTGCTGCATGGCCCAGAGCCCGCCAAGCGCTGGCTGCAGCAGAACATTGCCGGGCCGCTCAAGCGCGCAGCAGCAGCGCGCAGCGGCGCTGCCAGCAGCAGCAGCAGCATCTGCGCTGCGGCTGGCTACTGCCACAAGTCCCTGCTGCTGTATGGCCCCTCAGGGTGTGGCAAGACGGAGCTGGTGCATGCACTGGCCAGGGACATGGGCGCCAACCTGCTGTACATCCCTGCTGGTGGGTCTAGGAGTGCTTACGGCTGTGGGGATGTGGGGACAGTCCTCGCATGTTCTGCGTTTACAGCGACTGCGCAGCGGTCGGCCAGGGCTTTGTGCTTGCACCTGGTGGTGTTTGCCCCCAGCATTGACACAGCAGTGCCGCCAGCCCTGCAGCACTGCTCCTTCCCCTAGCCCCCAGCACTCATCAACACTTGGCAAAATGTGTGCTGCAGGTGACCTGCTCAAGAGCTGCCAGGAGCAGAGCCAGCGGCTGCTGAGGGCAATCATGAGGGTGAGAGCCGCGCCCTATCCACAGCAAGCTGCAGTGCCAGCATCGCTGTATCAACTGGCACCAGCTGCGCAATTGTTGTCCCCTGCTCAAGGCGCGGCTGCGGCATGCCTGAGGAGGCTTGCCTGCACAGCGTGCTGCACACGGTTTGCTGAGCGCTGCAAGCCATATCATTCTACAGCACACCCATCTGTGCGACCAAATGCGTGCCTTCATGCCTTGCAGGTGGCGCGCCGCGTGTCGCCGTGCGTGGTGTGCTTTGATGACGCGCACAGGAGCTTCCCTGCAGGCAGCCGCTCCCCCAGCCAGCAGCGCATGCTGGTGGAGCTGACGGTGCAGCTGCAGCAGCTGGCAGACATGCAGCAGCAGCTGCAGGAGCGGCAGCAGCAGCGCTGCAGCGGAGGCGGCAGCGCGGCAGATGCGCCAGGCCTGATGTCACCTGCAAGCAAGGGCCCGCGGCCCGCGTGGGGTGCTGTGCAGGGCGGCAAGCAGCAGCAGAAACCAGAAGAACAGGTGCAGAGGCAGCACAGTGCCAAGGTGTGTGCAACTGGTCAACAGTAAGCTTGCTATGGGTCGGGCCTCTCCTGGTACGCTGGGATGTGTGTGAGCTAGGACATGGTGGGACTGCAGGAAATTATACACACTGCATCAGCACACGGTGTGTTCACGCGCATGTGTGCATGCAGGGTGTATGCAGCCTTGTTTTCACACATAGCTGTGCCTGATAGGAAGGTGGCCTGCTCTGCTGCGTGTGTGTTGCTGCTGCCGCAGCAGCAGCAGCCGGGCTACGCCAGCCTGGGCGGGCCAGTGGTGGTGGTGTTTGCCAGCAGGCACCCTGAGGCGCTGGACCCCAGCCTGCTGGGCCTGCTGCAGCTGCGGCTGCTGCTGGATGTGCCAGCTGGCGAGAGCCGCGAGGAGCTGCTGCTGTCGTGGCTGATGGAGAAGGAGGCGGCGGTGGGCGTGAATGATGTGGAGCAGCTGGCACGGTGAGTGAGCATAGAGTATCGCTTGCGAAGGCTGTGCTGGTGTCTTGCACTTATGCAATGTGAGAGTGGGAGGGGGAAGGGTGATGTGTGGTGCCATCATGAGATGACCGGCTGTTTGTGCGGCTTGCAGGTGTGCTGAGCTGTGGAGTGCGGTGTTGCATTGAGTTGCTGGGATCTGCAGTGCCTGCACACTTGGCTGGCTGCGGGTGTGTTGTTTCTGTGGTTGCTGATCGATGTGCCTGCGTTTGTGTGCCTGCAGGGACACTGAAGGCTTCAGCTGCAGCGACCTGCTGCAGCTGTGCACTGAGGCAGCCATGCGCCCACTGCAGGAGGTGAGCAGCTGTGGGGCTGGTAGCTCATGGCGTTTGTTGCGGGATGTATTCATAGCACTATGGCTTGATGGGTAACATGATGATGATGATGTATTCGTAGCGCCTACATCTCACAGAGTGCATTCCTGCACCCTGCTGCCACCCAAACCCAGCACAATGCACAACTCAGCGTAAACTTCATTGCACTGCAAACCCATGCTTCTGCTGGTCTTGGCATGACCATCGCACTGCATTGACGGCCGTGGTGTGCCCTCCTGCTTGTGTCCTGCAGCGTGCGCGGCGAGCGATCTGCATGCGCGACTTTGAGGCGGCCTTCCTCAAAGTGACGCCGTCAGTCCCGCCACAGCGCAGGGCACAGCTGCTGGCATGGACCGGCGCCCAGCAGTGAACGCCGCGGAGTGCAGGCTGCAGCAGCTCCAGCAGCGCCTATTGGGTTTCATCATTGGACTACGCTGTGCAATTTTCACCGACACCAGCACAGCGTCATAGAGCCGGCATTATGCTTTGACGGTGCGGCACCGTCTAGAATAGGTATTTAGTACAGCTCTCAGGATTCTAAGGTTTCGGCTGCAGAAAATCGCGCCAGTGGTTTGTATGGCGGCTGCAGGATGCCTTGCCCAGGCGTGCATTGGGCTGTGAGCAGGGTGCAGTTCATGGAGCCTGGCTGGTCTCATAGCCAGTGCAACTGCCAGTGGCTGCAAGAGTCAGAGGCACAGCACAGGCTCAGGCAGCTGCACCTTGGAGGTCTGCCTGTTGTGCACAATACATAGCTAGCAGGTGATAGGTTGTGATCTGTGGTATCATGTCCAAAGCAGCATGAGTGTGTCTGATCTACTGCCAGACGGGATGCAATGCGACACGTGGGGTAATTCACAGCTGCTTGTTGAGCCTTTTTGTCAAGCAAGCTTGGTGAAAAGCAAGATCACTGTTTTTTGGTGTGTGGCAAAGCACATGCCGCGACAGACGCAGCCCCTGGCCTGCATCCTGCCAGCAGCTGCTGCACAGGCATCGTGGTGTACGCTGAGAGCGCGAGTTCTGCACTGCACGGCCCTGGTCTGCACGCGTCCGCTGCGAAAGTAGAACTGTGGGTTATTGCAATATTCAAAAAGTTGGTGTGCGTGCGAAAACGGCAGCGTCTGGCAGAACCAGATGACATATCTTCAGGTTGGAAGTTGCGGCATGCTCACGCGAGACCACGGGGAGGTGTGATCGCCGATGGCGCCGAAAATACTAGTTAGTCTCTTCGAGGAATATGCGCCACGTTTCAAGAGTTCGCAGCAAACTTGCAGCAAATCACACCGCAGAAAAGTGACTGGACTGGGTGTCTGCTGCCCCGTGAGGTGTGCGACCCGTTGGCATCATCACATCGACGGACCGAGCTCCTCACTCGCCCATTGAGCGGGATCCTACAGCAGCAACAGGATCCCAGACAGTGTGCTAGCGTTTAGATATGCAACTACCTGAAGGCAAGACCGGCCTGCTGGCCGGTGCAGCTCTTGCTGCCACGGCAGCAGGAGCAGCTGCATATGTGTACACAAACAAGATTACGTGTGAGCAAGGGGTGGTGGTGTTCCTGGATGGCAGCAAAAATGGCATCCACCTGGGCAAGTGCGAAAGCATCGACGAGCTGAAGGGCCAAGTGGAGGAAAAGCTGCACATAGAAGATTGCAGGCTGTTCGTTGAGCAGGTGTGTTGGTGGCTGCGGGAGGCAGGCATGAGGCACTAGCGATAGTGCCTTGGAGCAGTAGCATGCAGTAGCAGAGTCACTACCCACTCACCTGTCATGCATCAGCTGCTGCTTGCTTTGCTTGCTGTGTTCGCTACTGTATGGCCAAACCATTGCTCAAGAGTGATGCATGTGTGGCCTTTAGTAAGCTTGCTTCAACTGCTCTCCTTACAGTCCATAACAGCACCAGTTTGCAGCAGCACCTGCAGCACCTGCTTGTCAGGGTTTGCCTAATTAGCAGCAGTGTGGTGCCCACCACCACCACGCCTGCTGCTTCAAAGGTTTTTGCAGCCGTTTGGGTGCAGTGGCCACCTACTTTCATGATGTATTGCTGTCACATGCATCCCATGTGCAGCTGTCTCGCCTGCACCAGCCAACCGCTGCAACCGACTGCAAACATCCTTGCCCCACCCCTGACACCTGCAAGACTGCCTTTCCTGGATGACCACTAAAACTTCATCAGACAACCTCCACAGGCATGTGCTTCTTTCTGTTCAACACTCCACCCCATCCGACTGAGCTCTGCTGCTGCTGCTGCTGCTGCTGCTGCTGCTGCATGTGTGTCTATGCTTCCTCAGGCTGAGGGCAGGCCTGAGTTGAGCAGCTCAGCTGAGCTGGCAGCAGCCCTGGCCAGCCCCGCGCTGCGCGTGTCAGGCGTGCTGCTGCTGCTGGCCACTGCAGACAGCCAGCCGCTCAGCAGCACAGCACAGCAGGCCCCAAAGCTGCTGCCTATTCCTGCAGGTGATATTATCTGCTTGACCGTAGCTTGGAAAGTTTGACGGACCATGCACGATGCTGCATGCAGCCTTTTGCGCAGCATCTCTTTGGACTCCAGTGCTGGGCGGCAGCGCGTGATGAAATATGACAGCACAAAGTGACAAGTAGTAACATGTTATGCTGTGGTTGACCGTGTTTGACCAGGGCCCAAGCCGCTGCCACTGGTAGGCAGCTTCCTGCTGTACAAGCAGGGCGGGCGGGGTCACCCCGCATACAACTTTGCGGCCAACGTGTTTGCGCCTGAGAAGCGTGCTGTGTGGGGCGACACGGTGCTCATCGTGCTGCCACACTCGGGTGGGCCTGATGGGGAGGTGCTCAAGGTGAGCTCACTGCATGGATGCCAGCAGCAGCAGCAGCAGCAGAAGGTGAACATAGCGCTGCACAGTGCTGTTGCTGCTGCCGGGCTCAAATGGGCCTGAAGGGGAGGTGCTCGAGGTGGGCCGCGGGCAGTATACAGATGCCAGCAGCAGCAGCAGCAGCAGCAGCAGCAGCAGCATGCTAGGAGGGAGCAGCTCAGTGCTGGTGGTGCTGGCAGCACTTGGCAGGACGCAGCTCACTGGGCAGGGCAGGGTCACGGGCGCAGCTGGCACACTCTTGAGGCCCAAATTTTTTTTAACTCTTGTCAGCCTGATAGGCTGTGAGTTCATGTGCAGTGCCGTCACAGCTCCACACTTTGCCTGCAGTGCCTGCAAATGCCTCATGCCAAGGCATGCAGCCAGCACCTGCAGAGTGATCATGGCATGCTGCTCTGCGCTGTCAGCCCCGACCCTTTTCCTGGTGGCCCTCTTCTGCCGCTGCAATGTCTTCACTCTGCTGTGGTCACTTTGTTTTGGCAGGACGTGCAGCCCGGCCTGCTGGACTATGCTGTTGCCACGTGTGACCCTGAGGTGGTGGCAGAGCTGCTGGCGCGCCAGGAGGACTTCCCAAAGGTGACTATTGATTGGTTTTGAACTATGTTATAACACAACCAGGACATCACACATTTTTTTTCTCAAATTACGAACCTGTTTTGCTAGCGGCACAGATGAGGCGTGCAGAAGCAATGGTCGCTGCAACATGCCAGCAGCACAGCCTGCATGTGGGCACTCACTGGGGCTGTGCCTCATGCTAATACCTCCTGCTGCTTGCTGCTGTCTGTGTGCAGCTGTGGGGCCGCAGGAAGGCTGAGCGGAGCCTGCAGGCGGTGGCAGGTGAGGGCGACTGCTCGACACGGCAGCGGCAGCAGCAGCAGCGGCAGCGGCAGCAGCGATGGGGATGGGCATGCAGCAGCATTCCGGTGGTGGATTACAGGCAGCAGCAGGCAGTGACAAGCCAGCATCAGCAGCCGTGCTGCTGCAGCTCATCAGTGCAATGGTGCAGGCTCTTGCTTGGTCTGTGAGTGTTTGCTGATGTCTGGGCGCCGTGCCATGCTGGGGGGCTTTCTGTGCACCAGCACCGCATGTCCTGCGGCCACTCATGGGCCTGTATGTACAATCGTTTGAGCTGAAGCAGCGAAAACATCACCTCGGCGTGACACGTTCTTTGTGCTGCTGCTGCTGCTGCCAGGCAACGGCCTGTTCACCAGCAGCACCCTGGACAAGGACTGGCAGGTGGCACACGGCCTGCTGCCACGCGCCTTCAACCAGATACGCATCAAGAACTACTTCGGGGTGAGCACAAGACAAGAAGTGGAGTGTGCACACCGGTGCAAACACATAGCACAGTGCTGAGTGTATCCGTGCACGCCGTTGTGCTGTATGGTACAGCTCGGCTTGCTCTCTGCGAGCTCTGACGCTGCTAGTTTGTGATGCGCCCAATGCGTGGCACAGTTCCCACGCGCAGTCAACATGTGCATGTGCCCATGGCCCTTGCCCCTGCTACTGCCGCTACTGCTGCTGCTGGCAGGTGCTGCTGGACAAGACGCGCAGCTTTGTGGCGGCGTGGGCGCAGATGCCTCAGGGCGGCACCATTGAGGGCGTCAGCGACTGGCTGACATGCATGACGGCTGACGCGGTGGTCAAGGCGGCCATGGGCATGGTGAGACGGCTGGGCTGGCGCTGCTGCTGCTGCTGCTGCTCATGGTGATTTACAGTGACACTTGGGGTGCATGCATGCAGGTGGTGTGTATGCATGCATGACGGCCTGCTGCTGCTGGCGCAACTGCCGATTGTAAGTGCTGCTGCTGCTGCTGCTGCTGCTGCTGCGCCAGGACATGGGCAACGTGGAGGCCAAGGCTGCGGGCCAGCCGCTGCACAAGTTCATCGACGCCTTCCGTTTCTGCCTCAAGTCGGCGCTGGGCAGGTGAGCTGCTGCGTGTGCGGCAATGTGGCCGGTTTTTAATTGGTTTTGCTTTCGGTCTGATCTGGAGATGCTGCCTGGAGTCGGCGCTGGGCAGCTGTGCAGCCAGCAATCCTCTCAGCTGGACTCCTGTCTTATGGTACCACGCCGCACCTGATCATCAAGTTTCTCAATTGCCGCATGCACTGACGTGTGGCTGTGCACGCTGCAGGAAACACATGCTGCATGGTCTTCCTGTTGAACATGTTACCTGAAGTCACATGTGTGTTCACATGTGTGTGTGTGTGTGTGTGTTTGCCCCCTCACCTAGCATCTTGCCGCTGCCACCCGCACCACCAGGGCCACCGTTGAGTCCGAGTTTGGCTCCCTGGCGGCGTGGAACCCCTTCTTTGATGGCGCTGCTGCTCTGGCCAAGAAGAAGGCATCTGCGCTGCAGGCCAGCCACGACGTGGTCAGCGAGCTGCTGGAGCGCACACGCAAGGTGATTAGTCGGCACACCAAATAATCTGGTTGTTCAGCTGCTGATCTTGCAGTTGTGTGGTGGATGTTGGTGCTGCGCACAGCCCTGTGCTGTGCCGTCCCTGCGGCAGGCAGACGTGCTGTTGTCGCCATGGCTGCGCTGCTGGCAAGCCTACTGCTGCATTTTCAAACACACAACCAACAGCACTGCTTTGCATACACACTTGCTCGACAAGAATTTCACTGCAAGGCAGCGGTCTTGTTTGTTGCGCTCTAGACACCTCTGTTGCTCCTAAACACTTGCTTAACCGTTGCAGGGCGAGATTGGCGGCCCCCAGTCTGTGCTGAGTGCCATGTTGCACGATGTGAGCCCCTCCACCGGGGACTACGTGCGGCTGCAGAACATTTACGGCCAGGTCATGAACCTCATGATCGCGGGTGCGTGGCTGGGAAACACTGCAGCAGCAGATGCGGTGCCGCAGCGGCAGACGTGTGTTGCCAGGCATGATGTGCAGCTTGTTGTGTTTTGTGGTTTGCTGCGTGGTAGTGTTGGCATCTGAGCAGCAAAACATTATGCGGCTGCGGAGTAACACAAAGGAAGTGGCGCTACCATCACATGTAACAGCTCCGCCTGCACCTCATTCACATGTCAACAACGCACACGATGATGTCCTGAAGTCCCGCGGTGCTTGTCCATCTGTGCTGTGCTGCAGGCCACGAGACCACTGCTGCTACGCTGGCGTGGGCGCTGTACTACATCTCCACCCACCCCGAGGTGGAGGCCAAGGCGCTGGCGGAGATCAGCACAGTGCTGGGGGAGCGCTGCGAGCCACGAGCTGACGACGTGCCCAAGCTGGTGCGTGATGTTTTAGCCTTGCATCACCGTTTTCAGAGCTATCTTTCCCAGGGGAAACAGTCAACAAAACTTTTAGCTGGCATCTTCCAGCGGTCCGTTACCTGAAGTGTCCAGAGCCCTGATGCCAGGCGCCGTTCGAGCTGCTACATGCTTGCCTGAGAGCTGCACACGTGACAGGCCAGCGCGCTTTTGCGCGTAATGCACATGCTGATGTGCACATCAAGCACTGGAAGGTCAGGCAGATGAACCAGCGGTAGCGCGTGTGCTGCTTGATCATTGTTGAGTGTTCAGACATTGCCAGAGTATGTGAACTGCCTGCCTGTGCTGCTGCACCTGCTGCTGCTGCTGCTGCTGCTGCTGCTGCTGCACCAGTTGTACCTTGAGGCGTGCTTCAGGGAGGCGCTGCGGCTGCACCCCGCAGTGGGCACAGTCACGCGCGACGTGTACGCAGACACCACACTCAAGGGTGAGCAACAGCAGCTGCCTTCGTGTTGCCACATTTTGCGACAAATAAGCTGCGAGATACATGCCACTGTGTATGCTGACACCGCACTCAAGGGTGAGCCAAAACATGTGCTTATGCGTCTGTCATGCCACACATTATGACTGATGAGCTGCGGGGTACATTGTTGACAGCTGACAGGCCGCATTAGGCACAGCCACTGTGAATGCTGACACCACACTTGATGGTCAGTTGACCTGTCTGCCACCTGTAGCAGCTGCTGCCACATACGACCTTGTCACACATCTGTCAGCCTGGTGACTGCTGAGGCAAATTGTTGCGCCGCGGTGCTGCAGTACACCTTGCCTTGCAGGCACCTGGTTTGTGGCGCAAGGGTCAGCGCATGGACATGCTGCATGTTGTGACGTATCAGCTGATGCTGATACCTTGTTTTTGTGCTGCTATGTGCTGGCGCTGTTGTGGCACCTGTGCAGGCACCTGGTTTGTGCGCAAGGGTCAGCGCGTGGACATCAACCACGTGGCGCTGCAGCGGCGTGAGGACCAGTGGGGAGGCAGCTTCGGGGACCCCAACGCCTACAACCCCGAGCGCTTCATGCCAGGTGCGGCTTTGGTGAAACAGGACACTTTGAGTGACCAGCTGGTGTTGTTTGGCGACCGCAACGCTGTAGCCTTGAGCGCTTCATGCCAGGTGCGGCTGACCCAGCCATGCGCTGTACTGCAGTTGAGTGTTTTGAGTGATCAGCTCGTGCTGTTTGGTGAACCAACCGCTGTAGCCTGGAGCGCTTCATGCCATGTGCTTGAAGGTTGAAGGTGGTGCAAGCGCCTGGGCAGACAGATTACGTCAACCCATGCATGTGTCCAGCTCTGTGCAAGCAAGGTGCCTGTGCTGCATCCTGGCTTCATTAATTTGGTGATATCATGTCCCTCACGCTGCTGCTGCTGCTGCTGCTGCGTGGCCAGGTGCTGCGGAGGCCAGTGGCCGCCACCCCAACGCGTTCAACCCGTGGGGCTTTGGCGTGCGCGCGTGCATCGGCAGCCAGTTTGCGCTGTGGGAGGGCAAGCTCTTCCTGTGCATGGTGCTGCGCTGCTTCAAGTGAGCTGCAGCACTGGCTGATTACTGATGCAAAAAACGCAACAAACCAACTGCAGAAGTATGCCTGCAAATAGGAAGCTGCATGAAGCAAGGCATTGCTGGGACGCCTGCCTTGTTTTATTCGCGGCTGTTGATGCCAACTTACATCCGGCCAGCCAGCACGCGCTGTGTCCACGTGTCATCAGACGGCACCAGCGCCACATTCAAGCGCCTCAACTGACTGCCACCATCACCAGCAACACCTGACGAGCCCGCCTCATCCCAAGCCGGACACGCTACATGCCTGCACCTGTTGCCCTCATGCAGCACCCGCCCGCCAGGTTCCGCGTGCCTGAGGGCTTTGCCCGCCCGCTGCCCAGCATGGCTCACTACCCAACCCACCCCAGCATTTACACACCGCTCGCGCCTGCTCCTGCGCTTGCTGCCTTGAATATCATCACAACCACTAGGTTCCGTGTGCCGGAGGGCTTTGCACGCCCGCTGCCCAGCACGGCTGACGGTGGTGCCGCGCCCACCCCGCACCACCTGGCGCTGCGCATCTGGAAGCGCAAGGAGAGCGGCGCAGTCCTGGAGGTAGGTGCGAGCGTTATGTTTGCAGCTTGTGACATGGCTACAGTGCATGACCTGGAATTTGAAAACTTGCAGCATATGCTGCGCGTCCAAACACAGTGTGGCTGGGTTAGTGTTGAGAATGCGCTGCTGACGCCTCACTGGCTGTGGTACTGTGGTGCTCATGCGCATGTGCAGAGCATCAGCAGCCAAGTGGCAGCAGCAAAGGCAGGAGCAGCAGCGCCCGCAGCCGCACAGAAGGGCGCCGCCCCTGCAGCTGCACAGAATGACGCCGCGCCTGCAGCCGCTGCTGCTGCGGCTGAGGCGTCGCACGGCACGCCGCTGCTGATCCTGTACGGCTCCAACACAGGTGAGGCTTGCTGCGCATGCTCGTGACTGACTGCTTGGTGTCCTATTTTTTTGCTGGTTGGTGCAGTAGTAGCGTTGCTGAGCCTTGCGCTGCAGTATGTTGCTGCAGAAGCTTCAGCGTGCACTTTATGGGGCATGGCAGCAGCCCCTGCTGCTGGCAGAGTTCATGATGCCTTCTGTGGCCCTTATCTGCGGCTTCACCACTTCACCATGGGACACGTGTAGTACTGCACCATCAGCGCCTGTCTGTGAAAGTGCAGCTGTCAAGCGACTTGCTGTCTGCCAAGCGCCTGCCGCAACACCCCCACGCCCTCTGCGCCAGCCACAGCTGCACCGTAGAGCATGTTTTGCCGCTATTTCCCCCAACCTGCAGGCACCTGTGAGGAGTTGGCATCCAGCCTGGCTGGCCAAGCCGCAGCCGCAGGCTTTGCCGCCAAGACGGCCAGCCTGGACAGTGTGATGGCCACACCTGCAGGGCCAGCAGGCGGTGCTCTGCCAGAGGCGGGGGCCCTGCTGGTGATCAGCAGCACGTACAATGGCACGCCGCCTGATAATGCGGCCGAGTTTGCGCGCTGGCTGCCCAAGCAGGCGGACGGTGAGCAAGGGATGAGCCCTGCACATTGCTTTGAACAAAAAGCCAGATATTCAGCAGCAGCAGCAGCAGCAGCAGCAGCGTTCAAGAATGGAAGCATGCTTCTTGCAAAACAGAGCGTGAAAGACCGGTGTTTGATTGCTGAACACCGTTGCGCTGCTGCTGCTGCTGCCTCTGCAGGCTCGCTGTCCAAGGTGACCTTCAGCGTGTTTGGTGTGGGCAACAGCCAGTGGGCGCAGACCTACCAGGCCTTCCCCACACAGGTGGCGCTGGGGCTGGCGCGCGCCGGCGCGACACAGGTGGGAACCATGCGCGCAACAGATGTACGGTTCCTGCTGCTGGTGCCAACCACTCTGCTGCTGCTTGCACTCAACACCAATTCAGAATGAAAGTATGTTGACCGCCTTGGGATTTTGATGTGAGTGCTTGACCTGTGGTTGCATGCCCTGCCTGCCAAACATGCACACCTTGAAAACCCCAGGTGATGGAGATGCGCTGCAGCGACGTGGACAGCAACGACTGGATGGAGGCCTTTGACGAGTGGCAGCGCGAGGTGCTGCGGGGGCTGCTGGTCACGTTCGGAGTCAACCCGCCAGAGGCATACGTGGCTGCAGTCAACAGCGGCGCGGCGGCAGGTGCGGCAGCATCATGAGTTTGAGGTTTTGTCGACAGCTTGCTGCGTGTTGACATGAGCCTGCCTGGTACAGGTGCCGATGTACTGCAATGCGTGTACATCACGCCTTATACATCACGCACATGCTGTGACAGCTGCGCTGCTGCTGCTGCTGCTGCTGCTACTGTAGGCGAGGCCAAGGCTCGGCTGCAGCTGCGGCTGCTGGAGGCCAGTGAGCCTGGGCAGGCGCTCAGTGTGGAGACGGTCATTGCGCAGCTGAGGGCTGCAAAGCCGGACGGCTATCACCTGCTGGAGGTGAGAATCGTTCGATTTGTTACACAACGACATGTAACAGCCAGGTGGCTGCGTAGGGGAAACAACAGGGTGCCACTCAACGCGCGCAGTCTGCCGCTCTGTGAGCACATGCCTGTCTTCCTCTCCACCTATGTACTGCAACAGTCATCTGCAAGCATCCATTACATCCCCTGTTTAGTGCTGAACACCACCTGCTGCTGCTGCTGCTGCTGCTGTCTGCAGGTGCTTGAGAACCGCGAGCTGCAGGGCCCCGGCGCCAGCCGCAGCTGTCATGTGCCTGCTGTGCACTGAACACCTGCTGCTGCTGCTGCTGCTGCTGCCTGCAGGTGCTGGAGAACCGGGAGCTGCAGGGCCCCGGCGCCAGCCGCAGCACGCGCCACGTGCAGCTGGCGCTGCCTGCAGGGGAGGCGGGGCAGTACAGCGCGGGCGACCACCTGGAGGTGATGGGCAACAATGACAAGGCCCTGGTGGCGGCTGCACTCAAGCGCCTGGGGCTGACAGGTGGGAGCAGCAGGCAGTCGCAGTGAGATTGTCACAATGATGCTGCATTATTCAGCTGTAGACAGGGCGTGCTGACGTGTTTGGTGATGGCGTGGACATATATCTTTCACAGCTGCAATCGTGGCTGCTTGCTTGCCTTGGATTATTTCAGCCTGCTGCCATACGAACATGCCCTGAACATGTCTTGCGCGTTGATGTGTGGTGCCTCTGCTGCAGGCGGTGAGCGCGTGGAGTGGCGCGCCAACATTGAGGGTGCCTCTGGTAGTGCTCGCTTTGTAACCCCTGCCTGCTGCTCCTTGCCTCACTAACATGCGGCACTTTTCTGGTGTTGTCGCAGGCGCGGAGCGCGTGGAGTGGCGTGCCAACATTGATCGCGGCTCCGGCAGCGCTCTTTGCTTGGTTTGTCACTCCTCCAGCATGCTGCTCCCTGCCCCGCTGACATGAGGCACTTATCTGGTGCCTGTTCTGCAGGCTCGGAGCGTGTGGAGTGGCGCGCCAACATTGAGGGCGGCTCCTGCAGTGCTCTCTGCTTGGCATCCCACTCCTCCTGCCTGCTGAGCACCGCCTCACTGACATGCGGTACTTGCCTGCTGCCGCTTTCTGCAGGCTCGGAGCGCGTGCAGTGGCGTGCCAACATCGAGGGCGGCTCCGGCAGTGCTCTTTGCTTGGCTTGTCACTCCTCCTGCCTGCTGCTGCTTGCCTCACTAACATGCGGTTCTTGTCTGCTGCCGCTGCAGGCGCTGAGTGCGTGGAGTGGCGCACAGAAGGAGCGACGCAAATAGCAAATTCACTATTTAATTCAATTTGTACCATCCGCCCTCTGCTGGCTGCCACGTTGGTGTCATTCACTGGCTGCAGGCTCGGAGCGCGTGGAGTGGCGCGCCAACATTGAGGGCGGCTCCGGCAGTGCGCGCAGCCTGGGCGGCAGCGGCTGCCTGAGCCTGATCCTGTCAGTGTCTGACGCGCTGACGTGGCTGGTTGACCTGGCTGCCGTGCCCAGCAAGCGCACCGTGTCGCTGCTGGCGGAGGCCTGCCCCTGCCCGCCTGAGGCTGCGGCGCTGCGGCAGCTGGCCACAGAGGAGGGCTACAAGGAGAAGGTGCGGCTCCTTGGCATCATTGTCCTGGATTACAACGTTATTGCTTTGAATTTGATGAGAAAAGGAGCGCTGACATGGTGCTACGCGGGACACGACGCCAGTCTTGTCGTGCAGCGCGGCTTAGAGCAGCAGGCAGCTGGCCACAGAGGAGGGGTACAAGGAGAGGGTGAGCTGTTCTCAAGAAGCTTTGGTAGGGCATGTGTGTAGTGGAGGGGATTGAGTGCAGCAGATCAAGACTGGGTGCTGCTTTCGATTGGCTGCCTGTGGTTGCTGTTCCTCATTGTACTGTGTCGTGCTGGGCGAGGCGTTCTCGATAGGCCGTCAAACACCTGCTGCTGCTGGCTGGCTGCAGGTGTCTGGTCAGCGCCTGACGCTGGTTGAGCTGCTGGGCCAGTTCCAGTCGCTCAGCGTGTCACTGGATCAGCTGGCCAACCTGCTGCCACGCATGGGGCCACGGTGAGCACGCAACTGCGACAGCCACATGCTGCATAATGGCGCTGCCATAACTATGCATGTTGTCACCTCATCAGATGCATAACAAAACTCTGGTTGTGGCTCCATGTGCACCGCATAGCAGTGCTCCATCATGATGATGATTGCCTCCATCAGCAGCTCTCTGCTTGGCATGGTGTACCGCAGCTATTCCCCCGGTGGTTCCTTTCCTTTGCATACACAGCCTGAGCCTACTTCCTGCATACAGCACCATGCGTACTTGTCCCTCTGCCACCCATCCCTGCGCTGTGTTTGCCTTGCCTGCCCTGCAGCTACTACTCCATCAGCAGCTCCCCACTGGCGCGCCCCGGCACCTGCAGCATCAGCGTGGGCCTGGTGGCATTCACCACACCCAGCGGGCGGCTCCACAGGGGCGCAGCCTCAGCCACCATCAACGCCACGCCTGTGGGCGGCAAGCTGCTGGGCTGTGTGCGCAAGCTGAGCAGCAGCTTCAGGCTTCCTAAGGACCCTGCTGTGCCTGTCATCATGATTGGGCCAGGTGAGGGGAGACTGCGAACATGCTGATGCATTTCCTCATGTTTGAGAGTGTGTGGATGCTTCGTCACAACAGTCGCTACTGCAGGCACTATGTCCTGTGCTGACCGCGTGCTGTGCGGCTGGCTGTGCAGGCACCGGCGCCGTGCCCATGATGAGGGCTTCAAGAGCGCACTGCACTGGCTGCCACCAAACCCTTGATCTGATCGCAACCCTAAAGCACATATACTTGTACCACTTGTTGCTGTGCAGGCACCGGTGTGGCGCCCATGATGGGCTTCCTGCAGGAGCGCGCCGCACTCGCTGCCACAAACACCCTAACTCTGGAACCCTGAACCCGACCTAAATCACGTTTGGCTGTGCAGGCACCGGCGTGGCGCCCATGATGGGCTTCCTGCAGGAGCGCGCCGCACTCGCTGCTGGTGGTGCAGCCCTGGGCCCCGCGCACCTCTTCTTTGGCTGCCGCAGCAGCGTGGAGGACTTCATCTACAGGGCAGAGCTGGAGGGCTATGTCAAGAGTGGCGTGCTGGCTGGGCTGCACGTGGCATTCAGCAGGGAGCCGGGCGCAAGCAAGGTGAGCAAGGGGGGCAGTTGTGGCTGCTGTATGTTGAATGGCAGTGATCGGCTGCTGCAGGTTTCTTTAGGCCTGCAGCAGTTCGCCGTGCGTGTTTTGCTGCGAAATGGCCATTCGGTTTGGTTTGTTGAGGTTAAGCTGGAGGGCTGCCTGGCTTTGGGTGTGCTGGCTGGGCTGCATGTGACATTCAGCAGGGAGCCGGGGGCCAGCAAGGTGAGCAAGGGAGACAGCTGCTGCTGCAGTGTGTTGAATGAAAGTGATCGGCTGCTGCAGGCTTCTTTAGGCCTGCAGTGGTTGCCGTGCGTTTTTTGCTGCTAGATGGCCATCCGGTTTGGTTTGTCGAGGTTGAGCTGGAGGGCTACGTCAAGAGTGGCGTGCTGGCTGGGCTGCACGTGGCCTTCAGCAGGGAGCCGGGGGCCAGCAAGGTGGGCAAGGGGACCAGCTGCCGCAGCGTTTTACGACAGATTGGCCTTGAACGGCTGCTGTAGGGTGTGGCCAGGCATTTGAAGCCCTGCAGGAGTGGTAGTGCATGTTTTGCTGCTACATGGCCAGTTGGCTTGGGTGCCTTGGGGCAGAGCTGGAGGGCTATGTCAAGAGTGGCGTGCTGGCTGGGCTGCATGTCGCTTTCAGCAGGGAGCCAGGGGCCAGCAAGGTGAGCAAGGGAGACAGCTGCTGCAGCTTGTTAAACGACAGATTGACCTTGAACGGCTGCTGTAGGGTGTGGCCAGGCATTTGAAGCCGTGCAGGAGTGATAATGTATTTGCTGCTAGATGGCCAGTGGGTTTGGGTGCCTTGGGGCTGAGCTGGAGGGCTACCTCATCCTGCAGCAGGGCCCCGCGCTGTATCAGACATACAGACACAGACTAGGGTGTTACTTTCTCTGTTACTTTCTATGTTACATCCCCCCTGCAGGTGTACGTGCAGGACCTCATCCTGCAGCAGGGCCCCGCGCTGTATCAGACATACAGACACAGACTAGGGTGTTACTTTCTCTGTTACTTTCTATGTTACATCCCCCCTGCAGGTGTACGTGCAGGACCTCATCCTGCAGCAGGGCCCTGCGCTGTGGCAGACATACAGACACAGACTAGGGTTGTTGCTTTCTCTGTTACTTTCTCTGTTACATTCACCCCTGCAGGTGTATGTGCAGGACCTCATCCTGCAGCAGGGTCCCGCGCTGTTGCAGACATAGACACAGACTAGGGTTGTTACCTTCTCTGTTACTTTCCGTGTTACATCCCCCCTGCAGGTGTACGTGCAGGACCTGATCCTGCAGCAGGGCGCCGTGCTGTGGGGCCTATTTGAGGCGGGCGCGCACGTGTACGTGTGCGGCGATGCGCGCCGCATGGCGCCAGATGTGCGCAATGCTTTCAAGGAGATGGCCAAGTCGTGTGGTGGCCGCAACGCTGCTGCTGCTGAGAGCTGGATGGGCGGGCTGCTGGAGGCGAAGCGCTACCTGGAGGACGTGTGGGCGGGCTAGAGAGCGCTGCACGGCATTGAAATGGCGCAGCATGCATTGACGCTGCATGCCACAGCCATCCGCTACTGTAAGCTTGATGACAATGCTGTGAAACAGCCAGCTAGGTGCCAGGCTGTTGAGCTGGGCTGCATTTTCTAAAATGCATTCAACCCAGGGCATTGCCCTCTCATGTGTGTGAGAGGGCAAATCCCTGGGCGGTTGAGTGCACCTACCTGGAGTCCAGCAGCTGGAGGTGAAGCGCTACCTGGAGGACGTGTGGGCGGGCTAGAGTGGCGCAACAGCCTGGTTATGAAAACTTGTTGGTTTAGTGAGTTCTGGCAGTGCTGATGGCTCTCCTCTTTGATTTCAATTGCTGTGCCCAGGTTGTGAATAGCTTGCTTTGATTTAAATCACGTCAGACGTTGATGCTCCCACCGTGCTCCCATATTTTTTTGTTGCCGTGCTCCCAGGCTGGGTTGGCATGGGTTTGTTCTGGTGCAGTTTGGTGTGTGGTCTTGCTTGGCTGTGGCTATCACAGGCCTGTGAAAACCTAGGTGAAAACCTAGGTGAAAAGGTAACTGGGTCCAGTGCTACAGAGCTTGCAGAATCGGCTGCTGCTCACAGGTGGCAACTGCTGCATACGATAGCCATCGCATGTTATGAAAGACGTCGACGGTACCACCAATTGGTAGTACCAAGTCTAGCAGGCCGCAGGCTTGGCGCCAAGCGGCAGCAGGACACGATACCGCTGTCGCGTGTGCAGTGCGTCGCTGGTGTAGGGTCCTGGGGCTCCAGCTGGTTGCTGTGTTACCTTGCAGAGTATCCTCAGGAGGCTCCTGAAATCCACAGTCATCATTGCCACTGCCTAGTTGCGTGAAGCCAACAGACGCATCACAACATCAGATGGCACCACACAAGACGCGTGCAGCTGCAACTGCTCCCAAGGGGTGCCGTTTGCCGCACCATTCACGCTGTGACCAATGGCATTGCCCACTGGATGCAGCCCTGGTGGCTGTGGCAGCTATTACGCCATCTCCAATACAAATGCTGCAAACCTAGACAAAGAAAAAGGTCAGCCGCGCGGTCACGTCAAATGCCAGAAAATGCGCGGCACACCTTGAACATGCAGCAAATTAATTCCACCATTACTGGGTGAAACGGCAGCTCCATGGCTGCTGCTCTGTTGCGCATTTTGCAAGCCAACCAAACCAACCACAGACCATGCACAGCCTGCCTTCTCAACCTTCTCAACCTCACCGCCGCTATGCGTGCAGCACGTTGTTTGTGACGGCAGCAAGCGCCGCTCATGGTACACAGGGCGGCAGCCCTCGTGCACCCCGCGCTCACTACACTATGTAGCGTTAACACAAACAGCTCAGGCAGCGATGCATGCAGGCACCCTGTTATCTGCCACGTGCCCCATATAGCACACAATGTACCAGCCGTCACGCATGCTGCCGTAAACCAAACTGCAGTGCCAACTCAGGCAGCAATGCGTGCGGGCACCCTGTTGCCTGCCATGTGCTGCTTGACCTCAATGATGCCCACTTCCTTTCTGTGGAAAATTCCGGCAGCCAGCGCAGCAGCAGCGCCAGTCGACTGGAACACCTGCAGAGCAGCACCAGGCGGGCAGGCGGGGCAGGGGGTGTCAGCAAGAGGCGTTGAGTGTGTTGTGTCTCAGCCAGCGTGCTATCACCATAGCGTAGTCACCTGACATTACAGCAACCACAGCTGACAACACAGCAGCCACAGCTGATGATGTTACAGCTAGGCATGCAGGCTTGCAGGCTGCGCTGTGCTGCTGCTGCGCCGCACCTCTGTGAAGTGCTTGGGTGCTCCCGCCCCGCTGCTGGCGATCACTGGGATGGTCACCGCCTTGGACACAGCGTCAACCAGCGCCAGGTCAAAGCCCTGCAGCAGCAGCAGCAGCAGCAGCAGCAGCAGCAGCAGCAGGAGCAGCAGCAGCAGCAGCAGCAGCAGCAGCAGCAGCACAGTGAGGCTTCCACAGCGGGCTAACAGCAGAGGATGTAACTGCCAGATGCAGGACAGCTGCTGCCTCCTCCACAAGCAACAGACACAAGGCCATCCTGCCATAGCGCATGCACCCAGCGCTGGCTGTTGCTGGCCACCCCTGCAGACGCTAGGATTGGCCTGATATGCAATAAGTCTTGATAACCAGCGTTGGCAGCAGTGCAATGTGATCTGTGGCAGCAGTGCTGAGATCTCACGTGTCACGTCACTGCCGCCACAGTGCTCGCTGCGCCTTCCCCACCTGCATACTAGAACACACACCACACGCACCTGCCCCTTGCCGTCATTGTCGATGCAGTTGAGCATGATCTCGCCAGCCCCCATCGCCTCCACTGCCTTAGCCAGCTGGATGGCGTCAATGTCCCTGCCCTCGCGCCCGCCCTTGACTGTGCACTGCCACCAGCACCACGCCTCGCCCTCTGGCCCCGGCTCTGATGCCTTCACGCAGGTGTGCTTGGTTTCTGCTGGGTCTTTTACATACACGCGGCGAGGGTCGATGCTGACCTGTAAATTGCAGCAGCAGGCAGGCGGCAAGTGTACAGCAGCGCAACAGAGCATTAGCAGCAGGTGTAAGGGGCGTCTGAGAGTCGTTGCTGACCTGGTGTCAGCAGAAGGGCAGACACTCGGCAGGGGTTGTACAGCAGCAGCGCAGCGGTGCATTAGTATGTGGTCAGCAGTGCATTGTACGACTTAGCTGAAACACACTGCGAAGTGTGGAGGTGGCGGCATGGTAACCAATTAGCAGATGCCACGGCGCTGAATAACAATGCTGCAAGGTAGTACACAGCAGGATGTGGAGACCAGGTGCAATGAGATATACATGCAGCAGCAGCAGCAGTGAAGCAGCAAGCTGCGCCACTCACCACAACTGCCTGCTTGCCGTACACTTCACTGATCTGCTCGATGGCGGTGCTGCCGTTGGTCTTGCAGCCTGCAGCGTAGTACTCCTCAGCTGCCAGCACTGCATCAGAGCCGATGGACACCTTGTCTGCACCAGACCTGCAGCATGCAGCACAGCAAGGCAGTCAGACACAAGCAACACAAGCAGTGGGCAGTTGCCAAATGCACTGCATCCAAGCGAATGAACACCTGGTAGGCGCCAGACCTGCCGCAACAGAAACAGCAGGTGCCGTCGGTTGCCATGCCGGGGGGGGGGGGGGGGGGTTCTTGCCTGCCACGGTGAGTGCTAGGCAGTCCCTGCCTGCCGCTTGACTATGAACGCACAGCCATCAGAACCCCAAAACGCACAGACACACATAAACCTGAAGCGCTCACCTGAAGTATTCGGCAGCCACTGTGAGCGCAGGGTAGTCCTTGCCTGCCACTTGACTATGAACGCACAGCCATCAGCACCCCAACACGCACAGACAAACGTAAACCTGAAGCGCTCACCTGAAGTATTCAGCAGCCACTGTGAGTGCGGGGTAGTCCTTGCCTGCCGCGCTGAAGCCACGGATGCCGCCGCCCACTGTCAGCGGCACAAACACACGCTCGCTGGCCGCCTGCAGCACCTGCAACATGGCATTCACACATGGCAGCAGCGCAGTGCACAACCCACACAAGAGTCAACAACAAGCAGCTGCAATACAGCCAGAGGTTATGGGCCGTGTTGCAACACGCGTTCATCGGCAAGTTTGAGCCAGGAGCTACATAGGGGGCGCAGCTGTGGCCACAGCAGACATTGGCATAGCTTGTGTCAGCTGCCTCACCCCAAGCATGGGCGCGTTATGCAGTGGGCAGCTTGTGGAGTGCAGAACCCGACACACACTGCCAATCACAAAGCAGCGGCTCACCCCCAGCATGGGCAGGTCCTCCAGGGGGCAGTCCCTGAAGCCGGTGATGTTGAGGAAGGCCACCTCGTCAGCACCCTCGTCAAAGTACCTGCATGACGCAGCAGCAGCAGCAGCAGCAGCAGTGGCCACAGCAGTGTTACAGATCATCAGTCCCTGAACCCTGTGATGTTGAGGAAAGCCACCTCGTCAGCACCCTCGTCAAAGTACCTGCACGCAGCAGCAGCGGCAGCAGCGGCAGCAGCGGCGGCGGCGGCAGTGGCGTAAGCACACTGTGCAGGGTGCAGGGCAAGCAAGCACGTGCGGCACATGCCTGCCGCATGCAACGCCGCCGCTGCAACGATTAGCAGGACTGCAGTACAGTTTGCTCACGCGCAAACTCCTGCAGCAAGCTTCCCCGTCCTGTGCCCCTCTGTGAGCAGTAGCAGTACTGCCAAACACAAGCATCCACAGATCAAACTTAGACCACCTGCCACCCAATCCTGCAACACATCCTCACCTAGCAGCAAGCTCCACTGGCTTGCCCAGGTTGCGCACAGCAACACACAACATGCAGGCTCAAACCGCCACGCAACACACCCAAAACAAATATCCAGAAAGCAATATGAAGCGCCACCTACCGTGCAGCCAGCTCCACTGGCTTGCCCAGGTTGCGCACGTCCCGCTCGCCCTCCTTTTCACGCACATCATACTGGTCGCCCTTCGTAACAACCAGGTCCCCATTGTCATTGCTGCGCACATCCAGGCACGCAATCACGCGCTTCGCAAGCCCCCTGTCAGGCCCCTCGGGCGCAGCCAGCCCCGCTAGCTGCCGCGCATTCGCATCTGCTGCTGCTGCGCGCGCCTCTGCTGATTCCGGTTCCAGGAAGCCTCGCAGGATGTTGAGGCCGAGTGTGCCGGACTTTTCGGGGTGGAACTGTGTGGCCATGGCGTTGCCCTTGCAGACTGCTGCCACAAAGTCCTCGCCGTAGTAGGAGGTGGCCAGCACCCAGTCAACATTGGCCTCCTGCGGCATCGCCCTGCGAACATATGGGGGTTTGCGCCAAGACACAGTTGATGACAGTTGTTGACAGTGTGCTTGCCAGCATTGGGCAGCACCCTATCTACATCGGCCTCCTGCGGCGTGGCCCAGCGATCATGAACAGTATGCTACAGATGTGACAGAACAGAAAGAAACACGCTGAACTGCACTGCACCCCTGTCAGCGGTCACGAATCGCTGCAAGGCCAAGCCAAAGCTCAGACACACCATCTGCTCTGCAAGCACAGCTGCTGCAGCCGGGCCCAACATCAGCCAATCACTGCCATTCAGCTGCACTTCTTGACGTTCCCCCATCATGCAGGACCGCACCTGTAGGAGTGCACGTAGTAGACCCTGTCGCTGGGCGCAGCAGACGCCAGCAGGTCGCTGGCGCGCAGCTGATCCAGCGTGTTCCAGCCAATGTGAGGCACCGGCAGGCCTCTGCAGTGACACCAGCAGCGGCAGCACAGCACACAGCACATCGCATAGGCAGTATGCATGAGCGGTCAGGCAGAGTGATTGGCTGCTCGAAACCAAAGCAGGCCAGTGTTGCATATCTGACGTGCCAACAGCAACCAGCTGCATCTCCCAGCTGCCTCACGCCACGCCAGCAGCTGTCCAACCAAACATTACACAGCCTGAGCCGTCAGTGCATTGTTCCTGCAGTACTGATGAGTCACCTGCTGGTGTCGAAGTGGTCCACAGTGCCCGCGATGAGCCCCAGGCCCTCCCTGCCGCCTGATTCTGTGCTGCCCTCAAACAGCAGCTGCATGCCCAGGCAGATGCCGAAGAACGGCTTGCCGGACTGCATGGCAGACAGCAGATAGAAGGCGGCCAAGGCAGCACAGCAGGGGCAGCTGCAAACTCAGGAGGACTGCTATCACATGAAGGGCTGGCCAGAGTTTGCAAGGCCTGCAGGCACCAAACATCCACTGCAAGGCGACCAACTGCAAGGGAACTAATGCAGATGCAAACAGGTGCTTCCAGCGCAGCAAGCCCTGCAGCATGTACGCCCGCATGTTGCTGCTGCCATGCCAGACGCTGCCGCAGTGCATCAGCACGAGTGCTGCTGCAAAGCGCCCACTGGTGCACGGCTGCAGCACACACAGCTGTCACCAGGCTGCCATGGCTGTTGCTGCAGCCCTGCCTGCCGTGCAGCAGCTTCGTGGAGCTCTTCCATGCTTGATGTCAAGCTGTTGATAGTTGACGGAAGATGCACATACAGGTGACGTTGCCGCTGCCGCTGCTGCCACTGCCGTTGCCGCTGCTGCTGCTGCTGCCGCCCCTCACACCTGGATGTAGTCCACCAGCGGCTGCACGTAGTCTTTCTGCTGCAGCACGTCCATGGCCTGGCCAAAGGCGCCCACGCCCGGGAAGATGAGCTTGTCTGCTGCTGCGATGTCTGAGGGCTTGGAGACCTGCATGTATGTGATGAAGTGGGAGACAACAGCTGTAGGGTAGCAAAACAAATTGTCTCACCGGCGTGCATGCAACAACAGAGTTCAGAGCAGGAAGATGCTGACACATGCTTCACAGACTTGATGACCATGCATGCAATACAGCCAGCGCAACAACTGCAAGGACCAGGCACATGCAAGCGCGCTCAGCAACCCATCACAGCTACTGCTCTTGTACACATCTACAGGCAAGTTGTGTCATGAATGCTGCTGCTGCAACACCTGCTGCTGCTGCCGTCAGCCTGATGCAGCAGGCTGCTCACATCCTTGATGCTGTAGCCCAGCTTCTTGATGGCGTTGCGCACGCTGCGCACATTGCCCGCTCCATAATCGAGCAGTGTGACCTCCTTGGCTGCTGCACGTGCAGACACGCAGCGCTGCCGGGAGGGTTTGCTGGGTGCCAGGCAACTGCTACTGCTGCTGCTGCTGGCCTTCTGGCTTAAGCACTGCGGTTGTCTCATTGTGTTTTGGATCTACTCCAGTATCTTTCGTGGCCACTTAACGTCAAACGCAGCACACCAAGTGCTTATCAACTGCACGTGTCCGGCCGCCAAGGGCCTCCTGCAGACTTGTAACGTACTAATGGTGAGCTCTTTAAACTGCCGATGCGTTCGTGCAGTCAGATGGAACACCCATCGGGTCGTCATCGTCCACGGTTGTAACACCTTCCACCAAAAGGGTTTCACCTTTCAAGCAGCCTTACAGTGCTGTGTGATGTGTGCTGGTTGCGTTTGTTCTTGAGTACTGCAGCTGCAACGTCTCACCCGATACGTGTGAGCACCACTTGCTGTTGGGTGCTGCTGCTGCCACTGCTGCTGCTGCTACTGCTCCCCCACTGCTACTGCTGCTGGTGTCACCTCGCTGCATGCACCTCTCTGCCTGTGCATGTTTCAGCTCAACTGCGATCACGACGCTGCTGAGTGTCAGTGCTACTCCAAGCCGGGAGCTGCAGCCCAGAGCCTAGACGAGCTAGAGTTTGTCAGAAGCGCCTGCCATGCTGCACAGCTGGGCCAGCTAGACAAGCTAGAACGTATCCTGCGCAACAGGCCAGAGGCAATCAACTGGGACGGTGGCACAGGTGTGACGATATCAGCACTTCAAATATGTGCAACGACTGCAGTGCAGATGAACCAGCTGTAGCTAAGTAGCACAGCACCTGCAGGCCCTGAGGGTACCTTGGATGACACATGCCACCCTCACCAGCCACACACAGCACCCCATCTCAGCATATGAAACGCCCTGCAGCTTCCAGATATGTCAGCATGCGTATCCTGCCTGCCTGGACACTGCCGTGCCGGCATCTCACCTCAATCAAGTCTGATGCATGTAACATGGTATGGTACGCTGCGCCACACAGGCACCAGCGGATACACGCCGCTGCACTATGCGGCCAGGGCAGGGCAGATCAAGGCGGTGCAGCTGCTTCTGAAGCACGGTGGGTGGCGCACAGCCGTTGCAGCCAAACAGCTACCACTTCACTCTGACGTCGGCGGTTGGATTGATGCCAGCCTGCTGAGTAGCTGCGCTGTGTCGCATGCCACAGCAAAGCAAGCAGGCTGTGCCACACCTGTGCAACTGCATTCACACTACAGACATGAAGAGCTGACAAGCTCAGCTGTGTTGGTGACAAGGCTCATGCTGTTGCAGTTTACAAGCCTTTCTACAAGGCTGCTGCACTGTCACGTGCCTGTGGTGCTGGCTGCAGGTGCTGCTGTTGATGCCGCCACGCGCTCAGGCAGGGCCACTGCACTGCACAGGGCAGCACACACCGGACATGCAGAGGTGGTGAACGCACTGTGAGTGGCGGCTGCGCAGCTGCCAGGAGGTTGCTGTCAGCTGCAGCAAGCCTTCATCATCCTCAGCAGCAGCAGCAGCAGCAGCAGCAGCAGCAGGAATGGTGGACAATAACCTGTGAATGTCTTGTGATGTCACGAACACGTGGGCAGTGTAGTGAGGCAGCGACTGCGGCGGCAGTAGCCTGAGATGTGGTGGGTTCCATGACACGGTTGCAGCTCAGCCACACATGGTTTGTGTACATACGTTCCTGTACATGCCTCACCATGCTGCTGCCACCCTTGCCGCTGCTGCTGCAGGCTGGCTGCAGGCGCAGACCCGCTGCTGCAAGATGCAGACGGTGAGGCGCCCCTGCACAAGGCAGCAGCGCAGGGCCACGCAGCCGTGGTGGCGGCGCTGCTTGCTGCTGGCCCGCGCGCCTGCAGCTTGCAGGACAAGCGCGGCTGCACGCCGCAGGCCAGGGCGACAGGCGCTGCTGTGCAGGCTGCCTGGCCTGCTCCTTGAGGACACTGCCAATGACTGCCACTGGCAGTACTAGTACTGGCAGTAGACCCTTTGCTTCATATCCACCTATGATTGATCCTGTTGTGGGGGGGTTGTGGTTGAGTCTGGGCATGCCTTAACATATTGTAGCTAGAGCCGCTGCAGAGGCCAGTGGCACGACTGCCATGTGGTGCAGCTTGCAGCGCAGCCTGTAAACAGGACAAAAAGGACAAAGTATCACAGCCTGTGTGCAAGGCGCTGGGAAAAGCACCGTGGCTGCACACAGGTATACTGGCATGTAATCATTGTCTCAAGGTAGCACTTCGAGTCCCCAAGGCATCCATTGGGCGAGGTTTGGAACGCTTCGTGCAGCCGAGTACTGCTGTGGCCCTATTAGGCTAGCTGCTCTACTGGTGGCCACGCCTTGCCGTGAATGGCAGCAGTGTTGCAGCGCACGCCTGGGCAGTGGCCATGCTAGCGCTGTCCTGCTGACACAGTGTGTCTGTTCGTGACTGCTAGCAGGCAAGGTGTCACCTTTGCAGCAAGTGGTTCGGTGCACATGCTTTTGCCATGTTTAGTATCGTCCTTTTACACAGCACCGCACTCAGCTACGCCTGCATGCTGCATTCATGATGTGGCGTCTATGTCAACACACCGCGTACTCGCTGCAGGCACACTTGCAGGCGATGTGACCTACAGGCCCTGGAGGACCTGCGGGCACTGCGGCCCAACACTGCATGTACGGCGCCTAGGCACAGTCGCACCACAGTGCCGGCAGATGCCAGTTGCCAGTCACCAAAGTAGTGCCACAGGCCCACCCAGTAAGGAGCCAGACAAGGCTCATGGGGATGCTGCGCCTTAACGTCGCTCCAAGAACGCAGCAAAATAAACAGCTGCCAGGTGTCGGCCACCACTGGGTCCTCTGGTGCCATATGCGTACAATCTGCGGCCTAAATTTATACACCAGCGCGCAACATGCGCAGCAACGAACACACCACCGACCGTGCTGTGCCTGCATCAGCTCTGGGAGGCCCCGCAGGTGTTGTGTCACCCGGTGTCACCCTTGCGACCCTTGAGTCAGTGCACTAAGGCCGCCTTGAGGCGGATGATGCCCTGATCTGAGGGGCCTCATGGCTGACCTGCAAGCTCTTGCAGGCACAACAGCGCAGGAGCCAAGCTACTGAAACCGTATGCCAGGGTCATGCTTGACGCTTATACTGGAAACCATGCACATCAACGGCGCAGACAGATTTGCGCTGCAATTAGTGCAGGCAGCTCCAGCAACAGGCCATCAGCAGACGCTCGCTGGCAGAACCTCAACCGTCAGCGTGCTGGCTACTGCATGCTTCCATTCTCTTTCCCCTGTGCTGCGCTCATGGTCAAAGTAGTACCTCTGCTGCCGCACCCACTTGCACCGCCCATCAGCTGTGGTCGTCTCAAGTGACTGTGGCTGCTTGGGCTGCTTTGCTTGCCAGGAGAACTGTGGCTGCTTCTTTGGGATGTCAGCTGCCTCCCCATCAAATAGAGTGCTTGCCAGCAGCGCCTTATACAGCTCGCCTGCCTGCTGGTTGGCTGCCTCCAGGCTCTTGAACAGCTGAATGCTGCAGTCACTGCTGCTGCTGCTGCTGCTAGCCTTCTGCTGCTGGCTGCCTGGCACTGGCATGCCGTGCATCCATGTGCCATCAAACGGCTTGACGGCATCACGCACCTCCCTTTTGTCTTCTTCCAGCTCGTCCTCGTAGTGATCCATTGTGAAGTTTTCGTCAAACTGCTCAACGCACGAGCTGCGGCTGCACAGAATGAGGTAGAAGGCATCGCCGCTGCCTGCTGCAGCAGCGGCAGTGCTGGCATCCCCCTGTGCCTTGCGCTTGGTGCCTTTGCTTGTCCCTGAGTATGCATCCATCGTACACAAAGGCAGCAAGGAGCAGATTGTGAGGGTTTGAGTTGATGCATCTAGATGCTGCAGCAGAAGTTGCATATGGTGGCACATTTCAGCTTGATGTGCAGCACACTCTGACACGAGCTGCACAGGTCAAGTGCAGCATGCGTGGCTGAGTTGCTGCCCGCTGCCGACTCTGCCTAATATGTACTATATTGCTACAGTGGGAGAAACGGCAGCAGCTCAAGAAGAGGTGCAGCAGCTGGACCCGCCAGCCTGCAGGTGCTCATGCGGTGCATGCTGCGCACCACACTGCCCGAAAAGTGAGCCTGCACATCATGTTGACTTCCTGAAAAGCAACCTACCCTTCATTGCTTTTGAAGGTAGGCTAGAAAGACCGCAGAAGTGTTTGGTTGCCGAGCAGCACTGAACAACACAACACCGGGCTTGGCAGAGATGAGCGATTTGAGTATCAGTGCTTTTGATCGAGGAAAAGAATCCGGGCAGTGTTTGCTTGTGTTGTCACGGCTAGCTGCCAGTGCAGACTGGGGCCAACTTGCAGGGTGTGCAATGGGAAGGCCCCATGTCCAGCACCAGGGTCCAGCACTGCAAAAACATGACAACACAAATAGGGCACACAGCAAGATTCCAAAGCATAGAGACACGGCAGACACAGATGAATCGCATGCACACTTGCTGCAGATTCCCTCTGCAGCCATAGAGACAGCCACAGCAGTGCACACTCTCCCCAACTTGGGGAGTACTACTGAGTTGTACCCCGGCACCACCTGGATCTGCTATTGAAACATGTTGATGTGCGACTGGCTGCTGCGACGTGCAAGTTATACAGGGTTCTGGATGGCTTGGACTGGAAGTTGCAGCAAGCAGTGCATGGCGGGCCCTAGTAGGCCAACGCTTGAAGCGTGCAACATCATGATGATAATACCAAAAACACCGATATCAACACATCGATGCCCCTTGCACATTGTGCGCCAATCTTGTGTGCGAGCCACTCCAATGTTGGGCTCTGCGGCCCGAACAAGTGCCACGCAGTGCGTTGCCACACCAGATGACCAGGCAGGGTTCTACAGCAATCAGGGCGTTGATTCAAGCAGCCAAACCTCAAATCTGGTGCCGCATCAGCGGTGTGGCACACCTGGGACAAGTGTGTTATGACTTGCAGACATTACAAATTGCAGATGCACGATGCAGCATAATGCGTACTCATACGTGGCTCATTTTGAGGCTGCTTGGTGTCAACACCGTTGCAGCTGCAAGGACTGCCAGTGGCACAACACACAGCCTCTGCCGCAGTGCGGGCCGCGCAGCCAGGCAAGAGGATGTTCAGAGGAGTGCTCTGTGCTGATACTGGCACTCATGCACACCATGACTCAGACACGTTACTCTGCAACAGTTGCAGGTAGCAGCAACCGCCCCTCAGCAGACAGTTGCTGGCACCACCTTGACCACCAGTGTGCTCTCCACCACGTTCTTCAGCTGCCCTGCAGTGAGAGGGTCATAGTTGTACCGCAGCGTCGCCTCCCACTTGACCCGCCCATCAGCTGCTTTCTTCTTGGATAGCTTTGACTTCTCTGCCTCTTCTTCCTCCTCCTCCTCCTCATCATCATCATCTGCCTCTCCATCAAAAGGAGGGTTTGCCAGCATCTCCTTGAACAGCTGGCCTGCCAGCTCATTGGCTGCCTCCAGCGTGCTGAACAGCGCGATACCGCTGCTACTTTGCTGCTGCTTGCTGCCTGGTGCTGTTGCATTGAACAGCCATGTGCCATCAAGCTTCCTGAGGGCGTCACGCACCATGTGCTCCACTGCATCGTTCTCCTCCCCGTGGCAGTCAACGTACAGGTCTTCATCATACTCCTCAACGCATGAGCTGCGGCTGCACTGGATCAGGTACAGGACGTTGCCGCTGCCTGCTGCTGCAGCTGCGCTGCTGGCAGCCTCCTGCGCCTTGCGCCTGTGCAGGTACAGCCATGTGTGCATTAAGGTACTCGGCAGCTGTGGTTGTCAGTCGCCATTCTCAGATGTTCATGTGCTGGAGCAGGGGCGCATCTGTGCAGCAGGACATGTCACACTACACGTAATGTGAGGCAAAGCTTGCAGGGCGCCTGTGTGGCTGAGTTGATAGGCACTTTGCTATCAATGCATGCTCTACAATGCCCCTGCCATGTTTTAGAGCCAAGTGCATGAACATTTGCAGGAGCTGGGCGTGCCAGCTGTTGAAGCATGCTGCTGTGCTGCGCAGCACACCTGGGGATGGGAAGCTGCACGTACTTTCAGAGTGGCAGGCATAACATCAGCTTTGGCTGATACCATGACACTCACCCGGCATCTTGTTGATGATGGGCTGACAAGGGTTCGAAAAATTCAAATGTCGAACAGCGCTCAGCAAAACAGAAAATGCGGTGATCTGATGCTATCGGCGATGGAGACTGCTTGATCGGGTCTGAAAGGTTGAAAGATGTCAAAATGAGGCGCGCTGCCTGCCGCAGCAGGCAATTGCATGATATAACAAGCACTAATATGCTTGCACCCTCAGCAACGGTCATTTCACCGGCACCGGCATGCCTTCACCTGTATGTACCGCCAACAAAGTTTCAGTATGCCAACTAATACTATTCACTCCCTTGAACAGCCCACCATAATGCTGCTCGACCTGCACAACGCTTTGCTCCTCGGCAGCCGATTCTCCGTGCCGGCCCAGCACGCACTGACAATACTATTCAAGTCTGAGCTACTGAAGCAGTCGCAAAGCAACGTGGTGCTGCTGGTTTGGCTGGCCGGCTCTACCAGCAAGCAAACCCCAGAGCAGCAGCAGCAGTTGCAGGCGGTTATCCAGGCAGGAGCCCTGCAGACGCTGGTCGAACTATTGCCGAACGTTGACCACTGCGGCTCAGCTGCCGCGGCCCTGCTCGAGTGCATCACGAGGCTGGCTGCAGCATCAGCAGCACCGCAGTTGGCTGCCCTGTGGGCAGACCCAACCAACCAGTCAAAGATACTGTCAGCAGCAGGCAGCAGCACAGCAGCAGGCAGGGCAGCTGCATCCTTGACAGTTCTTGTCCTTCGCAGAGGCCTGCCGGCTGCCGACATGCTGCGGTCGCTGCAGCAGCAGTCAAACAGTAGGTCTGCAGGCGCAGTCGCACGCAGCTGGGTTGCGAACGCTATGCCACCACTGCTGGAGCAGCTGCAGCAGCAGCTCATAGCTTGCAGGAACATGCAGCAATGCCTGCAGAGCCGCCGCCGCTGTCATCGCGCCAGCAGGAGCTGTGGCGGCTCCTGCTGGAAGTTGCGACTGCAGCACATACAGCACTGCCCAGTGCTGCTGTTTCCAGCCTTGAGCATTTCTTCAGCAGCCAGCAAGTGACAGCAGCCCTGCAGGCAGCTCTATGCGACTTTGCCGCACCAGCAGTCCAGCTGCATGTGATCAACATGATCGGCTATCTTGCAGCAACGACTGTCGGGCTGGCACGAAGCTGTTTTGAGGCTTTCGTGCCGCTGGCAGCAGACCTGATGCAGGCCATTCAGCAGCCTGACTTTGCCATAGGAGGTGACATCCATGTCATCCACATCAGCAGCAGCAGGTGCAGCATCGCAATTGCTGCAGGCAGTGACAGGCGCAGCCGGGAGTCCAGGCAGCAGGCAGGCGCAATGGCGGATGCTGTACCTAGGGCGCTGCGTGCTGCATGGGCGATGCTGCTGGATCGTGTGAACAGCCAGCAACTACTCGAAGTAGAGGTGAGCAACACACTTGACCCGGTTGCTACAGTCGTGTTGATTAGATATGTCTGGTAGTTGCCAGGGAGTGACAATGTCACAGGAATAGTGCCGTACTGTGTGCCTGAGCGCTGCACAGCAGGGGCGACATGCGCAGCCGCGTGCATGGTTGTATGCATCGGTGAGCGTGATGAACAGAACCAATCCTCCTTGCAGGTTTGGTTTGTTGTGCTGTACATTAGTCACAGGGCGCCGCATACATGTCAATGATTGCCAGTAAAACAGCGTTGCATGAGCTGCAATCCACTGCTGGTTGTGCACTGCCCCATTCTGCTCTCACATTTTCCTCCCCTGCTTTCCTTTGCTGCTGTCCCTGATTGCAGCTGGCCCGGCAGCTGCCCCAAGCAGCAGCTGCTGCAGCCAGTGCTGGCCCTGCTGTGGTGGCTTTTCAAAGTAACGTGCATGCTGCAAGCAGGGGATGGGACGACCCGGCTTGGAGTGGTGACTTGAAGACAGCAGCAATGGCACAAGTAGCCCTGTTCATGCCGCTGGCGTTACAGAGCAGCTACTGCAGCAAGCCGCTGCTGCCTCAGCAGCCGCAGCTGATTGTGGCAGTGCTGCAGCCACATATTGAGGGACTGACTCAGGTGGTCACTGCGACGCCAACAGCAATGAAAGTCCTGAACCAGATCGGCTTCCAACCTACATGGGATAAACAGATTGAGCTGCCTGCACTGACTCACCTAGAGACACTCGTGCCGCTTGCGCTGTGGATGCTGCAGTCGTTTGCGTCAGCGGTCCAGCAGCAGCAGCAGCAGAATCAGGACGGGGCAGCGGCATCAGCAAACTCCACGTGCAGCTGGGAGCGAATGCTGGCGGCAGTCCCAGACAACCTACGTGATGCTGCTGGCAACTTTGATCGCTTCAAGCGCCCACACCTGCAGGCAGCTGCACTGCAGCTAGCCCGCTGCCTGCTGCCGCTTGTGCCAGCAGGCTGCAGCGCAGCAGGTGTGCAGCCGGCAGCTTGCAGCAGCGCGTGGCGTGATGTTGTTGCAGCGCTGGTGGAGCTACTGAGCAGGACAGAACAACACTCAGGAGTCATTGCCATCACACAGAGGCAGCTGTCGCTGTGCGCATGCAAGCTTGTAAGTGACATTGCAAAGACGGCGCCGCAGCTGCTGCTGGATATGACTGGGCTTGCAACCACTGGCAACAGCAACAAGAACAACAGCAGCAGTAGCCGCAGCAGAGGCCATGCGAACGGCTCGCATCGTGCACCGATCACACCAACAGCAGCAGCATTGGACGCCGTAACGGGTGCCACCCGTAGCGGCAGCAGCAGCAGCTCAAGTCACGCGCAGCAGCTGGCAGCTGCATTGACTGCAATAGTGGAAGGTCTGAGACGCAATAAGTTGGACCGCGGCAGCAGCAGGAAGGAGCTGCTGAAAGCTGCAAAGGATGCGCTGGCGTCAGTTGAGCAGCTGCTGGCTGGCACGTAGCTGGCACTTGCGTGTGTGCGGCTCTGTAGCTGTGCTTGTATGCAGCAGCAGCAGCAGCAGGCAGCAGCAGCAGCAGGCAGCAGCAGCAGCATCAATGGCAGGCACATGCTGCTGCCATCACTTGAGCAGCTGGCTGGCAGGTAGCTGGCAGGCGGGTGGGTTTGGTTGGATGGCTCTGCCTGCGTGCAGCAGCAGCAGCAGCAGGCAAGATCTGCTGGCGTCAGTTGAGCAGCTGCTTGCTGGCAGGTAGCTGGCACTTGGGTGTACGTCGTTCGGTAGCTGTGCTTGTATGCAGCACGGCACGGAAGTAGGGGTTGCAGTGAGTGTGTTGTTGAACCACGCTATGGTTTGTTCTGTGGTGTACAGACTGGTTGTTGGTTGGGAGTGTGTCGTGCAGAACAACAGCTTTTGTTGATTGGGAGTTCACCGTGCACAACAACAACCTTATGAAAAGGTTGACATCAAACACATAGGTTCTCCTCAAGCTGGTGTTACAGCGTGTGTGGCGTTTTAGGGTCAGGTTTGAGCAAAGCGGGGGTTCGGGCAAAACGGGGAAGCGCATGTGTGCACACGTGTTTTGTTACTAAGGAGGACCCATCTCAATGGCCAACAACTTGGTACTTAAAGGACACAACTGTGCCACGCAATGCGCTTTAAGGCAGAAACTAAGGCCACTCCGCCATACACAGCTGAACCGCGCTCCGCTGAACCACGCTCCGCCGCTGACCCGGCAGTATACTGGGTCCTGTGCTACATGGCACTCAACAAAGTGATCCTGACCCCTGCTGCCAGGATGTGAAATCAGGTAACAGCACCGCGCATGCGAAGGTGTGCAATAGGCCAATGCTACATGCGTGTGGGTGACGAATTGGCTTTATGCACGTTGACTGACGAGTTACAGTGAATTATACATACGCCGGCTCAAATAGGCCAACATACCACGCTGCAACATTGCGTTGCATGCGCTCCGCATGCACGCTCTGACTGATGTCCACCTCTGCCGCCATACTTGCAAGAGATGGTGGCAGTCCCGCTGCTGCTATGTACTGCTGGCAATGCTTGTTGGAATCTTGGGCACTGCCTCATCCCACGGCCCATTGATCATCGCCTTGAACTTCTGGATGTGAACAAGCCAGTAGGGGCACACAAACGACACCGACAGCACGGCCGCCACGTACGCTGCAGTGAGCAGCCGCGACAGCGGCAGCAGCAGCAGCACCGCCGCCGCGGTCATGGCTGCTGTCAGCAGCACGTGCGCGGTGAGCGATGCATTGCGTATGTAGCGCCGCATGAAGGGCGACAGCAGGTACAGCTGCAGGCAGAACAGCACGTGCACAAACTGCGGCAGCAGCAGCAGAGGCAGCAGCAGAAGAAGAGCACACAAACATAGTGTTACGCATATGTAGAGGACTGGGTTTGACACAGCAATACGCATTCAGCTGACCAGGTGCACGGTACGCATGCCACTGAATACAACTTTTGCAGGACACGTATCATGTGCACCAGCTGCTGCGCAGTGCTTGCCAAGTGCAGCTCTGCAATATAGCCGTCCAGCTGCTGGCAACCCTTCATCTATGCTGCCCCTGCCAGCAATCCCACCATCAGCAGCAGCAGCAGCTCACCACATCAAACTCTGTCGGCATGCCGCTGGCAAACAGCACCGAGGCAAACACCGCAGCGCCCAGCGACACGGTGCCTGTCAGCTGCTCAGTGACGCTGTTCACAAAGCTGCAACAAGAAGCAGCAGCACAGACAGCAGCAGGCAGCAAGCAGCGTTGCCCAGGGCAGCATTCACACAGAATTGCGCCAAATGTAGGCTGTCAAACATCAAGGAGAGCTACGATTTGTGGTTATCAGCAGAGCATTGCAACAGAGCAAGCAGGCCTGTGCAAAGGCAACACTGCAGCAGCACAACCTCCCTGGCCTGGAGCCGCGCTCACTTGTAGTCGTGAGCACTGCGCAAAACAAAACACACATTGCAGAACTACTACCATAGCTGTCCAGGCTGCAAGCGCCGCTCACTTGTAGTCGTGCAAGGCGAGGTGTGTCACGCACAGCCCCACGATCATGGCAATGACCGAGTCCTCGCTCACATTCCGCGTCAGGCTGTGCAGCATGGGCGACAGCAGGTACACGCCTGGCAGGCAGGTACAGCAGAACAGCACAGCGCAGCGTCAGGCACAGCAAGGTTAAATGTGCCATGTTGTGCATGTTCGCAGCAGCTATGGGCGACAGCAGGTACACCCCTGGCGGGCCGGTGACAACAGCAGCGCAAAGAGGTGCAGCGTCAGGCATGTCAGTAACTAGCATTTGTTCGTCACGCGCGCACCCCAATGCAAGGTAGGGACATGTTGCAAGTGCTGTCGGCAGCTGCATGCATGACACCTGCTTCAAGTGAGTGCATGCAAGGGCACTGCAGGAAGCCTGCAACAGCCCTGCCCGGCAGCAGCCCTACCTCCTGACAGGAGCACCACTTGGCGCACACCGCGGCGCTGCACTCCGCAGCAAACACAACACGCAAGCAGCATCGCAGGATGTACAGCGTCAATGACAAAAGTGCAGCATCTATTGCGTCAAATGAGCTGGGCAATTCAGGTGCAGTTGTACACGCGCAACAATGCCAGATGAGGGCTGTCAGCCACCAGGTCCACACTAAGGCAACTGCTGCTGCTGCTGCTGCTGCTGCTGCTGCTGCAATCCCGCCATGATGCTGCCGCTGCTGCAGTGCCCGTCCCATCCAGCTGCCTCACCAGGCACATGCTGCATCACAAGCTCACCAGTGAGCCCCCTAGCACGTGACCGCCCAGCAAGCCGCACACAGCATAGCCTGCAGCAGCAGCCAGCGGCAGCAGAAGCAGCACGGTAGCCAGCATCAGCTGAAGGCACAGCGGCAGGCAGCCAATGAGCAGCACTGCCCATTATGTGCTCTGCATTGACCCTCACAGCACTCCAGGAAGCGAGCTGCTGGTTGCCGCATGTGGCAGCAGCGGCTGCTGCTGCTGCTGCTGCTGCTGCTGTCCCACCCGTCAGGCAGCTATAGGCGGTGCAGGCCCATTGCTAACAAAACCATCACTACCATCAGCATTCCTCCCGCTGCTCACCCAGCAGCAGCAGCGCCACGTTGAGCAGCAGCAGGCTGCCTCCCTGCAGCAGACCCAGCCGCAGGTGCACCGGCACGCTGACAGCAGCCACCACTGTGGCCAGCTGCTGGCTCACTGCTGCTGAGCCCAGCGCCACCTGCCAGAAGTCACGCTGCGGCACATCCGCGTTGACCACCTGACATAAATTATAAATGGTCAAAGAAAATGAAAGTAAGCAGCAGTGGTGTGCCGGTATGCGTGGTGATGGCCCGGACTGCTGCATAGGCTGCTGCGCAGGGGTGACGCGTGAGCTCACGCAGCTGGACATTGCTGAAAGGGTGCTGACCCCGTGCATGCCGTGCAAGAATGATGCAGTTTACTGCTGCTGTTGCTGCTGCTGCTGCTGCTGCTGGGGTGCATCATGTTGTTCGTATCAGCTGTGCTGCTGCTCCTGCCTCTGCTGATGTGCAGCGAAGAATCAAGGAACTGTGGTGCAGTGCACAGCTATGCCATGCCACCTGGCTTGAAGCAAAGCCGTGTAAGAGATAGATCTGATTATGGAAGTGGTATCCAAGCAGATGCTGCATGCCAAACCACGCCACACTGCTGTGAAGATGCTGGCGGGTTGGTAGTTGCACAAGCAGCTGCCAACTGCTGCTGCTAGCACTCACCATGTGCTGCAAGAAGCTGTCATCGACATAGTTGTCTGGGTAGGGCTGTTTCCGCCACAGCACCTTCTCCCAAGGAGGCAGATCTCCAGTGCTGGGCTGCTGCTCCTGCTCCACTGCTGTAGCTGCTGTACTGACTGCTGCTGATGCTGCACGAAAACGCAGCGTGACAGCAGGCTTGGCATTCTCTGTAGTTTGGCCCTTCAAGTGCTTTTCGGTTGAAGTGATGCCGTTCATCTGGCAGTGACCGCCACATGAGCACGAGGTCCGCAGCAGCTCCCGGCACTCGCAGCACGATAAGTCTCGCCTCCGCTAAGCTGAACTAATTGACGCAATGAATACTTGTGAATTCAGCCCAAACAGCCAACCTGCCGCGAGTTGCACTGTTCAACAGGTACCAATAGTCTGTACCCTTCGTTTGAACAGCTGCCATAACAGGTCATGGACATGACACACCCAGAGACCACACCCAAACACGACAGCAGCTGGCGAAAAAACACGCACTCCGTGGCATCGCTTTGTATCTGGAGCCGTTACAGGCAGATGTCACCTGCGGCCCTGAAACCTGCATCACCATGTGCCTGTTACGTCATGCCTGCTGGTGCCAACGACAGGGTCAGCAAGCTTCAAGATGACCGGCAGCAGACAGATGCCGCGAAAATCCTGCAAGTGCATGTCAATTGTAAACAAGAAAGTGGTTGTCAGCGACCCATTGCAAGCCAATATGCATGCCATGGTGTGTGCTGTGCAACTGCCGGCCTAAGTAGACACAACAAAACCCTCAGGTTTGTGCAACAAACTGTGCCAGGCATTCCTACAGTCCAGCTGGACGGCCACTGTCGACAGTCTGCTGCTGCAGGATTGTTAAGCAGTTGCCATTTTTTACCAACAGTTTTTGGAATGTAAGGCTGAAGCTGAGCACATCACGCAGTGCTGCTTGTGCCACACATCACAGCAGAAGACAGTCACTGTCTGTGGAGTCCACAAGTCCAGTGCCCAAGGAAACCAAGGTTTTGCCAAAACCAGCAGTCGGACTGCTCAAATGCTTCACCGCTTCCAGATATTTGTGAAATGGAACCACCACCAGCTGGGGCACTCCAGACAGTCACAGCACATCTCCTCACCAGCAGCTGATGCAGCAAAACCACAGCGATCCCTTATTTGTGTTGTAGTTACTGCTCCTTTCCAAGAGCAGCAGCAGCAGCAACGCCAACAACCAGGCCAACAGAAGGGCCGCGCAAGGCAGACAGCCGCGGTACAGCCAGCGCCGGCGCAGCCTGGCAACAGCGCTGATGCTGGGGCAGCTGCAATGCAATGCACAAGGCAACCATGCAATCAAGTCTGGGCGCTCTTCATCAGGATATGCCTTTAATGTCATTGTGACTGCAGCGCAACTCTGCGACAGTGCAAATCATGTGTACAACTAGTGAACGATTGATACATATCATGCCAAAACAAGCTGAGCTCTCGCGAAATTGTAGTGTATTCTTCTGCTGAGTACCTAGTCCATGCACCTCAACTCCTGCAGTATGTCATAGCATTGACAACTATGTAAAGATAACCCGAAGGTCACTGCTAATCACTTTGTATGCAGTGCAATGTGACGTGAAAGCGACAAGAGTGCTGAGCATGCAGAACTTGCGCAACACACGCCAAAGACACAAAACAATGCTTCTACAAAGACAACTACTGGTACATACACCCCTTGACCAAAACCTTGAATACAGCCAAGCAAACTGCAAAAGCACAACCTGCACTGTGAAGTCAAGCAACATGAGGCAGCAATAACCCTGGTCACATGCAAGCAACAGCTCTAAGTACAAAAAAAAACTCTACCTGCAACCAACATTATGTAGATGTAGAAGACAATCAACCATAGTCGGCAGCTGCAGTGAATCCCAACAGCACAATGTCAACAAGTTCACGCACTGCAGTGTTGGAGCTGCGCACACATCCTTGCCACCATGTGCATTCCTGCATAAATTCAGTGTCAACTCTTCATGAACGTCAGAGCATAACACTACAAGAGGCCTCGGCACCGCCAACACCCCCACCAACGAACCCAAGGTTGCACAGCAGCGATCAGACTGATTGTGTGCGATGCATCGCACGGCAGCTGCTGGTCAAGACACTCCTGCAATCACCAGCCCATGCGTTTCTTCTTCATGGAAGCATACAAGTCCTGCGGGAACGCCCCCGCCCCTGAGTGCGCCCCCACCCTCAGCGCAGCACTCTCCCGTGTCTGCAGCCCCACGTAGTTTGCCAAAGGGCCAAACCCAGCATCTGGCAGAGTGAGCGGCTGCCGGCTTTTCAGGTTCCAGAAGGTCTGGTATGCTGCTGCATGCGGTCCTGCTCCTGCTGCTCCACCTGACCTGAAGGGCCTGCTGCCTTGACCTAAGTCCAGGTCTGTGTATAGGTTGGCATAGGGTGCGCCCTGCAATGCATGCACAGCATATGGGACAGAGTGTCAGCCGCGCGCAGCAGCATGCAGGGCGGCAGAGCAGCTGGGGCAGGAAGACAAGCATTCTGGCAGAGTACGCATAGTCATACATATGTATGCTGGGGCTGAGTGCTCAGCCATGCCTGATGCCTTGGCCCAGGTATAGTTCGGTGTACAGTTTGGCACAGGGTGTGCCTGCAGAGTTGCAGGCGCGTCACACATGGGATACATGGAAAGTGAAGTGCTGCAGCAGATACGGATGCAGATCAATTGGATCGTGAGTGCTAGTAGGATCGCCAACGCTGGTGCAGTGCGGCCGCACCACTCTGTGAGAGCTGCTGTGTGTGCTAAAGAAATTGATAATTGCTGGACAGCTGTCCTCCCCCAGTGTCAGTTTCACAAGTGTCATCGAGAAGCACGAGCGTCACTGGTGTCACCCGACCCTTCGGTGTAACTAGTGACACCACTGCAAGTTACACCCACCTTGTGGAAGTCCAGGTTGAGGTCTGCGCCCCAGCTGTTGGACCACACGCTGCCAGTCTCTGCAGTAGCCACACTGAAGTCGTGCACAAACGGCACCTTCATCGCAATGCGCGTGAACAGGTTGGCCTCCCCAAACTCGCTCCAGATGCCGCGGTGGCCCTGCCGGTCCAGGCCGCCCCAGAAGTCGGAGCTGCGGGAGCTGCGGGGCCTGCGCGGAAGTAGCAGCAGTTCACAGTTCAAACATTGATCATGGGTCCAGAACGGGCAGCGGCATTATGGAAAGCCATTGGCGCTGCATGTGCTGCGCAGCAGCCACTGCGGCATCTGGAGCGAATTTGGTGAAGCCATTGGTTCACGCACACTGCGATGAAGGTGCCGTTTGTGCACGACTTCGGGGTGGCTACTGTGCTGCGCAGCAGCACATCACAGGCAGCGCATCAGCTGCCTACTGTCCGGGTGCCTGCAAGCCTAGCTCTGCGTGCACTGGCACTGGCAGTGGGGCTCACTTGGTGGTGGCAATCTCCACATCCTGCACGGTGCTGAAGGACACGCCCCAGAAGTACACCGCTGCAGGGTCAAGGCGGCAGCGGCGAGACACGTGGCAGGCAGGCAGGCAGGCAGGCAGGCAGGCAAGTTGTGCTCAGCAGGTAGGAGATGCAACTTGACCTGCAAACAGCGCATGCTGGCGTTGCTGGCGCCGATCTGCCTCGTCCACTGGCCCAAGTGACGCATGTCGTATGGATTCAAGGTGCCAGCAACTGTTGCCTCGCTGCTGGTCAGGCAACATGCACTGAGCGCACCGTTGCCCGCACAGCTTGTATGCTAGCGTGCACTGCTTCCGCATGCATGCGCTGCTGCTGCTGCTGCCGCACAGTGTACTGCTGTCCACGAGGTAACCCACCAGTGTCACTGTTTAGAAACCTGACGTCCTTTATCCAGCTGCACAGCAGCAGCAAGCAGCAGCAGCCGCAGCAGCATAGTACTACTTAGTAAGCAGTGATCGTGCCCACCCAATGCAAGCCCAGCGTGGCTTCCCCTCAGCTGTACATAGCAGCTCATCAAGTTGTGATTGCACAGCACAGCACAGCACAGCACTGTACAGTCCAGAGCAGTGCAGCACACGCCGCTCAGCCCCTCCACCCCCACCTCTGCGCCATCTGGTTGAACATCACCGCATTCAGCCCATCCTCCTTCAAGTGCCCCTTATAAGGACTCCACGCAAACTCGATCGTCAGCGCCTCCAGCCCCGCGTCAACAACACTCGGCTTCACTGCATGCAGCTGAGGGCCCCACTGCTGCTTCACCTCCCAGGGCAGGGCCCGCTCCAGGGTTATGCTGCTGCCGGGGCCAACGGATTTGACCCTGCTGCTGAAGCGCACCAGGAAGTTGCTGCCGGGTGCTGCTGCTTTGGGCCAGCCGGGGTCCATTTTGTTGCCCATGAGCACGCTGCGAAACACCTCGCCTGCAGTACAGGCGGAACAGGTTGAGGTCACATGCATGCGGTGGGACTACGGTGAATGAGCCAGCCTGGGTCCATTGCACCGCTCATGAGCACGCTGCATGACACCTCGCCTGCAGTAGAGGCAAAACAACTTGTAAACCATCTAATTTTTAAGTAGGTGCACGCGATGGGGCTACTACAGGTAAATGGGCCAGCCTGGGTCCATGGCGCCGCCCATGAGCAATCTATTACCATTAAAGCAAGGGGTACGACTAACAGCAGCAGTAGCAGCAGCAGCAGCAGCAGCAGCAGCAGCCACTCACTGGAGTCCTGCAGCACCAGCCGCACCCACTGCCCCGGCTTGAACCTGCCCACATTGTCCACGGCCAGCTGCCTGCTGCCGCGTGCTGCATAACCAGAGGTGGCACGCGCCAGGTAGGTGACGCCAGGCTTGACAGGGTTCCTGCAGCAGCCAAAGGAGCAGCAGCAGCAGCACAGCTTTTGCGATCAACTGGATGCTTGTAGACACACGCATTGTGTGCATGTACGCTGACATCACGGCCAGCATGCATGTGCATGGCTGGCGTGCCCTGTACATACCAGGAAAAGCTCCATCGAGTAGCTGCCAGCAGTTCCACCAGCCCCCAAAGCAGCTACACCACATGCCACCCCTAGCCGTACATGAGTAACACAAGGTCGCCGCCGCTGCCACACATCTCACATCCGCCTGCATCCACGCAGTAGCTGGCAGCAGTGCCTAGCAGCAGCTGGCAGCGCATCTAACAATTCATGTTGTGTTTCCGCAGCGCCTCACCAGCCCCAGAAGTTGAGGAAGCATGTGCCGTGGCCCCAGCCGCCCCTGCTGCCATACACGTCAGCCAGCGAGTGCGGGAAATACAGCGTGGTCGCGTCCCTGCCGGCGCCACGCAACACAACCTGCTTCCGTACGTCGATGCGCTTCGTTATGACGTATTTGCCGGCCGGAAAGAACACGGCGCTGCCTTGGCGTGCTGCATCAATGGCCTTTGTGATTGCCCATGTGTCATCAGTGCGGCCGTCGCCTTTTGCGCCGAAGGACTTAACATCTACAGACTGGGACACCCAGGGGATGGGCTTCTCGCCAGAGGCATAGCCTGCAGCATGTTCGCATGATGGGTTATACATCAGTGCAGTTGGCACAGGCTGCTATTCTAGTGTTGCAACTGCCATGCATCCTCCACCCAGGGGATGGGCTTCACGCCAAAGGCATAGCCTGCATCACATGTGCACAAGATAGTGAATAGCATGCCAATGCACTGGCACAAGCCCTGAGGGAACAAGGCAGCAGTGTGCATACCACAGCAGCGGCGGCGCGTGTTGGTGCTGCAAAGGCTGCTACTCTCATGTCAGTGTTTCAAATGAACAAGTGTTCCCGGTGATGTGATGCAGCATCTTGCTATCCACGCCGACGCAATTATAAGAGGTTTGCACCATGTGATCTCATTACGCACACCTGCATAGCTCCAGTCAAAAGGCAGCCTGCTGTTGTCCCAGCGCTCGCCAGAGCAGCCATACAGGGCCGAGGAGCCTGCGCGCAGCAGCAGCAGCAGCAGCAGCAGCAGCAGCAGCAGCAGCAGCAGCAGCAGCACATCAGCATGCATGCGTGTCTTTGATGGACAGGTGGTGCGTCAGAAAGCGCAGAGCTACACTTGGGCGCCGTGGTTGTTACAACCGTTACAGCCAGCACTGTAGCTGCCTGTTGCTGGCATCACTCAACCGTCAGCATGCTGTACTAAGCACGTGTAGACCATCAACCAGCGCACAAGATATCTGCATGCACTGCATCAACTGCATCGTGGTCCTGCTGCGGTTACAGCTGTTACAGGTGCTGTGCGTTCCAATGCTGCAGACTCACGCCTGGAGCCGCCTGGGCAGCCTGGCAGGCCCTGAGCGCACCGCTGGCCTGAGAGGCAGCACTTCTGACCAGAGGGAGAGCATCCGTATGCTGCAGCAACGCCGATGCAACGGCAAAAGAGCACAGTTTCAGTGCAATGAGCCGTGTGCGTCAGTCTGGCCACTGGCTGACAGCTTGCAGAACTCGTATGTGTCCAGGCACTGCTGCTGTGCGCTGCCAGCATGCAGCTTGCAGTCGATCTTGATGCACTTGAAGGCTGCAGCTGCTCACCATCAGCGTTCACCAGGCTGTGCTGTTGTGTCAAACAAACCAGCAGCACTGCTGCCACAGCCCACTTCCGGGCGTACGCATGCCTCATGTGTGATGGTATGGCTGCAATTGACGTACAGGTCAGGTGCGTCGAAGGTGAAACTGTCTGCCCTGTTGTATCTGACGAGTCACTTCCGGCAAGCCGGGGCCGGAATTGTCACCTGCTGTAGCCACATACACGCAGAAGCGAGCACTTGTAACATAGCGTGGGACTCTCGGCACATAATGGCTCGCTGATGCAACAGAAAGTCAGAGCCCGCCTCAACGTCCGGGACTCCCAGTCTGTCAGCCAGAATCAACAGGTTTCACGTCCTAGGCACCCTGAAACCCTGAGCTCGTACTAATTTTCTGGGTTAGTGTTGTGTCCGGCTTATTTCGGGCGAACATATGGGCAGACTGACCTGGTGACACCATCGTTTCCACTGCAGGTGGCAACCAATTGTTCATAAAACAAAATATTGTGCATCATAAGATGTTATTCATTAAAGGGCGTGAAACTGTGTATGCTTGGTGTCACTAGGGTGCATTACCCGCCTTTCCCGGCACGGTTGCATCAGCGGTCAACAGCACAATGTCTTGAATTCACACCATGCAGCCGTCACCGTAACTAACAGTCTGAACAAGTGCTCTCGTGTTGGGAGCGCAACACTGCTGTACAGCCTGTTGGAAAGCCACCGATTGCTTGCAAGGCGTCCAGCAGGCCAGGCACCCAAGCAGGCAGGCAGCACCCAGCTCAACCAGCAGACATCATGCACAGTATGAATCGTATGCATGGCACTGCGGCACGTGTCTATACCCATCTACTCTAGCATTAGGTGCACCACACCATGCACATGCATGTCCGAAAACACCCCAGCAATCTTTATAATGAAAAACACACGGTGTGACGCTCCAAACCTTGACAACAAGAACGCGACAGCTGCGACCAGGGCGCGCCCAGCCCTCAGCCATCAGCACCCTGCCACATTCTGAGAGCCCGGATTCAGGGCGCGACCCGGCCATCCGCCAGCAGCTGCGTCAGCACGCCCAGCCCCTGGCTTGCTGGCTGGCTGGCTGACTCGCCGGTTGGCTGGCAGGCCCTCAGGTATTTTTTCTTGATCACTGCTCACGCCCTGTGCCAGCAGCTGCGCCAGCTCACGCCCAGCGCCTCAGCTGCCACTAACAGCTGGCAGCTGCCACCGCAAGCCTCCAAAAAACGAGGCGAGAGCTGCGCGTTGCTGCACCAGCGGCCGCCAGCGCTGTCCTAGCAGCATAGCAGCGATGACTCAGCGTGCCCCCAAGCCTTCAGCCGCCAGCCATCAGCATGTGCCTCAGCACAGCAACAGCATGACAGTGCTCAGCGTGTGCCCAGGCCCTCCACCAGCTCACTGCTTGAAGATTGGCCATTCACCCCTGCTGTTGTCTCCACATGCCAGTGCGGTGCGGGATGCTGTTGGCAGCAGCGGCACCAGCAGCAGTGATGACTCAGCGTGCGCCCAGGCCCTCTGCAAGCAGCTCGTTGTAGGCCACCACGATGTGCATGGGGCCAAACGCGCCCGGCAGCTCCTCCGCGTTGAAGCGGCTGTAGTCCGGCTGCAGCAGCACCAGGCTGCAGCGATGGCAGCAGCAGCAGCAGCAGCAGCATGGCAGCAGCATTGAGTGGCACTTTGCTGGCTACAGGCAGCTGGTAGCAGTGCAGCAGGTGAGCTGCACCACACCTGGCAACTTGTGGGATGGTAGTCAGCGGGTGGCCGCAACCACTGACACAAAGCAGAACATGTCTGCCTGGGGTAGCCGAGTTGGCTGCATGCATGGATCATGATCTGTCGCCGCTGCCCACCCAGCTGCCCTTGTATGCGCACCAGCCCCTGGCTATCCCTACCTGCTGCCAGGTCGCACACATAATCCCCACCATAAAAGATCACAGCTAACTGTCGACAGCAAACATTTAACTTTTTCCACCACACTACAAAGTGCAAAGCAAATGTAGCGATGTAACAGCGCACCTGCCGGGCTGCCCTGGCCCTTCAGGCCCCACCAGGTCAGCGATGCGGCCCGCCAGCTCAGCCAGCACCCGTTTGGCTGCTGCCCAGACCCACAATACAACACCCCTTTCTGACCATTTTGCGTATGACGGAATGGCAGATTTGGGTCAAGCCAACAGCGGCGGGTGCCCTCTTTGCCGACCGATGCATGATACGGAACACAACTAAGACGCAACGTAAAGTAACACAGCACGCCAGCGCACCTGCCGGGCTGCCCTGGTCCTTTTGGCCCCACCAGGTCAGCGATACGGCCTGCCAGCTCAGCCAGCACCGCTTTAGATTGCAGCCTAGACCCACATGTCAACACCCTTGTCAACAAGCTCCTGGTGACGCCAAAGGCGGAAGTGGGTCCAACAAACAGAGGCGGGTGCCTTCATTGCCGACCAACAATGATGCATATCACAACATACACCACAGCACAGCATGCCTGCGCACCTGCCGGGCTGCCCTGGCCCTTCTGGCCCCACCAGGTCAGCGATGCGGCCTGCCAGCTCAGCCAGCACCGCCCCGCCAGCCGCCAGGTCAACAGCGGGATGGTAGGTCACCTCCACTGCCAGCACCTTGGGCGTCTGCGCCTGCTGCGACACCTGCGGGGTTACGCAACTTTTAGAATTCCCAATTGTGGTGAAGAATGGGTTTGAAGTGTGGTGATAGCGCGTTTCATATACTACGCCCATCTGCTTGACCGTCACCCTTGGCAAACACACAACCTCATGCTTTGGGAGAGGTGCCAAGAAGGGTGCAGGTCACAGGTGGCACCAAGAATGATCAAGATACATCACAAGATGGCATGGAAGACACTCAGCGCGAATGCACCAACAGTGGCCTGGAGCCAGGCATTAATTCGTGGCGCTGCTGCCTGTCCCTGCTGCTGTGCCTGCCGGTCCCCACCTGCAGCAGCTTCACGGTGACATCGCTATGCTTGTCGCCCATGCTCCAGGAGTAGCTCTGGCAGCAGCAGCAGCAGCAGCGGCGGCAGCAACAGCAGCAGCAGCAGCAGCAGCAGCAGCAGCAGCAGCAGCAGCAGCAGTGGCAGCGAGGGCGCATGATTAGCTTGCGCGTCATCTCTTTTGCCACCTTGCCGCACTGCCAAAACGCTTGACAACCCGGTGTGCGCGCGACGTACAGCACCCATCACAATTTGTAAGGCGCTGACCACCACAGCAATTGGGATAGCTGCTGCCGCCGCACCTGAACGGCCAGCTGCCCGCGCTGCAATCAGTTGCAGGCAAAAGCCATCTGCTTGCACCCGTACCCGTACACCTATACACACAGCAGCGCGGCCCAGCCGCACCTGTATGGCCAGCTGTGCGCGCTGCCTGTAGTCCAGCCGCCGCTCCAGGAAGGACCGTATGCTGGGCTCAGCCTCCGTCACTCGCAGGCCACCGCGCGGACCCGCCAGCCTGTAACATGTTATAGTAAAAACAACAGTATATATGACAGTTCTAGCAGGTTGAATACAAGGGCACAGTGCATCAGCAGTGCGGTGTGAGGCTGCGAGCTGCTGTTGCTGCACATAGCATGCTGGCACCTGCTGTGTTCCTTGCGTGTAGCACCGCCCTGTGCAAAGTGCAGTTTGTTGCAAATAAAGCTGCCCACAGCCCTGCTTGACAGTACATCTTGATACTCACAATTCAAATATGCAAAGCCACCACAGCTGCGCACAAAGCAAGCCATGCAAGCGTAACAACGTTCTGTGCATTATGGCGTCTGCTGCTTGCCATTCCTGCAGCACCACCCCAGGCAAAGGGCAGCGCACAGAAGAATGCAGCCGCCCACAGCCATGCTTGACAAGACATCTTACACAACACACTTGCTGCCATGCCACAGGCCCACCACCTGCAGCCCACCACCTGCAGCCCACCACCTGCAGCCTGCCCACCTGATCATGAGGAAGGTCTTGCTGGGCCTCGCACTTAGACCCTTGCCTGCTCTCCGGACACCACACACAAAGCCACCGCACGTCCTGTCACAGGCGCACCACGCAGCCCACCACCTGGCGCCTGCCCACCTGATCATGAGTCAGGCCTTGCTGGGCGCCTCCTGCCAACAGCAATAGGCAAGCATTGCAGTTGCAGTCAGCAGCCCACCACGCAGCCCACCACGCAGCCCACCACGCAGCCCACCACGCAGCCCACCACCTGCAGCCCACCACCTACCGCCAGCCCACCTGATCATGAGGAAGGTCTTGCTGGGCGCCTCCCGCGCCAGCCTGAAGGCCCACACGTCAGTCAGCGACACAGGGGAGGCCACAGCAGTGAGGTCAGGCGCCTGGCGCAGCAGGGCACAGCAACAGCAGCAGCAGCAGCAGTACAGCATCAGACACGGGCAACATTACAGCTGTGCCAGCAAGGTCAGGTGCCGGCGAGCTGCGTCTGCTGTGCTGCAGCACCTGGGCCTGCTTGATAAACTTGAAACCCAATCTCCAGCTGCTGCCCCTGCGGCTGCACCCGAGATGATGGCGCATTGACGCCCGAACAAGCGGCGCAGGCAGTGAGCTGTGTTGTTGTCTTGCTGCGCCTGCGTCTGCTGGTGGGTGCGCCAGCAAGCACAGGAGCTGCTGCACCTGCGTCTGTGAATGGGCGTGCCAGCTAAGCCAGCTGTTGCCGCACCTGCGTCTGCTTTGCTTGTAGATGGAAAGGGTGATAAATCAAACAAAGAAGACGATCAGGTATAACTTATAAGCTGCTGCCGCACCTGCGTCTGCTTGTAGATGTTGATGAGCGCCTCCAACTGCTTCTCCCCCGAGCCGCCACCCGTGCCCCTGCCACCCTCCTGGACGCAGCACAGCTGCTCCGTAAGCACAGAGATGATGCGCTCTGCGGCAGCAGCAGCAGCAGCAGCAGCAGCAGCAGCAGCAGCAGCAGCAGCAGCCACATCCAATGGAGCTGCATGTATACACCAACTCCACCTGTATCTATGGTTGGTCAAACATGCACTGCACTGCTGCTGGAAGGCCGCGTCTGCTGCCATCTGCTGCTGCACATCGCTGACGCAACACACGTGTTGCAAGTAAATGTCTGCTGCTGCACATGCGCCAGGTGATAAACATGGCAATAGAAACTCGTGGTGTATGCAGTTCCCGAGGCTACAGCTGGCAGCCATGCCTCTGCTGAAGGAACAGTGTAAGCACAAGCACTACAGTGGCAGCAGCACAACAGTGTCAACCACATCACCCAGCATGTGTTATGTTTCTGCGTTCAAGGTGGTACCTGCATCTGATTTTGTTGGTAGTACGCCCTTGGGGAGCTTATAGAGCAAGATGCACTTTATAGCCATGGCTGGCAGCAGCGAGCTGCAGCAGCAGTAGCAGCTACTACTGCAAAAGCAGCAGACTCCGCAACATGCTAGCCCATGGTCAATACGAACTGGAATAAATCCTTTTAAAACTCAATTTGAATGTAGTGCTGCGGTTTGGCAGCGATCAGCGCAACTCTGCGTATACACCCGCCCTGCACAGACGTGTCCACGAGGTAGGTGCACTCAGGGCGTATGTGCGAGCGCCAAACAATGTGATTGCAATGAGTAACCTGCGTGTGACTTTTGTTTTGTGCTGCGAGGTATAGTTCTCGAATTAAAACAAGTGAGGTCCCAAGTCTGACATACAGAACTTGTACAGTCGAGACAAAGGCCTGAACCTCAAGGGTCTACAGGTACTGCTGGCAAGATGACTTGGTTGGTTCTGAGTTTCAACAGCGCAAAGCCTATGGCGGTTAGGGCCTAACTGTTAGGCATAGCCTGAAGGGGCAGCAGCTGCGGTTCTAAGCAACAGGAAGCAGTAGGCGCAGAGAACTAGTGCCAGCCTGGCACGCCACCCCAGGTGCATGTTGTTGACATAAGCAGCCAGACCAAGTGCCTTATATTATAAAGAATTGCAGGTAAGGGCCTTATCGACAACAAGGCAGTATATTTTCGCAACACCAATTGTTACATCTGAGACCACAGCAGCAACCGCACAGTCTGCTGGGTGGGCACTGCCGCTGGTACAATGGCCAATGGAGGCCGCCAACTGCACGGCACCCAAGCTTGCTTGATTCAGCATGTTGATGCGTCTCGCGCTGCCTGCCTGCCTTCAATTCTTTCTGCTGTGCTGTACAGCGCAACGACGTGCAACACACCAGGGATAAAGGCAACAGCAATCATGCATTTTGTGCGCGGCTGCAGGAAAAGCTCATCCTGCAGCCACATGCTGCAGGCGATTGTGGCTTTGGAGTTGAACCCAAACCCATACACCTGCCAGTACCTGTGCGCACGTGACGGGCACACACACAATGCCTATTGCAAAGCAAAACACCACCAGCGATCCAAGATCTGGCACACCCCAACCCCAATCAAGCACCTGCATTGTCAGTCAGGTGCACCTAAACAGCGGCTCAGGCCTTTGCAAAATACGCACACAGCACCCACCACTGCAGCACTGCTGCACAAGCACACTTAAAACGCCTTACTAACACGACACGCAGTGCTAGCTTCGAGGGCCCTCGTTACTATAATGTCACTAACACAGAACCACACACGCCACGCTAAGCCCTTGCAGAGGGCAGCCACAGCAGTAAATGACCCATCCATTTGGCTACGATACCTCGCGCAAGCAATGAAACAACAAAGCAGTCGAGGGGATGTGACGCCACATGCTACTATGACATTTGAAGGAACCTCTAGGGGTGTGGCCAGAAGCAAAGCCCACCCTATGCATAGGAAGAGTAGCAGGCCACGCAACAGCTGCGCTTGGCGCCTGAAACCTCTTTTTGAACACGTGAACATGCTAAGCATGGTGCACCGACGCCGTGTACATAAAATAGGCAGATGTGGGTGCACATGCGGTGAATACATAGTCAGGTAATCCTGGCGCAAGTAGGCAAGCCAGTTTGAACAGACTAAAGACTGCAGAACATAGCTTATGCAACACGTACGTAGCAGCAGCGACAGAGCGTCGTCTGTCCTGCCCCAGAATGTATGCAACGGCTAAGCAAGCAACTCCCAAACAACGCGCTAGCAATCAATGTGCCCCCTCCTTTTGGACGCCAAGAACACAAGTCATCAACATTGTCACAATCATCATCATCATCAACAACACGGTGCAGCACGCATGACACCGCCTCACACCACAATCAGTGCTGCAGCTCCATCCACAGCAACAGCGACAACTGCTACAGCCTGCACCGCCTCTTGACGGTCAGCAGATAGATGCAGCCATGCTGCTGCTGCTGCTGCTGCTGTGATGCCCACACGGCACCACTGCTGTCTGTGCTTGTAAGCTCCCTTAACCCAGCTTGCCTGTGCATGCTGCTGTGCCTCCAGCACCCGCATCCTCCAGCAGACAGCTGCGTGCAAAAGAGAGCTCCACCAACTGCCTGCAGCTGCTGCCTGTGCCGCTCTTGCAGATGCCAGTGCTGCTGCTGCTGCTACTGCTGTTGTGGCTGCTTAGTAGCCATGGCCGCCACACAGCTCCTGCACCTGCAGCAGCAGCAGCAGCAGCAGCAAAAGTAGCAGCAGGTCAGCAGGGATGCAAGCTGAGCACCCCAAGAACATGCGATAGCCCAGCAGCACGCAGCTCTCGGTTGCTCCTGATCACACACACACATGGGTGACCCAAGCGCTCAAGATTCCCACACCAACTGCCGTGCGCGCACCTTTTGGTACAGGAAAGCACTTGCATTCACGCGCGCCGCAGCCGTCCACTCCTCCGGCAGCTCGCCCAGCCGCTTCACTGCCGCCAGGCCCACCGCCGGGTCGCACTTGCACAGCCCGTACAGGATGACGCCGTTCATGGCGCGCGCCAGGTCGGGGCGGCTGGACATGAGCGAGGCATACGCCTTGTGCACCGCGGGGTCGGCGTAGCTGCGTGATGCAGAACCAGCAGCAGCAGCAGCAGCAGCAGCAGCAGCAGCAGGCAGGCATATTGAGACGGATGGCTGCGACTGGACAAACCTACTCACGCAGGCACTGGCTGGGGAACAATTCAGCATCACGTGTCAAGAAACCCAATAGGCGGTGCTGAAGTTTAAGAGCGCAAGGTTCTCAGCTCACCAGATGGAGCGCATGCAGCCAGAGCAGGCACGGCCTGGAGAGATTTCAGCATCACATAACAAACGCAACAGGAGCGACTAACCTATAGACGCTTGGTGCTTGATTATTTACCACAACTCACCGTATGGAGCGCATGCAGCTGAGAAGGCACTGGCTGGGGAACTTGAGCCCCTCAGGCCAGTCGTGGCGCTGCTTGCACATGTACTCGTCCATGATGAAGCAGCGCAGGCCCGGCTCCATGTCGCCCAGCTCCTGAGGGGGCAGCAGCAGCAGCAGCAGCAGCAGCAGCAGCAGCAGCAGGCAGGCAGGTCAGCAGCAGCAGTGAGGTCAGCGTGCGCAGCAGGCAAGCAGCAGCACCGCGTGATACCCCAGGAGGATACATGCACAGCAAGGGCAAGTGGAGCGAGACACTACTCATGGCATTCCAGCAGCAGTGACAGCACGACATAACAATCAATAACATATAATAACAAAAAAAAGCAATAACACACCTGCAGCACGTCGCTGTCGATGTACACGGCCACATTCGGGAAGTTGCGCGCCGTCTCCAGCAGCTTGCGCGCCATGCCGCTGCCGCTGATCAGCGCGGCACGATGCTGCAGCAGCGCCATCAGGAAGGCCCCGGGGTTCTTTGCAGCAACGTGCCAGTCCCTCCGCATGTTGACCAGCACAAACAGCACCAGGCACTCTGCTGTGGACCTATCACAGTCCTGCGTGAGCCACCCTTTGATGCGGTCGTTCAAGGCTGTAGCCAGATCTGGCCGCTGCGATTGCAGCAGCTTCAGGAGGCTCGCCAGGCACAGGCCGCTGCGCCAGGCAGTGATAAGTTTAGAGGGAAGTGGCATGCGGCTGGCAGCTGACACAGCAGCCTTGGCAGTGACAGAATCCAAGCCATCCAGTGCAGCAGCCTCACTGAAGGTGGGCACTGCAGTGGCAGCAGCAGCCTCTGCTGCAGCCTCCTGCTGCCGCGCAGCTGCTAGCAGAGCCTGGCCAGTGCTGCCGGCGCGCTGCGCACGGCCTGCGCCGCCCGCCGCCGCTGCTGCTGCGCCAGCCTGCTGCTGCAGCTCCGACTTTGGCGCAGGTGCAATGCGCGGGTGGCCTGCTGGGTGTGCAGTTGCTGCCGGTGCTGCTGCTGCTGCCGTTGTGGCTGCAGGGCCTGCTGGCGCGGCTGCTGCTGCGCTGCTCTGCTTGGCAGCCAGCAGCTTCTGGGCCCATGTCATGGGCTTGGGCGGCGGCGCCGGCTGCTGCTGCTGCTGCTGTGGGCTGGCAGCAGTGCTGCTGCCGCTGCTAGCGGCCGTGGCCTGCTGGTGATCACCGCTGCTGGTGCGCGGCGGCGGCGGGGGCGGCTGGACTGCTGCCGACGCTGCTGCTGCTGGGGTGCTCGTGCTGCTGCTGGGGCTGTCTGCCTGGCTGTGGGGTGTGGTTGCCACAGAGGCTGCTGTGGCAGCAGTAACTGAGGAAGCAGCAGAGCAGGTGCTGCTGTCTGCTGCCAGCACACTCACTGACGCATAGGAGCCGTCAGGCAGCTGTGCGCCCTGCTGCTGCTGCTGCTGCTGGCTGTGTGCGGCAGGCCCCACTGGGGCTGTGCCTACTGCGCCGGCTCCGCCAAACCTCCAATCATGCACTGGCTGGTCACCTGTTGCTGCTGCTGCGCCAGCCAGCAACTCCTGCTGCTGCTGCTGCTGCTGCTGGTGTGCTGCCATGTGTGCCGCATAACTGCCGCTGCTGCCAGCGCTGCTGCCGTAAACCGGCTCGCCGATGACGCCCAGCGAGGCAGCTGATGGCGGCAGCAGCATCGGAGCCATGGCACCGTTATAACTGCCGAGGCCGTGCAGTGCGCTGCTGCTGCTGCCGCTGCCGCCTGCCGTGCCCAGTGCCTGCAGGGCAGGCGAGGCACCTGCAGAAGCAGAGAGGCTCCTGTGCAGTGGGCTGGGGAAGGGTGACAGCGGCCCAGCACCCAGGGGTGCTGTCACGGGGCTGTCAAATGACGCAGTCTGGAACAGGCTCAAGCCTGCTGCCTGCTGCTGGCTGCTCTGCAGCTGCTGCTGCTGCTTGTCAAACTGCACGGGCTGGTACAAGCTAGGGCCCATGCTTTGGCTGCTGTGCGGAGCCGCCTCTGCTGTTTCTGCTGGCTGCTTTGCGCCTTCTCCTGGTGCGCCGCCCTTTTGAGCTGCTGGGGCGGCAGCTGCCGCTGCTGCTACTGCCGCATATCCTTGCTTTGCAGGCTGCTGCTGCTGCTGTGGTGCTGCTGCTGCTCTGTTTGGAGCTCCTGCCCCTGCCCCTGGCGCTGCTGCTGCTGCTACTGCTGCTGCTGCTGGTGGGGCCTGCACAGGCCCAGTTGCGCCACGTGGCGGTGGCGGCGGTGGTGGAGCAGGCATGGCGCCAAATGCATGGCTGTATGCGCCGCCCATGTGCCCTGCTGCTGCCCACGTCCCCAGACCCGCAAACTGCTGCTGGTACATGCGCGCCTGCTGCTGCAGCAGCAGGAGCTGCTGCTGCTGCTGCGACTGTGCGGCCAGTGCATCAAATGCTGGCCGCTGCTGGTGCTGCACCATACCTAGTGGGCTGGTGAGCTCTAGGGAACCATAGCCGCCTGCAGGCATCAGTGGTCCACTGAATGCTGCTTCCAATGAGGACGGCCGCGGCATGCCTTGCTGCTGCTGCTGCTGCTGCCCAGCCTGGCCCGCCAGCTGCTGCTGCTGCTGCATTGGGCCCTGCTGATCGCTGCTGGCAGATGCAGCACCATGCTGACTCTGCTGCTGGCTTTGCTGCTGCTGCTGCTGCTTCTGTTGGCGCTTGCTCTGCTGCTTGCCGGCCTTACCCGCGCCTTGCGCTGCAGGTGCACTGCTGCTGCCGCCTGCCCTGCTGGCGCTGCTGCCGCCGCTGAAAGCGCCGTTGGCCGTGGCTGCATAACCTGATGGAGCATCCACGACTGCATCTCCTTGGTCATACACATCATCAAGCAGGCCTGAAGGCAGCAGATCTAGAGGCTCCTGCACCTCCCAGGCTCCACTGCTGGCCCCTGCTGGCGCTGCTGCTGCTGCTGTGTTGCCCGGCCGCAGCCCCTGCGCACCTCGTTGCTGCTGCTGGTCACTGCCGCTGCTGCTGAAGCCTGCATGCTGCTGACCTGGCAGGGCTGCAAAGGCGCCACCGGTCTGGCCTGCTCCTGCAGCAGCGATGTTGTTGCGCCACGCAGGGATGTAGCCGTTGGGTGTGACATCGCTGCCTGCCGACTTGCTGTTTGCTTGCACGGCGCCGCCAGCTCGCTGCTGCTGCTGCTGCTGCTGCGGAGGCGCAGCGCTGCCGCTGCCTGCTGGGCCATTGGCCTGCTGCTGCTGCTGCTGCTTGCCGCCTTTCTTGCCGGCCTGCTGCTGCTTCCTGCCGCTCTGCTGGTCGCTGCTGGCTGGTGCCGTGTCGTCTGCTGGAGAGCGCGCTCCGCTGCCGGGCGGTGGCGGCGGCATTCCATACTGCTGCTGCTGCTGCTGCCTTGATCCAGGCGGTGTGGCTGCACCTGACATGTCGGAAAGGTCCAAGCCTGGTGGCTTGGCATACCCGGCGCCGCTGCTGCTGCTGCTGCTGCGCCCATTGGCGGGCCATGCGCCTGCGTACGCGCCGCCGTTGCTGCTGCTCTTGCTGCTCAAGCTCTGCCCGGCAGCGCTGCCTGCTGCTGGCCTGCTGTGCTGCTGCTGCGCCAGGTCTGATGCATGGCCGCTGCGCAGCTGCAGGAACGTGGTGGCCACCTCCTGCCACAAGCCTTTCATGTCATCAACAAGGCCATACTCGCTGGCCCGGTGCAGCATAGTGTGGAACTCCCAGGGCTGCAGGCCACTGTCCCTGAAGAAGCGGCAGATGTCGTCTTTGTGCGCGCTGCACAGCTCACTGTTCGCGTTGGGCCCTGCTGCTGGCCAGGTTGCTCTCCAGCTGCGCACCTGGCCCACGAGCCTGTCCATAGACCCATGGATCACTGCTTCTCTGTCATTCATAGCCATGGCGCGCCTCGAGGGCGGAGATCGCCTGCGAAGGGGTGGGCAGAGCCTGCAACTCAACACTCGCGCGCCTGGGGTGCAGCTGATGCAATGCACACTGCCTAGGTGTGTTCACAACTTGAAACTAAAACATTGAAGACCGATTGCAGCAACACAGGTGCTATGCTAGCTGCTTGAGCTGGTCTGGAAGGGCGCGCAAACACGGTGCTACGGATCGATAGCAGGACACGCAGAAGAGGTGCAAGCATACAGAACTGATTATCTTGACATTATGCTCCTGCCAGCTGCAAGCTGCTGTGTCTCACCGTGGCTTGCTGCTTGCTGGGAAAGCCGAGCAGATGTCCTCACAACCCAGGCAGCAGGATGTTCTTTATACTTCTTCTAAGAATGTCTCAGTCGAGCTGCAGGAGTGAGATGGGCTCCTCTCTGCTTGCTCGGCACCAAGACAGCCAGCAAGTGCTGCCGTGCTAAAAGGAGTGTTTAAACCTTCAAGTCTTCAAAAAACCAGGTAATGCACCACTGGCGATCCCTTCCAGGCTGCACTATGCAGTGTGCGCATTTGTTCGAAGCAGGGACATCCTTGATCTCCCCCTGTGGCCATCCCAACATCGCTACATACTATCCATCTTCTGTGCGAACGGCGTGACGAGCCAAGCATGGCACAGCACGCACCTGGCCAGACCCTGCTGTGAAGCCCACCAGTCAGTGTTATATGCTGGGCTCAAAACGCCCGCCAGAAGCGTACATTCGCTTCGACGAAGAGCAACGTCATTTTTTCACATTTCTGAGTTGTGCACCGCCTGATAGTCGTAGTCTGCCACGCAAGGTGCCAACCCAAAGTTTTTCGAGTCTGCTTTCTGCTGCTTACATAGTTGCTGCTGGTCAGCATGCCAGACGGAGGAGCAGAGAAGGATGCTCGTACACTGTTCGTGCGAAATGTGGCCTTTTCTGTCGACAGTGCTGGCTTGGAGCAGGTGTTTGCCGACATAGGTCCCGTTCGCCAGTGTTTCCTGGTGACGCAGAAGGGTGCAGAGGGTACAAAGCACAGAGGTATTGCCTTTGTTCAGTTTGCCATTCCGGAGGATGCTCAGCGGGCTGTGGAGGAGCTGAATGGCACAGAGGTGGCCGGCCGCAGGCTGAAGGTGTGTGCCTTGCAGGACGACACCCTTGTTATTGGCAGCCTATATGTTGCCACATATAAATAAAGTGATGCTTATAGTTTCTGCCTGCAGCATGTAAACTGCTGTCAGTGGCCGGTACTGCATGCAGTGTGGTTGACTGCTGCTGCTGCTGCTGTACTGCTGGACTGTCATGACATGGCAGCAAGTGTGCAGCACAACTTCTCCTCAGCAGGCAGGCGTCATGCGTCAGCAATACCACACTTTTTGCTGGTGTGTCAGCTCTGCAGCAGCTGACCTGCATCTGCCTACTCTGCCGTGACAAGAGCTGGCATGCACCACCTGCTGCAGCACCAGCGTTCAGTGGGGCTAGGTCCACCAGCAGCACGCCGCGACCAAGCACTGATGCTGAATTTTGTTCTAGAGTTCTCAAAAGTCCTCAAGTTCTGCAATCTTTCCTGCCCAACTACTAGCCTGCTGAAAGTGTTGGTCTTTGCGCCACTCCTGTCACTGCCTCGCGCGGCCGCAGATCGAGCTCGCGCACAAGCGTGCACCGCTGCAGGAACGCAAGCAGCGCAAGCGAGCAGCAGAGGGAGATGCAGCCGCAGGCGATGAAGCTGCTCACGAAGATGAGGCACAGCAGCCTGCAGCAGCAGCCAAGCCTGTCAAGCCCGCACCAGAGCCCGCAGCCAAACGCCAGAAGCAGCAGCAGCAACAACAGCAGCAGCAGCAGCAGCCACTGGAAGGGGCAGCTGCCGCAGCTGCAGCCGCAGCAGCATCAGCAGGGCAGCACGCAGGCAAGGACAAGCATAAGTGGGTGCGCAGCGTGGCACTGGGCGGGTTGAGTCAGCAGGTCAAGGCGCACGCGCTGCAGCTGGCGGCGGCTGCGGGCGGCTTGCAGGAAGTGATCGACCCGCCGCCGGCTGACGTGGCGGGCCGGGCCCACCTGGCGCAGGACGGCTGCAGCGGCGAGGCGGTGTTCTTGGTGTACGCCACGGTCAGTGTTGTTTGTTTTTCCCTGCAGCCCTGCGACAGCTTTAGGCAGCATAGTGAGTAGTGATGGAGCAAGCTTACGTGTGGTGTCTCCATGTTTACGACGAGTACAAGCTTCAGAATTGCAGAGGCACATCACACCCGTGAAACTTTTAGACTGTTGACGATCAAAGCGACTGCACATGCACAACATAACAAACACACCATTGGTTCCCCGCTCTGCCCACTCCTGCAGGTCAAGGAGGCCAGCCATGCAGTGACGCAGCTGCACGGCAAAGCTATCAGCCCAGCAGACATTGCAGCAGCAGAGGCAGCAGCAGCGGTGGCCGCCCAGGCAGCAGCAGCAGCGGCAGCAGCAGGTGGCAAAGCAGGCAAGAAAGGAAAAGTGAAGCAGGCGGCACAGCTGTCCGCCAAGCAGCTGAAGCAGCAGCAGGCTGCTGCGGCTGCTGCTGCAGCTGCTGCGGCTGGCAGTGATGGTGGCACTGTGCTGTGGGCCAGGCATGTCAGTGGCGAGGGTGCTCTGGTGAAGAAGTGGCGCCTCATCCTGCGCAACCTTGCCTTCCAGGTGACTGGCGTGTTTGCAGTGCTACGTGGAGCCAATGAGTTGCTGTGTTTGCTGCTGCTTGTTGGGGCGCAGTTATGTGGGGCTGAGGAGGTGATCCTGCTGGGTGGGGTGTTGCTTTGGGCACGCACAGCAGCAGGGCAGCAGCAGCATGCATGGCAGCTGGTAGCCACGTTTGGGGCTATTGTGCCGGCAGCGTTGTTGCAGCATGCACGTCTTTGACCGCTTGCCTGCTTTTCTTTCTACCTCCTTCCACTGCCACCACCACCCAAAAATCCGCAGGCCACAGAAGCAGAGGTGCGCAAGCTGCTGGCGCCCTCAGGCGTGTTTGCCTGGCAGGTGCAGCTGCCCACGCGCCCCGACGGCCGCAGCACAGGCTTTGCCTTTGCCTCCTTCCTGTCTTATCACGAGGCAGAAAAGGCCCTTGCTGCAGTCAACGGGCAGCTGCTGCGCAAGCGGCCTGTGGCGGTTGACTGGGCGCTGGGCAAGGGGCAGTACCAGCAGCTGCAGCAGCAGCAGCAGCAGGGGGCTGTTGGGGGGCAGGCTGCAGCGGCAGCAGCAGCAGATGCAGCAGAGGACAGCTTGCAGGAAGATGAGGATGAGGAGGATGAGGATAGTGATGGTGGGCTGAGTTCAGAAGTGGAAGAGGAGGGGTCCGAGGACTTTGAGCAGGCTGGCAGCAGCGGAGATGGTGAGGAAGGCAGTGAAGCAGAAGAAGGAGAGGAAGCAGAAGAAGATGAGGAGGCGCTGTCATCTGATGAGGAGGAGGCTTCTGAGGATGAGGGTTTAGAAGAAGGCGAAGAGGAAGAGGGCTCAGAGGACCGGGGCTTTGACCAGGACAGGGCAGTCATGCAGAGTGCACTGGATGCAGTCATAGCACAGGAGCAGCCGCAGCAGCAGCAGCAGGCACAGCAGCAACAGAAGCAGCAGCAGAAGCAGCCGCCGGCAGGGGCGCCAGATGCTGCTGCTGCAGCACCTTTCAGGGGCGCTGCTGTTGCCAGCACGGTGTTTGTGCGTGGGCTGCCGCTGGACGTGACCAGCCCTGAGCTGCAGGTGAGGGGCAGGGGGCAGCGCTGCCGGCGCTTGACACTTACAAGTGCAAATTGCGACAAAGCTCAAAGCATCAGCTTGACCCACTTAATTACAGGTGTGAGGCAGGTGGCAGCGCTCCAGGGCAGGGCTCAGAGATGTCTTTGACTTGTAGGACAGCTTGAAATGTACAAAGACTTGGCAGTAATGTACTCTCAGGCGTCTACCATAAGCTGGCATTATCCAGGGGACACCTGGACTCGAACATCATGGGGTGGCATTTGGCATGACTGCTTCATCGCCAGCCACCGACATGCATGCTTGCTCACAAGGCTGTTCCTCCTGTTACGTGCTGCTTGACACCGCTCCTGCTCTTCTGCTCCTTGCTGCTGCAGGCTCGCTTTGAGCGCTTCGGGCCGGTCACAGCCTGCCGCGTGGTCATGGACAAGGCCACAGGCAAGCCCAAGGGCACAGCATTCATCGAGTTCAAGGGAGCAGCAGGCGCAGCAGCAGCAGCAGACGCCTGCGCGCGCGCACGCGCAGGCAAGGGCCCCGATGTGACGGTCAAAGGAGTCAAACTCAGCGTTGACCTGGCGCTGACCCAGGACGACGCGCGGCGGCTGGGGCAGGAGCAGGGCGGCGTGCCGGGCGCCGGTAAAAGCGCCGGTCAAAGTAACAAGGGCGGCAAGTTTGACCGGCGCAACCTGTACCTGGCCAAGGAGGGCTTCATTGAGGAGGGCAGTGCGCAGTGGGAGGCCATGTCGGAGAATGACAGGTGGGGCGGGAACACATTCATAACATGTTATGTCGACTTGTGAAACTTGACATCCACGCACACTGTAGGTGGTTCTTTATATTGTGGGTGTTTGGTAGCTGGTGGTACAGCAGGTAGCTCCCGCCCAAGCATACTGCAGGCTAGATATGATGAAGCAAGGGCTGCCCAAATTATGCCGTTTCAATCTTATGCGTCTGTGTTACATCCACCAAGGTGCCCTGCGCCTGCAGCTGCTGAACAGATGACAGTTTACGGTCTGTTGCTGCTGTCCTGCAGGCGCAAGCGCAAGCGTGCAGCGGAGGAGAAGAACCAGAAGCTCAAGTCGCCCAACTTTGCGGTGGGTGTGCTGCTGGCGCTGCTGGGTGGCGCGGCTGCTGCCGCAGCTTCATTAGCTGGCCTGCTGTAACAGTAGCAGTGTGACTGCAGCAACTGCTGGCAGGCAGGATTTGTCACTGCTGCAGCTCCTTGTTGAGAGCGTACTGCTGGCTCTGCTGGCTGCATTGGCTGCTGCCACAGCTGCACCACCAGGCCTGCTGTGGCAGCAGCACTGTGATGGCTGCAACTGCAGGCAGGCAGCAGGTGTCACTGCTGCAGCCCTGCAACTCTTGACACTGCCGTCCCCCACCCTGCCTTGTTCATGGTGTTCTGTTGATTACTGCTGCTGTTGCTGCTGGGTGCCTCATTCGCACACGCACCACATCAGGTGTCCACCACGCGCCTGGCTGTGTGCAACATCCCTGCCAGCTGGCACAGTGCGACTGCTGCAACTGCTGCTGCAGTGCCCAGCCCTTGTATTGCTGGCGCCCTTGCTGCTCCTGCTGCTGCTGCTCCACCAGGTGTCCACCACGCGCCTGGCTGTGCGCAACATCCCTGCCAGCTGGGACGAGGCCAAGCTCAAGGCGGCATTCATCGCGGGAGTCAAGGCGCGCGCCACCAAGGAGAGGCCAGTCGTGAAGCAGGTGCGGCGCAGCAGCATTTTCTTTTTTGTTACAGCAGCAGAGTCTTGGGTCACATCCTGGGCATGCGTGTCACATGTGCCAGCAGAGTAAGGGCAATCAGCGCCATTTTGCACACGCAGTGCTTTATTTCACAGAGAGGTTATCTATATATGGGTCCTGCCACCATCTCAGGTAGTATGAGCCACCATTGATTATTCTCTGGATGTGTCTACATCCTTCGGACGCTGGCCTTCTGTGCTTTGCCTGCTGAGAACCCCGTCTGCCACCCAAATGAACATCTCTAACTTCGAATTTACGTTCCTGTCACCCTGGCCCACCCACCTACCCGCAGGCCAAGATCCTGCGTGACCCGGAGCGCCCTGATGCGGCGGGCCACCCGGGCGGCAAGAGCCGCGGCTTCGGCTTTGTCGAGTTTGCTGATGAGAGCCACGCCCTAGCAGCACTGCGCCAGCTCAACAACAACCCCACAGCCTTCGGCAGCAGGGACAGGTGCGGGCGGGCTGTGTGTTTCTGCTCCTGCTGTTGTTTGATGGCGCAGCGCCTGCAGTAGGGGTGTTTGTGCTAGCTAGATCACAAACTTACAAGCCTCGGTGCGTAACATTTGACAATGCAATACAACGGTTCTTATTGATGAGCTTCGGCTTTGTCGAGTTTGCTGATGAGAGCCACGCCCTGGCTGCGCTGCGCCAGCTCAACAACAACCCGACGGCCTTCGGCAGCAGGGACAGGTGCGGCCGCATTGGCTGTATCGCTGCTGCTGCTGCTGCTGCTGCTGCTGCTGCTGCTGCTGTTGTTATTGCGCACAGCAAATGCAGTTGGGATGCGTGCAGGTGCTGCATGGTGTGCGAGCGGTTCGTGTGCTGGCGAGTATAGGCGTTATACTTGTTTCTGGCATGCAACAGTCACCATCAGCTGCTGCTCACGCATATGCTATCCTGCGCTGCTGCTGCTGCTGCTGCTGCTGTGTGCAGGCGGCCCATCGTAGAGTTTGCCGTGGACAATGTGAAGGTGCTGCGGGCGCGTGACGACAAGCTGGCGAAGCAGAAAGCGCGGCAGCAGCAGAAGAAGCAGGAGCAGCAGCAGCCAGCTGCAGAGGCAGCAGGCGCAGCAGCAGCTGGTGATGCAGTAGCAGAGGATGATGCTGCAGGAGCAGCAGAAGAGGCTGGTGCTGCTGCAGCAAGCGCTAAATTCACAGCAGGCAAAGCTAGCAGCAGCAGTGCTGGCGAGCAGCAGCAGCAGCAGGAGCAGCTGTCCAAGCGGCAGCTGAAGCGGCAAAAGGAGAAGCAGCGGAAGCTTGCCAAGATCCAGGCAAATGGCTTGCATCCAGCAGCAGCTGACAAGCCACAGCAACAGCAGCAGCAAAAGCAGCAGCAGCAGGGCCGGCCAGCTGGGCCCGGCCAGCAGCAGCAGCAGCAGCAGAATGGCAAGAAAGCCAGTAAGCGGGACATAGCCGCCAAGGTGGCCACTGCCGCTGCTGCTGCCAAGTCTGCACAGCTGGCAGCCAAGTCGGCGCGGCAGCAGCAGCAGCTGCAGCAGGAGGATGCTGCTCGGGGCAGGAAGCGGGCAGCAGACGCTGAGCTTGACAGATTAGCAGCAGCAGGCATGGACGATGGCGGTGCTGTTGCTGCCAGGGGCAGAGGCAAGGGCAAACAGCAGCAGCAGCAGCAGGATGCAGGCAAGAAGCGGCATAAGCCTGGCAGGGCAGCTGAGGAGCGGCTCGAGGCGATGGTGCAGGACTACAAGAGCAAGCTGTTTGGGCTGGGTGGAGCGGCTGGCAAGGGCCAGCAGCAGCAGCAGCAGCGCGACAGCCTCAAGCGCTGGTTTGATTGAGGCGAGCGGTGTTGCGCGTATGTGTTGTCACACGTGCTGTTGTGGTGTAACGTGGCGGGGTTTGCTGCTGTTGCATTTGAGCACCTCTGCCGCCGTCAAGACTACGGGACGTTTGTGATATCAGATCGCCTGCAGTCCACTGCAGGCGTGTGCTCGTAACATATGCAGCGGTGCGAAAAGCTTCCCCGTGTGTGGGGCGCCAGCTGGGCCTTGCATAGTCTTGACAGTGGGCCGCCCGCCCATTGCACCAAGCTGTGGCTCAATTTAGTTGCCAGTGGCAAATTAAGACGACGTGATGTTCGTTACATTGACTTAGTGTCGGTTTGTGCTGATCGATGCGCAGCAGTGATCACTGGCGTCATGATGCCACCCTCGTAACACAAAAAGACTGCGCCGTGTCGGCCAATGCCAGTGCCACTGTCGGGATTCAGCAGAGCAAACGGCACTGCAGGAGCACACTACACAGCTGACATGCAACTGTGTCAGCTCTTTCGGCCCCGGCGCCAGTTTCAGTCCTGCTTACATGTTGTAAAATGCAAACTCACCCTTTGCAACTTGCAAACTCTCTGTTAACAGCTGCGGAATCATGCAGTTGACAGCCTGCGCATGCGTGGTTGGGTTTGTTGCACAACAGAGCCACCAGCTCATGCGGCCTGCAGGAGCCAGGCCTAGTACGTGCACACTTTCCAGTATACTGTTACGTAACAGCCAAAACACCTGAAATGCTGCACACAGTGGCATCACAAATCATGTGGCAGGTGACAATGCTTAAAGCGGCACACTGGCAAAATGCCAGCATCAGATACAACTCGTTAAATGCTTTTCATCTGTTGGTATGTTTGCAGACACAGTGCTTTATCCCCAAACAGTTCAACCATCCTTGTGTGGCGCAAAGCGCCCGCAGTAACAACACCACACCCTACAGGACTTGACAAACGGCAGAACAACTCCCTGCTGCAACAGGGTGAGCCACTGCCCCCCAACGCCATGCACTTCCCGGACTTGCAGTTGCCGCCTTGGTAGCAGCCCGCGCCCGCCCGCGAACACAGCAAGCACCAGCCAGCAGCGTACACAGTGCACCCCTACACCACGCACTGCCCATCCTTGCTGCCCTTCCCGGACTTGCCGCCCTGCTGGCAGCCCGCACCCGCCGGCTTGGCTACCCAGCACATGCTGGTGGGCCTGCCTGTCGCGTCACACGGCCCACGCGACCCCCCAATGCAACGAAACCACCCAACCTATAGGATGCAAGGCTAAAAGCAACTACATCCCCGCAGAAAAAAAAACGGCAAGCACCAGCCAGCAGCGTACACAGCTGCCCCCCTACACCACGCACTGCCCGTCCTTGCTGCACTTCCCGGACTTGCCGCCCTGCTGGCAGCCCGCACCAGCCGGCTTGGCCACCCAGCACATGCTGGTCGGCTTGCCTTTCGCGTCACACGGCGGCGCCTGCTGGCAGGGTGTGGCAGCAGACCGGCACATGGGCGTGCTGGGGCAGGCCGGCTTAGCTGGCTGCACCTGCGGCTGCTGCTGAGTTGGGCCGGTAGGCAAAACCTGCGGCCGCTGCTGTGTGGGGCCGAGAGGCTGCACTTGCGGCCGCTGCCCGCCGAGCTCTGGGAGTTTCTGCGGCAGCGGCAGCGGCAGCGGCATGGGCGTGGTCTTCTGCGGCAGGTTGCCGATGGGCTTGCCTTGCACGACGTCCACGCAGATGTTGGCCTTGCACTCGCCCGCCATATCTCCCTCCACAATGCACATGGCTCCATCCGCTTTAGGCACCCAGCACATGGAGGAGTATTTGCCAGTGGCTGGGTCGCAGGGTGGCTTGGTCTGGCAGGGTGTGGCCATGCTCAGGCAGAAGGCGTTAGGTGCTGTGTCGCAGGACTTGCAGTCAGCAAAGCTGCCGCCAGCGCTGAAGGTGCCTGGGCCGCAGGGCTTGCAATCCTTGCCGCCTTGGCCTGCTTTGCAGCCTGCAGGAAGACAGCAGCAGCAGCGGGCAGCAGCAGTGGCAGCAGTGGCAGGGTGGATGGGCATGGAGCAGTGCTGCTGGTTGTCTACTGGCCTGCACAGCAATCGGCTGCGTATATAGTGTGTCAGTGCTCAAACAGAGGCTTTGGGGCAGCGATAATAGACCGTGCACGACGCAGCGTTGCGGGGCTGGTGTGCACAGGAGCCAGCCTGGGGCCTTTTGCCTTGTGCGGCACCTTGCGATGACGCACCTGCCAATACCGTTCGAGAGCCCTCCGCATAGCATGATGTGCTGATCAGTAAGGCCGTCAGCACACATAAGCTGCCGAAGTGCCTCATCGTGTCGTGATACTCGTGTCGATAGATGAGCTATGTGACGAGCTGTGAATATAAAAGCAAGACCTTCGAACTGTGTTTGAACGAACAGGTGGAGCAGCTGTGGTGCTAGGGCTGTCACCTGAGGTGCCAACGGCACTTCACTTCTGTTGCAAAGCAGGGATCAGCACGGGCGGAAACAAACGCTTTCAACATTTACTTACACTCAAACACGAGCGAACTCAACCCTCATCTGGTGTCGGAAGTTCCGCCCGCAAGGGAACGGAAGACGCGGGAAGCCAGTGGTACCATGTGATCAGCTGGCAGCTGACACAGCAGCAGCGGAAGCTGCGCCTACAGCTGCTGCAACTGCTGATTCTGAGCAACATTTATAACGGCTGTGAAGCACGCCTTCATTCTGTGTGCGACGTTGTTGGCTGAACGGCATCAGGGACAGAGTTTCTGGCTAATCAGGTGCAGCAGCAGCAAGAGGTGCAGGAGTTAAGCATCAAACAGCAAGGCCAGCAGCTACAGGCATCAGTCATGGCCACAACAACTGCCAGGAAATCAAGGTTGCACCAGCTCCAGCAGCTGCTGTCCCAGCTGTCAGCTGCACCAGACCTTGCACAGTTTGACAGTGCAGACACCTACAGCAAGCTAAGACAGCTGGCGAAGCAGCATTCGGCCAGCAACACAGAGCTGCTGCTGCTGCAGTCATCTGCGCTGCGCAACGGCCTGCAGCTGCTGCAGCAGGCTATGGAGCAGCAGCAGGACGTGCCTCGATGGGCTATGCTGGTGGTGAAAGAGGTCCAGTTGCTGCTGATGTCCAGCACTGCTAGCCCATCAGCAGATGCTGGGCAGCAGCACTCAGAAACACAGTTGGTTGACTCTGGTGGGTCAAGTTTTGGCACACTTTATGATGGCCAATAATTGTGAATTCCCGAAGTCGTTGCAAGTATGCATACTATGGCTGTGACAGGCAAAGTGGTGGCGCCATGTTGTGGGCAACACAGCACCCACTGCCCTGCCCATGGAGTGCACGGTGCTCTCGGGTGATGTGATGAACTTCAGCATGGAGTCTGCTGTAGAGCAGTGTTGTCTGCAGGAAGTGCAGCGCATTGCTGCCCGCCAGCGCACTGCCGCACAGCAAGCGAGAGGCACCCCTTGTCATAACAAACCCCAGCTGCTTCAGTGAAACGAGCACGCAGTGTCAATGTGTATATGTCCTCCACATTATATGTCGTGTTTTTCTTGCTTGGCCAGCGACACTTTGCAGTGAAATGAAGCTTCAATGACGCTCTGGCGTTGTGCCAAGCCTTGCATCCTCTTTCCCTGCATGCATGCAGGCTTGGCAGACGCTGCCTGCACAGCCTGCTACAGCGTGTCAGCACGGCTCACAAGCCTGCAACAGCAGCAGCAGCAGCAGCAGCAGCAGCAGCAGCAGCAGCAGCAGCAGCAGCAGCAGCAGCAGCAGCAACCTGCTGCAGGTGCACTGCGCAGCAGCTGCCCTGGTGCTGCCTCTGCTGCGGGCCGTCATTCACTGGGACAAAAGCAAGTCAGATCAGGTGTTTGATGTAGGCTACGCACGGCTTGATGCGCTCCTGTGTGATTTGCGCGAGATGCAATCCCTTGAACAGCAGCAGCAGCAGACGGCTGCTGGTGCAGCAGCAGAAGCAGCAGCACCACCACCACCAGCAGCAGCTGTCGGCGAGGTACCGGTCGGCCGGTGCTCAGTGCGACAGCGGCCGCTTGCACACTGCAAAGAGATTATTGAGGCGCTGGTTGAGGAGCTGGCCTATGTCGCTGTGCAGGTGCAAGCCGCCAACACGCACAGCAGCAGCAGCAGCAGCAGCAGCAGCAGCAGCAGCAGCAGCAGCAGCAACAGCAGCAGCAGCAGCAGCAGCAGCAGCAGCAGCAGCAGCAGGACTTCCAGCAGGTGCAGCATAGGCAGACGGTTGCTAGCTGCGTTAGGTCTTGGTCACCTGCAGCCCGTGCTGCTGTAAAAAGCAACAGCGGCACTCACTGGTGCTGCAGAATATGTCTGTGTGTCAACAGCAACTTCATTGACTGCTGTGCGCGGCTGTCAGAGCTGCTGCCTGGCTACTTAGCCCACATATCAAACATTGATGGCAGCTATCACAGCAGTGACAGCAGCGTCAGTGGCCATGGCAGCACCAGCGGCAGCAGTAGCAGCCGCAGCAACAGCAACAGCAACAGCAACAGCAACAGCAACAGCAGCAGCAGCAGCAGCAGCAGCAGCAGCAGCAGCAGCAGCAGCAGCAGCAGCAGCAGCAGCAGCAGCACTGGTGAAGGCAGTGCTGCTGCAGGGCAGCCAGCAGCGGATCTGCCCCCCTGGCTGGAGCCTCTGTTACTGACAGCCGTGGACGTTGCAGTGCAGCCAACAGACAGCGCAAATATCCAGCTGGCTCAGGCACAGGCTGTGTGTAGTAAGCTGCTTACAAAGCGCATGCGCGTTCTGTTGAAGGCAGCGCCACACACCCCAGCAGCAGCAGCAGCAGCTGAGGAAATGGGCAATGCTGCAGCAGTGGTCCACGGCTCAAGCAGGCTGGGGCTGCTGGCAGGGCCGCTGCTGCACCAGCTGGGGCCGGCTGTGCTGCTGCTGCAGCGGCAGCTGCAGCTGCAGCGGCTGACTGACATCGAGCTCAACATCTTGGAGACAGCTGTTGATGGGCTGCCGCACGAGTTCTGCCTCATTTTGCGCGGGGCAGTTGCTGTCACAGGTGAGCACCTATTGCACCAGCGCCAGGCACCTGTACTTTTTGTGCTAAAGTACATTGTCTGTTGCTGGGATCCTTGCTGCGTAGCCGCTCAGCTGCAAAATGCTGCTGGTGAATGTGCTGCATATGCATGTGTTTGAGATGCTGTCAGTTGAGTTGGTGGTTGCTACCCGGCCCTCGCCCATTCGCCCCGCACAACAGCGACATGTGTTGCTGCTGCCACGACTTCATTTACCATGCAAACGGTCATCCCAGTAGGGCTGTGTCTGTTGCATGCCTGCTTTGCAGGTCTGCCTGCGCTTGCTGCTGCATTCTGGGAGCAGCCACTGCAGAGCGCAGCAGTGCTGGAGGCGGCCCTGCGCAGCAGCCGCCGCGTGCAGCCAGTGCTGAGTACACTGCAGCTACTGACAAAGGAGGTGCTGGAGGTTGGCGAAGCAGCATACTGCAAGAAATGGGCTGGCCGCAATGCCTCAGAAAGTGTGGCTCGTAAGATGTTTGGGCTGATGCTGACAGCATGCAAGCTGCATGAACACAGGTTCACACAGGGTTGTTTGACAGACGGGCAGCTGCTGCAGAAGCATGTCTACACACATCTCCAGGTGATGCTGGCAGCATCAGGCATGCACGACAAGGTGCAGCAGAGCAACACTGGTGGAAGCAGCAACAGCAGCAGCAGCACAGGCGGCTGTGTCTTGAACAGCTGCTGGGTTGTGCTTACGGCACGTTGCATGCTGGCATGGTGCAAGCAACTGGCAGCAGCAGCAGCAGCAGCAGCAGCAGCAACAGCAGCAGCAGCAGCAGCAGCAGCAGCAGCAGCAGCAGCAGCAGCAGCAGCAGCAGAAGTTGAAGGTCCAAGCAGTGTTCCAGACATGCAAACAGCAGGAGGTGATGCGTGCGTTCACGCTGTGTATCGTCAGTGACATTCACCGTGCGAGCAATGGGGGGGCAGCTAGCGGCTGCTGCTGCCTCAGCGCATCAGCAATCACGAGCCTCAGCAGCAGCAGCAGCACCAGCAGCAGCAGCAGCAGCAGCAGCAGTATTTCACCATCAGCTTCGAACGCTGCTGGTGCAACAGGCCCAGGTGCTCCAGGCAGTGCAGCAGGCAGTGGGGGAGGTTCCAGGGGACAGACATGCCTTTCCTGAGCGCCCAACAATCATAGATGCATCAACGATGCAGCGTGCAGGGCAGCTGCTAGGGCCGCTGCTGCTGCAGCAGGCGCAGGAGCTTGCGGAGGGCGTGTGTGCCGCGCTGCTCTCTCACAGACCTTTTACCGTTACACAAGCGACACACCGTGTGTGCGGCGCACAAGCAACGTGGTCAGCAGCAAACCCATCTGACACAACTATGCAATCTGTACAAGCAGACAAGGCCGCCCCGCAGGCATCAGCAGCACGTTTTGTGCTGCCGCATGCGCACTCCCTGCTGCAGCTGTTGACATTTGCTAACATACCTTCTTGCCAAGTTGGAGTGCGCGGCTTTCTGCAGGAGTTGCTGCGGATTTTGACGTTCAAGTTTGGGCACCAGGTGTCTTAGGTTCTCTAGAAACTGACTAAGCCCGCAAAAGCTGCAAATGTACTGTCCGACTCTGCTGCAAATGTCACTGGCAGACCACACCATGAAATTCATCTGCTATGCACTAGCTCAGTCAACGTGCTAGTGATGTATACTGTAGAGTATCGTTTTCTGCAACAGCACCAGACACCTTGGCTCTGCCAATGGCCGAGCATTAGTTTTCGACTGTTCGATTGTCACGGAGTACTCCTAGTGTCGGTTACGCGCAGTAACGTTTCGTACAAATCGAAACAGGGGCTCATCAACGAACAAGCAAACGATGGACAACATTTCTTTTATAACATATTGCTTGAGCAATGCTGAGTCGAACAGTTATACATCCGCTGTGACGTTGCACAGCACATCGCAGCTGCCGGATTTGACAGAAGGCTCCTGCGACGTGGCTGCCTACGGCTGCCGTTGCTGCACGCAAATTTTAATTTCTAAATATAGAAGCCATCAAAAGACTCTTGACATGTTCTCTTAGCTGCCAGTGCCATGTCTACACGGCAGCAGCAGCAGCATCCAGCATCTGCTGCTGTCCTACGACAGTGCCATCAGCTGCTTGAGCGCTTGGCTGCTGCACCAGACTTGGTTTTGTTTAAAGAGAAGCATGACAAACTGCGGCAGCTGCGGCAGCAGCCACTGCCTGGGTCTGAGGAGCTGCTGCTGCTGTGTGCAGCAGCACTGTCCAATGGGCTGCAAAAACTGCTGCCTTACTTAAAGCCCAGCAGCTGCAACCTGGACTTGCCAGAAAAGGCTATTGGCAGCATTGTGTTCAGCCTGCAAGCTATGTATGGAGCGTGCTTTTGTCGGTTAGCAGTCACAGCTGCTGGCCGCGCTGATCAGCAGCAGAAGCAGCTGATACGGCAGGTGGCAGCAACAGGTGTGGCGCATGCATATACGTATGCTGGTGTCTCAGTGCCCGTGTTGTGTGCGCTGCTGGGCTTGTTGCTTAACTACAGAGGCAAGGTGTCAGCTGCGTGTGCAGGTTCATCCAAGAGCGTGTTTTAGCAACGTGTAGCAGAGTGGCATTGTTCCACTGCACAGCAGGCAGCTGCAGCACCTATTGTGCTGTGTTTGCCATAATCTCAATGTACATGGCCATTCAAATGTGTCCTGGCCACTCTTACTGCGTCTGTGTGAAACACTCATACGCCCAAGCAAGCAAACAAGCCAGTCGAGACACCGCGTGCTGCTGTTTGGCATGCCCTGCAGGTCTGTCTGACGCGTTTGCGGCCGCCTGCCGCGGCGTTACATGGCGGCTCCACAGCCAGCGCACCCAGCAGCAGCAGCAGCAGCAGCAGCAGCAGCTGCTGCAGTATTGTCACCAACAGCATCTGCTGCTAGGGCTAGGCATGTCTCTGCTCCACATGGCAGAGTCCCACCAGCAGTACAGCTGCAACCAGCAGCCGCTGTGGGCTGCAGCAGCACTTGCTGTAGAGCTGCTGAACAGCATACCAAACTCTACTGTCAGCATCATCAGCCGGGGAAAGTTGCCTGATATGATGGAGCGGCTGCTGAGTGCTGCTGCCAGTGTGGTGGGCAGTGCTTTCGATGCTCAGGTGCTGCACAGAATGGCACTGGCTGGCTGCCCAGTGCCACAGCAGCCCTGCGCAACGCTGCAGCAGGAGCAGCAGCAACCTGAGGCACCGCAGCAGCAGCAGCAGCAGCAGGCAGGAGCAGTGCCACAGCAGCCCTGCGCAACGCTGCAGCAGCAGCAGCAGCAACCTGAGGCACCGCAGCAGGCAGTGCCACAGGAGCCCTGCGCAGCGCTGCAGCTGGAGGAGCAGACACAGCAGCAGCAGCAGCAGCAGCAGCAGCAGCAGCAGCAGCAGCAGGTGGATGGGGTCGCCACATCCTCATGTGCAAGCTCAGAGCAGGATGCAGCCACAGCAGCAGCTGCCATCTGCACAGCTGCAGAATGCTCTGCTGCTACAAGCAGCTGCGCAGCGGGGAAGGATGCAGCTGACGCAGCGCCTGCTGAGGTTGAATGGGCTGCTGTTCCTGGCTTCTGTCATGCCCTGATAGTGCTGGCTGCAGTGCTGGTGGCCAGGGCGCTTCTGCAGCTGCAGCGCCTGCAAAATGACAGCAGTACTAACAGCAGGAGCAGCGGCAGGAGCAGGAGGGCCAATGCCCAAAGCACCAGCCGCCAGCAGCAGCAAGATGCGAGTGCTGCTGCTGCTGCTGCTGACTTGGCAGGGCAGCTGTTGGCCAGTGTTGGTGTCAGCCTTGCGCCTGATGCATTGCTGGCAGGCAGGGTGCCATCACTGCGGCAGCTGTCCACTGAGTTCCTGCACGTGTGTAGCCTCATCATTCCAGTGGCTGACGTGACTCAAGGGCAGCTTGATGAATTGCCTTGCGACAGCAGCAGCAGCAGCAGCAGCAGCAGCGGCAGTGCGGGTGATCCTGCCTCTGCAGATGCTGTTCAAAGCAGCAGAGCCAGCGGAAGCGCCGCAGGATCACAGCAGCAGCAGCAGCGGAGCCCACCTGCCTGGCTGCTGCCACTTTTGATGGCCAGCATAGAGGTGGCAGCAGCATGGCCAGCAGACAGCGAGGAGCAGCTACTGTTGAAAGTGCGCTGCATGGGCTTTGTCAAAGAGCACATGCAGAATGCAATAGCAGCTCTTGCAGGGCAGCTGCTGCCGCAGCTGCTGTTCAAGCTTGGCAGCACAGCAATGCAGGCGCACTGCCCAGACGCAGCAGCTGATGTGCAGCAGCAGCAGCAGTGGGCTGCTGCGGAGCGGTACTGCCACACATACGCGCACCCACGCATGGCTCCCACCTTGTATGACCTGATGGAAGAACTAATGGCGGCAGGTGGGCAGCGTCTTGAACACACCTGTTTACTCTGTTTTTGATGATGTTGGTGTTTGTTTGCAGCAAGTCTTGTTTACTTGCTGTCAACTGTCCATGCTGTGCTTGGCTTCTTGAGGGTACAGCTGCCGTCTGCTTGCCACTAGCAGCAGGGTGAGCGCGGCTAGTGAACGTGCTGCAACTGCACTGCAGCCAGCAGTGCAACGGCCACTGCATTGCACTTGACCCTGAGGAACTGAGCGAAGGGTTCACCACAGCAAGCACAGCACAAAGTGTTGCAGCAGCGCATTGCACCTACGCTGCAAATGTCATATGATGTGGCGTGCATTGGAGTGATACGTGCATGCTGCTGCTGGGACTCTCCTGCTCACTCGAATTGCCTGAATTGTTGCTGAGAAGATTGCCCCTTGCTGCTGCTCCTGCTGCTGCTGCTGCTGCTGCTGCTGCTGCTGCTGCCAGATTGTGATGCAGGCGTGGCCGCCTTCCAGCAGCAGCCGCGGCTCACTGCCAAGGTGTGGCAGGCAGCGGTGCGGCACACGCGCAATGGGCTCGGCATGCTGCGGCCAGGGCTGCTGGCAACGCTGAAGCAGCTTGCGCGCAGTGTAGCACAGGCAGCAGCAAGTCAGCCTGGCAACAGTGAGCAGCTTGCAGCAGCAGGTGATGACGCTGCACAGCAGGGTCAGAAGGGCAGCCAGATCAGCAGCGCTGCACAGCAGCTTGCACACGGTGCAGCACAGCCAGCATCAAGCCAGCCTGGCAGCAGTGTTGCACAGCTTGCAGCAGCAGGTGCAGCAGCAAGTTATGACGCTGCACAGCAGGGTCAGCCAGGCAGCCAGATCAGCAGCACAGCACAGCTGGCAGCAGCAGCACCGGCAGCAGCGACTGCTCTTGATGTGCAGCAGTGGCAGCAGCCAGAGCTGCAGCAGCAGCTGTGGTGCCTGTTCATGAGCTGCCTGAAGCTGCTTGCGCTGCAGAAGTCCATCAATGACGACTGGAGCACCTTCCAGCTGGGGGCAATGGCCTTGTGCTTCAGCATGGCAGGCGAGATGTATCAAGCAGCGGGGCCGTGGCTGCCAGCTGTGCAGGATCATACTGCAAGTGACAACAGCAGCAGCAGCAGCAGCGGTGTGTTTGAGGAGCTGCAGTTGATGCGCTGGGCCGCATTCGCAGCTCGGTACCTGCTGCTCATGTGCAGGCTGCTGGAGGCGGCAGCAGCAGCCAAGCCTGAAGACAGCTATGTGGGAGGTGAAGCTCCTTTGTTGAGGCTTCAGGAGGTGGCACAGGTGCTGATAGATGTGCAGGCTGTAGCTGAGTACATTGGAGGTGCGCTGTCGGCGCTAACAAGGAACTCAAGCAAGCTGACAGCAGGAGGGAAGGCATCAGCAGCAGAAGCAGCAGCAGTGCGGCCTGAGCTATGTGCTCTGCTGAACCAGCAGGCTGCAGTGATGGAGCTGCTGAGGCAGGCAGCAGCAGCTGCCAGCCAAGACTGCTGCACACACAATGGGCTGCCAAGCATAGTGATACATCAGGCAGGGCAGCGCCTGGGGCCGCAGCTGCTGCAGCAGGCGCAGGAGCTTGCGGAGGGCGTGTGTGCCGCGCTGCCGCTGCGCCACTGCTGCAACAACCCGCGCTGCCTCAACCTGGGCGGGCTGAGTGAGGCAGCGCTGGTGGCGGGTGCAGGCAGCAGGTGCAGCGGCTGCAGGGCGTCCTACTACTGCAGCAGGGAGTGCCAGCTGGCGGCGTGGCGGCTGCACAAGCCGGTCTGCAAGCGGCTGCAGGCGGCGGCAGCAGCAGCCAGTAAATGAACAAGATCACTGGCAGTTGCTTGCCGGCTTCAAGCATCATTTAGGTCATTTGAGAGAGTGTTACCTTTTTGCATGTCAGAAGCCCTGTGATGTACACAAGGTTCTGCAGACATGATGGAGCAGTAAATTGTTTTCCCGTATCAGGGAGGCTGGAGCCTTGGGCACCATTGCCTCGGCTTAGTTGTTGATGTTTACCGTCAACGTTGACGTTAACGTTGACCATGTTCCGGCTGCTTTTGCAAAAAGGCGGAGCCACTCTTTTTTGTTCACAAAACCCAGCTTCTCTACGTGCAACTGTTATTTTACAGGCCAGAATCCGTCCGGTGGGGCGGTGAGACGTCGGTGAGGACAGGCAAACGGCAGGTGGATCGCGGCAGTGCTCGCCACTTTCCAAGAAACGCGCTTGGGCTACTGCACAACATAATGCTTGTTTGATTGAGTGCAGACCACGCAAATCTAGTCACTAGGGCTTTTGCTATGATGACCCGCACTTCCTTGGACCTGCCACGTGACACGAGTGCGCACGTTCAGCGTAATGCATTGTAACTGGCTCAGCGCAACACACGCCGTTCTCACACTAATCTGGAAAATTGTATTCATCGCGTGCTCCCCATCTCTCCGCCTCATGTCTCGATTTCCCACAGCAGATTCTGCATACACAAACGTCTCAGCTGCAGCTGACAATGTCCCCACTGAACAAAGTTGAGCGATTCATCAGGAACCACGCGCACCTGGAGTTGCGTGGGGAGCACAATCTCACCCCGCGTCACGAGCATTGGCCCACACCTCAGCAGCTCAAGGTTTGCTGCTGCTGCTGCTGCTGCTGCTGCTGCTGCTGCTGCTGCTGCTGCTGCTGCTGCTGCTGCTGCTGTTGCTGCTGCATCCAGTCACCATGCACAGCAGACACCCCCTGCCATTTCTCATTTGAAGCCAGCACCCGCTTGATGTATACCATCTAGACTTCATGTGGTGCCTTGGTGCTGAGCGGTGGTGCCGCACTGGTGGTGTTTAAACACCACACCTGCAAATTTGCAGGACAGCAAGCACCGAGGCTTCCACTTCCTGATGGACTACAACTTCCCTGCTGTGAAAGACAGCAAGGACAGCGAAGCACTTGCGCATGAGGTGTTTGGCATCATGGAGAGGTCTCTCAAGGAAGCAGGTGATGGCATGCAGTCGCCTTGCAGTTGTTGCCATAGCAGTCGCTGCTGTTGCTTGCAGTTGCTGCAAACCCAGACAGCCAGAACCCTGTTCTGTTTTGCACACCTGTCATGATATCGTGGAATGCATGCATCCTGCAAGTAATGCTGCTGCCTCGGGAGCACTAGTAGGTTCAGGTCATGATTTCTCCGCATACCTTGCAGTCGCATCGACCCCAGCAGCAGCAGCTGTCATGCTGAATACGTGTGCACTGCTGAGAAAGGCACACAGCACGTGATGCACTGGACTGGAATAGCTGATCATAACTGCGGTTTTTGCTGTCACTGCAGCTTGTACCACATGTGCCTATGCAGGCATCCACATCGTCTTGAGAAGCTGATCATGACTGATGTGTTGCTGTCACTGCTGCTGTTCCACAGGCAGCCACATCGTCTTTGAGAAGCTGACCATGACTGATGTGCTGCTGCTTGTACCACATGTGCCTGTGCAGGCATCCACATTGTCTTTGAGAAGCTGATCATCCTGCCAGAGCCAGGCAGCAATGACCCATCCCCACCCGGCTTCACATCTGTGCTGCTGCTGGATGAAAGCCACGCAACAGCACACTGCTTTAGTGACATCGAGAACAAGGGGCTGCTCGCAGTTGATGTGTTTACCTGCGGGGGCCAGCCTGACAAGACGCTTGCAGCTGCGAAAGCAATACATACCGCGCTTGATCAGAGGTGGGACGGCCAGAAGGACTACAAGTCGATCCAGTCTACTGCATGGAGGTTCCCGTACGACATCTAAGAGGCTACGGTGCATGCTGAGAGTACAGCAGGGCAGTGCAGTAGCAGGGCAACAGGGCAGTACTGCAGGGCAGTACTGCAGTACAGCAGTACAGTACATCTAATTAGATGGCCACTTATAAGAGGCTTCGGAGCATGTTGAGCACATCAGTGCAGATGGCCTGCAGCAGCAGAGCAGACGCAGCAGCGCCAGCAAAAGCTGCTTGCAACGCGGACTGCGATCTACAGCAGTGCAGTGATGGTGTTCCCCCTTATGGCGGCCAGTCACACTAGCGCAAGTTACTCCGCAGTTACTGCTGTAGCCTGAGTGGAGTCCCACAGCTTCCTGCAAGCTGTTGAAGATGTTCTCTGTGTTGCAGCAAATGATTGGGTATGAGAAGTTGCACACTGTTGATTGGGTGCAGGGGTGTCGCCGCCATGCATTGTTCCTGCGGCAGCACTTGCATCATGCAACTGCAACTTGCATCACTGCATGATGCAGTTGCAGGATAAATGTGTTGCAGCCTTTGAGCACCGCATTGGCAACGCGGGAGGTCTGGAGGGAAGGGCCGTTATGCCTGGCAGTGCTGTGATGCAGTTACAGTTTTACGCATGGCAATGCATAACTGCACTGGTGTGTTTGTGTTTTGCATTGTGACAGGCCAGGATCAGCAATGCTGCGGGCAAGGTCGTGACTGGTGTCCAATATTCTGCTTTTGGCTGACAGTGCTGCCGGCGCTGACACTCGAAAAGTTAGCGCATGCATTGTGGTGTGGTGCAGCAGCTAGCGCTTCCAGCAGCATCAACTGCACAGGATCCAGCACTGAATGTTGCTGAATTCACCATCTGCCAATGGCTGAAAGTTGCTGAAGTGGAGGGGTTGCCTCAGCTGTACAGTAACTCAGGACAGTGTTCAGTGCTGTACAACCGCGTCTGCGTTGCCCTGCCGTGCATGCAGTATTACGAGATTGCTGCTATGGTTGACCGCTTACCACAGGCAGGTAGCGTCAGTTCTGCAGGAACCGCGACTGCGGAACATGTGATGTCACTTTTGGGGTAATGCCTCACGACGCTCTCTTTTTCAAACAACAGAGAGCTCGGTTGAGTAATCCTGCACTATGTGTGTCACCTCAAGGTGCACGAACTCCGTCTGCAGCTGCTCAACTGAAAGTGCATCAGTAACCGCTTTGAGGACACTGCGGAACAGGCGCGACAGTTCATCACTGGAAGTGTCTGAACCCCCTAACATATCTAATCGTAGCCCCTCACTTCATCTCAAGTAGGTACACATGCCACCTGGCAGAGGAAAGGGACTGCCGCATCCTCGCAGGCAGCAGCAGCAGCAGCAACAGCAGCAGCAGCAGTTGCCCAGGTCAGCAGCAGCAAGCACAGAGCAGGCCCTGGCGCTGCTGCAGCGGCTGGCCCAGGCACAAGATCTCACCCTGTTCAAGGAGAAAGATGACCGCGTGCAGCAGTACCGGCAGCTGTACAAGAGCTCTGCTGATGCGTCAGTGGTGCTGCTGGCAGCTGCTGCTGCAAACGGCCTGCGCCTGCTGCAGCCGCTGCTGCTGATGGACCTGCCAAAGCAGGCTCTGGGGTGCATAGGGAGCCTGCTCGGCAGCTGGTGTGAATGCTGCCTCTCACTTTTTATGCCCAATTACAGCCAGTCGCAAGGCCAGCAGCAGCAGCAGCAGCAACAGCAGCAGCAGCAACAGCAGGAGCAGGAGCGCATGGCGAGCAGCCTGCAAGCCACTGGTAAGTGCACGTAGCGCGCTGTTCGAGGTTGCATCAGGCAAGGGGCATGTGTAGATAGATACTGCTGCCGGCGTCCGCATGCATGACATGTGCTGCGGCAATGTCCCACGTGCGTTGTCGCAGGCGGCATTGCTGTGAGAGTTGCCCTTGGTGCGGCAGCTGAATCACAAGTACCTTGATACTTGTGCCAGCCTTGCTCCATGGATGCTTCATGTCCAGCAGCTGCTTTCCTTGCTTTTGCTGTCTGGTGCGTGCAGGGCTGCTGCAAGCACTGGCAGACACCTTCCAGGGGCTGGAGCTGCGGCTGGCGCAGCAGCAGCAGCAGCAGCAGCAGCAGCAGCTGGTGTTGGAGCAGCAGCGCCGTGTTCTGTGGCTCAGTGGAGGCCTGCTGCACTCTGCAACCACTGCACTTGACTTCAGGTGGATGTTTGGTGAGGCAGCAACTGCGCAGCTGCAGGCAGCAGCAGCACAAGCTGCTGTGGCTGTGCTGCGCAGGCGGCTGCCTGCAGGTGCCGGCAAAACTGTCGATGCAGTGCTAATGTACTGCCGTGGCATCCTGCCAGTGTGTCTCGTTGTGCAGTTAGACCAGAAGAAGAAGCTTCAGAACAGTAAGCGTGACCAACACAGAGCGGCGCAGCAGCAGTTGCAGCAGCTAAAGCAGCAGCAGGAGCAGCTGCTGCAGCAGCTGCAGCAACTGGAGCAGCAGCAGGAGCAGCAGCTGCAGCTACATCAAGAGCAACAGCAGCACAAGCAGGAGCAACAGCAGGAGCAGCAGCTGCAGCAGCAGGGTCAAGCAGCAGGCACAGGAACAGAAGCTGCTGCCAGTGCTGAGTCAGATGCTGCAGTCCCATGGGAGCCTCTGCTGCATAGTGAGGCCCTGGCTGCACTGGCAGCATTCCAGCTGGCCAGGACGGCGCTGCGATTGGATAGCAGCGGTGACGTTACTGAACGGCGCAACCGCAACAGGCAGCAGGGTGGGCACTCGCAGCAGCAGCAGCAGCAGCAGCAGCGTGATGCCGGGGCTGCGCTGCTGGACGCTCTTGGTATGGGGTCACTGCATGGGCAGGTGGAGTCCTTGGCAGCAGACAGGGCGCGCCTGGTAGTGCAGTTTGACGTTGCATGTGAGCTGCTGGCATGTGCGGTGCCAAGACTGATCGCCGGCAGCAGCAGCAGCAGCAGCAGCAGCAGCGCTGGTAGCAACTCAACGGAGGCTGACTGGCCAGCGCTGCTGCTGCCCCTGATGCACTGCAGCATCGCCACAGCAGCAGCTGCCGGGCCAGCTGACAGCCTGAGGCTTGCTAGTGCCTGCCTGCAGCTGTGTGGCCGCTGCGCCCAAGCAGTGGAGCAGGCTGCACAGCAACCAGCAGCAGCAGCAGCAGCAGCAGCAGCAGCAGCAGCAGCAGCAGCAGCGCAGTTTGACGCAGTACAGTCGTCCATGGTGCAGCAGCTGCTGGGCCCTGTGCTGCACCAGCTGGGGCCTGCTGTGGTGGCGGCATGCAGCGGTGCAGCCGCAGCGGGGCAGCCTGGATACAACGTGGCTTTTGCTCCAGAGGAACTCCACAGATTGCTGAACAGCCTGTTGTCTGCTGGTGAGTTGTTGGCGGCCCCATTCGCACGAGTTGGAGACCACGTTGCCGATGCTGCATTTCAACATGCCTGCCAAGTGTGCCTGCTGAGCTCAAGTTAGGCTGTAGCACCATGTCAAGCGTATCGTGTATTGCAAATTTCTATGGTCCATTGAAATCCCTGCCTCATTCGTGCCACATTCTACTAGCTGTGTTAATCCAACGCTGCGCATTCTTGCACTTGGGTGCTGCGGCTGCAGACTCCCGCCTGCAGCTGCACTGCCTGCCGGCAGCTTTCCAGCAGCAGCCTGCAGCCACTGCCACGTCACTTTGCTAAACCTCACCACTGTGCACCACTGTGCCGGCACTGTGTGCCTGCAGATGCTGCCCTCGGCCTCCACGGCCTGCCAGCGGCCTTCCAGCAGCAGCCTGCAGCCACTGCCACATCACTGCAGGCAGCACTGCGCGCCGCAGGGCAGCACGAAAAAGCAAAGATCCTCAGCGCCCACATCAGCATATGCTGGCAGGAGCTGCTGTTTGATGCTCCAAGCATGGCGCAGCTGGCAAACACAGCCGCAGCGAGCTCAGATCAGCAGCAGCTGCTGGGGCTGCTGCTGAGCCTGCTGAAAGTGCAGCTGATGCTGCCTGCGGTTGACATTGGCCTGCCTCAGCAGTGCAGCCTCTTCATGGATGCAGCCAAGCTGCTGCGGCTGGCGCAGCTGCTGCGGCCCACTTCGTCAGACAATAACACAGAACACGGCAACGCAGGGAGTTGCGATGCACCAGCCAGCAGCAGCAGCAGCAGCAGCAGCAGCAGTTTCATGGTGTTCACTGCGCGCGCTGTGCAGCAAGCCTGCAGGCAGCTGCAGGAGCTGGCAGGGATGGCAGCAGCCAGGGCAGCGGATGCAGCCAGGGACGCGGAGTGTGCGTCAATGTTTGATGATGATCAACCTGCACAGGCAGTGGTGGTCGATGCTGTGCGGTCACTGGGCCAGCAGCTGCGGCTGCTGCATGACACATCTGAGCTGCAGCAGCAGCCTGCTTTGTCGTCATCATTGTCAGCAGCAGCAGCAGCAGTGCGGCCTGTGCTGGCCAAGCTGCTGACTCAGCATGGAAAGCTGCAGTGCGAGTTGGATGCAGCAGCAGCAGCAGCAGCAGCAGGCCCGTGTAGCAGGGAGTCATTGTTGGGCAACCTGCAACGTGCTGGGCAGCTGCTAGGGCAGCAGCTGCTGCAGCAGGCGCAGGAGCTTGCGGAGGGCGTGTGTGCCGCGCTGCCGCTGCGCCACTGCTGCAACAACCCGCGCTGCCTCAACCTGGGCGGGCTGAGTGAGGCAGCGCTGGTGGCGGGCGCAGGCAGCAGGTGCAGCGGCTGCAGGGCGTCCTACTACTGCAGCAGGGAGTGCCAGCTGGCGGCGTGGCGGCTGCACAAGCCAATCTGCAAGCGGCTGCAGGCAGCGGCAGCAGCCAGCCAATGATCTTGTCATTGGCTTGGAAACGGGCTGTGTTCCTGCCGTATAACAAACATATCGTGATCGGTTGATGCGGCGGTCGCACTGGCAGAAACTGATCAAAACCGTCTTGTGTCGCTGGGGCGTTGATGCGCAAACCCTTGGTGTGGCACAGCTACAGCATGCTAGTCAACATATGTGTCATTGCGTATTCGTAGTACGCATTTTTATACAGCTTTTACCTTGAGGCATGGAGGTACACAGAACCCCACCCAGCTGTAGTACAGCTATCTGAGATGGACACCTGCTATCAAACACGTGCCAGATGTTGCATAGATTACCATGCCCCCGTTTTGGGAGAGCCAATGGCGGGAACACAGGACGATCAAATGTCCGGTGATCCAGCAATACAAAGAGTTGCAGGATGCACACTTTGCAAAAGCGCAATGCAACATACTGCTGACTCGCGTGCCATCTAAGTTCGATGGCAGCAACACCACACACTGGTTATGACATCTACCATGCGGGGAGCAGCAGACAAGGCCCACCATCAGCGCGGCGTGAGATCATACGGGGCGTTGTCATCGCCCCACAATAAAAGCCTGATGGCGATAGTCAACCAGATGCACCAGCTGCAATGCCGCAGCCTAGTCTGCATAGTTTATCCATGCACATGCGACCTCCACCCAACAACAGCAACTCAGCCAGTGCACTGTCACTTGACTCCTATCACAGGAGTCCCGTATCACTGCACTCCGCACTTAATGGCGCCGGGCTGTATTACCAGTGAGCCGCAGCTGTTGTCGTGCTCTGGCTGCACAGTCAACCCATGGCATCACTACGCCGTAGTTGGCCGTGTATGACTCTGACTACGGTACAGCTGACTGCGCCGTACGTCACACCCATTCCTCCCTCCAGTGTTTGCCGGCAGCATCTGGTGATCAGATCTCCATCCAGCAGTGTCATGGGGATAAGCAACCCCACAAGCATAAGCCACATGACAACAAAAAGAGCTGCCGCCAACACCAGCCTGGATTGGCGGCAGCCATATGTGTGTGGATAGCTGGCACGTCAGCTGCATGGGCACAAGCAGACAGTATTTGCAGCACAGTTGAAAGCTACAGCATACCTATGTGAAGAGAGGTAACATACATTTTTTTTAAGACCGTCTGTATTGCCGCTTTCGGGTGCAGCACACCAGAGGTGCAGCACACCAGAGGTGCAGCACACCGGAGGTGCAGCACACCAGAGGTGCAGCACACCAGAGGTGCAGCACACCAGAGGTGCAGCACACCAGAGGTGCAGCACACCAGAGGAGCAGCACACCAGAGGTGCAGCACCCCAGAGGTGCAGCACACCAGAGGTGCAGCACACCGGAGGTGCAGCAGCAGCTGCTCTGCTGCTGCTACCTGGGAAGTAAGCTGACAGCTGCCAGCACTGCATACAGCTGGCACTGGCAATCGCCGATCCAATACACCATTGCTCCTGGTGACATTTCAAGTGGCCCTACAGCCCATGTCCACGCAACAACAACCTCAACAGGTGCCATGCAGGGTTTTGTTGTGTAGCCAAAACATGCGGGGCCGTCACACTGCCCAAAGATGAGATGCCTGGTCACAGCCCAGTGCCTGCTTTTGCCATGCTACTTCACTGATGTATGTAATGTATATAATACTCTCTGCCACTGCCAACAAGCCACATTGGGGGTTATGATGTCCACAGGTGAACACCTCAAATTGGTTTCAGCACAATGCACATGCAGCAATGCCCATGTGTTGACACTCCCCACATCACCATACTCCTGCCTCTGTAGGCAGGCTGCTCACAAGCGAGCAGCCAGGGTTGGGTTTCAACGCAACAAGCAGGCGAGCTTGTCAACATGTGCCACGCGCTTGAATGGCGCATTTCCAGCACAACAACAGCACTCTCGGTGGGATTGCTTGGCAACACTTATTTGAGATGCTCAGATAGAACATCCCAAGCTGGGCTCTACCGCAAGCACACAATGAATATGACACCCTCCACAAACCACAATGCCTGTCAAATTGGGAGCATGCATGCGGCTAGCGCGTGCTGCTTCTCAACAGAAAGCAGAACACCCAGAAGATGTGCGGTGCATGGCAGCCACTACCCATACTGATCAGTACTACTGCCACCAGTGGCAGTTAGAACCGACACATGTGGCACACACAAAGCAGCTGAACACATGCAAGATTGAGTTAAGTTGAGATGTTACGGCCTAAAGCCGGCCATACCAGCATTGCTGCAACCGCAGTACTTGGCGCAACGCATATGGAAGGCGGTAGCTACTGCTGCACAGCTGACGCAATACCGCCGCACCGTGGCAAGCAGACTGCAGACCTTCACAAACGCAGCAATGCACATGGCACAGCTGTTGCGTCGTGCACTTGATGCTGTGAGAGCAGCGCAAACCTCTGCTGACACACGGCAACAAGGCGTGTCTGTCGCACACAGTCGCAGTTGGTCAGCCGGTTCAGGATGTACAGGACGTACCCACCGCAACACGCACAGCACGCCAGCTGTCATCCAACCATCTCTCCAGCACCACAACTGCTTTACGACTGTGTCAGGCAGAGGGCGTGCATCCCAGGGGCATCGCACCTAGACACACACACCCTCTCCAGCCTACTCCCTCAGGAGCTGCAGCGCGGCCTGGGTAGCGCATCACTCACTCACTGCTGCAAGAGTGTGTCACACCTGTCACATGAGCCCCCTCAGCTGCCCCTTCACGATGTAGATGAAACACAGGCCCCTGCCCTCACCGCAATCCAGCTATCATCCAGCCCGCCATCACTCACAAGCCCAGTCAGCACTAAAAACAAGCCCCACAGCCCAAACGCAAGCGCAGCCAGGCCCCATTTGGCCACAGCACTCTTCGCACCCAGCTCTCCCCCGGCATACACCCTCCTCAGAAACAGCACAGTCAGCCACACCACCGCCACACTCGAATACACCAGCACGGAAAATGCCAGCGCACCCGAATCGGAGCAGAAGCGCTCGCCTTTGGAAGCATAATATGCACTGCTGATCAGCCAAGGAAGCCCCAGGCCTAAAAAGACGTTAGCCGCATTGCTGCCGGTGATGTTTCCCACTGCTGCATCTGCATGGTCGTCCTTGACTGCTGCTGTGCGGCTGCAGAAGGTGTCAGGCAGGGAGGTACCCAGTGCTACGAGTGACATGCCTATGACCAGGGGGGACAGGCCCACCACGCAGCCCAGCAGCGTGGCCACCTCGTCAATGATGACCACCTGCAGCAGGCAGGAAGGCAGACATGCATTGTAATGTCAGGCAGATGATGAGGGCCACGAGTGACATGCCAATGACCAGGGGGGACAGGCCCACCACGCAGCCCAGCAGCGTTGCCACCTCATCAATAATGACCACCTGCAGGACACAGGCAAGGAAGAAGGGACAGTAATGATACTCAATAGTTTGTTTAGTGTATTAACAGTATGTTAATTGACCTGCAATCACAACAAAAATAAAAAATTTCAATTCCAGCTGAAAAACTTTTGATGGCACACACACATGGGGTGATGTAAGCAACACGCTTGTGCGTGACAGCCAGCCCACACTCCACAGGGCGTACGTGTCGTGCACCGCATGTCTCCTATGATGAGCAGCAGGCAGCCCGAAAGGCACATGCTAGAAACAGTCATACAAAACATTGATTGACACAGCAACAGCAAGCTGCAACGAACAAACCAAGCAGTTCGTGTACACCACGCACCTCTCCAATGATGAGCAGCAGGCAGCCACAGAAGCACGGCCAGCCGCCGCCCCACCACTCAGGCGGCGCCAATGCACTCAGCAGCTTCCAGAAGATGCTCAGGAAGTGCAGCAGCAGCCCTGTCACACCCCCTGGCTCGTCATCATCGCCGTCCCCCACTGCCTTGCTGTCATACTCGATCGCGTCCACAAACTGCTGCTTCCAGGCACTCCACAGCTCCTGCTGTTGCTGAGAATCCTGCTGCTGATCAGAGTCGGCTGGCTGCTGCGCCGCACCCTCTTTGATGGAGCCGGCTTTTTGGCTGCTGGCGGTGCTGTTGATGCTGCTGATGCGGTTGAAGGTGGGCTGGTGCGGCTGCAGCGTGTTGCCGTCGCGCGTGAGGCTGCTGCTGCGGCGCACGTGCTGCATGCCTGACTCCATCGCGTGGCTGGCTGCTGCCAGCGCTGGCGCCTCCACGGCCTGGCAGGGGCAGGCAGGCACAGCAGGATGCATACAAATCAGCCATTGAAAGATCAGCAGCCTCAGGCACTCCATCGCTTGGCTGGCGGCTGCCAGCGCTGGCGCCTCCACAGCCTGAAAGCAAGGGCACGACAGGTTGCATAAAGGAACAAGTTAGTAAGAGAACAGCAGCGTCAGGCACCAGCTGGGCGGCATGGCTGGCGGCTGCTAGCGCTGGCGCCTTCACGGCCTGACAAGAAAGACGGCAAAGGCGGGCAGAACAGGATGAGTACAGAATAGCACAGTCACATTAGCCTGCCGGCTCCATCGCGTGGCTGGCTGCTGCCAGCGCTGGCGCTCCCATGGCCTACCAAGGGCAGACAGGCACGACAGGATGCATACAAATCAGCTATTGAGAAAATGGCAGATTCAGGCACCAGCCTGATGAAATGGCTGGCGGCTGCCAGCACTGGGGCCTCCACAGCCTGACAGATGGGCACGACAGGTTGCATAAAACCAAAAGCTAGGTGAGAGAACAGCAGCCTCAGGCACCAGCTTGATGGCATGGCTAGCGCTGGGGCCTCCACGGCCTGACAAGACTGACGGCAAAGGCCAGCATAACAGGATGAGTACAGAATAGCACAGTTGCAGTAGCACGCCGACTCCATCGCGTGGCTGGCTGCTGCCAGCGCTGGCGCCTCCACAGCCTGCCAAGGGCAGACAGGCACAGCAGGATGCATACAAATCAGCTATTGAAAGAATAGCAGCCTCAGGCACCCCATAGCATGGCTGGCGGCTGCCAGGGCCGGGCGCCTCCACAGCCTGGAAAGACAGACGACAAGACAGGAGAACAGGATGAGTACAGATAGCACAGCACAGTCACAGTAGCCTGCCGGCTCCATCGCGTGGCTGGCGGCTGCTAGCGCTGGCGCCTCCACGGCCAGGCAAGGGCAGACAGGCACAGCAGGATGCATACAAATCAGCTATTGAAAAAATAACAGCCTCAGGCACCCCATAGCGTGGCTGGCGGCTGCCAGGGCCGGGCGCCTCCACGGCCCGCCACGACAGACGGCAAAGGCAGACAGAACAGGGTGAGTACAGAATAGCACAGTTGCAGTAACACGCCTGACTCCATCGCGTGGCTGGCTGCTGCCAGCGCTGGCGCCTCCACGGCCTAGCAAGACAGATGGCAAAGGCAGACAGCACAGGGTGAGTACAGAATAGCACAGTCACAGTAGCCTGCCGGCTCCATCGCGTGGCTGGCGGCTGCCAGCGCTGGCGCCTCCACGGCCTGGCAAGGGCAGACAGGCACAGCAGGATGCATACAAATCAGCTATTGAAAGAATAGCAGCCTCAGGCACCCCATAGCGTGGCTGGCGGGCCGGGCACATCCACCGCCTGGAAAGACAGACGACAAGACAGGCAGAACAGGATGAGTAAAGAGTAGCAAAATTGCCGTAGCCTGCAGGCAGGCTGCCTGAATAGGAGATATGGCTGGCAAACACGAGAGCTCAAGCATCATAGGCAGCTGCTACATGGTGTGTAGGCCACGCGCTGCTTGCAGCAGCAGCCAAGATAGATGCACCGGCATAAAGTGTGTGGCATGGTATGCACAGTGCGTGCTGGCAAGCTGCAAATAGCCGCAACCGCCTGATTGACGCAGCAGCTGTTAGCTCATCGCGGTTTGATCTGGGATGTGGCCGCCACTCACCACAATAGCGTCTGAGTCGGCGTTGGCCACTGTCCCGCGCATGAAGCGCGTCCACACCTTGACATCAACCGCCCAGCCGATGACCAGCAGCAGCGCAAACTGCAGCAGCGTCAGCAGCGCCTCAGCCACCGTGATCTGCAGGGTAGGCAGGGCAGGCAGCGCAACAGACGGTGAGTGCTGCAGCAGTTGTACATGCATGGCCATGTGCATGCATGCCCCTGTCAGCAGCGCCTCAGCCACTGTGATCTGCGGGGCAGGAAGGGCAGGCAGGGCGGGCAGGCGGGGCCAAGCGCTGAGTGCTGCAGCAGGTGCGCATGCATCATATGGCAAGCATCAGCAGCACCTCAGCCACAGTCACAAGCAATGTGCTTGAATCTTTCAGCTGCGCTCACCTCGCTGGGCGTCCACCACAGGTACACCACCAGCACCAGGAGCAGCAGCAGCAGCATAAAGGGTGCAGAAACGTGCTTAGCCTCGGCTCTTTTCAAGCGCTCACCTCGCTGGGCGTCCACCACAGGTACACCACCAGCAACAGCAGCACCAGGAGCAGCAGCAGCAGCAACATGAAGGGTGCTGGAATGTGCTTGAATTTTTCAGCTGCGCTCACCTCGCTGGGCGTCCACCAGAGGTACACCACCAGCATCCAGATGTATGCCCACATGCTGATGATGGCGGTGGTGATGAACACGCGCAGGTGCTTCACGTGCTTGACCACGCCTGCGCAGCAGCAGGCAACAGCAGCAGCAGGAAGCAGCAGCAGCAGCAGCAGCAGCAGGCGACAGCAGACGTATGAGCCATCTTTGTGGCACACAAAGGTGGATGGGAAAGGGAGGAGGGGAGGCCAACTGTATCGCGCTGCGAGCTCGTGCAGCTGCGCCATACACATAGTGCAGGAAGCTTGCCCTCCTAGCAGGTAGCTACTGCACCCTGGCAACACAACTGCAGCGCCTGCACTGCACAACCTCCCACCAGAGGGCAGCGCCATGGTGCAAACTGCACTGATCATCATCAGGCTGTATGCTGCGCTGCCTGTGACAGTGTCGGCCCCCAGTTCCCGTGCTCACAAAATGCACAATGCACGCAGCCACCCTTCCCAGTTCCAGCAATCTGCAGCAGCGCAAGGCTGCTGCAGCCTGATACCACAAGCGCAGGCTTGTACTACATGAGCCGGCTCAAGCCTGCTGGTATCTGCCGCACCTGTGGGCAGCGCCACTGTGCACACTGCGCAGACCATCATCAGGTTGTATGCTGCGCTGCCCGTTACAGTGTCGGCCCCCAGCTCCCGCGCACACAATCGCGCACAATGCACCCAGCCACCCATCCCAGTTCCAGCATTCTGCAGCAGCAAAAGGCTGCTGCAGCCTGATATCACAAGCGCAGGCTTGCACTACATCAGCCGGCTCAAGCCTGATGGTATTTGTGTACATTTGCCACACCTGTAGGCAGCGCCACTGTGCACACTGCGCAGATCATCATCAGGTTGTATGCCGCGCTGCCCACAATCGTGGAGGGCCCCAGCTCCCCTGCGGGCTTGCCCAGCCGCAGCACAGACTCCACCACAGCAAGCAGGATCTCCGGTGCACTGCATAAATAAGCGGCAGCAGCAGGAGCAGCAGCAGCAGTTGTGGCTGTGAGTGCGCTGCTGCAGCAGGGGTGAAGCTGAGAACCACTGGCTTGCCCAGCCGCAGCACAGACTCCACCACAGCAAGCAGGATCTCAGGGGCACTGCACCATTAAGCAGTAGCACCGGCAGCAACATCAGCAGCAACATCAGCAGCAGCCGCAGCCCAGACTCCACCACAGCAAGCAGGATCTCCGGCGCACTGCAGCAGCAGCAGCAGCAGCAGCAGCAGCAGCAGCAGTTGTGGCTGTGAGTGCGCTGCTGCAGCAGGGCCCCAGCTCCCCTGCTGGCTTGCCCAGCCGCAGCACAGACTCCACCACAGCAAGCAGGATCTCCGGCGCACTGCATCATTAAGCAGCAGCAGCAACAGCAGCAGCAGCAACATCAGCAGCAGCAACATCAGCAGCAGCGGTAGCAGCAGCCGCAGCACAGACTCCACCACAGCAAGCAGGATCTCCCGCGCACTGCAGCAGCAGCAGCAGCAATGAGGGTGCTGCTGCTACTAGAGTGCAGTGTGGAGCCGCAGCGGCTGCACCCGTGCTTCAAGCAGCAGCTGCAGTGGCAGGGAAGTCAAGCAGCAGCTACAGACAGCCGCATTCTCTGCAGCATGTCTCTTGCTGTGCTGCTGTCGCCTTTGGTTGTCGCACCTGGAGCCCACCGCCATGAGGCTGTGCTGCAGCTGCCACCACATCCTCCATTAGCATGCTTGCATGCCTCCAACCGTTCGCTTTATGTCCAAACACAAACAAGCACAAAGCATCTTGCAGCCGGGCCCACCTTGAGCCCACTGCCATGAGGCTGACGTTTGCCACCACCCAGTTCCACACCGGCACCCGCACTTCAATATTCTGCCCGGTCACGGGGCACTTGCGCTTGGCTATGCGCGTGGCACTGCAGATCACCTGCGTGATCATTGATGCAGCAGCAGCAGCAGTGTGCGGGGCAGCAGAGAGCTGTGTGGAGTTCTGACATTCACCAGAACCAGCCTACCATGTGGCTTCGCCAGTACAGACACAGCCCAACACAGGAAGTAGTATGGGTGGCATGGCCTGGTTTGCAGCTGTGGGTGCACTGCCGCACAACTGCTGCTGCTGCTGCTGCTGCTGCTGCTGCTGCAGCTGGGGCGCACCTCTATGGAGGCCATGAACTTGTCTGAGGCCAGCGCCACGCCCACAAACATGTACAGCAGCATCAGCAGGTACATGGCTGCAGGAAGGCAGGCGGCAGGTCAGTTGCAGCACAGCAGTTGCAGGACATACATGTAACTAGCCTTCATTGATGTGTTTAGGCTGTCAAAGTATAGCCGAAAAGTAGGCGAGGAACACAGCCGCTGCGTGCCAGTGCTGGCAGGGCCAGATTCTGTGGTGCTGCACAGTGACAGAACTGCCAAGTTATCATTGCAGCTTCTGTGGATGCTGATCAATGAAGCAAGTTTCCTGCAGGCTGTTTCAAGGGTGAGCTGCAGAGCCAAGCTGCCACTACAAATCCACAGCTGCAGACACTGCTGTTTCCCAACGTAAAAATAGCCATTCTTGCTGCTTACAGGACAGTCTGCTTAGCTATCAGTTGCTTTGCTTTCCATAGTAAACAACGAGGCACATAAACACAAGGTACTCATTGAAAAACAGGATACACAGCTCATGGTGTGCTGGCCATGTGCTCACTTGCAAGGGCCCATGTGGGCAGCAGCATGAACCCAGGCACTGCCAGCCAGCTGTTGAAACAGCCTCTGTAGTCTTCGTATACAACATAGCCGTGTCTGTCACTTGTCGACGCCACATAGCAGTCTGCTCTCTGCGACTCTTTCAAGTCCAAACAGTTTGGCAGCCCTGCAGGAGGGGCTTGCATTCTACTGGTACTGCTCGCTGCTTGCCTAGGACTGTTACTTTCAACAGCCGCTTTTAGACCATAAATATATACACTCCGTAGATGTATTGTGAGCGAATGAGCGATGTGACCTGGCGCTGTTCCCTCACATTGCTTCGCCCAGGTCCCCGTTCCTACCACCAAGATACCTACCACATGACAAGTTGACTGGTGTTCCCGAGGGTATCTTGGAAAGCTGGGTGTTTAATAAGGTGCTCGGCAGCGAATTGCGGGATTACTCTGCGTCCTTGCGGTCACGTGTGCGTTCAGTGCACTACCTGTGGCGGGAACCGCCCAGCCTTGCTCTGGAACCTACGTTCCACTGCGTTGAACTGACCGAAAGACCCATGCACTGATTCTCAATGGTTCTCAGCTCGCTGCTTCAAGCCACTGGGTACTAGCTGCAACCAGCCTGCAGGAGTGAGGCAGCACAGCAGCAACTTGCAGCAGCTGGCAGCACAAAATGTGCTGCGCAGCCTGCACAGCCTTGCCAGCTGTACGCATCAGCTGTGGCGCAAAATGTGCTTGGAAGGTTGGAAAGCGGCCGTTACACCTCCAATGCTTGACACCATAATCGCGCAACAGCATGATGCTGCACATGGCATGTGGCCACGCACGGTGCGCACCCGGGGTGCTGCTGCTGGGCAAACATCGACACAGAGCATTCAGGCAGCACAACGCTCAACATTTGCGCTCAAGTTACACAACAATAGCCCTGACAGCAGCTTGCTGGCCAGCCCAAGCAGTGCAGCCATCACCACCACCAGCAGCAGCAGCAGCAGCAGCTGCCGCAGCAGCGGGTACGGACAGGCCTGGGATAATGCTTCAACATACCCAAATACACAGCACCAACACTGCCCAGCAGCTTCTCTGCCAGCCGCAGCAGTGCGGCTACCACATGATGGTGGCGGGGGGCGCCCTCTTCAAAAGCAAGTGCGCAGTACTACTGCATAATATGCAGCATTTTGCTACTGCGAACTGTACTCCCTGCAACTCATCACACACCACCCGCAGCAGCAGCAGCGGGTACGAACAGGACAATGCGCGATAACAACAAGTTACGCAGCACCCACCCTACCCAGCAGCTTGCTGGCCAGCCCAATAAGCGCTGACGCCATATGAGATCGCCGTCGTATAGGATCGGTGGTGCACGTCATGCAATACTATTGGCTGCAACTCACTGCAATGTGTGCTGCTCGCACACAAGAGCTCAAACTAATCAGCTCTGTCAAGGCACACTAGACCCCCCCCCCCCCCATACACTAGCCTGCGAAAACTGCCAGGCAAGTGTATGTGGTGTGCTACAGCCGTAGATTGTGTGAGAATGCTCATGCTGGCAACTGAACCTCATGCCAACAAAGCGGTTTCACCTGCTGAAACAATGTGCAGGTTGGTTATGCAGACTGACCATCCCCAAATTGCAACGGACTGCTGTCACCAGAACTCAGGTGGCTGCTGACACCTCGCTATAGAGCCGCGCTATGCCCGCTTGCTTGGGACTGGCCGCTTGCTTGGGGCTGCTGACACTCTGTTTGGGGCAGCTATGCCTGCTGCCTGAGTGGCCGCACTCATCTCGTGTACAATAAGTAGGATGCCACTGCAACTGCTCAACCAGTCACTGCCAGCCAGCTATGCCACTATGCTGTGCACTCAGCCCAAAAGCCGCACAAACAAACTTGATGATGAAGTACCAGGCCATTAGAGAGTTTTTGCTCTGAAGTTGCTCTCAAAACTCCAGATGCAAAGCCAACTACTACTACTTTCCACTGCTGCGCTCAACAGCCCTGCTGCTGACTGGCTACACACTGCATGCTCACTGCATCCAGGTGCATCTGAGGGTGGCGAAAATGCACAATTCTGCAGCTCCACGGCATACATTTGGACTACAATAAGCCTACAAACAATGCCCAGGGCGCTGATATGCCCTGCTGGGGTTGCCGATGCTTGGCTGTTCCCTCCAGAGTGGTGCTGTATCCTTGGATCAGCCTACTGCTGCCGAGACGCCATGAAAGCCCCTTTGGCCCCTCAGATCTGAACCAGTATGGTCTTCAATTTAGTGAGTCGGCTGCGGCGCTACGGCTTGCTGCGCCTAATGGCTGCCCGACAGTGGAAAGGTGGTGGTCTCAGATCTGCGCCCAACCATGCAGCCTGGTCTACATGATCGCAACAGTGAGCCTGCTCGGCTGATGCTCGGCTTGTTACCCGATGTGCAGATATGCTCAATGCACATGTGCACAGCACAACGTGGGCGAAATTGAAGACATCGCACTCGATGTCGCTCTCGACTACGTACCCGGCTTGGATCGATTGTCCAGCTCAGCAGTACACGTCATATCAGACCCTGAAACACGTGCAGATGGGGCATGTGCCAGGACTGCAGTGATAGCCACATCAATGAGATGCACACACCAGATACAACCGGTCAACACCCTAATAGGGCGCGACAGCGCAGCCACCACCCGCAGCAGCAGCGCAGCCCCGGCCGCCAGCAGCCCCACCTGCAGCGCGCGGTCCCAGCGCTTGTACAGCAGCATGATGCAGACACGATGCATGTGATGCGCACAGGGCGCGTGCTGCTGGGAAGCATTGCCATGCTTTGAAGCGGTACAGACCGAGTAGTGCTCAATATCAACCATTCAAACAACACCAACCCTGCCCAGCAACTTGCTGGCCAGCCCCACCAGCGCCGCCAGCACCCGCAACAGCAGCGCAGCGCCGGCCGCCAGCAGCCCCACCTGCAGCGCGCGATCCCAGCGCTTGCGCGCCCGGATCTGCGCGAAGCTCCACGCCTCATTCTGCAGCGAGGCAATAATATTCGGCGAGAAGACCTTTGGCGCGAGCTTGTTCAGCATCGAATCCAGGATCAGCGGCCCTACGAAAGTGGCAAAGCCGCCGTCCAAGCTGTGACTCAGCACCACGAGCGCCTCCGCATCTTTGGCCCGCAGCTGGCTGTAGCACCGCACCGCAGCGGCAGCGTCATCTTCCGTTTCGTCCAGCGCCTTTTTGAGAACGGCGACATCCTCGAACGCCGAATTCACGCCCTGGCCGAAGTATGGTTTGACCGTGTGGATCGCATCACCGACGAGGACAGCGCTGTGGCCATAATGCAACACTGGCCCCGCATATGAGAAGGTGGGCAGGCTGCAATCTGGCTTGTCGGCGAAGCGCTGCAGGTCCACTTCGCGCACAGCTGGCAGGAAGGCGGGGAAGTGCTCCTGGAAGAGCGCCCGCACATCTTCGGCGGTCTTGAGCGCGGCGATGCGCTTGTCGCCGGGCCTGCGGGGTGCAGAGGCAGGGAGGGCAGTATGTGCAGTTGGGGTGGGTGATGGGGCAATGAGAGTGGCAGGAAGCATACACACACAACCCTGCGGCACTGGAACCATCACACAAGGACAAGGGCGCAAGTGTGGGGTAAATGGGTTGCATGAGATTACGCAGTGCTCCTGGAAGAGCGCCCGCACGTCCTCGGCTGTCTTGAGGGGCGATGCGCTTGTTGCCAGGCCTGCAATTGTGTGCAAGGGCAGTTTGCAGGGAGGGCAGTGTGTGCAGTTGGGGTGGGTGGTGGGCAATAAGAGTGGGAGGAAGCGACACACACAACCCTGCGGCACTAGAACCATCACACAAGGACAAGGACGCAGGTGTGAGGTCATGAAATGGGTTGCATGAGATTCAGAGGTGCTCCTGGAAAAGCGCCCGCACGTCTTCGGCTGTCTTGAGGGCGGCGATGCGCTTGTCGCCGGGCCTGCGATCGCGTGCAGAAGCAGTGCAGGGTGGCGGGGCGCAGGATGATGCAGCGGAGGTGGGTGATGGGGCATCAACAGTGGCAGGTACTTCCGCAAAGCACTGTGGCAGTGATGTGGTTGCATGGAGGCGGCGCGTGACATAGGCATGAGGCTAGGGCATTGCCTGCAAGCAACAGCTGTTGCAGAGCTGCAAGTTCTCTTGATGAACAGTCTGCACGACGCCCGCACTTGCGCCACCACGTCAGCACCAGGCATGCCTAAGGTATGTATCACACACTCAACATCTTCTGCGCTACAATTGCTGTGTCACTGCAACACCCCAACTGCAGCAAAGCCCCGCCCCTCACTTGTACAGCATGACCCCAATGAAGGGCCCCTCCTTAGTAGGCAGGCAGTCCAAGTTGATGCCGCTCTTGGTCCGTGCAGAGTAATTCACATCCCCGGGCCGGCTAGCTGCAAGCTCCTTAGGCCAGAACAGCGGTATGGTGCGATACACGATTGTGTTTTTGTCGGGGAAGCGCTTCACACTGAATGGCGTGCTGCTGCTGGTCTTCATTGCACTGCGTAGGCTGGAGCCGGCACCATCAGCTCCGATTACAAAAGATGACTCCTCGACCCCTTCGGTGACGGGCTCACTGCTGCTGCTGCTGCTGCTGCTGCTGCTGCTGCTGCTGCTGCTGCTGGCGGTGACGCTGATTGTGCTGGTGCTGCTGCCAGTGCTGCTGCTGCTGCTGCTGCTGCCTTGTTGCTGCTGGAAGGTCAGCCGGCACACCTGCAAGCAAAAAGAGTTGCAGGCAGAAAGAGGAGAGCAGGCAGAATCAAAGGTGGTTGCTGCAGGTCATTTGCAGCCAGTTGTCACCAGGTTTGGGTCTAACACACTGGGCAGCTTGAACTGCACGGCAGCACAGCAATGCACCATAGCGCACCACAGCACAGCACAGCACAGCACACCAGCATGTCACACCGGCACAGCGCACAATGACACAGCACGGCACAGAGCAGCACCAACACCTAACAGACACAGAACATAACACAGCACAGCACAGCACCTACACCTGGGCAATACCTAGGTGCTGCCCGGCACAGCATTTACCATGCCTGAAATTGTCATATTACAGCAGCACCTCTCCACAGACCCACCTCCTGACCGCCGCTGCCGCTCTGCCGCCAGTCCGCCTGCACGCACCGCGCGCCAAACGTAACACTGACAGCATCCGAGTACTTCTCCCTCAGCTCCTGCAGCAGGCAGCTGGCCAGCCTATCCCTCTGAATGCAGCGTGTCTTGTACGTCCTCGTGGTGTAGTACGTCGGCTTAGGACTGTCCGGCTCACTGTTTGGCTGCCAGTCCAGCCGCCCCAGTACTAGAGAGCTTGCTGTGTCAATTCTGTCCATTACGCCGAGGTTTCGTAATACAGCTTGGCCCCGGCCGTTGAGCCCGATCATGTACAGCCGCTCGCTAGCCTGCTCAAAATCGCCCCACACGGATAAGTCATCTGGGGCTGGCGGCTCCGGCAGGCGCTCAAAGACCTAACAACAGATCAGCGGCAGCAGCAGCGGCGGCGGTGATTGCAGCAGCAGCGTGGGAGAACGGCACAATGGCAGTGACAATTGGGAGTGAGGGGCCAGGTGGTGGCAGGTGCCCGATAATTTACAGCCGCTCGCTGGCCTGCTCGAAATTGCCCCACACGGATAAGTCATCTGGGGCTGGCGGCTCCGGCAGGCGCTCAAAGACCTGGCAGCAGCAGCAATAGCAGCAGCAGCAGCAGCAGCAGTAGCAGCAGCAGCAGCAGCAGCGGTGATGGTTTTGATGGCAGCCCAACAGCAGCATGAACAAAGAGGCACCACGCGGCGGCAGCTGCCAAGGCACAGCAGGATCCGTAAACAGCACAATGACGCTGCAGCTGAAGTTGCTTTGCATACACATGTGCCATGTGCACCATGAGGGAATGCACAAGCGCTTGACACCATGCAGGAGGGAGGCCTAGCTGAGCTGCCAAACCAGCAGCACGCAGCCGATCTAGCTCTGCCGCTGCAGCAGCTGCCTCGGGGAACAGCCCCGGTGCCAAATTAACAGGGCCACCAGACGCTGCTTGAAGCCATTGCAGCAGACTCCGTAATTGCGTGCCGCGCGTGCAGTCGTTACGCACAAGCCGCTTCCATCTGCTGTGCCTGCTGACCCGTAAGGCACCGCTCATGTTATCAGCTACATCACACTGCCCAATTGCACATATACATCGACAACTGCAGGTACTTATGCAGCCGAAACTCAATGGCGAGCTGTGTTTCCCACCTTGACGTTGCTGTAGCCGCGCCGTGCCAGCATCAGCGCGGAGGCCAGCCCGGCAGGCCCGCCACCAATCACCACCACTGGCGCCGCCAGCCTAGCTGCAGCACCTGCTGCTGCTGCGCCTGCTTCTACTGCTGTGGCTGCTGTTGCTGTTGCTATGTGTCTGGCCGCTCCTGTTCCTGCTGCTGCTGCTGGTGAGGCAGGCGTGCATGCTATCCTTGCTGGCAGCTGCAGCACTGGCCTGGGGCAGAGATGACTGGCGGTCATGACGGTCCTGCTGGTGCTGCTGCTACTGCTGAGTGCATGGCTGCGTTGCCAGTTCGCTGCACTACTGCTGCTGCTGCTGCTGAGTTGTCGGCTGTGCAGTGGCAGTGGCTGCAGCGCTGCTGCTGCCTGCCTTGCTGGCACGCCCTGGCTGATGCGCCAGTTGCACTGCATTCTGCAGTGGCAGGCAGTGGCAGGCAACACAGCCTTTTGTTAGCTACGTTTACGCCTAAGGAGCTTGTCATAGCAGGGTATGCGGCTCAATGCGTCAGACCATGCATTGGCAGCAGCAGTAGCAGCAGCAGTAGCGCTAGCAGCAGTAGCAGCAGCAGCAGCAGCAGCAGCAATCCTTGCAGGTGCATCTGGTGCATACCTGCTTTTTCAAATACAATGTATCTCGAGAGCTATACTTGAAGGCTGGAGTAGCCACCCTGCGCGATCTATGAACGATGTTGGTTCTGCCTACGTGAGGCGCGTAGTTGGCGTCGGCACGGCAGTGAGATGCTTCGTGTGCTCAGCCTGAAACACTTTGTAATAAAACGTGTGTTCTCATACAGCAACACATGATATCAGCATGTAGGGCGTGCCAATTGAGTACAGTTACTGGTGCCAAGGGTTCTATCTCATAGACAGCTGTTCTGCTGCCCCAACATTTACAGCCAAGTTCACTACGCATCACAGTGGAAAGGATTGTAGTGCTGCAAAGATCTTGTCGGGTTAGATTCTGCTTTGCATCTTTAATGCTGCCAGTCTGAAGCAGTAGCAACAACAGCAGCAGGCGTGCAGCGTTGCACGTAAGCCTGTGCACAGCCAGGTTGCTGGTAGTAGCAGATGTGGCAGCCCTGTGGTGCTTGAAACGTAGGCAGAAGAGGCCAAAATCGTGCCAAACAGGGAAGCCCCGTTTATGCAACTGCTTAGTCAACCATACGGTACCAGGCTGTGCAGCTTGAAGCTCAAACGCAAAATTGCGGTGGCAGCAGGTGTGTCTTGCTGTTGCAAGAGTAATGGTCTTCAGCGAGATGCTGCAGCAGCTGCTCTGCAGTGCTGCTAGTAGTGGAGGTGTGCTACAATAGTCACTGCTAGTCATGACTACACATGTGTGCAGATGTGTACAGATGTGCGCACGTGCGCACATCGTCGAACAGTACTGTTCGCAGCAGCCCATCCACTGGCTGGCTAAATATGCACCGTCTGTGTACGGGCGCTGTACGCCATCCACAGGCCTACTGGACGGTTGTTCCGTGGACGCTCAGTGGACGCTCTGTGGATGCGCCTTTGTCACAGTGATGCTGCAAGAACTTCGTGTTGTAGGTGCAGCACGATCGTCGCTCGAGCAACTAGACAGACACACAGGCATACGCATAATCAGGACTGTGTTTTATAAGGATTCCTCATGTTGAGGTATACCTCTACGTGGTAGTCTGGTGACGTTGTCATGGCGGGCCGTTGACTTCCTTGACCACGCTGAAGTCGACTTGATCGTGCCGATGTAAACGCTGGAGTATTTGCAACTCGTTTCAACTTTGCGACAGCAACAAGTAGCTTAGTTGGTTTGGTTCGTAGATCGCACTCCATTGTCTAGGTTTTCAAATCATCCAATACATATTCCTCGCTGTCTGTTGCTCGGGATGTCAGGGAGTTGGCGAGAAACAGACAAAACTAGCCTGCAGAGTACCAGACAATGGAAGTTTGCCACGGCAGCGGCATTTGGCTTGGCTCTGCTGCTGCTGCTGTTGACCAACATGAAGCTGCAGTCTTGCAGTCAGCCACTGCCAAATCTGCCCAATCCTGAGCTGGAAACAAGCATGCCTGGAGCGTACGAGGTAACTATACACCAGCAGATAAGGATCACGGTTGGACAGGTTTGTCAGTCGCAATGTAAGTGAGACTCGCACATGCAGCATACACGTGCCAGTGCTGCGCCGCATGCACCATTCAAACAAGGACCCACTCTGCTGTGCCATGCCGCCCGCACTCTTCTGCCCGACTGTTTGGTAGGAGCATGAAATTTCAAGAGCAACACGCAGTAGCCATGGTCACAGAACCGTTGCACAGACCACCGTGATGTTTGGCATCATTGGCAGAGATGTAGCCCACGAGCTGCCCTATGTGCTGGCCAACATTCAGCTGGGCATGGTACAAACGTAGCGAACAAGTGGCCTACATATAAATGTCAAGCTTTCAACGACGAATCTAAATCAATTTGAGCTGTTAGCAGTGGCACAGTGTACTGCAAGAAAAGAGCTAAAAACACGTTGCCCTGAAGTGCCCCGACTCGACTGTTACATATGTTAACTTGCGCTGTAGAGTGTTGCTGTGGGTGCTGCTGCCTGCAACATGTTTTGATGTGTAATGTAATACTTCTGGGCTTCCCTTGCTGGCTGATCAGGCACTGCAGTTCTGGTGTGCCAAGTGCCCTGCCGCTGCTGTTGCGCTCTGCTGCTTGGCGCTGTGCGCTGCACATACAGTTTCAACTGTCATATCTGTGACATACTGCGCAACACCGCTTCAGGCCCACCGGCAGCTGCTGCGCGCGTGCAGCTAGTGTGGCTGCACAGAGTTTGTTGAGGACTAGTATTCTACACAGTTTCCTGCAAACATCCTTCTTGTGTGATCAAGGCGAATTCTGGAGCTCAAAATTACTAGCAGTTTGAAGCTGCTGCTGCTGGCAGGTGGGGGCCCTGCTGTGCAGTTGGGATGCAAGCAAACCAAAGCAGCAGCACTGGCAGCTGTGCCTTACTGTGCCTGCCACATACAGCAGGTTGCTATGCCAGCATGGCTGTCTGCTTGCAAGCTGTGTTGATTTGTTGCAAAATGCAGATGCTACGTTTGTACCATACCCAGCTGAGACTGTGATTGCATGCCAGCCTTTGCTGCAGCAGTTCTTAGCCTGCACTGCATCCCTTCTGTTGCTGTTCCTGGACTTGGTGCCTGAAGTGCACACCTACCTTTTTATGCTATGGCTGATGTGCTCCTGCTGCTGCTGGGTATGCAGCTGATTTTACTGCGGCAGTAGCACTGTTTGCAATATATGATATCTGCCTGGGCAGGAGCAGCAGCAGCAGCAGACAACAGGAAACGTTACAGCTATGTGTGCTGTGAATCACGGTGGCATGTGTTTTTCAACTGCAGTTGTTGGTGGGCGTGACAGCAGCAGCATGTGCCAGCAGGTGCCTCACTGCTGCCACCTAATTTTTTGGCGAAGCCTTTCAGCACTGCGCTGTGTTTAACGTCGTTCAATGTTCAAAACAAATTGTATGCAGGTGCTGCAGCAGCGCGATCGAGCTGCAGTGCTCTGGACATCCGTGTTGACCCGTCAGGCTCACCTGCAACGTGGGCTTGCGAGGGCCCGTCAGGATTGGTTTTCTGCTTTAACCAAAGGTACGTTGCATAATGTGTCGACGATGATAAGTTGGCAGCGTGGCAGCTGTGTGGCTCGGAGCAGGCTTGTTTCAGGGCACCTTTCCGTCTTGAAGTTCTTCACCATATCGCAGTTTATTTCGGCTCAAGCCATGCTTAAATCAATCATCAAATTTAAAAGTTAATCGACCGCAAGGTTTCTTGCAGGCTCCGTGCATATCGCTTGGCAGGCCAACAGTCGTCACAACCAACGCGAGTGACAGCAGCAGGAGCCATGTTCAAGAGCTTCGAGCGTAGTTGAATTATGACAGGAATTTTACCATTACATTCGGCAATTCAGCATGACTGCAAATGCCTGTATGTGAAATGGCCACCAAGTGCCTTGCTGCCTTGCAGCAGTCGTTTGAAGCAGGAACCGCTCCTGACAAGTCTGAGCACCAAAGCACAACATCCACATGTAGTTTACTCATACAATAAGCTTCTGAACATGCCATTTTGTTCCCACACTCGCTCTCAGGTGAACACCAGGAAGTAACCACCCTACAGCAGCATGGTGCCAGCACCTCCCAAGCCCCGGGCGGTGCGAACATGCAGGACGGCGACAAGCGCAGGTGCCCTCAAACAGGTGAGCTCAAGGGCTCTCTGAGTGACACCCTGTGCACTGCTGGCCAGCCATCTTGCATGCAGCTGACAGCCACAATCCCTACATGCCATGCAGCAGCACAACAGCAGACTCAGCGCTGGTCTTTCCTGGGGTAGTCGCCAGCAGTGCCGCGGCGCTGCTTCCCGTCTCGGCACACACAAAGACTCCTCTTGCGGCTGCGCACCATGTTCCACAAATCTGGCAGCTTCAATACATCAGCCATGACAGATGCAGCTGTGATCTTCATAAAGGTGTTGTACAGGCCGTGCTGCAGGTCTCGCGGCTTCACATCAGCACCACCCAGCTGGCAGCTGTTATACAAGTAGTTGCGGAAGGCTGCTTTGAGGCTGCCAAATGCATGTTCAATGGGCTTGTTGAAATCTGGGGAGTAGGGTGCAATGTGCAGCAGTTGATCTTCATTGATGCCACCTGCAACCAACATCTGTAGGCCATCCTTCCCCAGGTGAACACTTGGGTTGTCAAAGATGTACAGCGGCGTAGTGCCGCGCTGCGCCTGCTGTTGGTTGGCTATGTCTTTGATCTCCATCATGCAGTGAACAAACTCCAGCTGAGTCATGCTCTTGGCCTGCTGGGTTGGTTTGTCCTTCAACTGCAGGTGCAAGAATTGCCGGATTGGCAGCGCGCAGCCTTGTTAGCAGCGCAGGAGCGCAACGCAGCGGTGTGGATGGATGCGATGGGACGCTTCTACATCAGGCTCAGTGCAGACAAGGTCAGATACATCACCAAGTCTATGAGGGGGCAGAGATTGTTCTGGGGCTTGACTGGCTGCTTGCCAGGTGTGCAGCACTTCAAGTTCTGCGCGCCGCGTGCAGTCGCCACAGCAGCAGCGCTTCAGTGCAAGATGTGTGCATGTGTGCTGGCTGATATGGTTGGCACATGCATGGGCTACATGCACACAAGCGAGGAGCAGCTGGTGTGCATGCTGTATTGGTTAGGCATCAGCAGCAGTATGTGTGCTCAGGTAGCAGTGGACTGGTGGGATGGGCGGATTAATTTCCTCCATGCACAGCACAACATGCTGATTCAAGCTGATGGCTCATGTCATGACAAGGGTTATTACAGCAGCAGCAGGCAGCAGGTGCTGGAGCGCGACTTTGAGTTCTGCGCTGCAGCATATGACAACTGGCTGCAGCCAGGGGGCAGTGTGCTGCGCGTGAGCACGCGCGGATGTGACATGCACCAATCCTTGCACATTGGTTTCCAGCTTGCTGCTGCAGGTGGTGTCATTGTACTGTCACCAAGTTACTCTGCTGTTATGTTCACAGCAGAGGACGGGCAGCGCTGCAGCTTCACTACAGCACTAAAAAAAGCACTGCGGGACTGTTACTACACAGTACAGCAGGGCTGGCATGTCTTTCGATGGCAGGCGCCTGCGCAGTAGCAGCGCACACTCACCATGTACGGTACATTGAGGTTGCCAGCATGGTCCTTGTTGTCTGTTGTGCCGGTGACAAACTTGCAGTAGACGGGCCCGTGCACAGCGTTGACGGCGCAGACAAAGTGCAACTTGACCGGCTCTGCGTCCTTGCCCTTGCGCATCCATTTGCATGGCAGCACAGCATGCACGTTTTCATCGTGTGCATCACAATAGACCTTGACGGAGCCGCCTGCCAGGTCTGACATCCAGAATTTGCACTCATCAACGAAATATATGCGCTGCAGCATGTCGGGGTCACTTTGGTACTTCTGCCACAGCGCCGCAGCTGCTGCCTTTCGCCTTTGTTTCTGTATCTTTGTCAAGTCCAGCTTCACATCTATTCTCCTGCGCACCAGGTCGGGGTCAGCCCATTTCATGTACTTCAGCAGTCTCTTGGGTGTGATGTTGTAGTCAGTGCACAGCTGGCGCAGTGTGTCATTTTCCTGACATGCGACTTCGATTGAAGTCCACCACACGTGCACATCAACCTTTCTCTTTGAATCTGCCGATGGGTAGGCCTTTACCACCTTGCCAGCCTTGAATATTGTGCTGGCATGGAAGGCGACAGCATGTGGGACATTTGAGGGCCTGCCGCCATGCTTGGGTGTAGCCACTGTGCCGTTTGCTGTGAAGTTCTTGTGATGAAGTTTGCAGAACCGGTTCAGGTCCCCGTGTACCTCCTTGGCGTAGTCAGGGTACTGCTCTATGTAATAATATGCGGGCGTAAACTTTTCGTCAGCTGTGGTCAAAGCCATTATCACACACACCACCGCCGCCACCCTCATGGCCGTGGTGCTGCGGTTGCTCTTCCATCCTGAAGGGTGCTTGCGCACCATGGACAGCCCCCCTGCAGGCATGAATCCAAAACGTATGGATATGTTAGCTGTGCTTCTAGCAGCAGTGTGAACAGAAGTAACTGGTCAGGTCAAACAACAGCCTGCGGCATCATGGAGTTTGACCGGTCTCAGCTGGGCATGGTACAAACGTAGCGAACAAGTGGCCTACATATAAATGTCAAGCTTTCAACGACGAATCTAAATCAATTTGAGCTGTTAGCAGTGGCACAGTGTACTGCAAGAAAAGAGCTAAAAACACGTTGCCCTGAAGTGCCCCGACTCGACTGTTACATATGTTAACTTGCGCTGTAGAGTGTTGCTGTGGGTGCTGCTGCCTGCAACATGTTTTGATGTGTAATGTAATACTTCTGGGCTTCCCTTGCTGGCTGATCAGGCACTGCAGTTCTGGTGTGCCAAGTGCCCTGCCGCTGCTGTTGCGCTCTGCTGCTTGGCGCTGTGCGCTGCACATACAGTTTCAACTGTCATATCTGTGACATACTGCGCAACACCGCTTCAGGCCCACCGGCAGCTGCTGCGCGCGTGCAGCTAGTGTGGCTGCACAGAGTTTGTTGAGGACTAGTATTCTACACAGTTTCCTGCAAACATCCTTCTTGTGTGATCAAGGCGAATTCTGGAGCTCAAAATTACTAGCAGTTTGAAGCTGCTGCTGCTGGCAGGTGGGGGCCCTGCTGTGCAGTTGGGATGCAAGCAAACCAAAGCAGCAGCACTGGCAGCTGTGCCTTACTGTGCCTGCCACATACAGCAGGTTGCTATGCCAGCATGGCTGTCTGCTTGCAAGCTGTGTTGATTTGTTGCAAAATGCAGATGCTACGTTTGTACCATACCCAGCTGATTGCTAGGCTGGCAGTGCACTTCAAAGAAGCACACATTGTTCTGGTAGAAAATGACTCCAAAGATGACACACACGGTGTTTTCAAGGCTTGGGGAGACAGCTTCACTGCTGGCCACAGCAACCGAACTACCAAACTGGTCTCCTTCCAGGTTTCAGCTGGCAAAAAGGACCTCAGGCTGCTGGCACAGGCTCGCAACCGCTACCTGGAGCAGCTCGCCCTGCCAGAATATTCAGCCGTGGACTATCTAATTGCTGTTGACACAGACATGTGCTGGCCCTGGGACGTGCCAAACATGGTGAAGATAATCAATGATCTGCTGCCAGCAGCAGGCAGTGAGTGGCACGTCATGTACGCCAACGGTGCATGTGGTTGGTACAAGGACTTGTTTGGCAGTAGCAAAGAAGAAGTGCCATTCTTCACGCCAGGTGCGCGCACTCACCATGCCATAGTCATTATTATTATGAACACAGCAGCTGCATTTCAATGCTCCAGCAAGATCCGATCTTAAGCATTGTTGACCATGGACCCGTCCAAAATGAAATGAACTGTGCCTTGCTTGGTAGGACTAGCTGGTGCTGTGCCACATGTGTACTGCCTACTGTGGCAGTTGTGGCCAACAATTCTACACATCACCCTGAACACTTTGACTACAAGCGGCCAACTACCTGCTTTGTTTGACATGCGCACTGCGCCACAGCTTACTGTAACATAGACCTGCCTTAAGGTCCTGCCTTAAGGACCTTAAATATATCTGCATGTGCTGCCCTGCAGGCGCTGCAGCCATCTACTGCGACCTGTTTGCCTTGCGAGATTCTTCTGGAGTTATGCACAGAAGGGATGGCAGCAACCCAAACGAAGTGATTTTTGTCCCGGGCACCTGCGATTTGAGCGTCATGCAGAGTCACAGTGCTTCGACGTTCACATGCAAGCACTTGAACGGTCATGCTGTAGTGCCTGTGCATGCAGCGTTTGGTGGCTGGGGCATGTATGAAGCGCGCATGTTGCGCTCCACCAATGGCAGCAAAGCTTGCACCCATGATGGTGCGGCTGGCGGATGTGAGCACATATCTCTGAGCAACTGCTTAGCACACGAGCATAATGCTATTCAGATCATTGCTACAGGCATGCTGATAAACTGGGAGGGTTGCAGTGACAAAGAGCAGCGCAGGTGGGATGGCTGGCACCCAGGGCGCGGGCCGGTCGATGTGTGATGCGGCCACAGTGGATTCCAGCTGTGGATGGGAGACTTCAATGTGATTTGACCTGATCCAACCCTAGGGAACATCCCTGGCAAGATGTTTGCCGCTTGCACAGCCTGTGTACTGTGGAATTACAGCATGGTTGCTGTGCATGCTGTGTGCAGACACTGGTTGTCACAGCCCTTAACCATCGGAGTAGGCGATCCCAGTGGACCCTGCTGTTGCTGCATGCTAGACGTCAATTTCTTGCCCTCCATACTATGTCCTACTATGTCCCTACATCTTTTGTGATGCTCCGCTGTTTGGCTCCACTTGTCAGACTGCAGATGCAGTTAAACCAACCCCGGCCAACCATCAGTAGTGGCTGGGCAAGCCTTTCATGCTGCTGCCCAACCAGTGTTTTGGAACCCTAATCAGGTCTCAGCTTGTGGCGTCACTACCATGACCAACACCACTAGCTTGCATTGTGTATTCAGTCGTTCAATTTGTGGTGGTATGTTTGGCAGGATGGTTGTTCTCAATCAACTACATACAGTGGTTGCTTCACGCCGATTGCTGAGCAAAGTTTAGTTGTTGCACTTGTTTGTTTTTCTTTCCCTGCACTAAAGAGGGTGAAACATGTATCAGGGTTTCTTGGTAACTCGGTGCTGGCCTACCGACAGGCTCCCGGACAACCCACTGGGCTTCCATCACTATGGCCAAGCCTGATCCACAAACCATCCTCGAGGATGACTTGAGCTCAAGTCGTCCACAGCGCCTGACTGGTGCATCCACAGCATGCTGCTGTGGATGACTGTTCAGTGGCTGCTCACAGAAGCTGTAAATGATGCCGTGGATGTGGTTTTAAGTGCATTCTATGGTTATTCAAGGATAGCACACCTGTGCAGCCGCAACAGTTGTACTGCAGGAGCCCCTCCTTGGGGGCCCCAGATGTCAGGTGCAGGTGAAGGCCTGGCAGGACACATGCACGGTAGAGGCAGACTATGCTACTTTCTTATTACTTATAATCGTTCAGCCGTGGTTGTTGTACTACTGCAGTTCCCTTGCAACCCTGCAGGACTGGGCTGAAGCACTTGGTGTGCCGATGGCACATCTTGCTGCCAGCACAAAAGGGGAGCCCTTTTGTAATAAATTTTCGAATCAAACGGTTTTTTAGAAAGAATGCGCCTGACAGCATTGGTCGCGCTCCTGACATCTGTTCAAACATCGTGGTTTGGAACTGACAGCCCACCCTAATGCGGAGCACCCCATGGCTGATGCAAGCGCAACATATGAAATTGAAGCTTTGACTTCAATGGACCTGCTTTCAACTGCGCCTGAGTAATGCCTGCGTACACAGCATCGTGAGGGGTTGCAGCGTACCTGCCGGGCTGCTTTTACAGCGATTGATGACGACATCTTCACGCAAAATATCACGTCGTAGCGATTACAATGAGTACAACAGGTTTAATGCAAGTGACCAGCCCAGGATCAGCCAGATCAACAGTGCTGCTACCAACAGCAACCATGGCTGTTGTGGGTGATCCTGGGCCCATCACTGTCGTGCGCCTGCTTCATTCGTTACTATATAAACATACTCTATATTTCTAGCAGCGTTATTGCAGCGTTGACCACACTAGTGCCAGCTGATGCAGCAGGAGTTGCACAGCAGCAGGAGCAGCAGCAGGCATCCACAACATACATGCACGCCAAAGCACACATGTGTGGGCGGCAAATCCTGGACGCTGGATCTGCTATTGCACCAAATGTAAAGCAGCAGACAGCAGGTGAGCAAGCTGTGCAAGCCACTAGGCAGGTGGTGACATCAGCAGCTGACCCGAGCACAGCAGCGGACTGCAGTCCCTCTGCACGCATGTGCATCTTGTCCTGCAGGCAGTCAGCGGTGGATTTGTGAGGGGCAATCAGCCGTAGGGTCAACGCTTAGCCCGCAACAGCTTTGTCACGGTAGCGCAAGTGAAGCAGTGCTGTGTGGCATACTGAACATGCATGAATTCACATGTATGTTGTTGCGCATGCATGGCTTACGGATCGCATTTGTGCACATTTCAACACTGCGCAAAGGCTGCCACGGCTACATTCCTTGAATTAGATGCCAAGTTGTGAAGCTGCGCTGATGATGTCAAGCAACAACAGCACACTCAGCGGCTGCAACAGCTTGATGCCAGGTGAGAGGATCTGCTGCCAGGTGTACAGCAGAAGCACAGGTTCAGCGACAGCTACATGACCCCAGAGGCAGTGCACAGCAACGACAACAGCTGGCAGTGGCTGCAGTAGCATGTGATGGCACTAGCTGCTGCAGCGGCTGCCCTGCATGCGCACGACATCACGGTAACACTGGCAGCAGAAGCAGCAGCAGCACCTGTGATGCATGTTGGCTTGGGTCGCACCACGGGGTGCCTGCAAGCATCAATGCAGTAGCAGCTGCCGTTTGCACAGCACTCACCACACGTGATGGTTTGCTGCAGGATCGTCCAGTGCATCGGGCTGTTTGCAGGCAAGCAGCCTGCAGCGCGACGGCTTTACTCGCGCACAACAATCTCACTGTCAACAACAGTCTGGAACTTGTTGACAGGTACATGCAAGGTTGAGAATGCAGGGCGCCATCCAGGGTTCTGCAGCGCAACACAGATCGCATGCCTGCCTAGTGTCAGATCACCTCCGCAGCAGTAGCAGCGTCAGACTTGCGCCACATGTTGTGTGGGGTCTTGATATGCCAGTGCTTCTATGCTGAGAAGCAGCAGCAGCGGCCGGCCACTCCTTCAAGAAGCAGCGAAGTTGTACAATTCCTGCATGGGGGTTTGACAGCAGCAGCGCTGCTGTAGCAGTTGCACGTACAACACAGACCCCTAAAACACTTTGCTGCCTTTGTTGTTGCTGCTGCTGCTACTGCGACTGCTGCTGACTTGCCCAGTGCAGTGCAAGCTGATGTGCAGGTTACCGAGTTGCATGCTATGTGTTGCTGCAGCAAGCAGGCATTGTGGAGCTTTCATTCCATCAAATGCACGGTCTAGCAGCAGCTTAGGGCCTGACACAGCAAGACGGGCTGCTGGAGTGGCAAGCAGCATGCTACTGACTGAGCAGCATCAGACAGAACACAATGGTTCAGGTTGCATGTGGCAGGTCACAGCATGGTGTTGCGTTGCAGGGACATAGCACATCTTGCGGCATTCTTGTCTGTTTTTGTGTACATGTGGCCTGGTACTACAGGTGCAGCAGGAGCAGCAGTGACTTGGCCTTGCAAACTTTGTACCTGCTGCTGCTTCTGTTGCTGCACGCTGTGCTCGCGTACCCGGCGCCAGCGCGACGCGAAATCATCGATTATTGTTATATATCATTGTTGAACATGTTTAATCAATGATTCGAGGCTGGTTTACGCTATCCACAACTTCATCCACAAGTGTGCGAAGTTCATCCACACGCCATGTGGACCCAGACGGATGTGGATGGCCTGTGGATGGCCGTAGTCCGCTGTGGATGGCACTGTGGATGACCTGATGTGGGCGATTTGTGGATGAGTTGTGGATGGGCCTTGACCATTTTGCATGCGGCGTTTGTTCTTTTACAACAAAGGTACCTGTAGGCAATTGATATCTCGCTGGAATGATTCATCAAAGCAGGAGTGCGGGTATGAAAGAAGAAACAAACAACTTTAAGCAATGTATCACTGCCATACCTGCACCCTGTCAGAAAGCTTTCCGAGTGTATTACTCCGAGTGGTATACCACATGTATGCAAATTCACATGACTACACATATGTGCATATGCAGTACGCATGTGCACATTCCACAACCGTGTAACCTGACGCAGGGATGAAATGGCTGTCGTGTTAGCAAACCGTGCTGCGATTGGCCAACTGTGCTGCCTTGCTTCGCTTACAGAGTGGCACCATGCAAGCAGGGATGCAGGTTGTGTAACCCCTGCGACACCGTTTCACGCCAGCTGGACTTACGCCTCATCATTAGACAACAAATTAAGCTTTTAACAGCTGTTTGATTTTGCTTTGCATCGCCTGTGTTGCCGGACATAACCGTAGTTCACGGTGACCGACGCTTGGAGCTGCAAAACCCCGATGAGTTCCGTTGTTTCCATCCGCACGCCCAACATATGGCTGCGTGAGGTAGTTCGTTGGTAGTTCGTTGGTAGTTGTACCTGGCATCTCCACGTGGCTTACCTACAGCAGCAGCTGCAGCTGCACCCAGTGACAGCCCCAAACATGCTCTCCCTAGCAGCAGCATCGCGCCTGGGCGCATGCACGCTGTCTCGTGGTGTTTTCAATGCCAGTTCCACGGCATTGCGCGCTGCTGGTGGCAGCAAGGACGCCGTGAGGGAGTATGCGACAGGTGACCTCACCGATGGCAAGCCCAAGACGATCCTTGCTGTTCTGTACAAGGTAAAGTCAACATTCAACAACTTAAGCTTGCATAAATCAAATATCACGAGCGCAGGTACAATTGCTGTGCGTGTACATCCGTCACCCATTTGAATCATGACGCCCGCGCGCGGGCCGGCCGCGGCCGGCACGGGTGCTCGCTGCAACCGCAGGCAGGGGAGAACGGCAAGCGCCAGCCCAAGCTATTGGACTGCGTGGAGAACGAGCTAGGGCTGCGGAGCTGGCTGGAGTCCCAGGTGATTGGCAAAAGGTCAACGCGGCACGGATCGTCCGTCAGACTCGATCGAGCTCGGGCCGATCCGTGACTCGCGAGTCTGTCACCCACTCATAGGTTTAGTGATGCCATGCAGTGCAGTGCAGGCAATTCAGCTACAGCCGGTGCATGGCTTGAGCGGTCTGCACACTGCGTTCTGCCGTTGTGGGAAGCGCTCAGGCTGCTGCATCGGCTGCATCAGGAATGGCAGTTGCTGCTGCAGAGAGTGAGTGAGCATGGGTGACGAGTGCGCGCGTCAACAGCAAGCCGGCTGACGTCAGGTGACGCACACCCCAATGTGCGAAGACAAGCACTCTTACCAATAACTGACGCAGGACGGCACAATCAAACGTAATTCGTCCATAGCTTTTTGATTCACCAACCACCGCTGCTGCTGCTGCTGCTGCTGTCAGGGCCACAGCTTCATCGTGACTGACGACAAGGGCCCCGGCGGCGTGGCCGACAAGCACCTGCCCGACGCCGACATCGTCTTCTCCACACCCTTCCACCGTGAGCGAAACCCTTAACCCTCAATGAGTGTATCGCTCTTGAAGTCAACGGTTGCTTGGTTTTGTTGTACTGCTGATGTGTTGCTATTGCTCATGCTGCTGCCTCATGAGGCCGTGCACGGTGCGACTTCAATCACAGGAACGTCACTTATGCATTTACTACACGTGTGCAAGTAAGGACAGCATCGACTGGCAGCAGCAGCAGCAGCTGTTAGAAGCATCCCAGACGTACCTGTGCCGCTGCTGCCGCTGCTTCTGCCCTTCCGCCCCGCAACTGCAAACACCACGCCCGACGCCGCCCCCACTTCGCTCTACCCCCCACTCGCACCTCACCCACCTGCGTGCCAGCCTCACCGTGGACCTCACCGTGGTCAGCGTGGCGTCCACCACCTTGCAACATATCCTTAATTGCATCACTGGTGTGCCTGCCGCTGCCGCTGCCCCCGCTGCTGCTGCCCCCGCTGCTGCTGCCCCTACCCTCCCCCCGCCCCCCAATGCACCCCCCCCCCCCCCCACCACACACACGCACCTATACACATTTTCCCTCTGCGCCGCAGCTTACTACCTCACCGCGGACCGCCTGGCATCTGCCAAGAAGATGAAGCTGTCCGTGACAGCTGGCATCGGCAGCGACCACGTGGACCTGGTGGCGGCGGCCAAGAAGGTGCGGCTGGATTCCACTTGTGTAAGCATAGGTGAATGCACGTGAGAGCATGGTTAGATGCACCTGACAGCTTGGTTAGATGCAACTGACAGCAGGATTAGATGCAACTGAGAGCTTGGTTAGATGCACCTGAGAGCATGGTTCAGCAAATCATGTGCGCCTCTGCAACCACGTGGACCTGGTGGCGGCGGCCAAGAAGGTGAGGCAAGATGTAGCCATGAAAATCAGCATATATTTGGGGGACACAGACTGCATGGCACACGTGCTTGTGAACATGCGCTCATTGATACGGTGTTTCCAACACAGCGTCGCACTGAGAACAGAGCTCACAGCCGCCTGCGCTGCACTGCTGCCCCCCCTACTCCCAACACATTCAAGCAGGGCATCACTGTGGCTGAGGTCACGGGCAGCAACGTGGTGTCTGTGGCGGAGCATGTGGTGATGATGATCTGTCGCTGGTGCGCAACTACATGACCGGGTACAACCAGGTGAGGTGAAGGCAACGCCTTTGTGTCTCCTGCATTCAGGTTCGCCTGACTGCTCCGTGTAACCAGTAAGATTTCGTCCCCCATTGCCCTAAACCCTTGCCCCTGGTAACAAAAACCACCAGGTGAGGGGCAGCGTGGGATCAGCTGGTGTGGTTTAGTTTGCCCGTAGTCTATAGCTGATGCGTGATCTGCTACAACCAGGATAGCCACCACCACACTTCCTCAACTCATGTTGACGCGTGTCCCGGCCATGACATGATTTCTCATCCTCAATTGCTGGCAGCAGCAACCCTACGTCACGTATCATATCAGACTGCTCCACACGCTTGTAGGATGCCACCATCTGTTGCGCACTCCTGCTGCGCCGTGCCCACCCTGCTGCCTCCACCATCAGTGCTGCTGCTGCCGCTGCTGCTGCTGTCTCTTTGGTCCCGCACTGCGTTGCACTGCACCGCCTGCCCCGCAGATCATCAACAACCAGTGGAATGTGGGCGCCATCGCTGCTGACGCATACGACCTGGAGGTGGGTGTGTACAAGTGGGGTCTGGGGCCGATGGCTCAGGCCAAAACGTAGCTGCTGCTGCTGCTGTTGCTGCTGCTGCTGCTGTCACCTATGACCTGGAGGTGAGTGGGTTTGGGGCCGGTGGCTGAGGCAGACACCATGCTGCTGCTGTTGTTGCCGCTTCCGCTGCCGCTGCCGCTGCTGCTGTTGCTGCTGCTGCTGCTGCTGCTGCTGCTGCCACTGCTGACGCATACGACCTGCAGGTGAGTGTGCACAGCAGCAGCATCCTGTTGCTGCTGCCGCTGCCGCTGCTGCTGCTGCTGCTGCTGCTGCTGCATGTGGCAGGGGCTGTAGGTGCCAGGGCCAGGTGGCAGGCCACGTGTTGATGCTGCGCAAACACATGCGTGCATCGCGTGCTGCAATACGCCGCGTGTGCCTCTGTGTAACATGTCACCCTGCGTGCACACTTGCTGCCCGCAGAACCAGGTGGTGGGCACTTACCTACCTCACACACCATTAGCTGTGCATCATCAGTTGCCGCATGTCTGGTGCTGTTTTGAAATGCAGAACAAGGTGGTGGGCACGATGGGCGCCGGCTGCATCGGGCAGCGCGTGCTGGACCGTGATTTAAGTTGCAAATGCCAAGCTGCACAGTAAGCTGCCTCCTGTGTGATGCTGTTCAACAACGTGCAGAGCAAGATGGTGGGCACACTTGCTGCCCTTAGAACCAGGCGGTGGCTACTTGTTTACCTCACACACCATGAGCCATTTATATCCAGAACGCTGCATGTCTGATGCTTGTTTGAAATGCCCGCAGAACAAGGTGGTGGGCACGGTGGGCGCAGGCCGCAACACCTGCTGACTGGCTGCCTGTGCTGCTGTGTACCAACCCTGCAGAACAAGGTGGTGGGCACGGTGGGCGCAGGCCGCATCGGGCAGCGCGTGCTGGAGCGGCTGGTGCCCTTCAACTGCAGGCAGCTGCTGTACTACGACTACGGGCGGCTGCCGGCTGACGTGGAGGCGGCAACGGGCGCGCAGTACGCGGAGCTGGAGGTACGTTTGTATGGTTGTATGTATGTGTCTTTGCGTGTCTGCTCTGGCTGGCTGCTGGGCTGTGGCTGGGCAGTGTGTGTGCTGTGTTAACAACATTGTATGGGTGGTCGGCTGCCGGCTGACGTGGGGAAGGCCACAGGGGCGCAGTACGCGTAGCTGGAGGTATGTATGTGGTTGTGTGTGCTGTGATACGACTGGCTGGCTGTCGAACATTTTTAAAGATGGGCAGTCTAGCATACAAAATGCAGATCTGCTCACCATGGATTGCTGGACCATGGATTTTTGTGTACCATGACTACGGGCGGCTGCCGGCTGGCACTGAGGCAGCCACTGGGGCGTAGTACGCTGAGCTGGAGCTGAGGATGGCAATTGCATATTTGCTTTGGTGTGGATTTGCTGTTTTATGTGCGTATGTTTGTATGTTTGCGGTGGCGTGTTACTGTGCTGCTGGGTTGTTGAAGGCTGCGTGCTGGGCGTGGAGAGGCAGCAGATCACAAACAATGAGGCGCCAGGGTGCAACTTGAAGTTGTGCAGATGTATGCAGTCTTCTATTTCTATGCTGCTGCTGTACATTGCTGCTGCTGCTGCTTGCCCCTCCTCCTCTTTCCCGCAGGATCTGGTGTCGCGCTGCGACGTGGTGACCATCAACTGCCCGCTGCATGCGAGCACCAAGGGCCTCTTCAAAAAGAAGCTGATGGCCAAGATGAAGAAGGGAGCATACCTGGTCAACACGGCGCGCGGTGAGCACAACATTGAGCATATTGTAATTTGTGGCGCCGTACATGTGGCGGTGTTTGGTTGTGCTGTGTGGTGAGCGAGGTGATGAAGGGCTCATACTCGGACAACACGGCGCGCGGTGAGCACAAATATTTCACATACTATCGCAGCGCTGCATGTGAGGTTGTTTCTTGATGTGTTGCCTCATGAGCAAGAGGAAGAAGGGAGCATACTCGGACAACACGACGCGCGGTCAGCACAACTTTTCCACATACTGTCGCAGCGCTGCATGTAAGGCTGTTCTTGATGTGCTGCCTCATGACCAGGATGAAGAAGGGAGTACACCTGGTCAACACGGCGCGCGGTGAGCATGACGTGTAGAGGCAGCGCTGCGTGTCTGGCTGCGACTGGCTGCACTGCCTCGTTGTGCCTGCCTTGTCGCAGCCCACTGTGCCCCCTGTCAGTCTGAATGTGCCGCACGCGCCATGGTGCAGCTGACGACTTCGTGGAGATGATCAAAAGCAGCCACCTGGCTGGCTGCATGCTTCCCATGTAATGACATTGCCGTTGCCTTGTGCTTCCGCAGCCGCCATCGTGGAGCGCGACGACCTGGTGCAGATGCTCACAAAACTTGCTGCTGCTGCTGCTGCTGCTGCTGCTGCTGCTGCTGCTGCTGCTGCCGCAGGCGCCATCGTGGAGCGTGATGACCTTGTTGAGATGCTGTCCAGCGGCCACCTGGCGGGCTATGCGGGTGACGTGTGGGAGCCGCAGCCGGCCCCTGCCGACCACCCCTGGCGCCACATGCCCCACCATGCCATGACGCCCCACTACAGGTGAGCAGGGCGTCCCCAAAACCTAGTGCCATGTTTACATCCATGTATGACATCCATAAACATCGACCCATGTCCCCGGTCAGTGGTTACAAGTAAAAACATCGGACATCAGATGTAGTGATCTCCACACTAGTGCGCAGCAGGCAAAGTTTCAGTTGCTCAGGCGCATTCTACTATCATTTGCAGCCGTGTTTGTGGCGCCACATGCCCCACCACGCCATGACGCCCCACTACAGGTGAGCACTGCCTGGCAAAGTGTGTTTCTGGCCTGCAGTGCATGCTGTGCTTGTAAATGCTAATCGGGCAGCACCGCCACGCCAGGGCACCTGACTACAGTGTCCGACACAGGTAGTGAGTCACAGGTAGGTGGCGCACACCATCGCGTGGCAGTGCGGCATGCAGCACGGCCTGCAGTGTCCCGGCCCGTTACCCGTTTTGTCGGCCGTTACATGAGAAGGTAGTACCTATTTGCAATCTTCATCAAGCCAACCCTTGTCTGCTAAAACAGGCAATTGGCTGCTCTTCTCAGCAGCTCTCGCTCCTTCTGCTGCGCACTGCGTTTACACTGCGCTCTGTGGCATGTGTATGTAGACTGTGTCCAGATGCACATATCTGTCTGTGTTAGCGCTCTGTTGTTGCTGCAGCGGCACCACGCTTGACGCGCAGGCGCGCTACGCCGCGGGCACCAAAGAGATCATCCGGCGCAGCCTGGCGGGCGAGGCGCTCATCCCCACCGATGTCATCGTGCAGGTGACGCTGGCGCGCAGCTGTGAAAAACCACTGTGTGCTTGCTGCTGCTGCTGCTGCTGCTGCTGCTGCTGCTGCTGCTGCTGCTGCTGCTGAGAGAGAACACGGCTTTTAATAATATGTTGAGTGCAGATGGCGTTGCGTGACGGCCGTCACGCAATCTGTAATGCTCTGGAGGTGGAGTGGATGCCTGTGCTGCCGTGTCTTTTGTTGCCATGTCTGCACGTGTTGCTCACCCGAGGCTTGCTGTTGCACAATGCGTTGATGCCACTGCACACTTGGATGTCTGGTGATTTGACCGCCACATAGCTGCTTGAAAACGCCAATCAGTGTAGTCAGGTGCACACAGCATGACCCATAACTGCTGCTGCTGCTGCTGCTGCTGCTGCTGCTGCTGCTGCTGCTGCAGGGCGGCAAGATGGCGGGCCAGTACGAGGACGCCTCCAAGAACAAGAACGTCAGCCTGGAGTTCAAGGTGAGGCGCGGCAGCCTTGGTTTTCATGCGCTGAGTTGAATCAACCAGGCTTTGGCTCGTGTGTTGCTGAGCTGGCAATTAGTCAGCCTGGGGTTCAAGGTGAGGCGCGGCAGCCTGCTTTCGTGCGCCAATCTGACGCAGAATTTGTCCCTGTGCTGGCTGAGCTGGCAATGATGCCAACATCACAAGGAGAAAGGACAAGGACAATACAGCATAAGCAGGACAGCCTGACATCGCCCGGGCTGCAGCACAGCCCCCCACACAAAGCGATTCAAGCATATTGAGATATGCATACCGCGGCATATTTGGCGCTGGTACAGAGAGGGGTCGCCTCTATAGTAGGTGCATGTACAGTGGTTTCCTGCAAGCTACGATGCCCGGCATCCTCGGCATGTACAGTGGTTTCCTGCAAGCTACAATGCCGCTTGTGGCGCACTTCAGGAGCAGCTGGTGCTGCTACAGGCACCAAGAGCGGCCATTGACGCTGACGCTGCCTGCTGCTGCTGCTGTTGCTGTTTTTCTTGCAGAAAACCTGGGAGGCGTAAGCGCTTCTGATACGCCACTGTTGACAGTACATCCACTGGGACAAGACACACTGTGCCACAGTGCCGGCCGGCAGCGCCTCATCATGATCACTAGCAGGGCTGCCTGCAAGGGCAGCGGACCTGGTTTCACAGCACGGGTCAACGGCAGCCTAACTTAAAGCGCCGGCAGCAGCTCATCATGATCTGGGCTGCCTGGAAGGGTGGCGGGTTCGCAGCACGGGCCAATGACCGCCGAAAGCGGGCCAGTGTTTGTAGCACAGCATGTATTGTGATCAACTGTGTGGAACTGCAACCTTGTGTGGGGATGTCGATGAGCATCAGCATGCTGTGCCATGCAGCGGCCTTAGGCACCGGCTGCGGGGCCCCAATTGACCCTGAGCTTGCACGCCACTCGCTTGTAACACTGTCAAAGCAAAGCTTGCAAGCTTGATTCAGGCCATGGGCACAAGCTGTGGCTGAACTCATTCGAATCACAGCTACTTTGAGCAGGGCCTCATCAGAACCGAGTCACCCAACAAGCCGAAGTATTACTGTTGCTGATAGCATCCAGCATCACTAGCCGCGGCGGCTATGAATGATCAAGGACAACAGAATTGATGCAGTGCACTGCCAGTGTGCGCACTGCGCAATATCTGCAACCCAGTACATAACACTGCACTAGAGCCCCGGCGCCTGGCAGACGGCCCCAGCTGGGGTTACTTAAAACCCAGGCCAGTCACTGGGCCAGCTGCTGTGAGGCGCGATACAGCGCAAGTGCCTGGCCAGCATGAAACACACCGCCTGCAGCGTGACGTCAACCTGTGCCAACGACATGCCTAACTCCCATCAGTGGAACAAATCACTGACGAAGCAGGCCGACAGCAGCAGCCGCTTCCACCACCACAATGCAAATCTCTTACGATGCGATCACTCTGCATAAGAACAAACACAAAGTTACTGCTGCTGCTGCTGCTGCTGCTGCTGCTGCTTCCACGCCAGCAGCTGCAGCGCCTGCGCGTGTGTCTTAGCATCACCAGCAGCCAGCACCTCCCCCGGTGCCGCCTTGATGGCTGCTGCCACGTCGCCGCCCTGCACCTGCCACCGCAGCGGCTGCCCCGACCAGTCACTGATTACACCCCCAGCACCCTGCAGCAGCCAGGGCAGCAAAAGGTACAACAGACAGTGCAGCAGCAGCTCAGAAAGGTGGCTGCCAGCAGTCAGGCAGGCTCAGCAGTGTGCTTGTCAGCAACATTATAATGACCAGCCCAGGTCCTCTTCATGTTGTGCAGCCTGTCTGCTATCAGCCTAGAACTCGCCACACTAGCTGCAAACACCCTGTCCCACGGAAAACATAGCAGGCCTCAAACAAACCATCTCGAAATAACAATATCACCAGTCACAATGAAGAGGCGAAAGTCCACTCACCTGTGTAATGGGCACCAGGGCCATGCAGTCAAAACGCTTCAGGTCTGCCCCGCCACCAACAACTCTGGCACACAACCACCAACCATCATTGAACAAACAGCAAGTTCATAAACAAACCAGACACACTCGCACTTCTAAAGACAGCATGTCAAATCCACCGATAATCAGGGCACCAGGGCCTCCACCACCAAGAATACACAGCTTTGCATTTTTCATGCTAGACTGTCCATCTTTACACAATCAATTAATAGTTCAGCCAACAAAACAAAAACACAACATCATTTTTCAGCTCAAACGAGAAACAAGGAGTGGCCACATACCTGTATGATGGGCACCAAGGCCATGTAGTCCTAGGGCTTCAGGTCTGCTTCACCCACCAGACACATGACAATAACACGAGAATAACGCAGGAAATAACAGTTATAATGGTGTTGCTGCCACACCTGTATGATGGGCACCAGGGCCATGTAATCATAAGGCTTCAGGTCAGCCTCAACAACCAGACACATGACAATAACACCACAATAACACAACAAATAACAGTTATAATGGTGTTGCTGCCACACCTGTATGATGGGCGCCAGGGCCATGTAGTTGTAGGGCTGCAGGTCTGCTTCAACAACCAGACACATGACGATAACACAACACATAACAGTTGTAACGGTGCTGCTGCCAACACCTGTATGATGGGCACCAGGGCCATGTAGTCGTAAGGCTTCAGGTCTGCTTCAACCACCAGACACATGACAATAAGGTGCGCAGTTATGCTTTTGCCATGCTTAGAATCGTCCTATTTACAATAACACAACACATAACAGTAAAAATGGTGTTGCTGCCAAACCTGTATAATGGGCACCAGGGCCATGTAGTCATAGGGCTTCAGGTCAGCCTCAACGACCAGGTCGCAGTGCCCCGCAGCTAGCAGCCCATACGCGTAGCAGTCGCAGCCGTACATGGGGATGCGCACTGCGTCACGCACACGGTGGAAGGCCTGCAGGAGCATCAATGCATGCAAAAAAATCCAACGTTTCAGTTGAGAGAGCAGCAGTCGCAGCCGTACATGGGGATGCGCACCGCATCACGCACCCGCTGGAACGCCTGCAAAAATTCAGCATTTCGATTGAGTGAGCAGCAGACGCAGCCGTACATGGGGATGCACACCGCGTCACGCACCCGGTGGAAGGCCTGCAGGAACATCAATGCATGCAAAAAAATCCAACGTTTCAGTTGAGAGAGCAGCAGTCGCAGCCGTACATGGGGATGCGCACTAAGTCACGCACCCGGTGGAAGGCCTGCAGGCAGCAAGGAAAGGGACAGGTGCAGTGACAACCTGCCGGCAGCAGATGTAGCGCTGCACAGTGTTCTTGAGAACTGACCTGCGCAGTGACTACGCCACATCTTCCCCACTTTGTTACATGCTGCTGCAGCCCATCTGAGGCAGCAGCAACACGCGGCTGCTGCGGCCTGCCTGGGACAGCAACACAGGGCTGCTGCACGCACTGTCATGCCTGTGACCCCTCCCCTCCTGCAATCTACCCACCTGCTCCGTCTGCCCCGCATACATGTGCGGCGTCGTGCTGTACATGTGGCTGCTGCAGCATATTTGAGTCAGCAGCAACACGTGGCTGCTACAGCCTGTCTGGGCCCCTTCCCCAGCCGCCCCACCTGCTCCGTCTCCCCTTCAAACATGTGGGGCGTGGTGCTGTACATGCAGGCGTTGCTGATGTCTCCGCAGGCCCTTGCTGAGATGGGCCGCCCATTCAGGCTGCTCTGCTGCCCCGCCAGCCCCACCCAGCGCTCTCATGCTGCAACAGACTGGCCCACATGCTGCAACAGACTGGCCGAGGCAGCAGCAACATGAGGCTGCAGTAGCCTCCCTGTGAAAGCATCATGCAGCTACCACCTCCTTCACCCACCTGCTCCGTCCCCCCCGCAAACATGTGTGGCGTGGTGCTGTACATGTAGGCATTGCTGATGCCTCCGCAGGCCCTGGCTGATATGGGCCGCCCGTTGAGGCTGCTCTGCTGCCCCGCCAGCCCCACCCAGCGCTCCCGGGTCACCGGCTGGTCGATCACACCCAGCACGGGTGTGCCGTTGTGCAGCAGCGCAATAAGTGTGCCAAACAGCGGCTTGCCTGCAAGGCAGACGGCGGAAAGCATGGAGTGTGTTGGTAAAAGGTTTTGAGGGATAGAGGTTCAGGTGGGGCAATGCTGTAGGGGTGAGTGTGCAAGCAGCGTGATGAGCGTGCCAAACAGCAGCTTGCCTGCGGGACCGGACACGTCATGCATGATGTGCGTGTGTTGGATAATGGTTGAAAAAGCAGATGCTAAGGCGGGTGATGTACCACAGCTGCCTATGGCACTTGTTGTCAGGCTGCACACCAAGGTATCTTGAATGACCCAGGGCAACATCACCTTGCTGCTGCTACTGCTGGTGCCGTACGAGGCCTGTGTGCTGTCCGATTCTCCTGCATCCCTGCTGCTGCTGCCCCATCCCATTGGCGTGCTGTCCATTACCCCTAGTGCCGCTGCTGCTGTTGCCGCTGCAGCTGCTATGCCAGCGCCAAAGCACAGCAAGCTGCCGCCAGATGCCTCCAAACAACCCCCGCCCCTCCCACCTGTGACAAAGCTGCTGCTGCTGATGCTGCTGCTGCTATTGCCGCTGCGGCTATGCCCGGCAATCAACAAACAACCCCTTGCCCTCCCACCTGTGATGAAGCTCTTTGTGCCATCAATGGGGTCTAGCACCCACAGCCACTCATCACCGCTGCTGCTGCTGCTGTTGCTGCCATCCCCGCTGCTGCTGCTGCTGCTGCCCAGCGTCAGCCCTGCCTCCTCCCCAAACACAGCATGGCTTGGGTATGCAGCAGCAATCAGCTTGCGCATTGCCTCCTCGGCCTGCCTGTCTGCGATTGTGACAGGGCTTGCATCGCTCTTGCTGTCCACGTTGAGCTTGGTGCGGAAGTAGCGCGTGGTGATGAGCCCGGCTGCATCTGCCAGGTCGTGTGCCAGCTGCAGGAACTGCAGGTGCGGCTGCTGCTGCAGCAGCTGTTGTTGTGTTGAGGCAGTCTGCTGCGGCCTGCGCAGGACAGCAGTGGGCACAGCTGCAGTGTGATCAAAAGTTGCGATTGCGTGCTGTCGCTCAGCTGCTGGCAAGGAGGTGGTGGACATTTCAAAACAAAGTGGCAGCATTACGTGCTTTTCACGCTGTTGCTGATCGTGCTGAAAACTTTGATGCTAGTACTGCTGCTGCTGCTGCTGCTGCTGCTGCTGCTGCTGCTGGTGCCTGCTTGCCACCCTGATCAGAGCCATAGCAGCTGTCAAGCTTCCATATGGCTTTTTAACTACTTGAACTCTTACATGGATGCCTTGAGCAGCGGACCACGCCGAGTGCAAGGAGTGTTGTGCGCCTGGAATGGCTTCGCACACTGGCTGCGTGTGTGACTTGCCGCCGACATTCCTCCACTTGCAACTGAGGAAGAGATGTATTTCGTCTGTCTGTTTCTTTTTTTTTGAATTCTGCACTCGCTGCAGACACAAGTTTGATCGCAGGGCCAGCACGAGACGAGGCAGGAGACCTATGCAAGTCCACCAACTGTCAAAAAAAACTCAGGATTTGACTTGATCCTCAAACGTGATGTGTTTGATCAATGTACCTCGACTCGCAGAACTGTTACAGCCGATTGTCCCGCCCAACTCGAACAACGACATTGAAGGGCCAACGCCGGCCTGATCACGTCTCCTGCATCTGATTCCATGCTAAACAAGTACTCACTAATTTGAATAGCACCAGACAATGCGTCGCTCGACGGAAGTTCACCTGCTGCAGCAGGTGACTGCACCTGCCAACCTGCTGCCTGTTCCACCGGACGACGTTGACGTGCTCGGTTGAGCAGCCGAAGCCTACATATGCAACCTGTGCCGAGCATGAGCGCTCAACGAGCTCGTTGCTTCGCTTCTGGCAGCCCTCCATCATCAACTGCCTGTCAGCAGCACCCTCTTCTGAACACATCACCATGGCCATCAGCAAATCCCTCAGCTGCGCCTTCGCGGTTCTTCTGTTGGCGTGCTGCACCGTTCAAGCTCGTAGGCTACACGAAGTTGGTAAGCCACACAGCTGTGACAGCTGGACAGCCAGCAGCGGACCTGCTGCACCGGCAGCTGTGAACTTTGGTGCTGGTCCTTCACCGCTAGCCCATCTGCTGCAGGATGCTGTTGTTGGCGGTTGACAGGCACACTTCGACACCTGCTGCCTGTACTGACTGGTTGTTTGCTGCCTTTGCTAGCAGGAGATGTGACCTCCAAGACCACCATCTGGCTCGACCCCAATGGAGGAGTGCTGCCACTGTCACAGCGCCTTGAGCTGGTGAGCGCTGCTGCTGCTGCTGCTGCTGCTGCTGCTGCCGCTGCCGCCGCTGCTGCTGCTGCTGCTGCTGCTGCTACTCATAGTTAAGAGAAGTTGGATGCAGCCGTGCCATGCAACGCTGTTGTGTTGCTGCTGTCCTGGAAGCTGCTGTGCATGCTGCGCTGGCAGCTGCAGGCCATGACTTGCGTAGAACCTGCTAGTGTTATCTGTACATGCCATCTCAAATCAGCAGCTCATACCAGCAATGATGCAGCCAAGACTAATAGGCACTGCCTGCAAATGTGCCTTCAAGATTTGGCCTGTGCCTGCAGCAGGCTTTGAGAGGATTTCAACAGCTGCCTCTCCAACAGCTGCCTCTGCAGCACAGTGCAGTAGGACATGCCTGCAGGCCTTGCACACCAATCTCCTCCTAGCAGCACTTGAAACCCGCCTGCTTTGTGCTGCTGCTGCTGCTGCTGTTCTGCAGCTGGCCAAGGCCAACGCCAACCAGACGGCCATCCTGCTGGCTGAGAAGCACTGCAAGGCACACAAGTACGAGGGCTGCAAGGAGGTGAGGCGCCTGCTGCTGCTGCCAGTGGGGGATGCCTGGCACATCTGGCTCGGCACAGCGTGATCGCTGTGCTCGTCTGCTGTTGCTGCTGCTGTCTAGCTGGTGTTTAAAGGCACACAAGTACGAGGGCTGCAAGGAGGTGAGGCGCCTGCTGCTGCCAGTGGGGATTGCCTGGCGCATGCTGCCTTACACAGCTTGCTGCTGCTGCCGTCTTGCTTGACTACTGCCTAATTGACCAGCAGTTTCAGGCCAGGTTTTCAAGGCAAATGGGCGCGGCGTGCACACAGCTTGCAGGAAACGATGCTGCAAAAGGAGCGCACGTGTTGCCGCTACGCTGTGCTGATGTCTGTGCTAACCTGCACAGTGTGACTCAATGCTGTTGCGCCTACTCTCACCCCCGCAGGTCAAGCTGCTGAAGGCGGCTGGTGCTCAGCCTGCTGCCATAAGCAGCACACCCCTTGTCCTGCTGCCAACTTCTGTACATGTTTGCTGCTGCCAATGCACCTGCAGGTTGAGCTGCTCAAGGCTGCTGATGCAACGCCTGCTGCAAAGGGTGGCGAAGAAGTGGAGGCGCCCTGCCACCAGAACATGCTGGCGTGACCAACCCTGTTTCTGATCTTCCACTCCTTACACCTGCCCTGCCTTTCTGCTACTGCCGTTGCACCTGGACCTGCAGGTCGAGCTGCTCAAGGCTGCTGGTGCAAAGCCTGCTGCTACGGGTGGTGAGGAGGTGACGGCGCCCTGCCACCAGAACATGCTGGCGCGACCGTTTCTGTTTCTCCTTGTCCCTCCTATATCCTAACCCCTGCCCTGCCTGTATGCCTACTGCCATTGCATGCACTACCACAGGTCGAGCTGCTCAAGGCTGCTGGTGCAAAGCCTGCTGCTACGGGTGGCGAGGAGGTCACCGCGCCCTGCCACCAGAACATGCTGGCCAGCTGGTTCTTTGGCACCTACTGCGAGCTGCCCACGTTTGATGACCCCCTGAAGGACCCCTCCAAGTACAAGCAGCCCAAGGCAGCGGCCGGCAAGCGGAGGAGCCTGCTGTCTGCCGTGGCGGCACGCCTGCAGTGACGCGGCGGTTGGGTGTGGTGCAGCTAGAGTTGTGTTACAAACTTGCGGGGTGCAGTAATCAAGGATTCACCTTGTTATGCGGGATGTGCACATTCTCTGTCGGGACTGGTGGCTGCATAAGGCAATTGGGTAAGCAGGATCACCAATTGGGTAAGCAGGATCACATTCTCTGTCGGGACTGGTGGCAGCATAAGGCAATTGGGTGAGCAGGATAGCCTGTCTCTGTCCCAAACCTGCGCAATACTTACAGTCCTGCTTCCTTGTTAGCTGGCCAGCGGCTGACATCATATGCTTCAGCAGCCGCTATGGCAGCTGCCTGGCAGAGAGATGCACACCTTACCAATGGTTTGGACGCCTGCCAGGGCTGTGACTGCCACGGCGGGGCTGTGATATGTACAGTATGACTCATAATTGATGAGTCTTGTGTCCGGCTTCAGTTGGGACCGCACATACCACTGCTGAATAGCAGTACTATCAAGCAAATTATCCTGGCAAAGTACTGCGGTTGCTGCAATGACAGCGGCATAGTGTTGTGCAGCGGCAGCGCATGCTGAGATGCATGGCCTGCTCATGCACTGCAGTACTGGCAGTACAGGTGCAAGTTCTGATGCCACCTTTTCCTTCAGAGTGTTGTTTCTGCTGTAGGAGCCTGATGTCTGCTCTGTAAACCGGTCGTTACCTATGTAACATTCATGACATAAGCTCGCAGATGTCAGGTTCTGGTGGCAGTGCCGCTCTTCAGCATTTGATGTCGACCTTTTGCGACTGTGCAGAAGTGCCCTGCTGCTCATCGCATGGCTTGAAGGCTTTGGGAAGTCACGCTTTTCACGACCTGAAATGAATTTTAAAGGGTGCCATCTTCAACCGACTGGTCTGCAACTTGCGATACCTGTGCAGAACAGCGTCATGCTGTCATGAGTCATGTCAGGCTTCGCACCTGACACGTCGTGATAGTGTGGGGCGGATGTTGCAGACATGCTTGCTGGTCCCTTACAGCAACGGAAGTTGTTCAACTGCTGAGTATGGTGTTGGCAGCATCCGTGTTTCAGCACGCTAGTGCCAACACCTGTCACCAACTTAAGCTGGTGAGGTTCACTGCGCGGGTTCATCACCATGGGCACAGCAAGTGCCTGGAAAGACGGAACATACGGCTAAACGTTAGTTTTCCACCTACCCTTTATATTGTAAATCACGGAGCATTCGGTGACGTGAACCTGTAGACAACTTCGAGTTCCGTCGGTTCTGCTGCCTACATCGCTCAGGATCGTCTAGCGGAGAACGATTCAAAAATGGTTGAGGCGGGGGCAACGTCACCAGCCACGCAGGCTGTGCTGGCTCTGTTCGGTACGCGTGCGGGCTATATAACAGCAGCAACTGCCCTGCAGGTCTGTGCAGCATGCACGACAGTGATCACGCTGCTGCTCTCTTGCAGGCATCAGTGCTGCTGCTTTGGCACTGTATATGGCAACACTACTGTACAGAGTGGTGTCCAGCATCACCAAGAGTGCTTCAGCTGCAAGGTTCGTACCGCTTAACCAGCATTTGCAGGAGCAGAACAGCAAAACTGCACACAATTCATTCAATTCGCCACCAAGTTGTCTTGATTAATACCGCAGTATACATGAGGCTGTATGGATTCAGCAGCATGCAGCGTAGACACGGCTGCTGCTGAACAGTGTTGAGCAAGCACTGGCGGCAATCAGCAGCGACTTCTCACACACACAGCCAGAGCAGCAAGCGGTGTCAACCTGCTAAACTGCTGCCATCAGCTTATTCTGTTGTTCCAGGGAGGTAAAGGGCAAGGGCTCAGCCAAGAGCGCAGCAGCGCCTGCAGCAGCAGCAGCAGCCAGCCAGCAAGGCGGCCCCAAGCAGGGTGGTGGCGCCCGCAAGGCAGACCTGAAGACACTCATCAAGCAGAGCAAGGCAGCGGAGAAGATGTGAGGCGGTGCAGCTGCAGCAGCAGCACGGACGCTTACGCAGGGACAGCTGCAGCAGTGGCGGCATCATAAAGAAGCGCAACAGGAAAAACCGTGGCAGCAGCAGCACACGTGTTGCCACATTATGCTGCAGCTGTGCACGTATTCAGGAGCAATTGCCCTTTTATCTTGTTGGCCCGGTACCGGCGTAGCAGCTGCAGTAGCTAAGGTCAAAGCACACAGAGCGTTGCTAGATCAGCCATGCCAGCTACCGGGCAGCAGCTGCATGCCGTTCCTGCAGCCTGGAATGGCAGCAACCTACAAGACAACAGCTGCCTCCTTGTTCACCCACTATCGGTTGTTGACCCCTGCTGCTGCTGCTGCTGCTGACCCCTGCTGCTGCTGTTGCTGCTGCTGCTGTTGCAGCGCTGCCACCAAGGAGGACATGGCTGCGCACCACGCCCTCTTCATCAACACTCTCAAGGTGTGTGCAGCAGCTGCATACGCTGTGTTTTGGTCATGGGGCCTGTATACAAACACTGCATTCATCGGGCAAAGCCCAGCAGTATCCTTACTGCTATGCGCCCCGCACATGCCGCTGGCAGGCTGGCAGGACATCGCCAGTAACTAGGGTTTAGGGTTTAGGGCAGCAGCAAGGCCTGCACATTCCATCGCGCATGCATTAGGCTGCTCTTTTATCGCTGCAGGTGCTCACTACTGCATGCTCGTGCCACCTCTCCTGCCAGCCATTCTGTTTTCAGCGCGCACGCACATTGCAGTACGTGTATCTTATCCTCGCCAACACCTGCATCATCCGCTCACCATATGCCATCCCGCCATGCTCCCTTCAGGAATACTTCTATGCACATCTTGTCATGCATGTTCCCTGTGCTGTTTGTTCTCCAATGTGTTGCTGTCTTTTCTTTGCTGCGCCAGGGCCACCCGGACGTGATCAATGCAGCCGCGTGGAGCCCCAACGGCCGCCTGCTGGCCACCGCCTGCGATGACATGCAGCTGCGGCTCTTTGACGTGGCGGAGCTGGGCAGCCAGAACATCAAGTTCAAGTGCGTGCAGGGGCCACAGGCGGCCCTGGGTGTGGGCTTTGGCAATGATGGCAGCAGCCTGGTGGCGGCACTGCGCGGTGAGGCTGCTGCTGCTGCTTTTTGTTAGAGGGTAGAACCGGCTTATTGTTTTCGCTCAGTATTTATTGCTCAGTAGTCACATGCTGTGTTTGGTTACCACGAGAAGATAACAATCGTAGTGTGACTATCACTGCAGCTTGGTTACTACCGACCTGCTGTGCTGCTGCCCGCACGGCATTCCTGACATGGTTGTACCTTGAACATGAGTCATACTGTTGTGAGCACTGCAACTTACTGACCTGCTGCTGCTGCTGCTGCTGCTTCCCGCCGGCATCCCTGACGTGGTGCACCTTGCCATTCACACCTCCTGGCTGCACACGCTCCCCATCTGCCCCATACACATGCGATGGCCGCACTGCTGCTGCTGCTGCTGCTGCCGCCGCAGGCATCCCTGACGTTGTGCATCTGGTGCACTACGTGCCGCACAAGCAGGGCGGCGCCATCACCTTTGAGCCGGCCTGGCAGAAGCAGGCAGTGCTGGGCCACGAGCAGCTGCTGGAGATGGCCGTGGTGCCAGGTGTGGCTGTGTAATGCTTGTGGCTCAATGCGCTGAGTTGGCTTAACGTGCTTGGTGCTGCGTTTCAAGTGCTGTGGTTCAAGTACTGGGATGGTCTGTGTGGGCAGCAAGCAGCTGCTGCAGATGGCGATGGTTCGAGTTGCGGCTGCGTGATGCTGTGCTGAGCTGGCTTTTGGTGCTTGATGCTGTTTTCACAACCCCTTGTGTTGGTTCTAGGATGCTCTGTATGGGTGATGAGCAGCTGCTGGAGATGGCGGTGGTGCCAGGTGCGGCTGCGTGATGCTGTGCTGCACTGCCACAGGCCGGCGGCATCGCGGTGCTGTCGCTGCCGTTGGCACTCAGGCATAACACAGCGTGTCTGACATCCGTTGATTTGCCTGCACCGCCCACTTTGCGCTGCCCCGCCTGCCCACAAGTCTGAGGTCATGGGTGTGCCACAAGGTTGCTCTCACGCTGACAAATGTAGTGCATGCGCCCATCCTTGCCCCAAATGTAGTGCATGCGCCCATCCTTGCCCCAAATCTTCTCGCGCTACCCCACCAGCCCCCGAGGCCGAGGCGCTGGGTGCACCCCAAGTCAGCTGTCACCTGACAGAAGCTGCTCTGCATTCACCCACCTTTGCTTCCTTTCCTTCGCAAACCGCCAGGCCCCCAGTCGTAGGCGCTGCGTATGCCACAAGCTTGCTCTCATGCTGACACAAAGTATCTTGCATCCACACATCCCTGCTTTGCTTCCTTGCTTCATCCTGCACACCGCCAGGCCCCCAATCGGAGGCGCTGGGTGTGCCGCAGGCCGGCAGCATTGCGGTGCTGCTGTCCCCAAAGAAGGAGGGCCGTGTGTTTGGCCTGGCGGCTGGCGGCAGCCTTGCCGAGTTCAAGCCCAACAGCTTCCACAACCACGCGCTTGCTGTTTCAGCGAATGGAAGGTTTATCTGCGTGGCGAGCTTCACGGCGGACGTGATGGTGCGCGTGGGTTGAGCAGGGGAGGGTTGGGGAGGCGGTACAGGTGCCTGGCGCTTGTGGTAGACTCTGCACCTCTGTGGCGCACTTGAAGGCTGGCGTGATGCTTGATAAAGGGTGTGGAGGCGTGGTGCAGATGTGTGCTGTAGGGTAGTACTGCTCTAGCAGCACTGCAGTTGGTTCTGCTTGCACAGCACGCAGCAAGGTAGCAGCAAACAATCAATCCGCAGCCAGAGACTTGCTGCGCGACAGCGATGCTGTGGACGTTGAACACACAAACACGTAATATTCCGCTGCTGCTGCCGCTGCCGCTGCTGCTGCTGCTGCCGATGCCGTTGCCGCTGCTGCTGCCAGGTGTGGGAGGTGCAGTGGGGCCGTGACGGCTACAAGGGCACGCCCAAGGTCATGGACCTCAAGGGCCACAAGAGCCAGGTGCGTGTTATGTTTGGTTTAATGTGTTTTAGGTAGCATCATTTCTTCAAGTATCGAAGGAGTTTGTGCGGTTGTAAAGGCCATGCATGTTCGTCCGCCCTACACGCCTGATGCCAGCCTTTCCTCCATCTGCTGCCCAAGACGACCCAGTGCACATGTGGTTGCTGCTGCTGCTGCTGCTGCTGCTGCCGTTTGGGCCCTGGCACCGCAGGTGATGTCGGCTGCGTTTGCGCCTGATGGCAGCAAGGCGGTCACAGCCAGCAAGGACGGCACGATGCGCATCTGGAACCTGGCAGTGCGCTACCAGCTGCAGGTGGGGCGCAGCGCACTGTTGCAATTTTTTTTGTACATGTAGCGCTGCTGCTGCTGCTGCTGCTGCTGCTGCTGCTGCTGCTGCTGCTGCTGCTGCTGCAAGCAGCGTCGCCTGCTGTATGTTTGGCAATGCGCATCTGGAATCTGGCAGTGCGCTACCAGCTGCAGGTGCGTGCATGGGGTGCACATCAGGCCGTGCGTCATGTGCTTGCTGTTCGAAGCTGTTGTGCCTGCTGTTTGCTGGCAGGGGGCATGTCGGAAATCTGGCAGTGCGTCACCAGCTGCAGGTGCGTTGTGGGGTACATCAGTCTGTGCATTATGTGCTTGCTGTTCTAAGCTGTTGCTCCTGCTGTATGCTGGCTGACCCGCATTTGCAACCCGGCAGTGCGCTTTCAGCTACAGGTGTGGCTTGCCGCGCAGTTGCAGCGTGTGTGTAATTGAAGCTGTTGCATCTGCTGTTGCAAGCTGCAGCGCCTGCTGTGTGGGTGGCGGGCGCTGTGCTCTGCTGCTGGCACAGCTACACCTCCCAACGGCCAGTTCTTTGACCACATGGCTTGGCACCCCAACAATCATGTCAAAAAGCCTGGTGCCGCATTTCATTTTCTGCTTGCAGGAAGACCCCAAGGTGCTGCTCAACCTGCCGCTGGCCCTATCTAGCGGCCAGTGCTTCAACCGCATGGCCTTGTGAACCCTGCCAAGCTTTGTCTAAAACCTGCTGCTGCTGCATCTTTCGCCCTGCAGGAGGACCCCGAGGTGCTGCTGAACCTGCCGCTGCCCCTTCCCAACAGCCAGTGCAGTGACATCATGGTTTTGTGCACCCCTATTAAACCTGGTCAAAACCCTGCTGCTGCATCTTCTTCCTGCAGGGGGACCCCAAGGTGCTGCTCAACCTGCCGCTGCCGTTGCCGTCGGGCCAGTGCTGTGACCGCATGGCCTTGTGAACCCTGCCAAGCTTCATCTGAAAGCCTGGTGCTACATTTCATTTTCTGCCTTGCAGGAGGACCCCAAGGTGCTCCTCAACCTGCCGCTGCCGCTGCCGTCGGGCCAGTGCTTTGACCGCATGGCGTGGGGCCCTGATGGCACCATTGCAGCAGCAGTGGGCGGCTTCATCCACTTCATCGACAGCAGAAGCGGCAAGGTGCGGTGCGGGGGGTTCATGTGCATGTGCAGCTGCTGGACTGCTTTTGGGATGTTGCTTGTACTGTATGGAGTTGTAATTGATTGGTGACTGTGTTGTTTATGCTGGTGTGTTGATGGGTTGTGAGATTTGGGGTTACGCTTGGCCGTTACAAAGCATGTTTTTTTTTGCAAAGCAAGCTCAGTGGGCGGCTTCATCCACTTCATCGACAGCAGAAGCGGCAAGGTGCGATGCGGGGTGTGCGTGTACATGTGCAGTTTCTTACACAGCTGCAAGTGCAGTGCATCTGCTGCGCTGGTTGCGCTGCTCGTCGCGTGCGGAATTGGGGTCGGTCATCTGCTGTGGCGCACAGGCTGTTGACCTTGAAAGATATGTCTATAAGTATAAATTGCATGTTGCGATTGCCTATGCTTGCAATGCGTGCTCAACGGCTCGGCTGGTAGCAAATGATAGTTCAGGCGATGCTTGGGGCATGAACTTCCTTGCTATGCTGCTGCTGCTGCTGCAGGTGCTGGAGGTGCTGCATGCGCACGACAGCCGCATCACCAGCACGATCTCTTGCTGTGCTGCTGCTGCTGATGCTGCAGGTGCTGGAGGTGCTGCATGCGCATGATGGCCGCATCACCAGCATGCAGTGGAGCCCTGTGCTGCTGCTGCTGTTGTCTGCTGCTGCTGCTGCTGCTGCTGCTGCTGCACGTGCTGGAGGTGCTGCATGCACACGATGGCCGCATCACGGGCACAACTTTTTGCTATGCTGCTGCTGCTGATGCTGCAGGTGCTGGAGGTGCTGCATGCGCATGACGGCCGCATCACCAGCATGCAGTGGAGCCCCGTGCTGCTGCGGGTGCCAGGGGCAGACGAGCGGGCAGCAGTGCTGGCCAGCAGCAGCAGCGACAGGCGCGTGCGCATCTGGCGCAGCCCAGCAAGCCTGCAGTAGCAGCTGCTGCGGCGGCGGCTGGCGCTGTTTCTGTTGTTTAGGCGTTAGCGGTGAGTCCGTGGGTGGAGCAAGGAAGCAAGGAAGGAGAGGCGGCCGCATATCTTCTGTTACAGAAGTAGACAGGCTGATGCTGCATACCTCTCATTTGTTGTACAAAGACCACAATAGGTTCAGCTGCAGTAACGTTCAGAAGAAAAAACCCAGCTGCGCATGTTGATACAGTTCAACAGCAGCTAGTGCTGTTTCCACAGAAAACGCTTAACCGCAGCTGGCGCGTTCACCCCCATTTCAGGTCACGCCATGGATACACAGGCACTGCGCCACGATACTTTGCAGTATCAGATGCACGCATGCTTGCCGCCCGGTTCAGTGCAAATTGCGTCACAGTGCCTCGCAACAGCAGATGCAACATGCATGATGCCATGCATTCTAGTTCAAGCACTGCCAACCAGCGCAGTCATGCATGCTTGATTTCTGATCAATCTGGGTCAGCTGTTGCAGCCACATCAATGGTCCGGACAGTTCTAGTCCTCGACTGCTACACATCTGTTTAGACATTCAAGCAAAAACAAATCAACATGTACTATCTCCCTCCCTGCTTCTGGGCAATGCTGGGGGCCCAAAGCTACTGCCACGGCAGCAGTGGCAGTGCACAGCCGCACTGTGCAGCAGACCGCACAGCATGCAGCAGCAGCCCGCTCACTACCACATGCGTCACAATGTCGTAGCTGGTGCCCACCCAGAACCACAGCACCTCCCACGCCCTGAACCCCTGCCACCTGCTGCTGCCGCTGCTGACTGCAGACATCTTGATCACATTTTGGGAGTGCCTGGAGCTGCTCCAGGTTGCGATGTAATACAAGTGCAGCGCTGCGTGGCCTGCCAGCAGCATCAGCACAGCTGCACAAGCAGTGCTGGGAGCTGCAGCCATCCTGCTGTACATGTGTGCCTCAGCAGCTGACTGAGCTGGTGGTGCAGCTGGCGTTGGCAGCAGCAGCAGCTGCTGCTGCAGCGGTGCGGATAAGGCGCACTCCAGGCTGCTGCAGCTGCAGCTGCTGTTGTCCAGCTGGCATGTCCAGCTTGCTGCTGGCACAGCAGGCATCGTGATGCCTGTGATGTTGAGGGTTTGCTGCAGCAGCAAATGGGAGTGCAGTGGCGCTGCTGCTGGAGCCAGACCTGGCCATGCTGCAGCAGTGCTTGGTGCTGCTGGGACAGCAGCAGCAACAGCAGCAGCAGCAGCAGCAGTTGCGGGAGATCCTCCTCCTACTGCAGCTGCAACAGCAAGCACAGGTGCTAGTGCCAGCCATGGGCTGAGGCAGTCGTACAAAAAGTAGGTCCAGCGTTTGCCGCTGAGTTCCTTTGCTGGGATAGGCTGGCCTACGCAGAACAGCACTTTCAAATGAGTGACAGCAAGAACGGCTTCAGACAGTAGAGACCATAGGCACCAGGCCAGCAGCAGGGAGCAGGAGAGTGGCGCATCCATGGCCGCTAAACCAGGACAGCTGTGGTAGCAGTATGTGTGTTTTTGCAGCGTTGCAGGCTGTGCTGTGCAGGGGCTTCCGTAGGTGTTTTTTGAGGGGATCTCGTGAGTCCCCCATGATATACGCTGTGTAAGAAGCGTTTCCACTGCTTACGCAGCTGTGTTCGTATTGCTGACTTGCTGTGACGCAAGGCCATGCTGCTGCTTGGCACCTGCTCGGAAAGCAGCTTAAGGCCGCCGCATGCACGGCAGAATGCATACTTACAGAGTTGAAAATGAATTGCATGCGCCGAGAGCTGCAACAATGCAGTGTCACCGCAGTCTTCGTCAACCTGCAAAGGGCCTCTGCAAAGGGCCTCTTCACGGGACGGTAGCGGGTGCACACTAAATTAGCTGCTGGGTTATCAGTGGGATTCAGGTAATATACGTGGCGTAATAGATGCCAGACATAGTTCAGCTGTAACCATATGGCATAACGCAGCTTCCCCAGGTTCGTCTTCTCTTCGATCCCCTGCTACTTGGCTTCGTGCATAAGAGGCGTGACAAGTTCACATCGACCAAATACCGCTTTGATGTTTTGAGGTGTACAGAAGCGATCAATCACAAGCTGAGCCTATCCTGGTGTTCCTTTGGGTGACAAGAAAAGCGCGACTTCCCGAATCACAGCCGGTGCAAGTGTTCTACATTACTTCAATCAGCTGAGATTGAATAGACGCTGCTGTGCATCGCCTTTCACCGCCAGGTGCGGGAGTCACCTGCTAATGGGCAGCAGCAGCAGCAGTGATTATCGATATGTCCAGCAGCGGTGATGCGTGGCTGTATTTGTGATTAATGCCTGTTGATTGCAATGCTAATGCAACTGATGCAAGATAACCACCTGAGGTGTGAGTGAACACTGCAGTGTCACAGCACCATGGCACAGTCATATGCATGTCAACCATGCTGCACATGCAACTGCACCTGCTCATTTGCTCCAACCTCTGTCCCACAGCGTCACCTATACTGCTATGCCTTGTACTGCAGATTCCACCCACTGGGTGTCTCAAAGCAACACACAGAGCCAGAACACAGCACATCATGTCCAGCAGGCATGCAGGACCCCTGCTGCTGCTCCTGCTAGCACTCGCCAGCAGCCACCTGGCAGCAGCCCAATGGATGCCCCCTATGCAGCCAATGCAGCCAATGCAGCCGTTGCAGCCGTTGCAGCCGCTGCCACCTCTGCCTGGCATGCCCCCTATGCAGCCAATGCCACCCATGCAGCCGTTCCCTCCCATGGGTCAGATGCCCCCAGGCGGCATGTCAGCAAGCGCAACAGCAACTGCCAACGGCCCTGGCCAAGCCAACTCCTACGCAGCTAACAACAACGGTCAGACCACACGCGTCACACAGGCCAGCGGCAGCGGCGTGGCCACCGCTACAACTGCCAACGGCTGCCAAGTCCTCAGCCAGAGCAGCAGCGGCAGCTGCAGCAACGGCCCGTGCTGTAATGTGGCACAAAAAGTGGAGCGCTGCAGGGGTTTTACTAGCGCAGTGGCGACAGTCAACGGCGTGCGCGGCCAGTGCTGCATTACGCTGCAGAAGCTGCCATCAAAGAGCCACCAGCTCTTCTGTGCTTCCCCGGCAGCTGGCAGGGACTTCCTGCAAATGCCAGCAAGTGCGGTAGTGGATTTGAAACCCACCTGCAATTCAAACGGCCAGCCCAGCCTGGCATGTACAGTCAGCTTCCCTAACGGGCTTCCCAAGGGCTATACATATGCGGCTGGGTACAGCAGCAAGGCTCCGCTGAGTTTGTGGGCTGACAAGGCGTGGCCGGGCTTCAAGCCGTGCAATGCAGGCGGCAAGTTTAGGCGCATGGTGCAGGCCGTGTCGCGCACCAAGCCCGTGACACTGACCAGCGTGTGCGTGTGAGGGCTGCTGCTGGCGTATAAGTATGTGGGGACAGCAGCAGAGGTCGGCGAGGCAAGATGCAGGCAGCACACATCATTCAGGCCAGCAGCATGAGCAGTGGGCGGATTGATGCTGTGCATGCACAGGGTATGGTGCTGCTGGCGTCTGCGTGTGTGTGGATTGGTGGTATGCTGCATGCCTCTGGTTTCACGAGCCTGGCATTAGGTGTGTGTGCATAGTGGGGCACTCTGTGCCAAGTTCTGGTGGTGGTTGATGTAGTGATTGCGCGTTGTATTCGCTAGCAAAGTGATCCTTGCATGCCAACAGATGCAGAGCTGCAGTGGCTGATGCTGCTAGGTGCATTGGCAAGCCTAGGGCATTCAGCACTCCACCTTCCTACCAAGAATGTGCTTAAGCAGTGCAAGCTTGCACAGGCACATTGTTTGACGTCCTGCATGTACAGACAGCCTTGCTTTTCGTGATACTACCTGTTTTCGTAGAGTGACAGCATTGTACAGCATAGGCGACTAGCTCCCACGGCAGCTGCCAACGTGCTGCTTGTGTTGTGATTGATTAGTTTATTGAACTGGGCATGCCTGCTGCTAAAGTACCGTAGTGCTTGCACATCAGCGGTGGTGTCAGATCACACGCCGCATTCCATGGCTGAAACAGCGCCATGCTGCTCTTGCCGGTGAGGACAGCGTTGGCTGAGGAGATGAACAAAAGTCGAGTTGATCAAGTTGCCTGGGTGACACAAATGGTAACATGGTGATGATGACGAGGGGGGCACAGTTTTATCTTGAAGATACATTACATCACATAACATTACATGCTCCACTCAACAAGGAGTGGGAACCCCAGTCAGGAGCCAACGAGAGGCTCAGAAGATAATTTGCTAAATACACCCATACAGCGCCCTGCACCGCAGCTAGCAGCTGTGACGCCGCCCATGCTGCCTTCATCTGCCTGACTGGCAGGCGGCACCAAGCAGCTTCCAGCCTCAGCCAAGGCAGCAGCCTGCATGCATGTGATGCAACCCTGCGCCGCCTTGTGCGCCGCTGAGACAGCCTGCAGCGTGCAGGGAAGCAGCAAGCATGCATACGCTGCACTGCAGCCAGCCTTACAAAGAGCCATATTGACACACGGGCGAGAGCTACGCGGCGGTCTTGCCTTGCCGTGTGTAACCTACACATAATCTCATCACAAGGAGTAACCAGGCCACAGGTGATGTGAGCACAGTTTGCTGGTTGGTCAACCTCAAACAAACATCGTCCTCTTCCAACACACTCCCGGCAAGGCACACCTCCTGACGCACAACATACACAACCAGGACGCTCATGCACCATGCATGCCAACACAGTACGCACCATCAGTGCACAAAAGCTCACGCATGCACACACACATCTGTGCAATCATCGAACATGTCAGCCGTCTCAAGGCTTTGCTGTTTAATCCTACAGCGCACCTACTGTGTGCGTTTCTACCATGACCGAGCCAATGTGAGACATGCTGTATGCCTACCTGCCCAACTACCGGCTACACTGTCCAACTCCTGCTGCAAGGAAGGCTGCTGAATGCACCTGCACCGCCCTACAACACCTGGCACTGAAAAATACTACTGCTAAAATGTGATGCACACGGCATGCTCGTGGTTGCCTCGGGAAAGGGGTGAACGCCTATAACAGTCTCACATGACAACCCTCTACTGTCTGGGTGGTGTTGCTTCAGCTGCCTAGCAAGCAGCTGCAGCAGCACAAATTTGCCTATCTGGCAGTTGCCTGTGGCAGACAGACACCAGGAAACAAGTACATTGTGACGCATCCCGGAACAAAATCAAATCTATCTGTGTGCTAGTAGACAATCAACGGCTCGACTAGCTTATTTGCCACGTAGTTGGCCCTGCATTGTACTTCAACATATCAAACAGCATAGGTTCTGCTACGGCGACGTCATGACAGCTGCTGCCAAGTCCTAACCATTGTGCCTAAACTGACAGTTGCACAGGGTGTTGTGCAGTGCCGCAGCACTGCTCAGAACCCGCGCGCGTGATGCCCCCTGACCAGGACTAACTACAAGTGGCAGGAGATCTTCACGCAGTGCACATACTGAACCCTTGCCAAGCTAAGCATACCAGGTGCATGCTACCAAGGCTGCACCTTGCAAAGTGATTGCCTAGAGCTACTTGGCACCTGCCAAACGTCCTGCAGCGTGATGCGCACAACCCACCCACCCTCGCACCCACTCGCAGTACAGTTGTCCCTCACACTGCGTTGTGTTGAAAGGTCTGCTGCACAAAACAAAACCACTTCAAGCATCTCAACACGGTCAAAACACAACTGCACAGCTACCCACATAAGTGCATGCATAAAGAAGTCGCATGTGTGCAGCAGCTTGCACTGTCCAGCAAGGATTGCAGTCGCCTGTCCTGACAACAGCCCGAACCAAACTCAGTCTGCACCTATGAACCTGTTGGTAACCCTTGTCTTCTATGGCATGCTATGCTTTGCAGTCCTGAAAGCCGTTGCACTTGTTGCCAGATGATGCAGCTGTCGCCACCAGCGTCAAATCAAGGGGCAGCGTTGCCGACCCCTGCTGCTGCCACTGCACTGTCGCCTGCTGCAGGCACTGCCCTCCTGGCTCGCTTATACCTGGTGTTGTGCCCCAGAGCGCCACACACTGCTGCAGCAGCTACCGCACCCACAGGCAGCAGCGCAGCAAGCAGCAGCTGCTGCACATGCTTGCTGCTGCTGCTGCTGTTGATCTGTGCCTCCTCCCCTGGCTGCACTGGCTGCAGCAGCACCAAGCTGCCGCATGCTTCTGCATCGCTGTTCAAGCTCGCATCCACCCCTGCCTTTGCTTCTGCCGGCATTGCAGCTGCCGCAGCTTCCACATGAATCGGCTCACGCACACTGTCTGTTGTACCTCCATTGCACTCTGTAGGTTTCTGTACACCACTGCTGCTGCTGCTGCTGTAGCAGCACGCCAGTCCACCGCTGGCCACCAAGCTGCTCACACCCCCTGTGGACAGCTGCCCTGAGCCTGGTCCCTCACAGTCAGCAGCACCCTCGGAGTCGCCCCTGCTCAGCACCCTGCCACTGCCACTGTCATGCAGCAGTCCGCCCGACCCAGCAGCTGCTGCTGAAGCTGAGCCAGCCTCCACTGAGGCTCCAACATCCCAGCGGCTGGCACGATCCGCATCAGCATCAGCATCAGGCCCGGCAGCAGCTGCTGCAGCAGCCTTCAGCCAGGCCTGCTCCAGTGACTCTGTCAGGGCGGCCTTGCCACTGATGATGAGCTTGTCGACACTGCTGAATGCTGCTGCTCCTGCTGCTGGTGCTGCTGGCGGTGATGGCTTGTCAGCTGGGCCTGCAGCTGCTGCCAGGTCCGATGCACCTGCTGATGCAGCAGCGTCAAGCACGCCGCCGGTGCTACTGCTGCTGCTGGGGCGGTGCTGCTGCTGCTGCTGCTGCTGCTGACAGCCAGCTGCTGTAGCAGCCTCATCTACCATGCCGCTGCTGCTAGTGCGCCGGCTTGCACAAGGGCTGGCAAACAGCGGTGTGGATGATTGTGTGGGGCTCATGGCATAGTTGAACCCAGAGTGGCGCGGGCTGAGTAGTATGGGGCTGCGGGGTGTGCTGCCTGCAGAGCTGCCACGGGGCGGCCTGGGCGGCAGCGCTGCTGCCCTGCCTGCCGCCACTGCAGCAGCAGCTGCCGCTGCAAGAGGCTGCGCAGCAGCAGCAGCAGCAGCCCCGTCTGATGACCTGCCGCCTGGCCTGCGGGCTGACCCGGCAGTAACAGGCACTGTGCCACCCCTGCTGCTGCTGCGTGAGCCAGCTTCAGAGGGCCTGCGCTGCTTGAAGATAGGCGAGGCCTTGTCGACAGCAGCGTGGCTGAAGACGCTGCTGCTGCAGCTGCTGCTGCTGGCCCTCCTGCTGAGAGTTGGCTGGGCAGCCTTGAGCATGCTGCAGCTGCTGCTGCTGGCTCCAAGCTCCTGCTGACCAGCCACCTGGGCATGACTTTCACTGGCCTCCTGACTGCTGCTGCTGCTGCTGCACACATCAGGGGCTGCTGCTTGCACAGCTGCGAAGGGACTGCTGGGCCGTACAGTGCCGCTGTCAGCCTTGGTGCCACTGCTACTGCTTGCAGGAGCTGTGCTGCACACCTGTTCCTGCTGCTCCTGCTGAGTCAACCCTGCAGCTGTGCCCTCTACGCAGCCATCTGCATGCTGGAAGTCGACCATGCAAGGCCCCTGATCCTGCTGTTGCTGCTGCTGCACCTGCACCTGCTGCTGGTCGGTTGCCTCTTGCTGCTGCTGCTCCCCTGACTGTTGCTGCTGCCGTTGCTGCTGCCAGCTGGCGCGTACGTCCTGTGCCTTCTGCAGCAAGCCTGCAGTCATGTGCGCTGAGCTGCGCAGCTCAGCAGTCAGCTGCAAGGAGCCTCGAAGCTGCATGGAGCTCCTCAGCGACTGGTCCATGCCGCAGCCCTGCAAACACACCAACAAACCATGCAGCAAGACACCGTCAGGCATGTGCACAACAGTGCACAGTCTCAACGCATGAGCAGACATCCATGTTGCCTGAACCATATCGTGTTCGCCGACATACAGCGCGTTACGGCATCGCATATCGTGCCAGCCGCCGCACCTGCGCACTGGCCAGGCTGGCGCGCAGCGAGCTGCTGGCCCTTGCCAGCGCGCCCATGCTGCTGCGCATGCGAGCTTCTTTCTGCTCCAGCCGCAGCGTCAAGCTGTCGATGGCTGCCTGCAGCTGCTGCCGCTCCCCCGCTGCCACGTCAGCCTGCGCTGCTGCTGCTGCCAGCTGGCTGGTGAGGCTGGCGGCTTGGCGCTCCAGGCCCTGGCAGCGGTCAGCCGCCACAGCAGCTTCCTGCAGGGTGTGCAGACAGTGACAGGCCTGGTTGTGTCTGGCAGGTTTGAGTAAACTGAAGCATGTACAGCACGCAGCGGATGGTGTTTCTGGCAGCGTGTACGGCACACAGGGCAGCATTGACTAAAGGGATCGGCTGTTGCAGCAACAGCTTGGGCGCTGTGTTCATTGCTCATGTGTAATCATCAACAAGCAAAAGCTCTTGATCTTGCTGCTCAAGCACGCCAACCCCCCGCACCTGCTGCGCCACCAGCACCCTGGTGCGTGCCACTGCCAGCTCCAGTTCTGCCCTGGCAGCCCTGCTCTGGCTGGCAGCCAGCTCAGACTTGACCGCGCTCAACTCAGACTTGAGTTGAGTAGCAATGGCATTGGCAGCTGCAGCAGCCGCCTCCTGCGCTGCCGCAGCAGCGGGCGCCACTGCCGCATTGGCTGCCGCAGCGGCTGCTGCAGATGCTGCATTGCTGCGCTGCGTTGCCGACAGCTGCGCCTGCAGGCGCTCCAGCTTCAGCTCCATGCTTGCTGCTGCTCGCTGTGCCTGGTTCACTTTAGTTGTCAGCTCAGCATTGCGGTGGGTCAGGGTTGCTGCGCGTGTCGCAGCAGCTGCCTCCCTGCGCCGTTGCAGGAAATAGCTCGACAAGTCACAGTAAGCAGCAGTAGCCAACCAGAGATGCCCAGCGAGCAACCGCTGCCAGTGCCATGTACGCCTCACCCATCACATCCTGTGCAGGTTGCCCAGCCCAGCACGCTGCCTGGGCTGCTGACCAAACACCAGCCTCACCAGCTGGCCAGCTGCCTCTCCTGCAGGCACTACAAGCCCACTGCAAGGCCCAACCACTGCTTCTCCTGCAGGCACTACAAGCCACACTGCAAGGCACACCCGCTGCGTCTCCTGCAGGCACTCTCCTGCAAGCCACACTGCAAGCCACACTCACTGTGCCTGGCTGCGCTGCAGCTGGGACTCCAGCGCCGCGCTGCGCTGCTGCTCCGCCGCCAGCTGCACGCGCAGCGTGTCTGCTGCGTGGCCCGCCTCGTCAGCGCGGCCGCGCGCCAGGTCCAGCTCGATTTTGGCGGTCTCCAGGTCTACCAGCATGTCCTGCAAGATGGAGATGCCAGTGGGTGCAGTTGTGATAAACAAACATACAATATAATGTATATGGCTGGCAGGTCTTTGGCGGTCTCCAGGTCCATCAGCATGTCCTGCAAGCAGCGAGAAGCCCCAGCAGGTGAGGCCGTGTACAGAGGCAGGCCCAGTTTGCCACTGATGCTGCCACAAATGGCTGAGACCAATTCTTCCCTCACAAGTGAATTTAGAGAGGCGTTATGTGCTGTGATACATCAAAAATCAAGCAGATTGTTGTAGCACAAGGTGCGCATGCTGCTGCATGTGCTGCCGCACCTGCAGGTTGTGCTGCGTCTGCTGTAGCAGGACCCAGAAGTCCATGAGGGTGTCGTCCTCGTGGCAGCTGCTGTCTGCTGCCTGGCTGTGATCCTCAAACACACCCTGCTGCAGGAAGCTGCACTGCTGCATAGCATTGAAGGCGGGAGATCCAGGCTGCTGGCACATGGGCTGGCCCATCAACAGCTGCTGCTGCTGCTGGTGCTGGGGGGAGGTGCAGCTGTCTGCTGTAAAGGGCAGCTGCTCCTGCTGTAAAGGGCATTGCATGTGCGTGGGTTTGATGCTGAAGCTTGCAGGAGCATGGCCAGGGCGGTGCATCAAGATGGGACTGTGTGGAACAGGCGAAGTACATCGCTCTGGCAGCAAGGAGTCATGTGCTGCGTCCGGTGCTCTGCTGTCTTGCTCTGTGCTGCCGCCTGGTGATTGCTCATGCAGCTGCCAGATGCACCCAAAGTCGTTGCACGGGGTTCTGCTGCCGTACGCTGGCGTGCTTGGCTCAGCAACAGCCAGGGATAGGCGGGATGGTTTGCTCTGTGGGTACTGCATGCCTGCTGCTTCCACCGAAAAGCCAGCTGCCAGCTGCCCTGTACGGCTTCCGACCTATTTTATTATACGTGGCAACATCACTGCCAATCACTGGCAATCTTGAACTGCAGGAGCGGACAGCCACGGGCGAAGGCACCGTCAACGCCTGTACTGCTGCAGGAAGCCGCGGTGTAGTAGAAACATGCAAAACTTAATTGATGCGGTATGTCATAGACTGCTTGTGATATGCAAAGCAACGGCCAATAGTGAAGTGGTGATGATAGCAAGCAGTACCGCCAAAATCAATAAACCAATTAACCTGCAGCTCCGTTGATGATGGCCTCAACGCGCAGCAAAGAACCACGGCATTTACCATATTAAATGCTGCGTGCAGTAGATATGATTGTCGGGTCACATCCATCATGATGCACGGCTGGTGTGAACTCTTACAGCAAGTCCTGCTTCGGCTACCTTTGAACTCTGTGAACATACTGTCCAATGGAAACACTCTGTTCTGGCTGGTGACAGTTTGAACTTTGTCGTAACTTCAAGCAGTCTTGTATGAGCCAGCTGGCACGCAATGACGCAACATGCGCTGTCATGCGCATCAGCATTGCAAGCACCATGGCCGTCTGGCCAGAGTCAGGTGCATGTGTTTCTTACAGTTGACTTCGAGTGCCACTTTGACATTATGTGCATGCATGAGCAGGAGGCAAAGCAGGCTTCACGCAGGACACATTGCGTGTCAGTCGCAGTCTCTACGCCACCTTTGCCAACTGGCCCAGGCTGGCGGCTGTGCTATCCAACCACTGACCAGTTCTGCAAAGCCGATTGCACAGTGCACTCAACACTATAATGGCCGCATGCTGCAGTGCTGCCGCAGCACTTCTGCTTGAAGCAGCATCAGCCTGCCGCCGAACAGTGCTAACAGCACTGCTTCTGTAGCAGCTGCACTGCATTGAGCATCGGGTGATGTTGAACTTGGTATGTTAGCTGTACACTATTTTGGGTGATGGCGCATTCCCGGGCACTGCCCATGATGCCATGCAGACAGCTGTGCACAGCAGATGCACGTGCATCTCCTCTACTGAAGACAAGGTCACGCATCGCTGTGTGCACGTGCCGAGTTGTGATAAGAGAATGATACAGTAGTCTTTAACAGCGGAACCTGCAGTAATCAAGGAACAGCACAACAGCGGATGTCTGCAGCTTCCTGCCAGTGTCACCAGGCATGACGCACGGGTGTCACCCCGCCAGACGTTGACGCGGGTGACACGGTTCGCATCGGCAGACAGAATCCATGATTACCATCAAATGAACGTTTTCAGAGACCCGACAGCCTACTACAGCTGCTAGTGGACATTACAGGGTTCCGGAGGTTTATATCAGGTTCGCCTGCGTGCAACCCCTGGCTGCAACGACCTTGCCAACAGCAGTATCAAGTGTCCATTGCTTGTGTTGGTACAATTGCACTCTTGATCATCTGCGCGTAGCAGCTCAGTGCCTGGTGAGTGATTGTGCCGCTCAGCATATCCAGCCAGCTGCATGCCACGCTAGCCGAACAACATTATAGTATTTTTCTGATGTTGTATTTGGGCTCATCGCAGCTGGTTGCTGATGGGCAGTAGCAGTGACCGGTTCGATAGCTACTGGTTCCTGCTACGAGCACAATGGCCTCCATTGGCAGCATCTCAAGTCGTTTCGTTCACTATAGCGAACGCAGCTTTGGTTTGCGTGTTCACGATCGCTGTGCTGGGCGCAGGTGCGCCCGTATGATCTCTTACGTCGTATCGTCACCCCAGTGCTGAATGTGTGCTTGTATGGCGCCTTATTTGCTGCCTGGTTGCAGGATCTCCCATTCAGGAGCAGATCACGACCGTCGCAGCCATGCGTTCTCTGCTGGTGGCAGCACTGGTCTGCCTGGCGTTGTTCGGTGCGGGCCGTGGAGCGCAGCAGCACGCTTGCAAACGCTAGTAAAATAGTTTTTGCTTGTTTATTTGTGGTTTGTGCTGCTCTGTTGCGTCTTTTAATGCGAGGCGGCAGCGTTTGGAGCAGCTGTCGCATCCAGTAGCCAGCAGCTCACAGCAAGCTGCTGCCAGTTTGTCCGCTCTGACGGTGGTACTTCAACGCGCCAGCGAAGCAAAAGGCTGTCACCCGTCTTTCCTGGGCCTTGACAGGAATGTTGCTGCTGAATTGTTGCTCCATACGGGCCAGGCCATCCTGCTGGCCGCCAGCACAGCGGCTGTGCTGCAAGCCAATGGATGCATTTACCGCAGCCATCTTGGCCTGCAGCACACGGCCGCATGCATACATCATATATACAACCTCAAAGACACATCAGGCAGCTGCCATGTCCTCGCCGCATCGGCTCCTGAGAATTTGAGCACAGTCAGCACTAGTCAAATGTTGATGGCCGCACACGTCTGGACGCCACCTGCTGCAGGCAACGCCCATGCCGGGGCCTCATTCCCAGTCAATGATGGCATCGTCAAGCCTGGCAAGGCAGATAACAAGCCGTACGTGTACCCCAAGGGCAACTGCGGCAGCTGTAGCGCCATTACTGCCTGGGACTACATCAGCAGCACGCCCAGCCTGAGCGCAGTGGCCGGCCTGATCAAGGCGATTGGGCTGGACGCCGCACTCAAGGGCCCCTTCACTGGCACACTGGCGCTGCCCACAAACGAGGTAAGTTCTGTGTGGGTTGCGCTGCGCTGGCCAGATGCATCTGCTTGCTATGCGCTGCTGTGTGACATGGGTTTTGCAGGTCATGCCGCAGTGCTGCCGTTTGCTGTGGCTGGTAGCGGTCCCACCAACAAGTGCATGGGGACTTCCTGAAGTTGCTGCTGCTGCTGCTGCTGCCGCTGTCACTGCCGCCGCCGCTGCTCTGCTGCTGCTGCTGCTGCTGCTGCTGCTGCTGCTGCTGCTGCTGCTGCTGCTGCTGCGCTGCTGCTGCTGCTGCTGCTGCGCTGCTGCTGCTGCTGCTGCTGCTGCTGGTCCTGCTGCTGCTGCTGTCGCTTGCTGCTTCCTTGCAGGCTGTGGCCGCATACGCGGCGCAGTTCAGGGGCAACGTCACCGCCTACCCCGAGGTGTTCAACAACTTCCTCACCAAGCTGCTCACCTACCACTTCATCCTGAGGAGGTGTGTAACATGACAGAATTAGGCATGGTAAATGCACAACCGTTCACCTGCAAGCAATGCTGGTCCAGACGCCCCCCTGCCCGAAGGCTCCTGGCGCTCCAAGTGGTGTGTGTCCTGCAAGCAGCTTGTTGTGCAGTCAGCACCATGATCCCTGTTTGTATGTTTATTGAACAGCTGAGGCTTCCTTGCATGCATGGCAAACCCTGTGTGATGCGTCGCCACTGCTGCCGGCAGCTTACCTGCTGCTGCTGCTGCTGGTGATCTGCAGTGCGCCTGCCTGGCAGCTGAGCACCATCGCCCTCAGCGTCCGCTACCGGTGAGTGGCAACCCAAGCCACAGTAGTGACAAGTTCGCATGATTGTTTGGCAAGATTATGACGCTGACGGTTTGACAGCTGCAGTGTTTGCATATCAGCAGCAATCACCTGGAAGTATCAGCACACATCACATGACAGCCGCCCCGCACAGCACGTGCACTTCCAACTGATGCAGGCTGCTGCTGCTGCCAGTTGTGGTGTGCTGCTGTACAGCACCCTTTGTTAACCCTATGTTTGTGGCTGCAATGCTTTGCTGCTGCCTCTGCAGTAACGCATGGACAGCGACCCCGCACACGGTTACGTTTGTGGTTGACCCATCTGTGTCCAAGCGCGCCCCCGGGGACTGGCAGTGGAGCAGGAAGAGCATGCACAGCCGCCCCATGCCCCGCTTGTTTGCGGTGACCCACATCGTTGACGAGCAGGGCAACGAAGTCACATTCGCCTCCAAGGACAACTTTGTGCTGGGAGGTGGCGTCATCCACACCATCAACTCGGTGAGGCGAATGGCAGGTTTACCATGGAATCGTTGCAGGCAGCAACACCAGTGTCATACGAGGTGTCTGCACCCCGGTGCAGCATTCAAGCCCACAGCAGGAGCCGCAGACTAAACGATGATGTGAATATAGTTTTAATGGCAAATTATGCTGCGGTTTTCCGGTTGCGCTGGTCTTCCTCACCAGGCGCAAACAGCTTGTTGGTAGTTCAAAACAGAAGCTTCTGCATGGGCTGCTGCACTGTGCCGTCTGCCCAACTCCTCTGGCACTCACAGCGTGATATGGCAGCAGCATTTGATGGCCAAGATCATGTTGCTGTATAAACCACAGCTGTAGCCACCTGCCCTGCGCGCCACCAGCAAGTGCTGTTGCATCATTGCCTTATCTGATGTTTCTGCCGCCTTGCCTGGCATTGCTTCCCATCACCCTCACGTGCGGAGTGACGTCTCGATGGGCTCGTGCCGGGGGCAGGTTCAGTCCTGACATGCATTGTATTGCATTGCTTGCAGGTGCTTAACGCGTACGACATCTTCCCCTCCGTGTCTGCGGCGGCAGCAGGCAACCCGGAGCTCTCCTCGCTGTTTGACGTGCTGCAGCAGGTCTCTGCCGCGCTCAACATCAGCGTGGTGGACCAGATCGACAGCACACCCGGCACACTGCTGGCACCCACCAACGACGTGAGTGGAAGAAATGATGATAATATAATGAAGAAGTGGCTGCTGCTGCATATTGCTACTGAGCTGACTGCTGCACAGCGAAGGAGTCATCTGGTGTGTTTGTACCCTGCAACACTGTGTAGAGGCTGTCACGGAACATCACGGCTACAATAGCCTTGATAACAAGCATGTCTGGCAAAAAGACGCACAGCATGCGCTCAACATTTGCGTGGTGGACCAGATTGACAACACACCCGGCACACTGCTGGCACCCACCAACGACGTGAGTTAACATACAGTTTGATCAAAAAGTGGCAGCTGTTGCATGTAGCGCTGCTGAACTGCCAGAGTGGACAGAGTAGACAGCACACCCGGCACACTGCTGGCACCCACCAACGACGTGAGTGGCAGCATGGTTATGATTAAGTGGCTGCTGCTTCATAGTGGACTGCTAGTGGACTGCCTGCTGCACAGCGAAGGAGTCCTCTGCTGTGTTTGTAGCAGGCAACACGGTGTAGAGGCTGTCGCAAAACATCAGATATACAGTCGCCTCAATGACACGCATGTCTGGCAACGAGACCCAAGCGTGTGCCCTGGCCCCACATATACAGCCGTGTGTGGACGTCACAAGAAGGTGGCCGCTACCAAAGTGCAGCGTCGGGGTCACATCAGCCCTAGGAGCTCCTGGTTGGCTGCTGAAAGGATTCCAGGCCCATGGTTCAGTGGGGTATGTGACGTGTAACAGTGACTGGGGTATGTAACTTGTAACAGTGAGTGTGGTATATAACGTAAGCTCTGCGGCTGTCCATCCCGCAGGCCCTGAGCCAGAGCCTGTCCACGCTGCCCATCACGCCTATATAAGCGTGCCAAATCAAAGCAGCATCCTCAGCTGACAACAGCTGTGTTACTTCTGTTGCTGCAGGCCCTGAACCAGAGCCTGTCCTCGCTGCCCATCACGCCTATAAAAGGTTGCCAAATCAAAGCAGCATCCCGCTCACAATAGCTGTGTTACTTCTGTTGCTGCAGGCCCTGAACCAGAGCCTGTCCACGCTGCCCATCACGCCCACGCCAGCGCAGCTGTACGCGGTGCTGCAGTACCACTTCTGCCCTGCTCCAGGCGGCAACGTGAAGGGCCTGCTGGTGAGGCCGCTGCTGCTGCTGCTGCTGCTGCTGCTGCTGCTGCTGCTGCTGCTGCTGCTGCTGTTTGCTCATGCTTCAGCCCATGAACATGTGTAGGATGTGCTTCACTGCCTGTGGTGGATGCAATTGGTTTGTCTGCACAACATTGCTGCTGCAGCCTTAACCAATATTAGTGATGAAAATCGTTGCTTGCCCTTTGCCAAATGCTTCTTGTAGCCTACTCATTGCTTGTGTGCTGCCTGTGCTGTGTCTGCCTTCACCTTGCTTCCTGCTTGCAGTACTTCAAGTTCAAGGCAAACAAGGTGAACAGGCATCATCAGCATCATCATCATCGCCATCATCGCCATCATCATCATCAGCAGCAGCAACAGCGGTAGCAGAAGCCGCAGTGCCAGCGCTTCATTCATGTTGTCTGGTTTGATGCGGTGGTGCTACTCACCTGCACAACAACTGCACTGGCCAGCCTGTGCCGAAGGGCCCGCCGGGCAGCAGCATCTTCACCACCAGACCTGCTTCCCTGACACAGTAACACACGCTGCTGAACCCAGCAAGCAGTGCATACGCATGTGCAGAGACGCTCGCATGGCACGAGACCCTGTTCACAACACCACGTTCGCCTCACAGATGACTGCCAACCAGACAGCACCCCGCACTTTCCTATCTTGCCACCTCGCTGACCTGTGTCTTGGACGTTTGCCGCACCTGCTGCACTTGCTGCACATGCTGCACCTGTACTTGTGTCACTTTTTGTGCCCACAGTTCAACCCCTGCCTCACCCTGCTGGGCCTGACAAAGCCCGCCCCCACCCTCAAGCTGTTCTTCAACCAGACCCTCACCGATAACAACCCCCTCCTGCCCATGAAGCTCACGTAAGTGGCTGGGCAGCAGCAGCAGCAGCAGCAGCAGCAGCAGCAGCATGTGCACACAGCAAAACAGAGTGATGTGTATGCTTTCTATGTAAGCCGCAGGCGGCGTTTGTCTGGCTGCAAGTGCGTGTCTGGAGAGGAGCAGCTCCTGTGTTGGCTGTTACATATACACAGATTGCTGCAAACTCAGGCACAAGTGTGATGGGCAGCCGCAGTTGTTCCTAGTCAATAGTAGTGACACTAGCAGGTAATGAATCAGCCGCCACAGATTCTACAATGTGCCATTCCTGGGTTGCATAGTGTTGCCGCGCATCCTAGTCAGCAGTCACGACACGGCCGGGTATTTAATTTCCAACAGCCTGGCACCCCTCCCTGCTGACATCATCAACCTGCACACCACAATCGTCGCAATGCCTAGTGCCGCAGCACAGCATGCACAACGCTGACGCCTGCTGTGCCTGCTTGCCTGCGCCTCAAAACTGCTGCCGGCTGCTGCCCCTGCAGCGTTGACTACCTTGACCTGGGCGGCCAGCCCGCGCAGACCACCATTGTGGTGCCTGACGTCACCACGCCCCTGGTGAGCTGAGTTTGACCGCAGTCAGAATGTCAGTGTGACAGCCATAGCTGCTCGTGGTGTTTCAGGGTGTGATGCGCTGTGCTTGACAGTGTCGTGCCTGACGTCACCACGTCCCTGATGAGCTGAGTTTGACCGCGGTCAAAGTAACAGCCTGACAGCAGTAGCTGCTGCAAATGCTTGTGCAGATGTCTTGTGCATTGCTTGACACAGCATTCACAGCAAACAAGGCATGCAAACATACAGCTGATGTAGCCTCCTAAACCCAACATACTTGTTAGACGTCCCCAGCAGTTTCAGGAGCTGACAAACACTGCTGTGTGCTGTGTTATTTAACATGTTATTTGCAGACCGCGGGCCACGTGGTGGACAAGGTGCTGATTCCCCCTCTCTCCGCACTGCCCCTGTAAGCAAGCTGCACAAGCCCGGCAGCAGCAGAGGCGCAGCACAAGCCTGGCTGCATGCTACGAGCAAAGAGGCTGACGTGATGGCTGCACACGGCTAGCACGCTCAGCGCGACGATGCACTGCAACCGCAGACAGAGCGGCAGTGAATGACGACCGTGAATGTGGATGGGTAGCGATGCGCGTGTTGCTGATGTCTTGGTTTTCGACCACTTGGGCTGGTGCAGCTTGGCGTGCCTTCTGCTGTGTGCAGGCCTGTGCCGCACATGCGGATATCCTTTAAGAAATAAATGTTGCATTTCATTGGGCGTGGCCCCACCGTTTTATCTGCGTGCCGCACTGACACGCGGGCACACGCATACATGTGTGCTTCCAGCATCTGGAGATTGTGTTTTGACACGGTTACATTTGACAGTTGTGTGTGATCGGTGACCAAGGCTGGCTGCAGGACTTGTCCTGAGTACGCTTGTAGGCATCATGACATGGCACGACTTGCAGGAGCTTTGGGAGGTGCGATTACTCCGCTGCAATCCCTTGTTCCCCTTCGCTGGGGCGAGGAGAGCGGGGAGCTGCTTCAAGATTTCATGTTGACTAGTAATATGATGGGTTTTAGCCATGGAGGTTTGGTGGGAAAGGAGTGTGTTGCATACATGCAAGATGTAGGGTGGCTGAGAGCTGCTGATCCACTCCCACAGCAGCTGCAGGAGCACTTTCCTGGAGGCTATTTTGAGATGATGCGCTCTTTGTGAGTGAGTCCTTTGGGTTGCTGATACAGTGCAGCTTCGTTATGCGTTGTGTTTGGCTTGGATGCCGCCAGCAGTGGGGCTATCATGGGAGGAGTCGTGCAACAGCCACGTGTGATTAATTGCCGGCTGGAGGGCCCCTTCTGTGCTTGCCTTCACTATGCCAGTGGCAGACTGCGTCTCCGGTCGTGCCCTTGTTACGTTTCATAGTTATGTTTGGGGCCTGTGTGCTGCTCTGCTGGAAGCGGCATCGCGCCTGCTGCAGCATCAGCCGATGTAACCGTTTGAACGATCAGACTATTCCTGATTGCCCTCAGCAAAGTTTATGGCGTGCATGCTTGACGTCTGGCCAGGCTAAGCAGGAGCAGTCTCAAGGGCCTGAGGCTGGGTACCCGGTAGCTGATCTACTGGCCAGGCTGTCGCACAGGCCCTTACGCCCTGCTGACCGCGTGCCAGCCGCAGAGAGCTGCTTGAGCTGCTCTTTGTGCAGGCGCTGCCTGCTGCGTTGCAAATAACTGTCACAGTGTGGATTTCATTGCCGTACACGCTTCTAGTCTCGCAGCACAATGGCATGATGCAAAATCTGACTTATTTGCTTGTTGAGGAGCGCTAGCCTGACCCTGCAAGCCCTGCAGCTGCAACCGCAGCTGCAAATTGCACTTGTTGCACCACCACTGCCGCTGACAGCATCAATCAACGACCTTCGCAGCTTGCAGCGGCTCATTGTCGCTTCAAATGCCTCGCTCCTTGGCAAGCTTGAGAGGCTTATTAGCGTAGAGGTCCGTTGCATCACATGCCACGTGTCACTAGGGTTTTCGCCGAGTCCTGGTAGGCAATTGAACTGACGGCAATGCACAAGGTACTACACAACCGTCTTGCTGAGCACGTTATCATCGTAGTTACTGCGACAAATCCAGCGGCACGCAACCCCACATCGCACTGCCTGTGTCGACCATCCGGGTGCGAGTCCGCCTCAAAAGCATCAGAAGCAGCCAACATTTGTGCAGCATTTTACTGGTTACTCGATCAGCTGCTGATCAGCCTCAGGGCGCCACGAGCGACGTGCCGAGACATCTCTACTGCTGTTGCAGCTGCACGTGTACTTGCATGTGAAACCGTATTATGCCGATAAGTGCCCGCGCAGTGTTCAACGGTGGCACAATGCCATACCCAGATGCAGGCTGAACTTTGTACCTGCATGCTGCCAGGCGTCCTCACTGTCTTTTGATGTTGATTGCAGGTATCAAGCTGCTCGTCGAGTGGAGATCCTCGTCACAGCATGCGTGCCCTCTAGTGACGGTTTCGGCGTTCGTGGTGCTGATCGGTGAGCATTTAACCAACCATGTTTTCTCGATGCTCAGTTCGATAATTTGTACCCAAATATCATGGGCGACAGGAAGCTGCTTGATGTCACCCAGCATCGATGTTGCTGTGGCACCCAGTCCTGCAGTGACATGCACGCTTGCAAAGGGCCATGCATGGGTCAGTACTGTCACCACGCGGTACTTCACGGTATACATCATTTTAATCATGATTACGCATGTGTTAGCACCGCCCCGGCCCAATCAGCCACGCCTCTTGGATGTAAGCTCCTCCAGCGCGGGCCATCTGGGAACCCGACAGCTGCAGGGCCTGCAGCACAGCAGGGCAGCAGTGGTTGAGCGCCAGCAGCCGCAGCGTAGTGCAAGCCCAGGCAAGGTTGCGAGAAAGTGTGATTGTGAATCAAACGAAGCATCTTATTCACCAACCAATCACTGTCTGTGTTATGCAGGCAGCGCCAGTGCGCTGGGCCTTGATGACATCAACAGGCCAAGCAAGCCGGACAGCAAGCCACATGTGTCCCCGAAGGATGGCTGCAGCGCCTGCAGCACCACTACTGCTTGGGCCTACATCAGCAGCACGCCCAGCCTGAGCGCAGTGGCCGGCCTGATCAAGGCGATTGGGCTGGACGCCGCACTCATGGGCCCCTTCACTGGCACACTGGTGCTGCCCACAAACGAGGTACGTGGGGAACAGCATGGTATAAAACCGCGCGTGATTGAGAGAGTGAGCACTATGGAACCAGCACAGTTGGTAATGCGTACTGTGTTGCATCAAGCAGTTCTGGTGATGGTACAGCATTTGAGCGACATGGGGCGGTCACAGGCTGTGTACCTGATGCTGTTCCTGCCGCTTCTGCTGCTGCTGCTGCTGCTGCTGCTGCTGCTGCTGCCTTCTTGCAGGCTGTGGGCGCATATGTGTCTCAGATCAAGGGCAACGTCACCGCCTACCCAGACATCTTCAACAGCTTCCTCACCAAGCTGCTCAACTACCACTTCATCCTGAGGAGGTGCGGCAGCCATGGGTGCAGGGGACTGATTTCAAACCCTCGGTTCGAACCCTTCCAATGGCTTTGCACATGCGAGGCACTGTCCGTCTCGTGCATGACTGCGTGCCTGTTTTTGTGTGCAGTTGGAACATTGGCAAGCTGGCTCGTAGCGACATGCGTGGCTGACACAGCAGCTCATATTGAGCTACATAGCGCAAGGGCAATGCATTTCTTCTGCTGCTGCTGTTGTTGCTGTGCTGCAGTGCGCCTGCATGGCAGCTGTCCACCGTCTACCTCAGCACCAGATACCTGTGAGTAGCACCAGTGTTGGGCACCCAAAACACCTCAGCAGCAACAGCAGCAGCAGCAGCAACGGCAGCAGCAGCAGCAGCAGCACCTGCCAAAGTTACTATACTTGCATAGCAGCTCGCTGGCGTTCAAGGCTGCCCTGCAGCCTGCAGCATTACATCAGCAATGCAGTGCTGCCTGTTATTGATGACAGCATGCAGGTGTTGGGCTGCTGGTGAAATCTAGAATGAGATAAAGCTTTTACTGCTGCAACTTGCACCTGGCATGACCACAAATCAAGCATCACCACTATGATTGTGAGCGAAACAGTGTTATTCATCTTCGTGCTGATCCCAGCACTGTTTTCTCAACAGCTTTTTGCGGTGTTGCTGCTGCTGCAGCAACTCATGGACTACTTTTCCGCACACGGTTACGTTTGTGGTTGACCCATCTGTGTCCAAGCGCGCCCCAGGGGACTGGCAGTGGAGCAGGAAGAACATGAAGAACCGCCCCATGCCGCGTGTGGTTGAGGTTACTCACATCATTGACGAGCAGGGCAACGAGGTCACATTTGCCTCCAAGGACAACTTTGTGGCGGGCGGCGGCGTCATCCACAGTGTGAACGCGGTGAGAGCAGCATGCGGTGGTTATTGCTGGGGCCAAACTGTGCAGTTATGGCAGCATATGCATGCAAGTGTGCAGCTGCTGCTGCCTGGTGGCAAACCAGCAGCTCCAGCTGTTGCAGCCGCTGATGTTCTAGCTATTGTTGAGCAGCCGAGCAGTGTCACATTGGGCAGCCGCAGCTGCACTTGCAGGACTATCAACATCTGTGTGCATGTCGCTGCGGCTTCCAGCACCCTTACTGCATGCTTTCCACCTCGAGGTGGAGTTCATGCAGTAAGGGTTCAGGCAAGCTTGCTTAAATGAACGCTGCCGACATCTACCCCTCCCGCATCAGTTGCGACCGCATCATTTGCTGCTTGCACTGCATTGTTCCTTGTGCCGCCTGCAGGTGTTGGGTGCGAGCGACATCTACCCCTCCCACAACGCCTCAGCTGCCGGCATCCCCGAGCTGCAGGCACTGCAGGCGCTGATCAGCACGGTCAGCGCCGGCCTGGGCTTTGACTTTTTGCCACTGCTGGAGGGTCAGCCGGGCACGCTGGTGGCCCCCACGAGCGAGGTGCGCGGCTTTTGCTGCAGCTGCAGTATTGTACTTCTGGAGCACAGCATCAAAGGGGTTGTGGTGCAGTCAGATGCTAGAGGACCAGCCAGGCACGCTGGTGGCTCCCACACGCGAGGTGGGTGGGTGGATTTGGCTTCAGCTGCTGTAGTTTTGAATACATTTGGAGTTACAACAGCAAAAGAGGTGAGTTACAAGTTACAAGTCCTACGCTTCGGAGGCAGGCAAGCCTGCTTGAGCCTATGCTCTTCCGTGCAGAAATTAGAGAAGGACAAGGACAGGCCTAGGCCTGAGAGCTCTATCGTAAGAACTCATTCCCATCCTACTACGCGTTGACACACGAATCCCTAAGATAAGCTGCAAATGGACTCCGACGCCGGGCCCCTTGGCAACTGGCTGCCCAAGGGGTCGGCTGCTCCTGCCGGCCCGCATGCGGGCAGACTGCCCCATGGGTCGGCTTCTCCCACCAAGCCGCGTGGGAGCATAGTGCTCCACGGGCCGGCTGCTCCCGCCACGCCGCATGGAGCAACGTGCCCCATGGGCCGGCTCCTCCAGCTCCGCCTTCGCGCCAGTCCAGTCGCCGCCGCCTTCAGGTCTGCGTGTGTCAAGCAAGGGTATGTGGCAGTGCAATGTCAGTGTTTCTTGCGCTTTTTGTGTCGCCGTGGAAGCATAGTGTTGACGGGCTTGTGACAGCGTTTGCCATTATTGTTTGTGACGGATGTGGGTGCCTGTTGTACGGGTATTGCTGCCGACGCGTGTGAGGGGGGGTTTGGTGCAGGCTGTCCATAGCGGAGTTTGTGTTGGTGTTGTGCGCGTTTACTGTGGCGTCGCGTGCCGATGATGCTGGTCAGGCCTTTTACTGCTTGTATGTGTAAATTATTAATGAGGGACGCTAGGGGCCTGCCGCTGATGCCTAGTTTTCGCAAAAGAGTTAAAGCACAGCCAGGTGCATCAAATGCGCCAGGTAGCCTGCTTGGTCCCACCAGCAAGGTGGGTGGCAGGGCTCCGCTGCAGCTGCAGTAGATGCTTGACCTGTTTCACAGGGGTTGTGGCGTGGCAGTGAGCTGCAAGAGATGAGCCAGGCACCATCCTCAGCGTGGTGCGCAGCACCAGCAGTCACTGTACGGTACTACCGTGCTGACTGCACAGTGACAAAAGATGGGTTCAGGGGGTGTGGTGGGCAGTCACAGTGGACTGAGTAAGAGTTGATGCCCTGCATGATGTGCAAGCCGGCCCTGCAGCACTGCAAACTGCACAGCAGCAGCGAGAGCATGGGCTGCGGGGCCTTCACTGCAGGTACCTACCTTTCAGGCACGCTTTGAGGCTGCTGCTGCTGCTGCTGCTGCTGCTGGTATCTCGGTGTGTTCCTGCATACAGGCTTTTGCTACGCTGCAAGGGATTTTTGCAAGCCTGAACATCACCCCCACCACCAATCAGCTGTACACTGCGCTGTCCTACCACGTCTGCCCGGCACTAGGCGACGATCCAAAGTATCTGCTGGTGAGCAAGCGATTGTTGCATGCTGCCTTGTTGACTTCACGTGGCTGCGTGACAGGCTTTCATTCAAGGGGTATTTGAGGGGACAGTATTGGTAGCCAGGTTATGAAGGCTTGTGACAGCGTAATTCATGCTTGTTGATGATGATATCCTCACAGTGTGGAGTAGCCTGCCAGCTTGCACACTGATCTAATTGCCTGGCTGCCCACTGATCTGCTGCTGCCCTGCAGTACTTCCCTTTCACCAAGAACAAGAAGGTTAGCCGACTGCAAGGCACCGGTCGCTGGGCAATGAAGCATGTGCAGCAGCTGCTGTTAGCAGTATATGCGTTGATGTAACGGCAGGAGTGTCTGTCGCCGCAACCCAAGGCTGTGCACAAAAGATGAAACCCGCAAGCGCTCGGCTAGTGACAGCGGCAGCAGTTGCAGAAGTACACAGCGTTGGCTCACAGCACATCACCACGCCAACCAACAGAACCTGCATCATGACAACTTGCAGCAGGGGCGCTGCCAGCCCAAAAACGCTAGGTCACCCTGCAGCAGTTGTAACACCCTTCTGACTGACCTGCCCTGCTTGCGTCGTGGGCCGCTGTGCGCCGCAGTACAACCCCTGCAAGACGTTCATTGAGAGGATGCCCGGACTGCTGTTCAGCAACACACCAACCGGGCTTTTGACACCTCAGGAGCTCACGTGAACACCGCCACAGCTGCCTCGCCACAGCTGTTACGAGCCGTACAGATTTGTTTTTTCACAGCTGCAATGTGCGTCAGGCACAGCAAGCAGACCGCATACCCAAATTGGGCACAACAGCAGATGACGGTGTATGGAAGCCCAAGCTCAAAAGTGCTGCCAGAGCTCTATTTATCACCTGTGTGCTTTGGCTACCATTGATGCTGCTGCTTCAGTGCTGCCTGCGCCGTTCTGACATCAGAGTGTGACGTCTTTCTGTGCTGCTGCAGTGTCACCTATCTCAACGGCCTGACTAACAGCCAGGGCACCAGCAACATCGTGCTGACCGGCATCACCACACCACTGGTGCGGCCTGCAGTATCATGACGTCGTGTTTCGTCAGCAGCAGCTGCAGCTGCCATTGCATGACTTGCCAGCATGCGCTTGTTGTCTCTCTCCTCATCAGGGCAATGACTGGCAGAATGCTGCATGCTCCTCTATGGATTAGTGGTGTGGTGAGTGAGTGAGGCGTGCCCAGCATACACAATAGTACTGCATGGCAGGTGGGCAGGGCAAGTGTGCAGGCATGCTGGCACAGCTGAAGCTGCGGCACACCATGTATCACCCCTGCAATACAGCACTATTTGTGACGCTGTCTGTGGCCATTGCTGCTGCACTTTCTGTGTTCTGCTGCGCAGGCTGTGACACACATTGTTGATACAGTGCTGGTCCCAATCCTGGAATAATGATGACGATGGTGATGACCATCAGAGGAATGCTGCGGGCTTAACCGCCAGGCACCTGCAGGGAACAATCATATCGACGTGCCACTTCCTTTCGTGGTAGAGCGTTGAACCGCCACTGCGCATGTGTGCGGCGCTTCAAGCTGCGGTGTGTCTGCTTGTTGCTTTTTGATCAGATGTATGCATGTTTGACCAGGCAATGCTTGCGCTTAGTGCTGGCTCTGCAAGCCAGCTGAGAACTTGTTATCATGTTATATAAACCATTCACCGTCTGCACACGCATGTGTTCGTTACTTGCACAGCAGTGCAACCAGTGAATTGTGTCCCGAATATTACTGTGCATGTGCTGGCAGTTTCATTCTCGCGCCTCAATCATACATGGGTATGTGCACATATGTATGTCTCATCAGCAGCTTGTGACTACAATCACAGCACAGTATCGCACCTGTTTACATTATGCATTTGTCATTACCATGTGCCAGTGGAGTGCATTGTCAGCAACGAGTTGGCTCAGCCAAGGGATCAAGCTCCAGGGCTGACACCAACTCTTGAGTGCCTGTGTATGCACCTTGGAGTGCATGCCGTAATCTGCATTAGCTTTGCGTTGCATGCTACATTTTCACCATGCTATTTATTCTCCTGTTGCTTCTGTGAGGCGGTCAATGCTAGCAGGGTTGCTGCTTTAAAAGTTTCACTGCAATAAAGATGGTTGTAGTTTGAGTTACACATGTTTTGGGACGACCTGCTGGTGGGAGCAATCACAAGTTAAGACGCACGCATGTTTATGTAGAGTGGGGGCTGCTGCTGCTGAACTGTGGCAGCAGCAGTGTCAGGCAGCAGCCATTCGCAACCGGTGTTGCAAGCTCTGCTGCTTGAGACCCATTCACCTTGCACGACGCCGTACACGCGGTGTACCGTCATGGCATGACGGTTTTATATCAAAATGCTCATTATGCACGCGGTTTACTGTGCTCTTGGCATAATCTAAATGTCTCTGATGACTCTTTCATTTGCACATTGATGCTTGGCCTGGTGCTGTTACAAAGGGTGTTGTTGGCTGCTCTCCTCAGGAGAGTGACAGCAGCTGCAGGTTTGACGAGCATGGCGAGTCTGTTAGGCTCAGCAGGCGCAGCGTCTTCCGAGTTCTTTGCTGGCAGCCAGGCCAGGTGGACTGGCCAGTCCATGGGTTGCAGAGCTGCTACTTCCTGCAGTGGCAGCAGGTCCCGGACAGCGGCTGTGCAGACTCTGCATACTATGCGGTAGTACCGCATTGCAGGAATCCCTTGTTGGATGTTGAATGTTTTGGCAATGTATGACAATGTACTGGTTTGATGGGGCGGGTTGGGCGGTCTGCTTGCTGATGAGGATCAGCCCCGGCTTGCACTGCAGGCCCGCGACCCTTGCAGTGCCACTGCAGTCAGTGACTGCAGTCTCATGAGATCAGGCAGTGGCAGCAGCATAGCCCATGGTAACACGTAAGACCTTCTGCAGCTAGGAGCATGGCAGCCCACACTCACTCAGCTGCTTCTACATAGTTGCCTGCAAGCGTCAGACATTTGACGAGCAGCTGCTGCGGACAAGCTTAAGCCACGTGCCCTGAGGCACAGCTGCTCGAGGGTTTCGGAGTCCAGAGGGCTGCGAGTGACAACACGCTGCACAACCATTGCTGCGTGTAACAAAGTCCTTAATTTGTAGGCAGCACGTTTTGTGGTCGCAATACGCAAGAACACCGTTTCCGTGTGGATCTGGTGGGTGCGACATTAACTCTTGTCAAGGTCACTGGGAAACAGATGCAGCCATATGGCAAACCGAGATGATTGCAATCAGTTCCATGTGCTGCGCAGCGTCTGTGGTCTGAACGCGAACTCTACGAGACACCATTGCCCCACTTGCAGCTGCACGTCATCTCGCATTTGATCAGCAGCCACATTGAGCAGAATACAACACTATGTGTTGATTGAACACGTGGTCGTCCAGCGTTCAGCGCTGGAGCACAGCCAAATGCCACACGCAGGTTGACCTTTCAACAGGCTTCTCACTGCGCGCTGTCCCTGCCCATTTCGTTATTTTGTTCTACATGCAGGTCGCTGGCGAGAAGGTGTGGAGCCAAGTCGAAGGATGCGTGTCCTACTGCTGACGGTTCTCGCGTGTGTGGTGCTGCTCGGTGAGCAGACAGTCAGCCTTGCAATTAGCGGATAGACACATAAGTCAGTAACTCAATCATGTTGCTGATGCACGAAAGGCAACAGCTCAATGTCACCCGACATGTGAGCATGCACCACGTGGCAGTTGTGGGCATGCACCCTTGCATAGTGGCCATGCAGCTGTCAGTAAGGCCATAACGTGCGGTACTTCACGATCAGAAATCTTCGTCACAGTTTATTACGTGTTGTAGTGGCATCAGCAGCTGTTCAGCAGAGCCTATGGGCTTTTCAGGCCCTGCTCCAGGCTGCCTGGGGGACAGCACTGCTGCACAGCACTGCAAGCACCCATTGCTTGCCGGGGCAACACTGCCCAGACCAGCAGTTTACCAGTTACCAGTTACCAGTTACCAAAGTAGGGCCACAGGCCCACCCACAAAGGAGCCAGACAAGGCTCATGGGGTCCAGCAAGAATCCAACTAATCTTGCAAAAAAGGGGGGGGTGACAGATATCAAGTGTCAGAGACCTCCACAAGCTCAGAGTACTCAGTCTCTGAGGCACTAGGTTCGCCAGGAAGCAAAGCAATCGTCTCAAGATTATCCCGAACCAGAAAGCAGTGATGTATGAAGCCAGCAACCCTGGTCTGTCTCTGCTGCATAAAGTCAGCCATGCTACGACCACCAGGGCTCACGGCATTGCCTGGGCCATCAGAACCACCAGAATCGACAAAAAGCTTCCAATAACGCTCACGAACTGCCTCATATGCCTCACATTCAAACACAAAGTGAAACTCGTCTTCAACTTGGCCAGCAGCACACCGATGGCACAGTCGCAGCTGCCTGGGCAGCGGCGAGTTGTCCACACGCTCCCATCTACCAGTAGCCACACGCAAGTCATGAGATCCCAGACGAAAGCGCATCAAAGATGACAGGTGCATCTTGTTCAAGCCAGCTGTGTACTGCACATAATCAGAGCACCAGCTCTCGGGGCAAGACATATTGAGGTCAGAAAAAGACGTGCAGGCAAACCAGCTGTCATATGTAGAGCAAACAACTGTGTCCGAGCCAGCCTGCCTGGGGTTGCAGGGCAGATTTTGCCACTGCTGATAAAGCCAGGCTTGGTTTAATATTCACAGCTGTGGTTGCTGTCTAGGTTTTGTTTTCAAATTCTAAATCAAAATTCTACATCATTAAGCTGTTGTGCGTGTTGCAGGCAGCGCCAGTGCGCTGGGTCTTGATGACATCAACAAGCCAACCAAGCCGGACAGCAAGCCCCACGTGTACCCCAAGGATGGCTGCGGCACCTGCAGCACCACCGCCTGGGCCTACATCAGCAGCACACCCAGCCTGAGCGCAGTGGCCGGCCTGCTGCAGACCATCGGCCTGGACAAGGCACTGGCAGGGCCCTTCACAGGCACACTGGCGCTGCCCACAAACGAGGTGCGTGAAAGTTGCGCTCGCACGCAGCCACATAGCATCAAAGAAAATGGTTGGTTGTGCTCGCGATGTTGCAGCCAGCAGTCCAACGCTGCACCTTATAGCTTTTCAGTCTCCCAAGAGTTTAGTTACAGCTGCTGCTGCTGCTGCTGCTGCTGCTGCTGCTGCTGCTGCTGCCGCTGCTGCTGCTGCTGCTGCCGGCTGTTCTCTGTGCAGGCTGTGGCCGCATACGTGGCACAGATCAAGGCAGACACCGCACCCTACCCAGATGTGTTCAACAACTTCCTGACCAAGCTGCTCAACTACCACTTCATCCTAAGGAGGTGCGGCAGCATATTAGGAATTGCTTCACGAGCTTCACTGTCTGTGCAAAAGCACTGCTCCATGCATGTTTGCTGCCTTGCTTGCACCATAGGCTTTTTGCTTTGCTATCGCATGCATTGATGACATCACTTTTGTAGTCGCCTGGTGCTGCGTTGATTGCTGTGCTGCCGTCCGCTGTCTTTGATGCATGCAACGCAAGGTCTAGGCAGTGCTGTCACCACTGCTGCCAACGCCTGACATGCTGCTGCTGCTGCCTGCTGTGCCCGCCTCTGTCCTGCTGCAGTGCGCCTGCCTGGCAGCTGGACACCATCGCCCTGAGCACCCGCTACCGGTAAGCGGCAGCCCACACAAGACGGCGGCAGCAGCAGCAGCAGCAGCAGCAGCAGCCACTCTGAACTAAACTGAACTTCTACCCGAGACAGCAGCTTGGTGCAAATCACTTTTGGCTTGAAACTGTGGTTGCCATCTGGCTTCTGTTGATGCATACATTCCCGTGCTGCCTATTGCACTACACTGCCGCCTCATCAAGCATCATATGTCCTGCAGCTGCCACCTGCTTGTACATGCTGCATGCACGCTCGGTGCAGCCAGATGGTTAGCGTGGACAGCTGTGATGTCTGCCTGCGTTTCTTTCCATTTTCGCGTAGCAAGCTCCCACCTGTCTTACTGCCTCTGCAGCAACCCGTGGACAGCGGGACCGCACACCGTCACGTTTGTGGTTGACAAAGCCATCTCCAAGCGTGCCCCAGGGGACTGGCAGTGGAGCAGGAAGAGCATGCACAACCGCCCCATGCCGCGCGTGTACGCAGTGACCCACATCGTTGACGAGCAGGGCAACGAAGTCACATTTGCCTCCAAGGACACCTTTGTGCTGGGAGGCGGCGTCATCCACAGTGTGAACGCGGTGAGCTGACCGGTACAGCTGTGGCAGCAGCAGCAGCAGCAGGCGCATGAGCAGCTGAGCAGCATTGCCAAAGAAAGTGGTGCAGCTGCTGGCATCTCAAAAAGAGCACAGTCACATGTGGGTCGTGGCACCTTCCTGGCGCCAGCATGCCAGCAGCCATCGAGCCTCTAGCTGTGCTGGGCAGCTGCACTGCTGCCCGGTCCGCGATCCGCCTCATCATCAGCAAATCACCGAGCAAGCCACAGCAACATTGCCATTTGCTGCTGCCTGCAGGTGCTCAACGCGAACGACATCTACCCCTCGCACACCGCCAGCGCCAACAGCATCCCTGAGAAGGAGACCCTGCTGGACCTGATCACCCAGGTCAGCGCTAGTCAGCGCTATTCAGCGCTAAACCCTAAACCCTAGTCAGCGCTAAACCCTAAACCCTACAGCATCCCTGAGAAGGGGGACCCTGCTGGACCTGATCACCCAGGTCAGCGCTGCGCACCCTTAACATCAGCAGCAGCACATGCTGTCATCCGGTATGTCCTGACACACAGCATGCAGCAGCCAGCATCACACGTGTTTTCTGCAGTGGAAACACTTTTACATGTAAATCATGAAATAGATAATAATAATAATAATAATGATAAAAATAACACTGATAATAATGATAATTAAAATAATAACCCGCTGTTGTCCCTAACCCTCTGGTCAATTCATGCTGCGCAGGTCAGCGCTGCGCTGAACATCAGTATGCTGGAGCTGCTGGAGGACAGGCCGGGCACCATCCTCAGCCCCACCAGCGAGGTGAGGGGATTGCTGCTGCTGCTGATGCTGCACAAGCAGAACTGCATAGGCCAAGTTGATGTATGTTGGTTTGCAAGCCGGCCTGCGGAGGCCTCCGCAACTGCACAGCAGCAGCAGAAAGAGCTGCTTTGCAACCCAAGCAACATGCGCCTGCCATGCGCATCTCTCTGAGGCTGCTGCTGCTGCTGCTGCTGCTGCTGTTTGGTATGCCTATGTATGCATGCAGGCGTTTGCCAAGCTGCAGGGTGAGCTGACCATCACGCCCACGCCGCAGCAGCTTTATGACGTGCTGGCCTACCACTTCTGCCCCTCGCCAGACAACAGCGTGAAGGGCCTGCTGGTGAGGCTGCTGCTGCTGCTGCTGCTGCTGCCCCTGCACATCGAGGCGCATATTGCTGTTGGGCAAACTTTGCCTGCTTGCAAGGACAGGCCATGGGTCTTGACTTTCAGATGTACTGCATAACAGCTGGGCTTGGCAGGATGGTTGGCGCATGCATTGATTGACTTTGCCTTGATGTACTGAATGGCATGTGGTTGCCTGCCAGCTTGTTCACCTACCCACCCTCCACCGGCCTGCTTGCCTTGCCTTGCACTGCTTGCAGTACTTCCCCTTCACCAAGAACAAGAAGGTACGCAGACCAACCAGACAGCAGCTGCAGCAAAGTCAGCAGCAGCAGCAGCAGCGGTTGTAGCTGGGGGGAGGAACATGCATTGCTGCATCACTTGGATGTGCATCCCCAGGCACATCTGCAGTTGCTTTGCTGATGATCAGCATCGCAAGCAGGCATGCCCTGCTTGACAGATGCAACAATGAATGGTTAGGAAGCCGACTGTGCTTTTCCAGATGCTGCAAAGCCACCAACACCATGTACAACAATGTCATCCTGCTACAGCTCTTGCAGCATGGTTTCCTTGCTGAGCCCTCCTTGTGTGTCTGCAACGCTGTTTGCTTCTCACCGCCGCAGTACAACCCCTGCAAGACGCTGCTGGCCACCAACAAGCCCACGGCGGGGCTGCCTGGCCTGCTGTTCAGCAACACACCAACCGGACTCACCACGCCTCAGAAGCTCACGTGAGACACACCACGGCTGTAGATGCAACACGTTCCAACTTTCTGCTGCGCGCACATAGATGATCAAACGAAACAATTACATGTGACTGGGTGTGTGTGCCATGCTTGTGCCATGCTTTGGTGGTGCGTTACGTGAATTTTGATCCCAAGTGATGTGTAACGTACATGCTTTTTCAAAGCCCGTGTCCACACCAACCGAACTTAAAACACCCATGCAGACATGCATGCAAGTAAAGACCTACCCGCAAGTGTTGAACTACAATGCTGGCAGCACGGGTCTTGCTCATGTTGTGACGTGCCTGCTGTGCTGCTGCAGCGTCACCTACCTCAACGGCCTGACTGGCGGCCAGGGCACCAGCAACATCGTGCTGACCGGCATCACCACGCCACTGGTGAGGTCTGCAGTGGTGGGGGTGTTTTGGCAGCTGCACATGTCGCCGCAGCCAGTGATGTTGCGGTTTCACAGCATGCTGCAGATGTGCCGGTGACGCAGCATGTGCAGACACAACATGCAAGCCTGGCCTGCTGGTGATGTTCTGGCAGCTGCACATGTCACCGCAGCTGGCCATGGCCAGCAAGCAAATGACATCTCAGCCATACAGAGCAGCCGTCTTCAGCTGCGACAGCCTCCATGATGAATGGAACCATATATGTGTGCTGTATAGCACACAATACAACACACGGTGACTTGCCTGCAAGCAGGGCAGGTTTGCAGATGCGTCTGCACATACTGCGTCGCCGGCACATCTTCGGCACGCTTTGAAACCGCAACATCAGTGGCTGTGGCCGATGATGCCTGATGCGCTGCTGCGTTCTGCTGCACAGGCTGTGACCCACCTGGTGCACACTGTGATGGCCCCTCATTTGTCTGCCTGTGACACTGACTGTGAGCATTGCTGCTGCACACCTGCATCACCTGCGCTCTGCTGTGCAGGCTGTGACCCACCTTGTTGACACGGTGATGGTGCCACCCCTGGGAGCACTGGCGCCAGCGCCAGCGCCAGCCCCAGCCCCTGTGCCTTGAATTGGCTGCAGCAAAGGGCCGGAGGTGGCTGGCTTAGTCCAGTGCCAGCGCCGGCCCCTGTGCCTTGAGTTGGCTGAGCCAGGTCCCTGAGGGACTGGTGGTGGCTGGCGCGCTTGGCCCAGGGTTTCGCCAGGGAAGGAGCGGAGGCACACCCACGTCACCTACTGAAGTAAAGATGTGCTGAACTCGGCTCCTAGATGCTGTATACTTGTGTCAGCTACAGCGCGCTGCTCGCCTGACCAAGCAAAGCGTGCGGCTGGCGCTGGCCCTGTGCGCCAGCGGACAACTGGATGAACTTGCAATAAACATGTGATGTGGACCGCATGTGCACGCCAGCGCATCTGGAGTGCTAGCACGAATGTGTTTGGCCTAGGTGGCCAGCTGCATGCATACTACATGACTTCAGAGCAGTGCTGCTGCCGTGTGCTGCAATACCGTATCGTGCTGCGGCTGTTTGCACTGACTGAGGACCCCCAGATCTGCAGCTTGCTGTTGGACCCGACCTGCAACAGTTGATTTGATCTAAACCCATTACTGATACGCACATACAAAACTGTATAGACTGCTTCCTCGTGCTGCGCTGTAGTATGCTGCATGCACTGGCAGCGGCGCATGCACCTAGTGCTCACTGCTTTGACCAGAATCATAGCACTCATTTCATGTACGGCTACTTTTGCTGATGCATATGGTGATTTCATGGCTGGTTTATACTTGCATGCAGGCATACGAGTTTGACCAGTGCAGTGGGCAGCGATGCCGCTGGCTTGTTGATACTGGCTGCATTGCAAGGCGGCAGCAAGTGCATGCTGTTGTGATGTGCTTGCGCCCGTGGTTTCTGTGTGCACCGCTGACAGCTGCTGCCATGCAACGCATGCAAGTATAAACGCTGCAGCCGCCTCCATTTGATTTTCAATGACGTCAACACTATTGGGTGCAAAGCGTGATGTGGGCTGTGCATGTGCATTGTGGTGCCCTTGTATTGGCTGTTGAGACGGCTTTGCATGAGTTTTTCATCCGCTGTGATGCCACAGTGGGAAGCGGGCGCAACGGCTTCATTGCAAATGCACACCAATATTGATCTACGATGTCGATCTGGTTATCTCCACAAAATGATGGGGTAGTGCCACTAACAAACATGCCCCGTCTTCTGCTGTTGTGTCAGCTGCAGCGGCAGCGCATGATTTGCTCCTGCATGTGCATATGCTGCTCTTGCTGCTGCAACCGCTGATGGTGGCAACGCTGCCATGGCCAGCAGCTGCTGGCGACTGCCATCCACCAATCATCATGCCAATGCTTGTCTGCACGCTCTTTGTGCCGGTTTGACCAGTTCACCGTCACCATCTTGTGCACTGCATAGCCTGGGGTGCAGCTCTTGTGTTTGTTGGTTGCTGGTCACCCTGACCAATGCGGCTGAGCACCTTTGCTTCGGAACGCATGGATGGCTCAGTTTGTCTAGGGTTGCTGGCCAACTTCTTGCGATGTGTGAAGCTGTTGATTACTGAGCCTACGATTGGCTTGAGACTGGGCAATGTTCGCGCAGCGGGCCTTTGTGTAAAAGCCTGTTTGTCCAGGGTTCCGAAACCAGAGCAGAGTCTGCAGCACCCGAGAATGCCGCTGACCCACCTGCAGGCTGATGAGGCTGTTTAACACACAAAGCTGCTCTCATGCCAGGTCCAGCTGCATTCATCTCCGTCTGGGAAGCCCAGCCTGTATGCCATGCTGCTGCAGCAGCCTGCGGCTGAGCCTGACGCTGGCCTACTGCGCCACCTGGCTCTTCATCACTTGCTACAGTTGGACTGGCCGTTGCTGTGCTGATGCACATCTAAGCTAAAAAACGCTAGCAGCAAGTGCAACGCTTAGTTACGCCGCTCTCTGGGTCTGCATGCCAATTGTGTTAGTCACACCTGCTGGCACGGGCTGCAGCAGGGCGGGCAAGTCTTCTCCTCTTCGGATGCCTGCTCACGTTTCGGCACTCCAAGTACAAACATCACTGTGAAGCAAACATGTTTCTGTTTCAGTGTATCATTATCGGACCTGGACACTGATCATACCCACTCGTGCTCCCAGGACGAAAGGCAGAAGACAACACCCATTCACTTACTGTAGCGTTCGAGTGACTTTATCCGGAATCGATTTGTATTCAAAAGGTTTCTCGAAGCTTCAGAAACGGCGATGCGACATCAATCTCGGCGATGGACATGTGGCTTGGTCATCTTGCTGGCTCTGCTTGGTGAGCGATGGTAACGATCCATCTCTTGAAAAATCAAAAGCTTGATAGATATAGAATTCAATGTGCGCGGTACTGCAGCAGCATGGACGCGAGGTGATGGCGTTTTCCACACTGCAGCACACACTCAGCAGCAGCAGTGTCACTATGACTAGTGTGTGCATGTGCAGAGATGTGGGATGCTGCAGCTCAACCAAACCACCGCGTTCATTTTTCTGCTGTGTGTATGCTTGTTTCTGGGCAGGTCATGCAGCAGCAGCAGCTGAGCCAGCTGGCAAGCACCCTGGCAAACAGCAGCCTGAGCCAGAGCAGCAGCAGCGGCCGGTTGCATGGGCCTGGATATCACAGCAGCCGCAGCTGAGCAGCATAGCAGGCATCCTCACCCTTATTGGAGCCGACAAGCAGCTCAGCGGCCCCTTCACAGGCACGCTGCTGCTGCCCACTAACGAGGTGAGCTGTGCACCAGCTGGCGTTGGAACAGCAGCTGAAGTGTCGCCACACTCCAAAATCGGCTGCTGAAATGCTATCAAGTGCACCAGCTGCCATCTTCCAGCTGCTTGCCCAATCATGTCTTTGCTTGCGCATGCCGCAGCCAGTCACACAAGTTGAGACAAGTACAGTAGCCTGACATGCTTGGCTCTGTTGCCGTCTGCGCTGCACAAACCTCACTTGCTGTCACTGCCAGGCTGTGGCAGAGTACGCCAGCCGGCTGCAGGCACCGCTGCAGATTGCAGACACGGATGCGCTGCAGCCCTTCTGGAAGCTATTCTTTAGCAGCCTGATTGACTACCACGTGCTGCTGGCCAGGTAGATGCTTGACTAGCTCTGATTGGACAGACAGATTCCTCTGCAGCAGGGAAGGCTGAATACCCCTGCTGCTGCAGCAGTAGTGTGAGCAGCTGTTGATAAGCAATACTGATGTGTTGTGGCATTGTGTTGCGCCCTGGCATCATGCCGGCGGCAGCTGACTGTCACAACGCCATCTGTGCATGACTGTCAGGGCGCACATGCCCCAGCACAGGGTGGTGCATGGCAGGCCAGTGCACACTTCATTCAGTCAAGTTGTTGAGTCGGATGCTGAGACGGCTGCTGCTGCTGCTGCTGACGCAGGGTGTATGCAAAGCAGTGGGAGGCATCTCGGCAGCACAGCACACGCTACTTCAGCAGCAACGGCCTGCCACACTCTGTGACCTTCCTTGCCAACAGCAGCTGCACACCCGTGCTACCCAGCAGAGCGGCTGGCAGTGCAAACCCTAAAGCAGCAGGCAGCAGGCGCGGCAAGGCTGGCAAAGCTGCACCGCCAACAGAGCCGTGCCGCTCTGTGGCTGTGCAAGATGAGCAGGGTAACAACGTAACATTTGCGGAGGCGCGCACTGCTGTGCAGGGTGGCGGTGTCATCCACACAGTGAACGCAGTGAGTGTGGTGCTCGATTGGCTCCGCAGGGCAAGCGTGCCAGGAGCTGCGCCACAGATTGGTGCATTAATGCTTGTTGCTTCTCAACACGAAACAGCGTGGTTGATGCGAATGCACATGGAAGCTGACGCATCTTGGGCTGCTGCTGCTGCTGCTGCTGCTGCTGCTGCTGCTGCTGCTGCTGCTGCTGCTGCTGCTGGAACCTGTGCTTCCAGGTGCTGCAGCCCAACGACATCTTCCCCTCCCTGGCTGCTGTTCTGGCTGCCATGGACTTCTCCGACCTGAGCGGCGTGCTGCAGCAGATTGACGCGGGCCTGAACATCACTGTGCTGGCAGACCTGGAGAAGACGCCAGGCACACTGGCAGCACCAACAAATGAGGTGAGCAGCACAGGCAAGCAGCAGCAGCAGCAGCAGCAGTAGCAGTAGAAGGCAGCACTGCTGGAAACCTCAGGTCGCCCTTGCATGTTTGTTTGTCTGCTGTTGTTCCGGGACGCTGCTGCCAGGCAACAGCGTGCAGCAGCTAAGGCAGTCCATTGCCCAGCCCAGCAGCATTCAGCACAAACCGTACTTGCTGTTTGCTGCTTGTGCCAGAAGCCAGACTGCCACTGGATAGCTGCAGATGCCTGCGAGGATCCTGAACACTCAACCAGCGGCTGATACATGTCTTGCTGGTGGTCCGGTGCGGCCTGCTTCTGCAGGCGTTCATAGGCCTGGATCTGTCGGGTGCTGGCGCAGCCACGCTGCTGCGTATTGTGACGTATCACTTCTGCCCAGACACACAGCCATGGAAGCTTGTGGTACGTGGCGGCATGGCAAGCACGGGGCGGCTGTAGCAGTCAAATGCAGCGGTCATACATAACGGTCAAACACGGCAGATGTAAAGCTGGGGAAGCCGCCTGCTGTTGCACGGGCGTGGCATGCTGTTCTTGCTGTCAGGATCAGCTGAGATGCCGCTGGAAAGCAGAGCATCGTGAAACAACACGTGCGCGCCATGCTTTGTGCAAGCGCTGGCCATGCCCTTTGCTTCATTGCAAAGCATTAACCGCTCTGCTGCCTTGCTGCTACCGCCGCTGCGACTCTGTCTTCCTGCCCTACGCTGTGCTCTGTCTGTGCAGTACACGCCCTTCACCTCTCCCACCAAACGCAACCCCTGCATCACGCTACTGGGCAGAACCACAGGCCAGGCAGCGCTGCTGCAGCTTACCTACAAGCAGCAGAGCAGTGCGCTGGATGCTGCGCCAGACATGTGGTGCGCTGCAGCTGGGTGCAGCACTGTGTCACACGCTTAGCACTGGATTGAGCTAAAGCGTCTGTCCAGCGTACATGACTGGTTTGCATGGGATGCTGCGCCAGACATGTGGTGCGCTGCAGATGGGCGCAGCGCTGCATAACGTGCTCAGCAGTGTGTTGAGCAGGAAGCATATTTGCAGCGCCCACGACTGACTTGCATGGGGTTCTGTTGTCGGCAGCTGCAGCTGGAACTGCCGCACCTGATAACAGGATTGGTGTTGCTGGCTTTGCTCCTTGCTGCTGATTGACTCCTGCATGCACTGCCGCCCAACCTGCAGGGTCAGCTACCCCACTAGTGCTGGCAACAACACAGTGACAGTCAACTCCACAGCCACCATTGTCATGGCAGACATCACCGTGCCGCTGGTGAGATGCAGCAGCAGGCTGGTGCTTGAAAACTCTTTGGCGGGCTACTGATTTACCCCTTGCTGTAGCTGCTGAATGTGTATAGATGCTGCATCGTATGATTACATCAGAGCGTCCACATGCATAGCGTGGTGCACACAGCATGATCGTTACAAGGCGCAAGCTGCACACACCACCAACTGTGGCTTTGTGTAGGTTGTGGAGCTCAAGTTTGACTTGCCTCTGTCCGTGCTGCTGCCACTGTCCGGTTGCATGTGCTGTGCTGCATGTTGCTGCGGTTCGCTGCTGCAGCATGTGGTTCATGCTGTGAGCAAGCTGCTGCTGCCACCGTCATGAGCTGCCAGGCGCTGCATGCAGCAGCAGCAGCAGCAGCAGGCTAGCGGCACAGCTGACGGCAGCCAGCTTGCTCTGCAGCCAGGCAGTGAAGTAGTGTTGCGCCATACAGCTTGCTGGGGCGGGATCTGTCATGATACTACTGCAGCAGACATGCAGCAGCCGCAGCAGCCGCAGCAGCAGCAGCAGCGGCGCCAGCGGCATGGGCAATTGGCAGTGCACAGCAAGCAGCACGATGTGGTTGTTGCTTCTATAACCGCCTACCCTGTGGCGTGTATGACCGGCAAATTTCCAGCTGCTTGTCAGGTGGTAGCCATGGCTGCGCACAGCATGTTATGCACATGGCTGATGAGGCATGGCAGCACTGGATTCACAGGCATGCTGCATGATGCATAACGTCTGCTGGTTGTGTAAAATTATGAGGGTGGTGCGCTAGCTCACGCCGGGCCAGGCGTTGCCCATGCCGCTGGCACACCATATCTTTGACATATGTTGCGCTTAATCTGCATGGTGTGCAGCAGCCCAACAAGATGCATTGTGGGCCTGGGACTGCTTGTATGTACTGCCTGCGCTGAGCGGGCGCCCTTTGTACTCATGGGCTGCACCTGGCATTCACACTGGCACAGTAAGAGACGCCACGCTGTTGACAGCGAGCTGTATGTTTGGCTTGTCTGCATCTGCTAGCATACAAGCAACAATGCTCGTACATCATCGTGTACAAATGTGAGTCTGAAGTGCGCAGCAGCCGTGCAGCGTCGCTTTGTGTGAGATGTGGCCAACACAGCCGGGCTGACTTGCTGTGATGTGCATGCAGAGGCGGCCAGCCTGGTAGAGCTCGCAGGGTACTGGCATTATAACATTACATTACATTACATTACATGCTCCACTCAACGAGGAGTGGGAACCCCAGTCAGGAGCCAACGAGAGGCTCATAGGGGGAGGAAACATCGAAGAACAACTCATCATCGTCCAAACCGTCAGACGAAAACGCAGAAAAAAACTCATCAGCATCATCAATAGCTTGAGCAATAGCCTGAGAGGACAGAAGGACCTCAGGATCAGTGTCCGGGTGACACCGCATCAGATAGCAGCAGTGCACAAAAGCGGCCACCATATATCACAAAAGCGGCCACCATATAACACATGTACTTAGATGGACACGCAATCATCTCGGTGACAAGCTTGACAAAATAGCACTGTGCATGCGTACACGTAGTGTACACCAGTGTTGGGCTGACAGAGCATTGCTAGACATCATGCTGGCTATGCAGCAGGATCATCCTGCACCATGATGGTGCGCAGACCGTTGTTGGGGGTGACCCTCATGATTACGGACCCTGCTTCATGATCATGAGCAGTGTGTGGCTATACAGCAGCATGGCCATAGGCCCCAGGCTGCTGTGCTACTAGCTTGGTCACACACTGCCCGGCCACCATGGGCCATGGCGTCACACCATGGCAGCACGGTGCTGCCAGTGTGCAGAGTGTTGTGATGTATTGTTTTGGCTATGCTGCGGATCCTTCAGGAAGCAGTTTGTTGCTGCTGTGCGTTTTTAATGTATTTTGGACCATGACAAACTTTCCAAGTATGCGGCATGCTTCAGCCACACACAGCGGAGGCAGCACTGGTGACCACTGCAATTCTTTATACCGTGACCACTGCCAGTGCACACTGGCAGTGAAAGCTGAAGGACCGTTTCTACAAGTTTGGGCTGGAGCCTACAGAGCATCAAACAGCTTCCAAGGTACCTACCTTCACACTTGATCAAAGTACACTGTTGTGAGTTAGAAAACGTACCAGCACCCCTTGGAGCTCGTCAAAGCTCCAAGGGGGTACACCCTTCACGGCGTGCTGTGAGTTTCCTAGTGACTGGCGAGTACATGTGGTACTTGAGTTCCAAATCGTCTGCACATTTTGATCAAATATCCATCCTTTGAACTTTATTCCGTATCGCTGCACGATGAGCTGACACGGCAAAAGGCAGGTGGATAGGAAAAGGGTTCGCGGTCACCCGCCTTGCGACCACCATCTGGATCGTGCAAAAGCAACGAAGCCTAACTGATTGTAGATCGAGAAAAAAGGCGTGAATGCATGAAGCAAGGTCTTCGCTGACAACCTCACCTGCAGCCTTCAACGTATCATGCTGCTACAATCGCGGATGAAGCTGCAAAGTTGGCACATTGTTAGATTTGTATTAGCCCTAAGCACCCTCGTTGCTGCAGCTGCTAGGCCCATCGCCGCGAACGGAACCACTGACGCCTCTGTCCTCGGCAGTATCGTCTCTCCTGCGGACTGGGATCAGGATGCTGCAGTTCTGGAGTATTCAGGATCAAACGATGGAGCATCTCAGCGCGATGGATCGCTTGCTGCTGCGGCAGCGTCCATCCTAGGCAGTGCCCCAGCAGGCCTGCCAGGTCCACGCCCGGCAAGCGCAATGACACGCGACAGGATTGACAACAACGTGTGCATCGTGCTGAATCAAGCTGAACGCACATGCAAGGTGTCACCCAATGGGCGCTTCAGGCTCTGTCTGCTCAAGGGTGAGCAATCAAGCACTGGCTGGGGCTGCAGCCAGCTGGCCCACAGCTGCTGCTAACATTTGTTCAAACCTCATGACAGTACCAGCAGCATGTGTATGCGGGTTATGCAAAGCTGTTATGTGTTCATGGGATTCACTGTGTCTTCCAGCAGTGGCGAGGCTGTCAGGCCCTGAGGGAGGAACTGTGTTAGCCGTGCTGAGTGCACACAGCCTGAGGCTGTACAGCTGTACTGCAGCAACTGTACAGACTGACATACCAGTGAGATATCATTGTATGGCAGTGAAACGTGTTCACCAGCTGCCACAGAGAGTTACAAAGTGCAACTTACACCATAGTAGCTGACAAGCATGCAACACACGCGCAGCTAGACCAGTTGCCACATACAGTTGGTGCATGCAGCAGCACTGTCTGAACAATTGCTGGCAGGCAAGGGCAACTGGTCTGGGGCAGTCCCTGCAGCTAGCAGCACGCTTGAGGTGCACATGATGTTAACAGTGTTGTTGCTGCTGCTACTCATGTCTGTTGCTGCTATTGTTGTTGCTGCTGCTGCTGCTGCTGCTGCTACTGCTGCTGCTGCTGCTGCTGCTGTTGCTGCTGCTGCTGCTGCCGCTGCTCACCACCAGATGCCAGCATCGTCTTGTATGATGGGCCTGCATCAGGAGCAACCCCCTACTGGACAAGCAACACCCAAGGCCGCACAGACCGCCTGCCTCTGCGGCTATGCATGCAAGCAGACGGCAACCTTGTGGCATTTGACAGCGCCAACGAAGCCTTTTGGGCCTCCAACTCAATGGGCACTGACAGGCGCACTCCAGTAACCGCGTTCGTCCAGGTGCGCCGCAGTCCTGCTGCTGTCAGACGCTCATGCTACTGCAGAGTTGGGGTGCTGCACAGCTCCCTTGATGCAGTAAAATAAGAGAGACCAGCCTTAGCTCTGCGGGTGGTTATCTCTGCATTTGAAAGCTGCAAAAGCCGCCAAGGATGAATGTCGTTGCACTACGGCTGTACAACTGCTTACAAGTCAACCAGCTTGTGAACCACACTTGGTAGGCCGGAAAAATCCTGTTAAATCTTACCCGTATGTGTTATAAAATAATTATGTGCAGGACGATGGCAACCTGGTGGTGTATGACGCGACATGTACAAGCCTATGGACCACAAACACCCTCCGCACCGCCAAAGTGGCTGCCCCCTGCTCGGCTAACGGCACTCGGCAGCGCGTGCCACTGCCGCCGGGGCCGCAGGTCACCGGGCCATTTGCTTTCGGTGATAAGACTGCAACTGCCTTTGATGACGCCTCCTTTGCGAACAACGGAGCGAACAAGATCTCAAAGGTGAAGTATGAGTTGGTGTTCCATGTTGCAGTTGGCTCATGTGTTGTTGGAAGGTGAGAAATGTCTGAAACACATTGTTGTTGATTATATAACCCTGGCTAGGTGGCTCCTCAACAGCAAGGTACCGCACAAGTTAGGTTGACCTGCACTTTGAAACGCAACCACGGCAGCAACTCCAATGATGGCTTGACTATGCTTGGGTTGGTGCGCACAAATTCCTGGAGATGCCGGTCTAGTGGACAAAACCTGGAACTACAATACTAATCCCACACCAGGCACGTGTTGGCAGCTAGGTCCATGTTTGGTGGTCCTACGTTTGCGATGCAACATCAATAGTGTTGGACGTGCTGGTGAGCTACCCTCAAAACTGGCCGTTGCATTGTCCCCGTGCAGATTGAGGTTCGAGCTTCGGCTGGCTGGTGGATTGGTGCCGTTCGGTTTACATATGGTACCACTGCTGCACCCTGGCGAGGCAACTCCGCCACTGCAAATCCGGCATTGACCCTTGCAGCCAACGAGTGGATCACACAAGCTTGGGTGCGCAGCTATTACTATGTCAACGAAATCCGCTTCTTTACCAGTAGGGGCAGGTACTGGTCGACTAGCGGCGACACCAAACAGTCTGGCGACATGGGCACACTCGCAAGCCCATGTCCGGCTGGTGCCTACAGGTGCGTTACATGTGTAGTATGGCGCCCAATGCGCCCCCCCCCCCCCCCCCTCCCCCCGTCTCCCTCTACTCTGAAATAGGGATAATCACATCACCTTCAGGGTTATAATGTACGCTTGTGTAGGGGTGGCCTAGCCGATTTTTGCATTGCAAGACGGTGCGTGTGCAGATGTCGTTGTCTCTTATGCTAATTACCTTCCTGACGCAGGCTTATCTCCATCAAAGGAATGGTGGGTGATGACTTCCTTCAAAGCATTGAGTTTGTTTGGGCCCCAGCTCCCAATGCAAGGGGGGCCTTGCTGAGCACCGTCAACTTGTGGAGCTACTTGCCTGGTTACACCCCTGTGTTCAGGCGTGCCAGCACAGGCCAGCCCCAGTGCATGTCCCGCGACGGCCGCACGTGCGTGACAAGCCCAGATGGCTACATGTTGCGCATGTGTGCTGACACACTCAGCACTAAGCCAGTGACGTGCTCAACTAAGGACGGCGCTGATGACCATCTGCATTGGTGCACCAAGGCAAGGGGAGCACTCGGTGAGTGTGCCGCACATTGACAGCTGAGTTTCTGCATGAAATATCCACTGGCATGATGTTGTGCATGGATGCCAAGGCTTACCAAACCACTAGGGTTCGCGCAATGACGCATATGCTTGCCAAGCTCAAATCTGCCATGACATGACACCAGCTGACGAGGGTTCTGGTTAGGAAGGTTTTGCATGTAACACATGCTAGTGCAACAACTTTCTAGGAAAATGGCTGCTTCCACAGTCAGAATTGTACAATGCTCCTAAGGGCGGCCTACACTTACCTTGCATGGCATGCTAAACAACTGCAGCACACGCAGCTCATGCATCTCATGGCTTGTTCACTGCTTGAAGGGTTGCCGCAAGCCCCCGTCCCCATCCGCATCGCATTCTTCAACGTGGAGATTTGCAACAGCGGCTTGGCCGTCACCAACAAAGACGACATCACCAAGATCATCTACACTGACCCCGACAGCCTCAAGAACTTCTGGCGGCAGTCTTCTAACAGCAGAGCCTTTATGGACGAAAGCACTTCCACAGTGGTGGATCTCAGGCTGCCATGCGACAAGTTTCCCATCGACAGTTGTAACCTGACCAGCTGGATAGAGTATGTCCGTGACAACACGGCTGCGCTGGGTGGTCGCAACTATAGCCAGGAGTTTCAATACCAGGTGCGGCACTCGCTCACAAGAATACTTGCTTTGCAGCGGGTTGTCACAGATGTACAGCTTGCTCTGCGACCCTTTCCAGCAGTCTTAGACTACAGTAACTTGACCTTGCATCACTGAAGTTGTGATAGCCAAAGGCGTTTGCATTCTGTGAACCAACACACATTATGCCATTATGAGCACCTACACACATCATGCACACCTACACATAATTTGCACCCTCAAGACGGACAAGCATGACACTTGCTGAGAATCAACCCATGTTATGCAATTTGCAGTCATTCATTGCGCCAAAAACCCCAGCATGCGACGCAAAGCAGTACGTTGGGTATGCGTATTACAATTCAACATGGATTAGGTGAGTGGTTTGACACCTCAAGTCGCACAGCGCCCTCGCGGTGTGACAATTAGGCGAGCGGGTGACGCAGCTTTGGCGCGACGCCTAAATTAACGAGCTGGCAACAATTGCAGATGCCGTCACCATGCATGATGACGTGCATATGCCAGCCCCCGATCATGCTACGTTGACTTTTTAGTGTCCACTTTGTGGGTTCTTTACCAGAACCGTCGACTGATAGTCTAGTATATCATGGCAGCTAGTATCTGGGCGCTGTCATAATATGTGGAACATACTTCGTACTGACAGACTGCAGGTGAGCAGTGCTGAACTTGTATAGCGTAGTTTGCACACATTGTTTCACAAACCGGTTGAAATGTGTTGTTGCAGGAATGATGGTGCGAGAGGTGTCTTTATCTTCAAGCATGAAATTGGGCACAATTTTGGCTTTGGTCACTCTGGGCGCATCATTCCTCCGGCTGAAGAGCAGGTGCGAAGGGCTTACGAAAAGCACGTATCTAGTGCATTTTTGGTCAAAATTGCAGGTCTGCCCTACGGTGCTCCATCGGCATTTGCTCATCACTCCAATGTTGTGGTGGTTGGTGCGGCAGGCAAATTGCTCCATGTTGTTGGAGCATGAGCGTGTTCTCTTGCCAATCATACTGTCGGCCTGACTAACCATGACGCGTGCAACTTACATTACCTTGATGATGTAGTTGTATGGTGATTTCTCCTCTCCTATGGGCGGCTACTGCCAAGCCTGCCTCTATAACGCGGTGCATCAGCTGCAGCTTGGCTGGTCGCGCGCCCTACCCGTGGTGGACTGGGCAATCTTCACTGGCAGCACCGTCGTGACTCTGCTGGCATTGTCGGACGTTGCGGCTTTCACGGAGCTAGGGGTGGTACAGATTCGCCTGGCAGTCCCTAGTGACCCCGGAGTGCCTGGGGGAGTTACCAGCGAGATCTACCTAAGCTACAGGGTCACAAAGAACCAGGACGCCACGCTGCCTGAGGAGTGCAGTGAAGCCACCAGCGTGCATGCCTATGACGGCAACACTTGGTTTTTGGCTTGGCCAAAGGCCGGCCAGGCTTACGTCAACACAGCCAACAAGATGGTGGTGCGGCAGGACTTTGGGGACGCCAACCAAGCGAGGGTGACGCTGTGCAAGTGGGTCAGGGCCCAGAACGAGTGTGGCGAGTTCACCACCTTTGAGCGCAGCCGGGTCGCTGTTGCTCCCCAAGGGGCACCCGCAGACTTTGAGGCTTACTTCGGAAAACATACCTTGGAGCCTCGGGGACGACCAGCGCACCCACATCCAGCTTCAGTCCATGCTGCAGGTTGATTTGGACAATGAGGCTTGTGGCGGCAGCCGGCTTTTGTAGGCCACACATGCGAATGCCCTGTGAGTTCAGCATGCCCCTTCATCAGCATTAGGCTGCCAAAAAAGGCACAGCAATCACGCCATCGGTAATGCCCCCCGCTGATGCGGACGAACTGGAAGCCGCTTCTAATGGCATTGCTCCTTCATGTTCTGCAGCTGTGGCATGTATCCCAAGCCCAACCACGGTCCATTTAGGCGGTAGGCTACCCTACCTCTTCCCATGGTTCAGCACTATAGTGCAGTGAAGCAGTAGCTACTGCTTATGATCAGATGGATGTTACAGCTCAGCAGACCTGTCATCTACTAGACAAGACAAGGATACGTTTGCTGCTGCAGGAGCGAATTGTTTGGCCAAAGGCAAGCTTTTTGGCGGTGTGATAGGGTGAGTTGATCAACTCAACACAACAACGTTGCTGCTCCAACTAATTGCGGCCCAGGGCCATGTGAAAGGAAAGGAATCATGCATGCAGCTTCGTAGAGTCGTTCAGCAGAAGCATAAAACCATAACACACTTGCTTCAACCTTTGGCTGACTTGATTGCGGTGTGGCAGTGTACAGCACAACTACTGGTGTGTTGTTGCTCTCTACCAATCAGCATGCAAGCATATACAGCATACACATGCACAGTCACTGCTTCAGGTGCGGCTGCAAGCCGTGCTATGAGTTTTGCATGTAGTGGTTGGTTTTCAAGCAAGTTGGCCAGCGGCAAACGGACACCAAGCATTCATGATCAACACTTTGATGTTGGGAGCCAAAGCATGAAGGGTGGAGTGGACGGCACTCTGTCAGAGAACAAGGTGATTAGTACACTAGTTGGTCATCATAGCATCAAGGTCGGCGGCTTTTTGCACTGTGGCCACGATCCGTGGATTCTGTTCACGGCTGCAGGTGCAGTGCATGTGGCTCTAGATGTGCACATGGATATATTTGTCCCTTACATTGTTAAAAATCAACTGTTTTCAGATCTGTGTAACATGTTGCTGATGCTCCTGCCAAGCTGCATGTACACAGATGTGTATTACTGAGTATCAAACCGCAGTGCGGCCGGGTGATGGTGAAGACACGCACTCACATACATGAGTTGGGTTAAACACACCAAGCACGAAGCGCCCGTAACTGTGGCCTAGGCCAACATCAAGCCGCCATAGCTAACGAATGATAACTGCAAACAGCTCGTCCAAGGCTGACATCCTCATCCAAACGAAGCGATGCTGTCAATGCGCAATACCATGACCACCATGATGATCATGGTGGCACAGCCAACATAGAGAGCATGAGACAGCAATTGATACATGAAACCAACGCTGACAGCTATCCCGCAGGTGTGGATGACACTGAGAAGTGTGCAATGGCAAGAAGGCGGCTTGCAATGTCAACCACCAATCTCAACACCACCATATGCTCAGCTGCAGGACGCCAGTGAAAGCGCACATCCGCGCATGGTTGCGCCCATGGTGCTATGATGCCAACAGGTGATGCTTGCCATAAGGACAGCCATGAGGCCACACATGCCACGGCGGAGACGATGCTGCGCATGCAGATGCAGTCTGAGCCCAGCTAAGCCCCGCTGCAAGACATGGCGCATACGACTGTGCACAGGCAGATGCTGCAAGCATTGGCAGCCGTAACACGCAGTGATCACCCAAACTTGCCTCCGCCACTGGTCAACCGCAGCAGCAGGAACTGCTTGGACGCTCCCAGAAGTAGCGTCAAACACGTGAATCCGCATAGTACTGTATGCCACACACTGTACACAATCGATCGCATTTGGTCAAATGTACAATACTATTCATATGGGAACATAAGGTTTCAACAAGAGGCCGCCTGCACACATGTCACCCCCTCAGCCTGTTACACATGGTAAGCTGCAGCTGCAGCTCTGCAGGAAGCTCACAAAAGCCCCCAAGGTCATCACACCACAACTGCTGCACAGATACAATTGCTACACACATACAAGTGCTACACACATGAAACACAACTGAGCCGCCTCTGCACACGCAGCATCACCAACGGCTGTGGAGTATTAAAACACCATGATAGCGCGCACACATCTCAAACATTCACACCTCCCCACAGCTGCTGCAAGCTGTCGCCCAGCCAAAGTTAACATGTAACATTCAACACACTTGGTTGTTCACAGCTCTGCTGCATGACAGAGAACACGATACAGTAGAAGCCTCACACATGAAGCCAATGCACCCATTGAGGTCACTATCCCTGCAAGCAGCAGCAGCCGCCAGCCAGCATTCCTGCTGCTCCACACGCAGCGCAACCAATGCATGCCCTCACACCCCAGCCAGCAGTGCGCAGAGGCGCAGCCATATGGCATCCACAGAGGCTCTTGACAACCCAGGTGCATTCACAGCTGACACCAGGTTGTCAAGGTTGACGTTGCAACTGCCTCTCTTCCCAGCCAGCCAGCTATGCCAGTGCTGCAAGCTCAGCCACCAGTGGCGCATAGGCCCAGCCATTCCAGCTTGGGTTCAGCAGGCCGTAGGTTTCTACCTCTCCCTGCTTGCGGCTGGGGCCCTGCTGCCCATCCAGCGGCCAGTAGGCCCAGTCCAGGCTGTTGTCACGGATGTAGCTGCGCCGCAAAGCACAACAGCATGCACAGAACCATGGTTTTGCGGCATGAAGCAGTGTATATTGAGAAAAAAGTGTGGCGCAGAAGCCAGCGAAGCCAGTAGGCCCAGTCCAGGCTGTTGTCATGGATGTAGCTGTAGTACAGTTGCAGCAGCAAGTAAAAGAATGCACACAATCCAAGCGGCGGCATGAAGTTGAAGGAGTGTATGCGTGAGAGCGCGGTGCAGAAGACAGCAAAGCTGCTGATGACGCGCAGTTTAGCAGATAGTTGTTGGAAAGACCTGCTGGATTTCCGTGGCTGCTGAATGTGGCATCTCATGCGACAAAGAATGGTGCGCAACGGCGCACAGCAAGGGGCTAAGGAAGGTAGCAATGTGGTGAGACTAGTCGTAAGCATCTTGTGACTCAAGTGACACATCTCACTGGTGACTCAAGTGACACATCTCACTAGTGAGTGTCACCAGTACTGGTGACTCAAGTGACACAGGCAGCTGACGACTGCGGGATGAAACGCAAGCTCAGCTGCAAACCTGTGACCTGCCACTCACCGTGTCACGGCCTTCCACCAAGGACTGCTGATGCCTGCAGCTGTGTGCTGCACACCAAACTCGCCTGCATGGAAACAACAGCAGCAGCAGCAGCAGCAGTGGCTGCATCAGCATTGAGGACAGCAGCCTGCTGCAGGAAAATTAACACGCAGTGCCTCCATGTACACTGCAACAGCACCATCATGCCGTTGCCTGACTCCACCTTGTCATCACATGCCCTGCTGCTGGCCTGATCTGTGCCACAGCTGTTGCCACAGGCAAGCAGTACAGGGGCTGGAAGATGCCGATGCTGCTGCTGCTGCTGCTGCTGCTGCTGCTGCTGCTACCGTTAGCACTACTACTGCTGCTGCTGCTGCTGCTGCTGCTGCCACCAGCACCCACCCAGCCATACGGGTGCCCTGCCCTCCTTGAAGATGAAGCCCCAGGAGGCGTCCAGCCGCGCAGCGTAGGCCGCGTGGTCAGTGAAATTGAAGTTGCCCCTGCAGGGGTTGTAACGGTTGCAGCAGGTGCTTGATACGTAATGATGGTGGCCCACTTGCGGAGCAGAGGTGTTCAAAATGCAGGACTCGCTGCAAAAGATATACTTAGACCAAACGGATATGTTTGGTCGTACAGGCAATAGGTAACCTGAAGATGTGCAGGCTCATGACGTGTTGAACACTTTGGAGCTGCACGGCATAGTCTCTGTGGGGTGTGTTGAAGCAGCTCCTCGGCTGCTGCTGCTGCTGCAGCTCTGCTGCTGCTGCAGCGCCCACCCACTCACCATAGGAACGGGTACTCATGCACCTCATACACCAGCTGGTTGCCCACCACCTGCCCCAGCGGCCAGGCCGACCGCAGCACCAGCGGCCGCGCCCGCACACCCCTCAGATCTCTGCCTGCCAGCACACCCTGTGCAAAGACGAGCGAGCGGGGCTTGGCTGCCAGTATTACTGCTGCTGCCTTCTCGTAGGCCACTGTGAGGTCAGTGAGGGCCCCGCCGCTGCCCCAGCTGGGGAAGCGCAGCTGGTAGTCTGTGAGGGCGGCAGCGAGGCAGCAGCAGCAGCAGCAGCAGCAGCAGCAGTACGGGTTGATGACGTGGCAACGCACAGCAGTGACAATAAAGATTGTAGGCAAAGGAGCAAGAGAAGGTAACAGGTACCAAGTGCTTGCATGATATGCTTCCTGCAGCGCTAGCCTGTTGGGATCACCAGATGCCTGTCACCACTACATGTTGCTGCTGCTGCTGCTGCTGCTGCTGCTGCTGCTGCTGCTGCTGCTGCTGCTGCTGCTGCTGCAGCACACACTCACTGAGGAAGGTTGGGCGCGGCTCGTTGCGCAGGCCCATGCCCACCACTGCTGCTGCCTTGGCGTAGCGTTGCGCCATGACGGCCCAGCCCTGCAGCCAGTGCGCCTCGCTCCACCTGCAGGGAAGCAACAGCAGCAGCAGCAGCAGCGCTTCTGTAACATCCAGCATGGTCGGACTCCATCACAAGCTGCGGAGATGTGACCCTGATACATGCAGTGGAGGGAAAAATTATGGATGGCAGTGTCCTGCCGACAAACTGTGAATTCGGCTACCTGCCACGTCCTCGTGCTGCTGGCGCAGCCTACGCCCACAGTTTTGCAAGCAGCAAGCAACCAGGCGCAGCCAGACACGCATGTACACACGCAGAGAAAGCAAACAAGATGTTGCCATCTAGGCTGGTATTGCCAGTTCCCCACCTGGCTGTGTACCAGAGGCCGTTGCCGTCGGTGATCTCGCAGCACCACATGGCGTCACTGCTGTGGTTGTCCAGGATGACCATCAGCCCCTGGCAGCAGCAGCAGCAGCAGCGGTCAGAAAACAACAGGTGCACGCTAAGGATATGCGTCCTGATTGTGTTGCTATGCGTGTGCACAAGACAACGGCAGGACAGCAGCAATGCCGCTGCTCTAGCGACACAGCACCTGAAGTTCGGTGCTGCGCATGCCGCACCGCAACACCTACAAGATAAAATAATGCTGCCCCACGACCCCACCTGCTGTGCGATGGCCAAAATCACAGCATCCAGCACCTGCAGCAGCCCTTTACCCTGCAGACGGCACTGCCACATACACAAACACAAACACATCTAAAGCTTGCTGCGCACCTGCTGCACGATGGCCGCAATCACGGCATCCAGCAACTGCAGCGGCCCTTTGCCCTTTGCCCCGCACTGCCGCATACAAAATACAAATCTAAAGCTTGCCCCTCACCTGCTGCGCAATGGCCGCAATCACGGCATCCAGCAACTGCAGCGGCTCCCTGCAGACCACACTGCCACATTCACAAAAATAAACGCATCAAAAGCTTGCTCCGCACCTGTTGAGCAATCGCTGCAATCACGGCATCCAGCACCTGCAGCGGCCCTTTGCCCTGCAGGTCAGGGTTCGCATACAGCGCTGCAGTCGGCACGCCGATGCTGCCGTTTGCCGAGCGCAGCGCCATCTCCGTTGACCACACCAGCCGTATACAGTTGAGGCCTGCGCGGCGTGCCATGCCTGCGATGGTGCTGCGGTGCTGCGCCCACAGGCCGCTGGGCACGTACCACTTCTCCTGCGGGGGCAGTGGGGTTTTGGGTTGGTGGGTGGGTTGTTGGGGAGTTTTTTAAAGGAGGTTGGGTGCATATGGTGGGGAGTCCTGGTCGGTGCTGACAGGCGTGCATGGTATGGTGCACGCAGAAGGAGTGGGACACACCCAGCACTGCGGCGCTGCGAGTTGTGTTTGTTTGTTGCTAAGATAACTCCAAGAACACGTGCTGGTGATTCTTCAACACTGCAGGCTGTCAACAAAGTTGGGGGAGAATCAGCATGCGCCGTGGGCATGCATGGCACGGCCATGCTGCAGCTGCATGGTGCTGTGTTGATGTGTACCTGTGCTCCCGACCACGAGGCACACTTCAGCCTGACTCGCTTGCCATTGGCATCCACGATGTATCTGCCTTGCGTCCTGAGCGGCATGGGCGGCAGGGCCGTTGTCGGAGCATCGGCGCCAGTGCTGCTGCTGTTGCTGCTGCTAGTGTTGCTGCTCTTGCCCCTGGTGCCTGTGCTGTTGCTGCTGCCATTACATTGTATACACAATAGACAGTATAATACGAATAGAAGACATTTGCGAGGCTTCATCTTCCTGTCACGGACTTCAGCGCCTCGGGATTCTCACGCCAGGCCTGATGCTGACGAGGCACAAGCAGCGAGGCGTTAAAAGCTTGCATCATAACTTCAACAGCAATTTGAGTGCGCAGTTCTGCTTGGTGGGGCTTGGTTTCGACCGGTGAGTCAAGGTGACTGGCAGGTTGACCCTCCGTGGCCTTCAAACAGCCAGCAGGTGACACGGCTAAGGATGCCGTGCAAGTACGGACAGACGCGGCGCATAATGCTGGTTGCTGCGGATTAACGCGGATTACATGACGGACAAGGCTGCTGGCAGGCAGTGCTGCTGAGAGGAACAGTAGTCATGACATAGTCACCCCGGGGCGCAGGCTGCGCTGACCTGGCAAGTCATGATTACCTGCCCCGCAGGCGCAGGCGCCAGGCCACCAGCTGCCTATGGCATCACATACATCAACCAGTCAAACAAGCGCGCAATGTTCAACACGTATCATGACCAGCACTTGCGGGCTTGCTCAGGCACAAGCCCAGCGAGCCAAGGACACCTCAGCAGGCTGCACACCCTCCTCCACGGAATGGCCTGCACTCCAGCCCATCATGCCATCAATCCTGCCATACAGCTGCAGCAGATCGGCCACATTGGCTGCTTTTATGCCCTCTGCACCACGCAGCCCAGCCAGCGCCCCCACCACAGCATCCCTGCCAGGCCTGCTGCCAAGCACCCGCGCCCAGCGCAGCAGCCCTGGAATGCAGTGGCGGTCCAGCGCAGCTGCTGCCCTCAGGTTGCAGAGCTGCTGCACTGCCTCCACATTGCCCTGCTGCATGGCACGCACCAGCAGCCCCACTAAGCTGCTGCGGCTGATTTGCTGCGCTGCTGGTAGGCTGCACACTGCTGATAGCACCTCAGCACGCGCAGCGATGTAGCTAGGAGGACACGGGTCCCAAGGGACTTCATTTGAGCCATTGGCATTATTGCTGCTGCTGCCAGCAGGGTTGTTGCAGATCGCCCAGCGCATCAGCACTGTCACATCGCTGCAGCGCAACTCCCGTGCCGCTGGCAACCGCAGCAGCCACTGCAGCACAGGCAGGCATCCCAGCTGCACTGCTGCAGCAGCCATGCTGGCCACTGCACAGCTGTCAATAGGTTGCCATGCCCTGCAGAGCTGCTGCAACGGCTTGCTGCAGCTGTTGATGTGCGCTGTCTCAACTGCTGCCAGCAGCATGCTACCCTTCTGCTGCACAGTGAGGTGCTGTGCTGCCCAGGAGCTGCACCAGAGGCCAACCCATGCCTGCTGCTGCGACCCACGCTGCAGCTGCAGCGCTGCCTCCAACAGTGGCATTACCACATTCACAGGGCATGGTAGACCTTTGGTGCCGATGTCGCTCATGGGTGGCTCGCATGCTGCTGCTGCTGCTGCTGCTGTCAACGGCAAGATGGCCCGTGCATGCTCGTCGGGGTGCTGCCCAGACCTGATGGCCTTCAGCAGCTGCTGAGCTTGAAGTGGCTGCGTCTGCTGCGGCGCTGCATTCAGCAGCTGCTGATGTTGCTGCTGCTGTAGGTCGGACTCATGCCAATTCCTTACTGCACACTGCTGGCGCTGGCTGTGCTGCTGGCCCTGGCGCTGCTGCTGCTGCTGCTGCTGCTGCTGCTGCTGCTGCTGCTGCTGCTGCTGTGGCCACAGCCATCCCCTTGCTGCGCTCCCAGTATGCTGCTGCTGCATTCCCCGCCTGCAGCACTCGTCCATCACCAGCTGCAGCCCGCGGCCTGGCAGGCGCTGCGCCCCTGGCAGCAGCAGGAGGCTGCACACCATGCTGCTGCTGTTGCTGCGCGCCGCTGCCCGCAGCAGCGCCTCCACCTCTGCTACCGGCAGCTCATGTTTGAGCGGCTTTCTTGACCAGAGCTTGCCGTGCAAGGCCCGCACAGCCTCAGCTCTGCGCAGCCGCACTGCCAGCTGCAGCAGCTGCGGCAGGCCATCCTCCGCGTACCATGGCATCCAGCTGAGCAGCTGATGTACCATCTGCGCTAGCACCACCCTGTCATCTGTCCTCAGCATACCGTTTGCTGCTTCATCTGCAAACTCACAGAAACACATCCTCAGCTTGTTTGAAAAGCTGCTTGACACCTTGCTCAGCATGCCGCTGTGCCTGTGCTGCAGCGCAACCTCCAGCAGCTGCCGTGCTGTGTCTGAGTCTGCTGCTGCGGCATTTGGCAGGTGCTCCAGCAGCAGTGCGAGCGCAGTGCAGTCCCCCAGCTCTGCTGCTGCCACCAGCAGCTCGGCCACCTCATCCGCATCCAGCGCTGCTGCCACATCAGCAGCACAGAGGTACTCCAGAACCTCCAACCTATCGACCCGGTTGCTTTCAGAATAGGGGATACGCAGTGCGCTCATGCGCGCATCACACCAGGGCTCCTCCTTGCCCTCACCATCCTCTTCGCCAGTCCCTTCACCAGCGACCGTTGCGAGCACCAGCGCGCGCTGCAGCAGCTGCACCAGCTGCCGTGGCTGCAATATGTTGATCACATTTGCAATGTGCCGCACTGCCCAGGAGTGTCTGATGTCCACAGCTGCTGATGCGAGCGTGTTTGCCTGACTGCTGCTCAGCTGAGCTGCGCCGGGCAGCTGCGCTATGTACCACATTGTGTACTGCTGCTGCGCCGCAGCCAGCAAGAGGGTGTACACTTGCGCAGCGTCCAGCAGGCGTGCTGCTGGCAGCTCGCAAAGCTTGCGCGAGAGCTCTGCCTGCCATGTACTGCTCCTTGCATCCTGCAGGACACTGCGCAGCAGCGTATATACTGTGCTGCTAGGCAGCTGCTGAGGGCCTGGTATGGGCAGCTTTAGCAGCTGCAGCATCAGATAGTAGTGCCGTCTGTCAGCTGCCAGCAGCAGCAGCTCGCCAAGCAGCTCAGGTGCGACCTGCTGCTGCTGCAGCGTGTGCATGTGCTTGATTTGAGACTCCGCATGCTGTTGTTGTTGCTGCTGCTGCTGCTGCTGAGGCTGCTGCTGAGCGTGCTGGTTCTGCTGCTGGTTGCCAACAAAGACTAGGGGCGGTGGCTGCTGCTGTTGCTGCTGACCCTCAGCTGGATGTTCAAAGTGCCACTGCTGCTCATGCAGCAGTGGACAGCACCTCCTGTGGTGGTGTGCTCAAGTGCTTGACAAGCGCTGCAGCTGACCTGGCGTGCAGCTGGTTCACTGCAAAGCGCAGCACGTCTGGGATGAGTGCCGGCTGCACAAAGCGTGCCACCCTGTCGAGTGCAAAGTCCTGCACAGCAGCAGGCGCAGCATTTGCAACCTTGTTGGCCAGGCACAACACGGCCAGAGCTGCACAATGAAGCCACCAGGCACTCGTATCATCTTCAGCAGGGGTAGCCTCGACTGCACAACATGTGAGATTGCTGGGCAGCATGTGCAGCAGCACGCCAGGCTGCAATCCACAGGTTTGAGGGTGCTAACCCAGGCAGGCAGCGAGGACACTGCAGAGATGGCACCCAGCGACATGCACACTGCAGCACTGCGGTTGCATGCAACACCCAACCTGCTGCGCACAAGGTCAATGCGCCAAGGCATCAAGGCTGTTGGGATGCAGGCCGCTATTGCTGCCTGCTCAGTGCAGCACAAACACTTGCAACGCTACAGCAGCTCAGGCTGCAGCAACCCACTCACGTAGCAATCCTTGGGGTACTGTGCCAGCACCTCCAGCAAGAAAGGCATGCCTCCTGTCGCTGCTGCTGCTGGTGCTGCTGCGAAGGCAGATGACGCTCGTGCGACTGCTGTTGCTGCTGCAGGTGCACTTGTCCAGTCCTGCTGCACAGTGCTGAAGGCAGCACACAGCTCTGCATCGCTGCTGCTGCCCGTCCCTGCATCTGGCCTGTGCACGTCAAGGCGTGCCTGCAGCCACAACTCTATGCCTGGCTGCTGCTTCAGCGCAGCTGTCATTGCTTGCGCATCGCTGACACGCACGCCTGCTGCTGTTAGCACGCACGCTACTGCTGCAGGCACGTTGGGAACAGCCACGACAGCATCACTCGCAGCAGCAACTGCCTGCTTGCCAGCTGTGCAGCACAGCCACTTGATTATTTTCAGATCGTGCTGCTGCAAGGGTCTCTTAGGCTGCGCTGCTGCCTGGTGCAGCAGAGGCAGCAGCAGCGCCTTGAGCCTGTGAGTGGCATGGATGGCACAGATGGCCCGGCAGCGTCTGTTCGTTGCGCTGAGCCTTGCCAAGCTGTCTGATGAGCTGACATGGCCCGCAGCTATGTCAAGCACTGCCAAAACATTGTCGTGTTGGTGTTGCTGTGAACTGCGTGCCTGCATGTTGAAGAAACGACAGCCGTCACAGGAACACATAACTGCAGCGATTACACGGTTACAACGATGTGAGTATCAGGACAGGTAATGACATGGAGAGCAAAGTAGCTGCGACCAACTGGCGGGATCTGTCACTTTCACACTTTCGAAGGCAGGGTGTTAGGTCATGCCTTCGACTTGCGTGGGCTGTTGATTCCAATACCTCAAGCCCCCAAACTGCATGGTGTTTGAGTCCGCCACACAATGCTCTTTATACGGCATCGCTTATGGCGTAGACAACAGGAGCTCAGCTGCAAGGCAGATGGGCCCCAAAGCCGGGCCACAGGGGCAGTGCACAGGCCTGCTGCCTGCAGACCACGCAGGGACACCTGTCACAGTATTAAGGGTTATAACGTGCATGCAGGTCATACATCACAAGCACATGCAACATAATGCGTACTCACATAGGGAAAAGGGGCCCCCAGGCAACACCTGCAGCAAACAAACAACCATTGACACCGCCGCTCATCCTGGTGGACGGCCCATCAAAGCTCGCAACCACCACTGGTAAAATAAAGAATTCTGGACAAAGCCAGGATGCCGAAGCACGCTGGTCATGCACAGCTGCGCCACTTGTATGCTTCCAACAGCACCACCCGAAACCACCACACCAACGTTGCCATAGTTCATGATCGTCAACAGCTGCACACACACAGGATGGGCCACACCGTGTGGGCCACCAAAACCTGAATCCGTACACACTTTGCCTTCAATTGATCGAAGTGAGAATACGCATAAAGCAGTGAAAGCTGCTTGTTGTAAACAAGGTGCACAGCAGCTGCAGCCATGGACATTCACAATACACCGCAGGACATTGTTAGCTGCCAGCTGCTAGAATACCAGGGCCACACTCGGACCCTATCACAAACTCTCCCGGGCTGTGTGCTGCAGCACTCGTACAACAACCTGCCGAGATATCTGCTCTGCTCCTTGTGTCCACAGCACCCTTAAACCCCGCAGCCGCGTCAGGTGCATCACACCAACTTCAGACACACTGCTGCAGTAGTTAAGCTTCAGCCACGTCAGCTGCGTCAGCGCCTTGGAGATCGCCAGCAAGCTCAGGTCGCCAACGAACGCATTGCCGCCTAGGCTGAGCCGCCGTAGTCCTGTCAGGCTGAGCGCCAAACTAATGCAGCCAGCGTCATCAAAGTGCCTGCCAGATATGGTGAGGCGGCTGAGCTTGCTGAGGGCTGTCAGCGGCTCCACTGCCAGAATGCCCAGGCCCGGGCACTTCAGCTCTAGGCTTTGCAAGTGGGGCAAGCCTGCTATGGCTGTCGTGACAGGCAGCATAACTGCTGACGGCTGATGCCCACCACCATCACCACCTGCTGCTGCTCCCGCTGCGTCTGCTGCTGCTGCTACTGCTGCTGCAGACAGGTCCTGTAGCACCAGGTACCCCGTAGGATCCACGCACAGCTCCAGCGTCTTCAGCTGCGTCAGTGCCGCCAGCACGCCAGCAAACGCAGCAGGCGTCACAGGCAGTGCATCAGCTGTGGCCTGCGCCATGTTCCAGCAGCTGACGCGCAAGCATGTGAGGCGCGACAGCTGCTGGATATGCAGCACTGAGGCCGCCTGCAAGTCCCATGGCAGTAAGCCTTCGATCTCCAGCGACCGCAGCTCGCCTGCTAGCAGCGGCCAGGCTGCTGCTGCCGCCTGTGCTGCGATTGGAGGCTGCGCCGTGTGGCCATAAAGTAGTCTGAGGTCTGTGAGGCCTGTCAGGCTGGACAGCGTGCTCAGCTCTGTTGCATCGGCTTTGCTCCTGCAGATACTGAGCTGCTGCAGCTGCTGGCAGCCCAATATGGCCTGCAGCTGCTGGCCAGTACCCACGTCCAGCTTCAGCAGCTGCGGCGGCAGCCGCACCTCAGTGTCCGTGCCGATTGCGCACAAGCTGGTCAGCGCGGACAAAAGCGCTAGCTGCAGCTGTGGCGGGCCATACGTGCAACTTATCTCAAGCGCCTTGAGCTGCATTGGCAGCCGCGTCTGCAGCTCCTCATAATCCATCTGCTGTGAGCAGGCCGCCGATGTCCAGCTGTGTCAGAGCTGTCAGCGCCGGCAGCACCTCCAGCAGCTGCTCCTGCTTTCAGCACAGCCCCACCTGCTAGCGACTGCAGCTGGCTCAGCGCTGTAATGCTGCTGGAGTTGACAGTGGTGGGCTTATACAAACCACCCCCCATGTTGAGGCTCAGCAGCTTGCTGCTGGGTAGCGTCTCCAGCAGTGCCTGCGCTGATGTGCCGACAGGCAGCAGCTGCAGCGTGTGCAGCTGCACGCCGCCCTGGTTACCCTGCAGCTGCAGCTGCGTTAGCGCAGCTGCTATGCACAGCTGTGCTGCCGCCAGCTTGTCCCATGCCTCCTCTGTAGTGAGGCCGTACATCTCTAGCTGAGGCCACGTGTGGTGCTTACCAGGCAGGATGCGCAGGCAACCCATCAGCTGCCCGTGCTTGACTATTTAAGCAGCAAAACGCCGAGTGCGCTGCATGCTCCTGGGGACAGCAAAGCTGACATGCAGCAAGCCCCTGCAGTGCTGCAGTACTGCTGCCTGCATGGCATTGCTGGTGCAATATAGCTGCAGCACTGCCTGCAGGTCCGTGTGCACGCTGCTGTGCTGCAGGACCAGGGGCAGCGCTGGTGATTGCAGCAGGCCTGCTCGATGGGCCACTGCAAGCAGGCAAGCGGCACAGAAGCACCTATGTTGAGCAAAATCAATGGCACTTGCCTCAATTGTCGCCCTTGTGAATGAGTTGGTACCAGGGTTGGTGAGCTGCTGCTGCTGCTGCTGCTGCTGCTGCTGCGTTGCTGCAACTGTTGCTGCTGTTTCTGCTGCTGCTGCTGTTGTGGCCTGCAGCAGAGCTGCTTATCAACGATGCAAACAGTGAAGATTTACTTGTTGATCCTGTCGAAGTATGGTCATACGCATGCTTGTGGGTCTGTCAACAGTCCAGTGGCGCACCTGGACCAGCAGCCATGTTTGATTAGCTGTTCCTGCCCACCCTAACTCAGAAGCCGGAAGCAATCAAAGGAACCAGAAGGAGCTCGTATCGCTAGCAGGACGCTGTGGCTACCATTGGGGTACTTGGCATACTTTGCGCTCGAGATGAAGGTGGCGAGCTTCCAGAGAGCGCATTGAAATAACAAGTGTGCAATAGTCGAAGGTTGAAACAAAACTATTCCTTTTCAGCAGCTGTGATGGGATGTTGTGCAGCATGCCCTGGGCAATGCTCCCTGCCCTTGTCAGCATTCATGACACCACTCCCATGTTGCTGACAGGACAGGTTACACGTCTCGCCAACGGATACACACGGAATTTGAGGCGGACAACAGAGACAACGAGGCATGCAAGAGTGCGGTTTCACCAAGCTTCTTACGCCCCATGCAAATGGTCTCCATACACGAGTGTGAAGCGCTTCACAGCTAGGGTTTGCAGGCCACAGGAGCTACGAAGACGTGGCAGCGCATGCAGCTTCTGCTGGCTTACCTGTTGGTAACCATGTCATGGTGAGCGCAGCCGCAACACAGCCCCTACAAGCTGCTGGATCCCTTGGGAGCACCTGGAACCTTGGACCGGAGACGAACAGAACTTCTGTGGCTGTGACAGCCACAATCGCCATCACAGCTGTTTCTTCACCGAGTTACAGTGCGTTGCAAACATTCAATCGTACGGTCTTGCATGTTCAAACGTACTAGCGTCGACAACATGGTCACAAACCCCGTCACCAGCTGCCAGGTAATACGCCGCATGCGGCATGGCATGAACAGTAGTGGGCAACAGCGTGACTCCTGCAGGCATCCCACAGGTGCACAGCAAGCCTCGCATACCATATGCTAAAGGACAAATTTTTACGGCTCCACATACGGCTCCACATACGGCTCAACATACGGCTCCACATTTATACGGCTCCAAGGCATGCTTCGATTTCGCAGCCTGTGGTGATGGCCACAAACTGTGCTAACTGCACCCTTTATTTCTTTTCCTCATCTATGTCGCAGGCTGTGCCTAACAGGCTGTGACGCACAACCTGTGTGCATTTCATTTGACTAGATTCAGGTATGCATCAACAACAACAAAGCGGCAGAAGTTTCTTGGTCGCAACCAAGGCTTGGCAACAACATCAGATCAACGCTGTGTGCATGCTTTGCATGTGCTTACAAAGTGCACAAGGTTCTCCCCCTTACCACTTCCCTCACTACCCACAAAAGAATCCACTGTTTCTTTGCATCATCCCAACCCACCGTCCCCTCAACCCTCACGACCGAATCAACCGCACCTAGCAACACAATCCAGCAACACAATTTTCAGCCCCATGCATACAGCGCCGCTCACACCACCTTGCTGAACTTCTACCGCAGCGACCTGCCCAGGCTGCCACAGGGTTGCAACCGAGCTCCTACTCGCAACGCAACTGCACACCAGCTCACGCAGCATAACCCTGCTCATGCAGCCTTGCTGAACTGCCGCCGCAGCGGCGTGCCGATGCTGCCACGGGGTTGCACCTGAGCTCCTACTTGCAACGCAACTGCACACCAGCTCACGCAGCATAACCCTGCTCACGCGGCCTTGCTGAACTGCCGCCGCAGCGGCGTGCCGATGCTGCCGCGCCGCATGCTCATGCGGCTGCTCAGCGCCCGCACCAGCTCCGCCTCATCAACCTCACCAACTTCACCCTGAGCCACCACAAACGGCGCCAAATCCTCCGGAATAACAGCTGGCTGCTGCTGCTGCGCTGCAGCATGCGGCGGTGTGGCATGCTCTAGCTGCAGGGCGCCCAGCACGTCTGCGGCAGCATCGGCAGCTGCGGCTTCATCGTCGCCTCCGATGTTGATGGCGCGCAGCGTGGGCATCATGTCGGCGTTGGCCTCGTAGTGCCCCGCCACCACCAGCACTGCGCCCACGCCGCCCCACAGCTTCTGCAGAAGGGAGAGGGTTGACAAGCAGCAGTGACATCAGGGCAAATTGCACGGTCAGGCATATGTGGCGAGGCAGGCATCCCTATGCATGTACCAGCACTGCGCCCGCGCCGCCCCACAGCTTCTGCAGGGAGGGAGAAGCGAGGGTGCAGAGCAGGGCAGTGACAGCAGGGCAGTGACAGCAGGGCAATCGGCACAGTCAGGCATGTACCAGCAACACGCCCATGCCGCCCCACAGCTTCTGCGGGGAGAGAGGAGAGAGGGTGCAGAGCAGCAAGTGACAGCAGGGCAGCACTGAGTGGTGGATGCTGGCCGTGAAGTCCCATAGGTGGACCACCGCGGGCTTGCAGAGACTGCAGAGTGCACAGCCCAAGTCTGCTGTCAGCATATGCCGGCCCAGCTGTGAACATCATGCCGCATCACGCATCCTGTACACATCCCTTCGCATCTATTTCTGCATATAAAGTGAACGAGCTTCCAGCGCACCCGCTCATGCGCCCAGTCCATGGCCTGTAGTGCCAGCTGGCTGGCATCTACCCATCTGTCTCGGCAATGCAAGTCAAATGACATCATCGACAACAGCGCACAGCCATGCACACGCACACGCTCATGCGCCCAGCCCCTGGCCTGCAGTGCCAGGTGCGTGGCGTCCACACATCATCTTAGGCAAGCAATGCAAGTCAATTCACAGCATCGACAACAGCGCACAGCCATGCACACGCACCCGCTCATGCGCCCAGTCCATGGCAGCCAGTGCCAGCTGTGTGGCGTCCTCCAGCGCCTCCACCTGCATGCCGTACTGCCCAAAGTGGATGGTGGACTCGCGCAGCACCACGGCGTTGTTGCTGACCACCACCTGCAGCGCAGCGGCGCGTGCGGCAACGCAGAAGAAGGGGTGACGGCAGCATCACTTTGGGTGCTCGACGTGCTTGTCGAGGGTGCACTGCCCAGCTGCTGTATGCGCCCCGCAACACAGACCATGCCTGGGGCGCAGCATATGCGCACAGGCTGTCTGCTCCGCTTTGAACACACCTTTATCAGACGTACACAGGCCACGTTGCATGCAGGTGCCCAAATAACAGGTTGTGTGCTTCCATAACAAGCTGCCAGCGCTGCGCGGCGGGCAGCTGATGCGCCCCATCGGCTGGCACTGCTGTCAGGCGAAGCATTCCAACAATCCAGCAATTTTGCAGTCCCGCAAGCCAGCAAGCCAGCAACCCAGCAACCCCACACAAAGGGCCTGTACTTGGCAGCAGTAGCAGAAACATCAACACACGAAACACAACGCAGCAGCTGCCCACCTGTGGCACGAATGGCCTGTACTTGGCGACGAGGCGTGGCGCTGAGCTCCACCACCAGCTGCGCGTTGTGTGCCTCCATACATGACGCAAAACTGCGCAGCAGCATGCATGCTGCGCGCCCCGTTCACATGAACCCCGACTTTTGCAGAGTCTCCAGTAATGAATCACCCCAGCAATCATCAAAGCAGCACCCAGCAGCCACCCACCTGCGGCACGAAGGGCCTGTACTTGGCGATGAGGCGTGGCGCCTGCCCCGTGGCACTCAGCACCACCACCAGCTGCGCATTGGCATCAGTCACGGAGCCGCACACTGCCGCAGCCATGGCCTCCAGCCTGCTGAAGGGCTTGCTGGTGTGGTCCTGCGGCCGGAAAAAGGCGATTGCAGGCGAGCAAGTTGGATACGTGGCAGCCCTTGAGCTGGAACTCTGCAACGAAGATGGTATAAAATGCTCACAGAGCCAGCACATGAAGCATCCGAGTGCAACGTGGGCAGACCCCACCCAAGCAGCAGCAGAAGCAGCAGCAGCAGCAGCAGCAGCGGCCATGGCCTGCTGAAGGCCTTGCTGGTGTGGTCCTGCGGCCGGATCAAGGCAGGCAGCACAGCAGCCTGTTGATAAGAAACAGTACATGACATGGCCTCCAGCGGCCATGGCCTCCAGCCTGCTGAAGGGCTTGCTGGTGTGGTCCTGCGGCACATCGCAACATTACATTACATTACATTACATCACACTACATTACAGTACATGCTCCAAACGAGGAGTGAGCACCCCAGTCAGGAGCCAACGAGAGGCTCAACAACAGACGCGCAACACAAATGACGTGAATGAGCATTGACAGTTGTGCAGGCGCTTGCTTTCCCGCACTACATTGTCACGCTCTTGACGTCCTAAAGCAGTAGTGAATAGCGAGCACAGGAGACGCACGTGCATGCACAAGGAATGCTCTGACAGCAGCGCAAAAACCACCGTTGAGGAAACATAGCCGATGCACGGCAGCCCAGCTTGAACGCAGCTGGCACCGCAGGCCAGGACAGTTGCTGTGCACACCATCATGATGTTTACAGACTACCTAGCATGCTGTTGGGTCCGCCCGCCAAAACAACGCTAAGCAGCTGCAGAAACACTTGCTGTTTTGCTGTGCGCACCATCATGAAGTTGCAGGAGCTGTAGTAGCTGTTTGCGATCTCCGCGTTGGTCACGATGCGTGCCATTGTCGACACCGCCAGGCCCGGAAATGACCCGTTGGCTGTCTCCCCGCTCAGCATGACCGCGTCTGTGCCGTCAAACACGGCGTTGGCCACGTCCGTCATCTCCGCACGGGTGGGCAGCGGGCTGGCTGTCATGCTCTCCAGCATCTGGTGGCGGGGGGGGGGGGGAGAGGCGGCAGGAACGCAGGAGTGGCAACAGGTCATCAATATTGCTGTTACACCAGCAGCCACGGGTGGGCAGCGGGCTGGCAGTCATGGACTCAAGCATCTGGGGGGTGTGAGAGGCAGCGGGGAAAGGCAGCAAGTGGGGCATACATGGCGGCAGCTGGGCGGCAGCAGTGACAGCTTTGCTGCTGTGTACTGCTGCTGTCGCGTGGATTCGTCTACAAGACTTGTCACGGCATATCCTGGTGTTTAAAGGTGCCTGCATATGCTGGTGCTGCAGCAGCTGAGCCAGCTGTGCCCACCTGGGTTGCTGTGATGACAAACTTGCCCGCGATGTTGGCCTTGGTGATCATCATCTTCTGAGCAAGCGCCACCTTCTCACTGGGCACCTGCCGCAAGCCAACAAGGCGCAGCGTGGCAAGCAGGCTGTGAGCGGCTGCAAAACTGATGCTACACTCCCAGCCACACTCACAGCATGCAGGCAACCGCAGCAGTGCTTTTGCGCTGTGAGCCGACGCGAAGTGTCTCCCCCAACAGGCCATCCCGCTGAGATTAGCACTTGACCCCGCTGATCACACCTAAATCTTGATGCCCCAGCAAGGTCCTATCAAACAGTGTACAACCCACCTACCTCAACCCGCAGCTGCAGAGCACAGCAGGCTGCGATATCGCTGACTTTGACATGTGCAGGCCCCACCTCCATGGCCAGGTCCCCGCGTGCCACCATGATGCCGTCCGTCACGCTCAAATTATCATCGTAGTGCTCCAGCCCTGCCTCATATAAATCATGACTGTCGCCTCCACAAGTCCCATCCACCTTTGGTCACAGCTGCAGAACACAGCTACACCACCTGGCTGCCCAGCCAGGTCCTTTTTAAGCCCAACCAAAAGCAGCGCAGCATAGCATGTTACAAAGAGTAGAGAGCCCTGCTCACCTCCATGGCCAGGTCCCCGGGTGCCACCATGATGCCGTCAGTCACGCTCAGGATGTCGTCGTTGTGTGTCCAGCCATCAGCCGACAGCGCCGCCCTCCCCCCGCCCCCCCCCCCCCCCAACCCCCCTCGGCCGTCACATCCATAGCAGCACAGGACCGGCAGCTGCTCAAGTCCGCCACCCCCGCTTAGCCTAAGCGGGGGGTGATGGTATCACCATCACCAGTCCTCAGCCACCGTCATTGAAAGCAGCGCAACAGAGTAAATGTACTCATGTACTCTTTAAGATAGTTGCGTGAAGCACACAAAGTGGGACCCACAGCGCCCCAGCTCCATGGCCATGGCCAGGTCGCCGCGTGCCACCATGATGCCGTCCGTCACGCTCAAGAAGTCATCGTTGTGTTCCAGCCCCGCCTCATTCTGAATAATGACTGTCGCCTCCACAAGTCCTCCCCACCCACCTTCGTGTTGCACAGCTGCACAGCATACAGGCGCAACCTGCCAACCCGGCTAGGGGCCGTACCTCCGTGCAAGGTCGGGTCCATGCTCCACCCCAGGCACAGCAGCGCAGCACAATCTGTTGGTATGTAATTAAGCAATAACGCCCCACCTCCATGGCCAGGTCCCCTCGTGCCACCATGATGCCGTCTGTCACGCTCAAAATGTCATCGTAGTGCTCCAGCCCCGCCTCGTTCTCAATCTTGGCGATGATCTTGACATAGGAGCCGCCGCTGCGGTCCAGCACCTCGCGGATGAACCTGCAGCGGCGCAGCAGCAGCAGCAGCAGCAGCAGCAGCAGCGATACAGCATGTGAGAAAGCAGTAGACTGTTTACCTCAAGGAGCCGCCGCTGCGGTCCAGTACCTCGCGGATGAACCTGCACGGGCGCAGCAGCAGCAGCAGCAGCAGCAGCAGCAGCAATACAGCATGTGAGAGTGCAGTAGACTGTTTACACCAAGGCACTGCTGCTGCGATCCAGCACCTCGCGAATGCACAGGCATAGCTGCACACCGGCAACACAAAAACGCACACTTGCATCTGACTGACTCTGAAACACCAGGTGCACAAAGCTGAGCGCTGACCTGACATCGTCGCAGCTCTGCACGAAGCTGGCGGCCACAAGTCCATGCCGTGCCGCACCGCAAAGTTGCCCAGGTCTGCGGCTGACCCTATACCCCACAGCATGCGCAGAAGCAGAAGACACACCCACCTCACGTCATCGCCGCTCTGCACGAAGCTTGCTGCGACGAAGTCCATGCCGTGCCGCACAGCAAAGTTGACCAGGTCTGCGATGTCCTTGCGCGTGAGCACCGGCAGGTCCACGTGCACCCCAGGCAGGTTGACGTTCTTGTTCTGGCCGATGGACTTGGAGTTGAGGCAGCTGCGGGGCGGGTGGCGGGAGGGGTGGGGAGGGGGAGAAGAGCATGGAAACAAGCACAAGTCAGGCAGCATCTTGTTACCGTACCAGAACCCAGCTCTGGCCTGCACAGATCTCATCAACTGGACCAGCACTGGCCACTTTCCAAATCTCTGATAATGACTATCGCTGACCAATCAACGTCACCACTCACATGCCCTTCACGCGCTTGGCGTCCAGCACCTCTGTGACCTGCACCGACAGCCCGCCATCCGCGATCTTGATCATGTTGCCGGGAGCCACGCTCTGCGCCAGCTTCTCATAGCTGATGCCGATCTCAGCCACGCCTGCAGCATGCAGCAGCACAGTGTTTGATCTGGTGGCAGCAGCAGCAGCAGTGCAGCCACAGGCACGCCAGCTTCTTTTGCCGATGCCAAGCTCAGCCACGCGTGCAGCATGCACAAAGTACAATGCTCTACAATTATGGTGGCAGCAGCAGCAGCAGTTCAAGCGCATGTGCCAGCTTCTCTAGCTGATGCCAATGTCGGCCAAGCCTGCAGTCAGTACACATGTGATTGCTTATGACACAGCTGATGCAAATTGTCAGCCAGACCTGCAGCTAGCAACCAAGCATGATGGCGACGCCTGGAGCAGTTGATGATGCACCAAGCTTCAGTGCACAGCCTTAGTGGCTGCGGCTGCATTACAGCGCAGTACAAGCACCAGCACCTGCTGTCACTACAAGTGTCCTCTGCACTGCAATCACCAGCAGCAGCAGCAGCATCACGCCGCACCGGTCTCTGGGTTGACGCCGCCCTCCCATGTCTTGTAGGCCGCCCCAACAGCCACCAGCAGGACTTCCTGGTCCTTTGACAGCGCCAGGTTCGAGCCGCCGCGCAGCATGGCGGTGCGGATCTCTGGGCCCTTGGTGTCCAGCAGGTAGGAGATGGTGGAGCCTTTTGCTGCTGCAACAGACCGCAGCCGCTGCAGCACCTGCGCGGGAATTTGAATTGAAAAAAGACTTACAGGATGCTGGGGTGCGAATTATTGTGTGGTGTCGAACAGATAAGAGATGGTGGCGCCCCTTGGCGGCTGCGACGGACCGCAGCCGCTGCAGCACCTGCACACGCGCGAGCATCCTAAGGCAGATCATTGTGTTGCTTTGTGGGAACGTATCAGAGCATCTCGGTTGGAGAGTAGGACATGGTGGGCGCTTGGCGGCTGCGACGGACAGCAGTCGCTGCAGCACCTGCGCACGCGCGTGCATCCAAAGGCAGATATTGAATGAAAGTGTGTTGCTTTGAGAAAAGTGTTCGGAGGATATCTGTTGGCAGGTGGGAGATGGTGGCGCCTTTTGCTGCAGCCACGGACCGCAGCCGCTGCAGCACCTGCACGCGAATGTGGTATTGAAAAAGATTTACAGGACGCTAGGGTGCGAGTTGTTATGTGGTGTCCAGCAGGTAGGAGATGGTGGCGCCTTTTGCTGCAGCCACAGCCCGCAGCCGCTGCAGCACCTGCACACGCGCGAGCATCCAAAGGTAGATACAGAATGAGAGTGTGTTGCTTTGTGGGAACGTATCAGAGCATCTCGGTTGGAGAGTAGGACATGGTGGGCGCTTGGCGGCTGCGACGGACAGCAGTCGCTGCAGCACCTGCGCACGCGCGTGCATCCAAAGGCAGATATTGAATGAAAGTGTGTTGCTTTGAGAAAAGTGTTCGGAGGATATCTGTTGGCAGGTGGGAGATGGTGGCGCCTTTTGCTGCAGCCACAGCCCGCAGCCGCTGCAGCACCTGCACACGCGCGTGCATCCAAAGGTAGATACAGAATGAGAGTGTGTTGCTTTGAGGGTACGTATCAGAGGATCTCGGTTAAAAAATAGGACATGGTGGGCGCTTGGCGGCTGCGACGGACAGCAGCCGCTGCAGCACCTGCGCACGCGCGTGCACGGGGCCAAGGGGAGAAGAGTATTGCAGGTGTGTGGGATGCTGGAAGGGCCTTGGGGCTGCTGCACTGACCCTTTGGTGGCCAACAACACGAGCGCACATGCAATTTTTGGAGCAGATAATGAGTGGATATGTAAGCCTGGCTCAGCTCTGCTGCTGCTGCTGCTGCTGCTGCTGTTTTCTCTGCTCTTCTGTATGCAACTGACCAACTGCAACAAGATGACAGAACAGATGCCCACCTCCCCGTGCCCCGCGTGGTCGCCGTGGCTGAAGTTGAAGCGTGCCACGTTCATGCCCGCATCCAGCAGCTCACCCAGGCCCTCCTCACTCCAGCAGGCAGGGCCCAGCGTGCACACCACCTTGGTCTTGCGCGGGTTGTGCTCGTCCTGCAAGCAGCAGGCGCACAAGGTTCGCAAGCAACGTAGTGAGTTCCACACAAGGCAGGAAGATCAAACACACCTGCCTTGTACTGTTGGAGCTGAACACATGTACTCCTAACTTAACCAACATATGACCAAATCTACCCCACAAGTAAGGCAAGACAGCAAGCCCAGCCCCACATGCACCAGCACAGCTCCCTCACCTGCAGGATGTCCTCCAGCGCGATTGAGGTACGCACAGAGCAGCATGCAAGCAAAGGCACAAGCCAGCCCCCCCCCCCCCCCCCCCCCCCTCCCACCTGCAGGATGTCCTCCAGCGTGATCGAGGTGTTGCGCAGCGACAGCGTCTTCTGCCAGTAGGCCTCGCTGTCCCTCACCCTGCCACCACCTCCCCCAGCGCCACCGCCACCGCCAACAGCAGCAGCCGCCCCACCGCCAGACACAAAGCTCCCCGCACTGGGCTGCACACTGAATGCATTGGCCAGCGCCCCCATACTGCCTAACTTGGCTGCTCCGCTGAGCCTGCCAGCACTGCCCAGCTTGCCGCCGCTGCCAGAGTGAGGCATGCGGCCGCCGCTGCCGCTGCCGCTGCCGGAGTGTGACCTGGCCTGCTTGTGTGCTAGGCGTGGGTCTTCTGCCTTGCCGGGTGCCACCTGGGACGTGAGGGAGTGAGTTGGTGGGTGGTAGGGAGGAGGCAGCGGGCGGTCAACAATGTGCAGGTTGAAGAGCTGCAGCACACACCACACAGCCGCTGCATCATCTGCTTGCCAGGTGATGCAGCAACTCTCAAATGCATGCACACCATAGGTCCTGCTACTGCTGCTGCATTGTGAGTTGCTGATCCACACGCACACGCCTTGAAGCGCAGCATGGGCACCTCCGCCTCCTCAGTGCCCTGGGCCACACGCGCCGCCTCAAACAGCAATGATGCTATCAAACACCCTCATGCAAGCTGCTAAAGTTTGGCTACAACACACCGAGTAACTGCTGAACATTACCGACTGCCGGGCTGAGCTGCAGCACTCCGTAGTTACAAGTTACAAGTCCTACGCTTCGGAGGCAGGCAAGCCTGCTTGAGTCTATGCTCTTCCGTGCGTAAATTAGAGAAGGACAAGGACAGGCCCGGGCCTGAGAGCACTCCGTAGTAACCACGTCACCCGCCCTGCTGCTATATCATGGCCTTGAAAATCAACACAAAACATGCAAGTGCACCTTGAAGCGCAGCATGGGCACCTCCGCCTCATCAGTGCTCTGGGCCACTCCGACTGCCTCAGCCAGCGCGGGCTGGTGCGTCTGCAGCGCACACACCACCTGCTTGCCTGCAGGTACAGACAGCGGCAGATTGCACCCAAAGTAGTAGCGGCAACAAGTGAGTGCACTTCCATATGTGCAGCACGAGTGAACAGCGCACACACCACCTGCTTGCCTGCAGGTACAGACAGCGGCGGATTGCACCCAACGTAGTAGCGGCAACAAGTGAGTGCACTTCCATATGTGCAGCACGAGTGAACAGCGCACACACCACCTGCTTGCCTGCAGGCACAGACACCGGCAGAATGCACCCAACGTAGTAGCGACAACAAGTGAGTGCACTTTCGTTTGTGCAGCACCACTGAAGACAGTCATGTAACAGCCGTAGACATAGAAAACTGCAGCCGCCGCACCTGCCGGGCACAGCCCCTGGCGCACCGCAGCCATGACCACCTCCTCCAGAAACAGCTCCTGCTCCAGGCTGGCGGCTGAGCGGGGCACCTGATCAAACAGCTTGGGGATGATGCCGTACCTGCAGGTGTGGCAAGAGGCATAAGTTGACATTCACGCCCCTCTATCTATGATATTCACGTGTGATGTTGTGCAAATGCAGCGGGATCGGGCACCTCCTCAAACAGCTTGGGGATGACGCCGTACCTGCAGGTGTGGCAAAATGCACGAACATGGAAACATCGCGACGATGCACATATGCAACAGAAATAAGCACCTCCTCAAACAGCTTGGGGATGACGCCGTACCTGCAGGTGTGGCAAGGGGTACCAGGCACAGTCCCGACGTTGTGGTGTTGCACATATGCAATCAATAAGAGCACTTCTGACGAACAGCTCGAGGGTGACGCTGCATGTGCCTGCGGCGCAATGCATTGAAGCCAGCACAGGTGCTAGAGGCGCATACAGTACTGTTCCATTGCAGCGCAACGAAACGCGGTGCGATGCTACAGGCAACAAATGGGCACTGCAGGCACGTTAGCACATTATAACAGTGTCAGCGGCCCCGCTCACCAGGGTGGGCAGGCGCGTGCCAGCTGTGCGTCCTGCGTGATGAGCAGCACGGGGAGTGCAAGTCACATGCAACCAATAACATACCCTCTGCTTTAAACCAGCAGCCCCACTCACCAGGGTGCGCAGGCGCGTGCCAGCTGTGCATCCTGTGTGATGAGCAGCACTGGGGCGCGTGGCCTGTACTTGACCACGTGCCGCACATACTCCAGGGACGCCTCCAGGCTGTGGCGGCCACTGGCTGCCAGCAGCACCAGGCCTGCAGCACAAACACGGTGAGGCACAGCAGCTTTGTCGGGGTACTGTTGGGTACTGTTTGTCAGCTACAGTGCAGGCTGTGGCGGCCACTGGCTGCCAGCACAAGGCCTGCGGGCATGAATGCGGCAAATGTGGAGTTCAGCAGAGCAGGTGCAGATTTTGTTAGCCGCTGTGTGTGTAAAGCGGCTGTACAGCTGTTTGCTTATGGCATGCTGCTGCTGCTGTTGATGCCACTTGGTGGTTGAGCATGCCACGGTTCCTTACAAACATCCCGAAGTGTTTGCTAGCCCCTGCAGGTCCCACACGCACCTGCGTCTGTGTCCACCACGTTGCGTGCCACGTTGGCCAGCAGCGCCTGGCGCGAGGTCATTGGCCGGTCCGTGAACTCGCGGATGTACGAGAAGTGCTGCAGGATAGTTGCAAACAGCACGCGCGCGAGAGAAGCACATGAGTAGGAAGGTGAAGCAGTAGCAGTGGGCGTCATTGCAAGTGCAGCATGCTAGACAAGTTGGATTTGAAACTATAGCCCTGCTGCGCAAACTGCAGACAAATGTGCAGCTTGTGGGAGCGGTGCTGCGAGGTGTGCCAAGGCACAGAAGCAGTTTCACCCACCTGGTAGCTGTTCACTCCCACTGAAACTGTAGCAGAAGGCGTCGCTGCAAGCACAGCATGCCTGATACATAGCTGTCGACAGCACTAGCTGCTGCACAAGGTGCAGAAATCGGTGCCGCATGCGGGAGCAGGCTCGCTACCAGAGTTACGACAAGGCACTGATGCCTGTCACCCACCTGGTAGCTGTTCACTCCCACTTCTGCATTGGTCACGATGCGTACCATGGTGGACACTGCAAGCGTGGGCCACGACCCGTTGGCTGTCTCGCCCGACAGCATGACTGCGTCTGTGCCGTCAAACACGGCGTTGGCCACGTCTGTCATCTCCGCACGCGTGGGCAGCGGGCTGGCAGTCATGCTCTCCAGCATCTGGCGGGGGTGAGAGGCAGCACAGCAGCAGGATCGCAGGATTGGCAACAATGGTCTCTGCTGACAAACTTGCGCAGCAACTTACATGCTACCGCCCAACCGGAAGAGAGGCCTTCAGAGTTTTGACACCCTTGATAGCCTTGTATCAGTGGCGGAATGGAGACCTGCACTTGATGCCCTTGTGGCGGCGCCCAACAAAGCAACACTTGGCTTCCAAGAGCTTACAGCAAGATCCTCGTTGTTCCCACAACCACATCATATGTGCTGTGGTGACCACAAACTTGCTGACTATGCTGGTCATAGTGTGCAATGCTGTGTCTGTGTGTGTGGCGAGCTTGCTGCTGCGCACCTGTGTTGCTGCGACCACAAACCTGCCCGCAATGATGGCCTGTGTTATCCTTGCACACACCCAAGTGGCGATGCTCTGAGCAGGGCAACCTGAACTCATAAATACATCTCCAGACCCGCGCACCTGCGTCGCCGTGACCACGAACTTGCCCGCGATGTTGGCCTTGGTGGTCATCATCTTCTGAGCCAGTGCCACCTTCTCACTGGGCACCTCCATGGCCAGGTCGCCACGCGCCACCATGATGCCGTCTGCAGCAGCAGCAGCAGCAGCAGGGTCGGGTGTGAGTTTGAATAGGGATCTGGGCACCTCCACAGCCAGGTCACGCCTTTCAGATGTCAATGTCTGCAAGCCAGGTGTCTTGATCCTTGAAGTTGCTGTACAGGTGGCTGGCTGGCTGGCTGGCTGGCTGGCTGGCTGGCTGGCTGGCTGGCTTGCTTGCTTGCTGGCTGGCTGGCTGGCTGGCTGGCTGGTTGGCCGCTGTTCCCACCTGTGACCGCCAGGATGTCGTCAAAGTTTGTCACGCCGTGCCACGACTCAATCTTGGAGATGATGCCAACTGCCTGCCCGCCAGCCTCGTCCAGCACCTTGCGGATGAAGCTGCAGCAGCAGCAGCAGCAGCAGCAGCAGCAGCAGCAGCAGCAGCAGGGGCAGCGTGTGTGAGGGAGGAGCAGGCAGGCAGCTTGTGCATTGCAGGTGCTACTTCCAGCGTCGCATGCATCGCTGCCAGACAGCCAGGCATCACCAGTTCGTACAAATTCAGCTGCCCTAACCCACCAGCAGCTGGCCTGCACAAAGACACATGCGTGCATGCAGCGCCGCACTCACAGCACATCGTCAGCGCTCTGCACAAAGCTAGCGGCCACAAAGTCCATGCCATTCTTGGCAGCAAAGCCCTGCACGTCGTCCACGTCCTTGGGGCCCAGCACCGGCAGGTCCACCAGCACGCCAGGCAGGTTGCAGTTCTTGCGCTGGCCTAGGGTTTTGGAGTTGAGGCAGCTGCCCAGCAGCTTTGTGTCGTCCAGGATCTCCAGCACCTGCAGAGCCATGGTGAGCAGCAGCAGCAGCAGCAGCATCCTATAAGAGCCTACTGTACATTGCCCAGTTTGTGGCTGTTGAGGCACCTACTCAAGAGTTGATGCTGCAGTACCATCACAGCCAGTACAGTATTGGCAGTAGCATGCAGCACGGCAGACATATGTGCTCTGGTGATGCCGCTGTATGGCTGCAGAAATGCACCAAAGGGCCACTGGCAGAGCTTCGTCATGGCGCCATGCCTCTGCACGGCATTTCCTGCCATGAAGTTGGCCAGTATATAACACAGCAGCTGCTGCAACAGCATCCACAGCAGCAGCAGCAGCAGCAGCAGCAGCAGCAGCAGCAGCAGCAGCAGCGCCTCACCTTGATGGTGATGCTGCCGTCAGCCAGCAGGATGCGCCCGCCCGGCCGCACATCCCTGCACAGCTTGTCGTAGCTGAGCCCTATGACGGCCCTGCCTGTATCTTGCTCCACGTATCCCTCCCAGCTGGTGTAGGCCTCGGGGCCCACAGCCACCACCACCACCTGCTGGCCTGGGGGCATGAAGGTGAAGGAAGTTGTGCACAGCAGCACATCAAGCAGCGGCAGCCCATGGCACGCAGTTGACAATCAGCTGGCGACACATGATAGCGCGCAGGTCATGAGTCAGCCACTGTCCTGACGCTCCGCAATGCAGTAGAGGCAGCAACAAAAATAGCACTGCATGCAGCAAAGCAATTTGATAATAGCTCGGCAACTGTGTGCAGGTTGCTAGATGGAGGTGTTCATGTGTATGCACTGCTCCCTGCCTCACCTGCTTTGAGGTCTATGCTGCCGCCCTTGAGCATGGCTGTGCGAATCTCGGGGCCCTTGGTGTCCAGCATGGTGGCAACATGGTGCGCGCCCTTGTCGGTGATGACCTGGCGACAGCAGCAGCAGCAGCAGCAGCAGCGCCAGGCGTAGTCAAAGATGGTCAAATAATGGTCAAAATTTGTCAAACAATGATCTGGGGGCCCTTGTTGTCCAGCATGGTGGCCACGTGGTGCGCACCCTTGTCGGTGATGACCTGGCAACAGCAGCAGCAGCACCAGGTGTGGTCAAACATTGTTAGACAGGGGTCAGACACTGGTCAAACACTGTCAAACAATGTCTTCAGGGACCTTGGCGTCCAGCATGGCGCCCACCTGGTGAGCGCGCGCATTGGCCATGACCTGGGGACAGCAGCAAAAGCAGCAATTGTGGTCGAACTATGGTCAAACTGTGCTTCACCTGTTGCAAATCTAGTCTGATTACAGGGTCAAACATGATTAAACATGGTTGGGCAAGGTTCTTGGGACTGCAGGGATGTCCTGTTGAGTATGCGGCATGGCAGTGGCCTTTAGAAAGCACAGCCGCTGCACATGCAACGCATCCCAGCCGCATCACCGCACCTTGCGCAGCCTTTGCAGCAGATCACGCCACGCTCAAGCCACCCGCTACATCCCAGCCGCTGCCCGCACCTTGCGCAGCCTTGCCAGCACCTCGCCGTGCCCGGCGTGGTCGCCGTGGCTGAAGTTGAAGCGTGCCACGTTCATGCCCGCATCCAGCAGCTCAGCTAAGCCCTCCTCACTCCAGCAGGCAGGGCCCAGCGTGCATATGATCTTCGTCTTGCGTGCTGCCTTGACTGGCGCAGTGATGAGGTCCAGGCCCACCTGATTGCAGCAGCAACAGTTGATGCAGCAGAGGAAGCAGTGGAGAAAGTACAGCACCAGCATTTCACAGTCAAATCGCGCAGCATGCTGCTGTGGCATACTTGCCAGCACAACAAGGCACACAGCAAGCCTGAACACAGAGGAGGAGTTGCAGCTTCAACAGCTCCCCACACAGAAGGGCATCCACCATAACAACGCCGGTGAGTCACCGCAGCGTGTTCTATGGCTTTCACTCTCCTCTGCTGACCTCAGACCATGTGTTCACCCTGTTCTGGCTCAAACCATGCAAGACAGTGCCAGCACCCAATTGTAACGATCCTCTCTCAGAACTGCAGCAGCAGCGCAGCCGTGTCTGGCGCCACCCACGTTCCGCACCAAACAGAAACACCCGCCCACCTTTGTTGAGCGCATGCTGAGCGTGTGCTCGCCGCGGTAGCCAACCGGCTGCGACAGCGCGGCCGACTCGTCACCAAACACCAGCGCAGCCACCTGCGAGAGAGAGGCGCCAGCCAATGCAGCGTATGTAATGTGATGTAATGTAATGTACTGTAATGTCATGTAATGTAATGTAATGTAATGCAGCGGGCGTGTGTACAGCAGCGTCAGAGTAGTGGCTGGGCTGCAAGAGCGGCGCCGCGCGCATTTGTGGGTTGCGCTGCTTCACCAGCAACAAATCAGAGTGCGGCCGCATGCTTCTACAGGTTTCTGTGCTATGCACGTGGCTGTGCTGTGAGTCCTGCAAGTATGTGAACTGCTATGCACGTGGCTGTGCTGTGAGTCCTGCAAGTATGTGAACTGCTATGCACGTGGCTGTGCTGTGAGTCCTGCAAGTATGTGAACTGCTATGCATGTGGCTGTGCTGTGAGTCCTGCAAGTATGTGAACTGCTATGCACGTGGCTGTGCTGTGAGTCCTGCAAGTATGTGAATTGCTGTGCACGTGGCTGTTCTGCAAGTCATGCACGCATGTGAGCTGCCCCACCTGCGCTCCGTTGAAGTTGTGCACGTCCAGGAAGGGGTCCCCCGGCGGCCCCGACAGCAGCACCATGGTGTCACTGTGGCCGTCACCAGCCTGCAGCAGCAGCAGCAGCAGCAGCAGCAGCAGCAGCAGCAGCAGCAGCAGCAGCAGCAGTCGCACTACAAGCAGCACTCCTGCATGTGCCCGCCCTTAGGTCAGCCAAAGCACATCCGAAGCAAGGGTTGCTGTGGCATGTGAAGCTAAAGTTGCTGTGCGTGGCCAGCGGTTGAGTGTGCAGGCTGCTCTTCCTTGGCCATGATGGCTTGTTTCGGAGTTTAGGGTTCAGGGTTTCGCTTAGGGTTTAGGGTTTAGGGTCTCGTGTAGGGTTTCACTTTCGCGTGGCAATGGCTCACCATGAACTGCGGCAGGCCTGCGCTCTGTGACAGCTTGCGGCTGAGGTCGACCGCCTGCATGGGCAGCAGCAGCAGCAGCAGTGGAACCTCAGCAGGTGCCTGGGAAGCAAGCTGTGTGCAGCTGCAGCTGCATGAGCATGCTAGCTGGCAAGCAAGCAGTCAGCCAGCGCACTGCAGGCGCACACACAAACACGGTCTTTTCAGAGACTCGCTCACCAAAACCACGCAATGCAATTCACGTGCACACGTATTGAGCTACATCAGAGCCAATCCATCCACCACGTGTGCACTACAGCCAACCCATCAAACATTCATACTCTACCCACCAGCTTGATGAAGTGGTTCCTGCCGCACATCCACACATCCTGCGCCAACACACAAACCTGACCCACTGCTTATCTCACTGCTGCCAAACACACATTAAAGTCAAGTTTACCCACCAGCTTGATGAGCTCGTTCTTGCCCGCAGCCCTGGCCTCAGGCCCCACCACCACAGTCACCGCGCCGTGGATCATGCTGCAGGCGGCAGCCACCTTGGCCTGCCTCGTCAGCACCAGCAGCGGCACGCCGGGCCGGTACTTGGCAGCCATGCGCACAGGGGCACTGCTGTCTGTGAGGACCGCCAGCAGGCAGCCCTGGCAGTCGATGACTGACTCAACTGCTGAGCTGGCGGCAGCCTGCAATGAACAGCAGGGCATGTGCAGAAAACATGGGTTTGTGACAGTGGGAAGAACACGCCAGTTTGCAGCAGAGGGGTGCAGACAGCAGTGGTATCTGTCAGCAGCGCCAGCAGGCAGCCCTGGCAGTGGATGGAGGACTCAACTGCTGAGCTGGCGGCAGCCTGCAGGGAAAAGTTGTGGAGGCAGCAGTGCCTCAAGTGCGAAAGAATACATCTTCATTGTGCTGCAGAGGGGCGAAGGGCCAGCAGGCAGCCCTGGCAATCGATGAAAGACTCAACTGCCGAGCTGGCGGCAGCCTGTGCAGGACATTTGCAGCAGCAGCAACAGCAACAGCAGCAGCAGCAGCAGCAGCAGCAGCAGCAGCAGCCAGGTGAAGTGACCCACAGAGAAGGTTTGCAGCTCGGCAGTTGATGACAGACTCAACAGCCGAGCTGGCGGCAGCCTGCAGGAAAATGTTGTGGAGGCAGCAGTCGTCCAAGTGACAAAAGAGTACAGCTTCATTGTGCTGCAGAGGGGCGAGGGGCCAGCAGGCAGCCCTGGCGGTTGATGACAGACTCGGCCGCTGAGCTGGCTGCAGCCTGCAGGGTGAAGCACCGCATATGTCGGTGTCTTGAAGCAGAGCGGTGCAGGCGTAGGCACAGGCATACACGACACCTTCTGTGGTAGCAGCAGCATGGAGGTTGGCATGCTAGCGTGGGCCCTACAAAGCAGATGCACAAAGCAGATGCACAAAGCAAATGCACAAAGCAAATGCACAAAGCAGATGCACCCTACGAAGCAGATGCACAAAGCAGCTCATGCAGCTCACCTTGATGGTGGGCAGCGGCTTGGGAGTGAAGTTGCGCATGTGGCTGTAGTTGCCCGCATGGTTCATCAAAGTTCACACCCCGAACACAAGTGTAACACAACTGTAACACAACTGTAATGATCAAGCAGCTCCGGCCTCACTGTACCTCGATGGTGGGCAGCGGCTTGGGCGTGAAGTTGCGCATGTGGCTGTAGTTGCCGTCGTGGTCCAGGCTGCCCTCAGCGTCCGCCATGATGCGCGCCGTGGTGGCCACGCACTCGCCCGCAAACTGCCCGCACGACGTCTCCTGCAGCCAGGGACAAGACACACCACAATTGAAGGTCAGTTTGCATAATTTCAAATGCAAGTGCAACGTCCCAGGTTGCATGTGCAGCGTGCAGTGCTTGCAGCTGCTCATGTAGCACACGCCCAAGCACTTCAAGTCAGCCCTGGCAGCAGCTCAGGAAAGTCTATTTCCCTGTGAAATCGCCCGCATCAGCAACACCAAGTCCATGCACATCATGTGGACGACGTCGCTGATCTCCAGCGTGCTAGCCAAAACAAGTCAAACACCTCAAAACATTGCAAGCACATCAACCCCAATGCCGCACCTGCATCAGCACCACCGCATCTGCACCGTCGTACACCGCATTCACCACACCAGTAATCTCCGGCCTGCTGGGCCGCACACTACCACAACTATTTCAGAGTTGCATCACACCAACACCACCGCCGCACCTGCATGAGCACCACCGCATCTGCTCCATCATACACCGCATTCACCACGTCGGTGATCTCCGGCCTGCTGGGCCGCGGGGGCAGCCGCCATGCCCTCCATGACAGTACCACTTCAGAAACGAGCCGGAGAATGCAACAGCCGCAGCGGCTAGCATTGCTCGCCCATCTGCCCAAGCCACCACCGGCTGAAGCCGGTCAACAACAACCCTAGTAAACACGCGTTGTGTCCCACCTGCATGAGCACTACTGCGTCCGCGCCATCGTACACCGCATTCACAACATCCGTGATCTCCGGCCTGCTGGGCCGCGGGGCGGCCGCCATGCCCTCCATGAGCTGCCCTGCCACCATCACGGGGCGGGCCGCCAGCCGTGCCTTCTGCACCAGCCACTTCTGAGCCAGTGGCACCTGCAATGAAACATGAAACAAGGGACAGGTTGTTGAGGGCCACCCTTTTCAGCAGCCACTTCTGAGCCAGCGGCACCTGGAAAGTTTGTGAAATGCAGTGCCGCGTAGTGCAGTGCAGTTCAGTGCATTGTGCAGCCGCCATGCCCTCCATGAGCTGCCCGGCCACCATCACGGGGCGGGCTGCGAGGCGCGCCTTCTGCACCAGCCACTTCTGAGCCAGCGGCACCTGTCAGTTGGTGAAAGTGCAGTGCAGCGCAGTGCAGCGCCGGGAATGGTGCAGGCGGGCGGCGTGTTGAGTTGATGCCGCTTCTGCGCCAGCCACATCTAGGCAGGCGGCACCGGGGAGCGCAACGGGCAGCATATATGGGCAGCACTTTGCAGCACTGTGCTGTCGTTGTTTTGCCGGCTGCGGATGTGAACATGGATGTGCACTGCAGCACCACCCCCACTTGCCCGTTCTGGCCAGAAGACCATACCAAGGTTGGCCATGCTGATCATACGATGCTGCTTGCTGGCTGTGGACGGCATGAAGCGGTCTGAAACCTCTAGATTATACTATATCTGCCCCCGCACTCACCTTTTCTGGCCGTATGACCATGCCCAGGTTGGTGCGGCTGATCATGATAGCATCAGCCACTTTCAAAATGTCGTCGTAGGCGCGGATGGCTGCGCCCGTGTCGATCTGCGCCACCACCTTCACGCCAGGGCCGCCCTCCTCGTCCAGCAGCTGCCGCACCTGCACAGGAGCAGAACGTATCACAGCATGCAGAAAACTTTTGTGAATCACTGTGTGTGCCACCACCTTCAACCCTGGTCGCCCGCCTCATTCAAGCAGCGGCCGCACCTGCTAGACTAAAGGCCCAGCGGCGCAGCACCATACATCAAAAGATGACCTCTCTTACGGTCAGAAAAAGACAGTTCACAGGCTGCAGCGAGGTGTCGCGAGGTGTGCTGGCACACCTGCAGGCCAGACAAGCTGCCATCAGCACAATAACTGCCATGCGGCCCTGCCCCCTCAGGGCCTGGTGCAGGAACACATACAGCTGGGCACATGCAGAGACATCCCGCAACACCTCACCCCCGTGAAAGGAAGCAGCAGCAGCAGCAGCAGCAGCAGCAGTGCCAACTCACCGCCAGCACGTCTGCAGCGCTGCGCACGAACGGCACGCTCACAAACGTGACCTGGTTCTGCGCCGCAAACCGGATGTCCACCCTGTCCCTTGCTGACAGTACAGCCTCTTCATGCCTGAAGGCGCCTTTGACGTGCACCAGCGCCATCTCGCGCAGCGTGTGTGCATTGAGGGCGGTGCCGCGCACGCTGGTGGGGCCCGTCACCTCAGTCACTTGCACCTTGAGGTCGCCGTCATCCACCTGGATGATGTCGCCTGCGTGCAAGTAACAGGTGTGTTACACGTTAATGTTTGAACCTGGTGAAAGGTGGGCCCCGTCACTTCTGTCACTTGTACCTTGAGGTCGCCGTCATCCACCTGGATGATGTCGCCTGCATGCAAGTGACAGGTGTGTTACAAGTTAATGTTGGAACATGGTGAAAGGTGGGCCCGTCACCTCTGTCACTTGCACCTTGAGGTCGCCGTCATCCACCTGGATGATGTCCCAAGACAGCATACGTTGGCCAGCAGCCAGCCGCCAAGAAACCATCCCATAAGCAAACAAACAGCCGCTCACCCGGGCTTGGCCGCCAGGCCCACGTTGCCCTGGCAGGCACCCTTGTAGTCCAACATAATCTAGCACTGCACAAAGCCACAGCAGCAGCTGCTCACCCGGCTTGGCGGCCAGCCCCACGTTGCGCAGGCTGAGCCGACCTTCACAAACCCCAAGTGCAAACCTTAGGAAAAACTACAAAGCCGTCTTTGACAGGTGGGCATGCATGCACGCCACCTCAGCATTGTGAAAAGTCCGCACGGCGCAGGTCGAACCTGCTTTACTGATCCTAGGCATATGCTTTCACAAGACAGCATCAGTTGGCCAGATCCAAGGGTCACGAAACCAAATAACAAACAAAAGCCGCTCACCTGGCTTGGCAGCCAGCCCCACGTTGCGCAGGCTCAGCCCGACCTTCACAAAGCCCGGCCCCAGCCGCCCGCCCGTCCAGCGGATGTAGTCCTCCCCCACGCCCTCAAACTCGACCGTCTCCCCGGGGGCCACTGCCACGGCCTGCCCCAGCGCCAGCCGCGCACTGCGCACCTCGTGGCCGCGGATGCTGACCTGCAGGGATATCAGTTGGTTGCAAAAACAGGAGGAAGGCAGTCGTAAGGGACGGTTAACAGCCAAGATATGGCACAGCGCCAGCCGCGCAATGCGCACCTCGTGCCCGCGGATGCTGACCTGCAACGGTGTTAGAGAGTGGGAAGATACTGTGGTTGTAAGGCAGGGTGATATGCGGATGCAGCAGATTCACAGTCAGCGCCAGCCGCGCACTGCGCACCTAGTGCCCGCGGATGCTGACCTGCAAGGGGGTAGAGAGTGGAAAGATGTTGCGGTTGTAAGGCAGGGTGACATGTGGATGCAGAAGGATCACAGTCAGCGCCAGCCGCGCACTGCGCACCTCGTGGCCGCGGATGCTGACCTGCAAAAACATGTTGCGGGTGCAAGCCAGGGAGGAATGCGGATGCGTCAGCTTCACATTGCGGTAATGGTGCAAGCATTGCGCACCTCGCGGCCGCGGATGCCGACCTGCAGATGTGTTGCAGTTCCGGATGCGTAAGCTTCACAGTCAGGTGCAGCCTTTCGATGCATCGCAGCATGAGCCTATGGTGAATAATGACGCACATGCTGCACGCAGCAGTAGCAGCAGCAGCAGCGCACGCACAAGCCACATAAATAAACAGCAGACACCAGAAGACTGGGGCCAAGCACACCAATTTTGCCACCCGCTATGCTGCAGAAGACAGGACTCCAGCCCAGAACCATACAGCCAGCGTTTGTGTTTAACATCACCAAGAAGAGCAAACCAAAAATGTGCAAGTCCCACAACCCACCATGATACCCACAGGGCTCCTAGCCCACAGGCACAACACACGTGCTTAAAATCGCTGAGCAAAACAGGAAAAAAAGACAGGCGCCCCGCCCGCCATGATGCCGACAGAGCTTCTGGCCTAAAGCCATACAGCAAACACACCCGCTTAAGAATGCCAAGAAAATATCTAAAGAAAGGTGTTCGCCTTCCCGCCCACCATGATGCCGACAGGGCTCGGGTCAGCCGCCACCAGCCCAGCCAGCCCCAGCCGCTGCTGCTGCTGGGCCCACTCCTGGCCCGCCACCGCCCGCCACATGTCCAGCAGCAGCTGGTTCTCAGCCGGGGTTTGGTGCTTCACGTTGAATCGCACCACATCAACATCAGCAGCCAGCAGCCGAGCCATGCCCTCGGGGGTCCAGGTGGCGGGGCCCAGCGTGGCGATGATCTTGGCACCCCTGCTTGTTTGTGCAGCAGCAGCAGGAGCAGCAGCAGCAGCAGCAGCAGCAGCAGCAAAGACGGCGGCAGTCAGGGCAATGCCATGCCCTTGGGGGTCCAGGTGGCGGGGCCCAGCGTGGCAATGATCTTGGCACCCCTGCTTGGTGTGCAGCAGCAGCAGCAGCAGCAGCAGCAGCAGAGAAGGCAGTGGCAGAAGCAGCAGTGAAGGCGATGGCAGCAGCAGCAGCAGAGGCCCAGAGTCGTGCGTGTTGCTTGCTAGCTGCCAGTGGCACGCAGCTCTCAGCGCCCGACCCTCTACGCCCACAGCCAGCCTCTCATGCAGTGCTGGGAGCTGTGGGGCCCTCTCACCTGTATGCTGCTGGTGTTGAGTGGCCCATCACTTCCTTGTTGTTTGACAGCCCTGACTTACATCAAGGCAAGTGCCGAGTATATGTGCAGACGGCAAGCATTGCTTGGTGGCAACAAGCACCTGATTGGCTGCTTGCAGCTTCCTGCGGGGCCCTCTCACCTGTATGCTGCGGGTGTGCTGTGGCCCATCACCTCCTTGTTGAGCTTCACGTTGAGACGCCAGGGAGTGATGCTGCCAGCGAATGCCGAGCGGTAGCGCGGCGCCTCACGCTTCTGAATAAAGCTGTTGGCACCCAGGCCTGCAGGGAACAGGCAGCAGCAGCAGCAGCAGCAGCAGCAGCGGGAGCAGATGTTGAGCTGATAGCTGTTCGGACGGTTGAAAGAGTTGATTTTGAAAGATATCTTCAACTTGCTGCACTCCAAGCGCCTGTTGGGTGATAAAAAGAGGATGCCTTGCGCTTCTGGATGAAGTTGTTGGCAGCCACGGCTGCAGCGGCAGGCAGCAACAGCAGCAGCAGCAGTGGCGGCAGTGGCAGCAGCAACGGCAGTGTGACGCTCTGGGCAGCCAGCCCTTGGCAACCACGATGATGAAGAAGTAGTATTGCAGGCTGCAAGCCATTGCCTTAGCTTCAGCCTAAAGACTCATCATTACTTTCTGTTCTTATCACACCAGCGCCGCCTCACCCAGGTTCTCCGTGGTGACGATGGGGTTGGCGTCAGCGCAGCCGGCCGGCCCTGTCACCTGCAGCACCTTCATGCCATCATGCAGCAGGCCCTGTTGTGACATACGGCAGCAGCAGCAGCAGGCCGTCTTTGTGTGGATGCAATGCACAGAGAGGTGGCTGAAGCAGGCTGCGCGCTCAAAGACGCCGTATTGTGTTCAGTGCTGTATCTACCACTGCAGGCCTGCCTCCTGCTGCCTTGTCAATGACCAGTTGCAGGTTGTGACAACATGCAGCAGCAGCAGCAGCAGCAGCACCGCAGCGCCTCACCTCCTCCATTGCCTGCAGACTGTGCAGCACTGTTTCTTCACGCCAATCTATCTAGAGCCACATCAACACCCAGCTGCATGCCATTGTGAACATTGTGCAGCAGCAGCACCTCACCTCCTCATTATCTGCAGACTGTGCGGCAGTGCTTCATTACGCCAATCTATCCACTACCTGGCCAACAAACGGCTGCAGCACATTGTGCAGCAGCAGCGCCAGCAGCAGCAGCAGCAGCAGCAGCAGCGCCAACGCAGCGTCTCACCTCCTCCATTGCGTGTCGCACACCGATGTGCACGGCAGCATCCGGGTCGGCCGACAGTGACTCCACCTGCAGTGTCAGTGTGGCAGGCATGGCAGTATCTGTCAGCATCAGGCATCTGTCAACACCGCATCAGCATGGCAGGCATGTCAGCATTGCAGCAGCATGGCACGCATGTCAGCATCTGTGCACCGCAGCATTTGTGCACCGCAGCATCCGGCTCAGCCGGCAGCGAGTCCACCGCAGCTTGGTAGGCTGCGGCTGAGCACAGGGCTGCAAAACGTACGCAGAGCAGTGCTGCCAGCTAGTAGCTGGATATATTTGTCGCGCTCACAAATTGCCGCTCCAGTGGGACACATGGCCCATGGTGCTATTGCAATGGCTTGACAAAATAATCGATGATGTCACGCTCAATGATATCACCCTCAATAAAGAGCAGGCAGCGCCTGCACAAAGGTGCACATGCTGCAGGGTTCGGCACCAGTCCGTTCAAAATCAAACCCATTGGGATCGAGCGCTAGTTCCCCACCTTGCAGGGCACAATGCTGGAAAGCTGCACAAGCCGCAGGCTTGGATCAAAGGCCTTTTGAACTAAATCCCCAGCCCGTCAGGCTGTGACCATAACCTCAAAACCTCTAAACCCTCCCACCTTGCAGGGCACGATGCCGTAGTATCCCGCCAGCCCCCGCAGCACAAGCTGCAGGGGTGATGCTACACCCTGCCATTGTTCCACAAAAACCTCACATCTATAAACCCTCCCACCTTGCAGGGCACGATGCCGTAGTACCCCGCCAGCCCCCGCAGCACGACCTCGCTGTCGCTGACCACCAGGATGGGGCAGGGCGGGCGGTACTTGCTGATCAGTCGTGCAGCCACACCGCCCCCACTCAGCACCACCTGCGGCACACAATTATATACACATGTGGCAGGTGAACAGGAAGCAAGGGATTGAAGGTGCAGACATGGTAGAGGAAACTATTGCAAACCTCCTGGACCATCATTGTCCTCAGAGGCTAGTGGTCTCGGTGAAGACGCTTGCTGGTTGTGCTGCTATCTAGTCTGAAGATGCATGTGTCACATATCACCTTGCAGCAGCGTCCTAGAACCCCACAGAGCCCAGACTTTATTGAACCATGTTGAACGTGTCATTACCAAACCACGCCCACAATGAGGCAGCCCTCGCCCAGCTCAATGAAGCCGTCTCCGTCCTTGTCGCTGCAGAACCTTAACATCCAGGCCCACACCAAAACCCCGAGCAAACACAAAACAACTAGCCTAAACCCTGCTCACGATGAGGCAGCCCTCGCCCAGCTCTATGACGCCGTCGCCGTCCTTGTCGCTGCAGAAGCCCAGCGCCTGCTGGCACACGCCCGCACACAGCGACTCAGCGCTGCTGATGGGCTCCATGCCAGCGTTGTTGGCGCTGCAGGGTGAAACAGGCAGCAGCAGCAGCAGCAGCAGCAGCAGCAGCAGCAGCAGTAGCAGCAGCAGCAGCGTAAACAACAGTGTACAGAGGTGGGCAGCTGCATGACTCCATGCTGCTGATTGGCTCCATGCCAGCGTTGTTGGCGCTGCGCGGTGCAACAGGCAGCAGCAGCAGCAGCAGCAGCAGTGTGAATATCAGTGAGCAGAAATGGGCGGATGGCGACTCCGCGCTGCTGATGGGCTCCATGCCCGTGTTGTTGGCGCTGAAGGGTTGGAACGGCGGCAGCAGCAGCGTGATCAGTAATGCACAAAGGTGGACACACAGCCGCATACAAACACGCAGTTTGAATGATGCTGTAGTTGGAAAGCACCCACCAGTGGAAGCTGGATGGTGTGAGATGCATCCCCGTTTTGCTGCACCATGGTGGCGGCAGCGCACGGGACACTACAGCTAGGACACGACGCAGTTGCATGTGCACACCGCAATCTGGTAATCAGGCCATGCAGCACTCAGGCATGTCCATTCACATGCACAGGCTTCTACATCATTGCCACGCAACTGCTGGCCTGCTACGCAGCCCCGGCTGCACTGCCGCTGCTGTGTTCAATGCGCTCACCGTATCGCATGGTACTGTTCCTTGTGGTCGATTGCCAGCTCAGCATTGGCAGACACAAGCACACAACAAGCTACAACCTAATCATTAAAAGACCATGCGCCAGCCTCACCGGATGGCGTGGTACTGCTCCTTGTAGTCGACCGCCAGCTCAGCATTGGCTGTGAGCGCTCCCATGGTGGCCACCACCAGCGCGGGGTGCTTGCCGTTGGCGGTCTCACCACTCAGCATCACCGCGCCTGCAAGAGTGCACACATACGTGGAGCATGGGCATGCAAATGTTCAAACGGTTCATTTGCCAGGCGCCGTGCAGCAGTGCCATTGGCGGTCTCACCACTCAGCATCACCGCGCCTGCGGGAGCGCAACCATATGTACGGCATAAGCAAAGCACACATGCAATTGGCTCATGTGCTGTTTGCAGGTTGTTGGGCGCCGGCAGGTAGCTGGGAACACAATCGGGAACAACACGTCACACGCATCATGGTGGCCACCACCAGGGCGGGGTGCTTGCCGTTGGCAGTCTCACCACTCAACATCACAGCGCCTGCGGGGGCGTGCAGACGTATGTGAGGCATAACACAGGCATGCTGGAGCAGATGTGTTTTGTTTTGTGTGCCTGCTTTGTGGTCGCGTGTAGGGACAGAGAGAGATGCAGAAGAAGTGCAACACGGAACCTGCATCATGCTGGCACAAGCAGTGTTGCCTGTCACTACAGCCCAACAGACAGCGCTGCCAATCTGCAGGTGTCACAAGTCACACCTTCTACGCATCAGAAGCAGGCAAGCCCGTTTTTTTTAACCGATGCTCTCTCATGCGCAAAAAATGGAAAGACAAGGACAGGCCTGGTATGCAGGTGTGATGCAGCAGTGTGTGGCCGCGCACCTGTGCCGTCAAACACTGCGTTGGCCACGTCTGTCACCTCAGCGCGCGAGGGCACGGGGTTGTCGATCATGCTCTCCATCATCTGCGTGGCGCAGATCACCAGCTTGCCAAAAGCCTGACAGCAGCAGCAGCGGCGGCAGCAGCAGCGGCGGCAGCGGTCGCAGCAGCAGCAGCAGCAGCAGCAGCAGCAGCAGCAGCAGCAGTTGTTGTGGGCCGACAGCAGCAGGGGCTGAGCTTCCGTGGCGCAAGGCATGGCCGTTGCATGCATTGGTGACTAGCCAGCTGCATATCAACAGCGTCCCCTTTGACGAGCGTCTTAGGAAACCCTACATCCTAAACCCTAAAGGCCACACCACAGACAGACCTAAGCAATTGTTGGTGAACTCTTTCACCACCAGCACACTCACACCCTCCTACCCTGTTACATGAGGCTGGCAGTGATGGGGGCACCCCACCTGGCACTTGTTGATGATCATCTTCTGTGCCAGTGCCACCTTCTCAGGAGGGATCTCCTGCAGGGCAGCAGGCGCAGCAGCAGCAGCAGCAGCAGCAGCAGCAGCAGCAGCAGCAGCAGCAGCAGATACAAGAAGCACTGCATCAGCGCGGCCGGCACATGTGTCGTGTGCCCTGGCGCCCTCCCCGACATGGGGAGGCCAAAAGGCAGCTTGATAGTGGCTGGCTGGCAGATCAAGGTGCGCTAACAAAGCAGCACATTTTCTTCACCAAGGAAGCACATTCAAAACTGCCACTGCGCAGCGCTGCGCCACCCCCACCATGGCCAGTTCCCTTGGTGCCACCATCACGCCATCCACCACGGGATGCCACTCACCCAGCTTAGGGCATGCCAAGCCCGACAGCAACAAGGAGGCAGCTCAACACCGCCAGCCGCAACAAAGGCGCAATCACAGCAGTGTTGGGTGGCATGGCAACAACCTACGGACAGCTCACCATGGCCAGGTCGCCGCGCGCCACCATCACTCCGTCCACTGCCGCCATTATGTCGTCAAAATGGCCAATGCATATGCAGTGTTGTTAGTAGATGACTCCACATAACAGCACTCTTAAAACTCACCATGGCCAGGTCCCCGCGTGCCACCATCACTCCGTCCACCGCTGCCAGTATGTCGTCAAAGTTGGCCAGCCCGGCCTGGCTCTCAATCTTGGCGATGATCTGGATGTGCGGCGCGCCAGCCTCTGCCAGCACCTGCACACAGCATGCAGTGGAGCGCAAAATTGTGTGTTCGCCAGCAGGCGATGATGTGCAGCACCGGGTGATCTTGGCGATAACCTGGATGTGGGGGGCGCCTGCGTCCACCAGCACCTGGCGAGGACAGCAAGGTGTGTATGGTGTGCAGAGGTATGCGACAGCATGCAGGGAGGGTTACTATTGGCGATGATCTGGATGTGCGGCGCGCACCTGGCGGGGTGGGAGGAGGTGATGATGCAGTGTGGTGGGGTGGGAGGAGGTGATGATGCAGTGTGGCGCGGCAGGCAACCAGCACACGAGCACCAGCGCTGCAAGTGCCAACAGCATGCAGGAATAATAATTGTTGGTGTAGCATGGCCGCCTCAGCCGGCACCTGGCGAGGACAGCAAGGCGTGCGGTACACAGCGGTGTGCGGCAACGGACCAGCAGATGGGGCGGACTAAGCCCTAGGCTGCATGCAAGGATGGATGATGAGTGCACTTAGTCAGCTGTGCACAGCGCAGCAGCAGCAGCAGCAGGAGCGGCGGCCCGCCCACCTTGCGTATGAAGCGCACGTCATCAGCGCTCTGCACGAAGCTGGCAAAGATGTAGTCCATGCCGTGCTTTGCAGCAAAGCCCTGCACATCCTCCACATCCTTAGGGCCCAGCACCGGCAGGTCAACCAGCACGCCTGGCAGGTTGCAGTTCTTGCGCTGGCCCAGCTTGTGGCTGTTGAGGCACACACCCAGCAGGCGCTTGTCGTCCAGGATCTCCTGGACCTGCAGTGTTGCATGTTGGCAGCAGCAACAGCAGTAGCAGCAGCAGCAGCAGCAGCAACAGCGCTGTCAAGGCGGTCTAGGTACTGTGGTGGCTGCCTTTATTAACGTTTCTGCGGCAACAAGCCTGGTACACTAACCATGCTGTTCTCAGACAGGATATCATAGGCCAGCAGCAGGCGCAAGAGCAGGGCAAACACGCTGGCATCCCTTGACGCCGCTCCCTCACTGCTGGCATCCCTTGACGTCGCTCCCTCACTGCTCCACCTGGGAGGTGACGGTGCCGTTTGACAGCACCTCACAACCACAACAGCGCCAAGATCCAGCACAGCCAAGGCACTACTAATTTTTGCCAAAACGCCTGCACCAGGATGGTGTTGCCGGGCTTCAGGAACTGGCACAGGCCCTGGCACTACTACTTTGTGTTACATACAACATAACATGTGTTATGTACAACATCAACCCACCTCAATTGTAATGGTGCCGTCTGAGAGCAGGATTGTGTTGCCCGGCTTCAAGAACTGGCACAGCTTGTCGTAGCTGAGCCCGATGACTGCCCTGCCTGTATCTTCCTCCACGTAGCCCTCCCAGCTGGTGTAGGCCTCGGGGCCCACAGCCACCACCACCACCGCCTGGCCTGCATGCATCAAAAGTTGAGCACAGCAAGCAGTCAGTTGGCAGAGAGTAGCAAGCAGGCAGTGCAGAAGGGGCCCACAGCCACCACCGCCACCTGCTGGCCTGGGGGAGGCAAGGCGGAAGAGAGGTGAGCACAGCAGGCCCTGTGACCACCAACCACCAGGCGCACCGTCAAGGATTGGGCATGGTGCGCTGCACAGTGTGCGTCATGCAGGGCACGGGGCGGCGCATAGATGTGTTGCAACATGCATCCTGTTATGTGATGTTCACTGTCTGATATTCCCTGATTCCAGACCATGCGTTCACCCTGTTGTGGCTCACAACATCTGAGATGGTGCCAGGACCCACATGTAACTATCCTCTCACAAAAAACAAGCACAATGCTCACCTTTCTCTAGCATGATGTCCTTGCCCCCTTTAAGCATGGCTGTGCGTATCTCCGGGCCCTTGGTGTCCAGCGCATAGCTGATCAGCTTGCCCTTGGAAGCAGCAACCTGCGCAGCAGCAGCAGCAGCAGCAGCAGCAGCAGCAGCAGCAGCAGCAGCAGCAGCAGCAGCGGTTCCTGGACCATGCGTAGCAGCATGACCTGCGATGCACTGCCAGCCTGCGAGTCCCATTAGATTGCAGCCCAATTGCACAGCCTTTGCAGCAGATCACGCCACGCTCAAGCCACCCGCTACATGCCAGCCGCAGTCAGCCGCACCTTGCGCAGCCTTGCCAGCACCTCTCCGTGCCCCGCATGGTCGCCGTGGCTGAAGTTGAAGCGTGCCACGTTCATGCCCGCATCCAGCAGCTCAGCTAGACCTTCTTCGCTCCAGCAGGCAGGGCCCAGCGTGCACACCACCTTGGTCTTGCGCGCCATGCTGACCTCCTGCAGGCACAGCCAGCAGCGGCAGCAGCAGCAGCAGCAGCAGCAGCAGCAAACAGTAAATTCAGCGTGTTTGATAGCGGCATAGCTGTGCTGTACACCCGAGACCATGTGCTGTTGTTTTTGCAGGCGCACAAGTGCTCGACGGACGCATTTTGTATGCTTGCCGAGCCCACACACGCAATGCTGCCAAACATGCTGCCCCAGCTTAAGGATCATGGCTGGGCTGACTACTGCTGCTGCTGCTGTCGCTGCTGCTGCAGCCCCACCTTGCGAGTCATGGCTGGGCTCACTGCTGCTGCTAACACCGCTGCCGCTGCTGCTGCCACTGCTGCTGCTGCTGCTGCCACACATGCAGCCCCACCTTGAGGATCATGGCTGGACTGACCGCCGCCGCCTTGCGCAGCAGTGTGCCCTTCTTGAAGCGCTGCGGCACGATACTAGGGGGCACGTACTCGGGGCTCCAGTCGCGGCTGGCCTGGGCCTTGGCCACTGCCAGCGCAGCCTCCCTGCAGCAGCAGCAGCAGAATGAGCGGCAGGTGATGGCGGCGGAATGTCGGTTTTGGTCTGCGCCACAGCCAGCGCAGCCTCCCCGCAGCAGCAGCGGCAGGTGATGACAGCAGCAGCAGCAGCAGCAGCAGCAGCAGCAGCAGCAGCAGCAGCAGCAGCAGCAGCAGATTTGTTGGTTTTTGCTGGCCTGCACCTGGGCCACCGCCAGGGCACCTCCCTACAGCAGCAGCAGCAGCAGCAGCAGCAGTAGAAGCAGTGTTGTGGCCTGTGCCTTGACCGCAGTACATACCACGACTTCTACAGCTGCTGCTGCTGCTGCTGCTGCTGCCGCTGCTGCCGCTGCCGCTGCCGCTGCTGCTGCTGCTGCTGCTGCTGGTGCTGCTGCTGCGCGCTGCAGCGGTGCACAGCGCAACACAGTGCGGCATGCAGCTGCTGCTGCTGCGGCTGCTGTCATGCACAGCCAGGATAGTATTACACCAGCCTGGCCCCCAGCCCTGTGCTGCTGCCAGTGTGGGCTCACTGCCTGTGGCCAGCTGTACAGGGCTGCTGTAGCTTCAGCTCTGCAACCTTCTTCAAGTCGCTGTAAAACCTTGCCTGCCTGCCTGCCTGCCTGCCTCTGGACATACGCAGCTACTGCACCTGCAGCCGCCATGGCCTGCAGCTCTTGCCCTGGCACCAACATCTGCAGCCCTGCTGCTGCTGCTGCTGCTGCTGCTGCTGCTGCTGCTGCTGCTGCTGCTGCTGCTGCTGCTGCTGCTGCGTATGTATACCACGCCTTCACCACGCTCCCCTCACCTCACCTGCGTGTGAAAGTCACCGCCACTACGACTACCAGCTGCTGCCAGCACTGCTGCTGTGTGTTTGATAAATTGGTGCTGTGTGTATGATGCACACAGCTTTCTGGGCCGCCCTCCCCTTGCACCCCTGCCACTGCTGCGGCTGCTGCTGCTGGCACGCATATCACTGGCAATGATTGCTGTGCAGTAAGTTTCCCCGCGTGTGCTGCTGCTGATGCTGCTGCTGCTGCTGCTGCTGCTGCAAAACCCCATCACAAACCTCCCTGCCCCCTCACCTGCGTGCGAAGGCCGCCTGCAGCTCCTCAGGCGCCAGCCCCTTTTGCCCCCTGATGCTGCTGCTGCAGCTGCTGCTGCCGCTGCTGCAGCTGCTGCTGCTGCTGCTGCTGCTCTGAAACCTCGCCATATACCTCCCTTCCCCCTCACCTGCGCGCAAATGCCGCCTGCAGCTCCTCAGGGGCCGGCCCCTTTTGCCCCGTGCTGCTGTTGCAGCTGCTGCTGCTGCTGCTGCTGCTGCTCTGAAACCTCGCCATATACCTCCCTTCCCCCTCACCTGCGCGCAAAGGCCGCCTGCAGCTCCTCAGGGGCCGGCCCCTTTTGCCCCGTGCTGCTGTTGCAGCTGCTGCTGCTGCTGCTGCTGCTGCTCTGAAACCTCGCCATATACCTCCCTTCCCCCTCACCTGCGCGCAAAGGCCGCCTGCAGCTCCTCGGGCGCCAGCCCCTTGCGCAGCTTGGCCAGCGCATCGATGCTGGGCAGGGCACTGCCCAACATGGACAGCCCGGGGCCCACCAGGCTTGGCGGCAGGCCCGAGGACAGTGTGGTGAATGAGGGGGCGCCTGAGGAGGTTGCGACAGTAGCGGCAGTGCTGCTGCCTGCAGCAGCGGCTACGCCAGGTAGTGGCGTGTCTGCAGCAGCGAGAGGGGGAAGGGGGCGGCGCAGGGAGGTCAGGCATGGTGTGTGTGCAGTGCATTCGTAGTTTAAGAGACATTGCTGAATGCCGGCGTACAAGATGTGTGCATGGAGGGCAAAGGAAAGAGCAAGAGGGGTTGGACCCCCTGGTCAGCTGCAGCAGTGGGAGACGTTGTATGTCCTGGGTTTCAAACCCCTTGCTGAGAAGCTGTTGTAGCATGCTGTGTGCACGGCACGCATATGAATGATTGCTGTGCACTGAGCTTGACATCAGCTTCCTCCGCTGCCGCTGCTGCTGCTGCTGCTGCTGCTGCTGCTGCTGCTGCTGCTGCTGCAGTGTGCCATGCTGCAGCAGCATTCACCGTCCAGCCATGATGCAGCCTCGTGCAGCTGCTGCTGCTGCTCAGGATCCTGACCACCAAGCTTCCTGATGGCTGACAGAAAGTCAAACATGATTCTGTTGAACCGTTGATGCTGCTGCTGCGCTGTAGATCAGCCCTAGCACCGTCTGCAGCTGTTGACCTGGATGCTGCGGTGCAGCATCACAACCCTAGAAGCCCCAGGCCAAGCAGCAGCAACTAAAAGCTGGAACGCTGGCACGAGCTATCGTGAGCGTACGAAGCTGTAATGCACAAATGGATGGATTGCCACCAGCGTTCCGTGCGAGCTGTGCTTGATTCACGAACGATTCCTGTGTGCTGTCATGGCATGCAGCTGCTCTGGACAACCCCAGTTGCAAGTTCGCGATCCCTGCTGCACGTCCGAGCTCTCCGACACAGTAACACATTCGCTAAGCCCGCTACACGAATCCAAGGTTGACGAGCGGAAGCACAGTGCGGGGTCACCCACGCCAAAAGAGTATCTCGGGTAACTGCCAGTGTGGCAGCTGAACTGCAGCTGCCTGCTGCTGCAACGTACCTTCAAAGTGTCCGCCATGCCCCTGGTGATACACGCTTGGCAAGCCCAAAGTTGGAATGCGAGTAAAGTGCTGCTCCGCCATGTTCACCGGTCTCACGCGGCTGCAACGCCTCAAAAAGCAGTTAAAGTTCACGTTAGTATACTTGTGGGCCACATTGCTGGCGCGTGGATGGCTAAGTGGACCATCCAACATTGCCTCGACTTATAGAGCCCAGCATGGTGCTGTACAAAAGTAGGAAACATATATATAAGGACTTGATATCGTTGATTGTGTAGTGATCAACGCAAGATACCTGCTCAGTGACACGTTCAACACTCACTGCTGCTGCTGTCGGAGTCACTTCCGGGTCCGCATCAGGGGCTGGATCAGAAAGCAGATACCGTCTAGACGCCAGGCTAAAGCACTCAATAGTTGTGTAATCACGATACTGGTTACGTTGCCAGCGCTGGGCAAAGTCGTCCACTTTCGTCTTGTTGTGCTCGACCCGTTTACTCAACAGGAAGCATCATAGATGCGCTAATCTTCGCTGCATGTTACTTTATCTTTGCAGTTTACATTCAGCCATTTACACACGCGCAGAACAGCTGGAGTCCACGCTGTCAGGTACCATAACAGTGATGCTCAGGTCACCTGAATCATGTGGGCAGCATCAAATGGGGGGATAATTAAAGGGGGGATTTGCATAAACACTCCGATACGACCATTAGAGGGTTTTATCAGGAACGATGGTCTATATTGAGCATGCCAGCTGTCATGGGTCAAACACACGTGTGTCGAATGGTCACATGCAAGTTGTTGCGCAGTTGGATCTGCATGTTATCAATGCTCATGAGCAGCAAGTGCAGCACCATGTGCACCAGCAACCCAGGTCCTACGCCCCAGGCCTGATATTCTGCATGCCCTGCCCCCCCCCCCCCCCCCCCCCCCATGTGACGCAAGTTCGTGCTGATGCACCATGAACATGGGACAAGCTGCACAGGCACGTTGAATCTAAAAACATATCAGCGTCAAGAAGCGTGTTGGCCCGATTGGTGCCACATGCTTCACATCAAATGCACCAAGCAGCAACCTGATGGTGCCTGCGCCACTACATACATTCCAGAACATGCGTGCTTAGTAAGTCACAAGCAGCTCGCCATCCCAGCCGCAAATCCCTCTTCTCGTGCGTTATCTGCTCCAAAAACAGCAAACGGGCTTTGATTAGTACCTCAACAATCATCAGCTGCAGCAACATGCTGGTAGCTCAACTGCCAAACTGAAAGCTGAGGCTCGACACGGCTACGCTGCCATGCCCTGCAGGCAGCCCCAGAACCATACCTATGCTTGCAGCTTCCTATTTTACCAGGTGTCTGTGGTGGCGTATGCCGCATGAACACACCGTGTAACCCCTCTGTCTATCTATCCAGGCCTATGCGGGGCAGCTTGCGCCGCAGGCCACATGTTTGGCGGTGCCCAGGCAGCAACTCTCGCGGCTGCCACTGGCAGAGCCATGCATAGCCAGCTTCACCTCGGCAACAAGCTTGCACCCCCCACAACACCACCACAACCTCAATCAAATGCATTGCCACCTACACCAGCTCCCACGCCATCAACAATCGGCTTGTGGTCGCTGGGGCAGGCGCCATTGCCAGCCATATGTATATGTTGTATGCACGGGATGACAAACAACGGCTGCTGATCACGCCAGCTCCACGTCAGCCACGATGGGCTTGTGGTCGCTGACACAAACTGCAAACTCACTGTCAACAACTGGCATTGCCAGTCATCTGCGCCACTGGTTGGTCAAAGTCGGTCAAACCAGCTCCACGTCGGCAACGATGGGCTTGTGGTCGCTGGGGCAGGCGCCGTTGTCGCACTTGTCCCCCACCACGCCAAAGCTGGCCACCCGGAAGCCGGGGCACACAAAGATGAAGTCCTGTGGCAGCAGCAGCAGCAGCAGCAGCAGCAGCAGCAGCAGCAGCAGCAGCAGAGACAGCAGCAGTGGTCATGGCGACAGCGGCAGCAGCAGTTGTAAGCGCCATCGCTCGTGGAAGTCGCAGAAGGTACATCAGTACAAGCAGCACATCTGCAGAACCAAAAATGACAAAACCATGCACTCACGATGACGCTGTCGATGTCCTCGTGGAAGCCGCAGAAGGTGGAGGTGCCGCCAGGCAGCAGGCCCTCAGCGGCGCAGCAGCCCTCAGCACAGCTCGCGTCGCGCAGCGCTCCCGCCAGCGTCTGGTACGCCTCGCTCTCGCTGCCTGCGCGTGCAAGTGATATGTGTGTGAACCCAGCAGCAGCAGGCAGGCAGTGGATGTAAAAACACGAAGTTATGAAGCAAGTGATGCAGAAGTACACGGCTTCAAGCCAATGCTTCGAGCCATGCTGGGCCAGGAGACCCTCGAGGAAGCTGTGCGCATGATAATAACGCACCACGCGTAACATAACAACACACCCCGCGTACCTCATTTATTCATTCATTCATTGTGTGCATGATGGGAGCCGCAGGCATGCCATGCAGCAGCCAGCAAGCCGGCGCTGCAGCTGGGGGCACGGCGGCGCTCGTTGCCTTGCAAGGGCAGCTCAGCAATACGCAAAGCCGCCACCGGGCAGAGCCTCTATGGCGAGCACCAGGCCTGCCTAGGTCATCACCGTTGACCAACTGTTGGACATGCGCAACATCACGCCAGGCCAGACCCTGCTGCGACGCCCGCCCCACAGCTGGCCGCCCACCAGCACCCCCCGCCCTCCGTATGTCTGCTCAACACGCACAGCACCACGCCAGGCCAGCTGCTGCCCCTGCTGCTGCTGCTGCCCCTGCTGCTGCTGCTGCCCCTGCTGCTGCTGCTGCCTGCCCTCCCCCCACCTGCGTTGAGGTCTCCCACCAGCACCACCGGGGTGCCGCCGCTGAGTTCCTGCAGCTTACCCACCAGTAGCGCAGCTGACCTGGTGCGCGGCTCCTCACCTGACGCAGCAGCAGCAGCAGCAGCAGCAGCAGCAGCAGCAGCAGCAGCAGCAGCAGCAGCAGTTTGCTCAGGCAAATTACGACTGATCATATTGCTGCAGGCTTATGTTTGTGTGTAGAAAGTCAATCGTTCAATTGCAGGCAGGCACAGCAGCTGCCTTGCTGATGCTGCCAAACTGCTGCTGCTGCTGCTGCTGCTGCTGCTGCTGCTGCTGCTGCCAGGGCTGCTGCTGCTGCTGCTCACCCTCATGGTCGAAGTGCGTACACACAAAGGTGAACTCCCGGCCATCATCCTTGCGCTTCAGCCTGGGCAGGCCATGTTGAGGCGAGGGCAGAGCAAGGGGTTGGGGCGTGGCAGCAGCAGGCAACAGGAGGTCAGAGCAATGGTTGCTGGCTTGCAGGCAGTTGGAGGGTAGCTGGGCTGACGCTGCCTTAGCGGTTGCACTGCGGTGCACCTGTGTGATGTGCCGTTTTCACTCTTTCATGCATACTAGCAACCCGTGGTCAAACTTTGAGTAACACCTGCCAAACATCCCAGGCAATCTTACAGAGGCCTGTGTGCCTCTCAGAGGACTGTTGATGCCCCGACTTGGACAAACTTCATTGCCGGCAAGTACAGGCATGATTTGTGCTGCAGCGCCTCGCTCCTACACACCTGGCGTAGGTGGCGATGCGTGGGAAGGCTGAGCCGGCAAACTTTGTGTTGGGCAGCCAGGGCGTGTCGCTGAGCCACATGGTGCCGCTGCTGCTGCACTCCAGCTGCGTGGTGTCGTAGAAGACCGGGTTGTACTCGCAGTGCTGCAAGGCAGCAGCATGGGGACAGTGAACAGCGATACAGTTGTGCATGTAAGACAAGGCACTTGAAACAACCAATGCCACCTTGAATGGCTGCTGCAGGGTACGGAGACAGCAGGCACTCCATGCACACAGCCATGATGTAAGGGCACATGGCTATGACACACTTGCTGAATTAGTGGGTTGCACAGGGTTGCAGCGTTTGACAGGGCTGCAGACCGGGTTGTACTCGCAGTGCTGCCGGGCGGCGGGGCAGCAGCAAGGCAGCAGGAAAGCAGCGTTTGAAGGGAAGCATTCAAGGCACATGCGGCATTGCACCGGGGTGTACTCGCAGTGCTGCGGGGGCAGTAGAGGGAGCAGGGGCCCCAGTTGCCATGTGATGATGGAGGGCAGACTACTTCAAGCAATAGCAAGTGTAGCCATGTAGTATGGCACATCGGGTACCCTTTTCACAACAGCTGCCGCAGGTTATGGCAACGATGCATGCCTGGAAATGCAGCGCAATCACATACTCAAAGGTGTGCTGGCTGCGCTCGGGGGTGCAGGCATGGTGCATGCATCCAATGTGCCCAGTGTGCCGCACATGCTCCCCCATGCCGAACACCACAATACACCATGCTACAAAGCACATGAGGCATCTGCTGCCGGGAGAACTGGCTGCCACAGGCTGCTCATGGCATGCTGCAGCCAGTGCCGGGGCAGCCGCCGCACCTCCTCCCCAATGCCGAACACCACGGGGCAGCGGCCCTTGCCCACCCAGGCGTACTCGGGCAGCTGACCAGCCAGCCACTCCACCTGGTGCTTGTGAGGCTCCTGCAGCGCAGCACGCAGCGGCAGAGCAGGAGCTTCGTGGTGAGTTTTGATCAGTAGGACTGACCAAGCGCCTTGCATGCACTACAGCAGCAGCTTTACAGGCAGCGGTCCGCCTGCAGCTGCCGTGCATCCTCTGCTCCATACTGCTACAAACCAAGGCCCCCGACACACATCCCTGATCTGGCAAACCATCAAGATTGCATTGAAATGGAGCTGCCTGCGCCGCACCTGCAGCCCGAAGACCAGCGGGTGCTGGCTGCGGATGATGCCCGTCACCACCTCCTTGAGGCAGTGCCAGCAGTAAAAACATCAAAATATGATACAACAAGATGAAATAGCATGCAGGCCGCACCTGCAGTCCGAAGACCAGTGGGTGCTGGCTGCGGATGATGTTTGCTACAACCTCCTTGCGGCAGTCCCAGCGGTTGTCGCCATCCTTTTCTGTGTCCATGCGCACATTGAACGACATCACCCTGTGCCATGCAACAGCAGATTAAACTTTGAGTCTCGATGGCTCAGTGCAGATGAGCTTGCTGGCGGAGATGCGTTGTGTTTGCAGTTGAGGAATCATCATCGGCAGCAGTAGCAGCAGTAGTGACACCACTGCCCAGATGCTCTTGGAGATGCCATGTGCTCGTTCGTATGGGTTCAGCGACACCACTTAAATTTGATCATTGATATCTGTGCAGCGTAGTATACACAGTGGCCGCTGCAGGCCTGCTGCAAGCTGACCAGGGCTGAGTGGTTGCATCGTTCGCTGCACGTCTGCCGCAGCTGCGGCCATGCGAACTCATCATCATGTATTCATAAACCGACATTGGTTTTACCTGAAAGCCATGTTTGCTGTTCAACGGTGGAGCTGCGCGTATGTGTCTGCCAACTGCCGGAGTCACTCGACCGGGCCGTGAGATAGCAGCTGATGATCGGAGACACCAGCCAGCGCGTACTAATGTTCTTGCATGCCAGGCACACAGTGGGTCATCGGCAACGAGTGCTTGCACGGTGTCACTTTGCTTGGTGGTTCAAACCTCAAGACAACCCCACTCCCGCCTTGTTACACTCACCGACCACAGAAGCTGCACCCAGATGCTGCCAGCCATGCGTGAAAAGCATGCTCGCATGCGCATCGGCGTCCAGAGCATCCCGAACACACTCAGCAGCCAAAACATGCTTGCAACATCGCTCAATCGCCCCGCTGCTGTTGTAGAAGCAGCAGAGCCGCCAGCTGCAGCTCAGAACAGCCCGCTGCCGTTGTAGACACAGCAGCCGCCTGCTGCATCATCATCAAAAGAGCCCGCTGCTGTTGCAGACACAAGAGCCTGTCAAGCTGCCTGCATCATGCGATGAGGGCCTCAGAAGAGCCCGCTGCTGTTGTAGTAGTCCTTGCCGCCGTCCATGAAGAACTGCCTGAAGCTGGTATACTTGGGGGCCCAGCCGCCCAGCTTGGCGCGCGTGGATGTGTTGTTCACCACCTTGCCCTTGCCGCCAGGCGTGGTGTCAGGTGCGCCTGCAGCCACCAAAACCACAGTAGCAAAATCAGCAGACAGGCGATATAACAAGCACGGCCGGAACATGATGGTAAGGCAGTGTTGTTGACCACCTTGCCCTTGCCGCCAGGCGTGGTGTCGGGTGCGCCTGCAACCAGCCAATGAGAAAGGTCAAATTAGCAAGGCAGTCAAAACAACAAGCACAGCCAGAACACGACGATAGGGTTATGATGTTGACCACCTTGCCCTTGCCGCCAGGCGTGGTGTCGGGTGCGCCTGCGGCCAGCCAACAAGATGGGCAAGAGCAGCAAGGCAGGTTACAACAAGCACGGCCGGCACACACGGACAAGGTTAAAAATGTTGGCCACCTTGCCATTGCCGCTGGGCGCGGTGTCAGGTGCGCCTGCAAGCAGCACGGTGCAAAAAAACATCCGATACCTTGCTGAGTCAGCAGCCGCATACTCATCAGCTTGGGGCTTTTGAACAAAAAGCAACACACCGCAAGTAGTAGTGTGGCTGCTGCGGGAGTGTGCATCGTGTGCGACCCAGCACAGTCCACACGCCCGGTGGGCTTGACTTCACAGGAACAACTCCGCAGTGCCACGGTCAAACTCACGCTTGAACTTCACGCTGCCACTGAACATCCCCTGCGTGATCCTGCACATTGAACTTCCCGCGTGAACACTCCACTCACCCGTGAACTTCACGCTGCCGCTGAACAGCCCAGAAGCAAAGCACGCATCCACCATCTCCTGGAAGGTCAGCGGGTGGCCATCCGTGCCCACGAATACCTGCCCGCGCCACCCTTTCCCCTCCTCACTCCCGTCACCAGCCAGCACTGCCATTGCAATGCGTGCAGCATCCTCGTAGTGCAGCATGTTCACGGTGTACCCGCCCCAGCGCGCCACCTCGCCCTGCTTTATGAAGAAGGTGTGGGGGCCGCGGCTGGCATGGTACAGCCCCACCAGGCGCAGCACGTTGCCGCCGGCCTCTACAGTGGCTGCCTCAGCGCCCAGCAGCTTGTCAGTGCCTGCAGCAGAGCAAGGGCAGCAACACAGCACAGCGATGTCGATGAGTCTCCTCTTGCGAAGGTGCACGGTGAACATGTGCCCAACAGCCCCACCAGGCGCAGCACGTTGCCACCGGCCTCCAGTGTGGCTGCCTCAACGCCCAGCAGCTTGTCAGTGCCTGCAGCAATGCAAAGGCAGCAATGCTCAGTCAGTTCCTTGCCAAGGTGCACAGTGTGCATGGGCCGCCTGCCTAAAGCGCCCACCGCCCACCGCAGCCCACCACACCACCGCCCACCTCGCACCTCGCACCTTGCTCCTGGGCACCAACAGGCAATCCTCGCTGACCTCGCTGCCGGCCTGCCACCACCACAACACACCCCAACCCGCAGGAAGACGTCATTCCCTGCTTTGCCGCAACTTGTCGCTACGCCACCTTATCTTCTGGCTGATGCCCCTAAGCCTAGCCTAATTTTGGCCGCTGCACACATACATGATCAGCAACCTAGAAGCCAGCCCACTGCACCCTCAAGTTGACGCCAGCGCAGCCAGCCATCGCGCCCACCTAGCGCCTTGCCCTTGGCCACCAGCGGGCAGGCCTCGCTGACCTCACTGCCGCCATGCCACCACCCGAACGCACTCCCAGACCCCAGGAGCACCGAGCGCCCCTGCCTTACACGACTTGCTGCTGCTCCTGTCATTCCTGCACAGCTGATCAGTCTCGAGCAAACGTACGCTGCGCAGCTGCTGCAAAAACACATTCACCGCCAACATCAGCCAGCCATAGCCCACCGCCACCCACCTGGCGCTTTGCCCTTGGCCACCAGCGGGCAGGCCTCGCTGACCTCGCTGCCATCCTCAGTAGCACACACGCTCATGCTGCTGGTGAACACAAAGCTGCCGGAGCCATCCCACTGGCGCGTGGCGGCGGCCACCTGCAACACAGCAGGCAGCGGGCCAAGGCATGTGCCAACAAGGTTCGGTAAATTCCCTTTTTGGGTCAGAGACTGCTACGTAACAGACAACTTCATGTGAACATGAGCAAAACTGCCGGAGCCGTCCCACTGGCGCGTGGCAGCGGCCACCTGCAACACAGCAGGCAGGCACATGCGGCATGGGCTGTTGAGGCCGGCAGGGCAGGGCAGGGTGTTAGGGGCAAGTTGAATGCAGCGCGCGCAGATGCACTTCTGCTGCGAGGTCGATGAATCTGCACTCTGCTGTGGCACCTGCTGGGGCCTGCAACACAACGAAAACCTGCTGCGCTGTACTGCTGGCTCGCTGCTGATACACTGCCGCTGACTGCGGTGTGTGCTGCGCCAGGCTGACTCACCGCTGCGGGGTAGTCCTGGCTGCCGGAGGGTGGCGCAGCAAACAGCACGTAGGGGTACCGCTACCGGCCGCGTTGAAGTACATCAGTAGCTACGCACCATGCTTCCCACCAAAGCGTGGTCAAATTGACTACTGTCTCACACAGGAACGTCGCTGCTGTCACTTGATGCGTGCAGGCATGCGCGATCCTGCGCCTACTGCTGCATACATGCCATGCTACTGCTCTGCGTGCTGCGATGCTACCTCCCTGCTAGTACCCCAGCTGCTGAAACGTGGTTTGTCACGCGCCGGCTGACTCACCGCTGCTGGGTAGTCCTCGCTGCCGGAGGGCGGGGCAGCGAACAGCACGTAGGGGTACTGCTTGCCGGCTGGTGCTGCATCCCGGGTGACTGGGGTCAGGCCCATCTTGCGCAGCCTGGCAGGAGAAAGAAAGTCAAGCAGCATGCAAGTGGTCATACAGAGTTATGCAAAGAGCAACAAGGCAGTGACAGTGGGCGGACGCCTGCAGCTGCACGATGCTCAAACACAGCACAGTGCAACAGAGGAGGCAAGACGAGCCAGGCAGAACGTGTTGGCGAGGCTGAATTGATGTATATCACAGACACTTAGACCCATAGCTTCAAGCAACCAGCGTCGTGTGCTTGCCGCAACAGTCACCCCGCTGTGGCCAGACCGTTGCTCAACCAACTGCAGCAACCGCCGCACTGCCAGTTTTGCAGCTCTTCCCAGCTCTGCACCATACAGTCTTGCAGCCACACCATGCCTCTGCATCACCTTCGCCAAGCCTACCTTTCATGGTTGCTCTCAGTGTTGGTCTGCGCTGTGACTGTGGCATCTGGGTGCTGCTGCTTCCACAGGGTGCCCATGAAAGACCCCAGCACCCCAGGGCCCACAATCAACAGGTCATGGCTACCTGCTGCTGCTGCCATCACCACTGCACGCCCACGACCGGCAGCAAAGGGCAGCAGCAGGGGTGCGCCGAGCAGCTGCCGCCTGTGCGCTGCGACGGGTGCTGCTGCTGCGGCGTGTCGCTGCTGCTGCGGGGGTGCAGGACAGCTGCTGAAGGGCCTGCGTGTGCTGCTGTGCCTGGCAGGGCAGAGAGCTGCTGTCGAAGCTTGGGGAGCAGCAGTAAGCCTCCAGCTGGCTTGCAGCATTGCTGTGGTTGGGTCTTGCAGGAGAGTGAGGTGCCAAGTGGCAGCAGGTGCAGTGAAGTGTTGCACACCTCCACGCAGCAGCAGAGCTAAGGGCTAGCTACCATACAGTAGATTGCGATCTTGTAAACGTGCGATGATCAGAGCGCTTGAGCTGTTGTAGCAGTTCGAGGGCACGAGTAACTCGTGGCAAAGATCACGTAGAACCATAGCTAACACAGTAACGGACAGGTCACACATGTATGGTAATAACTCTATATCAGCTGAGTAACTCTTATAAGCGCCCGCTTACCCGAGTGAGTCGAAGTGGAGGTGCTGCTGCTACCACTGTTGGTACTGCTGCAGTGCTGCTTCACTTTCAAAGAAACAGCTGTTGACGTGCTTTGAAGCAAGAAGGACGTAAAGGAGCAAATGGCAGCACGAAATCTCACGTTGCAGCAGCGCAGTTGCAGCAGACATGCAGTGCAGCAGCATTGCAGACGTGGTCACTTGGTGGCTGCAGCTGCCGCTGCAACCAGCCGACAGCAGCAGCAGCAGCAGCAGCAGCAGCAGCAGCAGCAGCAGCAGCACGTGCATGAGCTCAGTATGGTGCTGCTGGTGAACAAAAACCTGGAGCAGCATCTGGGCAGGTGAGTTTCACGCATGGCTCGAGTTGCCTGGCTGGAACAGGCAGCAAGTCAGCAGGTCAGGCTAATCATTGCAGGTGCTGTGTCAGGCCGGCACCACCAGCAGCTGCTGCCGAGCTTGCAGGACAGCCAGCACACCCTAGCTGTCATGTACAGCACATTACCACATTGTGTTTACGTTGTATTTCCAGCTTTGGCATCAGCAAGGCAGCGTAACCTAAGGCGCACGGCACCACCAGCAGTAGCACGTACTAGCAAAGCAAGTAGTATTGTGTGCTCGGAAGAGAAGCTTGCTGGTGTGTTGTGTTGTTTCCGCTTTGCAGGGGCCTGGTAGAGCACAGCCAGCTGGTGGCTGCAGCCAGCATCATCCACGCTGCTGACTATGCACTACTTGTGGTTGGCAGCAGAGCAGCAACAGCAACAGCAGAGCAAGCTTCACACAATGCTTGGCCTGTGTTGTATGCCAACCAAGCTGCTAGAGATGCACTGCTGAGCTGCAGCAGCAGCAGCAGTGGTACAGGACAAACTGAGCAAAGCTCAGCTGGCGCACTGCAGCATGTGCAGCTGCCTGCTGTTGTCAGTGCAATGATTGAGCAGCAGCAACAGCAGCAGCAGGGGCAGCAGCAGCAGGGCCAGCAGCAGCAGCAGCAGGGCCAGCAGCAGCAGCAGCAGGGCAACACAGGGGGCCTGCAGACCAGCAGCAGCAGCAGTGCAGTGCTGCAGCAGGTTGATTGGCAGCCGCTACAAGATGCAGGCAGCAGCAGCCTGAACGTGCAGCAGCTGCTGTGCTGCCAGGTGCACGCACCTAACGGTGAGCAGCGCAGGCAGCTGGTGCGCATCTCAGCTGCAGCACCCGCCCTGCCTGTCAGCAGCTGGGGTGCCTGTACACACCACACATTGCACAGCACAGGATTTGCCGTGGTTGCAGTGTTATGGTATCTACTGAGATACGCTTCAGCCTGCTAGTGCCATTGTCACCGCCCTTCAGGTGCTGTTCAACTACACACACCCATAATTGCTGCTGACGCTGCCGCTGCTGCTGCTGCTGCTGCTGCTACTGCTGCTGCTACTGCTGCTGCAGATGCCTACATAGGCCTGGCACTGCTGTTTGACGCGTGGCGCCACGCGGACGGCTGCCTAGGGCTGCCCGGCTGGCCGCGAGTGGACCCTGCTGACCTGCCTAGTCAGCAGCAGCTGCAGGAGGCTGCAGATGCGGTGCGTGCGCAGGCGGATGCGGTGCGGCAGCTGAAGCAGGGTGGCGGCTTGAGCAACAAGGTGAGGCTGTATGTATTGTGTTGGATGGCTGCTTGGTTTGCGGATGGCTTGGAGCAGCAGATGGTTGGTGGTGTGCTGTCAGCAGCACCAGCACTTGTCAGTGCTGTTTTAGATCATCTGGATTCTGCTTGCCCTTGCGATCCACACTCGCGGGCCACTGATCTGTTGTGTAGGTGCAACAGGTACAAAGGTTGCTGACGTGTCGCACTTCGTGCTTGCAGGACCCGGCTGTGCTGGAGGCCGTAGCGGCGCTGCAGCAGCTGAAGCAGCGGCTGGCACACCTCGAGGCGCTGCAGCAGGCATTCACGCCTGGCAGGGAGCGGCCGCTGCAGCAGCTGCTGCTGCAGAAGCAGCAGGGAGCAGAGGGTCAGCAACAGCCTGTTGAGCAGTAGCAGGGACAGCCGTGCCATGAGGTGCTCAGCTGCATTGCTGTGGTACCAGTTTACAGCATGTCGAGCGTCAAGGAGCAGATGTAACTTTGTATCCTCGCGTTGCACTTGATGTTGTCATCTACTGACTGCTTCAGACACGCACGCTGTGTTGGGCCAGTGCCAGACCAGCCCAGATCATTGGAACAATCTCATGCTTTGGTATATCCCTATGTGGCAAGAGTCCCGGACAGGACTCTACACGGCATTTAGTAGAAGCAAAGATTGCAAATCATGCAAGCTCTTTGTGCTGCCTTGATAGAGGTGCAGGCAGGCATGCTGGGCACGCCACGCCATCTAGCAGACCCTGAAAGAACGCATCGGTGGACCATAACAAGTTACAAGTCACGAGCATCAGAAGCAGGCCAACCTGCTGGAGCCTATGCACAGAAGCATATGCTTTTCCGTGCCTACATGAGAGGGTCGAGAAACCCGGTTTCTATGGCATAGGTGACCTGCAAAGTAGAGACACCGCATGCAGGTAAGCCGCGCTGCTTGCAACCCGCACTGGCGGTGCAGCACAACAGCAGCCCACAACAAACAAACAAGCCAGACACTAGTACTTGAAGCCGTGACAACCTCAGGCATGACTCTGCTGCACTATGATATCATACGCTTGCCCTTGCTGCTTGCGCAGCGCAGCTGCACCAGCATGCAGCAGGTGCCCCCCAAACCGCTGCACCAGCACACCACACGCAAACGCCATCACCACCAGCCCACCAACACTCCACGCCTGCATCACCGCTTCTGTGCCTGCCAAATCAGCCCCACCTGCCCCCGCATGCATATGCTCTAGCCCCCGGGCCGGAAATTGCTGTTGAATATCTGCTGCTGCTGCGCTTGCAGGAATCTGTGCCAGCTTGTGTGCCACTGGGACGTCCTGCTCGGATCATGATTGCCTTAGGTGTGTTACAATATCCCCATCCTGACTTAACATAACAACAGACATGCCAGCAATGAGTGAGGTTGGGCCAGAAGCGGGCAGGCTACGCGTGTGCCGCGCACACAGCAGCCGCCAGAGCAGTGACAGCTCAGCATTCTCAGCTGAGCAGCACACAGCACACATCCCAAACAGTACTGACATGGTGGTATGTAGTCAAGCAGAGGCAAATGACAGCCCATCAATGGAGTATCAAGGGTGGGTGGGAGGGAAACGCGCATGCACAAACGTTGCTCCCGTACAATCAAACAGCTGGCATTCAAGCCAATCTGTATCTGCTTTAATAGAGCGAAATCACACTACCATGCACTTGAACCCTGATGACAACAGCCTAGTCAAACTAACACCTGTCAGTCCTCATGATCCCTGCAGCACAAAACGTGCTTACCAGATCATGATTGCCTTAGGTGTGTTACAATATCCCCATCCTGACTTAACATAACAACAGACATGCCAGCAATGAGTGAGGTTGGGCCAGAAGCGGGCAGGCTACGCGTGTGCCGCGCACACAGCAGCCGCCAGAGCAGTGACAGCTCAGCATTCTCAGCTGAGCAGCACACAGCACACATCCCAACCCACTCCCCACCTCACTCATATTGCTGCACCAGGCAGGCTTGCGATCTTCTCCTGCATCATGCGCGTGACAGCACATTTCTGCGCTGCCGACATGCCGACATACAGCAACCACGTGTCAGACTGCCAGTCACCTTGTATGCGAATGAACAGCGGATGCACCCCGCATTGAAAGGCCCACGTGGCGCCGCCTCGCCGCAGCGAGTGCCCACCATATGCAGAGGGGTCCAGGCCACACGCCTTAATCAAATCCTTCAGACCCACCAGCAGACGAGAGTATGTCAGGGGCACATACACACCACCCTGCACATGACCAAACGCCGGTGCATCCCCATCTGCAGGATGCAACGTGAACAGCTTCTGCAGCCAGGCGTACGGGTCCAAAACGTGTCCCTTCACCCCTTGAATGGTGATTACCTGCTGCCGCTGCCGAAACTGGTTGGTCTTTGACATGGTAACTGTGATATGCACACAGTAAGCCGCATGGTCAAACACAAAGTTTTTGCGCCGCAACACTGCCATAGACACAGCTCCAAGCCCAACACCGTCCACACACAAATGCCCTTTGCGGAGAAAGCCAAAGAATCCCACCAGTATTGCTGCCCACAGAGCAAGTGCAGGGCCGCCCAGCGGCAGCGCCCGCACAAACTTGAGTAACAGGGCCGGGGTGATGGGCAGCTTGGGCTTTGCCGCATCGCCTTTCACACGCTTCACCCCCCTCAACAGCCTTGGCAGCAGCTGCCAACCTTGCCACACACTCACATCCCAGCCATGCACGCCCAGGAAGTATTTCCAAGCCTTCAAGTAGTTCACAATGGTCTTGTAAGACGCGGACCGCGCAAAAAACGCCACTACCCAACACACTACCAGCTCCTGCGGGGCCCACAGCATCGGCAGCAAACCCAGCAGCAGCAGCACGCGCACCACATACTTCAGCGACTGCTGATACTGCCCCAGAGTGGAGTCAGCCAAGTCATGCTTCAAATAGCCCAGCGCCTCCTGATGCAGCGCCAGCCTCGGCTGTGTCGCCGCCACCCCTGGCGGGAAGCACTCCGCCCCTGTAGGTCAAAGGAGGCGCAGCAGCGTCAGGTACCAGCAGCCAATCTTCTGACTGTGAAACAACCCAGCGCTGCAGTAGCGCATGCACCACACTCCAAGCACATCGACTCAACGCGTCTGCCATACAGTTGGCAGCACCAGGGATGTGCTTCGCCCCGATACGGAACCTGAGCTGCACGGACAGTGTGGCCATCTCCTTCAGCCACAAAGACACTAGGTGAGGCGGCGCATCACCTTTCATGAACCATGCCACCACCTGGCTATTATCCGTCCGCACCCGCCAGTAGCGGCCTGCCATGTAATCTCCATACAAACGCACACACACCACCACCGCATACATCTCCCACACAGAGATATGCGCAGTCTTCTCTGGTACATCAGCAAAGCAACTGCAGAGCTGCGTGCACGACAATGAGTTGTACGCACCCTGCAGCCAAATGCCCACACATGGCTCACCGCCTGCACCTGTCAAAGATGCATCCGTCTGAAACTGCGCCCACTTCACAGGCATAGCCGGCAAGATTTGATGTTTGCCATTCAGTGACGGCGCCACATTCAACCACCACAGCAGCTCAGAGCGCAGCCATGCTGACACGCGTACGCGGTGTGACGGCTTGCGCAGCCGGTGCATTGTCACCTGCAGGTTATGACAAAATGTTCTGCCTGCATATACGACACGGCTCACCCACATCAAGAAACCCAGAAGCTTCTCCAGCTGCTTGCGCGTCACAAACTTAGACGCCAGACACTGTTGGCATACATCACGTAACTTTGCCAACTTAACCGGGCACAAGCCCACCGTCATCGAGACAGAATCAATCTCTAAACCCAAAGACACTTTGACATGAGCAGGCGGCTCAGTCTTGCCTGGCCCTTGGCTGAGTTTGAAGCCAAGACCTTCCAACCTGCTGCAAGAGCCACGCCACGCCGCCAAGCACTTGTCCTGCTTGGGGCTGATGATTGTAAAATCATCCATGACCGCTGTCACAGACGCATCAAACTCGGACATCAGGCGCCGTTGCAGCGCCGCCGAGAAACGCCCAGCCACCTCAGGGGCCATCCTATGCCCAAACTGCAAACGGCTGTCCACAATCAGCTGCCCCTCAGCATCTCTGTAACACTGCAAGGGCCAACATACCGGGTTCACAGGGAAGTTCCGATAGTACTCCTGTATATCAATGCCTGCCATCCAACACGATGGGGTCACTTCCTGCAGAATGCTGTCAATGGACGCCCAGGGCAAGTACAAGTATGACTGCGCATCATTGAGAGACGCACCACGAGGATACGAACAGTCGTGTATTATCCGGACACCTCCGTTCTTCTTTGGCACTGCACCCAATGGATGCACCCACTGTGACGCAAACCACTCGGGGGCTGCTGTAATCAAGCCACGGTCAAGCTCTGACGCAAACACCGCACCACAGGCGGCCGCGCACTCGTTAAAAGACGCATAGTTGTGAGCCACAGAAACCATTGGCACATTCTGCGGGTGAACAATTGACACGCCTTCAGTCAACACCGCCGACAAGAAAGACCAATCATGGTCACCACCCAACACAGGCTGCCACACATGGACCGACAACGGCCACCGGCTTCGCATTTGGTCCACAAATTGCTGCTGATGTGGCAGCAGCCTGCGCCACCAACCAGACATGTTGACCGCACTGGTCACACAGGCAGGGTCTGTGACACGCTTCACAGATGCATCGCAATCTGGCAAGCCCCAGCCTGCCCAACTGATGTCCCAGATTTTTTGCACGGGCTGCACGCCCCACAACGCCTGCACAAAGGTGGTGGCTGCTCCAGCATCCTTGCAGGTATCATCAGTGAAGCTACCCTCACCACCAACCACACTGGCAACTCCACGCACTACACCCGTCCCAGCAGGTGTTGCACCTGACCCAGCAGATGGTGCACAAATCTCACCCACAGTACCTGACACAGCAGGCGTAACGCACATCTCACCCACAGCACCTGACACAGCAGGCGTGACCAAAATCTCACCAACAGCACCTGACACAGCAGGCGTGACACAAATCTCACCCACAGCACCTGACACAGCAGGCGTGACACACGCAGTACCGCTGGTGGGTACATTCCCACACCGGCAAAAGTCCGCACACGAACTCCCGGGAGCACTGCTCGCAGCATCCAGACAAACAGCAGTCACAACCTGACTGCAGCACGCATTTGCTGTCCTGGACGCAGTTCCAGGCATGCCACAGTCCTTCACATAACCTGACACAGCAGGAGTGACATCAGCAGTAGCAGCATTCGCAGCTGCTACCACCGCCAGCAGCGCGCAGCACACCAGTGCTGCCAACGCATTGCCGGCCAACATACCTCCACCACAAGAACCCTGAAACTCCTCCACCGACGGGCCGCACCCCTAGAACGCACCACCCCTCCTGCGGCACTGGCTGCCGCCATGGTTGGCCGCCCCACACAGCATGCAGCAGTGGCCCTTGCTCGCAAACTTGCACTCGGGCCTGTTGCAGGACCCATGCTGCCAGTAGTTCAGGCACACATCAAAAAAAAAAAAAAAAAAAAAAAAAAGCGCATGCACAAACGTTGCTCCCGTACAATCAAACAGCTGGCATTCAAGCCAATCTGTATCTGCTTTAATAGAGCGAAATCACACTACCATGCACTTGAACCCTGATGACAACAGCCTAGTCAAACTAACACCTGTCAGTCCTCATGATCCCTGCAGCACAAAACGTGCTTACCAGCTGCGTGTATACCAGCGCTGCTGCTCAGCCTCGCCTGCCAGGCTGCAGGAATCTTGACCTCGTAAAACACGCGCCGCGAGTTGACGCCGTTCGTATACCCTAGGACCGCCACAGGTAAACCGCTAACATCTAGAGAGGCGTGTGAGTAGTCCAGACCATCGTCAATGCGTACCCACGCATGGTGCTGGCAATCGCCATGCAGCAAAGGGAACTCCCCGCCCTTTGTGAAGGCGCGCTGTGCGTCTGCAATGCTGATCAGGGGCTGTTCCCCGACAGCAGATGCGTGCACAAAGAACGCATTCACGCCGACGGCATCCGAGTAGACATGGTGGTAGCCGAAGCTGCGCAGCATGACCACGAAGGCCTTGGTGGACGCGCCGTAGTAGCAGTCACCTGCACACGCGCAACAGCAGCAGCGGCGGCAGCAGCAGCAGCAGCGGCGGCAGCGGTGGCAGCAGCAAAGGAGGCTTGCAATCATACACGGCTCGGCACCCAGTGCTTATGATTTTTGATAAGCACACCGACAGTTCAGTGCAAGGATCAGCGGCACTGAGGCTCAGTGAATGATCAACTCCTGCAGTGTGCCGTTGCTGCATGTTGCCTGCTGTGCCACAACCAGCTGGCCATCCATGCGTGCATTGCCTGCTACTCAGCAGCCCAAAGTTTCCCTTGCGGCTGAGGCGGCTCACCTCTGCTGGTCCACATCTCCTCTGACATGTCTACTGTTGAATGGCTGCCACTTCACGGGTAACCAAGTTCACCAAGCTCCTACTAGGAGCAGTAGTGCTGCCTGCATGACTAATATCAGGTGCAGGCGGCTCACCTCTGCTGGCCCACATCTCTTCCGGCATGTCTACTGTTGCATAGCTGTCTTTCCATGCAAGGTTCCTGTTGATCTCCACTGCCAAGGAGCGCGGCCTGTAGCCGCCCCGCAGCACCTCCAGCGCCACCCAGAAAGTGTTCTGATCCAGATCCACGGTCAGGTGATCGAACCCCGGGCTCGGCACGTTGTACTTTTTGAAGAGCGCTGCGATGTTGTGCGAGAACATCATCTCCTGCTGCAGGTTGATCTCCGGCCTGCTGTTGCCGCCGTCCATCATGAGCCCGGCGAAGTTGTGGGCCTCGCGCAGGTTGCGCGTGGTGCATTGCGTGCCAGTCTGCAGTGGAAGCAGCAGCAGCAACAGCAGCAGCAGCAGCAGCAGCAGCAGCAGAGGCCGGCAGATATGCAGCACTCTGGGCCATCACACCCTAACATGCTTTGTTGCTGTTGACCCACACCCCTTCCCGTTGCATTGCTCACTAGTGGCATGGGGCAGGTCACCAATGCTTGCAGGAGCGCTGGCGTCATGCACTGCTACCAGCAGTAGCCGTCGTCCCGGCTCCAGCGGCGCTGCTTGTCGATGCAGCCTGCTGGACTGTCACATTCTTCAGGGCACTGCCAGTGACGCAACTGAGCGGCTGCTGGCAAGCGGGCTGCTTGCTGCGGGCTGCTGCCGGCTGCTGCTTGGGCACGACTGTTGCAGAGCAGATGCAATGGTGGCAGCGCTGCTGCTGCATCTGCATATAAGAAAACACAACGCTGGTGCAGTGCAGGCTCACCTCCACCCCAAACTCAACGTAGTATCTGTCAGTGGTGCCAATGCAGCCAAAGACTGCTTCCAACACACCGTCCTCGCCATACTGGCTGAACACCTGCAGCAGTGCAACACAGTGCATATCATCGTGTCAGTGCAACATCGTGTCAGTGCAACACAGTGCATATCATCGTGTCAGTGCAACATCGTGTCAGTGCAACACAGTGCATATCATCGTGTCAGTGCAACATCGTGTCAGTGCAACACAGTGCATATCATCGTGTCAGTGCAACACAGTGCATATCATCGTGTCAGTGCAACACAGTGCATATCATCGTGTCAGTGCAACATCGTGTCAGTGCAACACAGTGCATATCATCGTGTCAGTTGGACTGTGACCTGCCGGCCGCGTCCCCTGCAACCCTTGATACTGACTGCCGTATCAGCTGCAGCTCAGCAGGCTGAAGGAAATGTTGGCTGTGCAACTTGAACAGCACCTGAGCTGCGGTTGGCTGGCAGGAATATGCGCGTAACACGAGCGGCTTTTGGGCTAGTTCATCTTACTCGCTCAGAGCTCACCTTGCGCTCCCTCGTGTGTGCATCTGTGCTGTTGAATGTCCTCAGCAGGCACTCCCTGGCCTGCTGCGGTGCTGCTGCTGCCTTTGGGAGCTGAGGAGCTGGTGAGCTGTCAGCAGGAGCGCTTGTATCCGTAACAGCAGCCTGCACTAAGTCCACTGCTGCGCCGCACATTAGCAGCAGCAGCAGCAGCAGCAGTGGTGCTGAAGTCCAAGGTGCCGTCTGGACGTCGTGGCTCGCCATGTCAGTGCAGTCGCACTCTGTAAGAGATTAGAAGATGACGTGACGATTAACTCAGTAGACGACCTGTGAGAGCTGCTGTGCCATGTTGGCGCTGCTAGTGGCATCACTTGGGGCCCCAGACAACACTGCTGCTGTCACTCGTGCTTGTCACCATGCTCTTACCACGTTTGCTTATAAGGTTTGGGGTCCTTCAAACCCCGATGACGGGTTTGAGGCGTTCGTGAGTCACGGAGGCAGGTAGCAGTTTGCCGCGGTACACGCGTACGTCGCCGCGACAGCAACACAGACAGCAAAGGTCAAACTACGTCAGAGATCACGTTGAACGTTGGTGTCAATGCATTTGAAATTCGGTACACCGGGGTCCACCTGCGTGAGTCGCTGGCAACAACCTGCTTGTTTACACACACCAAGTTGCAGGTGTTGCCATCGTCGTTGGTGTCAATCACGAGGCCCCAAAGGTGTGCAGGCCAGCAGGCCGGCAGGCCCCAGCAGCTTGCAAGCTGGCCAACCTTGGCCACCAAGCTCAAAGGCAGCTTGCAGGCACAATGCGTGCTAGGTGGCCTAGGCCCTGACTGTGCCATCATCATGCAGCCGCCACGAGGCTGAACGTGCCGACATCACCATGTACTACATGGGGTCCGGTTGTAGAGTGCCGGCAGCCGTCAGCAGGCGCTGAAGGTGTGCAGGCTCATGTCGTTGAAGGCCGAGGCCACGCTGTAGCCATGGTCTGGCACGCGCAGCTCACACACGGCGCCTGCGGCAGCAGCAGCACACACAGCGGCTGTCGGGGGCAGAGCAGGACAGGTGGGCAGCAGCGACATGCTATGGCTGTGCCAAGTGGTGTGCCAGGTCGCACCAGGTGACGTAGGCAGCATAACTCACAACATCTCATTACGGCACATCACGCCACAGCAGCGCGCCCTCACCCACCTCCGCCAGCCGCAGCAGCCTGTTGGGAGTAGCGGCACAACACATGACAGCACACAAGAAAGCAATGCGCCGGGCTGCCCACCTGCTCCAACTAAGGCCAGCAGCCTGTCAGGCCGCCCCGTGCTGGGCCTGCTGGCACTTGGGCATCCGCACATCACATCACACCCACAGCACAGGACAACACGACGCAGGCGCGTCCTCACCTTGCTCTACAAGCTGCAGCAGCCGATCGGGCCTCACTGTGCTGGGCCTGCGGGCTGAGGGGGCAGCCCAGCGCGCCTGGTAGCTGCCGAAGCTGTTGCCCAGCAGCGCTAAGTGCTGCTGCTGCGGGGAGGCATTGGCCAGCAGCAGGTTGTCGGTCAAGCCAGCCTGCAGCAGCAGCAGCAGCAGCAGCAGAACGACTGGACCGTTAGTCAAATTACTCTGCCACTGCTGCGACCCTTTGTAGCGCGCTGCGCAGGTGTTGTGCCCCTATCTTGCAGTCCACCAAAACCTGTTGTGCAATGCTTGCGATCCCACGCACCAGTGGCAGCAGGCGCCAGGGGACGATGTGAGACCAGTCAGCAGTGGCTGCAGCACCCACAGCAATATAGCTGCCTATTAGCACCTCCAGCTCTGTGCTTGCACTGCCCCCCCTGAATCCATGCACGCAGGCACACACCTCACAGTGTGGCAGGTAGAACAGCGTGGGCCCCTGCACCGCTCGCCGCCCCTCCTCGTTCTCCTCGATCACACGCAGCCCCAGCCCCTGCAGCAGCAGCCGGTCAGCCTCACTGAACGCCGGGTCGAACAGCAGCGGCGGCTGGGACAGGCCGGGCAGCAGGCCCTGCAGCAGCAGCACCAGCGCAAGCTGGCAGGAGGGAGGCGGGACAATAGCAGCAGCAGCAGCAGCAGCAGCAGCGGCAGCGGCAGGCGGGCAGGGTAGACAGAATGTCGGTGCTGTGAGGTACTGCCTGGCTGAGTGACGGCTGCTGGGTCGGTCGCTGGCTGTTGTGCCAGCACTCAGCAGCAACTGCCATGCCAGCCGTCTGCACAGCTCGGTATCAACAACCTGCCAGGCGCTGCTGCTGGCACCTGCTGCTTTGACTTTAGCACGCACGTACTTTGTTGCGTCCTGAGCCTGAACCCCTCAGCCGCAAAACCCCACCTGGTGCCGTGAGACCTTGCTGTCATCGGGTGAGCCCAGGCCATACACCACCAGACACTGCACCTCCCGCCAGCTCCAGCCAGGGCCACTGCTGCTGCTGCTGCTGCCACCTTGCTGCTGCTGCTGCTGCTGCTGCTGCTCGTCTGCACCACTTCCATCTTGCTGCTGGTGTTGTGGTTGTACGCCAGCACCACTGCTGCTGCTACCTGCATCTGCAGGAAGTCCCGGTGCAGCTTGCTGCATCGCTGCCAGCAGCGAGGCATACACAGGAGCAGCAGCCAACTGCCCTTGGATCTCCCGCACCTGCTGCGCAACATACTGCGCCTGCTCCTGCGGCGTGGACGGCAGCTGCTGCCTCCTGTTCTTTTTGTGCCTGCTGCTGCATGCCACTTTCCACTCACGCTCGGGTGGGGGCCCCCAGCCTGGTAGGGCAGCTTGTTTTGAAGGTGTGCTGCCAGCCATTGCTGCTGCCAGCGCCTGCAGCTGCTGCTCGGCAGCCTGCTGCTGCTGCGGTGTACACACCTGCTGCTGCTGCTGCTGCAGTGGCGATGGCTGTTCGTCTATATGGTACCCGTGATGCTGCTGATTGCTGCTAGGCGGGCTGTGGCCTGTTACTGCTGCCAGTGCTGCTGCTGCGGCTGCGCGGGCCTGCAGGTGCTTCTGCTGCTGCTCAGCGGTGCGGCGCGGCCTGCCCTTGCCGCCAACCTGCACCCACTCATCTGCAGGCTCATCCTGCGGTTGCATGTGATAAAAACGCGTTTAGAAACATGGTTTGCAGGCAGTGGCTGGCCCACATTGGTTTTGCGATGCACTCGGCTGTGTGATGACATGGCTGTACAGTATTGAACATGCGTGCGGTGCATATAATTGCTCTGCCAATGCCCGTAAATTGTAGGCAGAAATGATTCATGCATGTCAGAATCATGTCTGCACCACACATACCATGAGAGCTGTGATTGCGGCAGCAGCAGCAGTAGCAGCAGCAGCAATGTCAAGGACCTCTGTTGACTGATGCTCTGCTATCTGAAATGTCTGGGTCAGCATCAATAGAAGGATGTGCAGAGTTCACTTGGCAGTATTGTGACGATTTAGCTGTGCGAGGGCCGCTTTGGGTGCTTGTTCCCTGGCAGCTGTGTTACTGTCAGATGTGTTCGTCAGGCACGACGGTTTCCCTGACGATCCAAGCCTGCATCATCCCCAAAGTCGCAAACGCGTTTAAACATGAGTTATAAAGGCCCGCATGTTGGTTTGAAGTCACTAGTGTGTAGCGCAGTGTAGTGCGGGAGTGACTGCGTCTGCAAACGGGCACTCAGGAGCTCATTAGCTTTCCAGGTTCAACTATCTCATAAAATCTCGTTCAAGTTTAAACTTAATCGCGTTGCATCAGAAGCAGCTTGCCTGGGGAGGAGGCCAGTGCAGCTGGTGGTGACAGCAGCAGCAGCTTGCTGCTGCCCCACTCAGATCTCAGCACAGCAGCTAGCGCAGCAGACAGCCCCTGGTGCCAGCAGCTGCATCCATTGGGCATAGCAGCAGCTATTAGGCACAGCAGCATCCATTAGACATAGCAGCAGCCATGGGCAAGGAGCCGGACCTGTCCAAGCTGGCCAAGACGCTCACCTCGAAGCGGCTGGAGTGCACAGATGAAATCAAAGTGCTGATGGACTGCATGATGGTGAGCGGCAGCAGCGGCAGCAGAAGCGTCAGCAGCAGCAGCGGCAGCAGCGGCGGCGGCGGAGTACTAGGCGTCAATGTTCAGCAGCATCGCCACCGCCAGTTGCAAGGCAGCACGGCAGCAGCGCGTGCTTAGCGCAGCAGAGGGCAGCCCCTGGCTGCTACGCAAAGCAGGCTGTTGCTGCACTGCAAGGACAGCTAGCAACAGCAACTCACTGTCGTGCCCATTGCTGGCAGCCACTGCCATCACGTGTATGCATGGCAGAGCAGTAAGCAAAATGTGCATCTGCTTGTGGTCAAGGCCGGCGAGGTGCATCTGCCTCTTCCACTGCTGTCTAAAGCAAGTGACAATGCATTGCCCATGCCTGCTGCTGCTGCTGCTGCTGCTGCTGCTGCGTGCAGCGCCAAGGCATTCTAGAGGCAGACACAGGCTGCCAGCGGCAAGCGACAGCAGCCATCATCTGCCTACAAACGGCGGTGAGCAGCAGCAGCAGCAACAGAGCAACAAGAAACACCAGGGCCACCAAGTCCAACAGTGTCGCTACATCGCGCACACCTTCAACAGTAGCAGTGGCGTGTGCGCGATCGACAGCTGCCACCGTCTTGCTGACCTGTGCATGCATGGACGCAGAGCTGCCAGCAGAGAACAGCAGGGTGTTGATGACTGTGTGGGCAGCAGACCCTTGCTTATTAGCCAAGATTTCATTAAGCAATTTGCGCCAGCTGGTATGCACTCTCTGCAACAGCGCCCACACAGCCACCAGTGCTGCTGTGCCGCTGCAGCGTCAGCTCCTGTTACTGTGGCAGTACTGCCTCTGGCGGCTTCTGCTGCTGCTGCAGCGTGGTGCACAACTGAGTCTGCCTTGCTGCTGCTGCTGCTGCTGCTGCTGCTGCTGCTGCTGCTGCTGCTGCTGCTGCTGCTGCAGACCAAAGCCAGCAGCGCAAGGAAAGAGCTAGGGCGGCGACTAGAGGTGCGGCACTCAGTCATGGCTGTTAAGGGAGAGTTTGCATCTTACAACATGTAAGCAGGACTGAAGCTGGCTCTGGCGCCGAAAGACTGTATCCTACACGGAGGAAACGATTACTACACGTTTGGGTGAAGTACCCCGCTGTGTTTTTGCTGTGCTGGAGGCACTGCAGCATGGCTGGCACACACATGGATGCTTGCTTCTGCAAATACCATGGTCGGGTGTACAGTAGGTAGCAGCAGCCTGGCCAGCGGCATGTGTGCCTGAAATCACCAGCTGCACACTGATGCCCGCATGTGCTGCGTTGCTCTGCGCTGCTGTTGCGCCTGCTGCCTGCAGGTTGTGACGCGCATGTTCCGGCGGCATGGGTTCCGGTGACACACACTAGCAACAAGGCAGCAGCAGCAGCAGCAGCAGCAACACTGCCGGCAGGATTCACAGCATTTGAAGGTGTCATGCAGTGACAGTGCCAGCAGCTCCTTACAGCTGCTGCCGAATCGATCAAAGCGCAGCTGCCTGCTGCACATGTGCGGCTGCTGCTGCCAGCAGCTAGCCCAGCAGGAGCAGCAGGAACGCCAGGAGTCGCGGGCCCCGCCTGCCTGCATGCTTGAAATGGCTGACCAGCGCAGCTGATGGGGGAAGGACAACTGTGCTGATGTGTCTAGGCTCCAGTCAGCTGCGCTTGTTGTGGTGGCAGCTTTGGTGTGTCGGTCTGATGCGTCGGCATCCCGCACAGCAGGCATAGGTGCCCCTCGCTGCGGCAGCTGACACTGGAAAAGAAGATTGCGGTGCGGTGCATAGTATCAGGCGGCAGCTGATTGGTTGTGATTTAGAGTAAGTGTGCATGTGCTAGCTGGCATGTTTGCCACCAGCTAAACAGTGTAGCATGGCACAGGTAGCTCCTCTGCGGTTGTAGCAGCTAGGTGCATCCAAGTTGCATCCAGGCTGCGTTTGCGTGCAGCACGGCCCCCAGGCCTTGTGCATTTCGTTTGGCCATTCTGCTGTTGGCGCAGTGCTGCTGCTGCTGCTGCTGCTGCTGCTGCTGCTGCTTCCAGCATGACTCGGAAGCGGGGTGGCAAGGCTAGCTGAAGAGCTAGCTTAACGCCAGCACTGCTGAGGTCCTGAGAACGGCGATGAGTATGGTATCATCTGCAGCAGTAGGCATGGGCAGTCGCACAAGCAGCCCCTTTGACGAGCTATATATTACTTGACTGCTGGAGTCTCCACTCCGGGTTTGTTGAACCCATGTCCTTGTGGCACAGCTGCGTTGCTGGTTCATCCGGTCCACTGGGTGACCACTGGGTGACCCGCAGCCAGCCTGGCTGAGCCATGTAAAGCCCTGTAATGCCTTAGACCGGCATCAGCTGCTTTTTCTCCTGACTGAATCATGGCTGACAGCAGCAGCGCATTTGGGTACGACGGCCAGCAGACGTGTGGCTGCAACAGGCGTGTCGGGGTGTGTGGAACAAGCTGGTGAGCTTCAAGTTCACACTCACTGCTGGTGACCAAGGAAAGCATCTCTGTGCACGCTGCTCGAAAGGTACCACCATATATATAACAAAATATCTCTCTTTTAAAATTCACCCAAGGAGGCGAAGCAGCAGGCGGTTTTGCGGTTTTGGGAGTTGCTTGCTGATTTTGTGGCAATGGAGGCTGCGCCGGCTCATTGGCGTGTTGCGGTGCCTGGAGATCACCCGTTTCTGCGTTCTGATCCAGCACAGCTGCGCATTGTACTGGCGCCCCGCTCTGGTTGACCTTCCTGCTTTTACGTGATGTGCTGTCAGTAGTTGTCCAATTTTCACTTTCTGGCAAGGCCATGTTGCATGTCGTGTGTCACCGTGCTTGATTTTTCAGCTCTGTTTGTCGCATTGCGTGCTTCTATGCTTGTCAGCCATGAGGGTTGCAGAAGCAGTAGCACCTTAGTTTGCATGTCACATGCAGTGTCTCCTGTCGGTCCCGCGGGCTCCTGCTTGCTGCAGTCTGGTGTGTACAGCAGTGCCTTGGTGCAATCATGCCAAACACCTATGGTAAGCAGCACCATTGTGCATCCCGCTTGCTGTTTGGACCATGCCTGCCTTCCCTTGTGCGTTTTGTGCCCTGTGCTTTGAGCACCCTGCTGCTTTTCGTGCTGCACTTCGCACATGCTGCACTGCATGTACTTGTTGGTTTATGGGGAGATAGGGGCTGCAAGATGCCTCTGGAGTTTTACTTTGGTTGCATCTTGTGGCTTGCTATCGGGTGCTCATGATACGTGAACTGAAAGAGGGGCAAGTGACTCACTTTAGGGTGATCGCTTGCCCCCCCCCCTGTAACAGACCTCTACTCAACGTTGATGGTCAGCTGATGGCCGATAAGAACCGTACACCCTAGTTCGCGTGGTGCAACCTGTCACCATTCTACTGAAGTGCGGAGCCCGTTCTTAACCGCAGTGGAGCTAGTGCTTCTTCGGGTGTCGCAGCCACCATCATTTCATCGCTTTGAACGCTCACTACTGAGTCTATGCAGGCGTATAAGTAAAAAGCTGAGTCGGAGGTGCCAGCAGGTCCCGACACGACGTACCCGCACACACAGCATCTGTGCACCTGTGCAAACACTGTCAAACAATTGCATTCATCACCTATAACGAATCACGAAACGATGCATGCGTGCAGACGCCACAGTACCAATTTGGTCGCTGGCCTGCTGCTACTGCTGGCCTCCTGCACCACTGGGCGCTGCAGCACCACCACCAGCACCAGCAGCAGCAGGGCCAGCGTAGCAAGCAGCACTCCCTGTCCCTCAAAACCTCCTGTAACTATACAAGACCCTAGCAAGCCTCTGGTCCTCAAGCCTGGCAGCAACTACAAGCTAGGCCCTGGCCAGTTCACCCTCGGCGCCACAGTAGAGCTGCAAAAAGGCCAGGTGCTGTGTATCAGCGGCAGCAGCCCTCAACAGACCACCATCCTGGCGCCAGTTATCCCAGCTGGCAGCAGTGCCAGCCGGCTGCATTTCCTGCAGTATGGCGGCATGCTGCAGCTGTCTGGCCTTACGCTGTGGGGCTATGCTACTACAAACTATTCGCAGCCGGGTGGTGGCGGTGTGCTGATCAGAAAGGCCAGGCCGGGGGCAGCAGATGATGGCGAGAGTGCAACACTGGTGGCAGACAACGTGGAGTTCAAGTGAGGAGGAGCCAGGCAATGGCTGCAGTGCGCCTGGTTGGATTGGTTATGGTGCCTGCTGCTGCCTGCTGGTCGAACTTGCATGATGACACTCTTAGATATGCTGTGTGGGCAGGTGCAAGGCGAGTCGGTAACAGCCCCGATGCAGTAGAACATGTGGCTGTTGACGCCCGTAACAGTGATACCGACAGTCCGCCAGTCACTCATATATAATGTTACAGCGGGCTCTGCCAGAGAAACAACAGCTGCTGGGCCTACAACTTTGCGGAACTCTTACACACTGCTGCTGCTGCTGCTGCTGCTGCTGCCGCCGCCACAGGCGCATCAGCCCCAGGGCAGTCGCCAACGAGGACGACGACAGCGCCTCCCTTACCTTCACCAACACCTCCTGGCTGGAGAACTCCTACAACCTAGTAGCATGCGAGCTAGTTGAGGACCGCATGCTTGAAGACATCTTCTACTACTGGGTGTGCATGTGGAGTGTGCTCAAAGCCAGCGGCCTGCGGGGTGCTGCGGGGCTCACCACAGCCAGCAGCGCGACGTTTGAGGGCACAACCACATTCTCCTTCAACCGCTGGGGCGCGATCTGGAGGTGCGCATGAAAGGTTTACGCAACAGCAAACAGCAGTGCTAGGCCTGCGCTGGCTGCAGGTGCTGCAGCTAGGCCGGCTTCGGTGTTGGTTGCGCAATCATTGTCTGCAGCCTCTGTACCAAATGGCAAGCGTGGCACCACATGCTGCTGCCACCATGTATGCTGCTTCAAAGCACCCATCTCACAGCATGCATCACACCAGAAGTTTTGCCCTGCTAGCTGTCACCGCCCGCCAACATCTGACATCAAGGCCTGCACTCTTCCGCAACCCGATCAAGCGCAACGCTGCCCAACAACATGATCTGCTGCTGCCCCGGCCCGCAGCGCGCCGCCGCCTCAGGCACAGGCTGTCAGTGCTCATCACCACTCAGGTCCTGCTGAATGCACTCTGCCACACTCACAGTATGCATAATGCTGCACCTTCTGCTGCTGCCCTGCCCTGCAGCGCGCCATTGCCTGGCAAGCGGCTCACCCTCAACTTCAAAGGGCCTCTCATCACGGCACACAACAGCAAGTCCTATAGAGAGGTGCAGGTGGCGAAACTGGCGCTGCCAGCAGACCCCACAGACCCTGATGTCTTGTCACCTGAAGGCCAGGCTTTCACAGAAACTTCAGGCCTGTATGCTGCCGGGCCCACACTGCTGCGGCTGCGGCGCTCAGGCACATTCACAAACAACACCAAGGGGGCGCTGTACCTCAGCGCAAAAAGCTCCGCACAATTCTTGGGGGCTGTCGCGCTGGACAGGAGCAGCGATGCATACAAAGCCGGCATGGTTTTGGTGAACAGCAGTGCATCATTTGCCGGCCCGCTCAGCTGCTCGTTTGCGGCGCCGTGGCCGGATGCCAACACCTCGGACTCCGCTGCAGAGAGATATGGCGTGGTTTCACACGGCGGCTGCATCTCTGCGGCTGGCAGCACTGTTGTGTTTTATAAACAAGTGGCGTTTTTGCGGCGCCCTGGGCCTGGCGACTTCTCTAGTGATGTCGGACTCGCCTGCAGCTACTCAAATATTCAATTCAAAGGCAGTGGCAATTTTGAAGGCGGCGCAGGCATCATGTGGAAGCTGGAGGCATGCAACGTGGCGGCTGAGCAAGCTGTGGCATTCAAAAACAGCCAGGACTCTGAAGGAAGGCAGCCGGCAGTCATGGCATCTTCTGGCAACCTGTTGTTTAAAGCTGGGCTTGCTGTGTCTGGCAATGCAGCGGGTGGATTAGTCGTCAAAGATAAGCAGCGGCTCATCATACAAGGTCCCAGCATGACGTGTTATAACAATTCGGGCACTGGAGCCAAATACAGCGGCTCGCACGGTGCGTGCCTGTATGCAGGCGGCAAGTCTGTCGTTGTCTGGCAGACAGCGACTGGCTGCGTGCAGGGCAACAGCTGTGTGGATGACACGCAGTGCAGCACCTTCGAGTGCCAGCCGCCTGGCTTTCCCCGGATGAATGCAACTTGTGGTGCTCTGTTCATAGAGGAGGACAGCACGATCGACTTTGGCACCTCGCGCATTGCCTTTGGCAATAACACGCGGCTTACGCCAGATGGCCAGATGGTAGAAGCGGATATCATCGTTCTTGCGCCGGGGTACCAGCAGACGTCTGCTGACGGGTTTAGCTGCGCCAGCGGGCTGAAGAGGGGCATTGGGGAGTATGCCATACATGGTGAGGTGTGCGCGCCGGGCTGCACAGGCGCCGTGTGCAGCTGCCCCCAGGGCACACAGTGGTCCGCTGCTGCCTGCCAGTGTGCTTAGCTGCGGTGGTGCAGCTTGACATGTTGCTGGGCCTGCCCGCGGTTACCTGGCCCTCTGCCGGTGGTCTGGAGGTCAGGCCAGCTGCAGCACGCTGCATTATGCGCGCCCATTGTGTGCTGTGGAGGTGCTCGGTGTGTGCGTGGTGTGCAATGCTGCTGCAGCTTGCAGAGGCTTGCAGTGTGCATGTGCAGCAATAGTCGCAAGATTGAATGCACTGCATGCGTGTGTACATGTGTATGTGTGTGCTTCAGTTGTTATGCGCAACTCAAATTTCACACGTCCAGTGTGCGACCTTGTCCCACATCCATGTTTCACCATCACACACAAACGAGGTGCTGTGCAGGGCTTTCATGAACGCAGTCCTGCCTCTGTGACCCAGCTGCCTGAACATGGCACTGCTGGCTCAAATTACCTACAGCTGTGTATGCTGATCTACTTCTGGGGTGTTGGATAACTGATTAGAAAGATTAACCTGTTCATATTTCCTATTGCTGCTGGAAGTGCAGCAAAATTGGGTGGCAGGCAACATGCATGTTAGGGGGGTGGGGGGAGCGGGGGCTTCTTCCCTGGCCGAATTTGATGCAGCGACTACAGAGCCCATGCAAGCATTCCATGTGCTGGCATGGCAGTCTGCATGATCGGTGACGCCTTGTCCGGGACACGTTGCATGTGCATTGCGGGTACATCGCGTGAGTGGGGACATGATGACTGCCTTAAGTTGTCAACAACGTTGTGGCAGAGCGTGGCATACGTGGCCGCTGCACTGTTGAGGGATGAAAACGAATGTAGCAAAACTTACCTGTAACGATGCTGTGCTGGCCTGGAACCATGCGTGTCACCAGAGTGCAGCCGAAATGATGCCAGTGATGACACCTGTTCAGCACACTTTTCATCCGCAGGCAGCTACTTGCTGTGCCTTTTGTAGCTGTGTCTCGAAAAGATGATGACTCATGATGTTGATGATGCGCAAGTAGGCACAAGGCACCAGAGAAAGTGATCATGATCGTGTATGTTACAGGCTGGAAGCACACAAGCTGGAAGCTTCAGTGGTTTGCTCGACACGCTTGCTAAGCACCACGCGCCTCAGAGGGTCGCTCAAATGGCACGCATCCGCCTAAACCAACGCACAACTGCTGGCAAACAGCTGCAGCAATGTTGCTGCAAAGCTGCTCCACATACTTCACTGACAGCTGCGCGCCCACCATTACCGCCACCGCCCAGTAACCAACACGCTGGGAAAACCCTGCACATGAAATGCGCCCACGTATGCATACCCGCGGCAACACAGATGGAAGTGAGTGGATTGCACGACAGCAGCGATGAGCCGCCCAGCATGGCAGGTGTCCTGCACAGGGCAGATTGGCATCCCGTATGAAATAATCCAATCAAAGCACTGCCATTGCAGGACCAAGCTGCAGTCCAACCATCCAGGCACTATGCGCAGCTCTACGTAGAGCTCTTTTGCAAACAGAAGTGCGGGCAGGGCTTGCCCCCAGAACCTCAGGTTCTGGCTAGGCTAGCCTGCTGGCTGTAACCAGGCACCAACAGTGTCCGCTGCTTGCATGCCCTGCGCGCATGCGTGCAGTCCCACCAGAGAAACACAGCACCAACACAGTCACTGCACATCCTGCGGACAGTCGAGCAGCTGCATGCCCTCAACTCAGCAACTTCAGTTTCACAGTCATGCAACACAAGGAAGGACCCTTCCGCGTCATTGCTTGTCGTTGCAACAGCCAAGCACCGCCACTCAGCAACCAGCAAGGAAATGTGCCGGCGCTGAAAGCTGTGTTGGCACAGCAAATGCCGGCAGCCTGTAGCTCCACTCACACTCTGACCAGGATCAGGGCCCACAAGAGCAGCAGCAGGGACAACCCAAGCGCAGCTCACAGCATGTGCAACTGCCCTCAAGGCATTGGCTTGATTCATGTATGTGTTTGTCAGGGTCAGGCTAAAGGCCTGAGCACACAGCTTCAGGTACCCCCGCCCAGCCATACAGCAGCTCAAATGCAGGCGCTCCTGCAACAAAGCAACACGCCTCTCCATGCCCAACACACACCACCACCAGGCCAACACCCGATTCCAAATGTAGGAGGGGGAAGCCTATGGAACCACCACCAGCTGTACCTGAGGACAAGCCCACCGCTGCATCGCGAGTGCGTGCTGCTGCAGGTGCGCCGCCACCTCACCACCACAGCTGCAGCACCTCGCAGTTGCGCATCTTGGTCTTGCTGTTGGCAAAGTACTTCCAGAAGGTGCTGTGCCCAAACGCCACCACCAGCTGCTCGGGCCGGTTGCGCAGCCAGCGGCTGAACTCGCTCACGCGGCGCCGCATCTCCTCCACGCTCTCGCGCTTCCCAAACAGCCTGCAGGGCCACACGCAAGCATCGCCAAGTCAGCGCTGGCAGTACCAACACACACTGGATGCACAGGATGAGGACTACAGACGCCTTCAATCAAGACAAACAATGCCGTTGCAAGCTCTGTTTGAAACCGCCTGCTCCGCATGGGGCAACAGGAGCCATGCCACCTCATTACCTGCGCTCCACACCACACTCTTCACCCAGACGCTGATGTCAACTTAGCAGCCACCCACAAGGCAATAACGCATACAACATAGCGCTAGCCAGCCACTGCTCACTCACCGCTTCTCTGCGCAGTTGGGCTGCTGTGTGCAGGCGCCGCTGAACCACCACTGCTCCGGCAGCTCGCCCAGCTGCGCGGACAGGCCGGGGAAGCGCGCAGCCAGCTGGCTGGCGGGGCGGCCCACGTCGCCCGTGGTGGCGCAGTGCTCGGAGATCATGCTGCAGCACAGTGAAACATGCCAGCAGCCAACAGCAGCAGAGGTGAGAGGACGCGCAGACGGCCGCATAGCAGTGACGCGCCGCACTGATACAGCTCTTGCGCCGAGCATCAAGCGCTGCATCAGCCCGCACACCCGCAGCCCCACCTGAGCACCACCACCCTGTGGTCTGCAGGCGTCGCCGCCAGCACCGCCCCACTGCTGGGCCCGCGCGCGCTGCCCGGCCGCCCCTGCGCCAGCGCCTCCACATCGGGAAAGGCCAGCAGCATCGTCTCGATGGCGCGGCTCAGCGGGCTGCTCAGCCACAGGCACTGCCCCAGGTGGCCGTGGCGCTCCAGCTGGCGCGCCACCTCAGCGTGCGCGCCCTGGGCCTGGGGGAAAGGCAGCACGCGCCCAGGTGCAGGCAACGGTGAAGGGTTAGGTATGCGCGAACAGCAACAAGCAGGGGGGGACTTGCAAACTGCCATCTTGCAGCAGCAACACTCCTGTCAACATAGCTACAGCAAACAAGCTACAGCAGCACCCGTGCATCTGCCAAGGTCGTGGACTGCGCTCGCCCTGCGCACCTGCAGCCTGCCCTTTGCCGTGAGCGGCGCGTCAAACACGGTGGGGTCCGACCACTGCTTGCCGTGCGCGTCAAGCTTGTTGTACGCTGCGGGCCACAGGCAACGCATGGCAGGCAGCAGAACACAACACATCATTCAAGCGGCTGATGGCCACACAGACGGAGCGCACAGCAGCTGCATCCACATGCTGACTGGTACAGCTATCTGCATAGCTAGGGACACGGTAGCGTGAAGGAGTGAAGGCATGCAAAGAAAGAGTGCAGGCAAGCTGTGCCATGCAGTCTTCAGTGGCCCCTCTTCCTGCGTCCCAGCTGCTCATAGCATTTCCTCAGGCGCAGCGTTTGGCACATGCCCTTACAGCAGCAGCAGCCCGATGCAGACTCCCCAGTAACCTTCTCCCGCGCCACTCACTCGACTCGCCGTGGCGCACGAGGATGACGCACTTGCGGCAGCTCTTGGGCCTGAAGATGGGGAACAGCACCTGCTTGGTGGTCACCTCCTCCAGCACCACGCTGCCCCTGCTGCCGCCAGCACCAGCAGCCGCACCGCCACCTGCTGCTGCAGCTGCAGCAGCGGCCCTGCGGCTGCCGCCACCCAGCCCCGCCAGGCCTGCGCTGAGCTGGCTGCCGCCCGGCTCCTGGCTGCCGCCGATGCCCACCTGCTCCAGCTCAGGCGTGGTGGTCTCCTCCAGCAGCTCATCCTCGCCCAGCAGCAGCGCCAGCCCGTCACCAGGAGTGACACTGGCCAGGCCGCCAAGCGAGCCACAGCGCGGCAGCCCTGCCAGCCGCACAGCAGACTGGCTGCTGCTGTTGCTGCCAAAGCGGCTGGGGCCAGGCCCAGGGCCTGCTGCTGCTGCTGCTGCTGCGGAGCACTGCGGTACATCTGATGCGGAGTGCGCCGAGGCCATGCGAGTCAACCGCTGCCGGAACTGGCGCTGCGCAAAGTGCTGCTGCTGCTGCTGCAGGGGCTCCAGGCCTGCCATTGGCTCTGGCTCTGCTTGGTCCACGGAGTGTGTGGCATTGCTGCAGGTGATGTTGGATGGGCTCTGCCTTGGCGGCTCCTGCAGAAACATCACAGCAGTGACAACGCACAAATTAGAACCTCATTGTTGCAATTGTCGCTGGTTGCTGCTGCTGCTGGTGGCGGCAGCAAGCACAGCGCACATCAATAGCCGGACAGAGACGTACCAGCATGCCGCATTACTGTGCAACGCCAGCTGCGGCTGCTGCTGCGCTTGCAGGCACTGCAGCCACCCACCTTGCTGTTCTGCGAGGGCGTTGTGAAGGGCTGCGCGCCCAGCTGCTCCTCTTCCTCCTCATCTGCCTGCAGCTCATCCTCCTCCTGCACCTCCGGCTCTGCTGCTGCCAAGCCAGCAGCCACATTGGGGCTGATGGCTGGCTGGCTGGCGCGGATGTATGACTGGCTAGTGTGCAGCACAAAGTCATCCTCGCCGAAGCCTCCCACAGAGCCTGGGCACTCCATATCCCGTGCTGCTGATGGCGGGTAAGGCGTGAACGCTGCTGCTGCTCCCAGCATGCTGCTGCTAGGCAGTGAGGCTGGTGGCGAGAGCAGGCCTGCAGTGGCAGTGCCAACAAGCAGTTTAGGCATGCTATGCACATGAATGAGTCACGATGTCCCCATGCAGCTGCTGGTGCCCGAATCACTTTGCTAGCATGATGTATTCATCCAACTGAGCATCGTTGCCATCCTGCAAACCATCTGCTGCACTGCGTAGGTGAATGCCTAGGTGAATGGCCAGCCAGCCATTGCTGTTGCCGCAGGACTGCAGTACCATGCGATCATGCACATCTCAGGCGCAGCAGTTAGCAGCTGGCTGCGATATCCTGACACACTCGCACCCTCACTTGACAGGAAGGTGACTTGTGGCTGCCGCCGGCGCTGCCTTGCGCTTGGCTGCTGCTGCTTGGGGCCTGTCCAGTGCATGCTGCAGTCTGCAACTCCTCTGTCGCTGTCAAACGCAAATTCTTCTCTAAAAGGGCTCTTGCACGCTGTGTGCATGGGGCTGGGCGGCAGATTACTGATGTTTGCCAGCCGGTGCCGCTGCTGTGGTGGAGCTGCTGCTGCCTCAGCAACGCATGCCCCTGCTGCATGCTGTTGCTGATGCCCATCCTGCTGCTGCTTGTTCTGTTGCAGGTCCTTGCCAAACGTTGGAGTCTGTTCAGATCATCAGGGACACAGCAGCAACAGCGGCACAAGGCATCAGTACTGCTTGGTGGGGCAGCACCTCACACAACACAACAGTAGGCTGCTGTCACAGCACTAGGCCTACCTCTGCTGCAGCAGCCTGCGACAGGGTCAAGGGCGTATTGAGGCAGAAGCCCTCAAGCCTGCGCTGCGTAGTGTCTGGAATCTGAGGCCGATGCAGGCCGTCTGAATCTGGGGTGGGGGCGTCAACCTGCACAGGCCAACGGCAAGTTCAGTCCTCTTGCCCGGATGCGCCAGGACTGGGCTGACGGGTTCTTAAAGGGGAATAGCAGTTACCGGCATGCCAGTCAGGCCCTCCACAGGCGTGCCGACGAGCCCATGCTGCCGGCATTTCTTGCCAAGCACTGGAAGAGGCGTGTCTGCAGCCTCAGAACGCGACACCAGCGTGTGCACCCTTTTCATGATTGTTTATATGTCAAGAATGTTGTTTCTTGTGATGTGTAGCGCGCAAGCGCGGCAGCCCGGCAAACTGGCCATGTTCAAGCTTGCTGGTGAAAGAGCCGTTAAACGCTGAACGAGATAGACACCTGCAAGCTCAACAGATGGTAGTCAAGTGCTCGCCATACCCGTGAGTGATGCGGCTGTGCTCGAAGTCAACTACACCGCCAGCGTTCGTTCAAAAACTTGGTTCAAGGGGAAAGTAACTGTCGCAACACGCGCTGGCATCCTCCGAAACACGCAAAATACAAGTTTGACCTTCAGAAGGTGAGCTGGGCTTCAGCATTCACTCGGAGGCAGGCGGCCAATTTGCAGGCAGCCAAACTTGCACTACAGAGTGTACTGCTCAGCAGTGCTGCTCCCTCTGCCTGCAGCAAAAGCTGCTGATCAACAACGCAGTTATGTTTTCACTTCCATCAAGCGACTTACCAATATCTACGCTCAGAAGCTGTTTACCAGTAAGGAGGCCACCACACAGACAACAGCAGCCACAGCCTATCATAGGCATAGTATGCGCGTTGGTCGTGTACAAGTGAAGCAACATTGGCTGGACTCACAGGTCCCAGCCTGCCATGACTTGAACACGTTTGCCAGTTACAACACCAACGTACGCGGCAACAATTCAGCAGCATCAGGTGCCCCTGCCACTCCAGGTCTCAAGCATACTTCATACACCTAGCAGGCGCACCCATCAGCCGATGCGTGCACCTGCCAGCGTACTGGCAGTCACAGGGCCCTCGGCTGTCTGCATGACATTTCCCTTGAAGTTGGCCACATGAGCTCCGTCTGTGCGCAGCAGCGGCTGCACACCCTCCCACACCTTCTTCTTCTGCAGCGGGTTGGGCTCCATGGGCTTGGCCTGCACGCGCAGCAGCAGCAGCAGCAGCAGCAGCAGCCATGGCCAATTGGGACCAGAAAAAACCACAGGCCAACATCATGTTGAGCACACAGAGCCGCCTGCAGGCAGCAAACGCCCAACACCGCCTGTATGACTCAAAGACAGGAAACCACGCAGCTCCTGAGGACTTGCACGCCACCTGCCCCAGCAGCCCATCACCGGCCTGTCGCCTGTCCCCTGTGCTGCATCTGCTGCTCTGCCACGCCCTCGCGTCTGTCTCTGTTGGAACCATCAACTAGCCAATGCCACTTGACCACATATTTACCTGCTCAGCCTTGTCCCCAAACCACACGCGGGTGCCGGGCGCTGATGAAGGCGGCCAGAGCGGCTCCACCTCTGTGTGCTCCTCATTGCTGGCTGCCAGCAGCATGCCGTTGCTCTTGATGCCGCGCATGTTGCGCGGTTTCAAGTTGCACAGCACTACCACCGGCCGGCCCAGCATCGCCTCCAGCGACACGTACTTCCTCAGCCTGGCAGCAGAGCACAGCAGCAGCAGCAGCAGCAGCAGCAGCAGCGGCAGCAATTGAGGCCACGGAAGCACAGCAATGGGTATGGAGGGTCACAGGCTTGTAAGCAGGGTGGCAAACAGGGAGGGAGCACATGCGGCAGCGCGGCGGCACCGTGGGGACGAGTACTGCATCAATAAGCACACAATGGACGACGCAGCAGGGTGTTGCATGCCCTGGCACTGCTAAATGCTGGAGCACCATGCGATGCTGTACCGCTGCAAGCCCGACGCACAGCTAGACGCTGTGGCTGTAGTGTCATACAGGGTGTATGTTGCTGTGCTGCTGTGCTGTGAATGAGGCTGTGCAGCATGCCTGCCTGAGCGCGCCTCACCCTGACACGATGGTGCGCGGCTCAGCCTCGCCTACGTCAATCTTCTCCACATACAAACTGCAGCAGCAGCAGCAGCAGCAGCAGCAGCAGCGGCAGCAGCAGGAGCAGCAGCAGCAGCAGCGGCGGCGGCATGTTATGCAGCACTGCGCTTACAACTGAGCGGCAAAAACCACGTGCGGATGCCAGCTGCGCGTACTGCTGTGATATACACATAGAGCATGCAAGGCCTCCTGCGTGCTGATGCACACGAGGCGCCGATCGCTGCGCAACACAGCCGCGCATGTTCCCGCGGCTGCGCTGCTGACTGCTGTGTTGCACTTCCACATGTTGCTCAACCGCCTGCTGCTGCACAGCCAGCTGAGTTTGTTTGGCCTGATCAACTGCCATCACATTGGGGCATAACAGCAGACATCAGCTGGCCCTCGCCCTCGCAACCAACAACACATCAGTCACTGCTGCTGCATCAGCCCAGCAGTCGGGTCCGGCTGCGCACGCGCCCTGCAGCACGGAGTGCTGCAGTATGCAGCGCACAGCATGCCGAAGCAGAGGAGGCTGCAGGATGCTCGAGTATATTTTGGGATCCGCGCACCTGTCTGCATCTGGGCGGCTGATCGACTGCTATTCTGCTGCAGCAGACCAGCAGGCACCAGCTGGGCCTCACGCATACACCCAACATAAGATCAGTTCCTGCTGGATGCTTCATTCAGCAGTGCCGCACCTGTCTGCATCCGGGTGCGGCTCGCAGCTGATGATGCGCCCCACGCGCACATCCAGCGCCTGCAGCGCCGCTACCTCCTCCTCACTGAGAGGCTCCGGCACGGCAGCAAGAGCAGCAACCTCCTCCTCAGTCAGTACCCTGATGCCTTGTTCCATGTCAAGAGCATAGCTCTCTGCTAAGCTCATGTTTGTAAGCTCTTTAAGTGAATCTTCCACTGCTGCTAACACCTCATCGCTGACTTGTGGTGTGGTTGCCATGCGACCTGCGCCAGCGTCCATGCTGCTGCCAGCTGAGCCTGCTGCTGAGCTGGCTGCTGCTGAGTCAGCGCCGGTGCTGATCTTGGGCACGCGCACGAAGCCGCCCTGCTGCTCAGGCACCTGCTGCATGATGGCAGCCCTAGCAGCAGCAGGCGGTACAAGGCAGTGCAAGCATACACATGAGGTGAGCAGGCAGGCTGGCTGTACAATGGACAGCAAGTGAGGGAGACGGGATGGCAGTAGGTGCAGGTGCGTGCTGGCAGCTGCTGGCAGGGCAGGTCCAGGCTGCTGGGCACAATCCAGGCCACATCAAACGCCATCTTACAACACGCGCAGCAACCATGCAGCTGACTGCAGTCGACCAAACTGCCAACCTCTACCACCCAAAACCATCTGAACATCTCCCTGCAACCACTAAACAAAGCAAGTAGGCACCATGGCCTGCTGTTATGCTAGCTGTGTTTGTCAAGGCCGCCGCACCTGTTGCCGTATGTGGCTGGCTCGTCAGGCCGCAGCACGTTACCCTCGTCGCGTGCATGCACTGCGGGTGGCACGCCTGACACGTCCACGGCCTGCAGCTGCCCAAACCTGCGCAGCAGCAGTGAAAGCGGCAGCAGGAACTGAGGAAGCACGTAAACACTGTGCTTTGGAGGCGCTTTGGAGGCTTCTGTTGGCTAGTGCTCTTGGCTGATGTATTTGATTGAAATGGATGACATGCCAGGGCTGGTCATGTGTGCTGCAAAGCCAACTCAACTGGGTTACACACAGGAGAAGTTTAAAACAACTTGCTACTTGCGTCAACCGCTGCTTGCTACTTGCGTCACCCATGGGCATCCATTGGGTCTGTGCGCCAGGCGGCTGCGATGGACAGCTGCATGGTCCTGTGGGCTGACTTGTGAGGGCCGTGCTGCACTCACCAGTCTACAATGCCAGCTATTTTGGGCTCCCAATCAGCAACCTGCAGCATGACAGCCATTTCAGAGTCATGTACACAGTGGTGGGCCGGTGAGAGCCGCTACTTGCAAACGCTTACGCCAGGGCACTTTGCTCCTGCTCCTCCTGCTGCTGCTGCTGCTGCTGCTGCTGCTGCTGCTGCTGCTGCTGCTGCTGCTGTCATGCTCCAGCACTGCTTCTGCAGCACCCACCTCTTGTTCTGTTACTTGTATCTGTGCCATTTTCGCCAGCTTTGGGATATCGATTGGGTCGACAGAGCTATCTGTGTGCGCGGCCGCTGCTAGTACTACTCTCGGTGCGAGAGGCAGGCAGCTCATTGGCGACCGAAGCCTCAAAATTTGCCTCATACCGGCGTTGACAGCACCACGAGACGTCAGCATGGCAGCTTGACTATTATCTACGGCCACCTCTGGGGGTACTATTGACAGCCAGCTGCTGCTCTGAGTATGCTTGCTTTGCAGGACGCTTGCAGCCAAAGGCACGAGATCTGCAGTTGCAGCGTCAATACAACACTGGCACAAATGCCCCTGTGCAGACTGCTACACACATATTCCTGCTGTGTTGCAGAGGTGTACCTCTAGGGTTCACAGGCTGGGCCTGAGGCAGCAATATTCACATGCTCCCAGTCCAGCATGCACCCAGTCCAGCACCGCATGGCATCATGCAAGATGTGCGACGTGCACAGTGATGAAGACTGCCGAATGATTCCACCCGGCTCAACTTTGACCGGTGCACAGAGGCATGATGCCTGCCGACATGCATGCACAGTCCTTGTGTGTGCAAACTGCACGTCTGTGCACATGGCAGTACAGCCCTCCCGCATGCGTGTCCGACAATCTGCCAGTTTCCCCAGTCACTGCTCAGCACTTGCTTTGCACATCGTAACCATAGAACAAGAGCGAAGGCACGTGCACTTGCAAAAATATTGGAGCAGTGCAACACTCTCAGGCTCGCTTCGCTTTCCACTGCACTGGGACGCAGGGCTGATGGTGTTGATGGTACGGCATGAGTGGTGATGTGATGGTGATGATCAGATAACACTTTCCTGCAAACCTTGGCCGCGCTCTGTGGGCCCCAACAGTCAAGCTGGCGCTGCTAGTGTGGCACACAACGCTGTTGAACACGGAGTAGCGCCATGCAGCAGAACAGGCTGACGCGGACGCTGCAAGCATGGCCCTGCCAGGCTGAAGGAGGACGGCCAGACAGCAAGCTGTCTGCAGCGTCCACGTAAGTGTACTGTGGTGCGTTGCACCTGCAGCTGGGTCAGTAACAGCAGCTGTGCAGCTGCAAGCATAGCATCTCCTGCTAGCGGTTCGTCCTGCACAACACTGACAGTGCCTGCAACAGCTGCTGCTTCGCTGCAACATGTTACATAGTTGCTCCCGGATGCAGCATGTTGTGCCCAGGCAGAGTCGAGCTTCGCAAATTGAGGTGTGAGTCAACACCCCGCTAGCTGAGTTGTGCATGCCGCCTGCATGTGCGCTTGCTGCATGATTGCACACACTAGCCTGCTGACACAGTGGCCCTTACAAGCTTGTACTCTGCAGCTATCATGGTGAAGTGCAGGGCAGCAGGCGCGCCAGCCGCCTCCTGGCCATGCATGTCATGCCACAGGGTGGGTTGAGTCATGCTTTTACATGCTGACACAAGGACACACGTGCAGCATGCAGGGGTGCACAGCTGCCTGCTAAGCAGCTGCTTTGGCATACGATAATGCAAACTGAGCTCGTGCTGTGATTCGTGATTGCCACAATCAGGTGCTCATTGCCTCCAGCTGCTCTTGATACTGCTGCTTTCCAGTGGGTCCTGCAAGCTGCCCACCTGCCAGACTGCCGGTATGTGCCACCATTGCTGCACTACGCTATGTAAATTCCTTGTCGTTTTGTCAGCAGCAAGCAGCAGCCCATCCGATGCTGGCAGAGCGCTGTAGCAGTAGTGCTGATGTGGATGGTGGAAAACGCCCCCGGTGTGGGACGTAGCATTAAACGGTGTACAGGTGAGCTCAAAGTATGAAAAACAGCTGAAATATATTGTTCCGTGTCCAAAGGGTGGCAGAGCCGGTCTGCATGGCGAGAACGTCGTATCGGAAACCTGGCGAGCACACCGTGCCGGGAGTGCTGCTTGCAGAGGCGTGGACAGCAACTCAGCATATTGATGCGTGCTTCGGAGCAGTGTTATGAGTCATCGCTTACTCGTGTGCCGTGGTGTTCATGTGGTGTTACAACACGCAGCTGACAGCCATCATCCCTGAAGTCGAGTCTATAAAGGTCAAGAAGCCCTGTGTCCACCACATCAAAGTGAATTGTACTCTCAAAGCCTTTTACAGTCTTTCAACACCTTCTACCCAGTAGGGTTGTCTGTGCTCGAACACCGCTTCCCCGCTCAACAGCAGCGACTACCGCCATGGCACCCGTCGGCAACCCAAGCCTGTATATGCGCTTTGTAAGCATTTTGAGCTTGCCCGGCAGCAACCCCGCCAGACTTCGCAACAGCGCCCGTTCTGACAGCTTCTGCTGCTGCTGTGCCTGCTGCAGTTCGGCCTGGTGGAGAACTATCCCCTTTACGCAGTGCTGGTGAGTGCCTTCAACGTTGATCCGGCGCTGGATGCGGCCCATGCGCTTGAAGGCGTGCTTGATGCCCTCGCCCCTTGCTGACACGTCCGATCTGCGCCTGCAGGGTATTGCTTGCGGTCTCGCAGCCTACACACCAATCAAGCACCTGATGTCGGCCGCAGATATTGCGTGAGTTCCCTCAACACTGGTTCCGGAGGGGTCCCGGCAGCACGCCTTGTTGCTCGCGCCAATGACGTCCTGCTTGCAAGCTTTCGCAGCAACGTAACCACGTGTCGAGCATGCTTTTGCAGTGTTCTAGCCTGTACTTCATCCAGCTGACGGTGCCTGGCCGCTCCTAACCTAGACCTAGTGCTGCTGGCTGACTCAACTACGCTGCTCCTACTGCTCCCCTGCTGCCCTTCATTTCATCCCCATGCAGCCTGGACCCAGCAGCCAGGTACTATGGTGACAACCTGGCCTCCAGCGGACGTTATCTGGAGAAGGCCCGCCACTACTACGACATGAACATGCCCTGCAACGCCGTGTCACACGTGAGTGCTGTCTGCGCCACGTTTTACATGTGGCACGTTTTACATGTGGTGTTGCCTTGATTTGACCACCCAAGCAGGCAAGCAGCAGATGCCAGACCTTGATAGATGGATGGGCCTGTCATGCATGTGGTTTTTGCCAGCTCAGGGCCTGCTGCATACTTGTGGCATGCGTCTGCAATCCTGGCCATATGTATCCTTGCATCGCAAGCACAGGTCCTATCGGATTGTGCTAGTGTAGTTGCCTCGTGCAGCTTACTCATTCAGCGCAAGTCCTGCAAGCAGACCAGGTCATGCAGCAAAAAGGCGCGCCACGCTTGGTGCCAATGCTCAAAAGCTATACAGCTACGCCTGACGCCCGCCTGCCACCACCTGATGCTTGCTGGCCCTGCAGATCAAGAACGGCGTGATCCAGGTCATGCCCATGGTGGGCGTGCCGCAGCGGCCCATTGTTGGCGACGGCGTGAACTTCCCTGCGCGCTGGCAGCCACGCATCCCCGACTCCGGCACCATGAGCACCATCCCCCTGCCCGGCCCGCAGTAAAGGGCTTGCAGGAAGCTTGCAGGAAACTTGCAGGAAGGCGGCAGAAATCCAGGGGGAGAAGTGACAGGCTGCGCGGTGGGGGTGTATGAGGTGATAGGTGCCTGCTGTGTGGCCCTGTTTGCATCCCTGCTGGGCAGCTTATACGAAATTGAACATCACCTGTCCTAGAGTCACAGCAGTATACTTCGAAACATGTCACATGCATGGGCTGGCTACATGAACTTGCCAGGTGCTTTTTGGACGAGATAACAGTGGCAGTGCAGCACCAGTACATTTTGAGGTGCTGTTGGGCCTGGCTGTAGTAGTGCTTTGTCAGTCGGTCGGATGGTCGACATGGCATGTGCAGTGCGGCTGTGCTGAGTGGAGGCTGGTGCTTCTGAACATGGGACACATGGATATGTTCTTGTATTATATTTGACGCGCTGCAGACACATACATCGCACACGTGTCGGCTGTGGGTGGGTGCATGCTGCTGCTATTTTCCGCGGGATTATTGGTGTGTTTTTGTTGGTGCAGCAATCCAGCCCCCGGGGCTGGTGGCTCATCTGATTCAAGTTTGATGGGCTATTGTCTACCTAGTATTGCGGCCTCATGGTGGCTCCTTGTCACTCCTCAGCATGCTGCTGTCCTGTCTGCCAGCAGCACCCGCCTGATGCTGCACTCGTCAGCCTTCCTGCAAGCCCCGTTGTTGCAACACACATCATTGGGCAGGAGCCGCGAGTAGCAGCCAGGCGATTGGCAGCAGCAGCAAGTGTTTGCATGGGGGTGTCAGCTGGCATTCATCTTTGTGTCGGCTTTGCAGTGTTTTCCGCGCTACGTCACGTTTTGTCCACGCTGGCTTGAACTTTGACACTCCGCCGCTTGCTTGGCAGGTATTGTGCCCTTGCTGCAAGTGGGCAGGAGGTCTCGTCTTGTGCTGCCTCACAGTCCTGCATACCCTCCATTACTTGTTGGTGAATGATTTCGTGCTTTGTGCAACATGGTGTGCAAGTGTGCGGCACCAATGGCGACCGCCAGTGTGGTAACAGTATCATGCCTCTTCTACCTGCTACTGATACAGCTACAATATACCTGAATTTGCTACTATGACCCTACTAGCATTGCATTTAGAATGTGTAGCAGGATGGTGCTGTGTCATGACAGCATGCTGAGCCTCAGCTGTGCAAAGCAGCATCACTACTTTCACAGTGAAAACTTACAGAGAAGCAGCTGACACCACCTTGAGCAAACAACACAACGTGACCACTTTACACCTGCACTTGACATAATTTGGTGGTGACGTATCAGACAGGGCTTGCATCTGATGGCAGGGAGGGTGAGGCTCATGAGTCACTGCTGCCACACCATCAACCCTAGCGATACGATCCTGGGCGCTTACGCTTGAAGTTATTAAAGCATATCCCCACAAAGTGCTTTAGGGTGTGGTTGCCTGGTTTCCAGTAATGCACAGTCAAGAAGGGCGGACTGTAGTTTGGAACGCGAACAAAACTCCAGCGTACAGCCAGCCTGATCGTCTGCGTCTGCCTGCTGCGCTAGCCTTGTTCTGCCATAACACTGTTTTCAGCCGTCATGGCCGCGCTAGAGGGCGTCGAGTTCGACAACACAGTGCTGCAGTACCTGCCTGTGGATGAGGAGGGCAGGAATGAGCCCAGGCCCGTGAAAGGAGCGATATACAGCCGAGTCCAGGTTGGTTGAAGCGATCTAGGTTACTCAAAATTGCTCTCATGTGCAGGCTGCAGCCTGGCGTGCTTGGCCACGCAAGCTAGCACAGGAAGCAACAGCAGCGGCAGCGGCCTGTACTGCATTGCATGCAGGAACCTGTTATCACACCTACCAATCTCCACCAACATGCACGTGCGCAGCAGTTACACAAATGCAGCACCTCCTGCCTGCATTGTGTCCTGTGCATGCCTTGCTGCAACGGCATCTGTGTTGCTGCTGCAGCCCACCCCCCTGGCTGACCCGCAGCTGGTGGCAGCATCTGATGAGGCGCTGCAGCTGCTGGGCCTGAACCCCGCACAGGTGAGCGCAGCAGCAGCAGCAGCAGCAGCAGCAACAGCAGCAGCAGCAGCAGCAGCAAGGCTGTTGCTAGCGGACGCAGGCACTGCATTATGCGCATTGCAGGCAATGCGCTGCCAGCAGCAGGCCTTCAAGACAACAAGCGTGTCGCTTCAGCTGCCGCAGTGCTTGCAGTGCTACGGCAGCAGCTGGCATGCAGGTTGAACCAAGCGCGTGCTCAGCAGCATGCTGCAGACAGCCAGGCACTAGATGCGGTTGTTCAGCTGCACTAGCAGAGGCAGGCACCTGCCACTGGCTAATGGCATTAGCAGCACACTCCTCCAAATGACAGTGTCTTTCAGCAACTGTGACCCACCATCAGCAGCTGCGCTGTGCTGGGGGCTCCACCACTGCTGCTGCTGCGTCTGCTGCTTCTGCTTCTCCTTGCTGCTGCTGCTGCCCCTCAGGCCAGCCGTGACGAGTTCCTGCAGCTGATGGCTGGCAACAGCCTGCTGCCGGGCATGTCCCCTGCCTCACACTGCTACTGCGGCTACCAGTTTGGCTACTTTGCGGGGCAGCTGGGAGATGGAGCGGCCATCTACCTGGGGGAGGTGCGGGGGGAAACAGTGGGAACACTAATGCTGGTGACAGCAGAGCAGCAGCAGAAGCAGCAGCAGCAGCAGGTGCTGATTTTAGGCAGCAACAGCAGCTGGGCGATGGAGCAGCCATCTACCTGGGGGAGGTGTGTGTAGAAAAGCAGGCTGGAACTGCTGGTGGCAGCAGTGCAGCAGCAGCAGCAGCGCCAGCAGCGCAGTGCCACTGCAGTGCAGAGTTGCCCACCCTAGGCAGCAACAGCAGCAGAAGCAGCAGCAGCAAGGTCATCAACAGGGCAGCCACAGCACATGTCATCATAAACACCTGCAGATCACTCATGCAGCAGCGGTGGCTGTTAGTAAACAGTATGTCCGCCAGCTGCAGCACTGCGCGGCACAGGCAGCAGCATGCCTATTGCTGAGGCTGCTGCGTCGACGCGGCAGGCACCTGGCATGCTGCTGCTGCAGCCAGGCCAGCTGCTTGCAGCGCATGAAGCCAGCCGTCGCATTTGTCTGCCACTGCTGCAACACTGCTGCTGCTGCTGCTGCTGCCCCGCTGCTGCTGCCGCAGGTGGTGCACCCCTCTTCCGGCACCCGGCAGGAGCTGCAGCTGAAGGGCGCTGGCCCCACGCCCTTCAGGCGGCAGGCTGACGGGCGCAAGGTGCTGCGCAGCAGCCTGAGGGAGTTCCTGGCCAGCGAGGCCATGGCGGGCCTGGTGAGATGTGATTCATGCGGCTGAGGGTTTTGCGACATGCACAGCTGTGGTTTAGGGGTGCTGTTGCGCAGCAGCCTGAGGGAGTTCCTGGCCAGTGAGGCCATGGCGGGCCTGGTGAGATGGTGCTGTGGGTTTTGGGACATGCACAGCTGCGGTTTAGAGCCCGTGGCAACTTCTGGCCAGTAGGGCTATGGCAGGCCTGGGTAGGCAGTTGAGCCTCTGATGCATTCATAGCTGCGGTTCAGACGTGCTGTTGGGGCAGTAGCTTGAGGCCTCGGCCAAACACAGCACACAGACACGCCCACACATGCATCAGTGCTGCTGCTGGCCTTGGCTCTGCCGCAGGGCGTGGAGGCAGCAGCGTGGTGTTAGGTGATGTCTGACGCATGCAGCACAGGCCAGAACACCTCAGCACAGCAAAGAGCACATTCACTTGTACTGCTGCTGGCCTTGGCTCTGCTGCAGGGTGTGCCCACCACGCGTGCAGGCAGCCTCGTGGTGTCAGGCAGCGACAGCGTGCTGCGTGACGCTGACTACAGCGGCCACCCCGCCCCCGAGCCTTGCGCGGTGGTCAGCCGCATCGCGCCTAGCTTCATACGGTGCGTTTTGTGCGAGGCAGCAGAGTGCTGGATGGATCGGGCTATGGCTGCCACGTTGAGCTGTGTAGCTGCGGCTAAGCTAGGACGCAGCAGGGCGATGGCAAATCAGGCTGCTTCAGTCAGACCAGTTGCTGCTGGTCAGTGTGTGCAACCGGATGCAGGCACAATGCATGTGCTGATAGCGTGCCCTGCCTGCTGTGTCGCCTGCTGCCCTGCCTGCTGCCCTGCCTGCTGCCCTGCCTGGTCTGCTTTGGCAGCGTTGATGTATTGTCACAGGTATGCGAGGCACAACTCACAGTGTCGTGCCTGCTGCCCTGCCTGCTGCCCTGCTGCTGCCTGCTTGTGCAGCTCTGGCAGCTTTGAGGTGTGCAAGGCACGACTCACATGGCCTTGCCTGCTGCCCTGCCTACTACTGCCCTGCCTACTGCCCTTCCTGCTAACTTGCTTGCTGCCCTGCCCGCTGCTGTTACCGCTGCGCAGCTTTGGCAGCTTTGAGGTGTGCAAGGCACTACCCACACTGTTTGCCTGCTGCCCTGCCTGCTGCTGATGCCGTGCTTGTGCAGCTTTGGCAGCCGACCCCCAGCATTGGACTGGAACCACAACTCACATTGCCGTGCTTGCCGCCCTTCTTGCTGCCCTGCCTGCTGTGTCACCGGCTGCCGTGCCTGCCTGCTGCCCTGCCCGCTTGTGCAGCTTTGGCAGCTTTGAGCTGTGCAAGGCAGCCGACCCAGTCACGCAGCGCCCGGGGCCCTCCCCAGGCATGGCGCGCACGCTGCTGCTGCCGCTGCTGGGATACACAATCAAGCAGCACTTCCCCGGCCTGTGGGCATTCTACGGCGGGGGGCAAGACCTGACCATGGCTGGCATGGATGAGGCCAATGTGAGTGGCAGGAGAGGCTGTGCTCTTGCGTGTATTTGATGCTAGCTGCTGGGTGGGAGGCGGCGGCACCGACCTCAGCATGGCTGGCATGGATGAGGCCAACGTGAGTGGCAGAGGCTGTGCTGTTGCGTGTAAGCTTGCTGCTGCGTGGGGCGCGGGTTTAGGAGGGGGGGTGAAGACCTGACCATGGCTGGCATGGATGAGGCCAACGTGAGTGGCAGGAGATGCTGTGCTGTGCTGTTGTGTGTTGCTGGTCGTGGGTGCAGGGATTGTCTCAGATAAGATTTGGCTGTAATGCTTGTGTGTAGCTTAGGTTAGGTTCACCTTAGGATCGCTTTTGTGCTTACGGACTCTGTTGCAGTGAAGGATTGACGCGTGAGCCATATACGCAAGCGGTCTGTGGTAAGACATGGCTCAGTTGGACTAGCTGATGAGCACACACCACGGGTGCGCATATCCTGTGTGCATTTGATATAATAGCACAGCGTTCTATGGCAGCAGCGCAGACCTGACCACGGCTGGCATGGACGGGGCCAATGTGAGTTGCAGGAGTAGCTGTGGTTGTGCTTTTTTGGGTATGTTTGCTGCTGGGTGGAGTCCAGCATGCGGCAACTTTCTGCATAGCCGTGGGCTCAGCACAGCGGCAGCAATGATAGCCTTGTGCCTGGCTGGCAGGCATTGTGTGGCGCTGCTCTGCTGCTGCTTCAAAGCTCAGCACATTTCTGCGTTCCTCTCAAAGCACGCCACATGTTGCGTCTTGTGCCACTCTGCTGCGCCTTGGCAACACACCCGCCGCTGCAGGTGCTGGACATGGTGGGCGGCTGGTCTGCTGAGGTGTGCCCTCCCCTGTGTTGTCAGCGGTAGCTCTCAAAGCACCTCGCCTGGTCCGTCTCGTGCCGTTCTTCTGTGTCTTGGCTCGTGCCCCCTGCATATGTTGCTCAATGGCGCCCTGTCCTCTCCTGCTGCTGCGCTGCAGGTGCTGGACATGGTGGGCGACTGGTACGCTGAGGTGTGCCGGCGCACGGCCCAGCTGGTGGCTGGCTGGCAGGGGCTGGGCTTTGTACACGGCGTGCTCAACACCGACAACATGAGCATCTTGGGATTGACCATTGACTACGGGCCCTACGGCTTCATGGACAGGTGCGGCCTTGGCATCAGTGCTTGACCTACTGCCAGGTCTGAAAACATGAAATCTGTTAACATGGATGATTGGAAATCTTGATTGAGCATCCTGGGGCTGACCATCGACTACGGGCCATACGGCTTCATGGACAGGTGCGGGCGGCATGCCTTGAATGGGCTCAGAGCGAATGCTTGATGTGACTGCTTGGTCTGACAGCACCCTGGTTTGATTGATCCAGGAGTAGACCTAGGGCTTTGGGTTTTGGGCTTGAAGGTGGGCCTTGTTTTGGGGCTGTGGCAGGGGTTGGGCTTTGTGCACGGCGTGCTCAACACCAACAATGTGAGCGTGCTGGGGCTGGCCATTGACTACGGGCCATACGGCTTCATGGACAGGTGCAGGCGGCATGTCATGAATGGGCTCAGAGCGGATGCTTGATGTGAATGCTTGGTCTGACAGCACCCTGGTTTGATTGATACAAGGGTAGACAGAGACATTTGGGTTGTGGGCTTGAAGGTGGTCCTTGTTTTAGGGCTGTGGCAGGGGTTGGGCTTTGTGCACGGCGTGCTCAACACCAACAACATGAGCGTGCTGGGGCTGACCATTAACTACGGGCCATACGGCTTCATGGACAGGTTGGTTGGGGCTGGAAGGCTGGGCAGAAGTTGGTGGCAGGGGGTAACCTGAAACCGGCTGTACTTGCAAACTTGGGTTGGCGATCTGTGTTGCGTGCTCTGGCTGCATGTCGTCATGACATGCTGTCTGCTGTCTTTGGCCTTCCCTGCCACAGGTTTGACCAGCACCACGTCAGCAACGGCAGCGATGACGCGGCGCGCTACTGCCCTCCCTGCTATAGGTTTGACTCGCGTATTGATAACACAAACATTGAACAACAAGTGCGTTTGCTGCCGCAGGTTTGACCAGCACCACGTCAGTAACGGCAGCGATGACGCGGCGCGCTACTGCTACTCCGCGCAGCCCGCCATCTGCCGCTGGAACTGCGAGCGCCTGGCAGAGGTGCTGGGCAGCATACCCAACCCGGCAGCAGCAGCAGCAGCAGCAGCGGATGCAGACGGCGCGGCAGCAGCAGCAGCAGCAGGTGGCGGCGGTGGTGCGTCGTCGTCGGTGCTGCCGCCGAGCCGTGCCAAGCGTGGGCTGCAGGTGTTTGATGAGGAGATGGACGCGTGAGTGGACACTGCTGCTGCTACTGCTGCTGCTGCTGCTGCTGCTGTACAGCTTGCCAGCCGACCAGCACCCTCACAGGCCTGATGAAGCTGCTATTGTCACATGTATGCTTACCACACCCCTGCGGCTGTTGCCTTGAGGCACTCTGGCAGCACAGGCAGAGCTGCTGCCAGATTGCGGTCTGACTGACTCTGGTTGTTGGCTGCCCCTGCAATGCCGTGTCATGCCTGCAGCGCCTACCGCAGCCTGTTCAGGCGCAAGCTGGGCCTGGTGGGGGCAGCAGGAGCAGCAGCAGCAGCAGCAGGAGCCAACGGCGCAGGCACCTCTGCTGCAGCAGCAGCAGGGCCTGGCAGCAGCAGTGAGCGCCCTGTGTGGCCGATCAGCCGCTCGGCCAGCCCTGCGGTGCTTGCTGCTGCTGCCGCTGCTGCTGCCGCCGCTGTTGAGCCTGAGTCTGCTGTTGAGGACGACTCGCTCATTGCTGACCTGCTGTCGCTGATGCACCGCACCGGAGCTGACTTCACCAACACTTTCAGGCTGCTGGCTGAGATGCCAATGCCGGCCAGCAGCAGCAGCACACAAGCAGCAGCAGGCAGTGGCATTGACAATAACAAAGATGCCGCTGGGGAGGCAGCAGCAGCAGCCGCAGACGGTGCAGATGCACCTGCAGGTGACGCTGCTGCTGCTGCTGCTGGTGCTGCTGCTGGCAGCGGTGATGACAATGATGACTTTGGTGGGCTGCTGCCGCTGCTGCTGGGCCAGCTGGCGGGCCCCGCTGAGATGGCTGCTGGGGCCAAGCCTGCCATGCCGCTGGAGAACGTGCAGGTGGGCAGTGTTGTGTTTTTGTCAAGCAGATGGGCTTGATGATGATGAGGCAATAGTATATCTAATATGTAAGCAGATTGAATCAAACTTCAAACACTGCCATGCCACTGGAGAACGTGCAGGTGGGCCTGATGGTGATGAGGCAATAGTGGTTTGACACATAATGCAACCACTGATAATGCTTCACGATAACCAATGCCATGCCGCTGGAGAACGTGCAGGTGGGCGATGCTGCTGTCACACGCTGCTGCTAGTAGTGACAGGAAGGGATCGGAATCTGCCGCCAAGGTGGCATGCCGCGAAACAACGCCAGCCTGGTTTATGGCTGTTGACAGTGGCAAAGGTGGCTGTTGAGTGAGGCTGCTTGACGTGTGTCGCCTCCTGCGCTGCGCCTGCTGCGCATCCGCTGCCTGCTTCCCCCTGCAGATGCTGATGATGCTGGCGGCGCGTGACCCGGCTGTGCTGCATGCGCTGGGCGTGACCCAGGGCAGCCTGCAGCAGCAGCTGGCGGCCCACCACGCAGCAGCCAAGTGGTCCAGCGTGAGCGCTGCTGACAAGGCGGCTGCTGATGAGCAGCAGTGGCGCGGCTGGCTGGGCCGCTACAGGCAGCGGCTACAGCAGGAGGCTGATGCAGGTGCGGGGTGGCGCTAGCAGCACTGGGCTGGCTGGAACAGAGAGGAGTATGTGACAGGATTAGGTTTGATGTGTGAGGTGTGTGCAATTTATGAGTTCAATGCCGTTGTCTGTGCTGGCAGGCGTCAGCAAGACAGAAGGATGTTTCCTGAGGCGCTGCTCCCCAAGTCGTGTCTGCCCTCAAAACTGGCAAACGGCCTGCTTTGCCACGGAGCCCTGCTGTGTTGGCTGACAGCTGTGAAGCCCCTGACCTGCTGTACTTCTCACTGCACTGCTTGCCTACGCGTAGGTGTGCCCAAAGAGCTCAGCATGCGCTGCTGTCGGCGGTCAACCATGCTGTGTTGGCTGACGTATGTCATGCTCCTGGCCTGCTGTTGCGCCTGCTGTACCACCGTTGCTTTGATTTATGCAGGTGTAACAGCAGAGCTGCGCCGGGCGCTGATGCTGGCGGTGAACCCCCGCGTGGTGCTGCGCAACTGGGTGGCACAGACCGCCATCAGCGCAGCAGCAGCAGGCGATTATGCTCCAACTCGGCAGCTGCTGGCCCTGCTGAGGGACCCTTTCAGTGCTGAGGGGGACATGGGGCTGCTGCTGCCACCCGCTGCTGCAGCAGCAGGCGGCGCAGCGGCGGCGGCTGGCGCTGCGGGAGCTGCCTCGTCTGAGGCAGTGGCAGCAGCTGTTGGTGCTGCTGCTGCTGCTGCTGCTGCTGCTGCTGGAAAGGGTGGCGGTGGTGCTGGGGACGGTGGGGCGTGCCCTCCGCCGCTGGTGCGTATGAGGTTAGATGGCAAGCCGCCCGCATGGGCTGCCAAGCTGTGTGTGACATGTTCGTCATGAGTGTGGGCAGTAGCGGCAGGATTACGATGAGACGGGTTATTTTTGATACCTTGAGGAGGAAAATTGTCATTGTTATATTGTTGAGGCAAGGCCAGGGGGTGTACAGGAGGCTTGGACGCCATGGGGTGGTGTGCAGTGGCCATGTTGTGCGCCTGCACATTCCTTGAATTTGATTTTGTGCTGGTTTCTAGTGCCTAGCGGCGTGAAGTTTGCTCGCCATGCTTGTTGTTGCCAGCAATTACAGGCTAGCAGACCGGCTGGGAGTGTTCAATGAGACAGCGCTTCAAGTGCAAGGTTCTGCACAGCTGCCCGGCGGCCACTGCCAGCCGCTGCGCCGTGCAGCACACAGCGCTGGACCCGGTAACTGAGTCTCATACTGCTGCTATTTGCTTATAATACTGTTTGTGATGAGGCCGTTTTGGAAGCATCAACTATGCCTGCCAGACGATTGCAGCCAGTGGAGCCATGGCCGACTTGGTGCCTGCCTGGCTCTGCTGTCCAGCTGGCTGTGGCGCCAGGCTGGCAGGCATGCAATAGCAGCACAAGCTGCATGGCGGTGCCTGTGTGGTGGTGCACAACGCCAATAACGTTCGTGTTTATTTTTACCTTTTACTGCTGTTTTTCAACAACCTCCGATGCTGTGGACAGGTTGCAGCCACCGAGTGTTATGCTGAGGCACTTTCCCGGTCCTTTGGGAGTACTGCGCGCACAGCCTATCTCCACACACGCCACGTAAACGTGCTGTGTGTTCTCGTCAGCTTTCACCTGCTGGCTGCATCCTCCCGGCAGCTGATCTTGTCTCGGGATCACTGCTCTGCTTGCAAACGCTGCTTTCACTGCACGCCTGAGTGCCTTCAAAACATATTCTCTAACGTCTGACTGAGCTTGCAGTGATCTGAGCGCGCTGCGGACTCTTTGCAGTCACCTGAACGCACCATGGAGCAGCATGGCTACCAGATTGTCTGCTACGTGGTTGGCTCGTTCGTGGCGTTGCTGTTCGCACTTTACGCTTTTGCGTACGGATGGTGGTGGACCAAGAAGCAGTCGCGCAACCAGGGCACGGAGGACTTTGTGACTGCCAGAGGCTCTCAGAGCATGCTGCGAATCGGCTGGTCCTTCTACGCTGGTGCCGTGGGGTCCTGGGCTATCGTAACACCATCGCAGGTGAGCATGTGATGCACACGAGCGGTGCTGCAGTGCTGATAGAGCTCAGCTGAGTGGTACATAGGGCAACAAATGCACAGCAGCAGCAGCAGCAGCAGCAGCAGCAGCAGCAGCAGCAGCAGCAGCAGCACGGTAGCGAGGTCAGCCCAAGCAGCTGTACTTGTGATGTAGCAAAACCACAACGTGTGCCTTGGGCCTGCTGTCACAGCAGCAGACAGCCACATGAGCTCAAGCGGCTCACGCTCAAGCGACCCACAGCCATTGCCCAGGCTGCAGCTGCATGCAGCCAACCATGCCGGCGCAAACAGCAGCAAGAAGTTGTGCTGCCCACGGCGCTTCCTAGCTCATTCTGCTTTGCAGGCTTGCGTCAGCTTACTTGGCAAGGCACCGCAGCACCGTGCATCCCCCTGCATCAGCTCTCATCGCCCCGCCACACCCTCACCCCCCCGCGTGTCCTCTCCTGCTATTAGGCCCCTTTCAACTCACGAATGCACACCCTATATTGCTGTGCACACACTCTCTCTCTCTCTCTCTGCCCTCGCTCACCCCGTCCCTGCCCTTGCGCCACTGCCGCCTCCCGCACTGCAGTACGCGTCGTTTGCGGGCATCATTGGTGTGGTGGTGTACGCGCAGTCCTGCGGGCTGCCCATCCTGCTCATCGGCTACTTTGGCGGCCAGATCTGCCGCGACATGCCGCACGTCTTCTCCCTCGCCGACTTTGTCGGCTGGCGCTACGGCCCCATCGCCAAGACCACCGTCTTCCTCATGACAATGTTTGTGATGTGCATCTTTGTACTGGCCGAGTACACCACGATCGGCACGATCTTCAGCGACTTTGTGGGCAGCGTGAGCTACGGCATTGTGCTGATCATCGGATTCTTGACGTTGACGTATACGGCGTATGGAGGCCTGGCCGTGTCCATTGCCACTGACCAGGCGCAGGGCATTGCCAGCATGCTGCTGGCGCTGATTCTGGCCATCTACGTGGCGGTGACCTACAGGTGCGGCTGCAGGGCGGTGTGGGGTTTGGGGCGGCTATAGCGCCGGCTCAGGGTTTATGGCGGTGCCAGCATGCTGCTGGCACTTCTGGGTTAAGGGGAGTAGTGTGTGTGATTGCACAAATGCGGGGCGGTGACCTGCAGGTGCAGCTGCGGAAAGCGGGGTTGAAGCGGTGGGGTGGATGGAGTGCGTGAGTGTCTGGGTGCAGGCTTGCGGGTACAGATGCACGCCTTGCGGCGGCTGGGGCTAGGGCTGCGGCCGTGGGGCGATGGCTGTGGTGGCAGCTGCGTCGTGTGCTAGGGCGGCATGGGGTGCATGGCTGCAGGAGTGATGGGCTTGGCTGGGCCACTTGGCCAGCCAGCAACACGCGGAGCCACCGCGTGTCTTGCCGTGCCTGCTGATGACCGTGCTTTCCCTCCTCCTACCCCCTTCCACAGGACCTCCCTGCCCAAGCATCCCCACACAGCAGCATGTCGACTCGCCTCTCTCATGCCTGCTACCTGCCGTGCTTGCTCCGCTTCCTTACAGGACGCCACTGCCCAAGCCGCTGCCTGAGAACCTTGGCCCCAACTACTACGGCTACGTGTCCATGTTCACCCTTGTGGCCAGCCTGGTGGGATCCATCATGACCACGCTGACCCTCACTTTACTTCCCGGTCGCTGCCACGTTTGCCCCAATCCTGCAAGACGCCGCTCCCCAGCACGCCCCTCAAATCTGGGTCTACAACGTCTGCTGAATCTCTCTGCTGCTGTGCTGCCTTTCCTCTCCTGGCCTGCAGGACACCTCTCCCCAAGCCCCTGCCTGAAAACCTGGGCCCCAACTACTATGGTTACGTGTCCATTTTCACCCTTGTGGCCAGCCTGGTGGGCTCCACCATGAGCACACTCTCCCTCACTTTACTTCCCAGTCACTGCCATGCTTGCCACAATCCTGCAGGACGCCGCTCCCCAGCCCCCCCCCCCCCCTCAAACCTGGGTCCACGACTTCTGCTCAATCTCTCTGCTGCTGTGCTGCCTTTCCTCTCCTGGCCTGCAGGACCCCCTTGCCCAAGCCGCTGCCAGAAAACCTTGGGCCCAACTACTACGGCTACGTGTCCATCTTCACGCTTGTGGCCAGCCTGGTGGGCTCCACCATGATCAACGAGGCCTTCTGGCAGCGCGTGTGGGCCAGCGCAGATGCACGCACGCTGCACGGCGGGGCCATGATTGGCTATGCTGCCGTGGTGGTGCTGATCTTCCTGAGCGGCTTTGGCGGCTGGCTGGCGTTTGCTGGCGGCTATGCTGTGGAGGGCGTGACAAATGCCAACGTGTACCTGATGCAGGTGGGCTGCTTGGGGCTGATAACAATGTCAGTTAAGGGTGAGTAGCAGGCAGGAGCACTGTCCATGTGTGGCATATCAACGCCAACGTGTACCTCATGCAGGTGGGCGATGTGTGTGTGGGGCGTATGTGGGGGGTTGACGGTGCTGAGGTCAGGCGCATGGAAGGCGTGTGAATTGCAACGCAGCGCCAACGTGTAATTCATGCAGGTGGGTGCGGGGAAGAAGAGGGGTGCAGGCAGAAGCAGTGTCTCTGTTGTGGTTAGTTGTACCACCCAACAGCAGGCATTGGCGCTGAATAGTGCACGGGTTGCAGCACTTATGCACTGCATGGGCCGAGCTTTTCCACGCGCACTCACACCGGGTGTGTCACTGTTATGCACATCCTGCAGATCCTGGGGGACAAGAGCGGCAGCAGCCTTGTCAACAGCTGGGTGGGCGTGCTGGTGGTGCTGCTGGCCATCGTGATGAACGAGGGCGCGGTGGACAGCCTGCAGAACGGGCTGGCGGCAAGCATCAGTGGGCAGTACCTCAAGAACGCACCGCTGATGTGGACGCGGTGAGCAAGGAAGAAGATTTGGTGTTGGCTGGTCTTGCTTGTGAGGTTGCTGCGTGTTTTGTGTGTTGCAAGGTTCAAGGTGTGAGGACCGTGCTGCGCACAAAGTTGTGGAGAGGAGAGCAGTGTGTGAGCTGCGGCTGCCACTTCATGCTGAAAGCCTTGTGTTGCAGTGCGCCGGTGCCTCAGGCTTGTTTCTGACTATGTGTCCCATTCCATCAGCGGGCAGTACATCAAGAACGCGCCGCTGATGTGGACGCGGTGAGCGCATGGGCCGTGGTAGCGGTGCAAGAGAGTGATGCTAGAGTTTCTGTGGGTTGTGTGTGGCCTCCTGCCCTGTTGTATTGCCATCGCCTGCTGGTGAGCAGAGGATGCGTGCGAGTATGGCTGCGAGGGAGTGAGTTCAGACGACGCATGGGCTGTGTGAGGCCTCCTATCCCTGCCCTGCTGGCCTGCTCTGCTGTGTTGTTGCCTGCTGCCCCGAAGTCGGGCGATTGGCCTCGTCATCATGACAGAAGCAGTGCATAATATCACCAGACCTAGCTGTTCTGCTCTTCTACGCTCTCTGCCCTTCTGTTGCTGCTGCAGCATCGCGGTGGTGCTGATCAACGTGCCGCTGGTCGTCATCGCCACGCGCGGCTTCGCAGTTCTGGCGCTGTTCCTGGTGGGCAACCTGCTCTCATGCTGCGCCATCATCCCACTCATCTTCGGCCTCATGCCGCGCTTCCGAGGCTTTTTCAGCGAGACTGGTTTCGTGCTGGGCGTGCTGGGCGGCGTCCTAGGCGTTACTGGATCAGGCGTTGTTTATACCTGGGATGCGAGCCAAACTACTGCTAAGAATTGGGCGGTGGGCGCCGACTGGGGCTGGTACAGCAACAACTACGACTGGCGGCCGTTCTTTGCGGCGCTGGCGTGCTCTGCGGCTGTTATGGTTGTGTTTGACAGCTGCGCGTGGCTGCTGCGGAGGTTTGCTGGGGTGCACGGCCCGGGCGTGTCGGGTGTGCTGATGCCGATTCCAGGCATGCGTTATCTGACAGCCACGCCGCATTGGAGCGCTGATGGTTCCCACAGGCAGGGCTGGCAGGCTGATAGTGATGTGCAGCATGCTGATGGCTTCAAGGGGGGCAGCAGCAGCACGGCAGCAGGGCAGCAAGTCGCTGCAGCAGCCGGCGGCAGCGCCTGCTGAGCCCTGGCTAGTGTAGGGAGTGGCGGGGTGTTGGGTGTGCTGCCGGGCGCTGCAGTATGTGAAGCACACATGGTTTGACAAATGGTTTCAATGTTTGAATGTACGTACAGTAAGGGTGTCGATGCGGACGGTGCCACAGTCAGCATGTTTGAATTATTTTCAAGCCGTAGCAGCACTGTTGATTTGACATTGTCCGGCTGCAGATTTGCAGGTGCGCCTCCTGGCCATCTGTTGTGTTCATAGCACTCGGACGTGCATGGCGCATTGCGTGCGCTGCACCACTTCTTCGGATATAGCGCGGTCCTGCGCGCTGTGAACTGCCAACATGTGGTGTCATGCAGCAGCGCTGTCCTGCATGCAGCAGAGGCAGCAGCAGCAGCAGCAGCAGCAGCAGGCACCAGCAGCCCCAGCAGATCCTGGGGGTGGTTCACAGTGCTAGTGTGGTTGAGCTTGAGGCTTTTCATGATAGCTCAGGAGGGCACAGCTGTCTCTGATTGGTTTGTGGGAGGCGTATGAGAAGGCTGTAACTCCAGGTGTGTTGCAGTTGGCAGCCGGATGTGAGCCGTGCACATGATGCAGCTGCTGCTTTGTGTCAGCGGTGAAGCTGCACCAGTGAAGCGTCAATGATAGCAAGGAACAGTGGTGGTGCTGCAAGTGATGGTGCTTGTTGGCAGGAGGCGCGCACGCCTGCCTGAATGTCACTCAGGTCATGTTTGCTGCCGCTGCCTGTGTGGTGAGAGCAGCCGCCTGCAATTCAGCTACTAGCAGATATATGCAGAACTTGATTGGATTGTTTACTGCTCCAGGTATCGCCTGAGCATCTAGTAATGGTGTGCTTGCAGGATGCCGTCCGGTGCATCGCTTCTCAGCACTTGCATGGCGTGCAAGTCACCACATGGTTGGCAGGGCGGCAGGCTTCAGCATGTGCTCGCCTTGGATTAGTATAAAGAATTGCAGGATTGGATTGGCAAAATTCAGTAGGGCTGCTGGGTTGGAAGAAGCCAGGCACCCCGCATGTATGCTCTGTGGTGTCCATCATGTGTGTATGTATGGCTCGTGGCTAACAGCGTAGCAGCACCTTGGTGCATGATTCTGCAGCTGCACTACGCTGACGCACTGTTGCTTTAGCAGCAGATTCTGCATGTTGCGCTGGCCTGTGCATGCTTTTTTGTGTCATCTGCGCCCTGACAGCCTGACAGCAACAGCTGCAGGAACGACCCCTCCTAGTTCCGTGCTGCTGGCAATGCTGCTGTATGGCTCAGGCTGCAGCGGCGCACGGGTTGTGCACAGCGTTACAGGACTTGACTACTTCCCTTAGATACAGCTGGACCTGTCGTACGAATTCGTACAGGTACCACGCAGCTTTCTGCCCATCAGTATCAGTGTCTTGTGACAGCAGCAGTCTCCATTCTTACTCACAGAGCTGCGTAGGGCAGCAGCGTCTTGCTGTCAAGGGCATGTACGCCTGCACCCGTGTGTTCTATTTACATTAAACCTGGTTTCGTGATGGTGCACCAGCTTTGTTTGGTCATTCATCAGTGTCATACTCATCGCCACTGGGGGTGCTAGACGCAGACCACAACACACATGCTGTGGTTGAGCACTGTGTGCGCGCGAGGGGCTGATGCTGCCAGTCTCACCAATGAGGCAGGGCCGCAGGCCGCCTCCGGTGGGGGTCGCCTGGTTGCGTGTGTGACCAGCCAGTGCGTTGAACGCTCCATTTGGTAACCAACATCTCACAGCCATCGTCATGTAGCTCGTCAAATGTGCTTTCTGTTGCGGGTTGCATTGTAGTGCAATTTTGCGACTACATGTGTGGTGTGGAGCAGCACTGCTGCTGGCAGCTGCTGCACACAGCAGGCAATCCTCCGGCCGTCAAAAGTATGACCAATGCTGCAGTAGTTGTTTGTAGAAGTCATGCATGCAACGCAACTGCATTCAAGCGCGTGAGGCACGTGAGCATGCCTGGTTGCGGTGTGTGAAGATCCTGCAGCAGCTGTGTTTGTCCGGAGTTTCTGAGCGGCCTCGACTTGGGCTGCCACTCACGTTCTGCAGTGTCAATTGTACCTGAAGATCTGTAAAGGTTTCAACAGCTGTGTCCTGGCCGTTGTGTTGCCCTTGGTGACGAGTCCTCGTGGACATTCAAGCCAACTCCGGAACCTTCCAGATGTGACGAGGGGCCGAAGCAGGCACAAGCGTCACGCCTATATATAGCAGAGCCCGCTTCTCAAAACTTTCAGTACAAAGCACACATACAAAGCACACATACAGGCACATACTGTGTTCCACGCATTTTGTTGCTGCGACTCTCGTCTGCCACTTCCGATATCTGCAACTTGGCAACCATGGCTCTGTCTCCATACCTCGGCAACGATCCCTTCTTTGGCCAGATGGAGCGTGCCCTGGACAACGCCTTCCAGAGGGCGCTGGGCGGTCGCTCGGGCGACCTCATGATGTTCCCCTCGCTGCTCGGACCCAGCAGCGTGCCTGCAGGAAGCCACCCTATGGTGAGCTTGCAACACTCACGGCAAATGTATAAGGATAGTGCATGTCTGCGAATCCTCCTGCATCATAGAGCGATGGTCAGCCTTGAGCTGACAAGATGTACACCTGCTGGATCCTCTGCTCCTGGCAGGACAGTACTGCACAGCAGTGCAGCAAGTCGCCATCCTGGTGCAGGCCGCAAGCTCAGCTGTTTCTATGCTGTTTCAAGCAGCCTGCTGAGTATTTCTCATCCTGCTGCTGTCCTGCTGCTCCATGCAACTGCTTGCAGGACATTGTGGAGACGCCTGCTGCCTTTGAGCTGCACTGCGATGCCCCGGGCTTCAGCCCTGACGACATCAGCGTTGAGATGAACGAGGGCGTGATGACCATAAGCGGCAAGCGCAAGGAGGAAAAGAGGGAGGAGAAGGACAGCAAGGTGAGGCAGGCAGTTGCAGGCCACATGCTCCAGGTGCATGCATACTATGCCAGCAGGAGACTGCAGGGAAGAATCTAGAATATGCTGCTGCTTGCTGCCGCATGTGGTGTCTCTTCACTGTTTACAGATACTTCTCCATCCCTGGATGCAGCAGGGCGCAGTAGCCTGCAGCAGAACCGCCAGCATGCACTTCCAGAACCTTCTTGGCAGCATGCACTGCAGACCTGCCTGTTCCAGAACCTACCCAGCGGCATGCGCATACAACAGCAGTGGCAGTGAACTCACTGGGCCTCACCAACTGTTCCAGCTTCCAGCGCATCATGCACACGACATTTAACATCATGACTGACTCCTGCTTCCGATGCCCCTGCCGTGCTGCTGCTGCCCCTCCCTCCCCCCAGGTGGTGCGGCGTGAGCGCACCATGAGCAGCTTCAGCCGCTCCTTCACGCTGCCCGACAACGTGAAGGATGAGGGCGTGGCGGCCAGCCTGGTGAATGGCGTGCTCAAGGTGACGGTGCCCAAGGCTGAGCCCAAGGCGCAGCCGCAGCCCAAGCGCATCACCGTCAGCGGCGGCGAGGCCGCCTGAGCGCTGCCTGGGCGCTGCCCATGCGGCTGCAGGAGCGTGAAAGTGTAACACGAGCACAAATGAGATAGCCGTTGCTATGGCTGTGTCTCGCTGGTTGTAGGTGGGCTGTGATGGTGGTGATGTGCAAGGTGTGGCAGAGTTGGACCCTTGTGTTTTTTACATGTTGTGATAGCGGGAGGGTTGTGTGGTTGTCAGTTGGCAAATCTGTACCCCCTGGTTCTATGGCTGCTTTTTGTTAGGTTTTATACATCCAGCGAGTGGTGCTCAAGGCAGCAGCATGCATGCTAACAAGAAGACCAGCGTGCATTCTGCAGCAGATCCCTGTTGCGCATGGCATGGCATGCGGTTATTCGTTGGTACATCTGCATTTCAGACAGGTTGACAGCCTTTGTTGCTGCAGTGCAGAGTTTGAGTCAAGAGCTGAGTTGGGTTGGGCCCCCGACCAACCACAGGTCGCTTGCATTTGCAGGTTGATTGCAGTGGCAGGAGTTGAACGTGTCTGCCGAGCCATCTGCTGCGGGCCTGTTGAACTGGCTGCGCCTGCCCTGCCATTTATGTTCAACTGTACGTATGAGTTGCAGGTTGTGCACAGTGCTGTGTCAGGGCTCCAATCACACGTGGTTGACGCTGCTTTGCATTGGTCCTGGGCTGCCAGCAACAGCGCTGTGCATGATGTCCAGGTTCCACCAATTCTTGAGCAGCCACGTGGCCACCTAGGCTGAGCTGTTGCAATGATGATGCATTTTGCTTTGTATCCTTGTCCTTGGTTATGTTGTAGTCGGTACATGCAAACTGGTTGCTTGATGATGGTGGTTGCCCTCACGGAAGAGGCGGCCTGGCTGCAAGGCTGGGAGCATGGCCGTATGGATGACAGGATGTTGGTAAGCAGCTGTTGCACCAACCAGCCTGTGCATGTCTCCGCTTGCAAGTAACACCAGGCTGTGTTCATGAGCTTGGGATGACCGGTCGCCGTGAGGTGTACTGGTGGCTGCCAGGCAGCTGCCAGCTGTGTTGGTGACGCGTGTAACAAACACCCAGTTACATTGGCTCTGTCCTTTGCCAGGCGACAAAGATTGGACTAACACCCAAGACTAGACTAGCCAAGATGCTGGCTGAACAGCAGTGCCGGAACTCTTGTAAAACCTTGCAGCGAGCACATGCTTTGAACTGGCAGCCTGCCTACATTGCACCAGTTACACCCAGCTTACTCTCAAGAGAACATCCCTGACCTCTTCTGTCACCAGCACACACGCCAGTAACATTTGCCGCAGGGTGGCCATGGCACTATGCTGGTACATTCCTCTTTGCCAGATTTGGCAGCCTCATCCACATGCACAGCCAGCTTCCGTGCGCCAGGCCAGCTGCCAGCAGCGGTGAGCACCTGCTTCGTAACAGCCCGCCTACCACTTGCCACAATACACGACAGGCCTGGCACATACATGCCGATGCCTGTTCAGCAACACTTTACTATAGGAAATCAGTCTGGATTTTAAACATTGACACTGGAATGAGCCATATACATGGTGTACAGTACACGGTAGTTGTTCACAGTGTAGGCTGTGTTTCTGACTACTTCGCTGCTGCAGCATCTGCCTCCTTCTCTTCTCGCCGCTGCTTCTCTGCTGACAGCCACTGGATCATGTACTTAATGGCATCAGAAGGGCGCTCCGTGAACAAATCAGCACACATCTTCTGCAGCAGGTCTTGCACGTCCTGCAGAAGAGCAGCAGCAGGCTGGTCAGCAACAGAATTGCTGGTTACAGAACACACGCACGTAGAGCGCCTTTGCCAGCTGAGCCAATGTCCAGAATGTACATGTTACAGCAGATTGCTGCAGCAATCACCTGCGAATAAGCGTACTCCGCCATTTCTTCGTGCATCTTTGTCTGGGTGCCATTGCTGGCGTGTAACGGCCTGCTGGGGCTGTAAACGTTCGACATTATACACAGGTATGAAATAAACTATTGAATATATGTGGGGAAGCCCCAACCAAGCTCAAAGACGGAGACTGACTGGACAGCAATGTCAGCTCGAAAGTCGGATGTTCTGTTCCGCCTGGCACAACACGTCGTGAAGAAAACGTCACACCTGCTACACTACATCAGGGCCAGATGCTAACAATGATGCGTTGCAGACTTTGAACCTGGCAAACCCTACTGAACCTGACCAGCCCTACTGTCTGTTCTTCTGCAGTATAAAATTGGTACAACGTGCAAGCAGGTCAATCATTACAGACCTGCTGTGTTAGCAGGCTGCCAAACGTCGCTGTGGCCGCTGCTGTAGGTACCAGTCACAAGCCCAGCCCACGACCAAGATGCGCTGGCTCTCAGCAGTGCCACCGGATCTCCCGCAACCCTCATCAGCTGCCGTAACTGTACTGCCCTGCAGTGCTGCTGCCTAACAGAGACGCATAGCCGCTGCTGACAGCAGGGGCTGCACTGCTGCTGCCTGCACCAGCCCCTGGGCTGGCTCCAGCCCCAGTCAGGTAGCTGCTTGTGTATGCGCCTGCAGCACCAGGACTGCCAGCACCTCCCAATCCGCCCAACCCACTCAGGCCCGAGTATGTGCCATAGGCCCCACTCGCATAGCTGCTGCTGCTGGCCGCAGTGCCTGCACCAGTGGCTGCCAGGCCAGCGCCGTACGCACTGCCTCCAAACATAGAGCCGTAAGCACTGCTGCTGCCCCCCGCTGCTGCTGCTGTTCCTGCAAGCGCACTGCCAGCGGCTGGCAGTGTGTACCCGAGCCCTGACGTGTACGTGCTGCTGCTGCTGCCAGCCAGGCCTGCCGTGCCAGACAGCAAGCTGCTGTATATGCCAGCACTGTACGCGCCGCTGCTGCCAGCTGTGCCGTACGCACTGCTGCCATATGCGCCAGCCCCATACGCACTGCTGCTGCCACCAAGGCCTCCCAGCAGGCTGCTGCTGTAGGTGCTGCTGCTAGCGTAGCCAGGTGCATTGCTGCTGGCACCAGCCCCCAGCCCAGCGGAGTAGCTGCTGCCATACAGGCCAGCACTGTAAGGGCTGCTGCTGCCTGCACCAGCACCGCCAGCACTGCCGCCAAGGCCAGCAGCTCCCAGGCTAGCGCCAAGCGCCGATGAGTAGCCACTGCCGTACACACCACCAGTGCTTGCGGTGTTTGCTGCTGCTGCTGCTGGTTGCTCCTCCACCTCGCCTGACATGGCCCTGCCAGCCTCACCCAGCCTCGCAGCAGCAGCAGTCAAGTCCAGCTGCTGCTGCATGGCGGCTGCTGAAGCTGCCAGGCTGCCTGCCTCACGCCCAAACCTGCCCCGACCAGACCCTGCTGCTGCTGCAGGGCTGCCAGGCAGACCATACTTGGTGGTGCCATCACTGTACGGCGTGTACAGCTGACCACCACCTGCTGCGCCTGCATACTGGCCCACATTGCTCTGGTAGCCGCCTGCTGCCCCGCCTAGGCCTGCAGGCAACGGCGTGGCTGGCGCCGAGCTGGTCTGCTTGGCGCCGTTGCTGCTGCCATCTGCTGTTGCTGCTGCTGCCGCCGTCTGCTGCTCCAGCAGGAATCCCGCCCAGGCGTCCGCCAGCGAGCCGCCAGCAGGCGCTGCAGTAGCAACAGCACAGCAGGGATGGAGCAAACACTCATTCCAGTTTCATGAGCAGTAGCAGGAGCAGTGCAAGCAAGTGCAGCAGCGGCGACATGTGTGCATGCACAAGCGATGATGGCGCTGCAGCCGTGTGCAGGAATGCTTCCTGATAGCCTGCCACTGCTGTTGCAGACTGTTGCTGGCTTGCAAATCTCCAGAGCATTCACACAACATGCCTGCATGCCTCCACCGACGCATGATCTCTCCTGCTACAGCCCTGCAGCAATGTCACCGCCCGCGCACCTGCCGGCTTATCACCACCGCCGCCGCGCCCAAACAGCACGCCCACCACTCGCCCCAGCACGCTGCGCCGCCCGCCAGCAGCCCTGCTGCCTGCATCCGCACGCGGCGTGGCGCCTGCGCCGCTGCCGCCATGCCCGTACGGCCCTGCGGCTCCAGCAGCTGCTGCTGCAGGCGACTGCCCTTCTCCCAGCAGGCCAAACCCTGCCGACTCGCCGCCGGCTGCAGGACTGCGGCCGTAGCTGGCGCCTGACGCTGCTGCGCTGCTGCTGCTGCTGGCTGTGAGCCCCAGGCTGGCCCTGTCCTCTGTGCTCAGGCCCAGCGTGTCAGCCACTACGGTGAGGCCCGCCCTGCGCTCCGCTGAGCCGGGCTTGGTGGTGAGTGCAGCTAGCACCTGCTGCCGTAGCTCGGCCTTGCCTACTGTGGTGGCGTGCACCTGCAGGCGCAGCCAGGCAGACAGTCACGGCAAGGCATCAGGCACAGTAGACGTCAGCAGCAGCTGCTGCAGCTGCAGAACTCACCTTCGGCTCTTTGTGGCTGGAGAGGGCCTGTGCAGTGTGCTGTTGTGCTGTGCAGTTCAGAGCGTCCGCACCAGCTGCAGCAATGCCCCAGGTATGCTTGCATACGGGCATGGAACTTGCCAGCATCAGAAGCATTAGTGCAGCAGCCGCACCTTATCCAGGCTACACACCAGCTCTGCCGATGCCGCATGAATCAAGTGCATGGCTGTGACCTCCCAACATAGTATGGCACAACCAGTCATGCCATGCCACCGCGCCCCGCACCTTGTCCAGGCTGTCTCGCTGCAGAGCAGCTACAGCGCAAGCGGTTCAACTGATTTACACAGCTGCATGCATGTCCCAGGCAGCCATAGCTGAAGCTGGCCAACCACCCAACACAGCCTGTGCTGCGCTCACCTTGTCCAGGCTGGCGCGCAGCATGGCCGCCTCCTCGCTGGCCACGGCCTGGCTGGAGCGCAGCGACTCCAGCTGAGCACTGAGGGTGGCAACAGACGCCTCGGCAGCTGACCGCGCAGACGCCACCTCTGCAGCAGCAGCAGCAGCAGCAGTGCAGGAAATGCTGTGTTGAAAAGTTAGAATCTTAACATGTGACTTGGCGTCAGCATGACATACGTGAAGAGCCAGCAACACACGCCATGTGAAGAACTGCAGCAAGCAGCTGGCTCAAGACCTTGTGCTGGCTGCAAGCCATGAGCGGATGCACGTGCATCTGCTCCTCCCACTGCCCAGCCACGGATAGCTACACTTCCTGCCGCCCAGCCTGTCCATGCCTGCTTGCCGCAGCCGCTCACCCTGCATGGCTGCTGCTGCCGCCTCCTGCTGCGCTGCTGCTGCTGCCAGCTGGTCCTTCAGCCCCCGCAGCTCAGCACGCGCGCGTTCCGCAGCCTCCGCCTGCAGCAGCACAGCAGCGGGTGATATTCGGGCAGGAAAGCAGGCACAGACCAAACTTGAGAGCACCCCACAAGCATCTGAGCGCAGGGGCAGGCAGTGCCACACAGCAGCTTGCCTTGCATGCTCAGGCTTTCCTGCAAAACACAGGCCTTCTCTTCTGGAACCCAACGCTTTCCCTGCCTGCCTGAGCCACATGTAATCATACAGTTCATTCAGAACCACCTGACATCATTGTCAAATCACCGCGCACCTCGTAGCTGAGCTCCCCAAGTGCCGCCTGCAAGTTCTCCAGCTCAGCCTCACGCGCAGCAAGCAGCGAGGCAAGGTCGCCGCCCTCGCCACCGCCACCGCCAGCAGCAGCGGCAGCGGCGGCAGCGCGCGCCTCGTCCACCTGAGCCTGCAGAGCCGCCTCGCGGCGCGCTGCCTCCTCACGCACCGCCTTGACCTGCAGCAGCAGCAGCATGGCATCACACAACAATGTCAGGCCTTCACACATGGGAGCTGCGTGCGCAGCGGCACTCAGTCCTGGTTGTACTGGGTTTTACCCCCTCCCCCTTCCTGCAAGCAGCCGTTGCACTGCTGCCACCACATGCAGCGCCCGTAACACTCCAAGCATTCGCCTGCAACTGCTGCTGCTGCCTGGCCACATCTGCAGCAGCACCACAGCACCCCCGCGCACCTCGGCCTCCACGCGCCACGCCAGCGCCTCCTCCTCATCCTCCTGCTCATTCATCAGCTGCTCCTTCAGCCGCACCAGCTGCGCCTTGCTGCGATCCAGCTCGCTGCGCAGCGCATCAGCCTCAGCAGCAGCCTCCGCAGCAGCTTCGCGAGCAGCAGCCAGCTCAGACTGTATGGTTGATAGTTGCGAGGCGGCAGCAGCAGCAGCAGGGCCCTGGCCCTCACGTAGTGTGCCCAGCTCCCCTAGCACCTCAGACAGCTGCTGCTGCAGCTCGGCAGCCTTGTTAGCTGCTGCTGCAGCTGCCGCACGTGCTTCTGCTGCGTCTGCTTCCGACTGCGTGGCCGCTGCTTGGGCCTGCAACAGCGCTGCTGCTGCCGCTACAGCTGCCTCGCCCTGCTGGCCTGACCCCGCCACCAGCTGCTGCTGCAGCTGCTGGATCTCCGCCTGCAGCTGCTGCCGCAGCGCCGCCTGCTGCTGGTCCAGGTGCTGCTGCCACGCCACATCCCGCTGCGCCTCAGTTGCCGCAAAGCTGGCCCGGTCCTCCTGCAGCTGCTGCTGCAGCCCCGCCGCCCGCGCCTCTGCTGCAGCTGCGGCCTCTTGTTGCTGCTGCAGCTGCTGCTCCAGCTCGGCGCAGCGCTGTGCCTGCTGCTGCAGCTGCTGGCTGAGCTGCTCCTCCACCTGGTGGGCCAGTGCGGCTGCCTCAAAGGAGTGGCCCTGCAGCTGCAGCTGCTGCTCCTGCAGCGTGGCCTGCTGCTCAGCCAGCTGCTGCTGCAGCTGCTCCAGCTCCGCAGAAAATGCAGACACCTGGCAGCACACCAAGCGGCACACAGCAGCGCACGGGTCAGCCAAGCAGCTAAATCAAAGTGGGTGACAGCAAAGTGGAGCGTACCAGCAAGCAGGTTTTAGCATGAAGCTCGACAAGCAGGCACGCTAACACACGCACACTCTCAGCCCAGTGAACGCAGCCACGCAACCTGAGCAGCAACCGCACCTGCTGCAGCAAGCCGTACCGCTCCGCAACCACAGCAGCATGCTCCTCCTGCAGCTGCTGTAGCTGCTGTGACAGCTGCGCCAGCTCAGCACGCAGGCCTGACACCTCAGCTGTTGCTGGAGCTGCATCACTGCCAGTACCAGCTGCAGTGACCGCAATAGTGGCAGCCGCTTGGGCAGTAGTGGCAGCCTCACGGGCTGCTGCCAGCTCTGCTGCCTGGGCTGCTGCAGCTTCGTGTGCTGCCGCCAGCTGCTGCTGCAGGGCTTGCACCTCGCTGCTTGCTGCAGACAGCTCCTGCAGGGCAGCAACATACATCATCACAACGTTGGTGAGCTGCTGACCAGGCAGCTGCTGATGTCAGCCAGCATCGAGCCCTTGCTTGCTCACAATGTACACCAAGACCAGAAGCATACAAGAAGCACCGCATACATCATCATCAGCAGGGAAGCGCAGCAGCGGCGACCAGGACGCCGCGGGGCCCACTGTTAACACAGCAATGCACAACAGCCATTCCACATGCCGAATGCAACAAAACCCCCAGGCCAGCAGCCGCACCTGCTGCAGCGTCACGGCGAGATCTCCAGCCGACCCCTGCTGCCCCTCCAGCTGCTGCTGCAGCGCTGCCACCAGCCGCACCTGACCCTCCAGCTCCTGCTGCGCTGCATCAAGCTGCTGCTGCAGCACCTGTTGTGCCTGCCGTGCTGCTGCCGCGGCCTCCTGTAGCTGCTGCTGTGCAGCCGCAGCGGCTTCTGCTGCGGCAGCTGCCACGCTTTGGTCCACGTGCTGCTGCCAGGCTGCATCCCGCTGCGCCTCAGTCGCCGCAAAGCTGGCTCGCTCGTCCTGCAGCTGCTGCTGCAGCGCTGCTACCTGCGCCTCTGCAGCAGTTGTAGCCTCTTGCTGCTGCTGCAGCTGCTGCTGCAGCTCACCCACCCTGGCCTGCTGCTCCTGCAGCTGCGCCTGAGCTGCGGCAAGCTCGTCTGCTGCCCCGGCAGCCTGCTGCAGCTGCTGCACCTGCTGCTGCGCTGCCAGTGCTGCTGCATCAGCCTCCTCCAGCCGCTGCTGCCACGCTGCCAGCACCTCGCCATGCTGCTGCTGCAGCAGCTCCATCTGCTGCTGAAGCGCTGCTGCCTGCTCTGCAGCTGCAGCAGCTGCTGCCTGCTCTGCAGCTGCAGCAGCTGCTGCCTGCTCTGCAGCTGCAGCAGCTGCTGCCTGCTGCTCCTGCAGCGCTGCATCCTGCTCCCTGTACTGTTGCTGCAGTGCAGCGAGCTGCTGCTGGGCCAGTGCTGCATTCTCAGCAGCCTCCATCAGCTGCTCCTGCAGCTGCTGCTCTGTTGAGCCATCCCCAGCACTGGGAGTGGCTGCTGCTGCAGCTGGCGATGCTGCTGCTTGGTCAGCAGCCACGCCTGGATCGCTCTGCTGCTGCTGCTGCTGCTGTGTGATGGTCTGCTGCTGCTCCACCACCCACGCCTCCCGCGCTGACAGCTGCTGCGAGTAGGCCTCCAGCTGCTGGTACCAGCTGCCCAGCTGCGCCTCTTTTTCTGCTGCAGCAGCCTCGCGCTCACCAACAGGCAGCGCAGCAGCCTGCGCGGCTGCCAGCTGCAGCGACAGCTCAGCCACCTGCTGCTCTGCTGCAGCTGCAGCAGCCTGCGCAGCTGCCAGCTGCTGCTGCAGCTCCTGCAAGCCTGCGGCAGCTTCAGTGCTGCTTTGTCCAGCATCCATTGAAGGCTCCGGCTGCTGGTTGTTACTGCCTTGCTGCTGCTGCTGCTGCTGGCGCAGCTCCTCCACCTGCTCTATCCAGAAGGCATCCCGCGCTGCCACGTCAGCAGTCAGCTGCTCCACCTGCGCCGCTGCGGCAGCAGCAGCCTCGAGCGCCTCATGCAGCTGCTGCAGCAGCTCGGCATCACTGCCAGCCGCCGCCAGCTGCTGACTCACGCTAGCCGCCTCCTCAGCACTGGCCTCCAGCTGCTGCAGCGCTGCCACCTGGCCCTGCAGCTGCAGCACTAGCTGGTGCTCTGAGGCAGCACTACTCAAGCCGCGGGGGCTACTGACAGACGCAGCAGACTCCAGGGCACTGGCGCTGTCTGCTGCACTCTGCTGCTGCTGCTGTTCGAGCTGCGCCTGGAGCTGCGCCAGCTGCTCCTGCAGCTGCAGCACCTGTGCCTCCAGCTTTGTGTTTTCATCGTTGGCAGCAGACAGCTCAGCCTCCAGCTCAGCCAGCATGTCAGCAGCATCGCCAGCCTCCTGCAGCTGCTGCTGCGCTGCTGCCAGCTGCGCCCTCAGCTCAGCAACATCAGCAGCACCATCAATGTTTCCATCATTCAGCTGCTGCGCCTCAGCGGCTTGCTGGTCAGCACCCTGTGCTGCAGCTAGGGCTTCATTGGCAGCAGCCAGCTGCTGCTGCAGCTCCTGCAGCTGCTGCTGTACCTCTGACTCAGCGCCTGCTTGGGCCTGCTGCTCAGCCAGCTGCTGCTGCGCCTGCTGCAGCTGCTCTTGCAGCTCACGCTCGCGCTCTGCGCTGTGCTGCTGCTGGCTGGTGTCGTGCAGCTGCTGCAGCTGCGAGAGCTGCAGCTCGCGCTGCGCTGCTGCCAGCTGCGCCCTCAACTCCTCAACAGCAGCATCAGACGGCTCACTCTCACCCGCATGCGGCTGCTGCCGATCTTGCTGATGCCGCAACCGCTGTAGCTCCTCCTGTGCTGCTGCTAGCTGCTGCTGCAGCTCCTCAGCAGCTGCATGGTCCACCACCTGCTGCTGCTGCTGCTCTTCTAGTTGCTGCCGCAGTTGCTGCAGCTCAGCCTGTGCCACTGCCCGCTCAATGGAATTGGCATCATCTTCATCACCCGCCTGCTGCTGCTGCTGCTGCTCCCCTCGCTGCTGCTGCTGCTGCCACAGCTGCTGCAGCTCCTCTTGCGCCACAGCCAGCTGCTGCTGCAGCTCTGCCAGCGCTGCCTCATACTTCTGCTGCTGTTGCTGCAAGGCAGCAGCCGGCCCTAGCCCTGCAGCATCAGCAGCTGCCTGCTCGCCTGCCTCACCCCATGCCTGCACCTCTGCCTGCGCTGCTGCAGCCAGCTGCTGCTGCGCCTCCTGCAGCTCACCCTGCGCTGCTGCCAGCTGGGACTGCAGGTCAGCAGCCTGCTGCTGTGAGTCAACGAGCTGCTGGTACGCCTCCTCCAGCTGCTGCTTGTAGCGGACAACCTGCTGCTGCGACGCCTCCAGCTGCTGCTGGCACTCATGCAGCTGCTGTTGCACTTCCACAAGCGCCTGCTGCTGCTGCTGCTGCTGCTCAGTCTCTTGAGGTGGCTGTTCACTCAGCAGCTCTACCTGCTGCTGCTGCTGCTGCTTGGCATCTGCCTGTGCCTGCTGGAGTTGCTGCTGCAGCTCATGTACAAGCTGCTGCAGCTGCTGCTTCTCTGCATCACCACTGTCAGCCGCACCTCCAGCGGCCACTGCCACTGCTGCGGATACTGCACCATCATCGCCAGGTGCTGCTGCATCAGTGCCGGTGGCTGTGGCTGCTGCTGCTGCAAGTGCCGCCTGCAGTGCCGCATCCTTCTCATCCAGCTGCGCCTGCAGCGCCTTCAGCTTGGCTCCAAACTGCCGCCGCAGCGCTGCCTCCCGCTGCCCCACAGCCTCCTCGCTCACGCCCGCTGCAGCAGCAGCAGCGCTCGCCACCACAGCCGCCGCCACAGCAGCAGCAGCATTCCCGGCAATGCTAGTGCCAGCTAAAGGATTAGGCGTGCCGGGGCCTGCGAAGCCGCCGCCGCCGGAGGTGCTGTCGCTGCGCTGCACATTTGCAAGCATGCCAGCTGCAGCTGCTGGCCCAGCCGCATATCCTGCAGCCGCCTGCTGCTGCTGCTGCTGCTGCTGGCGCAGTGCGTCATTCTCCTGCTTGAGCCGCTCCACTGCTGCAGTGAGGCCTGCAACCTCCTCCTCCCGTGCCTCGCTGTCTGCTACAGCCTGCGCCTTGAGCCGCGCCAGCTGCTCCCGCAGCCGGCTGAGCTCAACACCAGCCGCCTGCTCAGCCTGCAGGCAGGACGGCAGCCATCAAGTCAAGTCAGCATGCTGATGAGCCCGAATATGATGCGGCCACTTGTTGTAACTTGCAGACAAGCAGTCCTTGAGCTTGGCAGCAGCACATCAGATGGTGATGGGCGGTCGCTGCATGCGCAGCTGCTGCTGAACCCTCGCCTGCCGCAGCCACTGTGTGCGTGCCAAATGCAGCTGATGCCTATAGCAGCAGCAGCCAAACCCTCATGCAGCCATTGTGCTCGGCTGCCCTTGAGTGCGTACCTCCTCAGCGCCCGTGACGTTTGCGGCGATCTTCTCCAGGTAGGTGCGCCCCACTGCTGTGGCACCCGTCAGCACGTTCACAGCGCCACCAGACAGCCAGCCACCACGCTTGCGGCTGCGCTGCTGCTCTTGCGGTTGCTGCTGCTGTGACTGCTGCTGTTGCTGCTCTTGCTGCTGCTGATCATACGTGGCACTTTGGTCGGCATAACCTGGCTGCTGCTGCAGCTGCTGCTGGGCTTGCTGCTCGTACGCTTGCTGTTCCTGCGAGTAAGGGTATGCCTGCTGCTGCTCGTATCCATACTGCCACTGCTGCTGCTGCTCATAACCTGGGTAGCCCTGCTGTTGGTAGTAGGCAGCGGCTTGCTGCTGTTGATCGTACCCCTGCTGCTCATACCCAGGCACGCCAGCTTGCTGCTGCTGCTGCTGGTAGTAGGCCTCATAGCCCTGCTGCTGCTGCTGCCCTGGGTACCCCTCCTGGCTGTAGCCTGCCTGCCCGTCCTGCTGCTGGCCGTAGTAGCCCTGCTGGTACTGCTGCTGGTAGGCCCAAGCAGCCTGCTGCTGCTGAGGGTCCTGCTGCTGCTGCTGCTCCAAGCCAGGATGCTGCTGCTGCTCCTGTTGCAGGTCAACTGTTGTCAGCTGCTGCTCAGGTCCAAGCTGCAGCTCTCCAGTGTCAGGCGGCATCATCTGCTGCTGCTGTTGCTGCTGCTCCTGCGGTGCTCCTTGCTGCGGCTCTGGGTGCTGCAGTTGCTGCTGCACCTGCTGCTCTGATGGCGCGTCTGTCGGTGACGTGTGGTACTGCTGCGACCAGATGTCAGCATGGTGGTGGTGGTGGTGCTGCTGCTGCTGGCTGCTGTGCTCGGCGCTTGGCCTGGGCTGCATGCCATGGGCCTCTTGGCTGGCCCTGGCAAGGACAAGGATGACAGGCAGACACAGAAAACCTGAATAAGCGTTTGCTTGAGAAGAGGGCGAAGAGTTTAGATGTGATGAAGGAGCAAAGGTCAGGCATGGTGCAAAATTGAAGGAAGCAAGACGATGATGTCAGGTGCTGCTGCTGCTGCTGTTGCTGCTGTCTGCAGTCACCTGCTGCTGGTGGGGCTGTACACGCCGCCTGACGCCCGCTTTTCCTGATTTGCAGCATCCTGTAGAAGTATATTGATAGGCACGTAGAGGTCAGATCGTGTAAAGCAGCCACGCCAATGGTGGTTGGCAAGGGTTGCAACCGCTGGCAGCGCCTACCTCCTCGTTGCCGTAATCTCCTGCTGCTTCAATAAGTGTTGTTGCAAGTCTTGTAGCTCTGCTTGCAACGTTGTTGAAGTTCCACATCACTACTTTGCTTGATGTGCCTTGCCTATCTGTCCAGGGCCCTTCAGGTCAAGGCAGCTGCTCCAATTGAACTACAAGAGGTACGATGTTTGCATACATGTTCTCTTGTCGTTGCAGTTGATCAAGCACCGTTTTCCTGAAGAAGGAGGGCACATTCTCCTCCAAACAAGAGACCAGAACCGCGCTTCAGCAGCACGAGCAGATAAACGACTGGTGCGAGCAGTATATTGACACTAAATAATGGAGAACGGCGACGTCTCTCTGCCAAAACTGCTCAGTGGTGCTGAGCGTGAGTAACAACAGCAGTAGCAGTACCCTGAGGCTCAGTGGGACCCACGTCCAGGACGGTGAGGTCGGGCTTTCTTGCAGATTAGTGACAGTTGTTGCATTTTGCAGGTAGAGCCAGGCGTGGCATAAGATGCTGCGACGGGCGCCGAGACAGACAACCCAGGACATGTGTACAATCGCGTCTGGCCACTGGAGGCGGGCCGCCCGGACACTGACACCAAGATGATTGTGGACAGACATTTGAATTCAAGCGCAGCGGTACTTTTGACCATGGTAGAAATCACCCGATGCAGGGCAGCAAGCCCTTGCCGTTGCCAATGCCGTGGTGCAGCACAGCTGTGCCACTGCCGCGGTCAACTGCGGTCAAAGCGGGGTTGACTGGAATGTTACAGTACAAGCCACCTTCAGAGACACTGCTTGAATCAGGATGAGCATTGCTGCTGGCAAGGCGGGCTTGCCGCTGCCAGTGCAGATGCTGGCCAAAGAACAGCTGTGCCCTCCCGCAGGTCAGACATCAACCCTCACACAGCAGTGCCAACGTAAAACACAACAGCTGGTGATGTGGACCACACCTGGCAGCTGGTAGCTCCCGCTGTTGGTGCTTGGGGTGGGCCACCTACCGCTTCATTGCACATTGTTGCAAGGGTCAACGAAGGTCGTTGCCAGCAACTTGCTTGTTGATCACCCAAGGTGTGCCTGCACACCAGCCTGCGCATGAGCCTCAGCTGCAACTGGAGCTCAGCAGCAGCAGTTGCCCACACCTGTGCATGACTGCTGAGTGTACAGCATCAGTAAACTTTTCACCTGTACCGCAAACCACCACTGTTGTTGGCAGTACACCCTCAACCCTGCACAAGGGTTTGGACGGGTCAGGCCAACGGAAGAGCCAGACAGAATGAGTGCTCCGCCGATCGTGGCACTCCTGGCCGTTCATCCGTACCTTATCATCGTTTTACAGGCCGTCGTATGCAAGCGGATCCTACAGAGTTCAAGCTTTCTTCACTGTACAGGTCATCCTCTCTCGTCGATCGGACATGTCCGCTTACACAGACTGCCTCGAGGAAGCAACCTTCACTCAAGGGGACCCCGTAGTATACCGTGAGTGTGCATGCATGCATGCAGGCATGCAGGACATGCTGCTGCTGCTGCTGCTGCTACTGCTGCTGATAATGTCCCAGCTGCTGCTGTTGGTGCTGCTGCATGGGTCTAGTGCATTGGGCTGCAACATGTAGGCAAGGCTGGCAGCAAGCAGCTGCTGGTGGTCACCTTACGTCAGCGCTGGACCCTACGTATGCTTGCACTGCTGCTGCATGCCACAGAGCGCCCCACCTCCATCCACCACTGGCAGCTGCGCGACCTGATATCAGCAGCAGACAATGAGCAGGAGTTCTATTGTGTACACGACACATGCGTGTACAGCTTCAACACAGACACAAAGCAGGTGCGAGGCTGGCACTGCCTGCTGCTGCCAGTAATGGCAGCTGCTGCATGTGAGGCACAGTGGGCCGCGCACTGCAGCCGGGCTGCAGCAGCAGCAGTGACATGGTCACGTATTGGCAAAGACGTGCCAGCCGCTCCTAGTGCCTCCCGAGAAGTTCAACAGCCTGCTGCTGTGGAACAATGCCTTGCAGCTGCACGCGGTGTGTGCGGTTGGATGCGCAGCGTTGGGGGCACCTGCGAGGCTGCAGGAGCTGTTGCTGCAGGCGCTGACACACCTCCATGTGCATGGACGCAGTCTGCACACACACTTGTCATATGTTGTCTGATGACGCCGCTGCGTCTGCTGCTGCTGCTGCTGGCACTGCTGCCATGTGTTCAGTCGAAGCTGGTGACCAACCTAGGATGGTCTGCCAACAGCATGACAAGCAGGGCAGGCTTCCTCGCAGCAGGCGGCCTACACGGAGAGGTGCGCGTGGGGTGGGGGTTTGATGTTGGCAGGCACAGCAGCGGCGTCAGCACAAGCATCACACCTAGTATGAATGGTACAGCTGCAGAGGCAGCAACGGCTAGACCAACCACGCCACCGCTGCCGGCAGTCCATGCAGCTGTTCTCTGCAGCTTGTGCAGCAGCAGCGTCAGCAGCAGCAGCAGCAGCAACAGCAGAGGCAGCGCCACACTTCCAGGCAAAGGCACGTCTTGTACAGCTGTTTACTTTTCTTGAGTAGCAACCTTCACCCATGCACCACAGCTGCTGCTGCTGCTGCTGCTGCTGCTGCTGCTGCTGCTGCTGCTGCTGTGCAGCTGGAGGTGCGGCAGCTGTCTACCGGCGAGGCGTGCTTCAAGGGCAGCGTGGGCAGCACCGTCAACAACGCGCTGCACATAGCGCAGCACAGCAGCGGTGAGGCGGAGGGCTCTGCTGCGGCAGGGGCAGGACAGGGCAGGAGGCTGGCCAGGCAGCCCTGTGTGGCTCAGCAGGGGACTGGCTCTTCCAGAAGCACAGATGTGCAAGCACCTTTACAACAACCATTGACCTGCTGGCTGCTGCTTGGTGCTGGTGGGTGCTGCTGCTGCAGGCGAGGTGCGGCTGTTTGTGTGCTGCAATGACAACAGCATCAAGGTGTATGCGCTGCCCAGCATGGACGCCGTCACAGTCATACGGTGAGGCTGCCGGGTGGCACAGCAGCAGCGGCAGGCGGCAGGCGCTGTGTGGTTCCAATAGCAGCCCTGGCCAGCAGCAGCATGAAAAGGCAGCAGTAAATATGCGGCAGATGTTGTGGCGCTTGCTTGATGCCTCGCTCTTGGTGTGACTTCTTGCGCAACACAGCACGGGGACGCTGTATAGAGTCTGCTGAATGTTTTGGTGTGTGCTGCATGCAGGTGCCCCTGCCCCATCAACTATGCTGCGCTGTCACCCGATGGACAACACCTAGTAGCAGTGGGGGACTGCAACCCCACATTGCTGTATCATGCAACACCCACAGGTGGGGCTGCAGCTGTACTGCTGTGGCTGCTTCCCAGGTTGTGCAGCCGCATGCTGTTTGGTACGGGGCAAGGGTGCACTCCGCGTCATACTGCAAATAGTTGTGTTAGGAGCAGCATTTGACTGATACATCAAGGGACATGTGTTGAGGCAGCAGCAGCCCCGCTGGCTCCGCATTGTCTGCGGGCTGCTGTCAGTGGCTAGGTGGCTTGCCATGGGCTGCTGCTGCCTGTGGTCCGTGCCTGCCTGCTGTTGCGCCTAACAATGCAGCCCCACACAACGTCAAATTGCTGCTGCTGTTGCTGCTGCCTCCTCAGGCTACGCCAGCAGCACCTCCTTCACCGAGGCGTCAGATGTGGGCATGTGCTGCGCCTGGAACCACCACGGCACCAGCTTCGCAGCCTGCGCACAGGTCAGTGAGGCCGTACAGGGCACAGGCTGAGGCCTGGAAGCAGCATCAGCATTGGCGCGGCTGGCGTGCGCACACTACTAGAGAACAGCACATGTAATCTAGCACAGAGCAGTGACCAGTGCGTGGCGCAGCCCGCTCAGCTGCAGATGCTTCAACCAGGTTGCTGGTGCATGTTGTTGCGTCACATGCTCATAGTGATTTGTCGTTGTTTTGTACGCAGGATGGCACCGTGGCAGTGTGGGACGCGCGCAGCGGCGCCTGCGCCTCCCGCTGCCTGCTGCCCTCCGCTGCGCGCTGCGTCAAGTGGGCGGCCCCGCCCCTAGACCTGCTGGCAGTGGCTGAGCACGAGGCGCGCATAAGTTTGCTAGATGCACGGCGCTGGGGCAGCGGGCAGGCGCTGGCGCTGGGTGGTGCGGTGCGTGGCGCTGTCAGAGGTGGCGCGGGGCTGCGCTCGCTGGACGTGAGCGGCATCGCGTTCAGCCCTTCGGTGAGTGCCGCTGTGCATGTAGTCTTAAGGAGGTTATATATAGGTAGTCGTAGCCAGTTGTGGAACCACTTGCTCATACAATGACGTGAGCGGCTTCGCGTTCAGCCCCTCTGTGAGTGTGGGCCAGGGCTGCTGCTGCTGCTGCTGCTGCTGCTGCTGCCGCTGCTGCCAGGGCTGGGCGGGAGTGGCATGGCAGCTGGCATGGCAGGCATGGGTGGGCGCAACGGTTCGCTCCGTGATCCACATGATTGTCAGTATTATCGCTTGTGTTGCTTCGCTTGAGATGGACGCTCTGCTAGTCAGATGCCTTTTGGAGATCACCTGGCAGTGTGCATGTTGCCATTATCACTACTCTGTGCTCAACTGCTGCTGCTGCTGCTGCCTCTGCTGCTGCTGCTGCTGCTGCTGGCGCTTGTGTAGGGCCGGCGGCTGTGGGTGGGGCTGGAGCCGTGCTGCGTGGGCTTCAGCATAGACAGCCTCAAAAGGCGCACATTCGGCGTGGCTGACATGTTGTAAGGAGCGCACTGCACTGCACCTACCACCTGATAGTGAGCATGATGCCTGGCATGTGTAGCATGCACGCTGGTATTGCTGCGGCGACTGCAGCGTTGTTGCCAGGCGGCTGTTGCTGTGCCATGTGTTCAGGCAGGCTGTGCATCTGCCAAGCAGGCACGATGGGCCGAGCCTTGTGCGGCACAAGTTGCTGCGCTGCACTGTGGGCCTACAACTAGCATTCATAGTTGCGCGCATCTGTATGCCACCCAGCCGCGGTGCTATGGCAGCTGCTTGGGGCTGCTTTATTGCACTTCACTGCATTGGCGGTTGTGCAGCATATTGTGCGACAACAGGGCATATCTATTACTTCGTCGCCAAGCCAACAGTGGCAGATGTGTTCCAGTGTGCCTGTATTGGCGTGCGCTGTGTCGACCCTCACAGCCATACATTTGGAAGTGCCAGGACGTTGTTGTGTGCATCCACACCTCAGTGTCTGCAGCAGGCAACCTTTTTTGGCACCCCCGTGCTGTTGTCATCAACATGGTGCGGTGAAGGAAACATGCCGCAACGGACGCCATCAGATGGTGCTGCCGCCAGGTGGCGCAGCATATATGCATATGCATTTCGCGGCACCTGCATGCATGCGCTGCACACAGCCTGGTGGTGATGAACAGGCATGCATGCAGCCGCCGGGCACATGCGCCGTGCAACCGCTGCGAGGACTTTGCGCAGCTGTTGCTGCTGCATGCCAGTAGGCTGCAACCCTCGTGCGGCCGCAGCTGTGCGCGTCATGCGCTGGCCAGGCTCAGATCATTGGCACCCCAGGGGGCAGCAGGTCCCAAGCGCAGCACAATGTGTGGCACATCAGCGCCATGTGTGGCACGACGTGATGCGTCCCGCTTGTATGGCTAGCAGTGATGGACTCTGTGGATGGGCAGCCCACCACCCACCATTGCTGCAGCAGTGCCGGCTGGCCGTTTGCGCTGGGTATTGGCTGCTGGCAAAGGGTCAATGCTGGCGGGGATACACTTTGAGCAGTTGCTGCAATCAAGTCCTGGTGTGGGTGGCCATGGTGAAACGTATGTTTGCGAAGGGTTTGCGAAGCCCCCCGTTGGTGCACCATGCATGCTTGATGGCCTGGCTGCTGACAGCGCGAAAAACTTCCGCGACTTCTGTGACAGAACACTTGTTTTGCTCCTCTACATCCGAGAAGTCCTGCAGTGTTACATGAAGTTAACCACCATCATCGCTCAAGTTGACCTGGATCCATCCAAATCCTCATACTATGAGACACCAGTGGTGTGAGCTAGCACAGGATCCTCATACTATGACACACCAGTGGTGTGAGCTAGCACAGGAACAGCACTGGTGATCGTTGCCACCGCACGTTTCAGGCGGCTGTATTGGAATCATGCATGACATTGTGCGGCCCACCCCAAGTAGACACAGCACCACATACATGCAGCAGAAGCCCCGGCGTACTCTGTCAGCCTCAGCTCATCTGCCGCTTGGCAACCGTGGGGTGCCAGTGCTCAATAATAGCAGATGTGGCTTGAGCACACAGTGATGGTGTAAACACTTTGGCGTCGCCTTTTTGACAGCCACTGACAAGTTCTTTGAGCAAAGGGGGCATGCCAATCTCGCATGGAAGAGCAAGCACTGGCTGTGACATCGGCGCTGAGCGGGGGTGTCACAGGCTACTGGTACTGACAGCAACAGCTCAGTCATGTAGGCCACGCAGCGGAGTACCAAAAGCAGGCACAACATAGCATCTCTGGAAGCTCGTACGGCACGGGTCGTGCCAGCCAACCACCCCAGTCCCTTCGCAGTGCCATGGAACAAGTACAAACAGTAGGTGCGCACACGCAGGTGGGTGCTGGGCCTTCCACAGACCGTGCCGGTGTGCCCATGCGCGCCAGCCGATGCGCTCACCCATGCTGGCAGCCGGCAGCTACAACAGGCCGTCGCAAGAGTGTGTGCGCGAAGTACATTCTGCAGCAACCCCTAGAGGCTCTCCCACCAGCATGCGATCGAATTGCAATGCGCAGGGCACACCGGCTGCTGTGGCGCAGCACTCCTCCAGCCTGATCCCACGGCATGTAGCTGGATCATTGGGTGGGCTGTGCGTTGTGTTCAATGCAGCACACTAGACAAAAACATGCAGCACCATAGCCTCTGATTGACAGCAGAGCATTATGTAGTAGGTGTCCCCTGACCGCAGCCACGCAATCCCACAGGAGTGAACTGTACAGCACATGCGCCAGCCTAGTAACACATGCAGCAGCCTAGTAACACATGCGCCAGCCTAGTAACAGTCCAGAATGACCGACGCCAGTCATGTCGCAGCATCAACAGCACTGCCAAGGTTGCCCATCCTCACCATTGAAGTTTAGAGCAGCTCTTCAGCTTCTGCAGCTGCTCCATGCATGCAATGTCATTGCCCCAGCAGGATCAAACTCCCTATGTAACACAGCACAGCAGCCTTCACCATAGTGGCAATGCAACTCCGCAAGAACCAGTGTCTCAGCCCAATAGCAGTCCAGACCCACGTACGCCAGTCATGCATAAAGAACCACAGCACTGCCATGATTGTCATTGAGATTTGGAGCGGCTCTTCAACTATTGCAGCTGCTGCGTGCATGGGCAGTGTGTGGCTCAACCATGCAACCCAACCCAAACGTGCAAAGATGTCATCAAACGCACAAACCAGGCCACGTGTGCCGTTTGCAGATGCAGCCATTGAACCACGAGCAATGTGCAGAGTAAACACCACAGGCAATGATGCAGCAAGGTAGCAGTCCTGCAAACTTCTATGTTTCATAGCATCCACAAGCTGGCCATCCAGTTAGGCTGCTGCCATGCACTTCGGCCAGCACGCACGCAAGCTGGCATGCACAAGGGCAACAAGTGCTGTAGCATGGTCTGATGCAGCATGTCAAACCAAGCGGTGCCAGAAGCTTCCAGGCCCGTGCTTCATGCTCGGACATGACAGCTGACTCCTTTTACTTGCATATTGACTCCGCATCATGATCACTTTGCATCGGCTCGGCACAAACAGGACACAGGTGCACAACCCAGGCGGCATGGTGATGATGAACTCCCTTGATGATGAAGATGCTCGTGATGGTGATCATGCTGATGGCGATGATGGTGATGATAATAGTGGTGATGATGAAGCACAGCAAGCACCTGTGTGCCTCATTGAGCAAGCAGGCCCATCACGCAGCATCAAGCGAGTTGGCAGCTTCCAGCAGTGTGCCCTCCCCTGCCCTCCACCCCTCCTCCCACCACCACCACTCCTGCCGCAACCCCATGCGTGATTGCAGCTCACAGGCAGACACATGCGCAGCAGCCTTGCTGCCGCTCACACCTCACACGTCATGCAACGGGCGAGCTGGCCAATTTCCAATCAAGGCAATAACAACTGCAGCGCCCTCAGCCACCTTCCCAACTTGAGCATCCAACCAGAACTGTGCATTCAACCAGAAGTGTGCATTACACCAAAACTGTGCATTAGCCAGAGTAACAATGCAACATCAGCCACTTCACAGCTAGTTGCCAAAACTGTGCATTAGCCAGAGTAACAATGCAACATCAGCCACTTCACAGCTAGTTGCCACACCCCTGACATGCAACTAGCGGTGTAGCCTGACACAGCACGCATCAGGCCCAATTACAGCAGGCAACATCACCGCACAATGTCATCCCAAACTCGTTCCTTTTCTGAGCATCAGCATCCCCTGCACACATCACACACCACACTGCACACCGCCCGCCAAGCACGGCACCCTATGCAGGTTGCCTTCTGCAACTCTGAGTGAAGAGCACCCTAATGAAACACAGCTGCAGCGCCCTGATCATGAGCCACTTTCCCACACTGAACATCCCACCAGAATGGCAAGTTCCAACCAAAACTGTGCTTTGTGCAAAAACAACGATGCACGTCCAGCCACATCACAGGAACAGCACACTTTCCACACCCCTGGCATGTGATTAGGGGTGTAGCGCAGTACAGCACGCATCAGGCCACAATCTTGCAGGCAACAGCACACATCACACTGTCATTCCGTATTCATACCATCATGCCACAATAGCAGCTGCAGCTCATCAGCTGCTTGCATCAAGCGAGCTCTGTGCACAGCACATCGGCATGCTTCATGTGTCGTGCATGCTGGAGCTGTGCTGCACACCGCCCGCCATGCACAGCATCTTCTGCAGGATCCTGCTCAGGCCTTCAGTAAGCAGCATTTCCACGCCGCACACACCATTCAGCGCCCTATGCAGGGTTGATGCTGAGGCCCCTTTTAAGTCAGCACCCCCAGCACGTGCAGCATGACATCAAACCACAGCCCAAACCCTGGTGATGACACCATAGCACCATGTGCATGGCTTGGATGCAGCGTATGCTGCCGTCAAGACATGCATCCCCCAACCCCCACCCCCTTCCAGCCAACCAGTTGAAGCTTCGTTTCTCTGCAGGCACAGCCGCATAAACTTTCCAGGCAGATCGCCTGCCACCACAAACAATCACAGCAGGGTAGCCAGGTCAGCAAGTGCTGACCGCACACACACCAACGTTGCTCTTCATCACATGTCGTAAGCACGCCAGGCCTGGGACAAGTCAGCAGCACTCTTTGCAAGCCCATCTCCCCCCTCACACGGCATCATGGTGTGTACCATCGGTGAGCGCCTCATCCGCACTTTAAAATTGCATTCCATCACATGTGCTGCACAGGCTTCGCCTGTTGCGCACTCTCTCATCATGGCAAGGTGGCCTTGCACCTCCTGAAGCCTGAGCTGAACACAGGGTCGCAGGTCTGGCTAGAGGTGCAGCACTCCCACTTCTTGGTGGAGACCTGGCAGCGCTTTGCTTTGGGGCAGCACACGAGCTTCTGCTGCGCTTGCGGGGTGTTGGGTGGAGCGAAGGTGGCGCAGCCGTACGTCTCTTTGCAGCAGGTTTTGAGGCCGGTGATGGTGTCCATGCAGATGTTCGTAGTCCTGCAGGCAGCAGCAGCAGCAGTGACGGCAGCAGGTATGGGTGGCAGCAACGCCGTTGCAGGCACTTCACAGCCATGCCACATGCACAGCTGCAGCTGCCGGCGCAGAGGCCCTGTGGCACATGCGTGGCTGAGCCTGCTGGCATGACTCAGCCTGCCACTGTCGCTGCCACGTGCGTTGCATGCAGATATTGCAGGAGCAGCCAACGTATCACACGGAAGCCAAACAATCGCCAGGTTACGAATTCCTCAGCAACTCACTTGCAGCATGTCTTCAGGTTGCTGAACCAGATGGAGCCGTCAGGGCAGCAGCTCTGCTTCTGGGTGGGGTTGACGTAGTATGCTGCCTTGGGGCAGCACTGGCCCCCCGGCTGCAGCACCACGTTGTTAGGGGGGCAGCAGTAGCGCACACCATTGGCCCCCAGCTGGGTGGGGTAGGGGCAGCAGGCGCGCGTGCTGTTGCCGTCGGCCCACGTCACGGTGGCGCAGGTGCCGTTGCAGCACACGATGGGCTTGAGTGCCGGCACGGCGCTGTAGCGGCGGCACCTCTTGGCCTGGAGAGCAGGGACGCAAGGGCAGCAGGTGCAGCAGACAGCCTCAGTGCGGAGCTGCGGTTCAGCGCCACAGGCCATGGGCCACATTTGCCAGCATGCAGTGACTGCTTGTAGCAGTGATCATACACTCGCGTCAAGTCCGAGAGGCAGCATGCGGTACATAGCCTGCAAGCTAGAGCACTGCTGAGCAAGCGCATCAGGATCGGTTGCATTTGCATCGGCACCCAGCTAGCCGTATATCAGCACTAAGCAGCAGGTGCGACTGTTGTCCTGTCCGAAACAGTCTCCGGCAGCTGGCTGCAGCTGAAGGGCAAATTTACAATTTCAAAATTATGCTTTAATTGGTTGGAAGGTACTTGACGTTCAGATTTGAGTCTGAACCTGTTTACCAGCTGGGGTGCAAGGCCAGGTGCAGCTCGGAGTTCTGTGTTTCGTAAAAGGATTGGGCATGGCCAGCCCACTCACCAGCGGGCAGCAGGCAGGAAGTCCATTGTTCATAACCTGGCCTGGTGGCGGGAAGGGGTTCCAGCCTGACAGGCAGGTGCCGTTGCGGCAGCAGTCCCCGGCCGCAAAGCTCGGCCAGAAAGCGCACGTCACATTCGGTGCTGTGCAATTGTTAGGTAGCGTAGTGGATGTGGTGCACTGGCCGGTGGTGGAGTTGCAGGAGGATCCTGCGGGGCAGCAGATGGCTGGCTGGTTGTTGGGCTGCGGGCACAGCTGCGACTGCTTGCAGCAGGTGCCGTTGGCTTGAGCCACAGTGCCGTCTGGGCAGCAGATGCGTTTGGTGGTGCCGGTGGTGCTGGGCACGGGCTGGCAGGAGGAGCCTGTGGGGCAGCAGATGGCTGGCTGGTTATTGGGCTGCGGGCACAGCTGTGTGTTCTTGCAGCAGGTGCCGTCAGGCTGGGCCGTGGTGCCGGGTGGGCAGCAGATGCGGGTGGTGGTGCCGTCTGCATTGGTGAAGGTTGATGCGCCCCAGGGGCAGCAAACGCCCTGGGTTGTTGCGCCGCTGCTGCTGATGAAGGTGGAGCATGTCTCGTTGCAGCAGCCGCGCACTGTGTTCGGCAGCTGGTTGGGGTCGAGGCAGACGGGGCCCTGCACGCAACAGCAGCAGCAGCAGCACCAGCAGCAGTGTTAGCATAGACAGACTTGGCGTTCAAGCCGTGGAGGGCAGCAAGGGCGGGCAGTGAACAGAAGTGTCTGCCTGCAGCATAGCTAGTGCGCAAGCTGCATGGAATGCGCTGCAATGTCAAGGCATGGCAGCTGCCAAGTTGTCTGCCGCAAAAAAAAAGCACGAGTAGCAGCAGCAGCTGCAGCAACAACAGCAGCAGCCACAGCAGCCACAGCAGCCACAGCAGCAGCACCCCACCTGTGAACCGCAGCATGCCTTGGGCAGTCCTGTGCTGCTAAAGGGCAGCACTGGCAGGCACTGGGTATCAGGGCAGCACTCGCCAGGAGTCATGGCGGGCCAGGAGTTGCAGGGGATGTTGGGCGCGGTGCAGTTGCTGGATGTGGTTGATGCCTTGCAGGAGCCGTCAGGCTGCACCGTGGTGCCGGGTGGGCAGCAGATCCGGGCCAGGGCGCCATTGAGTTGGATGGTTTGTGCGCCCCACGGGCAGCACACACCCGAGATGGGTGTGCCGGCTGCGTTGATGAAGGTGGAGCATGTCTCGTTGCAGCAGCCGCGCACATTCGGCAGCTGGTTGGGGTCGAGGCAGACGGGGCCCTGCGTGCGGGGGGGTGTTGCAGCAGCAGAGCAGAGACGCAGGCGTTGCAGTTGTGCAACAGCACCAGCTGCACGCACCGCCCAGTCCTGACAGCTACCAGCACAGCAGCTGTGTACAGGTGCCAATCTGTAGTGCGTGCCCACGGTGCGGCTCGGCTGCCAGGTAGGCTCTGGCCACATCCTGCACGCAGCAGCACCTGGCCATGCATCGGCCAGCTGCCGCTTTGCTGTCATTATGAAGCATAACTTCAGCAGCAGGAGGTACAGATATATGTCACAGGAGCGCTAGCAGCCCACCTGTGCGCCGCAGCAGGCCTTGGGCAGCCCTGTGCTGCTGAGTGGCAGCACTGGCAGGCACTGCCCGTCAGGGCAGCACACGTCGGGCGTCAGACTGGGCCAAGACGGGCACGTCACGTTGGGCTGAGTGCAGTTGGTGGGTGGCGGAGTGCTGACGCACTGGCCGGTTGCGGTGTTGCAGGTGGCGTTTGCCGGGCAGCAGATGTCCGGCTTGCCTGTCACAGAGCACAGCTGGGTCTTGTTGCAGCAGGTGCCGTCAGGAAACGCCTTCTGCTCCGGTGGGCAGCACACCTTGAGCAGCGCGCCTGTGGCTGTTGGCACCTGGAAGTCCCAGGGGCAGCACACATTGTCCAGCTGGGTGGTCGGGGTAGTGCCTGGGATGGTGTAGATGGAGCAGGAGGTCTTGCAGCAGCCGGGTTCCTTGTTGGGCAGCTGCGTGAAGTCCAGGCAGACGGGGCCCTGCGTGCAAGGTGGGTGGCAGCAGCACCAGCAGCAGCAGCAGCAGCAGCAGCAGAGACAAGTGAGTTGTGAATGTGTGTTGGCACCAGCTGCTGGCATTGACTAGTCCTGACAGTACAAAGTATGATAGGGTTGCTTAGCTTTTGATGCAGCAAGAACGGTTTGGGGCAGCTCAAGTGCACGGCCGGCCCCAGCCACATCATACGCAAGACAGCACCAACGGCTGCATGTGCTGCGTCCCTGCTGTCACAAGCAAGCAACAGTCCAGCAGCAGGAGTGTTTCAAAACAAGGCTAGCAGCCCACCTGTGCGCCGCAGCAGGCCCTGGGCAGTCCTGCGCTGCTGAGGGGCAGCACTGGCAGGCACTGCCCGCCAGGGCAGCACACGTCGGGCGTCAGACTGGGCCAAGACGGGCACGTCACATTGGGCTGAGTGCAGGGGGTGGTGGAGGTCTTGCAGGAGCCGTCAGGCTGCACCTTGCTGCCGGGCGGGCAGCACACCCGCACCACGGCGCCATTGAGTTGGATGGTTTGTGCGCCCCATGGGCAGCACACCCCCGAGGTGGGTGCGCCTGCTGCGTTGGTGAAGGTGGAGCAGGTCTCCTTGCAGCAGCCCGTCACGTTGATGGGCAGTGAGGCCAAGTCGAGGCAGGTCTGCAGCGCAATGGTGTGAGGTGGTCGGGGACATGCAGGCAAAGAAAGTCAGCGTTGTGCGCGTAGAAGCTTGTGGTTTAGGCTGCATTGCTAACGCTTTACAGTGCCGGCAGGCTCATGGATGGACCGTGTGCAGAGTCTGTCGGGCTGACATAATATTGGGCAGCACGTGCACTGCAGTGCACGCGCAGAGCCGTCAGCCAGCACACAATAAAAACAAGCAGCACACAGCCATTGACGGCTGCACGCCAGGCATTGTCATGTGCCGCTGCCTGACACGCCTGCCGCACCTCCTTGCAGCAGGCCTTGGCTTGCGTGGCCAGCGGCAGCACTGGCTGGCAGTTGCCTGGCGGGCAGCAGTCGCTGACAGCAGGGTTGGCCAGGTTGGGGCACCTGAAGGCCAAGCACAGCAGGAGCAGCACACGGCGCGAGTTGATCAGCGAAGCAGTGCAGGCAGGCAGGCAGGCAGGCAGCACAGCGCTCCATGCAGCGCATGGCCAAACTGCATTGTGCCGGCATCGCTGGCGTAGCAGCAGCAACTGGCGCCGTGCTTGATGCTTGCAAGTGGTGCAGCAAGGGAGCAGCAGTGCCAGCTGCAGATGCGCCTGGCTGCTGCGCAGCAGGCACTGGTGCAGCACTGAGCAGTGTGCCAACAGCAGGCACTGGTGCAGCACTGAGCAGTGTGCCAACAGCAGGCACTGGTGCAGCACTGAGCAGTGTGCCAACAGCAGGCACTGGTGCAGCACTGAGCAGTGTGCCAACAGCAGGCACTGGTGCAGCACTGAGCAGTGTGCCAACAGCAGGCACTGGTGCAGCACTGAGCAGTGTGCCAACAGCAGGGACACATGAGGCCTGGTCTGCTGTTGACCATGAAGGAGGGCGCCGCAGTGGGCGCCCTGATACTCACATTGAGTTGGGTGGTTTGCAGCAGGTGCCATCAGTCATGCAGATGGAGCTTGCAGCTGAGCAGCAGGTTTTCACGCCTGTGGTGCTGACGCAGACTTGGCTGCTGGGGCAGCACTGGTCGTTGACGCTGCGGGGCGACAGCAGAAGCAGCAGCGATGGCGGCAGCAGCAGCGATGGCGGCAGCAGCAGCAGCAGCAGCAGCAGCAGCAGCAGCAGCAGGGATACATTAGTAGGTGACACAGCATGTACACCTGCACTGTCACCTCCTGCATGACCCTGCAGTGTTCCTCGTGGCTGTCAGCAGCCAGTCTAGCCTCATGCACGCCATCACCATAATCATGTTACCCATCAAGCCAAAGCATCAACGTCGCTCTGGCCTCCTGCACGTACATCATCTGAACACTGCACTGCCAGCAGTGTGCCAAGCAGCTCACCACGTTGTGTCCGGCAGGCAGCAGCTCTTCCCACAGACGCCCTCCCTGGGGCAGCAGCTGCACACACACAGCAGCATGGCAGAGGCACAGCAGCGCTCAAAAATGTTTTGTGCCAGCCGCACATGTGTCAGCACAGTAATTATGCGCCTGCATGCAGCACTGCCTGACGCTGCACGATCCACAGCAAGTGAGCTGCTGTGTGTGGTAGCTGCTTTAGAGCCGGCCCAGCATTCGACATAGCAAGCAAGGCATGCACACCCTGAACTGCAAAGCCCCAGCTGGCCTCACATGGTGACGTTGGCGCCGTTGAACAGGGCGGGCAGGCAGGATGTCCTGCAGCAGAGTTTGCTGGTGACAGGCCCAGTACTGGGGATGAGCAGGTTGGGGCACACCTGGCCACTGGGGCAGCACACCCTGTCCGTGCTGTTACTGGGCGTGGTGAAGGAGGGGTCGAGGAAGTTGTTGCAGCTTTCGCAGCAGGCGAGGTTGGTGGGATCAGAGCCGGGCGACACGGGGCACACTGCGGGCAGTGGTGGCAGCAGCAGCAGCAGCGGCAGCGGCAGCAGCAGCGGCAGCAGCGACAGTAGCAGCAGGCAGAGGAGTTTGCCCCGCAGACAAGGTGCACAACAATGAAGGGATTTAATCAACAGGCTGTTGCTAAGTTAATACAAGACAGTTCTGTATAGATGGCATCAAGGTGCGTTCAGTGGTACCCGTACCCAGCGGACGACTAAGGCTTGGATGACGGTGCTCCAAGTGATTTATGAACTGCGCAGGAAATGCTGGGCATGCATGTTGTTCCAGGCCCTTCAGTGCAGGCACACCTGTCTGGCTGGCCTGGGGGCAGCATCCCACTTTGGAATCGAGGCAAGCATCTTTCGGGCAGCACGCCACCGTGCCGTTTGACAAAGTGCACGCTTGAGGGGTCGGCGCCTGGCATGTGTTTGGCTGGCCTGCACAGCAGTGGGCGGGAAAATCGAGCATGTGAACTCTGGGACACCGTAGGAGATATGTACGAGCACTTGAGAGGTTTTTTATCGGACAGCATTGTCATAAACGCGTACAGCCTCGACGCCCAACGCTCTGTTGACCGGGCACCGGCCTTCTGACTGGACTTCCACTGACCTGCGGAAGGGGCCACACTCGGGTATCCAACCAAACATCACCACAAGCATACAATAATGCTTATTCACTATCAATGCGCGTACCGAAGGCAACAGGCAGTGCCAGAGCAGCCAGTGTTAACCACAGGTAGAACGTGCTCATCATGCCGTGATCGAGGCCAGTTCTGTTTGATAAACCACTCGGACAGTAACAAATACCAGTTCCAAGATTCAGCGAGCGAGAAGCGAGCTCCACTGCACTCGGGTGTGTAGGGGTGTAGATGAAAGGCGCCCCTGAGCTAGTACAGCAAAAGTATGTGCACGGTAAATTAATTGAGACGACAGCAGTAAGTGTGGCACACGGTGTCTGGGATGATCGTGTATAAAGTCCAGCTCACGACGCGTCAGTGACACAGCTGGGGGTTTCGGGGTTCCTGGCTGGTCTGAGAGCAGTGGTCTCGTTTTCAAGAGAGCACAAAACAGCTTAACGCGGGCTCAACCGAGCACCCGAGCAGCTGCTTGCCTCTGTGCAGCAGCCTGTAGACATGCACAAGGCATTGATCACTTCATGAGTGGATCGCAGATGGCACATACTTGTGCCAGGCCACGGTCAACAAGAATATTCACACACATGTGACACGCATGTTCACATTGAGTTGAGTTGCCGGCGCTCATAGGCAGCAACATTTGCTTCACACACAGCAGTGGACTGTGCCACTGGCGAGTGACTGCCAGTGGCCTGGCCGGGAGGGCGCAGGCCTGTGGCTTTACTAGCCAGCGTGCTCACCTACACAAGCATGCTGCACTGCTTGCAACTCCGCACATCACAACCTTTTGTTGCCTCCGTGGCAGACGCCAGCGGCTTTGTTGGTCGCTGATGTGTGCACATCCAGAGTTTGTTGTTGCATGGCAGAGTTCCAGCTGGGCCACGAATTTGTGCGCGCAAACGGTAACACGGCACTAACGTCTCATGACATCAGCCCATTAATTTCTGGCTGGACTGGCCAGCGCTGGCACTGCTGCATGTGATTGCTGCTGTTGGTTGCTGCTGCTGGTTGCTGCTGCTGCCTGTTGCTGCTTCTGCTGGGATGTGCAAAGCACCACGTGTAACGCGCAATGTGGCTTAACAGTTCAGCACTCTATGATTCGGCTGTCGGTGCCCGGCGTTGTGCCCTGCGTTCAAATTGTGTAACACACTTTCGAGCACAACAGCGGACGTGTTCTCGAGAGAAATACTTACCTCACATAGCGTTGCAAATGCGATCACATTGTCTCCGATTGACGTCTGCTTGGTTGCTGCACTTGCACCCTGCTGGCACTACTGCTGTTGCTGCTGCGCTAGCTTGAGGGGTCCCGGACAGATGCCTACATTCCATCCTCCAGACTGGGTATCGCAGCCCTGCAGAGTTGCTACTCTCGAGGTGCCTTAGGATCCCGCTGACAGCAAGCGCAGCATGCACTGCTTGAAGTACAGCTTGGGACAGCAGCAGCAGCAGCAACATCAGCAACAGCAGCTGAGCACCTTGCTGAATATATGTGCAGGTGCAAGATGAGGATGGGTCAGTGTCAACACAGCCAGTAGACAAACAGGCGTATTACCTTTTTGGCAGGTGCGCCAGCAGTGTAGTCCAGGCCTACTTTGCCCACAGCAGCAGCATACCATCGATAGTGATATCACCGGCAGCAGCAACAGCACCAGCAGCGCAGAGCGTTGAAGCAGGATCTGCGAGTGTCTGTTTCTTTTTCTCCATGCAGCAGCAGCAGTAGTTGCTGTAAGTTTCCTACAGCAGGGGAGTAGCTCACCGCTGCAGCATGCCACGCACCACTGCAAAACCATATGTTAAGCAAAAGCAGCCGCAGTGCTTCATGCACGTGTGTCACCCCTCATCACCCTGAAAGTCAGTGCTCTTGGAACCACAGCCACACCGCGCCACCTGCACAGGCACCACACAAGCAGCACTGCTGCCACCACACAGCATGCCTGCTCACCCCGCCAGCTGCCAATCCACACATCTCTCTCCACACACCCACACACCGCAAAACCGCCACCCCGCTTGCAGGGACGCCAGCGTGTGTGACGTGCCCCTCAGCCACGCCTCCGCCTCGCGGCAGCACGCCGCGCTGTGCCACCACACTGACGGCCGCGTGTTCCTCATCGACCTGGGCAGCAGCCACGGCACCTTCCTGGATGGCAGCCAGCTGCCGCCCAACAAGCCGGTGGTGCTGAAAAACGGCAGCGCCATCAAGTTCGGGCAGGCTCCTGCCAAGTTTGTGATGCGCGACGTGGAGAGCGCAGGTGGGTGGGGGAGGGTGGGCATGGTGGGAAGGTGGAGGCATGCTTGAGCTGTGGGTGCTGTGTGGCTGAGCAACTGACCAGGCATATGGGAGCAGACAATGCGTTGGTGCTGGCAAGCGCCATCTCACTCAAACCTGCTGCATGCTGCGCATGTTGGCGCCTGGTCCTGCAGGCGAGAAGCGGCGCAGCGACGCAGCGCCCGACAGCACCACAAACGCCAAGCGCAGCAGCAGCGGCGGGCTAGTGCGCGGCGGCGGCAGCAGCGTGCGCGCGGCGCACCTGCTGGTGAAGCACGCCGGCAGCAGGCGGCCCTCCTCATGGAAGGTGCGGGCGGCTGCAGCATGATACAAACCAAAAGTAGCAGTACACCTTTGATTGGCTATAGCTGGCAATCCTTGTGCAGAATCACAAACAGCAGCACTAGCAGCAGCAGCAGCAGCAGCAGCAGGGTGTTAGTATTGTGTCAGCAGCAGCAACGCGGCCATAGCCGAGCGCCCAGGCGGCAAGCCCACGCCTGTGGGCAAGGTGTGATCCACACCGCCGCAACAGCAGCGCTGCGCGCAGCGGCAGCGGGTGTTCAGCGCCAGGCGCCCCCAGCATCCCGGCGCCTGGATCAATGCCACACGCTGCACATCATGGAACATTTGGTTCCGCCATCAACATCCAGTAGTGTTAATGAGAGACGCAGCCAGCATCATCATGGTGCTGGGCCCTGCTGCGCTGTAGGTGACATGGCGGCCGTGCCGTGCCAGCTGTTTCGCCTGCCCCGCATTACCCTGCTGTGCAATGCCTCCCGCTTGTGAAGCCTACTGCCTCATTGCGCTGCCTGCTGCTGCTGCTGCTGCTGCTGTGTTGTGGTGTGTTGCAGGAGAAGGTGATCACTCGCAGCGAGGAGGAGGCGCTGGCCATGATACAGGTGGGGGGGGGGCTGGGGGGGGGGGGGAAAGGGTGCTGCTGCTGGCTCTGGCAGCACACTGCACAACGGCAGTCGACAGCCAGCAGTGGGCAGCAGGGTCTGACGCATGTGCTGAGTCAGTAGCGGCTGCGCAGTCAGCGGGATGCAGGCAGGCACCGTGGCATCCGCCGTGGCAGCGCCACACAGTATTTGTTTTGCCGCGCTGCTGGCCTGTGCTGGCACATGTTCACAGCCTGCATGCCAACAGCCTCACAGTTACATGTTGGCACTGCCGCCGACTCTTTTCAGCTATGCTGTATCGCTGCCTGCCTGCATGCTGCTGCTGCTGCTGCTGCTGCTGCTGCTGCTGCTGCTGCTGGCAGGCGTTCCGTGAGCAGCTGGTGGCTGGTGAGCCTGATGCTGCTGAGCTGGCGGCGCGCTTTGCTGAGCTGGCAGGGCAGGAGAGCCACTGCAGCAGCGCACGGAGGGGTGGGGACCTGGGCGAGTTTGGGTGAGGCGGCCAGCCCTAGAGGCCGGTGCTGTACCTGCTGTATAAAGGGGCGGTGCGCTGTGGCATGCCGGGATGCTGGGGCTTGGCAGGAGCATGACCTGCAGCCATGCATTGGTGCAGGAGCATGACCTGCAGCCATGCATTGGTGCAGGAGCATGACCTGCAGCCATGCATTGGTGCAGGCGACGCCAGGCATCACAGTAGGTGTCTGTGCAGCTGATGGCCTGCTGCGTGGCCTGACCACTGCTCAGCCGCACGGTGCCTTGCTGATCTGCACCCCACCCCCACACCATCAGTGCACGCTTAGCTGCCAAGCCCTGCTGCTGCTGCTGCTGCTGCAGGCCGGGCCAGATGCAGCCTGCGTTTGAGAGCGCGGCATTCGCACTGGAGGTGGGCCAGCTGAGCGGCCCGGTGTTCTCCGACAGCGGCGTGCACCTCATCCTGCGCACAGCGTGATGAGAGTTTGCTGGACACTAGACACAACGGCTGCGTAAGAGACACAGCAGGAGGTGAGGCGGGCTCCTCAGGCAGCGGCGCGCAAGGCATGCTGCGCACGGCATGATGCTGGGAGGCTGCGCTGCAAGGTCAGCGCGCGCATGCGGCTGCAAGTGCTGTGGAGCCGCAGCAGCATGTGTGCTGCGCAGCGCCTCCTGCACACAGCCTGGTGTGGTGCAGCTGGAGCGCTGCCAGTTAAGCAGGCACACGGGGCTGGAAGGTGTTATGGAGCCGCAGCAGCAGGTGTAGTGGCGACTGAAGGACCCAGTCGCTGCAAGTGCTGTGTCACTGCGCTGTCTGCGCACAGCCTGGCATGGCAGCTGGAGCGGCTTGGGGGGCCAGCCAGCCAGCAGATGAACACAGAGACAGGTATGTTTCCACACGCAAATGCAGCGGCTGTGTGTGGTGTGGTGTGCATGTGGCGGGAGCAGGGCGCTGCCATCAACCTGCTGCACAGTGTGCTACAGCATGGCAGTGAGGTATTTCGGTGCTGGCGGTCTGTGCAGTGCTGTGTGATGGTTATAGAGCCCAGGACGTCCCACGGTGCTGCTTGCTCGGTGTTGTGCTCTGCGCAGGCAGCATTGGACTCCTGGTGCATGCGCTTGGTGATCGATCTGCTGTTGGCTGAATGGGCAGGCGGGTGCGCGTTGCTGCGCTTGCCTGCCATAGAAAGTGCTTGCAGTGATGCACAGCCATGCCTATGTTGGGCACCTGGTGGTGGGCAGACTGGTTCTGCTCACATTTGATGTTGCAGCCCCATGGCGGCCCGCACCATTCCATGATGCGGGCGCTGCTCTGGTATGAGCCTGCGCAGGCGCTTGCCGTCGCCACCTCAACGGGCCAGGTTGTCCTATTTGCATTGCACACAAAGCGAATTTCATATTGGTGCATAAACGGTGTTACAAAAGGCTAGATGTTTGGATATATTGTGTAGTTGACCACTGTGGGAAGGTGTCAAGGCCTGCAAGGCCTGCAAGGAACGCATTATGCTGCAGTGTGCCTGTAATGTTTGCCTGCATGCACGCTGTAACTCTTTATAATGCTTGTGGCGGTTGGTTGTGTGCCACGGTTAGTTAACAGGTGGGCGCTGTGCCTGGCAGCCTGAGCACAGTGTGGCCAGCGCATAGTGTGCCTTTGCGTTGCCAGAGTTCTGCTCACTTGACGGGCCTGTGCAGCGCAGGACAGGTCAGGTACAAGTTAAATTATCCGTTCAGCACGACAGATGTGCCATGAGCCTGTAGGGTGCTGCTGCTGGGAACTGTACACCTTTTTTTTTGTTACCAGGGGGGACGGAATCCTACTGGCTCGCTACCACAGCACAATTGGGCAAGCCCAACTGCCGGGAGCGGGAGGCAATGCCTCACCAGCAGAACACGTCACAACACCCTATACCGGAGGTGCCCAGCGCCCGGACCAAAAAATAAGCGGGGGAGTTGAACCCCCACACCCCCTTGGTGTGCTACAGCTCAATTGCATGCCGCACACACCCGACCAACACTCAGTGTTAGCCGCAAGGGTACACCTTTCAAACCTTCAAGGCGGGTTGTGAGGGAAGGACAGCTGCCAACTGGCTGTGGGAAGTCCAAGACTTGGTGAACGCCTTTTGCATCTTGGGCTGCACCTCTGTTTCTGGAACAGGTTTGAAGGAGCTGCGCGCCCAGATTTCCACGTACGTCATGTGACCACCGCTGCAGCCGTGGTTGCACTGGCTGGGCGCTTCTGTCCTTTTGTCGTGTATCGGCAGCCACAGCAAGAGAAAAAACAATAAAAGGAGTTCAGCTGGGCGGTCAACCTGGTGAAATCGCGGTAAGGTTGCGATGTTCAGCATTTCAACTCTCAGTGACGCAGTGTGAAGTTCGACGCCTGGCTACACGCCTGAGTTGTTGCCTGCCATCAAAACATTCGCATATCCCGTACATATAACCGTTTATGCTGATAGCCTGCAGCAGACATGTGTTGCACTCTGGCACAGCGTGCTTTTCGGAGGTTGTGAACCGAACGTAGCTCTGCGCTTGCCCGTGGTGATCCGCGCATCATCAATTAACGTTCAACTGTGGCTTGTGACATGTGACATCAACAGCGACCGGCGTCACCATCCGCGTAGCAGGACAACAGCAACTTGAGCATCGGAGGTCCCAGCAGCACAGGCAGCAGCATGCCCCCGGAACATCAGCAACAGCAGCATGAGCACCTAGAGACCACAGCACGTTGTTTGAACACGCGGCTGCAGAGCGCGGAGGCCTCAAATATGCTGCAGCAGCCCCCGCCTGGTGGAACTCCAACGCCACAGCAGGTACAGTTGATGGTGAATAGCGCCCTGCACCTCATGCAGGTGGTGAAAGGCCTTGAGCCAGTGAATGCACCAGCAGCAGCAGTAGCAGCAGCAGCAGCAGCAGCAGGAGCAGCAGCAGCAGCAGCAGCTGCTGCTGCTGCTGCAGCGCCAGGCCGCGCGCTAGGCCTGCTGCTGCGTCAGCAGGCGGCCCGCAGTGCAGGCACCCTGCTGGCTTAGCTGCAGCAGCGCCCACAGCGGATGCGCTTCGACCTGCTGCAGCAGCATGAGGAGGGGAATTGCGCGCCTGTAGAGGCGACGGCGGCGCAGCTGTGGCTGCATGCCTGCAAGCTGCTGTCTGCCATGCAGGGGGAGCTGGAGGCAGCAGCAGCAGCAGCAGCTGCAGCTGCACCCCGGGCGGGCTGCAACACACCAGCGCTGGCAGCAGCGATGCTGCGGCAGCTGGAGCAATCAGGTGCACGCCTGGCGTGTCAGCCAGCCTAACCCTCCACCTAGCAGCAGAAGGTACCGTGGCTCAGCATGTGTCAACTGAGCCGAGTCACGATGTGACATATGCGTGCTGCTGGTGCTGCAGTTGAGGTGTGCCTGCCCTGCTGTTTTCTTGTGTTTATGTTTAGTTACTTGCAGGATACCAGCTGCTTGCATAGAACCTGCGTGCAGCAGTCACAACGGCAAGGCCTCACACCTGCACAGCTGCTCTGCTGCTGGCACCACCATTGTTCTGCTGCTGCCGCTGCTGCCGTTGCTGCTGTGTCTGCGCTGTGCAGGGCTGCTGGGCAGCATGCCTGGCAGCTCAGTGCCGCTGCTGCAGGCCATGAGGGAACAGAGCAGCAGCACATCAGGAGGCGGGATGCCTTACGGGTCAGTCTTCTCCACCATGTCTGCCTTGATGGTGGTCACAGAGACAGCCTTGCAGAGCGCACAGGCGCTAGTGCCTGCTGCGCTGCAGCGCACTGCGCTACAAGCAACTGCGCAATTGCTGCAACAGGTGCCGAGCTGTGGAGTGGTGCTGCCTGCTGCAACCACCATCACAGCTGGCGACAGCAGCAACAGCAGTAGCCCATACTGAGCTTATTATAAAGCGCAGTACGCTGCTACCAAAGCGTTCACTGCGCTGCACAAGGTCATGCCCCAGCTGCAGCTGCCAGTAGAATTGGCACAGCAGGCAAAGCAGCAGCTGCTCGACCCAGCTGTGCAGGGGATGTTCCTGCAGCCCCTGACTGCTGTCGTCGCGCTGCTGCACCAGCACCATCAGGCGCAGCAGCAGCAGCAGCAGCAGCAGCGGAAGACAGCATCATCTCTGCACCTGCTGCCCATCCCTGCCTTCCATCAAGACCTGCTGCTACCGGGCGGGCAGCAGTACTGGGAAGCAGCAGCAGCTGCGCTGCACACCCTGCAGGCAGGCGGCGACATGCAGGCAGTCTGGGCGCGAGCGACCATGGCTGCTGATGTGCTTGGTGCATGCCTGCTTGAGTGCAACGCCTGCGGCCTGCAGCAGCATGCCCGCAGTGCTGGCTTGCTGTCAGCAGGCGCTGTGCAGCTGGTGCTGGAGCTGCAGCTGCTGGCTGCTGATGCAGTGCAGCGCGTGCAGCAGGAGCTGTTGCAGCAGCAGCAGCAGCAGCAGCAGCAGCAGCATTTGGCAGTACAACAGGCGGTGCTTGCTTGGTTGCTGGTATGCTGCAACACGTTGCTGGTGCGGCAGATCATGCAGGCCATGTGGTACACAGGGAGCAACTGCCTGCTTGAGGTGCTGCAGCAGGCAGGGCTGCAGCTGCTGCGGGCGCTGGCAGCACCCGTGCAGCTGCGCAAGATGTTCAAATGGCAGACAGCCTCAGGTGGAGCAGGATCCTCCATGTATGAGTTCTCTCAGCAGCTGCTTGCGATGAGGGCTGCCGCAGAGGGCGAGACTGGCGCGGACTACAGCTTGTCATGTGAGCTTTGCTCGGGGGTTGCTGCCATGCACTCCAGATGCTCTTTCTTCCGACTGCATAGCAGCGCTTGCACCATCGCTGCATGTGTCACAGCCACACATATGTGGGGGGAAAAGGCTGAGGACGATGCAGCAATGCAGCGTGCATGTGGTTGGCAACATCACTGCTTGCAGCAGCACACAGTTGGCAGCCGCGAGCACAGTCAGCAAGCACCATGGGGCTCAAAAGTGACCCGACAATGCAGCTGCTGACATCATCTCTGTCGTCGCTTGTTCTGTACGCATTGCGGCTGAATTGGTATGCAGCAATGCAGCGGGCTGGTGTTCGGGGGCCGGCAGGGGGCCTGGTCAAGCTGGCTGCAGCGCACCCGGAGGCCTACACAGCCGTCATCGACTGCTGCCTGCGCTCAGACACAATGAAGCCAGCACACATGCTGATAGCCGCCGAGCTGCTGGCTGCTGCAGTGGCCGCAGTGGCGGGCTCAGACGCCCTACTGGCTAACACGGCTGCAGTGGCTGGCCTGGTGTCTGCACTGACTAGCCTGACCAAGCGAGCAATGCAGTACGTCAAAGCAGCAGCCAGCATGCAGGCGGGGCAGCCAGCAGAAGCAGGGTGCGACGCTGCTGCGTACTTTGTTGCAGCAGGGCCCCACATCGTCAAGATTCTGTTCACGGATCCGGCATTTGAACAAAGTGGCGCAGCCCGGACCAGCGTACTGTACGCCGCCGCCAGCAGCAGCGGCAGCAGCAGCAGCCGCCAGGTGCATGCCAGCTGCGTGCTGCTGGCTGTGGTGGCAGCACGCAGCATTGCGCAGCTGGCAGATGCCATGGAGGCAGCAGGGCCGCAGCTGCTTTTTGACTCACTGCTGGCTGAGCCGGGCTTCTATGTCAGGTGGGTGCCCATCCCGAATGCTGGCACGGTTGTGTCGTTTCTGAAGCTCTCGCCAGAAGGCGAGCAGCACAGGGGTGTGGAGCGGGAGTGGCGGCAGGCGTGGCAGCAGCACGTGCTACGCGCATCGCTCGGAGTGTGGAACATCATCAACAGCCTCAGCTGGGCAGCAGCAGCAGACACAGCAACTGCAGCAGTAGCAGCGGCAGCAACAGGAGCGTCTGCTGCTGGCGGCAGCACAGTCTGCCATGCCAGCGGTGCTGAGGCAAGCAGCAGCGGTACAGCCTCAGGCGCTGCTGGCTGCAGCAGCAGCAGTGGCGGTACAGAGTCCAGCAGCAGCAGCAGCGGCGGCGGCCAGCAGGTGAAGCGGGGCTATCTGCTGCGCCTGCAGCACCTGAACCCGCGCTGGACAGCAGCAGTGGCTGCTTATGATGCAGCGGTTGACGCTTTGCCTCGCAAGCCGGGCGCAGCTCATCTGATTCGTGTTGATGACGCTCTGGTAGGGCAGCAGTAAGCTGCTGCTGTGGAGCTGATCAGGGCACTGGCAGCAGCAGTGCCACTGCCCGCAGTGTGCAACAACCCCAGCTGCGAGCGCCTGTCTCGACTGAGTGAGGCTGCATCTGCCAGCAAACGCTGCGCTGGCTGCAAGTGCCGCTACTGCAGCTCTGCCTGCCAGGCGGCTGACTGGCGGCGGCACAAGCATGCGTGCCCGCGCATGGCTGCTGCTGGCGAGGCCTGCCTGTGATCATGCGAAGCCCTAGGTACAGTTGGCATGTACAAAAGACGCCAAAAACAAGGTGTTTGCAGCTGTGTGCGTTTGGAGGCGTAGTGCTACGTGAGCTTTGCACTCCCCGGGACAGCAGTGTTGCATGCACCTTGTACTGGTGCCACGTTGTCAGGGTTGCGCCACGAAGGCCGCACCTGTTCAGAGCTGACCATGTAATGTAATGTAATGTAATGTCATGTAATGTAATGTGGAGAGCCAGTTTGAATCCACATGCGCAACGCGACCAATGCAGCTTGACATGTTTGAATTCGTTGCACCCACGATGCTGCTGCCAGTGGCGGGAGCATCAAACCCATGTTTTCAGAGTGAAGCAGTTGCGAACCGGCTGCACGCCTCTATGCATGTTGCATTGTGCTTTTGCAGTGTGTGTCTCCTGCGACTCTTCAAACTGCGTCTTGAGCTGCATCTTGTACGGCAATGGCTGCTGTGGCCGTGGTTGGTTGGGCTGGATGCTTTCCGCAGTCTGTGTGGGGTACCCGTAGCTGCCGCAAGGGCAAACTCTACCTCCACGTGGTGGTTTGCCTTTGATCAGGGGATGGGACGATGTTCGGCATTTCAGGTCTCAGTGACACAGTCTACACAGTGTGAAGTACCTGTGTGACACACAGTGTGAAGTACAACACACAGTGTGAAGTATGACGCCTGGATACACGCCTGCTTTGCTGACATGCCACAGCAACAATGACACTGCCCTGAAATTGCAAAGTCTACCCCAATAGTCTGAGCTGATTGCATCGCAGCAGACAGGTGTCGCACTTTCGCCCTGCATTCTTCAGAAGGCTGTGAACCGACTGCAGTGCTTCCCTCGCCCGTGGAACTCCGTCCATCAACAATTAAACTCAAACCTGTGGCTTCTCGCATTGGCAGCAACCCGCGTCACCAACGGCGTGGCAGGACATCATCAACTATAAGACGTCTCAGCAGCACAGCAGCAACATGCCCCCGAGGCGTCAGGAACAGCAGCAGCAGCAGCAGCAGCAGATGCTCCATGCTCTTGAGGCCACAGCTGGCCACCTACACACGCTGCTGCAGATGCCTGAAGCCTGTCAGGTGCTGGAGCACCCCCCACCTGGTGCTGCTGCTGCAACGCAAGGACAGAAGCAGTTGATGGTGACCGCCGGCCTGCACTTGACAGATCTGCACAGCGGCCTCATGCATGTGAAGTTGCCAGCAACAGCAGCAGCAGCAGTGCCAGGTCGCGCGTTGGGCCTGCTGCTGCGCCAACAGGCAGCCTGCAGTGTAGGCACGCTGCTGGCTTGGCTGCAGCAGCGGCCGGGGCGGATGCGCTACGACCTGCTGCAGCAGCAGCCTGACACGATTGGATCACTTGCTGAAGCTGTCATGTCGGCGCAGCTGTGGCTGCAGGCCTGCGAGCTGCTGTCTGCCATGCAGGAGCAGCTGACAGCAGCAGCAGCAGCAGCTGCAGCGCCGCAGACAGGCTGCAGTGCAGCAGCGCTGGCAGCAGCGTTGCTGCGGCAGCTGGAGCAGTCAGGTGAGCAACTGCACGCGAGCCGGCCTTGCGCTTCAGCTGCTGTGGCCCAGCACCTGTAAGCATACCACAGTCGCATTGTGACCCATGCGTGCAGTTGTTGCGCGTGTGTGGCTGTGTATCACTCAAGTTGTTCCTGTCTACACCGGCTCTTCCCTCTGCAGAAGCACACCGGCAAGGCCTCATGCCTGCGAGCTTCTTGGCTTGTGAAACCAGCAATCGTCTTGCTGCTGCTGCTGCGGCTGCTGTGTCTGCATTGTGCAGGGCTGCTCAGCAGCATGCCTGGCAGCTCAGTGCCGCTGCTGCAGGCCATGAGAGAGCAGAGCAGCAGCACATCTGGAGGCTGGATGCCTTACGGGTCAGTGCTCTCCACTATGTCTGCCCTGATCGCCGTCTCAGACACAGCGTTACAGAGCGCACACGCACTAGTGCCTGCTGCGTTGCAGCACACTGCGTTAACAGCAACTGTGCAGATGCTGCAACAGCTTCCAAGCTGTGGAGCGCTGCTGCCAGCTGCAACCACCAGCGCAGCTGGCGACACCAGCAACAGCAGCAGCAGCAGCAGCCGCAGCCCATACGCAGCGTACTGCAGTGTGCAGTGCACGGCTACCAGAGTCGTCGTTGGGCTCCACAACTACATGGGCCAGCTGCAGCTGCCAGCGGACTTTGCGCAGCAGGTGTCGCAGCAGCTGCTGGACCCAGCTGTGCAGAGAATGTTCCTGCAGCCCCTGACTGCTGTCGTCGCGCTGCTGCACCAGCACCATCAGGCGCAGCGGCAGCAGCAGCAGCAGCAGCAGCAGCAGCGAACGACAACAGCGCTGCACGTGCTGCCCATCCCCGCCTTTCACGAGGCTGTGCTGCGGCAAGGCGTGCTGCTGCCGGGCGGGCAGCAGTACCTGGATGCAGCAGCAGCTGCGCAGCAAGGTGGCGCCAGCCTGCAGGCAGGCTGGGTCCGGGCCGTCATGGCTGTCGGTGTGCTCTGTGCATGCTTGCAGGAGTGCAACGCCTGCGGCCTGATGCAGCAGGCTTGCGATGCTGGCTTGCTGTCAGCAGGTGCTGTGAAGCTGGTGCTGGAGATGCAGCTGCTGGCTGCTGATGCAGTGCAGCAGCAGCAGCAGCGACAGCGGCAGCAGCAGCAGCAGCAGGAGTCAGCAAGACAACCGGCAGTGCTGAATCACTTGCTGTCAAGCTGCAACACGTTGCTGGTACAGCAGATTATGCATGCCATGTGTTACAGCAGCAGCAGCAGCCTGCCGCCTGAGGTGCTGCAGGAGGCAGGGCTGCAACTGCTGCAGGCGCTGGCAGCACCCGTGCAGCTGCACAAGACGTTCAAGTGGCAGGCAGTCTCCAGTGTAGCGACAGATGCATCAAGTAACTTCACTCAGCAGCTGTATGCGCTGAGGGCTGCAGCAGAGGGCACAACACCTGCGTACGACGGTTTGGCATGTAAGCTTTACTTGTGGGTTTCTGCCAATCACTATGGGTGCTTTGCTTCATAGTGCACCGCAGTGCCTGCACCTGCAGCACTTGGCACAGCCATGAAGATGGCATGTGCAAAACCCTTGAGCAACATGATGCAGCATTGCAGTGCGCAGGTGGCTTGCAACATCACTGCAGCTGCCTGCAGCAGCATCACGCTGGCAGCAATGAGCACAGCGGTCAAGCGCCATGTCACCTGCATGTGGCAGGAGAGTGGCAGCCACTGGCTCACCTCTGTCTGCCACTGCTGACCCCAGACTGACCTGGTCTGCACACACTACTGCTGACATGACTTGCAGCCGGGCAGCTGTTTGAGCTGCGGGGGCCGGAGGGCCCCCTGGCCGCGCTCGCAGCAGCACACACGGCAGCCTACACAGCCCTCATCGACTGCTGCCTGCGCTCAGATCACATACAGCCAATAGACATGCTGGCAGCCGCTCAGCTGTTGGCAGCTGCAGTGGCCGCAGTGGCGGGCTCAGAGGTAGCACTGGCCGACACAGCAGCAGTGGCTGGCCTAGTGTCTGCCCTGACCAGCCTGACCAAGCGAGCAGTGCAGTACGTCAAAGCAGCAGCCAGCATGCAGCCGGGGCAGCCAGTAGAAGTGGAACACAAAGCTGCTGCATACTTTGTAGCAGCAGTGCCCCACATAGTCAAGGTGCTGTTCACGGATCCAGCATTCGAGCCAAGTGGCGCAGCCTGGATCAGTGCACTCCACGCCGCCGCCAGCAGCAGCAGCAGCAGCCAGGTGCATGCCAGCTGCGTGCTGCTGGCTGTGGTGGCAGCGCGCAGCATTGCGCAGCTGGCAGATGCCATGGAGGCAGCAGGGCCGCAGCTGCTTTTTGACTCACTGGTGGCCCAGCCTGGCTTCTTTATCAGGTGGGCGCCCATCCCGAATCTTGGCACGGTTGTGTCATACCTGAAGCTCTCGTCAGATGGCGAGCAGCACAGGAGTGTGGAGCGGGAGTGGCGGCAGGCGTGGCAGCAGGGCGTGCTGCGCGCAACAATAGGCGTGTGGAACACCATCAACAGCGTCAGCTGTGTGCAAGCTGCATCAGCAGGAGCGTCTGCTGCTGGCAGCAGCACTGACTGCCATGCTAGCGGTAGTGAAGCAAGCAGCAGCGCCGCGGTCGCAGGCACTGCTGCCGGCAGCCGCAGCAGCAGCAGCAGCAGCAGCAGCAGCAGCAGCAGCGGCGGCGGCGGCGGCGGCGGCGGCACAGAATCCACCAGCGACAGCAACAGCGGCGGCAGCAGCCAGCATGTGAAGTGGGGCTATCTGCTGCGCCTGCAGCACCTGAACCCGCGCTGGACAGCAGCAGTGGCTGCGTACCGCGCAGAGTTTAAAGCTTTTCCTCGCAAGCCGGGCGCAGCTCATCTGATTCGTTTTGATGACGCTCTTGTGGGGCAGCAATATGCTGCTGCAGTGGAGCTGATCAGGGCACTGGCAGCAGCAGTGCCGCTGCCTGCAGTGTGCAACAACCCCAGCTGCGAGCGCCTGGCTCGAGTGAGCGAGGCTGCAGCTGCCAGCAAACGCTGCGCTGGCTGCAAGTGCCGCTACTGCAGCGCTGCCTGCCAGGCGGCTGACTGGCGGCGGCACAAGCATGCGTGCCCGCGCATGGCTGCTGCTGGCGAGGCCTGCCTTTGATCATGTGCGGCAGACACTGCAGTTGGCATGTGGAGAGGGTGTGTGCAGCTGTGTGTGTATGGAGGCCCAGTGCCACATGCGCGTTGGACTTGCCATGACAGCAGCAGCCAGTAGTGCTGATCAAGACAGTGTTGTGGCAGCAGACTGTTTGATGTACTTGTTGGTGGGGTTCCCCGCCAGGGTGTGTGCCGCCAAGCATACCATGTGCGTGTCAGGCGCATTCAGCACAGTCAGTACCCACGGCAGGCACAGCAGTTGGTCCAGGCATCACTTCATTAGAGCTCCTGCTGCTGGGCCAGCAATTTGAATTGATGCAGCAGGTGGTGCTGGTGACACCTTGGTGGTAGGGTTTGGCCCCGGCAGGATGCTCAGCGCTGAGTGCGGCAGGGTTCTAAGGGTTGCTGGGTTTGCCGGGAAGCTCACTTGTGCTGTGCCTCGTTACTGACGCCTGTGGACAAACGGGACAAGAACAGCTGGAGCACTACAAAGTTGTGCTGCGTAACTTCCGATTGCTGTGGAGCAGCACTTCTGCCAGCTGTACTCATCGCCTCATGTATGATGTGATATCCCTTCACTCAGTCACCTACAGAGCCAACACTGTGGTCGTGCATGCCGAACCGGCACTCTCGGAACTCAACCCTGTCACATGCACATCGACTCTACGAGCCATTATCAGGCCAGTCCCATTCAGCAGCTAACCATAACTATTGTCAATTGAATGACACAGCGTTTTTTTTAGCAAAATCTCCCTCGGGCTGCAAGTAGGCGCCTGTGAATTGTCTCAGTCTGTTGGCAGCAGCAACATGCAGTAGCCTGCCCATCTGCAGCTCATAGGCCACAACAGCATAAGTAGGCGGTTATAACCGTCGATGAAGCCTGCAGACGACGATGATCTGCGCTGGGAGCCCGAGGAGGAGCCGGCACTGGCAGCAGCAGCACAGCTGCTGTACTTGCAGGTGCGGCGCCCCCATGGAGCAGCTGCGCTTCAGCATCCCAGCTGCAGCGATACACGGTGATCAATGTGATTGTTAGATACTCATTACATTAATGAAGCTTGATATCAACTGTTTGTCTCGCCCTGCAGGCGCTGAATGCGTGCGTGGCTGGGGACACAGCAGCAGCAGATGCCCAGCTGGCCATGCTGGGCTGCAGCTGGAGGCTGTCAGGTGCTGTGTGGGCTGCAGCAGCACAAGGCGCAGCAACAGCAGCAGCTGCAGCAGTACCAACACAACCCTTAAGCCAAACTGCCACACAAGAACAGCAGCAGAGGGAGGCGTGCGATCCTGCTGCAAGCAGCAGTGTGCTGCTGCATGACGCGCCGCTGCCCCCAGCACTGCTGCATGCCCTGCAGCAGGCCTTCAGCAGCAGCAGCAGCAGCAGCAGCAGCAGCAGCAGCGACTTCTGGTCCCGCCACAGCTACGGCGATGATGCCACCCCCTTCTTCAGCTACCTGCTGGACCTGACAGCAGCCGCAGCAGCAGGGCCGAGCAACGCCCTTGAGGCAGCAGCACTGCTGCTGCAGCAGCAGCTCAAGCAGCTCGCTGACAGCCAGACTTCACCCGCAGCTGCTGCTGCTGCTGCTGCCACGCATGTGGAGTGGTGGGCGCACACACGGCCCCCCTGGGCACCCCACCAGCTGCACTTTGATGTGGCTGAGGGAGCGCTGCGGCGTGGCCTGGGCTGCTTCAGGCTGGCGCACCCTGCAGCCAGCAGCGTGCTGTACCTGGAGGCGGCTGGGGGCCCCACGCTGGTGCTGGGGCAGACTACTGCAGGTGACCTGCCACAGCAGCAGCAGCAGCAGCAGCAGCAGCAGCAGGAAGTGCCGCAGCAGGGGCCACATGAAGCAGCCAGTGCTGCAGCAGCAGGCGCGCTTGCTGCAGCTGCTGGTGTGACTGCTGCTGCTGAACCATGTGATGATGCCTCGGCTGCCAAGCGCGCCAGATACTGCGAGCCTGCTGCTGGAACTGCAGCAGCAGCAGTAGCAGCTGAGGAGGGGCACGAGCACCTCAGGCACAAGCACCATCACCACCATCATCACCAGCAGCACCAGCACCAGCACCACCACGCACAGCAGCAGCAGCAGCAGCAGCAGCGGCCGCTGGCCTCCATGGCCTGGCTGGTGGCTCCTGCTGCGGGGTGCTTTGCGCTGTGGCCTGGCGGGCTGCTGCACGGCGTGCTGCCTGGCGCGCAGGTGCCCCTGGGGGAGGAGGAGCAGGGCAGCAAGCAGATGGACGCAGCTGGTGGCACGGTTGACGTTGATGGCAGTCAGCAGCAGCAGCAGTTACGTGCAAGCGCGCATGGTGCTGCGAGTCAGGGCAAGGGTGGCGAGCGCAGGCCGGCAGCAGCTGGTGGCGAGGGTGTGGTGGCTGGCGCTGCGCGCACCACACTCATCTTGGCTTGGTGGAGCTGCGACCCACGCAGCCTGGTGCCACAGCAGCAGCAGCAGCAGCAGGCACACAGAACAGAAGACCAAGAACAAGCTGCACAAGCAGCAGAAGCAGCCGCCACAGCAGCACTGCCAAACACTGATGGTAGCACGCCAGCAGGCAGCAGCAGCAGCCTGGGGCCCTGCATGGCCATGCCAGACCCAGCCAGCAGTGGAGGCGAGCCTGATGCTGCACCCGCGTGGCTGCAGGCGCTGCGTAACGTCCCAGCAGCTGACCTGGCAGCAGCAGGCAAGCATACTGCTGCTGCTGCAGCAGGTGGGCTTGGTTGCAGCCGGGCAGCTGGCTGGAGGCTGCTGCCTGCCTGCTGCCCTGCCTGGGAGCAGGTGGCCCCACAGGCAGATGAGGCTACAGCAGCAGCAGCAGCAGCAGCAGGCAACACCGAGCAGCGTTATGCAGCAGCAGCAGCAGCAGCAGCAGCAGCAGCAGAGCAGTGGGGGCTGCCGGCTGAGCTGCTGCGCCACCCGCTGCTGTGTGCCGCGCCGCTGCCCTGCCTGCGCTTCTTCCTGCGCAGCGCCAGGGACATCCGCGCCGCGTACATACCAGAGCTGGAGGCGTGGCAGCAGCCGGCGGCAGCAGCAGCAGCAGCAGCAGCAGCGGCGGCGGCCGCCACAGTAGGGGAGGCGCGTGTGGCTGAGCAGCCAGCTGTAGAGGGATACTTGCCTTAGCGACACAGGCCAGATTTGGTGGTCTCTGGTGTGAGCTCACACCAGCTCGAGCTGCAGGCGCGCTGGCGGCGCAGGTTGCTGGTGTAGCTGTTTGCTCATGGTGTACACATGTGTGCTGCCAACCGATCTCTGCTGTTCAGAATGCCTCTGTTGTGCTGTGCACACATGTGTTTGGTACACACCTGCCACTTCATGGAGTAGCGGTGTGGAAATAGGAAGCGGTGCTCCACCCATGGCTGCTCTGTACCACAGCGAACGCAGCACGGCATGTTGCTGATGACTCATTGGCAAGTGTGCGGCTTCCACAGCAGTGAAGCTTTGCGCAGCCTCTGCCGTGGCGGCTGCCTGCCAGTGGGGCGCTGCTCAGTCACCGCAAGCAAGCGTTTGGTGTGCCAAGTGGCTGCCTGGTATATCCGGCCGTCGCTGTCGCTCGTTGCTGTGCAATCCGTCTTTTACTTTTCAAGCAGCGGTTTAAGCCGGGCTGAGATACTGGAGATACTGGTAAGGCAAAACCTTGATTAGCACATTTGTTGATGCCGCATCACAAGCAGAAGGCCAGACAACCAAACTTTAGTAAATGAATCACAATATTGTTTACCACCACACCACACATCTACACCGTTACCCGGAAGCTGACTTGGCTGGGCTAACAGCTGATGCCCACACAAGCCGCCAGCGGAGTTTAGCGCTAAGACAGCAAGCAAGCATCCACAGCGTTGCATCCACCATCACAAGGTAACCACGTGCAGTCTATGTGTACCAAGAAAGTAAACTAGAAGGCACATCTTCCTATCTTGATCAAACCGCATGCCATGAGGCGACCCATATGTGGTGCGACTGGCCACTGGCAAGTGTTGGCCATGAAGGATGCTGATTGACTAATAAGCACGTGCTGACCTCGCGCACGCAGTGTACAGCCAACGGCTGCAGCTACATCACTTCACCATCTAATGAACAGCCAAGGCATAGAGGATGCTGGGACATCACTCAGCGAACAACGGACACTAGCACAAAAGAATCTACAGCACTGCTGACTGCCAGCAGCAGACAGCGCCACTATCTGCTGCAGGACGTTGCACCTTCACAACATTCACCTGCACGAATGTTGCACCTTCACAACATTCACCTACACGGCACCAAATACATCTACATGTGCGAGCAAGGAAATGCTGCTCTGCCACCAGACTTGCACGTGACCACAGCACCCACGACTGCTTGAAAAGGTGCCTGTCGCAGCACCAGCATGCAACGAGTGACAAAACATACACTGTGCAAAGCAGGTTGCACGGAGCAGCCTGCTAGCACCAAACCTGTGGGTACTCAAAACTGCCGAAACTCACAACGGCTGAAAGCCACGACCAGCACACATGCAAGACACCAGCTGAACAGCATAGCTTCAAAACACCCGGACCAACATGCACAGTACGACACATATATCTCTGGACAACCTACTCTGCATCCGTTAGAACGCTTGCTGCACCTTGATACACACATGCATCTGCGATCCTGTGACATACGATGCATTGCCAGCCTGCTGCACCAGGCAGCACCACCTGCACTGGTCACTAGACGCGCATGACCATGACCTGCCGCTGCCTTCCGCCCACCCACCAACCATGCATCACACCACCACACCACCGCCCGCCTCACACCGCGCCCAGCCCCCGCGCCAGCAGCAGCCCGCCAGCCGTGCCCAGCGCATAGCCCAGGCTGCCGCACAGCAGCGACGGCTGCACCAGCCGCCCCCAGCCGCACGACGCCGCCAGCCCAGCAGCAGTGGCAGGCCCACCAATATTGGCCGCGCTGCCCGCCAGCAGCACCTCAGCCGGCAGCCGCATCCATTTTAGGCCAGGCAGCCGCCCGCTGCCCAACACTGCCAGCAGCGCCCAGTGCACGGTTACCATCAGGCCCACAAAGCCCATCAGGGGGGCAGCAGCACCCAGTGAGGCCCAGGAGCAGCAGCAGGAGGCCCCAAGTGTGGCAAAGAAGAGCCCCATCAGCAGCTGGCCCAGCTGGCTGGCTCCTGCAAACGGGCCGGAGGCGACGCCCGCTGCTGCTGCTGCTGCTGCTGCTGCTGGGGTATCCTTGCGCAGCAGCTTGTGCGCTGCAGTGCCTGCCGCAGACATGCTCAGCGCGCAGCCGCTCAGCAGCAGCAGCTGCAGCGCAGGCATGGACAGCCACAGCGCCAGCTGCTGCGATGCCGCGCATGCGACTGCTGCTGCCGCCAGCGATGCTGCTGCAGTGCCGCTGGTCAGAACACCACTGCTGGCGGCAAACATGCCGCTGCTGCTGCTGCCGGCGCTGGCAAACCTGCTGGGAGCAGTCACCTTGACCCTGCCGCTACTGGTGCTGACTTGCTGCTGCTGCTGCTGCTGCTGCTGGTCCTGGTACTGCTCCAGCTGCTGCTGCAGGCTGTTGGTCAGCTGTGTCTTGTTAAACTTGACCAGCAGCTCCAGCTCATCACTCGCGTCAACGCTGGCCAGGCTGCTCAGTGCGGTGCTGCTCACGCTCACGCTGCCAGACCTGCTGCCCTGCTTCGCTGCAGCCACTGCCGCAGCCAGCCGGTCACTCGGTGGCTCCTCAGTGAACAGTGCACCGCCATCCAGTGCCAGCGCGCCAGACGGCCGCGGATCGGCAGCAGCAGCAGCAGCAGCGGCGGCAGCCGCAGACGTGATGGTGCTTGCTGCGCGGCTGCTGCTGGCGGCTGCCATCTTGTCTAGCGCCTCGCCGCAGCCGCCGCAGCCCACCACGTCAGCGCGGCTGCTGATGTAGCCGGTGCTCCTGCCGTTGCTGGCGCTGGCTTGGGGGGTGCTGCTGCCGCTGCTGCTGCTGCTCTTGCTGCCGGGTGAGTCAGGCATGTGCTGCGGCAGGTTGAGCTTCTGCTTGCCCTCGCGTGCTGCGCTGATGGAGGAGATGGCCTCACCCATGGCGGGCGCTTGGGTGAGCAGCGGGTTGTCATCCAGCGCTGTCACGCCGCTGGCACGGCAGCCGCCGCATGCGCGGCCATTGCTGCTGCTGCTGCTGCTGTCCATGGCAGCAGCAGCAGCAGCAGCAGCAGTGCTGTTGCCGTTGCTGTTACTGTTGCTTGGAACGCTGGCTGTTGGGTCAGGTGTGAGAAGGGGCGTGCCGTCTAGAGAGAGCTGCCCAAAGCCTCTGCTGCGCACATGCTGCTTGGGGCCTCCTGCCATCTTCCTTACTCCACCGCTGCTGCTGCTACTGCTGCTGCTGCTATCACTGCTGCTGCTGCTGCTGCTGCTGCGGCCCTGTGGCGTGGCGCGCCCGCGCGCACTGTCCAGCATGCATGCTGTCACTGCCTCTGCCGAGGGCGGCTGCGTCTCAAGGGGGTGGCCGTCAAGCCCCTTGTTGCCTGATGCTGCTGCTGCTGCTGGCCTGCCTGTGCCCGGTGACCTGGCACCAGGTGGTGCCTTGGCTGCTGCTCGGGGCGGCGGCCTTGCCACGCCTGCTGCTGCTAGCTCCGGCCGCAGGAACGCTGTGATGCGGCGCAGGGGTGCAGCCATCATCGCCGCCAGCAGCGCCAGCATGGCCAGGTTGTCTGCTGCCATGGCAGGTGCTATGAGTCCTGCGGGCAGCTGCGTTGCGGCTGCCACTGCCGCAAAGTTTACGCTGCCGCCGATGTAGCTGGCCAGCAGGCAGCTGGCGAGCTGCGGCCCTGCAGGGCCCAGCGCAGGGCCCAACAGCTGCCAGGATACCCAGGCTCCTGCCAGCATGGTGCCTGCGCCCAGCAGGAATGCTGCCAGCACTTGCCGGCCAGATGTGGCGAGGCTGGCGATGTCATTTTCGAGCAGGTACAGCGCCACAGCCAGCGGCATGAGGAAGCGCCACACTGCATCATACACGGGGCTTGCAGGAGGCAGCAGGCCTAAGCTTGCAGCAGCCAGCGCGGCCATCAGCGCCAGCAGCGGCGCAGACAGCAGCGCGCCCCAACGCGTGCTGCTCTCCAGCAACTGCGACACAGCAGCACATGTGGCCAGTACTGCTAGTGTGCTCCAGGGGTCTGTGACGGCTGCTGCTGGCAGCGCCATGACTGATGCTGCTGCTGTGCGTGTTGCTGTGCGCCTCCTACTGCTTGCTGGCGCTGGTACTGCTCCAAGGCCACGCGGCACGAAGCCATGGTGCTGGTGCTGGCGCGCTGAGCCGAGGGATCTGCAGGCGATGGTGCACCTGGGCCCTCCAAGGCGCGCTGCTGCTGCTGGCTTGCACAGCACTGGGTGGGTTGCCTTGGAAGACGAGGGAACAGGCCCCAAGCGCATGCGGGGCCCTAGAGCAGCTGCAGCCTGTTGTAAAAGAGGCATAATGAACCCAGTATAACTAAGAATGACGCCTACGTTTCGCTCGTGTCTGGCGATAAGCAGCAGCTGTCGTTCGGTTGCCGAGAGCTGGTCGGATGAGAAGCAGGTACGCTGTGTTCAGGTAGAAAGTACACCAGAGAAGCAAGGCGTTTCAGAGGAGCGTGATCAGTCGTTTTGAAACATGATTGCTTTCGCTGTTTGGATACGGTATCAGCATACGTGTTGGTCTCAGCAACCACGAGACGTGTGTATATATAGAAATCTCTCTTTGCTGCGTTGGCTTTGTTGAGCGTGGACACGTCAACAAGCGTGGTAAACCCGCATGACCGAGGTACATGCTGACGTGGGCGCAGCAACTGCTAAGAGACTTTGCACGTTGTTGAGCTGCCGATCCGCTTGCACTTGACTCAATCTTGAGCTTCTGGTAACCAGGTACTTGTTGCACAGCACTGCTGGCCAGCAGGATGCTGAAAGTTTGCGTGTCACACGATGGGAATGGTGCAGTACTGCTGAGCTGGTTGGTCATGCAATGAAGCGGATGGTAACGGATGGCCACTGTATGAAGTGCTACGTACTTCACCACAATGCACCAACCAATACGTTGCATGCATGAATTCCTGACTGGCCAAGACCTTACGACACAAGCCTGCATCAACACCCGCTCAACCTGCAGGCTGCAGCACCTGCCATCAGCTCAGGGCATCAGCTTTTGCCAGCAAGCGTATCTGCCACTGCCTGCAGCCACAACGACACAGCCACAGCGCCAGGATCAGCATGGCCAGCCACAGCCTCTGCAGGCACGTATGAAGCGCGGCCAGCCAGCGCAGTCATGCCCTTGGTGGCCTCAGCGCCCACTGCTGCCGCCGCTGCCGCCGCAGCTGCTGCTGCCGCCCCGCTGGCCTCCCCTGCTGCCGCAGCTCTGCTGAGCGCCTCAGCCGCCGGCAGCAGCGCATCGAGCATCGTCCTGCAGCCAGCTGCTGCACCACCGTACTTCTCAACTGCTGCCACGCCAGCAGCAAATGCAGCCGCCCATTCCTTGACACCTGGCTCGGCCACCTGCACAGCCGGTGCTGCTGCTGTGAGCGCCACCTGGTACAGGCCCCCACTGGTGCCGCCCATGGCTGAGTTGATGGCTGATGCAATGCCGCGCAGTGCTGCTGCTGCTGGTGCAGTGGGTAGGCAGCCTGCCTGCAGGCCGGCCAGCAAGGCTGCTGCGCCAGCTGCGAGCGTGTCGCCGCAGTCACCATCACCTCCCTGCAGGGCAGCACATGGTGAGCGACAACCAGCCGGACAGGTCAGCCCCAGCACAAGTTGCATGCTTGCATGCCATGCGCATACAGCAGAAGAGCCGAGCTGCCAGCGTGCATATGCACATCCGCAGGCACTCAGCATATGCACATCCGCAGGCACTCAGCATATGCACATCCACAGGCACTCAGCTGCAGCTTTGCTGCAGAAGCATGCGTCACCAGCATAAGTACCAGCATACGTGCTGCGCATCAGCATCAGCAGCGGCCCACCTTGGCATCCATCTCGTTCAGCAGCGGCACTGCCTGCTGCAGCGCCTCAGCCACAGCCCGCACGCAGCCGGCAGTCAGTGCAGCATGCTGGCTGCTGCCTGCGCCAGCAGCCTGCTGCGCATGTCCTGCATGTCCTGCATGTCCTGCATGTCCTGCATCAGCCGGCCCTGTGGGCAGCGGCACAGGCTGCGGCCTGCTGCTGTGTATGCTGCTGCTGCTGCTGCTGCTGCGGGGCCAGCCTGGTGCTGCTGTGTCTGCTGCCAGCAGGGGCTCCATGTCAGGCGTGGTGGCCAGCAGTGTGAGTGACACGCCTGCCATGTCCAGGCTGGTCACAAAGGGGCCAGCTAAAACTGACACCACAGCCAGCTGCAGGTCACGATTGCAAGCGGCGCAAGGGGTGAGGCAGCAAGCAGCAGGCGGAAGATGACTTAGGTGGGCTTGCAAAGGGGCCAGCCAGCACAGCCGCCACAGCCAGCTGCAGACAGTGAGGGGTGCAGTCCTTGTGGGTCAGGCAGCAGGTAGTAGGCCGGTTGCTGCGGTGCTGTGATGATGTGCTGGGAGTGGCGGCATGTTGGCAGGGCTGATGCAGTGACAGCTGGCCAGAGCTGCCCAAGGCATGCTTCGCTTGTGCAGCACCCAGCAACGCTGCACAGCCACAGCAAGCAGTTAACCCTCTCTGCTGCAGCTCATCGCTGCCTCCAGCAGCCACGCGTGGCATGCTGCACATCCAGCCGCAAACGCCTGCGGCAATGCAACGACCCCGCCCTCCTGCAAACCAACATCGTCATCTATCTGTCTGGCTGGGCCCGCTTCTGGCGGCGCTGCTGCTGCTGCTGCTGCCGCACATCACGTCAATGATGGCTGCACGACCTCCGAGTCTGTCTCTCCTCCTAGCTACTGGTGTAACACAAGTTGCTGCACAAGCATCTTGCGGCCTCCGCGAGGCCTGCTGCGTGCTGCCTGCTGCCCCTCACCCCCTGCCGCTCAGCAGCCGCCACCGCCTCCCCAGCCACGATGCTCAGCTCCAGGGGAGGCGTGGCCCCGAGGTTGTTCACCAGCAGCGCCACACGCGCCCCGGGGCCAAACAGCGACGCAGTGGCTGCGAGTGACAGCAGGCAGGCATGTAAGCGACAGGGCGGTGATGTCAGTTTGGCACCGCAGGCGTGCGGCGCTGTTGCTTGCAAAAAGGGGAGCAGCAGGCGGTTGGCTGCAGAGCAGGTGCGCTACCAGTGCATGCTTGCGTGGACAAGCAGCTACTGCCAGCAGCCATCTGCTTTTGCTGCTGCTGCTGGAGGTGAAGCAACGCTCCTGCAGTGCCACTGTGCAGTGCATTCCCCTGCCTCCCTCCTCCTCCTCACCCTTGTATGCCACCAGGCGCGTCATCATGCTCTCCACCAGCTGCTTCACGGGTGGCAGCGGCAGCACCGCAGCACCAGGCTCGCCGTGTATGCCCAGCCCCAGCTCAACATCAGCAGGCCCCAGCCTGGCAGCAGCAGCAGCACACCCAGCCATCAAGTGCAGCGCACACGTATGTGACCCTGAATGAGTATCACTGTGTGGCAGCTGCTGCTGGACTCACATGGGCTCATAATGAACATCGCAGGAGCGGCACAACTTTGCCTGCTTCCCCCTTTTGAAACACAGGCTCAGGCAGCTTGTCTGAACGGCACCACGTGGTTCTGTGTGCGTGCCTTGCCTGGTCTGCTGACAGCCATGCATGGCACCAGTACATCAAACATGAACACACATGCTGACACCAGCCCGAGCTGCGCTCTGCCGTGTGCCCCACCTGGTGTTGGGCGGGTGGCCAGGCAGTGTGCAGCCGCTCAGCGCCACCCCCAGCGTGGCGCAGCGGGATGCCACGCTGCGAGCCAGCTCAGCCACAGCAGGCAGCGGGGCGCCAGCAGCGGCAGCAGCCCCAGCAATCTGCAGGTGCAGCAACCAGTGCAGCAAGCAGCAGGCATTGAGTCAGCACCAGTGTGTGTTGCGCTGGCAGCATACGCAGCGCATCACGCTTTCAGCAGCAGGTAGCATCCTTGGCACAGCTGTACAGCTGTACAGCACATGTGCCTGCCACGCTGCGAGTGCACCTGGTGCACCAGTGCGCTACCCTCCTCACCATGCAGCACCATCAGCCAGGGGCAAAGTCCGACCAGTTACAGAGCTGCTTCTGTGTCCGACCCTCACCTTGTGCACCAGGGCGGTGCCCGCCAGGCCGCGCCGCCCCGCCATGCGTGGCGTGTCAATGGCTGCGTCCTCGCCCACCATGACCACCTCCACTGCCAGGCCCTCAGCCTTGGCCTGCTCGGCAGCCAGCCCAAAGTGCAGCCGGTCGCCTGGCAGGGGGTGGGTGGGGGGGGGGGGGGGGGGGAGGGAACAGGAGGGGGATAGTTCGGCAGCCCTTGATGAGTTTGTTATCGACACAGGCTCCGGTAATGCAGTAGCGCTGTTGTTGCAGGCAGCCGACATTGCCGACAGTCCACGACTGGCAGCTGAGTGTGTTCATAGCATATGCACCGCGCTGCTGCCCCTGCCGCTGCCGGTGCCTACCTGTGTAGTTCTTCACTACCAGCAGGCAGCCGCCCGGGCCTGTCACAGCCCTGATTGCTGCCAGCACCGCAGAGGCTGGTGGTGAGGCGAACACCTCGCCCGCCACTGCTGCTGTGAGCATGCCTGCGCCCACGTAGCCCACATGGCCGGGCTCATGCCCGCTGCCACCACCTGCACACACAGCGGCAGTACCAAACAGCTGCATGCTAAGTGCTTTGGAACGGGTGCTGTTGAACACCGTGGATGAGTTGTGGTGCTGAGCGGTCTGGTCGGGTCACTGCATGATGCGCGTGGCTAGTTACTTGCTGCTTGATCCCGATCTGGCCCAGGTGCTCGCTGCACTGCCACCCCGCAGCCAGGCACTAAACAACCTGTAGCTGGTTGCCAAGTCTGCTGCTGCTGCTGCTGCTGCTGCTTTCTCACCTGATATGAGTGCCACTTTTGACTTGTCATGTGCAGGGTCAAAGACAACCTGCAGCAGCAGATGAGCAAGCGTGATGCAGTGTTGACGTGCCGAGCCACGGCAGTTGATGCAGTCACAGACATATGCTGACGCTATTACGCACGTCTGAGCGGGGAACATTTAGCCTGGCAGATGGCGCAGCAGCAACTGCAGACGCTCAAGGCATCCTGGCTGTCCATCATCCCAGCGCTGCACACCTTCATCCCAGCTCACAGCTCCATATCTGCGCTGCCGTACTGGCAACACTGCTGCTGCTGCTGCTGCTGCTGCTGCTGCTGTTGGTCACAGCACCTAAGCAGAACGACTCATGTACCTTGATGTCGGGGAACCCATCCAGGCGCCTCAGGTGGGGGTGTGTGGCCAGGAAACCATTGATGGCATCAGTCACTACACTGCCAGGCTCGTTGATGAGCTTCTTGCTGCTGCTGCTGCTTCCAGCTGACATGCTGCTGGCGCTGCTGAAGAACGATCGCTGCGAGTGTGATGTTGCGAATGCGCTGGCCGCTGGGGTCTGTTGTCGGTGCCAGCTGCTGTGATGCGGGAGGTGCAGTACTGCTGCTGTGGCAGTGCAGCCTGACGTCAACCTTGGGCCCTGGGCTTTGTCACTTGTGCTGCTGCTCAGAAACTGACGGATTCCTGTAGTTGACCTCACAATTATGCAGTGCAGCAACTGCTGCGCAGGCAGAGCCCGCCATGCGAATGACGGGAGCATGTTTGGGCGCGTTGGCACGCAGCGACGCTTACGAAACGCTCATTGGTGTTCATTTCATCTTGCTGATGCACAGCGATTGACTTGCAAGATTCTGACTCGCTTGGGCTTTCGGGTGGGAGCCCTAACAGTCACTCGGTGTGCGTTGTAACCCCAGCTGTTCTACTCATCCTCGATCCTGCGTCAACTCACTATTTGCCGAACACCTAAACACATGAGGTTGTAGTCAGGCCTTCAAGGTTCACCGAGGCTCTATTGCAGACCTGGCTCAAGTCACCAACAGCAGAGAGGCACGGGACGTCAATATCCACAGCTCTAAACAGCTCAGCTAGAGAGCACCCGCCTTGGGCATGGACGGGGTAGTGACAAGAGTGAGCGCTGCAGCCCATGCAGAGCCACAGCAGCAGCAGCACACGCCAGCAAACGTTGGAGCAGCATGCATGCATATTCGTTTGGCTTACCAGCACACAGCAGCTCACGCCGGGTATGCTTGCAGGTGGGGCTGCAGCTGCTGCTGGAGCCAGCCAGCACAGCATGGATAGCACGAGGCGCATGGTGCGTGGCGCGCCAGACCAGCAAGCAGCTGCCAGCACGAGGCCGTTGGTTCTGCTGCTGGCGCTGCTGCTGCTGCATCGCATTCCTGATTGTGCATTGCATGCAGTGTTAGCTGCATCTACGAAGCACCGGCCGGCACCTTCTCACAACTCTAGCACACAGCAGCTGCTCACAGCAGTGGGAGCCATGCTGCAGCAGTTCACACCTCCTGCACCTGCTTACCTTGGAAAAGCTCCACTGCTGCTGCTGCTGGCTGCAGTGTCGCGGCCGGGTCAGTGTACCCCGCCTATGCTACCTACAAGGCAGTGCTGGCACCCAAGCGGCCGCCCCCACCCGGCCGCAACGCAGCAGCAGCCAGCCTTGAGGCTGAGTCAGCGCGTGATGCGCTGCTCAAGTACTGGGCGGTGTGGGGGCTGGCCTGCGCGGCTGAGCGGCTGCTGGAGGTGCACATAGACAGGTGGGGCGGGCGGATGTGCAGACCACTGCAGCGAATGATAGCATCGTTTCAACGCCCGCATCAGCCCATTGCTTACAGCCACAATGCAGTGTATTCGTCATTAGCAGCTTGTGGACCACTGCAGAGGGTTCAGCGGGCAGCCTGATGCCGTAGCTGATGCATTGCCAACCAGCAGCGAGGCCAGAAGTGCGTGCATATGCACAAGGAGGGCTCCAGCCTTGACAGCAGCAGCGCAACATGGCAAGCAAACCGCAGTACTTGCGTCTTGGAAAGGCAAGGCACACACAGCAGCGCTGTACTGGCCATGCGTCGAGACAACATACCAAGCTGCACGCAGCAGCTTGGCTTTGTGCACGGAGTGAATGTTCTTGCTGCTGCTGGTGCTGGTGGTGCTGCTGCTGCGGCTGCCGCTGCTGCCGCTGCAGGGTGTTTCCCTACTACCCTCATGCCAAGCTGGCCTTCCTGCTGTGGCTGCAGCTGCACAACACACACGTGAGCCTCACACCAGAGGCTGAGGCCAGCCAGCTGGCAGCAGCACCAGCAGCAGCAGCAGCAGCACAGTGAGCTTGCCAGGCTAGCGTTGCGTGTGCAGCGTCCCATCTGCAGGCCCCGCAGCGCTTTGTGCCAGTCCTGCAGTTGTTGCACAACACCAGCAGATCTCCAAAACCTCCACTGCGTACGCTGCGAGTTTCGTGTGTAATCCGCGCCTGCCTCCTTACCCTCCTCCTCCTCCCTCCCCCCTGCAGGGCGCCTCGCTGCTGTTTGACCGCTACCTGGTGCCGCACCTGTGCCGCTACGAGCGCAAGCTGGACATCATGCTGGAGGCGGGCGCACAGCTGGCGGTGAGGGCGGCTGCCTGTTTCTGTTTCCGGTGGCTGGCAGGGGAACAGCTATTACAGGCAACTGGCCAACAACTGGCCAGCGTTGTGTTGTATTGCTGCAGCTCAGCTGAGCCCCGACTCCCCCGACTCACGGTAGCCGCACAACAACGCTTGCCGCGTGCCTTGCAGGAGATGTTCTACTCCACGTATGCCGGGCCCATCGGCTACATGCGGCGCGCCCTGGGGCTGGCAGCAACACAGCTGGCCGTGCTGCTCAAGTGGCTGGCCACACCAGATGACCCCCCAGGGCTGGACCCGCAGCAGCAGCAGCAGCAGCAGCAGCAGCAGGGTGGGGGCGTGGCAGGGCTAGGCAGCAACCTGCGGAGGCGGGGCGGGGGCGGCTCGGGGCTGTAGCTGTAGCGGCTGTGCTGCTTTGTGTGTGCTGAACTCTTGTATGGGCGATTTGGCATGCTCAGACACCTCAAGAAGCGCCAGGAGTTGGCACATTGTTGGGCGTTTTGCATAGTCGAGCATTTGCGACAGGCCTGCGTCTGCATGCCCTGTGCTGCTGGCATGTGTGCGCCTGCAGCAGCGTCTGCCTGCTCATTGGCAGCCACATGTCGGGCCGCGCCTGTTAACTGTACAACAGAGCCTGCACCACAGGCGTGCATATGCTGTGTAGTGTCATGACAGAGCTCACTGCGCATTTCCTGCCCGCTTGAATGCACGCATGTTGTTGCGTGTTGCACCACATCTTGACTAGGGTTTGCCCCTTCAGGTGTCTATGGTCAGCGCAGCTTGTCACGCCAGGCCACGGAGCTCTGCCGCACGTACATGTAGGGAGTCTTCACGCCTGGATCCATAATGTCTGGTCTGCCCTCTAGTTTGCTGAGCAGGTTAAACCGCCTGTTGTAGACCACATCGGGGCGTTGTGGTTGGAGGGCGTGGGCTGCATTGGATGGCCTTTGAAGCAGTGTGGCATCTCACACCTGTACAATTACTTTGACCTGAGTGTACTGTCGCTGACCGGGAACTGTCTATTGGTATGTGTGCTTGATTCAGCACTGCACCGACATGTCCTATGTGCCATCCTGTGCTGCTTAGCTGTGTGTAGGTGAAGGGATCGCTATTTCTTCAGCTGTACCCTGCTAATGTAACAATCTGCTTTGAGGCGTGAATGAAGCGCGTGTTGCTGAGATCAGTTGTAGCCATGCGGTGTCGCGCCTGTGCTCCACCTGGTCACCTCGACGCCAGCAGCATGCAGCCGATCACGAGCGGCTGCCAAAGATTGAAACACGTCGTTTGTAATGGATCGAACAACCTCGGGAGCCGCTTGGTGCCACGAGCTGTCTCCTGCATCAACAGCAGCAGCTGTAGCAGCGTACTGTTGCCCATGTTCAGTGGGCAGCTCGCGACACTGTCAAGCTCATGTGCTGCCAGGCTTTGGCCCTCTCAGCACAGCAGACACATGCAGCAGCTGCAGCACGTCCGCTGCGCTTCCACCAAGGCTAGTAGCAAGGCCAAGACAATGTACCGCTGCAGCGAGTGCGGCAGTGGTGAGTTGTGTGTATGGAGTTGCAGGAAGCAGTGCAATATGTTGCGTACTCACATGTTTGGAAGGGGCCCCCAGAGGCCGACTTGGGTAGCTAGCATGCCAGGTTACAGCAGGCGTGCATGGAAACATGGTATGCAGCAGCAAGGCATACCTGGCGACATGCTTGCAGGTTACAAGGCAGCTGTTGGCAGCCAACAGCAGTACACCACTGTGCAGCACATGGCAGCGCACCTGCACTAACCTTGGCTGTGGCTGCCGCGCACCTGCTTGCTGCCTGCAGAGTTCAGCCAGTGGACGGGGCAGTGCCGCGTCTGCCAGCAGTGGAACTGCATGCAGGAGTTCACGCTGCTGCCGGAGCCGCCCGCATCAGCAGCATCAGGGGCCAGTGCAGCAGCCAAGGTGCTGCGGGGCGGCGCAGCAGCGGCTGCCAGGGCCGGCGCCAGCATTAGTAGACGTGGCGTAACCAGCAAGGATGTGGCAGGCATGCAGGCCAGTGCGTCATACGATGATGACATGGCAGGGCCTCTTGACTTTTCTGGTCCGGAGTTTGACTCGTTTGATGAGGGCGGCGCCATGTACGACAGGCAGCAGCAGTACGGCGGCAGCAGCGGCAGTGCTGGCGGCCGCGCAGGCGGCTATAGCAGTGGCTGGATCACCACTGATGACTCAGCCCCAGCAATGCCGCAGCGCCTGAGCGACATCAGCGTCAGCGCTGCGCAGCTGCGGCTGCCGCTCCTGGGTGCCACAGGCGCTGAGGTGTCCCGTGTGCTGGGTGGTGGGCTGGTGCCTGGCAGCCTGGTGCTGGTGGGGGGTGAGCCTGGCACTGGCAAGTCTACGCTGCTGCTGCAGGTGGCGGGGCTGGTGGCACACGCCTGCGCTAGCGGGGTGGAGGGCAGCGCCACAGTCGGGCAGCAGCAGCAGCAGCAGCAAATGGCACACAATGGTTCCGCAGCAGCAGAGGCAGCAGTAGATGATGGAGAGGATGACCTGCCGCTTGCTGCTCGCATGGCAGCAGCAGGCAGCGGCAACAGCAGTAGTACTGTCAACAGCAGCAGCAGCAGCAGCAGCAGCCAGATCTTTGAGAGCAGCAGCACCAGCTGGCTGGATGAGGCTGCTGATGCAGCAGGCGCTGGCGGTGGCGTGCTGCTGCCGCCTGGCTACGGGGGCCGGCCTGTGCTGTACGTCACCGCAGAGGAGAGCAGGGACCAGGTGGGGCTCTGGGGGACAAAAGGAGTTGGAGCGGCAGCAGCAATGTTGAAGAGCCTGCATGCATGTGCTCAGCAGGACAAAAGGCCCCTGTGTGTGAGGCCTTGCGGCATGCATGCGTGACAGAAGTATGCTGACGCAGGTCATGGGCTGCAGTACCTGCTGCTGTGTGACAATTGTTCTGCCAGCACTCCAGCGCACAGCTCAGTACACGGCCACGCAATAACAAATTGTGCGCACCACTGGTCAATATGCCACGTCATGCGCCAGGTGTGGGAGCGTGCACGGCGCCTGGGCCTGCTGAGGCCCCTCAGCAGCAGCAGCAGCAGCAGCAGTGCTGCCGCCGATGCTGCTGCCGGCTCCCCTCCCGATGTGCGCCTGTTGGTTGAGAACCGCGTGGAGCGCATTGCTGCCGCCATCATTGAGATGGCTCCCGCTGCTGTGGTGGTGGACAGCATACAGACGGTGGCGCTGCGCGACCTGCCTGCACGCCCCGGCACCGTCACGCAGGTGACCCTGGGGGAAAGGGGATAGTAGGGCTGGGTGGTGGGGCGTGTGTGCCTGCAGGTATAAAGGGGTGGCTTGTGCTTACTGCGCTCCCTCCACAGTGGCATTTCACAGTGCTGCTGGCTGTGTGGGCGGGTGTGGCCTGCTTGTGCGCTTGTCTGTGTGAATGCTGCTGTTGCCGGCCTCCGCTGGCTCGTAAGATACTTCTCTGCATGCTGCAGTACCAGGATTTTGTCATATGCACCCAGCTGTGCTGCTGCTGCTGCTGCTGCAGGTGCGCGAGTCAGCCAGCTGCCTGCTGCACGTCGCCAAGCAGATGGGCTGCGCCACATTCCTGGTGAGGGGCGGCACACAGCAGGCTGCAGCAGCTGGCCCAGTGGCAGTTGTATTGGCATATTCTGCAGTCGTCAGTCATGCGTTCAGTGTGTGCATGCCGACATCAAAAAGTGCCAGGCCCCTTAGCTGCCTAGCCCCCTCAGCCTGTAAGGTGCCACAGCCTCGCTTATGCTTGCATCCTTCACCCAGCCACAGCACAGACACGAGCATTATCCACCAACACCAGCACCACATGCTGCGCCCCCCCCCCCCCCCCACACACACACGCACACACGCAGGTGGGCCATGTGACCAAGGCGGGCAACGTGGCGGGCCCCAAGCACCTGGAGCACATGGTGGACGTGGTGCTGTACCTGCAGGGAGCAGCAGGGGCGGGAGGGGCAGGGGCGCGCCAGGGCGGGCTGCGCCTGCTGCGCGCGGCCAAGAACAGGCACGGGCGCGTGGGTGAGTGCGGGGCTGCGGCGCCTGCTGCTGGCTGGTGGTGCATTGCCAGGTGGTGCTGCTGCATGTCAGTGCTGTTGGTGAAGGACCGTATTTGCTGCAGCAGCACACAGCACACCCTGCAGAACGCACTGCTACCGCCCTGGGCTGTTTTTTTGCGCTTGCCCCTCCAGCCCCTGCTCAGTCAGCTCTCCTGCTGCTGCTGCTGCTGCTGCTGCTGCTGCTGCTGCGCCAGGCGAGGTGGGTCTGTTTGAGATGAAGGGCGGCGGCCTGGCTGCAGTGAAGGACGCGGCAGCACTGTTCCTGCCCTCCACGGCAGCAGCAGCAGAGGCGGCGGCGGACGCCAGCAGCGGCAGCGGCAGCAGCGAGCTGGTGGGCACTGCCATAGGGGTGGTGCTGGATGGCATTCGGCCGCTGCCTCTGGAGATCCAGGCGCTGGCCACACCAAGGGTGCAGGACAGCCCAGCCAGCAGAGCTGCTGGCAACGATGCGGATGCTGAGAGCAGCTATGATGAGGGTGACAGTGAGGCAGATCCGTTCTTTGCAGATGATGACAGTGGTGACGCAGGTTATAACGAAGAGGCTGAGGAGGGTTCAGGGTCCAGTGGGCTCAGCGATGAGGGTGATGATGAAGGTGATGATGACTCAGGTTTTGGCGCCACGCTGACGCGCAGCAGGGGCCGCGATAGGGTAGATGTGGCTGGCACATCGCGTGAGCTGGCCCCCCTGTACCGTCACTACGTGGGCCTGGCTGACAAGCCGCGCATGGCCATGCTGCTGGAGCTGCTGACCAAGTACACACCCATCAAGGTGAGGCCTGGCAGCTGCGCGGCATGCAGCTGGAATGAGTGATAGCGGCACCCGCATCAGGATAGGCCACAGCCGTAACAGGTTGCTGGTGGGGCTGCTTCCTTTGTGTGTGACATGCGGCATAGGTCGTAAGCTAATGGGCCTGCAAGCTTGCTCTTCAGGCAGGCTGCAGCCCAGGTCAGGCTGTGTGGCGGCTCGCCAACTACTGCAAACTGGGAACCCAGCCACAGCCGCAGCAGCGTGCTGCACATGCCATGCCCTGAGCCAGCTACTGAGCCCTAGCCCCAGCTGTCTGCTGACGCTCTGCTTCTGTTTGCCACTCTGCCTGCCTGGCTGCCCCCCCCCCTCCCCCTCACCAAGCAGGCTCACCTGTACAACCTGTTCCTCAACGTGGTCAGCGGCATACGCATCCCGCCAGGGGAGACGTCCACAGACCTGGCAGTGCTGGCTGCAGTGGCCAGCAGCGTGGCCAACGCCCCCCTGCCACCTGGCACTGCACTGCTGGGGGAGGTGGGGCTGCGGGGGGAGCTGCAGCAGGTGGCAAACCTGGAGGTGAGGGAGGGGCGAGGTCACCTGTGCAACTTTCACCGGCTAGCACCACTGCCACCGGTGCCACACTGCACATTTTAGTTTGATACTCTGGCCTTGGCAAAGATGGGGCATCAGCGAGACCTGCAGCCGCCCCCTATTGTGGAGGGGCGGGGAAGGTTGCAAGGGTGGTGGGTTGCGGTCTGTTGTGGTTCTGTGCTTGATGCATGTGGGTGGAGTTGGACACAGCAGCTCTGCAGGTGCAGTACTGAAGCCACAGCACAGTGGCATACTATGTATGGACTAGTAGTACTGGATCACGCTTCAAACGTACATTCCAGGTTCCCACCGACATTGCATCTCGCTGCTTTGCTGATGTGCGCTCCATCTCACATTGCACCCTTCCCCTTACCGCCCTCCCTTCACTCCGCAGCTGCGCCTGCTGGAGCTGTCCAAGCTGGGCTTCAGCCGTGTGCTGGTGCCGGCTGCCGGGGGCCCCCTGGCGCTGGGCCCCGCTGAGCTGGGCGGCATGGCAGTCAGCAGGCAGCACAGCCTGGCTGGGGCGCTGGCTGAGCTGTTTGGGGAGGGCGCACTGGCCAAGGCAGGCTGGTACAGGAAGAAGAAGGAGGAGCGGCAGGGGGGGAGGGAGGCAGGGCAGGAGAGGGGCGGGAGAGGCGGCAGTGGTAGCAGGCGGCGGAGCAGGGCCGCCAGCAATGGAAGCGCAGATGGCGGCAGCAGCGGCGGGTTGGAGGAGGGCAAGCAGCCGCGCACGCGTGGCAGCAGGCGGCGCTGAAGCTGCGGCAGGCAATAGTCCGGTGACGCGCCGCTTGAATATGTTGAGGTGCGCTGGTGAGTGCAAACAAATGACGTCAGTGTGAACACGTGCACTGCATTGCGTGGCCGCGTAGTGTGCTGGTGGTGCAATCATTGGCAGCTTCAAGCTGCTACTGTGGATTGTTCGATTGTTGGATGCGCCATCCTTGTTGTTTGGCTCTGTCTGGATGGCGACGGCATGTTGGCTTGACCACTGCCATGATCGGAGCCAGAGATGTGCAGCAGGGTTGACTGTGTCCTTGTTGCCTTCTCTCAGTCTGATGCATCTGCTCATGCATGTTGTGCACAGTGCCAAGCCGCTGGTTGAGCCTGTGGATATCGTATGGTGTGTGTCCTGCAAGTCTGTTGGGGAGAGCTCAGCACATTGCCCAGTAATTAACAGGCTTGAACACAGCTGTACACGTTACCGGTCGATCAGCATGCAAGTGGGCATGCAAACTGGTCCTGGAGTGTCACATATGTGGCTGGTGCTAAGCGTTCTTGGCACCAAGTTTAACAGCCATCGTGGAGGGGCCCGCAGTTTGGTCATGCTAGTGCGTTGTTGATGCATCATGAAGTTCACTACTGATGTGTTACACGACGTTCATGTCGGTTCTATGTTGTCAAGCGCCCTGGTACTGCAGCAGTACATTGCTGATTGGGCAGGCAGCTGGGTGCAGGTGGTTTTGCTGCTAGGGTTCTTCGAACAGCTTAGCAGTGCCGACCACTGGTGCTTCATAGACAGGCAAATTCCACTACTTTCAAACGTCCTGCATACATGTCACACCCTGAAGCATTCGTATTACGTAACACCAGCACCCACCCACATGAGTTCGGCTGGCTTCAGTCAAGCAGCAGCAAGCGTTCAGCAGACTACAAGTCCTGCATATGCAAGCTCAAAAGTCAAACCAGCTATAGATGCATAGCAAGAGTGACAGGTGCAGGCGCTGGCATGTCGGGGAACTCTGCTGCAACATGGAAGACAGTCAGCACACTCGAATGGAAAAAGGCGAGCACGCAACTGAGCACAAATTTTTTCGCTTCAAAAGTATATGCGATATATACTCAACCCATTTTCGTCGTGTCTGCAGAAGCAGAAGGCTCCAGCGGAGCCCAAGGGATTTGGCGCTATTCTGGGCGAGGCAGCAGATGTAGTTGTGGACAAGTGGACAGCAGCAGGCGCGCTTGCACCAGCTTACAACTCACGTCTGAGTGAAATTCAGATCCAGGATGAGGCCTACATCCACCAGCAACTGGTGAAGCCGGAGGAGAGTGAGTAGCTCACAGCAGTATGCAGCCTGACATGCGCCATGGTCGAACAAACCACAGCAGCTGCCCCACAGAGCAGTGCAAACCAACACTATAGTAAATTTATATGCTTACTGAGCTTCATTACCTGCCGCGTGCGACGGATACATTCCTGTATGTGCTACTGCTGAACACAGGCAAGATCAAACGTGGACTGCAGCGCCTGTTATCCCTCAGCAAAAGCAAAAGTGGGAAGGGTGTGCGCATCCTGCGGCCTGGTGGAGCATCATCACGCAAGGTCCGCTTCAATGAGGACCCACACAGCAGCAAGTCACCGGCAGCGCAGCAGCAGCCAGGGGCAGCAGGCACAGCAGCAGCAGGCGTCGGCCCAGTCAAGGGCAGCAGTGTCATCAAGAAGGCGGTGGCAGCTCCTGGTGCGCTTAAGTCGGGCATACGCTTTGCTGAGCCAGCTTCTGCAGAACCAGGCCCTGGCAGCGCAGCGGCTGGCGCTAAACAAGCCAGTCTCCAGGCAGGGCACACAGCTGTGAGTCAAGCCAGCGATGCAGCCGGTAATGGGGCACCTGCAAGCAGTGCCACCATGAGTAGCATCCCTGCTGCCTCAGACACCCGACAACCAACCGGACAGCTATCCATAAGTGCAGTGGCCAGCGCACAACCCAGCAAGCCGGGTGCGGGAGCGCAGCTGCAGCCACCCAGCAGCAGCAGGGTGAACTCCTCAGCTGGGGCGGGGTCTTCTGCTTACGGCAGCAGCAGTTCCTCGCGCGGCAGCAGCGGCGAGGGAAGCTCGGCTCCTTCCATGATGGCCGTGTACCTGCAGCAGCAGTCGGAGCAGCAGCCCCCGCAGACACCATCGTTTGCGGCTGGCAGCAGCAGTGGCAACTGGGCTGGCAACAGCAGCGGTAACTGGGCTGGCAGCAGCAATGGCAACTGGGAGGCTTGCAGCAGGACAGGATTAGCAGGTGGGCCGCCAGGCTGCAGCGTTGGGCCATTGTCCTACCTTGGGGTTGCCAGACCCAATGGACCGACGTCTGTATACTTATCACATCTTCAAAGCGTGCTCCATGCTCAATCTTGCTCCCGGGTAAGCAGCAACGTCCTCGGTGCTATGCTCTGCAACAGGTTGCAGCAGTAACAGTCAGCATGTCAGCAGGGGAAACACGCACCTTTAACAGCTGTCTCGTACTGCAGGGTAACTGCAACTTGGTGGCACCAATCATCAATTTCAGTTGCTTAACCTTGCCTGCCTGCTCGCCTGCCTGCAGACAAGCAGCTGCAGATGCTGCGCACTACCATGGCACCCCAGGCTGCCGCTACAGCAGCAGCAGCAGCAGAAGCCGAGGAGCTGGACCAGGCCCTGGGCTACAGGCCACTGGCCATACCTGAGGAGACCTTCAGCCGCTGGAGCAGCGCAGCAGGGGGCGGCAGCGGTGCTGTGGGGGGCAGCAGGCAGGCCCGTACGTCTATGGACACAGCACCTGCGACTGCTGGAGCCGCTGCTGCAAACAGTGCTGCGGCTGGGGTTGCTGGGGCACGCTTCAGTGCGCGGCGGACCTCCAACACAGGCACTGCACCGGCAACGCAGTCCGAGGCAGGCCAGGCGGTGAGCAGCTGATGCTTGTTGGTGTTGCCTTGGCCAACCCTGCAAAATGTCGCACCTAGTAGTCGCTCCCATCTGGTAGCATTCACTAGACTCCACTGATGCTCTGGCTATGCTCGCAGTCACTTGTTGGCGTCCGATGCTTTGATTCATTTCACCCGTGCAATTCTTGTCAGCTTCTTGCCTGTTGCGGTGTCTTGGTACCTACGTATAGGTCAGCAGTGCCTTTGTTTGTGTGCTTCTGGCATGCAGGCAAGTGCACAGCTTGGCCGCAGGAGCAGCAGAGAGGTCAACATGGGGCTGCAGCCAGCTGGCAGCAGCAGCACGCCAGACCTTGCGGCGGCTTCAGCAGCAGCCACCGGCGGCCCCAGCAGCTCCCGCTCCTCTGGTGATGCCACCAGCAGCAAGCAACGGCGCGCCACTGACTACCTGTGTGAGTGGCAGCACCGGCAGCCTATGCCTTGTGTAACAAGCCAACTGGGAGGCATCAAGTATTGTGCATGGCATTGCCTGGCTATGCTTGTGCGCACATATGTTTCGTGGGGCTAGATGAGCCTACTGGCAGTGGCTGCGGCAAAGGAATTGTGGCAGCCAACAACCTGATTCGAGCCCCCTGTCGGCTTGTCATGCTGCTGATGTCATTTGTTTGTCTGCCCAACCCGTTGCTGCTGCCCCTGCAGCAACGCTGAGCAGCATTGAGGCCTCGCTGCACCCCAGCAGGCGCACCACGGGCCGTGCAGGCTCACCCACCAGCAGCGGGGCGGGGCCAGGCCCAGGGCTGGCGCGCGCCGGCTCACCCAACCAGCTTGGCAGCAGCCCGCGCAGCAGGCACAGCAGCAGCAGCATCACCGCATCGCCACACGTGCCTGCGGCGAGTGGCATTGCAGTGCCAGCAGGCAGCAGCAAGGCTGGCTGCAGCAGCAGCTTGCCTGATGTGCAGGAGCTGCCGCAGCAGCCGCAGCAGCGCTCAGCCAGCCCGTACAAGAGCGCCGGCAGCGCTGCCGCTGCAGCAGCAAGTGCGGGCGCGTCGGGCAGGAACAGCAGGCCGAGTAGCACCATCAGGGGCAGCAGGATGTCGCAGGATGCCACCAGCAGTGCTGCTTGGCCTCGCTCACCCTCGCCGTCCAGCGGTGGCGGCAGGGGGCCCAGCAGCAGCAGCCCAGGCGGCAGCAGCAGTAGCAGCGGCTTGTTTGACGGCCACCATCAACAGCAGCGTAGCGGCAGCACAGCATCTGCAGGCATGACGAGGAAGCACAGCGGCAGCCTGCTGCACCTGCCTGTCATCAGCAAGCCAGCTGCCAGCCAGAAGCCAACAGTGGCCAGCACAGCAGCCAAGAGGTAGGCCGCTTCTAGGCATTACAGCAGCAGCACAGTAGCAGAGCAATGGTTTGCTGAGATGATGTGCTGGAGTGGCAGTAGGGCAGACACAGCTGCCGCGTGTTTGTTATAGTTGCGCCAAGTGTGTTTGGCAGTGTAGCAATATCAGCCGTTGCGGTTAGTTCAGTTCACGGTGCATGCATCAGTTTGTAGAACTGTCAATACTCTGGTGATTTGATGTGTGGCATGGCCGGGCAGTACATGCACACAGGCGTGTGCGTATCTTGTAAGGCACGAAAGCAGTGCCATGCTTGAAGGAGCACATCTCTACAGGCACATACTTTGAAAGTGGGTGCAGCGCTGGTCAGCATGCGCCCTACTGCCAGCCATTTCATGCGCACGATTGAATGTAGGATGCGTGTGCATCCTGTACCGTGGGTTGTCTGCCTGGTGTTTGATTGCATAGGATGGGAAACGCAATCTTTGGGCAGTACAAGACTACAGACCGTGCATGAATGAAGGGGGAGGGGCCTGCGTACTTGGTGTTTCATTGCGGTAGCTGGAAGGCTGTTTGAGGGGCATTAGAGGTCAGCTGGTGCATATGCAGTGCGCCTGGCGTACACGCATGACCACAGTATAGCATGGCACTGCAATGACGTGGAGGGTGTGGTGACGGGACGCCATGCATTGTAGGGTTGGCGTCGTGCTGTTGTGGAACTGGCAGGGCCTGCCAAGCAGTGGAGGACACACGTTGTGTGTGTAGGTGCTTGTCGTTGGTGCCGTATGATACGCTGTCTGTGAAAGACTGCTGCACATCAGGTGCTGGCCTGCACTGTGGTGTCAGGGGCTGGGGCACTTTGATGTGTGATGGGCTGCTGCCTGTCTGGTGGTCAACTGGCCTGGCAAGCGCACGGTTTAAGGGTCCTTTGCAGGCATGACGAGATGCTGGAACTGCCGAGGAGTCAACGCAGCGGGTGTGCCTCACAGCTTTTGAGGATTCTGTGCAGCGGGGCTTCACAACCTTGTGAGATCATTGGGGATGGTGGCAGTGGACCGTCCGTGAAGCGTGGTCACAGCCGCCTGGTAGGCTGCCAGTCTCGGTGCATGCCATGAAGCTCCACCAGAGCAGGCTACGCGGTTACAATCTCAATCATGGCATTGGCGACTCCTGCAAGGAACTGCAAAGTTCCACACATTGGACCTGCGTAGCAGCATGCTTATGCTGGCGACTTTTCTGCGTGTGTGGCAGGTGTTGCTGAGCTGCACACCTACTGCAGGACTTTGACGCCTGCCTAAGCTTGGTTCGGCAGCTCTCACTGTTTCAGTCTAGTCATCGCATTTATTATACGGTCGTCAATGCCTCTGCAACGATGACTGAAGTCCTGCAGGACAGCTGCCCGCCGGCAGCTGCAGCTGCAGCTGCCAGCTGGTGCAACATAAGCGCTGCTCACTGAGCGCGACTGTCATAGGCTGAGCACACTTCGCATTGTGTCTGCATGGGTGGGCAAGCCCTGCTAGCTGGCAGTGGCTCCTGTGTTCCACGTGCACAGCTGGCCAGCAGGCCAGGCATCTGTGTTAGTGTTCAGGTGCTGCCGGCTGGAAGTGGCAGCCAGGTGTCATGCTGTGCTGTGTGCTGCAGAGATCTTTTGGGTTCAGGGTTCAGGGGTCCTCGCCGCACCTGCGTTGCACCACACAGCCATGCAACCTTGGTCTCCTTTGTCTGTCAGCCACAGTACCGGTACTAAAGCAATCTTGTTGCATGGTCCAGACAAGGCACGAATAGCCCATGACGTTGCTACTATGGTGAAGTGATGCAGAACAAACTGTGATTTGGTACGAGTTTGTCCCAAAATGCCATGCATGGCACACATATGCACAGCCGCGCATGCCAGCCTGCTGGCTGGCACACAGCGCCCTATGCCAAGATTTGGCAGTTCCAGCATTGAATTACACATGGAGCAAGGCCTGGATCACCGCGTTGCAACAATCAGAGTCTGGATGGATATTGCAGCAGTAGGTGCTGTGCGGCACTGCGTGCTAGTTGTACATGTACAGCACATATGCTGAAAAGAGGAATGATTCAGATGATACATCCTGCCTCCATGTTCTGCTGATACACGTGCATCAGACGTGTGCACACGTGGCAACAGCAGCAGCCTACTCTGCGGCTGCAACGACAGGCCAAAATGACACCCTCTGTAATGTCAAGCACTGTTTGTGCATAACGCTCTCATATGCTGGCCATGTGGTGTGCACCAGCACTCGTTCCTTGAAACACCCAGCCGCATCAACAACTGCCCAGCCACACCAGCGGCATTTCTAAGCGTTCAGTCAACCTGCACAAGCAGATCCGTGTCTGCCGCAAGCATGGCAATGTAGTATCACACAAGCAACACAACATCAATCTCGATGTGATCGATCGAAAACCTCGGCAAAGTTGCTCACGTGTGAGCCATGCAGGTAGTCTTTGATTCACTAGTCAAATGATACGGTCCGCGCCGCCGAGCGCTGTGAATGCATAGCCCTCCCACCTGCTGGTCACCATGAGATGCGCAACGCATTTAACAGCACTCAGTCGTTGATACACCGAGCCGTACCAAAACCCAGAGGCAAACCACATGCATTTGTAGGCGTTCAGTCAACTTGCGCAAGCAGATCCGTGTCTGCCGCAAGCATGGCAACGCAACGTCACCAGCACACAATCCAAGAAACACCCAGCTCACCAACACTCCTGCATGAGTGACACATGCGTTCCCAAGCGCCCAGGCAACTTGCGCAGCAGGGTCGTGCCTAAAGCAAGTGAGCACAGCAATGCAATGTGATGCGACCGGCACAACAACAATCAGAATCCCAGCAACTGTGCTGGTTATCAAGAATGCAAGTAGCGTTCAGTGCGCGAGTCAACAAGATGCGTTCTGTGCTGCCAAGCGCTGTTGCCGCACAGCGCTCCCACATGTACATACATGTATATGCTCGTCAGCATGCCTTGTGATGTGCAGCTCATCGCCACCAGCACTCATTCCTTGATACCTCAGCGGTACCAACAGCAGCCCAGCCATGCCACATGGGTGTTCAAGCGTGCAGTCAACTTCTGCAAGCAGGTTCGTGTCTGCTGCAAGCAAGTATGGCAATGCAACGCAATGCAACGAAATGCAACGCAATGCTACGCAAACAACAACACCACAACGGAGAGCTCAGCAAATGTGCTCATGCATCACACCCTCAGTGAACAATGTAACCAGTGTACAATGCAACCAGTGTACAACGTGCTAGTCAAAACAATGCTTTTGTTATGTTCTGCACCTCCAAGCGCCGTGCTTCACCGCTCAGCGCTCGTTCAGCGCTCCCATTCGGCGCCCCTACATGCTCGTCAGCATGCCTTGTGATGTGCAACTCATCGCCACCAGCATTCAATCCTTGACACCCCAGCGGTACCAACAGCAGCCCAGCCATACCACATGGGTGTTCAATCGTGCAGTCAACTTGCGCAAGCAGGTTCGTGTCTGCCGCAGCAAGTATGGCAACACAATGCAACGCAATGCTACACAATGCTACGCAAACAACAACACCACAACGGAGAGCTCAGCAAATGTGCTCATGCATCATACCCTCAGTGAACAATGTAACCAGTGTACAATGCAACCAGTGTACAGCGCGCTAGTCAAAACAATGCTTTCGTTCAGTTCTAGAACTGCAGATCTGCACCGCCAAGCGCTGTGCTTCATCGCTCAGCGCTTGTTCAGCGTTCCCACATTCGACGCCCCTACATGCAGGTCAGCATGCCTCAGGCACAAGTTGTGATGTGCAACGCATCGACACCAGCACTCATTCCTCAATACACCCAGTTGTACCAACAACAACCCAACCATGCCACACTGGAGTTTTCAATCGTGCAGTCAACTTGCGCAAGCAGGTTCGTGTCTGCTGCGCAGCATGCAAGCAAGTGTGGCAATGCAATGTTACCAACCAACACCACAACAATCATAATCCGCAACTGTGGTCATGTGTGAGCAACGGAAGTGGCGTTCAGTGTAATAGCCAAATACGTTGTGCGCCGCCAAGCACTGATAATGCATATATGCGCTATACTGCATATATGCGCTATATATCGTTCTCACATGCTGGTCATCATACTGTTGCCTCGCAATGCGCAGCTCTTTGCACCAGCTCTCATCCCTTGACATTCCCAGCTGTACCAAAAGTCACAGCCGTAACAAACCTCACAGCCATACCAGAGGCGTTTCCAAGCACTCAGTCAACCTGTACAAGCAGATCCGTGTCTGCTGCAAGCATGGCAATGCAACATTACACAACCAGCAAATGACACCAAGAAACTCAGCACCATTATCAAGACTGACAGTAGTGTGCAATGCACTAGTCAAAAGGTTGTGTTGTATGCTGTAAAGTGCTGTTATGTGACGTGCAGTTCATTGGCAACAGCACTCATCCTCAAAAACGCCCCACATGTATCAACACTCGCCCAGCCATACCACGGTCATCAGCTGCCACCTGGGCAGCGCCCTCCAGGCTGGCAGCGCCGCCAGCTCAGCGGAAGTGATCCAGCTCATGCCGGTGGCTCTTGATGCGGCGCTGCATCCACGCAACCGTCTCGTCAATCTCGTGCTGAGTCATCACCCTGCCAAACCTCTCAACCGCAGCCTCCTCGACATGCAGGTCTGCTGTGGAGAGCGCCTTGCGTCCGCCGGCGGGTGCAGCAGCGAAGCTACAAGCCGTGCCGGGCGTGCCTGGCCAGGCTGCCGCGCCGCTAGCTCCACTCGCGTGTGCCTTGCCAGCCGCCGCAGCAGCAGCAACTTGAGCTATGGCAGCATCGTCGGCCTGGCTGTCGCTGCTCGCCAGCTCACCACGCAGTGCGGCGGTTTTCATGGCCAGCTTGGCCAGTGCGATGGGGTCGGAGGCGTCCACTGAAGCTGTGTCAACCTCTGGGAATGTGCCCCAGTCCACGATGAAGTGAGGGTTGACTTTAGGCTTGATCCACGGGTATGCATCGAAGGCCCCAGCCTGCAGGGCAACAGTAGCAAAAAGCAGCACCAGCAACGTGTCAAGATTGGATTGGCAACACCAACAACAAGGTGTGATGCTTGCTGATGTTGCAATGCAAGAAGGCTACCGACAAGCTGCTGGTATACATGTTGTACAGCAAGTCGCAACATGTTGCGACAGCAGTGACTCCGTCAGCAGCCTTTTCAATTACCGCTGTCGATTTGTCCAGCTGCAGCGCCGGCACAGCGTTTAGAACGCGAAACTGCATGCTCGCTCAGCCGTGTTCAGTGCCGACGCGGCAAATCTGTCTCGTGCTTAGCAAGCAGGATGCGCGTGTGTGTAGCAGCAAGTCATGTGCACTGTAGCCGCCATCATGTTGATCACAGCTGATGCTTGAGGTTGTGACATAGGCTTCCTCCTAGTGTGCGTATGTGCCGCATAAGGGAGGAGGCAATGCAGTTGTCACGCTCACACAACAGCTTCTGTGGTGCGACAGGGCTTGCACGAGGCCGCACCTCATTGTCCCACTGCCAGCGGTCAAGGCAGCCTGTCATGACTATGTTCTTGTACCCAGGGCGCTGCACCACCGCCTTCTTGTACACATACTTGAAGCGACTGTCACCTTCACCGTACCTGCAAGGCGCACAACGTGCTGGGTAAAAAAGCAGAACGGCATGCGATGCTCAACCGGCAAACGGCGCACAGCAGCGGCGTTTAATCCATGGGCCTTAAAAGCAAGAGCCATCCCAACCAAAAACTGCCTGCTGCTCTGGCAGCACAGAACCGCCCTTCAGCTTGCTGCGTGGCTTGCACGTGCTGCATACACTGGAGCCTGCCAGCCCCAGCGCATGCCAAGGCATGCAGCAACTTGCTCACCTTTCGAAGAAGCTGTCATAGACAGGCTCCAGGGATTGTGCGAGGGAGGTGATGCGCGGCGCGCCCTCCGGCCAGCCGGCGATGGACGCGTTCAGGTTGTCAAATGGCGCCACGCACGCCGTGTGGTTGATGCATGTGTAGCCTGCGCTGATGATGGCGTCCATCCTGTTTTTGATCTTTCGCAGCTCCTCCTGCGTGTGGTGGCTGGAGTTGAAGTGGAACAGGTTGTACAGCTCATCCTGGTCGTGTGCCAGGTCGTACAGCTCATGGTCGTCGTCTGGCATGCCACACGAAACGATGTACTTGAACAGCTTGGATGGCTCTGCTTCCTTGCTGTGGTCTGCAAAGTCAGCCCTGATGACCTTGTAAAGCACGTCCTTTGATGTGGGGTACAGCAGCCCTGCCAGGCGGCTCTTCTGTATCTTCAAGGGCACCTGCAGCCTGTCTGTCAGCTGGTCGGTCGTGGGGCCCCCTAGTGTGGTGAGGCCGCAGATCATGCAGCGGTGCAGGTGAAAGAGTGAGCAGGGGATTGCTGAGTGCGCTTGCAGGCTGCAGCTGCAGCTGTGACAGGTGTGATATGCTGGTTAGCAAAGACCACATGTGGTGTACACCACAGCAGTGCCCAGATATCGAGCGCTTAGCTGCACATGCAGGGCAGGCGATGGCTCCTTTGTTATTGCAGCAACTTCATGGCACAGCGCAGCCTCTGCTGCGGCACTCACAGTACTCCACTGGCACAGACTCGTACTGCCTGTGCGCCTTGAACGCATCAAAATACGACTCATTGCCCTCCGCTGCCCAGCGATGCAGCGGCATGGGCTGGCCGTCCGTCAGGAGCGTGCTGTAGTCTGCGCCAGCCAGCGTCACGAATGTTGCTGGCAGGTCCACGTGGCTGCTCACGCTGTGCTGGTCCACCAGGCCCGCCTTGATGCCCGGGCCGCGCACAAACATGGGCACCCGCGTGTCCTCCTCAAAGGGGCTCTCCTTGCCGGCATGCATCCTGTGCGCACCAATGTGATAGCCCTGCAAATAGGCAGGGGATAACATCACCCATGGGCAGTAAATCTGCAAGAGCGTGTGTTATGTACAACACAGCTGTGCCATCATGTTGTCAAAATGCTTAGCTGAATCATGCGTGCAAGCCAGACCGTACGGCAGGACTCCTCGCATGCGTCTACCCGCAGCTTGAGAGCTCAGTTGTGGCACAGACAAGCAACCACGACATGCAGCCCTCGTACAATGACTTACATTGTCACTGGTGTAGAACACATACGTATCCTCCAAGAGCCCCTGTATGTTGCAGTAACACGCAAGCAGCAATGTTATTTGGAGGGGGAAACAGACTGTACATACACATTGCTTACTGTTTCAGAGCCAAAATGCACGTGACCAGATCATCCTCCTTGAAAATACTGTCAGGACTATGTATGTGCAGCGCGCTGACAACTGCTGGGTTTCAGGGTTTTTTTTCTTTGGGGTTCCATGGTTCAACACTGCAACTGCTGTGTAAAATACTGCACTGTACATGTTGTCACTGATGCTGTTGCACCGCTGACCGCAACATTGCCTGCAGCAGCGTAGTCTGGCATCCAGAGCTATGTGTTCCCGGAGCTCTCTGCGTGCGTGCGTGCGTGCGTGCTTAGCTAGATGTGCCGTTGCTTGCTGTGTTGCGCAACACCTGCTGCCACCAGGGCAGCTGCAGCCCACCTCATCCTTCAGTGCCTGCATGATGGCCTCCGCCATGTCGTCAGCGCCACGCAGCGCGCGCAAGCGCAAGCGGTAGTACTCATCCATGAATGCGGTATTCTTGAGCACAGTCGGGTGCAGCGATTGCAGCCACTTTGCTTTGTACTGGAACGTTGCATTGGCTTCCATGAAGTTGGCTTTCTGCAGCGGCAAGGCACACACAGTGTGCGAAGCAGTTTATGGCAGTGGCACAGGCGGTGCTTGCACACAGCAACCACATCCCTCCGGAGAACAGGACCTCAGCTTCGCCAAAGGCACTGTTTGGCAGTCTGCCCAGTCGAGCCAAGTTGTGACACAAGACACATGGCTGGCTGCAGCGTGTTGCTCTGAACACACCAGCAGGTTGCAACTGCGTACGAGGCCGCAGGGTGCTCTGCAACACCACCAGTACAACCCTTGTGCCAGCTGCTGGGCGGTGCGTTGCAACGCAACGCACCCAATTGGGTGCTTCTGCAGACCCTGCAGCAGCAGGCCACCCGCAACTCACCCTGGGCAGCTTCACGCCAGCAAACAGGGACTTGTATCTCTCCGGGGCCAGGGGAGGGCCCAGCAGCTTGCCAGGGGCCCCCATGTCGCTATCCTGCAGGGCAGGCGAACAGCGCAGGTCAACATGCGCTGCATGTATTACGCGCTGCAGCTGACTGCATAGGCTGCTGGTGCTGCTGCTCTGTCAGCAGCAGGTGGTGCGTGCAGCAACGGCGCATTGAGCTGTGCATGCTGCTGAAGCACTGGCGCAGTTGGTAATTGGCATGCGTATCTGCAATACATGCGGCAGATATTCACGCCTGCCCCAGGCACATCACCCAGCCATAGTTGGGGTTCATCGTGCTGCCCAGACCCTGGCAGTGGCTTGCAGCCATGTATGTTTCCGCGTGCTGCCCATGCTACATACTGAAGCAGAGCTACGGTCATGCATGCATAGCATTTGCTGCTTGCAGCAGCAGCAGCAGCTTCAACTGCTGAACCCTCAAGTCTGTGTGCGCATGGCATACCTTCCAGTTCATCCTGCAAGCGAGCAGCAAGTTTAAAGGGTGCACAGGCGCAGCAGCAGCATGTGTCAGATATGCATTGGCAGCATGGCCGCATCTTGCAAGAGATTGCACGTGCCATGACATGTGCCTCTGCACATGTCGACCACCTGTCATGACTTGTGAACAACTGCCATGAAACGGACAAACAACCAGTGTCACAAGTGTTGAAATGAGTAAGACTGCTGGGGGTTGCACCGCATGTGCAGCACTGGCGCTGTGAACACAGTAATTGTGCCATGCAGTGGCATGCTGCGCAGCCTCCTGGCATGCAGTGACAGTGTGCTGCGCAGCATCCTGCCATGCCGCAGCTAAGGAGCCACAGCTTGCTGCGCTGGCACGCTCACCAGTCATGGCCTTGTTGTGCACGCCACAGCCGACGCACATGAGGACAGTGGGCAGCACACAACCAGGGTCAGTTGCACAGCCGCCGTTGAAGCGTGCTCTGCCCCTTGCTCAGCAGGCTGATGCACGTGTTCCTGGTACCGTCAAACACGTGAACGCAGTCGGAATCCTGGCCAAGCAAGACACTCTCAACGCATGCAGCGAATTTGTTATCACAACATATAGACAACACACGATGCGAGTTCAACCAAGTACTATTGCAGCGCTGCCGCGAGCAGCCGCGGCGGTGACACTCATGCGGTGGGCGCCACACTCAGGTGGAAGGGAATGCCCTGCCTTGCAAGCTTTGCAGCCTTCTTGATCTGCGCCACGGCCTTCTCAGCGATGACTTCAGTGGAGTAGTTGCGGACAAAGTGCCTAGGGGGTCCGCTGTTGTTGCTGAACACTGGGTGGTCGTCTGCAGGTGTCAGCAGCAGCAGCAGCAGCGATTGTGGGGCTGCACCCCAATGCAACAAACAGGTGGCTGCCCTGACATGGCACGAATGCACCTCTGTCACTGGTGTTACATGCAGCACAGAATGCTGGCCGCTGGTTTTGACACTGTTTGAAGCAGCAAGCACATGGCGTGCACTGGCTGATGAGGTGTGTGCTTGATGGCCTCTTCTGCACTCAGTAGCATTCAGCAAAGTAATTGGATGTGCGCTGGCAAGATCTTGGCTGCTTGGCTGACCGCCATGGAAACGCCCTGAACCTAGCCTGTGGCCATGAGCACACACACGAGCCTCTAAAAGCGAGCGGTGACTCACAGTCGAACACCCAGCTGCAGGGATGATCGGTTAAGGGCCAGTTGGAAGCATCGTGTGCGCAGTGGGGGCGTGGTGTGGTGCAGCAGCAGCAGCAGCAGCAGCAGCAGCAGCAGCAGCAGCAGCAGCAGCAGTCAAGCTGTCAGCATGCACCTGAGAATGCGCTGCAGCAAAACCAGCACCTGCATGTCGGTGGGCAGTTTCAGCGTGGGACCATGTATTTAAGCACATGCAGATGGCACCTGTGAGACATGCAGTGATCACTGCTGTTGCATGTACAACTGCATATGCCACCTATATGCAGCAGTGCGCAGTGCTGTACACATGTGTCTGTCTGTCATGGCGCACCAGTGGTACAGCTGACGAACATACGCTGAGGCGCTCACTGCAGCAGTTAGGTAACATTCCGTTGCTCGAAAAGATTTGACAGTGACAGAGCGCATGGCTTACGGATACGCCAGCAGGTCTGTGTGGTTGAACCCACGCGGCTTCAGGTTGTAGTTGTAGATGCCATACTCCATGAACAGCTTTCCAATGTCTGCAGCCAGGTGCAGCAGGCAGCTTTGATCCTCCAACGAACTATATATACGTCGAGCATCACATGCTGCTGAATACAGATGCATCTGGTGCTGGCTTCTGGCATACAGTGGTGCAATTGCAAACAACACTTACAGCAGTTGCTTCTACCTGACATATGCAGCAGCACACAGGTGTGCCCACATACATCCTTAAATCAGACGCATGTACTGCAGAAGCCTTTAGTGCAAGAGAGTCTGCTACGGCGGCCCCTGCATGCATGCCACACATGCAAATCATCTGCCCGCAGGCCATGGGCTGCTGCAGGGCCACTCACAGCTGGTGTAGTACCCAGAGTCCTGCATCCAGGTCGGAAGGTGCCCCATGGCCTCCTGCAAACACAGCAGCACAGCAGCACAGCAGCACAGCAACAAAAGCAGCAGGGTCACGAGCAGGGCAGCGGGTGGCCTAGCATTGGAATCCACCCCTGCGTGAAGCCTCACCCAATGTTTGCAGTGCTCAACTGCTGTCTCATGACGCACCAAGCATGTGGCCAGGCAACAGGGATCATGGCAAGCTTCAAATAAGCAGCATTTACAAGCACACAGGCATGTCTGCAGCAAAGGCAGCAGAAGCCGCCCACTTGCATGGACATCACTGCCACTGTCTTGAGCTCACCTGCTTGCTCAACTTCCAGTATGTGTACCTGCAAGGGCAGGCCAGCCAGCCAGCTGTCAGGCCACAGGTTTCAGCGTATTATACCTGGTGCATGCCATGGCTACATTCGGTGGGGCACACATCACAGTGGCGCCCACGCGTGCAATGCACGTGCATGGAGGCCAGCATGCGAGCTCTGCCTCATGGCCACAAGCTGGCACGGCATGGAACAAGCGACAGTGACACACTGCCCTTATCAGCGCTGCGCTATTGCGTGCTCACTGCAGTTTGCAGCTGCACAGTTGCAACGCTTACCCTCCATGTGGGGGCCACAGGTCTGTGAAGTTTGTGTTGTGCACGTGGCGCCGCTCAGCAGTGTGGCCCTGGATGGGCCTGGGGGGTACGGCAGCAGCAGCAGCAGCATGCTTGCCGAAAGCTAGTCCTGTCGACACTGTGATTGCTAACGCAGCACATAAAAGGTCTTTTTACATGAGTAGCAGACAGCAACCCCCGCTATGGCGTCTACCGCTGCTCTTCCTGCAGCGTCAGCATGTCTAGCAGTGGAGACGCGCAAGTGCCAGCAATATGGAAGAACTGTCAAAATGCTGCAGCAGACACAGCTGCACGGCAGCACACTGCTCACATCAGATGGGGGTGTTGATGCGGTGCTGCTCGATGGTCACGCCCCCCTCCACAAACCACTTGTTGAGGCTGGGCATGTAGGCGGGTGCGTGGTGTTGAGGTCGGGGTCCTGGTCGTCAACCAGGATGAGGATGATGTTGGGCTTGCAGGGCTGCGCAGCAGCAGCAGCAGCAGCAGCAGCAGCAGCAGCAGCAGCAGCAGCAGCAGCAGCAGCAGCAGCAGCAGCAGCAGCAGCACAAGAGGCAGGCAGGCACCTGGCAGCACTCAGCATTCTGCAGACGGTGTCCTGTCAAATGAGCTGACTCAGCACCCTCGAAGGGTGCTTCAACCTGCATCAACCACTGCCAGTTTATGTTTAAACAGCAAATTTGCTGGCAGCGCATGGCATGCTATGCAGGAGCTGTCAGAATGCAGGCGGCAATGACTTGCTGCCTGGTGGGCAGCGCCTCCTGGGCCGGGGGCCATACAGCGCAGGCTGCTGCTGTGCAGGGGTCGCCAGTGCCGCTGCGGCACGCTGATATTGTGCAGCTGGCAGCTGGCGGGTGCAGGGCACGCATCATGTGGCGGCTGACTGCAGCAGGTCATCACACACAACGCAGCGCTGCACCCAGCGCTGATTCTCAGGCTGATGCAACAAGCTGCAGACGACACTGCCTGAACTAAAACACAGCCTGCGGCTCAGACGCACCAATGCAGTCAGCTGACTCACAGTAGGCCGCACCTTGACTGCAGCTGCCGCTGGCCTGGCACAAACAGCAGCGCACAGGATGAGCAACACGCACACAGCGCCCATAGGGCGCGGCATCTTGGATAGCATGAGGGTGAACTGCAAATCAAATCACACGAGTTTAACGATGTGTATGTGTCCACATCCAGGTCAGCACAGCACGCTATGCGGCCACAGCACATGTTGCTGAGTCATCACAGTCCTGGAAGTTGTCACCCTCATCTTCACGAGTTCCAGCTAAGCATCACAGCCAAATAAGTAGAAGATGACCACTGCTGGTGCAAATTTTCCTCACGACATCATCTGTGTCGTTGCGATTGAAAAGTGGCGTGCGCTGGTTGAGCGCTGGACGATCGTGAGTAGCTGCAGCACATGCGATGGTGGGTGCTCATGCTCAACACACAAGCAGCTACCCAACCGCAGCGCACCAAATATCAGCAACAGCTTCTCACTGCTTACTGACCTCGGAGTTCTTGCGTCTCAGGGCTTCTCCGTTTCTGGAGGTGTCGGAAGCTCGAATCTGCGTGATGGTAAACAGCTTATTTAACAGCATATAACCTGCTTGCACAGTTTATTTGTTCTGGAAACTGGTGTTGCTGGACAATTGGAATGCAGTTGAAGACCCTGGCCTTTCCCGACGCTGCAGTAGTTACTTTACGGATTACGCCCCCTCAGACTCATCACTGTCAGAATTAGATATTAGAACATGTAGCCAAACAAGATCACAATTGCGTGTGTTTTGCGATGTTTTGAGGTGCGCCGTGAGTAGCGACTGAGAGGCCGCTACAGCTGGTGTTCTGGGTGGGGGTTTTGGCTTTTTGCCAGAGGTTGCGTGCAGGTGTCTCCCTCATAGAACAACATGGCCTTACGAAAGTTGTTACTGACTATAAGCAGGTACCAACGTGCCTCGCAGCACAGTATTCTGCAGCACAGTATGCTCTACAGTATGTACTGTGCATTAGTGCGTACTGCCTGCCAGGCTAGGTGTACGGCACCATGCGGCTGCGGCACCTCAGCAGCTGCCTACATTTTCGCGTATGCCACGCTTCGAGTCTGTTCACTGCACGTGCGTGTCATACCTTTTATTAAGGAAAACGCTGAAGATAGAGATGCCTTGTGTCACAGGCAGTGGTAGATTACTAATGAGCTAAACCCTAAAAAAATAATCTTGTAGTACAAGCAGCGCAGCTTCGCTGCAGCAGCGACCATACCCTGCCTGCCCCCTCTCCCCCCCCCCCCCCCCCCGACCTTGCTTTCCGCAGACCGTCCACACATTTCCCATCCTTTCCCCTACCCTCTCTTACCCTGGTTCCCTAACCCCTACCTTCCCCAGCACAAAGAAGCCGTACAGGGTTTCAGTGCTTTGGAACAGATAATAGTGCTGTTGATGACTCTTTGCAATGGTGGAGAAGCTGGTCTTGGAGGTACCTATATCCTACAGCCTACGTTCCTGAGGAAGGATTACGTTGGCTGCGTGTTCAATTGGCTGTTGGATACTAAAAATGCGCCTGCGAAACATCAAGCGCTAATACTGTTACAACATACTTACACAGCGTACGCCGTGGGCACTCGTCCAAGACGAAGCGTAGCAGGCCCTAGCAGTGGTCAGCACTGCTGCAGTGCAGCAGGCCCAGTGCCTTCCTTGCACAACTTCCTGAGCAATCGGCCAATTGATAGACACCGCTGCGATGGAAAGCGGCTGTTTCAGCATCAAAGTTCGAACATAAGTGCTGCCCGCCAGCAGCTGCTGGCACCGAGTCACTGCTGCAGTCACCGCGCCGGCAGCCGTATGCTTGCGCTGCCTGCCGTGCTGCTGTACATCGCTTCCATGGCGTCAGCGCCAAAGGCTTTCGCCATGCGCGGCGCTGCCGCCTCACGACGGGGAAAGTTGCGCCAGGCTGCGCTGAATGCTGCCATGTCAGACAGCAGCTGCAGGCACAGGCGGGTATACAGGCAGGCAAAGTGATGACAGCCACAGCTCACTGCTCAGGTGATGTGTGCGTCAGGCAAGCACCGAGTTGCAACACACATATTCCTCAGTGTGCAATGCACTCGGCACAACTGGCGCTGCACAAGGGGTTACGGCAACTGCAGGGGCTGGTTTGCATCTAGCTGATGATGTGTTTCTGGCCCCTCAGGACTGCACATGGTACTGCAAAAACTGCAGTGCAGCTGCATACTTGATGCCTCAGCTTGGCTTACTTTAGTACAGCAGGGCCTGCTATTCGCCGTAGAATGCATGCAATTAAATGCAATGCCGATTTCCGCTGTACACTCACCGCCTGCAGCTGTGTGGCATTGCTGGGCAGTGCGCCTGGCCCTGCCGCTGCCTGCAGTGCCGCTGGCGACGCAGCACTGTTGGTGCCGCCAGCAGCCAGCCATGCCAGCCAGATGCCCACCGCATTACTCACAGTGCGCCTGCAGCCGGGAAAAACAGCCAGGCCATGGCCAATCACCAGCAGTTGCCAGCAGTAAGGGTGCCTTGCCATGCACATGCACATGATACGAACGAATGCGTGAATGAGCTACGCGTGGTGTGTTCACATTTAGGACCCGCGTAAGTTAAGGAAGGGTGTGTGTATGCCCTGAGCCCGCCCGCCATGGCCATATGGTTATGGTTGCCGTGCTACCCAGCAGTAGGAACGCATGACCATACTACACGTGACCTGCGAGTGGCCGTGCGGCAGTCAGTGTAAGACATTTCATCCTCGCTGTTGTCTTGGCAGCAGTGTGCTGTCAGCAGCACAGGGTGTACTGCTGCGCTTCCGCCTCACCTGGCTGCAGCAAGGCCATCAGCAGCACAGTCCACCTGCAACACAACATGTGCAGCAAGGCACGGGCACGCACAGGGTTGTTGCTGTGAACCATCTTGCAGTGAAATGTGCACACAGAGCATGCTTGACATGTGCATATGCACGCAGCAAGACCATTGCAGCAGCAATGCCATGACACCAAGGGGGCTGCTGGGATGCATGCGCTGGCAAGCTGTCCCACCATGGGCGTCGAAAGACAGTAATCAGATCTCGAACAGCAGAAGAATCCATGAACCGCAGGCGTTACTGTCAGCTACCGCACAACACATCTGCAGACCCTCGTGACAATCAAGCCGCAACATCTGATGAACAGTTCAGGACGCAGCTGGCTGCCAGCTATCGGAGCAAGGCCTCACCCAGAACAAGATGGCGCTGGCGCTGAACACGCGCACGTGCAGCGAGGGAGACACGAAGCGGGAGAAGCCGGGCGAGGCTGCCGCCCTGCCCTCCAGCTGCATCCAGCTGCTGTTGCCGGCAGTTGTGTGGCTGTTGCGGGGTGGTGCGCTGTTGTAGTAGTGATCAAGGTAGGCTGGATGCAGCTCCTGCGGCATGGACACAGGGCAGCCACGCTAAGCACAGTGCACAACGCACATCGGATGATCCACAGGCGCCCTGATTAAGACCCAGCGGGAGGCTCAGTGGTAACACAACAGACAGAAGCTGTGCGCACACTCATGACACACCCTGCTGGCGGCCAACAGGCTACGCGCTTGCACAGCCACATGTGCCACTAAGGCTTCCATGGTGCAGCTGTTACAGGCCGAGCCTGTGCCCTGCTGCATCTGCGCCAAGCGCCTGCACGCTGCCGCTGCACCTACCAGGGGCAGGCGCGGGTCCATGTTGATGTACAGCAGCAGCCGTGAGCCATTGCCCGCCACGCTGGTCTCCATCTCCAGGTGCGGCGTGAGGCAGCTGTCAGCGGTGAACGCGCTGCTCTTGCTGTAGCCAAAGCCCGGCTGCAGGCCAGCACAGCAAGCAGCAATGTTGTGTGCAGTATAGTAAACTTCTTTCCATAGCACAGCTGCAGCAAAGCACCTTGCTGAGGCTGAGCTCAGGCTTGACAGCAATGCCGTTGTGCCAGTGCAGCTGGCTGCCAGAGACCTGCCAGGTCAGCGCTGCATGGCAGAGCAGCACCCTGCTGGCTGCATTGCTCATGCTGACTTTCCTGCAGTTGAACTACTCAAGGTGGCACACCCTGCTTCATGCATGGGTCCCTAGCACACACACCAGATAGCAGCAGCACGCTCATGCGTGCATGCGTGTGCTGCCACCACCCTCTGCAATCCGCCGAGACAGGTGTGCGCTGTGTCCATGCACACGCTTCTCACCGCAACATTGAAGCTGTGGTGCACCCAGTCAATGGGCGCAGCTGCTGTGAAGGTCTGCAAGCAGGATACAACATGGCAGCAGTGCACAGCACGTAACGGCAACATCACCTATCTGCTGCTGCTCACGACCACAGATGTGGTGCATGTAGCACTGCAGAGCATGGTGATGTATCCATGATGGCGATGCTTTGTGATGGCGGTGCATGCTGCATGCATATGCAGTGGGTGTCAGCATTGCTGCAGCTTGCTATCCCTGCAGCTGCATGGTGCATGCGGTCCTGGCAGCCCACCTGCACCATCAGAGGCCAGCCCTTGAGCTCGCCAGCAGCAGCTTGCAGCAGCAGCACGCCCTGCGCGTCAGACACCTTGGTGGGCGCAGGGCGCAGAGGAAGCTGCCGAGCCAACATGTCGTGCAGCATCAGGTGCAGGTCCACTGCAGCTCTGTAGTTTGGCAGCTGCTTGAACTGCTGCGCAAATTTGGGCTGTGCCGTGAGCCTGGCCAGCACGCTGGCGCTGCTGATGTTGGGCTGCAGTGCAGAGCCACTTGGTGAAGCATCTGCACTGGTAGCTACACGAGACAATGCTACAACTATAAGTACGATGCCAGGTACGCTACACATGGCATCACGTAAATGGCAGAGCTGCTGCTTTGCCATGCTGCTGCTGTAGGACCACGGCTTGTTTATGCCAGCTCAGCTACAAATCGTTGCGTGACACAAACAAAACTGGCACCGCTGCTCAAGAAAGCTCTTGAAAGCAAGCGATCAACTCGTCTCGTCAAACATTGGCCATGTTCCGGAGTTCAAGCAAAGCAAACATATTTCAGTCCATCGGATCAAAATCCATCGAATCATGCTCAGCAGGGTTACGAAGGTATTGACCTACACCCAGTTGTGGTATGTAGTGTGCCTCAAAAGGCGGGATATGACTGTCATGCGTGTTCTCCAGTGTGCTGTACCTGGTCCAACCAAACAGACTCGAGGCAGCAGCCAGCTTGATCTCATGTTGTTTCAAATCGCAGCAATATATCAAAGCTTCAAGCTTCCTCCCGTCCAAGTTGGACCACAGTTGGCGTAAGCTTGAAGTGACTAGTTACAGCAGTAGCAGGTGTGAACTTCACAGCTGCTTTGACAGCAGGGCCTGCGCGAGGCTCTGCAGGAAAAAAGCAGCCACTGATGTGTGCTCGTTGCAACCACTCCATGCAGCCCCAACATGCGTATACACATGTTGTATCACCATGAACACCTGCACCACCACCACACGATGCCTTGCCAACAGACTGCTGCACAAATTCTGCTGCTTCATGCCACGGCCTGCAGTTAGACTGCCTGGACAACAACAGCAACATGTTGGCAGCCACAGCCTTATCATGTTCGCGCACATGCATGCATGTGCTGCAAAGCATAAACCTGATGCTTTGAAGCAGGATGGCAGCCATCTCAGGCGCTGCATGAGACGCTGCTATTCCGCAAGCCCTGGGGCATGCGCAGCGTGTGCACAACACAGCAAGCCTCATAGTGGCTGCAGATGTGAATTCAGCTGCTTGTCTTCCAGCGGAAAGACAGCATCAACAGCAGAGGGGATGCGCGCCCCACGTCATGACACGGCATGCAATGGCAACGTATGGCACAGCATGCTGGGCGCACCGCCTTTTTGCTGGCAGGCACGCAACAATGCAGGGTCTCCGGCAGGCATAAAAGCAGAGAAGTGCTCATTGCACCGCGTCCACCCTAAGGGGCCATGAGCCGGCATCATTGACGCTTGCATGCACGCAACCTGCTGTATACAAAGAGATGAACTACCAGTTCATCCCGCCTAGTAGGCCCCACATAAACAATGGCAAGCAATCACAGTCTGCCATCGCATGCTGTGCTGCTGTACAGCACTGCTGCCAGCAGGTGCTATGCAGTGCTGAGCTGCTGTCTAGCAGTACAACCACCTATGCTGTGACCACCCAAGTTGCCCGCCAACAGAACATGTGCTGTGCAGGGCCAACATGCTCAGCACGCAGCTTGTCGTGCCGCCTGCCACTACCTGCATGCTGCTGGGCGCTGCAGAGTGCCAGCCTGTGATGCATAGCCTCCTGGGGCTGGTACACCTAGCCACACGTAACACGCAGCATGCCTGCCTAGCCAGTCTGCACACTCTACTTGCACAGCAACAAACGCATGTCCATCGGTAGAGCAAACGATATCAGGGCAGCCGTCAACAACAGGCAACTGCTGGATGCAGGCAACATTAAAAAGGCATGCAGCGCACTGGGGGCTCTGCGCTGACCTAATATATACTGTACAACTGCAACACATGTTGCACTCTCGGAAGCGGCTGACGCTGCACTGCTGGAACCATCACGCCTGCTGTTCTAGCAACTCATGGTGCTAGGGGGCCCGGGCGCAGCAGGCCAAGAACTGCTCACCGCTGTCATGCCAGACATGCAGCAACTGCCACGCACAAACAAGGTAAGCGCCAGCTGCCTGGCTGCAGGTGGCAGCAGCAGCGACGGCAGGAACAGGTAGTGTCCCAGCTTGGCACACATGGACTTGCTGAAATAGCCGGCCTTGCTGTCATGTCAGGTTGTGGCAGCTACTCATGCTCACCGTGCCTGGTCTACACAATGTTCTTCTGCATGCACTTTGCAGCGGCAGTTTGCTCACGCCTCGCTGGTGCCTGTTGCTGCTGCTGCTGCCTCCGCTGCTGCTGCGTCTGCTGCCGCCTGGCCCGGCTTGGCAATGCCCAGCATCTTCCTGAAGCGCGCGCGGCTGCCGTCCTGGCTGCAGCGGCTCACGCTGCTCTCGCTGGCCCACCAGAAGGAGTAGAACACGGGCAGCATGATGAAGCTGGCCTTGGCGCCCACAGTGAAGTGGGAGCGGAAGTACTGCGGGTGGGGGCAGCAGGTGCAGAGGGAGGCAGGCACGGGGGGGCGGGGGTGTCAGGGGCAAGCGGCAGAGCTGATGCAGGGGTGTGTGCACGGTTGCAGCTTGCTGCTGCCAGCATAGTGTGCAGCCGGCCTGCAGCAGGATGCTGTGATTAACATTGACATGGCTTGTTTGGTAACATGACTGATGATGGCATGATGACGAGGCTGCACTGTTGCAGCTCCGATGCAGTTGTCACTGTCCTGCAAGCACTGGATGCCCCAGGCTGCGCCTCCAAGCATCAGCATGCGCACTGACATCAGGCTGAACGAGACAGTGCACGAACACGCACTGCCCTACACGCTGCAGCAGCTGCAGGCAGCCTGGCCCCGCGCACCTCTGAGTACTTTAGCAGGCCCGCGCACAGCCCGCCAGACACCACCAGCGCTGTGGCGCTGGCCTTGCAGCCGGAGAAGATGGCCGCGTTGAGGCAGTCCTGCTGCCGCTGCTGCGCCAGGCGCCGCTCCTCCATGCTGATGCTGCCAGACATGGACATGGCTGCTGCTGCGCAGTGGGGTGTGGATGTGATGACGCCACGTGCTGAGCTGCTTTGACACAGGCCTGTGCCAGCCCACTGTCGTCAGCAGCTGGCCACGGCCGCCTGGGGTCGGTCTCAGATCAAACTGCTGCCTTCTGTTTTGAGCTGCAGTGTCGGTTGCTGGTGCACTGCTTGTGTGGTTCTACTGTACTTGGCTTGGGCACTGCAAAGAAGCTGACATGGAACAACGTTGCCTACTAGCTCAAATTCAGGAACCAAAAGTTTTTACGAGGAAAACGAAACGAGAAATTGCAGATCGAGCACTGACTGGCGGGTGACGAATGGCTGTATGATGCGGGATAAGCAATGCACGAGACGTCTGGATGCTGAGCAACAGAAACCTCAAAGCAGGATACTGGCATGCATAAGGTGCTAACAGCGCATGTGGCCTCTGTTCGCTTATGACACTTGCTGCGCCCCTCTGTATGCCGGTTGATCTTGAGGAAAGTTGGTTGACGTTTGCCTTTGTTAGCGTGATGAATTACGTTTGTTTGAATCCGTTGATAGTTTGGTCAGCGGACACAGCTTCACCACAAACTTCAGGAACTCGCCTCTGTGGTCCTGAGCTAATTTAGCCATTAGCTGGGCTGATGAGTGTTGTTGTAGCTTAAATGCAGCAACTAGAGCATTAGACATGTCAGCTGTGGGGTGGCTGCATGCAGCCCTCCTTCAGGGAGAGCTCTCGCTGGGCTGCAGGTGCAAAACTCTTGCAGCAGCAACGATGCTGGCGTATCTATGCGTAATTACGTTCTCAGTAGAAGATCGTTGGACATGATTGGAGATGACGCATAGCTATGGTGTTGTAGCGAATGCCGCATGTCTGGACAGCAGAGTGCTCACACGCACTGTGCTCCCTGCAGGTTTCGCCACACCCAGCCCAGCAGCCGCTCATTGGGCTGCCACGTTGCACCTAAGGTAGTTCAGCGGCGGTCAGGTCTTCAAAACCCTTGGCCATGGCAGCTTACAGTGTTGCTGTGCTTGCTGCTGCTGCCCTCAGCCTTGCATTGTGCTGCAGCAGATGGTCAGAAGCTGTTCTGCCGAGCTTGGCATCATTTTTCACCCACAATCTCCACTGTCATCACTGCAGGTGCAAGCAAAGCGGGAGCGGTGTGTGAGCAGGCATGCAACCAGCAGTGGCACTACGGCTCATCTCGCAGCAGCGCAGCTGCAGCAGCCCGTGACACACAGCAGTCAACAGCAGCAGCAGCAACAGCACGAGCAACAGTATGAGGAGCAGCCATTGCCTCATGGCCATCAGCTGCAGCAGCAGCAAGACTGGCAGGAGCAGCGGCAATTCACAGGTAGCAGCAGTAGCCAGTTTGGTCGCGTAGGCACACAGCAGCAGCAGCGGCGGGACACCACCGCACTAGACAAGCCGGCTGTCATCACTGCTGCTATCAGCGCTGCTGGCAGTGTGGGCGAGCTGCAGGCGCTGCTGGACAGGCATGGTCCAAACCTGAATCACATACACATCAGCGCCGCATTCGTGCAGCTGCAGCGCCTGTGGACCAGCAGCAGCAGCAGCAGCGATAGTGAGGCCACTGGAGGCAGCAGACAGCATAGCAGTAGCAACGGTGCATCGTCAAACAGCAGCAGCAGCAGCAGCAGCAGTGCCAGCCAGCGCGCGGTGCTGCTGCAGCTGCAGGGCCTGGCGCAGGGCCTGGGCCGCGTGGACGGCCGCTACTGCGCCAACGTACTGTACAGCAGCGCGCGCATAGAGGCGGCAGGCGAGCCCGCCGGCTACTGCGGCCCGCTTGTGGAGCAGGTGTGTGCTGCTGCCTTCGAGCTCGTCAACCTGATGCCGCCCCAGGAGCTGGCCACGCTGGCCTGGTCCCTGGCGCTGCTGGGGGTGCTGCCTGCGCCTCAGCTGCTGGCCCGGCTGGTGGCCAACGTGCTGCGCAAGCTGCCCGGCTTCAAGCCGCAGGACGTGGTCATGGCGCTGGCAGCGCTGCCGCAGCTGAGTCCTACCAAGCGTGTGGCGCCGTATTCAACCGTGCACCACCTGGCGGGCGCAGCGCTGCGTGTGCTGCCGCAGGCGTCGGCTGGTGAGTGCGGCCTGCTGCTGGCGGCGCTGGCTGGCGTAGGGTTCAAGCCTAGCGGGGTCTGGCTGGCTGGCTGGTGGGCTGGCAGTGAGGGCAAGCTGGGCGGCATGGCGCCTGCTGAGCTGGGCATGACTGGCTGGGCGCTGGGGCGGCTGGCACCACTGCAGGAGGGGCCACCGGGCAGCTGGCTGCGCATGTGGCAGCAGGCCCTGCAGCAGATGTGCATCCATGGCAGCAGCAGCAGCAGCCACAGCAGCAGCAATGGGCAGTATGCGGCTGGAAGTGCAGCAGCTAGTAGTAACAGCAGCGGTAGCGGGCTGCAGCTTGTTGAGCTGGCCATGGGGCTGTATGGCTGGTCCAAGGTGGCGCCCAGCCAGCCGCCTAGCGCAGAGTTCCAGCAGCTGCTGTACAGCACCACACAGCAGGCCATGGCAGATGCGGCAGCCGGCAGCGGCACACAGCAACAGCAGCAGCAACAACAGCAGCATATGGCCCAGCAGCAGCAACAGCGGCAATCACTTAGTTCGCAGCAGCTGCTGCAGCGAGAGCAACGGTCCACACTGCAGTCTTTCGTGCTGCAGCAGTCGCAGCAGCAGTTCAGCATTCAGCAGCAGCCAGGCAGCGGGGTGCAGGGGCAGCTGCTGGTGGAGCTGCTGGCTGCTGCTGCACGCTGGCGGCAGCTGCCACCCCGGCCCTGGCTGCTGGCTGCGCTGCGCTGCCTGCAGCAGCAGCTGGCGGCTGGCAGCTGCAGCAGCAGGGACATTGCCCGCCTGCTGTGGTCTTTGGCGTGCCTAGGGGTGAAGCCCAACCAGGAATGGCTGGCCACATGCACAGCAGCCCTGCAGCAGCAGCTGCAGCGGCACCAACAGCAGCAGCAGCAGCAAGAAGCATTCAATGGCTGGCAGCAGCAGTTTAGTGCATTGTCATCACAGCCAGAGCAGCAGCTGCAGGCGCGGCAGCTGGCCATCTCTGTGTGGGCGCTCAGCCAGCTGGGCTACACTGTGGCTGATCAGCAGTTTTGGGCCAGCTTTTGGGGTGCCTCGCAGCCGCTGCTCAGTGCAACGTTCACACTGGCTGACCTGGCCATGACACTGGAGGGCGCAGTACAGCAGCGGCAGCGGCCCCCTGCAGCGTGGACGCAGGCCGCGCTTGCAGCCGGTGTAGCCAAGGCAGCAGGCGCGGCAGCTGACCTGGCAGCGCCTGCGGAAGGTGCTGCAGCAGCAGCGGCGTGCGCCTCTGCGGCGTCTGCAGCAGAGCGCAAGCAGGCGCAGAAGCAGCAGGGCCAGCAGCGGAGGCGCGCCATGCTGGCGCATGCGGCTGCTGCTGCTGGCGGCGGCCCTGTTGGGGCTCCGCGCAGTGCTGCGTGCAGCGTGGGCCCTGACCTGGTGCGGCTGGCCACTGCTGCTGCGCGGCTGGGCGGCGTGCCTGGCCACAGGTGGTGCTGCCAGGCGCTGCACGCGCTAACGCCTGCAGCACACCAGCTGGACCAGCAGGTGGGGCCGCGTCTTTGATTTGATTTTGTGTGGGAGAGTGGGTGGGCTTGTTGGCTGAGGGTGGCTGGCTGGGTGCTGGGGTGGTGCTGCCAGGGGCGAGGCAGGCAGTGCTGCGCAGGCTGTAGAGTGCCAGCAGTGACAGGTTGCATGCACAGGGGTAGTGCAGGGCAAGCAGCTTGCTTGTGCGGATGTAGATGGCTGAGCTGCTGCGTTTCTGGGTCTCTGCCCAGCAGCAGGAACACAGCACAACCTACTGCCGGCTCCTTGATGTGCTGATGCTTGACTTGCGTGCTGCTTTTGCCCTGCTGCCCTGCTGCAGGCGCTGGTGCGGCTGGTGTGGTGCCTGGGCAAGCTGGGCTACAGGCCTGCAGGGGGGGCGCTCACAGGCTGGCTGGCAGCACGCCTGGCAGGCAGCGGCAGCAGCAGCAGCAGCAGCGCTGGCGTGCCGCTGTCATCCTTTAGTGCTAGCCAGCTGGCGCTGCTGCTGTCAGGGCTGCGGGGCTGCAGGGTGGTGCTGGGCGGGCGCTGGCTGGCGCAGCTTCTGGCACACAGCACGGACCATGTGCAGCAAATGCCGCTCGAGGTGGGTGGTCGGACTTGGGTTGCTGCTGCGGCAGCCTGGTTTGCTGCCTGGAGCGCTGCGGCACTGCATCTTGCAGCCACCTGCGGGCTTCGAGGCTGTGGCGTCAGTAAAGCGCAGCACGCGCAGCACGTGTGCGGTGCCTGGCCGCGCTGCAAGCCTCAGTGAAGCTCGCTGCATGTTGACAGGGCCTGGCATGTTGCTCTGTGTGAAACTCAGACTGTGCTGCTCAGCAGGTGATTTGCTATGTGCTGCCGCTATGCTTGTGAGCTTTGCTGACCCTTTTCTGCTGCTGCTGACACAATCGCTGCTTGCTCCCCCGCACCTGTGCTGATTGCCACTTCAGGTGCTGGTGCAGCTGCTGGGCTACGTGGCGTCAGCACGCATTCAGCCGCCGGTCAGCTGGGCCACTGCTGCGCTGGAGGCACTGGAGGCAGCACTGCCTGCCCAGCAGCAGCAGCAGCAGCAGTGGAGCCTCCCCGGGCTGCTGGCAGCGCTTTTGAAGCTGCGGCTGCTGCCCTCACAGAAGCTGCTGCGGCAGCTGCAGCTGTGTGCAGCGGCGGCGCAGCCACAGCTGTCACCAGAACAAGTAGCAGCACAGACAGACTTGCTGCAGAAACTGCAAGATAGAGTAGCAGCAGCTGAGCAACAGCCCAGTGCGGAGGCTGTAGAACAGCAGCAGCAGCAGGGTGGGGTGCTTGAGGGCAGAGCTGGCAGCCCTTGGCCACAGCAGGCGCAGCAGCAGCAACAGTGGCAAACACAACGCAAGGGCAGCTCCTCTGCAAGCAACGGCAGCAGCAGCAGCAACGGCAGCAGCTGGTCGCCTAGTGGGCAGAGCAGTGCGTCTGTCGGCCCTGCCAGCCCAGGCGGCCCCTGGGCAGGTGCCCTGTGGGTGGTCAGCAGCACCAACGGCAGCAGCGATAGCAGCAGCAGCGTGTCTGTTGGCGGTGCTCCCAGCACAGGCCATTCCAAGCGTGGTGGCACAGATATCTAAAGGCATCAAATGCGCTGCATGTGTGTGTGCCACAGCTACTAGCCGTAGCACGGCTCGACATTTATTTGAGCTTTGGGTTCTGCATTAGTCAGGTGGAATCATTGCATCATGTCGACCGACAAGTGTAAAGGACTGGCTGATTCAAAGGCCGCGAGTTGCTGGAGCTGTGCGCCTGGATGCGGGTGCACTGTGTAACTTGCTTGAATGCGCTGCCAGGGTAGGAGCGGTGCACGTGGACATTGGACAGGCTTGCTCGGAGCCTGTGCACCAGCCTGAGGTGACAGCAACCTGCGCACGTTCATGTAAAGTTCAATACAGAGTTTCGTTGTTGCATGACGGTTGCACGATGGTTGCTTGCTACTTGTTATACTGAACCAAGAGGGACCCGGGCCAGAGCTCTCAGCACCGAGTGGGCTGCCGCTTGTCCTTGAGTGAGTGTTCAGGCTGAAGTCTGCGTGCTTGGCTGGCAAGGGCTGCTATCAAAACCCGAATTGCAGCAGCAGAACGTGCAGGCTGACAGGCTCGGCGTCCAAGCGTGACAACTGCAGGACGTGCTGCATGGTGTGGTGCAGGCTTCTGCTGGTGGGCCAGCCTGACCTGGGCAGCTGCTGCTACGTGCGAGGATTACTAAGCGTCGCATGCCACTACACTTCATCTTGCATGTTCTCATGCCCCTTGACGTGCATTCCTGCAGTCTGTGAGTGCATTAGGGGTGCTTAGGTGACTGCCCGCCATTTCTCTACGCTCTTCAACCCGCCTGACAAGGCGCATACGCAGCATGCGTCAGTACCAGTCAAAATTGACAGATGTAAAACAGTCATTGCTGTCGGCAAGGCTTTTAAACAGGAAGAGTACGCAACTTCAGGCTCGTGTGGCGTGCTACTTGATGTTCTGCTCGCACTGGTGACATGCCTTGCCGCTGCTTGTATTGGGACAGTCAAAATAATTTTATGATATGGATCACATTTGCTGTCTTGAAACCGTGGATCAAGGAAGTGTGAGGAGTTTCCTTGTAACCTAGCTTCTCCCCTTCCTGTCTTCCTGCACCCAGAATAGGCAACTTTAGCGGCCTGACGCTGTTTGGTATGCATCGTGTTCACACTATAATTGGTTTTCCACAACAGCGGTTGTGTTGCGCTTCCACCCTACCTGATCCAATCATCATTTCACGGCATGCTGCTCGCTTCAACAGAATAGATCTCTTGATCATCAACAAAGTACATATATATTGCATCATGGCTAAATTTAGGTCCCACAGTGTGCACACGTTGTGGTGCTTGTGGTTGGTGGTCGTGGCGAATGTCATCTCCCCTGCAGTAAGGGCGGCAGACCTGCAGTGCATGAAAGCTTCACCATGTCAGCTTATGTGCCGTGGATCATGTACGAACGGTGCAGCAGCAGTGCCTGGTGCGTCCGTGACGGACGCACACGGCCGTGGTGTCACTACCGAGTCCGCTGTAAACGAGGCCAGTACTGCAGCTGGTGGCGCTCAGACCATGCAGGATCTTATTGACAGAGTTGTGGCTGCGGCAGAGGGTCAGGTGAGGCCTGGGTGACGCCAGCAGCATCACCAACAGCAGCAGCAGCAGCAGCTACAACCATGCTCATCATGCGTGCCATGCATGCACAAATCAGCAGCAGTTGCATACACCTTGACATCTATGATAGCGATTTTACTGCTGTAGCCTGGGTACACAGTGCTGTGCACAGTGCACGGTGTTTTGCTTTCAGGGCACTTCCAGCCTGACAAAGCCTGAGCAGATGCACGTGAATGATCGCTGACATGTGGCCACTGCCGCCCGGCTGTGCCTTGCCCTTCCTCCTCCTCCCACTGTCCAGGCGCTGGCCACCACGCAGCAGCTGACCCCTGCTGACGGCTACCCTGACGTGACACTCCCGAGTGGGCAGTGGAAGCTGGCGCTGCCGGGCAAGTGGGTGTCTGGCTTCTTCGGGGGCCTGCTGTGGCAGCTGCACAGCCTCACAGGCAAGCAGCAGTGGCGGGAGCTGGCGCAGACGTGGCAGGCCGGCCTGGCCAACAGGCAGCGGGTGGGTGGCGGTGGCAGCAGCAGGCGGCATGCAGCACAGCTTGCAGGCAGGAATTGCACTTGGGTGTGTTGTGCTGCTGCATGTCGTGCGTGTGTGGCCGGGCTTTGCCAGATTTCTGACGTGTTGTCCAGAGGAAGTGGATTCTACTTGCTCGGAGCATGAGCAAGGACAGCACTATAGCGGGCCAGTGCAGTCCACATTTCTGCAGGCATTGCACCCCTGATAATGCTGCTGCTGCTGCCGTTTCCTCTGCATCCACACCCCCCAGGGCTGGATCTCGCAGCGCGACCTGGGCTTCATCTACCAGCCCACCTTTGCGCACAGCTACAGCGTCACCAACAGCAGCGAGGACCTGCGCCAGGCGCTGGCAGCAGCAGAGGTGCGCATGGCAGAGCGCAGCAGCAGCAACGGACATGGCCATGCCTCCGCACAGCTCAGCACGGCCTGCCCAACTGCGTGCAGCTGCTGAGCTCTTGCTGCGATGCTATGTGATGCGCCCAGCTGGCCGCTGGCACAGCTGCCAGCGCCACCCATGCTGTGTGCAGGCCAGCCTGATCTCACACTGACAGCGGTGTGCTCATGGCTGGCTGGCTGCACCTGCTGCTGCTGCTGCTGCTGCTGCTGCTGCTGTGTGGCCAGGCGCTGTCGTGGGCGTTCAACCCCGACACCGGCACTGTGGAGAGCTGGCAGGGCTGGCTGCCCAGGGGGGCCACCAACCTGTACAAGCAGCTGGTGATCGTGGGTGAGCGGCTGCTGCATGGATGCAGGCGACAGCTGCGCTGCTGTCACGAGCTGCAGGAGAGATGGATGTTGTGTGACGCAACATGCTGTTCTCCATGTCTAGCTGAGCTGGACGTGAAAAACAACCTGTTGCTTCACACAACATCCATCCGCTGCACCCTTGTGATGTTGCTGCTGCTGCTGCTGCAAGACGTGGACGGCACGCACTGCCGCATGCCACAAACGCTGGTTGGCATCTTGTGCAATGCTCAGCAAAAGCATCAACCGTCTCTGTCTATGCCGATTCAAATCAGCGCACTCGCACGCTGCTGCTGTGGCGCTGCCCCTGCTTCCTGCCCGCCAGACTTCCTGGTCAATGTGCAGATGCTGCTGTGGGGCGCCAAGCACATGGGGCCGCCCAACGCGCACACCGCGCTGCGCATGGACACAGACCCGGCAGCAGCCTGGCGCGACATGGCCATCAGCCACGCGCGCGCCACCGCCAAGAACCACCTGCGCCCCGACGGCAGCAGCTACCACGTGGTGGAGTACAACCCTGAGAACCGCCCGCCCTTCATCAACAAGCGCTACACCTACCAGGGCTACGCGGACGAGTCCGTGTGGGCGCGCGGCCAGTCCTGGGCGCTGCTGGGCTTTGCGCTGATGTACGCGGAGACAGGGCTGCCCGAGTTCCTGGACACAGCCAAGAAGGTGACTGACAGGTGGCTGCAGCTGCTGGCCGCCCAGCCAGGGGCGCCGGGCGGCTTTGTGCCGCTGTGGGACTACTCCGCGCCGTTTGACCCGGCGTGCGACGGCCCCCGCGACAGCAGCGCGGCCGGCATCGCCTCGCTAGCGCTGCTGACGCTGGCGGAGGTGGTGGGCACTGACAGCACGTGCGGGCAGCGCTACCTGTGCGCGGGTGTGCGCACGCTGGCGGCGCTGGCGGGGCCCAAGTACCTGGCCCAGCCTGGCGAGGGCTTTGCGGCGCTGTTCAAGCACGCCGTGGCCAACTTCCCTGACAGCTACGGCGTGGATGTGGGCATCATCTACGGCGACTACTACGGCCTGAGCGCGTTCGCCAAGTGCGCGCAGATGCAGGCGTGCCGGGAGTACGTCTTGTGAAGTGCTGCGCCCTCACAGGCAGCCAGTAGCAGCAGCAGCAGCGGCGGCGGCGGCGCGCGGAGTGGTGCGTTGTGGCTGGTGGGTGCCTTGCTGGTGCTGGCGGGGCTGGTGGGCGCCTGGCTGGTGCTGCTGGTCTGGCTGTGAGGGGGATGCCACGATACAGGCATCGACTGCCTGCTCAGCTGTGCTTATTGCTAGCCAGTAAGCCAGGCAATACTTGCGGTGCCCAATTACTACAGTACTTGTCATCATAAGGTGGCTTGGTGGGTGCACCAGCAGACATTGCTGTGCCGGGGAGCAACCTCCTCTGATAGGCTCACAATGGCTGATCAGGCTCTGCCGCATGCAGAGCATGATGCACAAATGCATGGCATGATATGCAACATAGTGTGTAGCTGTTATGGACGGTGATTTTGACGTCAGCGTGATAGGCAAGTGCTTCGTCACACTATGTGGTATCTGCTTGAAAACTCAATGGACACCATTTTGGGCAACCTTGGTAGCGCTGCAGCTGGTGTGGCTGCCGTCTTGGATGATCAGCCATGCTTACGAGGATCATGAACTTACAGCAGATGGGTTGAAGAGCCATAGTCCAGCTAGCTTTTTGTCTCACACATGATAGGTAGTATCAGAGCGAGATGGCACATGCATTGGCTGCACGCCGACGGGCTGCCGCAGGAGGCTCCTGTTGGCTCCCCCCCTCAGCCACCAGCATATGCAGCTTGCTCACAGTGTACACTGCTTGGAGAGGTAACTGCCTTTCTTCCACGCAGCATCTTCCGAGTTCAAACACAAATAGTGCAGCACTGAATGCAGGCTGTCCCCACAGATCTAGCATGAGGCACTGTGCGGCAGTGGCCAACAAAGCTGACATGTTCTGCACAATGACTGTGCTCCAGCGGCAGACAGGCATGAGCTGCATTGGTGTTTGACCGAGCTGATTGTCCGGACTCGCATTATAGGTCTCCTGTGCGTGTGCAGGTTTTTGCAAGACATGTGCATGCAGTTCAAACAGAAGCCCTGAACATCACCACAATGTTATCTTGGTGGTGTGCACTCCTGACAGCTGAGAGCAACTTCTCAAAGGTCGTATAGGATTACGCGAATCACAGAAAGTGCACGACCAGCGGTTGACACCACAACACAGCATCGGCAGTGCCCCATCTCGGACACACTGCCAGTTGTGCTGCATTACAGCAACTGTAAAGCAAAAGTCGATGTCACAATAACGAATTAGGGCAGTATGTTTGGCCAAGGAGGGGGCCAGCAGGCAGGCGGGTTCGGCTTTGGCTCTGCTGGAACAGCAAAGTTTGGCTCCGGTGCTGGTGGTGGCGAGGTGAAGTGGGGTTCTGCAGCCAGAGCACAGGTAAGACCGACTGGGATCTGTCGGGCGCGTATCAGGCCTGCAGCAGTAGCATCTGACACAGCAGGGTGCTGCAACTGTTGTGCTGGTGCTGCTGCAGCAACAGCAGGGAGGTGGTGCAGGCCGCGGCAGAGGCCAGCAAGCAGGTGAGAGCTGCCCCAAGTGTTCTATTTACGCCAATGGTTGCACAGGCATCATGGATCCATGCCTGCCTCTCTGTTTGCAGTGCTAGCTTGCGCAACACATGCAACAGCTGCAGAGAAGGGCATCAGCAGGTACACTGGTCTGACATTTGCCAATTCAAACAATGTGCAGGGGGTAGTGTCTTTGGCCGCCTGTCTCCGCCTGATGGTGCTGCTGCTGGTGGCCGCGGAGGCGGCAGGGCAGCAGCAGGCCGTGGGCGCGGGCCCTACCAGCACAACCCACAACAGGTGCACAAAAAGCAGCAGCACAGAGCTATCAACAGCAGGCACTGCACTGCTGGCATGTGCAGCATGCTGGGCTCTATGAGTAGGCGGCAGCTGGTCGCGCACTTGCTGGCATGTTTCTGTCACGCTCAGCTGTTGTGCCTGTATGCATGTCACGGGCTGCTTGCAGCGTGCGAGCTCCTCAGTTGCTCGGCACAGTCCAACTGACACGTGCTGCTGGCGCTGCTGCAGGGGCGTGGCGGTGTGGAGGGCGGCAGGGGCGCATTTGGTGAGGCAGACCACCGCATGCGCAGGGCTGATGCGCTGCAGCAGATGCAAGCCAGGCTGCAGCCGCGTGCATGCAACAGGCCACAGCACGCAGCAGCTGCACATCACAGCCAGTAGCAACCAATGGCTGATTGTCGTAATCAAGCCAAGAGAGTACAGGTGCAGCTACTTTGACGTGCACGTCCGAACATGCCAATCACGAAATGCTTGCTCAACTCTTTTGAACTCTGCTTGCTGTTGTCTGCTGCGGCCAGGTGGCGGACGAGGCAGAGGCAGCCAGCAGCAGCAGCAGCAGCAGCAGCCTCCACCTCAGCAGCAGCAGCAGCAGCAGGGCCGCTCCGGCTTCAGCCGGCTGAACTTCTGGACCAAAAGCGCTGCAGGCCAGCAGCAGCAGCAGCAGCAGCAGGATGGTGGTGCTGCTGGCGGCGGCCGTGGCTTGCAGGGTGGCGGCAGGGCTGGCAGCAGCGGCCGCTGGGGCAGTGCCGCCGGCAGAGGCGGCGGCAGGGGTGGCCGCCAGCAGCAGCAGCAGCAGCAGCAGCAGCAGCAGCAGCAGTATGACGGGCCAGGCCAGGGCAGAGGTGGCGGCAGGGGCGGCAATGCCTGGGGCCGCGGTCAGCAGCAGCAGCAGCAGCAGCAGGCGGTGCAGTTTGGCAGCGGCAGGGGCCGCGGCCGTGCTGCTGAGCGTGGCAGGGGCAGGGCTGGCGGCCGCGGCAGCAGCAGCTGGGTGCGTGGCGGCGCTGCGTACCAGGATGAGGACATGGCCTCAGCCGGCACGCTGGGCTCGTCAGATGGTGGGCCCGGGGCTGGCTGGCAGCAGCAGGACGGTGCTGCTGCTGCTGCTGCTGCTGGTGATGGTGATGGCGGCTGGGGTGAGGAGGCGCAGGCGTGGCAGGGCGCTGAGGCGGAGATGCAGGACATGGACATGGAGGGCTGGGAGGGGGCTGATGGTGGTGATGGTGACGGCCAGTACTATGAGGCCGATGGTGGTGGTGATGGTGAGGGTGCATGCCAGGACTATGATGGCGATGAGGAGCAGCAGGAGGGCTGGCAGGAGGGCGAGCAGGACGCAGCAGCAGCTGCGTATGAGGATGGTGGGGGTGGCGAGGCGGGTGGCGGTGATGTGCTGCTGAGCGAGGCGCAGCTGGAGGCAGCCAAGGCAGCAGCACTGGCAGCGATGCCCAAGTTTGTGGGAGGCAGGGCAGCCGCTGCACCCGCACCTGCTGCTGCTGCTGCCAGGCCAGCGCCAGCTGCGCGCAGGGCCAGCATCCCCGCTGTATCGGCAGCCCTGGCAGGCACGTCATACTCACGAGGTGAGCAGCAATGCGCTGCAGGGGGCTGACGGGCAGTGGTCGGCAGGCACGGCAGGAGTCAGCCCACAGCCATGGCCGTGTCAGCTGAGGCGCCCGTATCTCCTGAACATTGCTCTTTGATACATTGCTGCGCTGGTGCTTTGCTCAGATTGCGTGGTACCAGGACTGCGCACTGATGTCCTGAGCTGCACTGCTGCACAGCTGCCCTTTCACCGCCTGTCATCATCACCTGCTGATCATCATGTGCGCTTTCCCTTCTGCTCTGGTGATGTTCCCTGCCCACCCTGCTGCGCCCCATGTGCTGCCGCCGCAGCTGCGCCCGGCTCGCCAGCCCCCGCCACCAGCTACGACGACCTGGAAGACACGCCAGGCCAGGGCCCCTCAGCCAGGGCCACCGGCCAGGAAGCGGAGGAGGCGGGGCTGGTGGTGGAGCCGCGCTGCAGCGACATGTGCCCAGCGGCGGAGCGGCAGCAGCGCACCACGGACAAGCAGCTGCACGAGTTTGAGCGCGTGGAGGGCCAGGAGTACGCGACCGACGCGGACCATGCGGTCAAGAAGTACACGCGCTCAGGTGGGGGCTGTGCACAGACCAGCTGGCAGATGGGCACAGCGCGGCGGCTGCATGTCATGATTGGGGGAGCTGCTGATGTGTTGTGTGGCACATGTAGTGCTGGCATCTTGTGCAACAGCGCTGCACAACCACATGCTGCCTGATGACACGCACCCCGCTGCTGGCGTGCCCCACTGCCCGAAGTGGTAGCATCGAATGCATATCAGCACGAACATATGATGCAGCGCTGCACGGCATGCATGCAGTGCAACTGCATGCCCTCAGCCTGGCAGTCCTGTGGAGTTGCGCTGCCTGGTCAACACGCGCGCCCTGCTTGAGCCGCTCCCTCCCCCTTGCAGAGGCTGGCGGGCTGCCCGAACCCACGCTGCTGCGCACCTGGGGCGCGCTCAAGAAGACGCTGGTGCACCTGCGCGGGCTCATGGGCCGCGTGGCGCCAGAGGCAGCAGCAGCAGCACCAACAGCAGCCAGCAGCGGCAGCAGCGACAAAGAGGTGTCGCTGCTGGAGGCTCACCGCTTCCTGTGGGACCGCTACCGCTCCATCCGCAAGGACATCACGCAGACGGAGCTGGCGCACAAGGTGCGGCGCTGGGGCAGCCGTGCTGAGCAACTGATGCCGCTGAATGATGTGAGAGCATGCCTGCCCCTGCAGCCTGCTGGCGCCTGACCAGAGCTGACCTGCCTGCCGCATGCTGTTGCCTGCTGTGTCCGCTTTTGCAGGGTGCCGGGCAGCTAGGCTGGGTGATTGCCGCCAACGAGGAGATGGCGCGCTTCATGATCCTGGCCGACGCATGCCTGGCTGACCAGGACAAGGTGCGGGGGATGAATGCCAGCGCAGCACCGGCTCACACGCAGCGGACGATTGCATGAATGTCGCAGTTTGCATAGGGCCTGGCTGTGCGCTGAAAAAGGCAGAGTGAGTCACAGTCGAGTTGCAAAGTGCTTTTTGATGATGGCTCTGCTCACCCTACTTGTGGTCTGCTCACCTTCGGTCGGCCGCCACCCGCTGCCGGCTGGGTGCAGATCAACACCGCCGCCAAGAAGGCCGCGTCAGCAGCCGCCAGCGCCGCCAAGAAGCCCGCGCCCCGCATCACCTTCAACCTGGAGCAGTTTGAGCTGGACGCCCAGGCGGCAGCCAGCGAGGCGGCAGGCGCGGGCTTCCAGCCCGACCCGTATGACGGCCACCTCAACCACCAGGAGCTGACCAAGACGCTGCTGGACCTGTCTGCGCTGTACAGGGAGGCGCGCCGCACAGGGGTGAGGGTGGATAGCGGCAGCAGCAGCAGCAGCAGCTATGGCAGTGCAACCAGTGCAACAGCAGTGCCCGCTTCTTGCTTCACTGCGCGTCTTGCTGCTGCCTAGCTCCATGGGTGGCGCACTGACTGCGCGTCCTGCATGCCTGCTGCCTGTGCTGCTGCACAACCACCACCCGCTGCACTTGCAGGTGTCCTCCCCCCACGAGGGCGAGTTCCTGTCCTACTACCTCATCCTGAGCTGCTCCACCTTTGGCTCCTTCAGGGCCAGCACCGCCAACGTGGTGCGCCTGCTCAACCAGATGGGGCGCGGCGTGCTGGTGAGGCGGGCGGGTGCCTGGGCGGCTGGGCGGGCTGGGGCTGGATGGAGGCGCTCTGCTTGCAGCCTCTGATAGCTGCTTGGGCAACGGATGCCCGGTGCTGCTGTCATGCTTGATGCTGTCTTGGCTGGTTTGAGTGTACGCAGTGTGCGGTTGATTCAGTAGTGTGCATGGTTGCCATGCAAGGGACGCACGTGACAGTGTGTTTGTTGATGCTGCTGGCGCAGGCGTCGCCGCACGTGCAATTTGCGCTGGCGCTGAGCAGCTGCCTGGCAGCCACCAACTACGCGCGCCTGCTGCGCCTGCTGGAGGGAGCGCCGCTGCTGCTAGCGGCAGCGGGACAGGTGCGGCGCACACACCATCGCGTGGCACACGGTGCCGGTAGCCACAGCAGGGTTCCGGTCATGCTGGGACCTTGGATTCATCAGCTGCAGCAGCATTGATATGTGCATGCCTTAACATTCCCTGCTATCAGTCAACTGCGGCGTTCTCATCAACTTGCTTCGAGCAAATTGAAAGTGGCTGCGTGAGACGCGCTCCTTGTGTTGCAGCAGCACCGCGTGACAGCCGCCTCGCCTGCCGTGCCTGTTTCCTGCCACTCCTGCTGCCTGTGCTGCGCCCCGCAGGTGTACGTGCCGCGCCTACGCAGCCAGGCGCTGGTGCTGCTGCTGCGTACCTGCCCCGTGTCGCGGGGCAGCAGTGGCAAGCCTGCCAAGGCGCTGGCACTGGCGCAGTACGCGTCACTGCTGCGCTTCGACGACACGCAGCAGGCGGCGCGCTTTGCGCTGAGGCACAAGGTGCGCGGGGTGGGGAGGCTGGGTTGTGTGGGCTTGGCAGTGCCGTGTTGCCTGCGCAGGAAGGGCACATGCAGGGTCAGGCTTGGGGTCATGTGAATTGGTGCAGACGTTCGGCGCAGTGGCGCAGCTCAAAGTCAGCTCACTCACTCACATCCTGCTCACTGCTGTGCGCCGCGCTGTGCCCCTGCAGGAGGCCGGCTGCGCTGCGCTGGCGCTGACCACTGCCGCTGACGGCGAGCAGCAGCTGGAGGTGCCGCTGGCTGAGCTGCGCAGCCTGCAGGAGCTGCGCGAGCCGCCCAGGCACTGCCTGCCCTGGCTGCTGGCCAAGGCGGCTGGCGCCAGCCTGCCACAGCTGGTCACGACACCCTGCCCAGCCCCTGACCTGGCAGGGCTGGGGCTGGACCCGGCAGGGGGCCGGCTGCAGCTGCCAGTGCGGCAGCCGCTGAGGCAGGCGGTGGCAGTGCCTGGCGGTGCTGCTGCCGCCACTGCACGGCCTGCGCCTGCAGCGCGTCCACCAAAGGGAAGCACTGGCAGGCAGCAGCAGCAGGCGGCAGCGCTGGAGTCCTTGGCGCAGCCTGGTGCAGTGAAGGCGCAGGCAGCTCAGCACCAGGCACAGAAGCAGGCGCGGCTGGGAGCACTGCAGCAGCAGCAGGCAGCTGGCCTGGCTGCCCCTGCTGCAGCGGCAGCAGGCGGCAGGCGTGCACGCGGCAGCAGCGACCACCTGCCAGCCATGGACCCTGCAGCAGCAGCGGCAAGCGCCACGCAGGTGTTTGGCGGTGTGGCGGCAGCACGGCCTGCCGCCGCAGCCTTTCAGCAGCCCCACCAGCAGGCACTACAGCAGCAGCAGCAGCAGCAGCAACAGTCAACCGCCCCTGCAGCAGCGTTTGCTGGCTTCAGTGCAGCCCAGCAGCAACACGCTGCGCAGCAGCAGCCGCACTCCCCGCGAGCAATGATGCAGCAGCAAGCTCTGCTGCAGCAGCAGCAGGCGCAGGCTGCTGCCGCTGTGGCTGCTGCGGTTGCGGCTGAGAAGGCTGCTGCCGCCGCTGCTGTTGCTGCCGCCAGGGCCGCGCTGGCCAGCCAGGAGGGGGAGCTGCGGCGGCTGCGGCGCAGCGATGCTGAGCTGCGCCTCATCAAGCAGGTGCGGCGCTGCTGCTGGTGCTGCTGCTGAACATGCATGTAGCCTTGGGCGCAGCGTGTGTGCGGACTGGTGTGCACTGCATTGCTTACTGCGAGATGTTGCTGCTGTTGCAGCTTAGTGCAGTGCTCGGCACATGATGTGCGTGTGTATGTGTGCTGCAACATGGCTCAGCATGGTTGGCACCTTCAGCTTGGCCCATCAACCGCCCCACAGCGCCTGCTGCTGGAGCTGCCGCTGCTGCCGCCTCTCACGATGTGTGTTGATGTGCCTGCGTCCTACTGCTGCCGCTGCTGCTGCCGCAGGAGGCTGAGCTGCGGGGCAAGTGTGAGGACGCGGCGCGGCGCATGTGGGTGGGGCGCTGGACAGCGGCAGCAGCAGCAGCCAAGGCGGCGCGGCTACGGCGGCAGCGGGAGGACGCGGCGCTGGCTGCTGCTGACATTGCTGTGGGGCGGGGGCGGCAGCACAAGCGGCGGCTGGGTGTGCTGTCTGCTGCCGCTGCTGCTGAGCTGGAGCTGCTGCAGCTGATGCCCGGGGAGCGCCAGGTGGGTGCTGCAGCTGATGCCCGGGGAGCGCCAGGTGGGTGCTGCAGCTGATGCCCGGGGAGCGCCAGGTGGGGGCGGGCGGCAGCTGCGTGGCTGACTGCACTGCAAGGGTGCTGCATGTTGCCTGGCGGCGGCTGGCTGATTGCTCCTGCTGGGCAAGTAATTTCACTGCTGCTGTGCACGCGCACCTGCAGCCATCAACTGCCATCAGCTGCCTTGACTCCTGCAGAGCTACAGCCAATCGCTGATGAACCTTGCTGCATGCTTGCCTGCTGGCTGCTGCACCTGCAGGAGAAGCGTAGCCGCAGCGATGGCGCGTGCTACGAGGCAGCACTGGCAGACCTCAGCCCGGCACCTGTGGCGCAGCTGCTGGCGGCAGCGCTGGCCAGCGTACCACCCTCCGCGCAGCCGGCCTGCCACAGCCAGCCAGGCACTGTCATGCTGCCCGGCCTGGCACGCAGCGCTGGCAGCAGCCTGGACGCAGCGGGCGCTGCCGCAGCCAGTGGCGTGGCTGCTGGCGTGACGGCGTGCCCTGCTGCCGGGCTGCTGCTGCGTCTGGCGCTGGTCAGCGGCTGGCACGAGGCGTCACCCGGGCTGGCTCCCCCGCTGTACCAGCGGCGGCTGGCGGGCTGGCTGCGGCACAAGCTGGCGCCACACCTGCCACCCAGGCTGGGACAGGCAGGCGCAGCAGCAGCAGCACAGCTAGGCAGGTTTGATGGGAGCAGCCATGGTAGTAGCCAACCACAGCTTGTAGCACTAGGAGGGGAGCAGCAGCAGCAGCAGCAGGAGCTGCCGCAGCAGCGGACATGGGCTGCAGTAGCTGCCGGCCGCCCTGCGCCCCAGCCCCAGCAGCAGCAGCAGCAGCAGCAGCAGGTTCCAGCAGTAGCACATCCTGGCCGCCAGGTGTGGCGCTTGGGCCCAGCTGCCGAGCTGCTGCTGTCCAAGGCGGTGCCGCTGCCTGGCAGGGAGCAGCAGGCTGTGCTGGTGGAGGTGCTGGACCTGGCCAGCAGCAGCATGCAGGAGGCAGCAGCAGCAGCAGCAGCAGGACAGGGCGTCAGCAGCAGCAGCAGCAGTGTCCCTGTTCCAGTCCTTGCTGGTGCTGCTGGGCTGCTGCTGCTGGTGAGTGGCCCCGACCCTGCTGAGCTGGAGGCGGCAGTGGCACGGCTGGCGGGGGTGCTGGCACACGCAGCGCCTGCACCAGCAGTGCCGCTGGTGGTGCTGGCGGCATCAGGTGGGTGGGCTGCGGGTGGAGCGGGTTGGGGGCGGGGGGGGGGGGGGGGCTGACATGGTTGTTGACAGCAGAGTTGCTTGACCGGGAGGCATGCGGGGCTATTGGCAGACCTCTGCCTGGCTGACAAATTGACTGTTTGGCTGTTTGTTGTTACGAGTGTGGCGCACTGCAATTTAGCTGCCAACTGAAGCGCAGACTGGCTGGGCAGCAAGTTTGTCTGTTGTTTTCTTGGCATCTACGTTCCTGCTGAGAGTCTACCATGCGGCTGGTGTGGTGCGCTCTGGGGCTGGACCTTGGTGGCATCGCTCGCATCATCTGCACGACTAGCCTGCCTGACAGTGTCTCCTGCTGCTGCCCATCTCGTACTGCCTCCTGCCGCCCCCCGCCTGCATCAGGCCCCGCCAGCCAGCCAGCACTGGAGGCGGGCCTGGGCCCGCTGCTGTCGCGCCTGCCGCCCCAGCTGGGCGCGCGGCTGGCAGGCGGCACTGTAGTGTGCCTGGGGCCGGGCAGCACGCCGCGCCAGGCGCTGGACGACGCGCTGCGCGCAGCAGTGGCGGGCGCGCCGCAGCTGCCGGCGATGCGGCGCGTGCCTGCAGCGGGGCTGCTGCAGTGCCTGCTGGCGCTGAGCCTGCCTGACGCTGCTGCTGCTGCTGCGGCTGAGGCGGCTGGTGGCGTGCTGTGCACATACGTGACTGCGCACAACAGGGCTGTGGCGTGGATGGCGCAACTGCTGCAGCAGCAGCTGGCCAGTGACGCCGCGGTGTGGGGCTACCCGCCTGCGCCCAGCACTGGAGGCGCCAGCAGCAGCCAGCACATGCAGCAGCTGCTGCCTCAGCTGCAGGCGCTGCTGCTGCCGACCCCGCCACAGCAGCAGCAGCAGCCTGCACTTGCTGGCTGCCAGCAGTACCTGCGCAGCCTGGCAGCGGGGCCGGCAGCAGTGCACGCAGGCGCGGTGCTGGCGCTGCTGCAGCAGCGGCTCACACAGCTGGCCCCCAGCAGCAACGGCAACAGGCAGCAACAGCAGCAGCAGGATGCTGGTGCTGAGTCGCGGCTGGTGGCCTCAGCGTGTGAAGAGCTGCTGGTGCTGCTGCAGCAGGAGCTGCTGCCAGCCGGCAGCCTGCTGGTGTCAGAAGACCTGGTGCTGTGGCTGGCACAGCTGTACACGCAGCAGCAGCAGCAGCAGCAACAACTGGAGCAGGCGCAGCAGCAGCAGCAATCAGTGGCAGCAGCAGCAGGCGGCAGTGGAGCTGCAGCTGCACCATATAGTGGGCAGCAGCAACAGCAGCAGGCGGTAGCAGGCACGCTGTTGGGCGCAGCAGCAGCATCACCAATGGGCATGCACAGCAGCAGCATCGCCACGCCAGCAGCAGCTCCCAAGCTGGCAGGCGTGGCAGCATATGGTTGGGAGGCGCGCGGCAGCAGCCAGTCACCAGCTGTAGCGCACACAGTGGCGGGGGTGGCCCCGCTGGACCCCGGCTCTGTGCTGCAGGCTGCACGCAGCCAGCGCCAGGCAGCAGCAGACATTGCCGCTTCGTTAGGGCTGAAGCTGCCTGACTGGCTCAGCTGATGCTGGCATGTGCTCTGGCAGGCAGCAGCAGACAGCAGCAAACGTGACCAGCGCATGTCCGGACATGGCATGCACTGAAGATGTGTTTGCCAAAGTGGGGTGGCATGCTACTTGCTGCTGCACCACCTGTTGATGAACATTGCCATTGGTTGGTGCGGTGTGCTCGTTTGTGTTCAACGGCTCTTTCGTGTGTAAGATCAAGCGCGTTGAAAGCGTGCCACCATCATCACCAGCCAGGAGGCAAGGCATGAATTACATGCTCAAACCAATTCTACAACCAAAACACAAACTGCTTGTTCCACTACTGTACACACTGTGCCTGCATGCATGTATAGATATTCGTTACAATCCTGTGAAAAATGACAGCATCAACAACAACAATAGGCTACACTCTACGTTGTGATCTACCTGTGGTACTGTAGAACTGAACTGCATGCACGTCATCATCATCGCATGTTGTGCAATGAACATACAATATCAACCGACGCACATCATATAATCTGCTACTAAGGGAGGTGACATGTATCCTCATAGACCAAGGAGGTATTCTCAATGCACATAACTCATCCCATTCAGTCACTCGAAGGTGACAATGGGGAGCGCTGAGCGCCCGTTGTCTGATTAAGGACGACAAAATTTACATATGGCCATACCTGGTCAATAGGACAGTCAACTTTGAATGACAGCGGTATGAAGCAGTACAGCAGGCATGCACACACCCCAATACATGAAATTTACACTACTGCCCCTCCTGCTTCTTGCGAGGAAAATATAAACCACACACACCTGTGTTGAGGTTGACAAGCATGGAATCACTGACAAGGTGTCACTACCAGGACTACGGCTGACTACAAGAGCGCTGAAGACCGTCAGTGCCGTTGGGCCCCAAAGGCATCATGGCCTTTTGGGACGGCGCTGACCAGGTGTTGTTACGAATGCAGGTAATACAAAAGACACGTAGGAGCAGAAGCAGGAGCTGCACATGCTTGCAATCTGAGGTTCAGCAGCCATGGTGGCCTTTTGGGGGACCACTTCTAGTCATGTGAGTACTTATTATGCTGCATCTACTTGAAATGATTGACCTGCTTGCACGTTGCACCAATTTTATACTGTGAGGGTACCACATCTTGTGGTTCCAGCCTTGCCTGGGCCAAACCCTAGTTCTGATTGGCGCGGGGGAGCACCTGCACAACTTTTGAACATTCAAGCATTGCTTACACCACAAAGGCTTCTCTGGGTGCGCGCGCCGGGACCAAGGGGCAGCATACACTGCGAAGGTTGTGCGCAGCTCAGCAGCGACCAGGTATATCAAATCCAGACAAACCGTCGAAGGCTGTCACCAAGCGTCGCTTGCATGTAACCACTACGGTTGTAAGAAATTCGCAATGCGACCTGACATTGCCACATATTGTGAACCTCTCTATCACTGGTCACACCGGGCCGGTCCGTTGTGAGCGCACCCTTGCCGGCGGGTTTGCCGTGTTGCCTGCAGCTTGAGCCGCGCGATTTTGTTTCACAAACTTCACTAGAATGCATCAAGCTCCAGTCAAAGTCCTGCTGGCAGCAGCAGTGGTTGCTGCCGTGCTTGTTTTGGCTGCTTCTGCATAAGGAATCACTTTGCAGGTGGGCCTTTGCATATGCAGGATCACAATCAAATGATAAGCAGCTGATATACATACGCCTTGGGTACTCCATAATATCCTTCCATGAATGCCGTGGCATGTTTGACTGCAGCTACTTGCAGCTGCACCTAGGTTCAAGCAAGCCTGCTGAAGCAGCACTGCTGCCCAAAGCAGGCACAGCAGCACAGCCTGCCCTAACTTGCTGTTGGCACTGACTGCAGCCTCACAGCATGTCTGACACTGCCAAGTGATGCAATGGCTGCTGATGCTGCCGATGCTGCTGCTGTTGATGCTGGTGTGACTGTCCAGAACAAGCACGGCTTCAAGGTCGTGCTGACTCCAACTGGAGCCACAATCCAGAAGCTGTTTGTGCCCAGCTGCAAAGGCAAGCACAGGCTGGTCAATGTGGTGCTAGGGTGAGCGGTGACGCTGCCCTGATGAGCGGCCTGCGTGCAGCTGACTCAGCTTTTGAAAAGCTTGGGCTGCCAGCACAAGGCATTGATCCGTGTCTCACTGCGCTGCCATGTGACAGGCTGCCGCAGTCACAGCGCACTTGTACAGCTGCCACCTGCTGCAGCTGCAGTAATGCTACAGGTGCGGGCACACCCCTGGGTGCCAAGCAGTATCAGGCGAAGCTGGCTGCTGTGGCTGTGTTGTGCTGCAGGTATGAGCACGCCACGGGCTACGCACTGGACCCGCACCCCAACTTTGGAGCCACTGTGGGGCGCGTCGCCAACCGGTGCGGGGCTGCTCCAGCCTGGCAGCTGGCCTGGTGCTGCGGCTGCACTCGCCACAGCCCAGCAAGCAGCGGTTTCTGCAGCATTGTACTGCAGTGACTGCTCTTGCACAGCAAACTGTTGGTGGCACTGTATGGCATTACCTATGCACCTGATAACCGGCATTGCTTGACAGCTGATGGATGCCAGCTGTGTACCTACAGCTCCTTGTTTGCTGCCGAAATTGAGCGTGCAGCACGGGATGCAGCACTGCAGTCGCAGCAGATGCACAACTTGTGCTGAGTACAGCTGTCAGCGTCAGCGGCTGCCACCATACTCACAAATGTCTTCAGCCAACATGTGACAAGCAAAAACGTGCCTGCGGTGCTGCTGACCCTGCCTGCCATGCTGCAGCATCGCCAATGCAAGCTTCAGCCTGGATGGCAAGGCCTACACGCTGCAGGCCAACGATGGCAGCAGCAGCCTCCACGGCGGCGCCGTGCCCTGGGCCAAGGCAGCCTGGCGGGGCAGTGCCAGCCGTGACGGGCTCAGCGCCACGTTTGAGTACACCTCGCTGGATGGCGAGGCAGGGTGAGGCACGGCTCACCAGCTGACAGCTGTAGCGCTTGTCACGGACCAGCTCAGTGTGCCTATCACATGCAGCGCAAGTCACATGCGGCAAGCATGTCTCCAAGCAGTAACGGCCGCTCTCATGGCAGCCCGGCTGCTGGCGGGCCGCCTGCTGTGCATCATGCTGCTCCTTTTGGTTGCGCTGCAGCAGCTCAGCCCAGACTGGCGGGTGGTGCACATGCAGGCACAGTGCTGCCCAAGCCCGAGACTAAGCCACCTTTATTTCTGTGCTGCGCCTGCTGTGCAGCTTCCCCGGCACCGTCGCTGCCAAGGTGGTGTACTCCATCCCTGCAGCAGGCAGCTCCCTGGCCATCAACATGAGCGCCACCAGTGACAAGGCCACCCCGCTGAGCATCATCAACCACGCCTACTTCAACCTCAAGGGCGCAGGCAACGGAGACATCCTGGACCATATTGTGCAGCTCAGCGCGCACCACTACACGCCAGCTGCTGAGGGGACGCTGGTGTCATCTGGCATGGTGGCGCCAGTGGCGGGCAGCCCTTATGACTTCACCAAGCCGAAATCTGTTCGGCAGGACCTGCTGCGTGCCAATGGGGGCGCAATCAGGTGATCACACCCTGCTGCCTGCTGCCTGGGGCGCGGTGGCATTGCAAAACCAGGACAATCAGCTGGACAGCAAGCCCTGCGTCACCAAGCCGCCAGCAGCAGCCCTGTAAACAACGGTGGCAGCCATACATGACCAGTTTATTCAATCGTATCAATGAGCCTCTGGCTGCTGGTGGCTAGCAGTTGGTAGGGGCGCTGGTGCAGCCTTCGGGATGCCTTGCCGAGGGGTGGCCCTGCAGTCAGTGTATACATCTACGTAGATGCGCCAAGTCGATGCAGTCTGTCCGTTGGTTGACGTCTTTGCCGCTGTGCCTGTTGCCTGCAGGGGCTACGACACCAACTTTGTGCTGCCGCCACCCACCGGTACCTCAACCAAGGCTCCCGAGTGGTGGGCGCCTGGCGTCAACCCCCAGGCAGCCCACGACGCGCCCACCCGCCCCCTGGCCTGGGCCGCCACCGTGACCGAGCCACGCAGCGGCATGCGGCTGCGCATGCTCACCAACGCGCCCGGCATGCAGCTGTACACAGGCAACTCCCTAGATGGCAAGCAGCCCGGGCCCGGTGTGGTCGACGCGGCAGCAGCGCACCACGGCAAGGCGGCGGCCCACGCGGGCGCATACTACCAGCGCTACAGCGGGCTGTGCCTGGAGGCTCAGACCTTTCCCAACGCCATCAACACGCCGGGCTTCCCCAGCAGTGTGCTGCGGCCCGGCCAGGCCTTCTCCAACCGCGTCACGTATGAGTTCAGCTGCGCGTGATGTGGTGCGCTGCGCAGCCGCTGCGGCGGCCCTGCCTCTCTGGGCAGCTAGCTGCCACATGCGCCGGTGATAGTGGGTGCTGGCCGCTGGGGTTGCTTATTGGCTGGTGACTGCAGTCAGAAGCTCAGTGGACGGCGTTTGCCTGGACGGGACACCATGCAGTTGATTCGATCTAGTCTGTTAGGCTTTAGCACCACCAAGGTTAGAGGCATGCGTGCTGAATGGGTGCACGCAGACATGCAGTTGAGCAGCAGGCCATGCATGGCCTGCATGTCATCATAACACGATGGTGTGGGACGCTGAGTCGGCAGCTGCTGGTTCGAGTGGCTGTCCAACTTAACAGCGGCTGTTGTTGACTAAAAGATCGCATGCAGCTTGTAAACTGGCGAGCCAAGCGATCGGCGCATGAAAGCGTTGTAATGCAGCGGCTGTTGGGGAGTCTTTGAAGACGCCTGATGCCAGCGTGAGCTTTGAGCCAGCCTGGGCTATACTATAGTATCTGCATGTCCAAACCTATAGGTATTGTGCCCAAACCTACAGCTACTGTGAGAATCTGGGGATCGCAAAGGGCACAGCGTCATGGTGTCACACTCTTCAGCAGTAAGCAATGCCATGTACAGCCACGTAACCTCGGATACTTCTCTCACAGGCTAGGTCCACTGACAGCACTAGGCGCGTGACAACACGGACTTGAGTTCAACTGACTGGCTGCTAAGGCCAAGAAGAATGTGCGCAACAGCGGCTCGCTGCCACTGAGAAACAAAAGAGACACGAGCCACCTCCAACAGCCAAAACGGACAAGAAAGAAACAGATGGGTGCACAGTGAGCCACGCTGCATGCACAAGCTGCGTGGCAGGTTATGAACAGCAAATAAGGAACACTCTTATGCGAGAGGAAAACTGTAGGGCTGCCAGGATGCTGGTGCTACACAGGCAGGGGTCAGCAGCCCCAAGCCGTGGACCATGCACCCACTGCCCAGCACCGTTCACGGCTAGCCCACAATGCAGGCACGTGTCCAACACGTGCATGCGGCAGCACTTGCTGGCTGCTCGGATAGAGTTCAGCAGCGGCATCCCAGCGGCAGCCTTGCGCAAAACACACCAGGCAAGGCAGGCACGTCGGCTGACAACACAGCTGCTGCAACACCACGCAACATTAGGCGTGTGGCTGGCCGGCTGAGCCGCAACCAACCAGCACTTGCATCACACACAGCAGCCACCACCAGCTGCCTGCGTCACCTCCATATGCGCAGTGCCCGCCACCTGCAGCTGCAGCACACACCATTCCAAGCGCTTGCGCAATGCGTGGACACAGGCGCTGGCAGCGCCAGCGCAGGCATGCCAAGCCAGGCACCAGGGCGCCGCTGCAGGGCGCAGCCATGGTGCCGCCCCACCAACAAGGCCTGCACACACTGCCTGCTGAGACATGCACACCCCACCGCTGTGCCGCCATTAAGCCTGAGTTGTGCAGATACCCGCAGGTCATATGCTGACCAGGCAGTGCCGAGGCGCCGTGCATGCATGGCCGTGCCGCGCCACCAGCGTGACGCTGGCGGGCCGGGCTGCCTAGCCACTCCTACTCTCTCTCTCACTCTCCAAACGCTGCTAAACACTGCTGCAGCGCGCCCTAAAGATGCTTGGGCAGCCGCGCAGCCAGCCACCAGGCAGTGCACAGCCCGCACGGCAGTGCAGCCACACTCGCTGCTGGGCGGTGCCTCGCAGCAGCAGTGCAGCTCCTAACACGCTAGCGGCCATGACATGACCGTCAGCATTGACACCATCACAGCGCGCCGAGGCACAGGCAACAGGACGCGCACTGTACGTGCGCAGAAACCATTCAGATGCAGCTACCACAGCCACCACGCAAACGCCAGCTCACAGCTGGTGCGCGTACATAACGCTGGGCTGACGGCGGCGCAGCCACGCCCCGCAGCCCAGGCACATCCTGACTACCACCACACCACACCACACACACAACCGGCACCACAGCCGCACACTCTGACGCAGGTTTTGTACAACGCTGGACCAGGGCAGCAGCCCCACACAGCCTGCTGCCAAGCTGGCGGGCTGCGCACCCCTACGCGGGCGCATGCAGCCCACTGCTGCTGCCTGGACCACACACCTGGACCAACAACAAAAGATGCGTGCAGCTGTGTGTGGTGATGCTCACTAGAACCGCCAACCCTACCTACCCAGCCATTTAAATCGCACCGACCCACAGGCGTTTGTGTAGCGCACTGGTACACATCAAGCAGCAGGCGTGAGGCGGCAACACACGCGGAGCAAACAACGGGAGTGCTGGTTTGCAGCTGCTGGCTGCTGCTGCTGCAGCCTGCCTTGCCTGACCAGCCGCCAGCTCAGCAACACAACCGCGCGTGGCGGCTGCTGTGCTGCTCCAGTGCGCGCCACACAGCCCGGCGAGCCGGGTGGATGTCACAGGACCTTGGCATGTAGTGTGCTGCATGCTGCGTACGCTCGACAAAAAGAAGCCGCGAGGCCCAACCGCAATAGAAAAGTTGGGCATGGCTGTGGCAGGCCACCACCAAGCGGCAATGAAATGTGACAAGACCGGCCAGTGCAGCGCAGCCAGGGCAGCAGCGGCCGCAGGCAACGCTGCAGCCCTGGCCGTCCGCAGCTCCCACCATCCACACCGCCCCGCAATTAATGACATGACCCCTGCAGCAGCAGCTGCAGCGGCGTGGCGGCTGCTGCGCGCCAGCAACAGCCGCCAGCCATCAGCTGCAACTATACGCTGCTGACACCCCACACACCAGCCAGCACGCACCAGGGGCAGCCAGCAAGCAGCCACGCGGCGCCACGCCAGCAGTGCTACGCGCCGCTGAGCACATGTGCCGCAGCCCGCACCTTGGCCGGCAACACCGCTGCTGTGAAGCCTGCCGTTGTTGCATTTCCAGCAGGGCCGCTGCTGCACGGCACCCTCAGCTGCAGCTGCAGCCGCTGGCGCTCCAGCTGCCCTGGCCTGCGCTACAGGCTCCCTGCTGCTGCTGCTGCTGCTGCTGGGCGCTAGCTGTCGAAGCGGAAGCCGCGCATGCCTGGCGGCCTGCTGCCGCTGCCCGGGCTCCAGCCCCACACGTCGTGCCTGTCCAGGAAGGGCTGGCCGCCGCTGCCCAGGCTGAGCACCTCCCAGGTGCCCTCAAAGGGGTCGGGGCGGCGCGGCTTGGCCTCCTCGTAGCTGCTGCTGGCGCGGCTGGGCGGCCGCGCAGGCACGCGCTCCACCACCTCGCCAGCCACCAGCCCAGACAGCTCAGCCTGTGAGCGCAGCAGCAGCGGCAGCAGCAGCAGTCAGAGACAAGCACGAGGAGCAGCATACAGCAGGGCTGGCAGCCCTGCTTGTCCGGTTTCACCGCTGCAACATGCCATACAGCACCGTGCCAGCAAGGAACTTTGATGTAGCAAGCATGCCATGCAGCAGAGGACTGCGAGAAGAAGTACGTCTGCCAGCGGTAGTCACTTGCATAGACTGGACTGCACACGTAGCGGCATGACTGCCACAGGCAGGCATGCTGTGTCACCCCTGCAAGCCTGCTGTGGCGCAGTGCGCACATCCAGCCAGCTGCAGCTGCTTGGTAAAGTGCACAGCAGCAAACCCATCACCGCTGCTGGAGAGCACCAGCAATGGCACCCAGCGGTGACCACACGCATGCTGCTGCTGCGGCTGCTGCTTGCCCGCTTCACACCACAGTCACCAGCTGTTTCTGCTGCTGCGGTGCCCCGCCGCGTCACCCCTGCAAGCTGCCCCTCCAGCGCCTTGGCCGCACCTCTGTGGGCACCTGCACGATGCGGTTGGGCCCCGGCTGCCAGGCCACGATGGCCATCTGCTTCTGGATGACCTGGATGTCTGGCGGGCGGCCCGGCTCGCTGCCGCTGCGGTAGCTGACCTCCACCAGGCCCTCGCTGTCCTCGTTCTCCAGCTTGGTCCAGTCCTGCAAGCACCCGGGCATGGCCAGCATGACCCACGTGAGACCAGCGCGCTGAAAAGGGCCACCAGCGCATCTGCACATCCTGTCAGCTGTCTGTCAAGGCAGCGTTGTGCCCAGCAGTTGCAGAGCACAACGTCTGGTGGCACAATTCAGCTGCTGGCGCTGCTGTTGCTGCTGGAACAGCAGCTGCTTGCCCTGAACTCACCTGCTCCTCTAGGATAACGTATTTGTACTCTATCCGTTGACCAGCAGGCAGTAGCAGCTGCAGAACAGGCAGGTACACCGCAGCTTGAGTGTTTGAGCCACCCAGGGTGAGCTGTGTGTGCATAGCTGCTGCAGCCACGCACCTCGCACGTCCAGATGTCTCCCTGGTTCCACGTCATGGGAACTTTGGCTATAGATAAGAACGACCATCCAAAGGGTATTTGCGAGCCCCCTATGCACAGCATCTGGCGCGAGTGCACTCGATAGTGCACGCTGAGCTGCACCCGCACCAGCGGCTTCTCCTTTTCAGGCTGCCTGCCGCTGCTGTCTGTACTAGGATCGTATGTGTACTGCGGAGGCTGAAAGGGCTGCGAAGGGTCTGGGCCATAAGGCTGGTTCACGCTCAGCACCAGTGCTGCCGCCCGCTGCAGTTCTCTGGGAGCACGTCTACACAGGTAAGCACGCTGTATGCTCCAAAAACAGCTTTGTTGTCGTGCAGCTGCAGCCAGCAGCTCAGAAGACCGCAACTTGGTGCCCTGCAGGCCCTGCTGTGCAGCTGCCATAGCAAAACACGTGCACTACACACCGATCGCTTCGATCATCATGTTGCACCCTTAATGAGCGGTTAAGCACAAGCTTGGGGCCTTGCAGAGGTCACCTGCTGTGCAGGGTCAGGTTTTGCCAGGAAGACCCGGCTTTGGCGGACAACCAGGCGCAACGCATCTAGTACCTGTCGCTTTTGTTCGAACAGTTTTGTTTGATCACCTGTTCGCTGCTGTCTTGGTCGTCACCAGCTTGAGGCACCCACACACCCTGGTTGACGAAGAGCGCTAGCGCCCGCACGATTGTGAGAAAGCTTTCTAGTTTGTAAATCAACTGATATCGGCGAGGTTTTGAATGGCACAAGACGCCGACACATATGCATGCGTTAACAGCAGTAGCACCAGACTGCCCTCAGCCCTGACCTTCAGCACTGAAGGCTGGTCCATGGTGCCTCCGGCCGAATGAACGATGCATGAAGCTTCCACAGGACTTTGTAAAGCCTGTGAAACCACAGCAGAGTAGGGAACAGCACAATGTGCTCCATGTCATGAGAAGTGCTCAGCGATGACTGGCGACGGTGCTGCGCTGACTGTACAGACACGGGCCTCAGTTGCAGCAGCACCACTGCGCAGACCCATCACCACCTCAGCCAGCAGGGCCTGCCTGACAAGCACCATTGTTTGGAGTGACAAGGTAAGTAAGCACGCCAACAATACCAACCTTTTGGAATGCCGAGCTGCAACATGATGAGGCGAAAACATTGAATAAAGTTCAAGGCATCCATTGCCTGTACATGAGACTGTACATTGTTCACATAAAACAAATCAAATGCTGCCCACAACGACCCACAAACATTGTGAACATCTTGACCAATCCATCATGGGCATGATGCCCAGTAGTTGCCACGCAAGCAGGCGCCAGCAGCCAGCAGCGCAAGGTCACTGCTGAGCCCCAAGCGGCCCAAGCAGGCGCCGCCCAAACACCGGCAACACGCCACCCCCGCCGCCAGGTAGTGCGCTGCTGGCCATGCACGCGCCGTACGCGCACACCTGGCCTGCGGCACAGCACTGGTTGGCGCCCGGGCACCAGATCTGCCCCCCTGCGCAGGCCGTGTTGAATCGGTCCACGCACTGGCGCGTGAACTGGTTGCACATCTGCTGCGGGCTGTTGCAGCACGTTTGGAAGCAGCCGACCTGCAGCCAGGACAGTGGAAGTGCAGCAGCACTGTCAGCAGAGAGCAACTGCACGCGTGGCAACAGCGCTTCATTAGAGTGATTGATGCAGCATGTTTGTTGTGCTGTGAGGTGCGGCCAGCACCAATGGTGACTTGGATGGCAGACCGCTCAGCGCGTGGTGCTGCAGCCATGCACTACGATGCTCAGCAGCCGGCTGCTGGTCACTAGGGGATGCCTGCCTTGCCCAGCAACCCTGTCACTTGCCATGCATTGCCACTTGCCTGGTTCTGGTTTTGGCAGCATGTGCCTGTTGTTGGGTCACCGCAGAACTGGTTGATAGGGCACGTGGCGGTGCCACAGGCGGTGGTCCCTATCGGAGCACATATGTTGTTGATGCAGGTGTTGCCGGAGGCACCTGTTGATGCGCACAGCAACACAGCAGGGCAGAGTTTGCCTCTCAGGATACAGGCTGTTGGGCGCTGCACCATCACATGCACATGCACACATTTGTTTTTCACATGCAGATTATGCGTTGCAAGGTTGGAGCCGGCACTGCTCGGGCGTCCTTAGCAGTGCCACAGCAGCCAGCAGCTGCCCTGCATGCTGGGCGGCCGTGCTGTCCAAGCTCCTGGCTATGCTGCTGAGTCTGCCTCCCCAGCCGCCAGCCACTCACAGCAGCCGTTGTTGCAGAAGGTGGCGGTTGAGTCACAGCACACAGTGCCGCCCTGGCAGGTCTGGCCCTGGCTGCACACGTTGCTGCCGCACGTGCTCTGGCCCGGCTGCAGGCACACGTTCCCTGAGCAGGTGTTGCCTGAGGGGCAGCAGGTCCCTGCGGAACAGCAGCGGTGGCAGCAGCATGGCAGGGTTAGAACTTGCTGGGGTTGCAGTTGCACTGTTGCATCTAACGCAGTTTGGGCCACGTACAGTAGCTGGCTTTTCAACTGGTCATTTGACAGTCAAGCAGTGACAGTAGCGCCGCACATCCTTCTAGTTTCTGCTGCTGAGTCAATGCAGCGCACAGCAGCCGCAGGCAGTGCCGCCACTCACCTGCACAGAAGCTGGCTCCAGGGTCGCAGCACACAGCGCCGCCCGCGCACTGCTGTGGGCTCTGGCATACTGTGGAGCCGCAGACTGTGCTGCCAAAAGGAACGCAGAACTGTCCCTGCAGGCATGTGTTGGTCCCGCCACAGCACTTCCCCGCGCAGTTCACCTGGCAGGCAGAATGCGGCGTGGTTGTGTCAGCACCCAGCCGCAAGGCTTGCAGTCTGCATATGCCTGCACGCCATGTTGCTGCGTCTGCCAATGAGCCTGGTTCACTTGCAAAGTCAAAGTTCAGGCCCAAGTGTAAGTGCTCAGCATGCTGCTCGGCATTTGTACAGATGTGCAAGGGTACTCATGCCTAGCGTAGAGGAATGCACACACATCTACAAACAGACTTGGCTGCATGCCTATAGCTGGGGATACACACACATGTACAGCTCTGCAGCCAGCCCACAGCACTGCGCAAAGGCCGCAGCTGCTCACCTGGCCTGCCGGGCAGCACACGCCAGAGGCACACGTCTGCGTGGGGTCGCACACAGCGGCGCCGCAGGCTGTTGAGCCTGCTGCCGCGCACTGGCCTGCGATGCACTGCTGGCCCTGCTCGCAGCAGGTGCTACCGCACACGACGCGGTCAGACGAGCAGCACACGCCGTTGTTGCACGTCTGCCCGTTCTGGCAGACAGCCGTGCCGCATGGGATGGAACCCTGCGCCACGCACTGGCTCATCAGGCAGACCCGGTTGTTGTCGCAGCACACACCGCCACACACTTGGACAGTCTCAGGGCAGCAGTTCCAACCTGCACGAGCACATGCACAGCAAGTGTGAGCAGGTGATGGAGGCAAGCCAACCAGCAAAGCACAGCATTGCTCAAGGTGCAGCCGGCGCATGGTGCAGCCAGCCAAGGACAACGTGTTGTACAGTGCAGTCAACTCAGCTGCCAGCTGAGCAGCCGTATCAGCTGCCTGCCTCACCATCGAAGCATCGTGAGCCTGGGGCGCATGCGCCTCCGCCACACATGGTGCTGCCAGCCTCCGCAAACGACACTCCTGCAGCCAGTGCAGACATGACAACAGTCAGCTACAGCTGCGGCATACCCTTCAACAACTTGATGCGCACAGGTACAGGTCTCGTGCCGCATGATGGCAGCAGCTCACATGCCAGCAGCCTCAAATGTGCCACATGCAGCTGCCTTGCCAACATGTGCCTCAAATGTGCCACATGCAGCTGCCTTGCCAACATGTGCCCAGTGCATCAGGTGCTATTGCTGCTGGCTGTGCGACCGGCCACTGTGCTGCCCACAGCCATGCCAGTGGTCATTGCAGCATACGCCAGCAGGCTGTCTCTGCAACACTGCAGCTGCTGCTGCAAGGGACAAGCGCACCTGGTGGTGCCTGGCTGCCCGCGGGGGCAGGCGACGGTGCTGCTGGAGGCACGGCAGGCGCAGGCGCTGCTGCGGGGCTGCCACTGCTGCTGCCGCCGCTGCTGCTGGTGTCAGTGAAGTCTGTGGTGCTGCCGCCTGTGCCGCAGTTGACCAGCGTGATGGGCACGGAGGCCACCACCTTCTGCGCGGCTGCCGTACCTGCTGCTGCCTGCGCCAGGCCGTCCAGTGAGGGCGTCACCGAGGCTGACATCAGCGCCTGCAGGCAGAGCAGCACACGGCGTGAACGGGCAACACACAGCTATTCAGCACATGGTACGATACAGTACTCGGTCACTGCACCAAGCTTCTCAAATCACTGCTTTGCCTATTGCTGCAGCCTGCAACATGGCATAGCTGCTGCATGAACTGCAGTCATTTACATGCCGAAAGGTGCTACCATCCTGTGCGCCTCGCAAGGCATCCATCGTGCCGCGCCACCCCTCCAGCCTGCCGCGCCTGGCGCTGCGCTCACCTGCCACTGCTGCTGGCCGCACTGGGTGGCAGGCACGTTGCCAAAGTAGGCGGTGAAGGTGAAGTCGCGGCCCTCCTCCAGCACCAGCCCGGGTGGCGGCTGCGTGCCCGACACGCCGTACGGCTGCAGGCGGCAGCGGCAGCAGAAGAAGCAGACAGTCATGACAGGCATCATCAGCCAGCTGATGCTCCCCTAGGCTGGATCTTTGCGCAGCTGCACATGCTGCTGACAGCACAGCACAGCACAGCACAGCACGGCACAGCACAGCACAGCACAGCTGGCCTGCTGGCGGGCGCTGGCCCCCCCCACCTGGATCACATTGCTGCCCTGCTCAAACCAGTTTGTCACGGACGCAGTCTGGCCCACGTCCACTGAGTCAGCGCCAGCAAAGTTGTACGGCACCGCTGCTGCTGTGGCGGTGCTGGATCCGTCTGCGGTGCTGATGCTGGCTGTGAGCGTGCCTGGCATGGGCTGGGCGCCTGTGTAGGCGGCGCTGATGTTGCAGGACAGCACGCCATTGGCCGGCAGCGTGAGGCTGGGGCAGGTCACTGCGCTGCTGTTGAGGGTGAGCGGCGGGCGTGAGGGCGGGTTCACTGTCACCACCGGGTCCTGCAGCAGCCGTATCTGCCCGGCTGTCTCCTGCACCGTGATGCTGCCCGTCAGCACATACGTGAGCTGCTGGTTGCGCGTGCGGCCGTAGCTCACAGTGTACCTGCGCGCAGACACACCTCAGCGCCTGAGCAGCAGCAGCCCAATCTATGCTTCGATGTGCATGTTTCTGTCAGATGCAGACTCAAAGACAGCTGCTACTGCTGCTGCTGCTGCTGGTGCAACTGCTGTTTTGCCAATGTGACGCAGCCTGAGCGTCACACTGCTGCAACAAGCGTAAGGCAAAGCCAGCCCGCATGCAGTGCAGCAGTGGCAGCGCTTCTTGTACTTACTGAACTTGCGCCCAGCCCATGTTGTTCCCCACCGGCACGGATATGCTCTGCTTGTTGGGCGTGATGCTCACAGACCAGCTGCAGGGGGCGAAAGCATCCAAGGTTAGCCGCTGGTGGCCGTGACGCACTGCAGTGCTGTTGCTTCTGCTTGCATGGGGATGCTGACATACCTGTACGTGGTTTGCATCTGCGGGACGATGTTGGTGATGGCCAGCTGCAGTCCTCCCGCTTGTGCTGCAGCCAGCGGTGACTGGACTGCCAGCATTGCAAGAGCCAGCCCTGTTCAGCAACACAGCGCAGGGAGAGAGCATTGAGTGCTGTTGAAGAACTTGGTGCCACCTTTCGTGCCTTGCATGGTGGGGCTGCAGCTGCAGGCTCTTGCTGCTGCCAGCTACTGCAGAGGTGCAGAGCTACTGCCAACTACTCACTAGATGTTGCAGCGTTCGACGGCGGGATCTGTACCGAAAGAACCAACATGCAATGCTTTCTAGTTTCGTTTACCTATAAGCAGGCCCAGCCGTGCTCCCATGGTGATGAAGCCCGCCCACTGCCCGGCTCCGCCCAATCAGCTGCCGAGCGAGACACAGACTACAGAACTCTGCCCATTTTCAAACTATTGCAACAGCTGAAACTAGTTTTGTGAGAGTATCTAGTCGCTGAAATAGAAGCGACAGGGGCAACCGGAACAAGCGACAGCACACTTCCTAGCAGGCTAGCACAGCATGTGTCGGCACCACCTCATTGAAAACAGAAGTTGAATAGATCGTCGAAGTATCAATGGTACAATGCTCGAATGCTGTCCACCCGGTTGTCACTCCTCCAGTGTGACTTGACTAATTGCATTACTCTTCAACCCAACACGAGTTCCTTGCAAGCACGAGCCATAGCACTGCAGGCGCGACCTCCATCCACAATACGAGGGCATAGTAGCTGCAGGTGCTGATCCTAGACAGGCAGAGGCGCGCAGCTGCACAATCCTCTTCACTGTCAGCACAGCGTCAGCAGGTGTGTGGCCTTGCTGTGACAGCATGACACAACTCCAAGAGAGATTGTGTACAGCTCTGCACTCGATCCGGCACTGCTGAGCATTTGATTATCGGCATGGCAATCAGATTGGCACAGCCAAAACACAAGCCGGCATGACAATGACTCTGCTGCACTGGGCAGTCTGTGGCACTCTGAGTGGGCCCATGAGAGTCCCGCACACTCGTGCTTCACATGAGCGTCTCACTAATGGTTCCCACCTCCAGAATTTCACCATTGCTCACATACATACTTGAGCCATGTCCATGGTTCTAGTGTCTCTGCTTCTCAACAATTGTGTATGCCAGTGATGTCACACAAAGTCAAACCTTTCTTGCACAATTCTTGTCCAGAACCTGTCTGCCATTTCAACACCTCCATTGCCAAAATGTATCACATCACGCTTATGCCTGGTTGGGATGCCTGCTGATGAAGTCATGGACGGAGTGAGTCAATATGTTATCAACTGCTCAGAAGAAAGAATGTCATGATGCGCTCTCCTATTCACAAACCCAGCTTGTTCCAGGGCACTCCTGCGCAGGTGCTGCCTGCTGCTGCTATCAAGTACTTGGTATGTTCCATATCAAAAGAGCACTTCGCATATAACATCATCGCCATCCGTAGCTGCAGCGCATCAGCCCGCCCAGGGCCAGCCCAGGTAGCCGGGCGCCACGCAGCGCTGGTCCCACGCCCGGCACACCTGGCTGGCGGGGCAGCAGTCGCGCCCGCACGCGATCTGGCTGCTGCGCTGGCAGCACAGCCCCGTCACGCTGTTGCCGCAGAACTGGCTGGCGCTGCACACCACGGACGGCCCGCAGGCCTGGCTGCCGGGCGGCACGCACATGCTGTTGCGGCAGGTGCTTCCGCTGGGGCAGCAGCCACCGTTGCAGAAGGTTTCCGTTGGCAAGCAGCAGACCTGCAGGCACCAGCGTGTGGCAGGCAGACAGGGGCCATCAACGCAGAGCATAGCAGGCTCAACGCTCGCCCCATTTGCGCAACTACACAAGTCAACATCTGTGTGATGGAACCATGCATGCCCTTGAATGGTGCGCAGATCGGCATCGATGTTGATTTGCTGATTCTGCTTCTGTGCACTCAACTTTAGGGTCAACACAATACTATGTCAGCCAAGCCAGCAAGCACCGGAAGGCATTTTTGCTGTTTTGAGCTGCTTTGATCATGAGGCACATTAAGCGATATGTGCACTTGCATCACTACATCATGTCTTTAAGCCTAATCACTACATCATGTCATTAAGCCTAATCACTACATCATGTCTTTAAGCCTAATCACTACATCTTGTCTTTAAGCCTAATCACTACATCATGTCTTTAAGCCTAATCACTACATCATGTCTTTAAGCCTAATCACTACATCATGTCTTTAAGCCTAATCACTACATCATGTCTTTAAGCCTAATCACTACATCATGTCTTTAAGCCTAATCACTACATCATGTCTTTAAGCCTAATCACTACATCGTGTCTTTAAGCCTAATCACTACATCATGTCTTTAAGCCTAATCACTACATCATGTCTTTAAGCCTTTACACCTGCCGGAGGCAGAAGCCCAGTGTGTTGATGCCCCACTCACAAAGCTGCCGGCTGTGCCTCACCTGGTTGTTGAAGCAGACGCGGTCTGCGCTGCACACATTGGGGCCACACACTGTGCTGCCAAACTGCAGGCAGCGGTTCTGCACACATGCGTAGTTGCAGCAGGTGCCGCCGCACGCTTGCTGCCCCGGGTTGCAGCATGTTGTGCCGCCAGCACACTGCTGAGGGAACACGCACACCCTGCCTTGGCACACGCTGCTGCCTGCGCATGTTTCACAAGCAGACGGCAGCAGTGTGGTGAGCATGTTGCAGGATGCAGCTGACAGCAAGCGGACACCATTGGTTTTGCACCACACACGACATGGTGTTGGCTGGTGACAGTCAAAACCTGTTGTGGCTCACACCATCCAAGATGGTGCCAGGACCCGCATGTAACTATCCTCTCTTTCAAAACTCAGCAACCCTAATATGACGCAGCAGTTGCTAGCAGCTGCATGCGCTTGCAGCTGCTCACCTTGAGGGACGCAGTAGCGGCCCAGCAGGCAGGTGTTGGTCATGCCGCAGCAGCGGCCACCACAGTTGGTCTCCCCCAGGCCGCAGCAGATGCCCTGCACACACTGCTGGCTGGCGCTGCAGATGTTAGCTCCGCAAGCAGTGGCACCTGCTGCTGCGCACTGCCCCAGCAGGCACTGCTGGCCCTGCTCGCAGCACCTGCCGCCACACACAACACGGCTGGGGTTGCAGCACACATTGTTGCTGCACTGCTGGCCGGGGCTGCACACTGCTGCTCCGCAGGGGGTGGAGCCCGCAGCCACGCACTGGTTCTGCAGGCAGACCCTGTTGTTGTTGCAGCAGACGCCGCCGCAGACCTGCACCTCCTCAGGGCAGCAGTTGAAGCCGTCAAAGCAGCGCCAGCCAGGGGGGCAGGCGCCGCCACCACACAGCGTGCTGCCGGGCGCAGCAACCACGACACCTGCAGGGCATGCCAGCGCGTGGCCAGTCAGCACATGCTGCTGGCGGTCACCCGAGCGAGACAGAGCAGCAGCTCGCAAACATGGGGCGCACCATGCACGCAAACATGGGGCGCACCATGCACGCAAACATGGGGCGCACCATGCACGCAAACATGGGGCGCACCATGCACGCAAACATGGGGCGCACCATGCACGCAAACATGGGGCGCACCATGCACGCAAACATGGGGCGCACCATGCACGCAAACATGGGGCGCACCATGCACGCAAACATGGGGCGCACCATGCACGCAAACATGGGGCGCACCATGCACGCAAACATGGGGCGCACCATGCACGCAAACATGGGGCGCACCATGCACGCAAACATGGGGCGCACCATGCACGCAAACATGGGGCGCACCATGCACGCAAACCGCTTGACCTGGGCGCCCTCACCTGGCATGGGAGCAGGTGTCGGGCGAGGTGGCAGGGCTGGCGCGGGCGCTGTTGCTGGGACTGACGCTGGAGGTGTGGGCGTCTGTGCCAGGCCTGGCTGCAGTGGCCCCTGCGGGTTGTTGAACGCGCAGCCCACCAGCTGCACAGCAACTGCCGTCCTCACTGCCTGCGGTGCTTGAGATGGCTCAGCTCCACTTGGCTGCACGCTGGCACTGCTGAGCGCCTGCAGTGGACATGCAACCATAGCTGGTTTCAACTGCGTGTGTCCCCATCCACAATAAATAACTTGCAAGCATCGACATCAATGCACAGTTGCAGTACAGGGCTGCTGGACGACAGTTGAACCCAGGCGCAGCTAGCAAGCGCTCATTGCTGACACATTCCCGCCACTACAGTGGCCCCGCATTTACAGTGCTGCGATTGCACCGCATGTCCTCCTAGCTGCACCTGCCGTGCTGCCGCGGCCGCACCTGCCACTGCCGCCCGCACAGGCTGGGGTCCAGCTGCCCAAACAGCGCCACGTAGCTGAACAGCCGACTGTCCTCCAGCAGCAGCCCAGGCGGCGGCTGCTCCCCAGACACGCCAGCAGGCTGCAGCAGCCCAGGGCCCTGCTCAAAGAAGTTGGACACGTCAGCCGTGTCGCCCACCTCCAGCATGGCGGCATCAGCAAAGCCAAACGCCACATCCTGCGCTTGCAGGACCACCGGCAGTTTGGTGCCTGGGATGCTGACGGTTGCGCCGATGCTGCCCGGCTGCGGCTGCGCGCCCGTGTACTCTGCGCTGAAGCTGCAGGCCAGCTGGCCGCGCGGCGTCACCGCCAGGCTGGGGCAGGTGATGCTGCTGGCGGGCAGCGTGAGCACCTGGCTGCCTGCCGTCACCGTCACTGTGGGCGGGTCAAACACCTGCATGCGTCCGTCCAGCTCCAGTATGACGACACTGCCCTGCACCCTGTAGGTGGCCTGCGCCAGGCGGGTGCGCGTGAACTGCACAGTGTACCTGCAGCACTCATGCATGAAACCAAAACATTCAGAGCTGATCAGAAGTGTATCACACATTACACTGCATATATGTCAACAACCTCAAGTTTTGCGTAGCTGCTGCCGCTGCTGCTGCTGCCGCTGCTGCCGCTGCTCCTGCTGCTGCTGCCGCTGCTGCTGCTGCAGCTGCTGTTGCTGTTGCTGCTGCTGCTGCTGCTGCCATTCTGCTCACCGCACTTGTGCCCATCCTTTGTTTGCTCCTACTGGCACGAGCACAGTGTTTCTGTCCGCTGTGCTGGAGACCGACCATGTGCTGCGCCTCAGCACAGCCGTGGTGACCCCCTGTATGCTGACAGCAAACACTTGCTGAGCTGTAACAGATGGCCCATGCGTCCATGGCACCAACAGCATTGGCAGCAGCCATGCACCCGCTCTGCACCAGATGCCTCTGCGGGACATTTGGTATCTGAAATCTGTGCGGCTGTGAGCTCAGCATGTGTTGTGATGGAGTTCCGGGCCTGGTCACTGCTGCCAGTACAGCAGCGCTGCTAGCAGTAAGAAGCCCAGTCCGTGGGGTATGTTGGCACCATTCAAACATTCAAAAGACAGAAACGACAACATATACCGTTTCGTATGCCAGTTCTTCCCATTCATGTTGCGTGAGTCCTCATCTTCCCTCTGGCCGTGACTCGGAGCCCTGGAGGGCGGGATACGCATTATCCCCGTCTTCTGGTCACTAGCTGATAATTCGAACACCTTGAAAGTATGTCATAGTGTTTAGCAACATCCGCAAGGCCGAACATGCTCGCAGGAGCGTGAATTCTGCTGCAGGAAACAGAAGGACAGAGTACTGTGCGTTCCTTGGCCGTTCGCAGCCTAGTTGTTGGGCGCGGTGCCATTGCTGCAGTTAGGTAAATTATCAAACAGCCTCAAGGTACAGACTTTTCTTTGGCAGGATATGGTGCTAGCTGCTGCATATGCAACCACTGCGCCTCTGCAGTACTACTGGTACTGCTGCGCACTCTGTTTATGCAGGTTATCGCACACTTTACACCTCTTGGAGAGGCCATGTTGCTTGTGTGGAGTAGCCCATGGAAGGAGGCATGCCGTTTAAATTGACCACCCGTTTGTCCCGTCAAATACTGAAGGTAAAAGTCTGATGCACCTTCAACTGTGAAAGCGGCCCGCCCTCAGCGGCTGAGCTGACGCACGGAAAATCCTCCAGATATGTGAGTGGCATGATTGATGTGTCCCCCCTATGCAGGGTAGTGTACAGAAGGAACATACCCCTTTGTGCACCACCAGTATTCAGAATCCTGCTTGAGACGATCTCAACCTAACGGCAGCAGTCCCGCTGCCACAGCAGCCCACAACAACCCGTCACGGCGGAGGCGCAGTCGCAAAGCAATCCTGTTTTGCCAGTGACCACTCTCAGCTGCTCGCAGCTGATACAGCCCAATGCCTGCATCTCAACAACGTTGCGCCAGCCTTTCTCCTATCACACCCTTTGTCGAGACGATCTGCATCACACATTGGACCGGGTGGGGCTCACAGTGGATGTGGCTGCATTCCATCGCACATCTTGATGGTCTTTGCTGCATACTCCGTCAGCCTGCCCAGGGTGACGTGCACGTGAAGCCGCAGGACCACCCATACGGACAGCACACGTGCGCAGGGGCGCACCAGTGCTGGCCAGGAGAGCAGCGGCTGTCTTCACTGGAGGGATCCTCACACCAGTCGTGGTCGCCGCACACCTGGCTGCTGGGGCAACAGTCACGCCCACACGCAATCTGGTCGCTGCGGTGGCAGCACAGCCCAGTATTGCTGTTGCCACAGAACTGACTGGGATTGCACACCACTGACGGCCCGCACTCTTCACTGCCGAAAGGCACGCACATGCGGTTGATGCAGGTGCTGCCGCTGGCGCAACAGCCACCGTTGCAGAACGTCTCTGAGGGCAAGCAGCAGATCTGCAGGGGCAAGAATGTGACAAGCAGTCGTTCAGCCGATGTGAAATGCGTGTAGCAATCGTGTGTGAGCACTGCTGAGCCCTTTGTAATTGCTGCGGCACATGCAGGTTTGTACAGGTTTGCGACCCACTTGCTGCCAGACACAGCTGCGCTTGTGCGCATTACGTCTTGGCCACACTTGCTTGCTGCCCTACGTTGCTGCCATACCTGCAGTTGTCACATCCCAAGCGGTCGAGGCCAGAAGCATGGTCAAGACCAGCAGAAGCAGATGAATGTATGAGCCCTACCTGATTTTCACACGGCACACCCGCCCAGGACTGCAAACATTGGCACCACAGATTGTGCTGCCGAAGGGCAAGCAACGGTCCTGCAGGCATGCCTGGTTGCAGCAAGTGCCGCCGCAAGCGTGCTCGCCCGTGTTGCAGCACAGCACGTCATTAGCACACTGCATAGGGTGTGTGCACACCCTGCCTTGACATACGCTGCTGCCTGCAGGGTAGCAGTGAGAAAGAGCAGCTTGGTATTTGCGTACATTGGGAGGTCAACACCTGGCGTGTTGCCGCATATCAACTCTGCAGGAAATGGATGTGTTTGTGTGCAATGCGCTGGAACAAGGAAGCTTAAGTGCCTTCTGGAGAGTGGTAATCATGTTGCGCTCCGTCCTGTGCGCCACTGTGAGCAGGCTTGCCACGTCAGCAGCGCACAGCGGTGGGACGTGCCATGGCAGTGCCAGTGGGGCAGCAACCACCGTTTCACCTGCCCTGGCTTACTCACTTGCCGCCAACATGCTCACCTTGGGGGACGCAGTAGCGGCCCAGAAGGCAGGTGTTGGTCATGCCGCAGCAGCGGCCACCACAGTTGGTCTCCCCCAGGCCGCAGCAGATGTCCTGCACACACTGCTGGCTGGCGCTGCAGATGTTAGCTCCGCAAGCAGTGGCACCTGCTGCTGCGCACTGCCCCAGCAGGCACTGCTGGCCCTGCTCGCAGCACCTGCCGCCACACACAACACGGCTGGGGTCGCAGCACACATTGCTGCTGCACTGCTGGCCCGGCCTGCACACTGCTGCCCCGCAGGGGGTGGAGCCCGCAGCCACGCACTGGTTCTGCAGGCAGACCCTGTTGTTGTTGCAGCAGACACCGCCGCAGACCTGCACGTCTTCAGGGCAGCAATTGAAGCCGTCGAAGTGTGTGGTGGCAGCGCCAGCCAGGGGGGCAGGCGCCGCCACCACACAACGTGCTGCCAGGCGCAGCAACCTTGACACCTGCCACGAGACAAGCATGCGTGTGCGCAGGGCAGCATCCTTGTCACCTGAACACGCTTTTGCATTAAAGCCGCGGAGCAGGAGCGGCATGCTTGCAAAACACCTACCAACATGCATGTCACATGTGTAGGAACATGCCTGTGGTCCATCATTACAAGTAAGCAACAGCTGTGACCGTTCTGTCATTGCAGCAGTGAAACGCATTGCATGTTGCTGCACCGCTGACCTGGCCGTGGTGAGACTGAGGGCTGTGGCAGCTGTTGAGGTGTTTGGCTATTGCAGCCCACCAACTCCACTGCCACTGATTCTTCCACTACCCGCGCTGCTGATTTTGCTTTATCTGGCTGTACGCTAGCACTGCTAAGCACCTACAGCAGCAACAGCAGCGATGTTGCCGAGGTAAGTTACACAGCACACCATCGGGCAAAGTCCAAGGGTCAAGTCAATGCCATCAATGAAATGAAGTGTCTCATGCTCACAGCAACAAGGCACGAAACATGTCAGGCGACTCGCACCGCATGTCATCTCAACTGCATGCGTCGCGCTGCCGCGCCCGCACCTGCCACTGCCGCCCGCACAGGCTGGGATCCAGCTGCCCAAACAGCGCCACGCAGCTGAACAGCCGGCTGTCCTCTAGCAGCAGCCCAGGCGGCGGCTGCTCCCCAGACACGCCAGCAGGCTGCAGCAGCCCAGGGCCCTGCTCAAAGAAGTTGGACACGGCAGCCGTGTCGCCCACTTCCAGCATGGCGGCATCAGCAAAGCCAAACGCCACATCCTGCGCTTGCAGGACCACCGGCAGCTTGGTGCCTGGGATGCTGACGGTTGCGCCGATGCTGCCCGGCTGCGGCTGCGCGCCCGTGTACTCTGCGCTGAAGCTGCAGGCCAGCTGGCCGCGCGGCGTCACCGCAGGCTGGGGCAGGTGATGCTGCTGGCGGGCAGCGTGAGCACCTGGCTGCCTGCCGTCACCGTCACTGTGGGCGGGTCAAACACCTGCATGCGGCCGTCCAGCTCCGGTATGACCACACTGCCCTGCACCCTGTAGGTGGCCTGCGCCAGGCGGGTGCGCGTGAACTGCACAGTGTACCTGCAGCAGCCAGAGTAACACCACATGCACACCATATGGCCCATTGTAGCTGAATGATGACGTTTCCACGTTGGCTTGACGATTTGTAGTTCTTATGCAGATTTAGCTGCTGATGCTGCTTTGCAGGGGCAGGTGGCCCACACACCTTACTTTTGTTTAACTTGTGTTGGCTCCAACAGAAACCCGCACAGTGTCTGTGTTGGCTGTGTTGGAAACTGACCGCTTGTTGCGTGCGACTACTGCGGTTGTCACTCTTCTGATACTGACAGCTAACAGCTGTTGCTGCGCTGCTCAGAAGCAGCACCAGCAGCCAAGCACCTGCTAGGAGACACACCCGCAGCCGCAGACGGATCATTGATGTCTTTGAAAGCCGTTTCGTGCTGCAAGCTGCTTCAGATGTGCCTGCTCGTCGCTCAGTTCACAGTGCAGGTTGCTGTGCATGGCATCGCCTATGACTGGCACAGAGCGATTTTGTAGAACCCAAAGTCAAAATCAACCCTAAATATCAATACCTGTCAGTCTGTCCGCCAGCCCAGTCACCATGAGCTCATGTCGACTGCAAAGCGCGGGCATCATGCCAATCCCCGCCTATCACACGAGACGAAACGTTTCACGTTTACAAGCCAAAACATTTTGTTATTTTTGTCTCATGTTTCCATCTGTGCACTGCATGCCAGCTCAGGGGCTGCTCTTCAGAGTTAAAGGTACAAGCACCTGTACTACAGGTGACCTGACATGACACTGCCTGCATGACTGCCTGAATGACTACCACTTCATCCAGCCCTCACATTCCAACGAGATTTCAGGGATGAAAGACATCAACATTCTCGTGCTCAAGTATGGCAGTAACACGCCGTTCAATCGAATGAGAAAGGGATTCAGTTACATGACGCATCACAGCAGGTCGTGCCGCATTGCGCAATTGTGACATTTGCAAACCAGCCCTGCCGCCCCACCAACGCTACCAGCAGCAACGACAGGAAAGCTGCATACACAACGCAGGAGGGTGCTTGCCGCCAGCACTAGAATCATGATCACTGAACACAGCAGATCCACATGTCACATGTGCTGACCACAAGTCACCAGCAACGCTGGTCAGTGCTGCGCAGCTGCCGTCCCTGCTGCTTTCGCTGGCGCGCGCACCACGCGCAGCTGCGCCTGCAGCTCCTGCAGCGCTGGCGTCAGCCGCAGCCCTGCCGCCTCCATCTGCTGGAAGCAGTGCCCCGCCTCGGTGTACTGCTGGCGCGCCATGAAGGTGCGGATGAGCACGAAGAAGGCTTGGTTGGTCAGCAGCCGCGGCGGCAGCATGTCCAGCAGCGCCTGCAGCTCCTCCAGGCCCACGTCAGCGGCAGCAGCGGCGCGGATGAGGCGCGCGACGTGCCAGCGGTTGAACGAGAAGTGCAGCAGCCGGCCCGCCATGAGGTGCTGCAGCACGCTGTGGTCGTGGTTGGCCAGCGTCACCTGCAGCAAGGCAGGCAGGGTGCGGGGATGAGGCCATGCAGGAGCGCCATGAGCTCAGCACAAGGCTCTGCTCTGCTGCACCCTGAGCATTGTTTGCAAACACACCTGGTATGCTGCAGCAAGTGTTTCCACTGCTGGTGATGTTCCTGCAAGCTGCGGGAGGCACACCCTGCTTGCCAACCCGACTGCCATTGCTAGCAAGCATCAAGTGATGTACCACGGCCAAGGCCACAGCGCAAACATGTAGCTCTGCCTGTCATGGCAATGGTGGGGCTGCCGCCGCCTTTGCTGCTGCTGCTGCTGCTGACTGCCGCGCTTTGCGCAGCGTGCTCACCTCCACCAGTGACACCACTGCGCCGCCCAGCACCCTGCCGCACACTTTGTGCAGGGGCTGCCCTTGCAGCCGTACAGCCACCTGCCAGGCCTGCTGGGCCTGCAGCGGGCTCTGCACATGGCGCTTCACCAGCTGCTGCATGGCGGCAGCACCTGCAGCGTCCAATACGCAAGCCAGCAGGTGATCAACCTTTGCACTAGAAGCATGGCGAGAGCCCCTGCAGCCATGCCATGCATGTTTGGGGTGCTAGTGTTTGAAGCATGCGGGTGATGGCGTGGCCCAGCCTTGTTCAATGTGGTCACAACAACCTAAACATGAGCAGAATCAGCAGCAGGAGCTCCAAGTTAGCCACTTGTCAAAGCTCACTGACAAGCCACTGTGCAGCCAATGAGGCAGTCAGCAAATGACGTTTCTGCTGCTCACCTTTCACCCAGTCTACCATACTTTCTGAGCGCGCGCACGCGTCGCAGTAGCCCAGCAGCTCAGCGTACGCTGCTGGCACGACATACGGGGCCGGCTGCTGCAGATGCTGCTGCTGCTGCCGCTGTTGTTGCTGCCGCATCTGCTGCCGCTGCTGCTGCTGCTGCTGATGCTGTGGCTGCTCTGCCTGCTGCTGCAGAGCTGGAGCAATGCCATGGCTGCCGGGCGGCTCCTGCAAGCTGCCAGCTGGCACTGCCGCGCCGCTTGGCTGCACACGCTGTACTGGCTGCCGGCTTGGACTCTGGCTAGCTGCAGCATGCTGCTGCGGTTGCTGCGTGTGTTGCTGCTGCATGCTAGCTCTCTTCGCAGCCAGTTGGTGCTTAGCTGTAACCTGCTTAGCAGCAGATGCATAGCGGGCAGCAGCATCATTGCTGTGCGTGCTGTTGGTACTGCTGCTGGCTTGCACAGTCAGCTGCCGCTGCTGGACGTGCTGAAGCCTCCCGTGATGCTGTGTATGTACGTGCCGCATCACGGCCAGTGCTCGATGAGCTGACCCTGCCTGCATCAGGCGAGCTGCAGTGCTGCTGCCGCTGCTGCTGCTGATGCCGGCAGCCACCAAGGCATGCAAGTCATGCATTGTCGTTATTCGTGTATGCTGCAACGACTGGTGCATTATGCAAGGCGCAGGTATGCAAAGGTAGGCGAAGGTATGCAAAGGCTGGGACAAGAAAAGTTTTTGTGAGGGGGGTTATCAACAAAGAGGTGCCAAGCCCTAAATTGCATACGATTGTCGCTAGGTAATTGCGCTCTAGGCAATTCATGTTATGGGTTCAGTGGAACGCAGCGGTTGACTCTTCATCTGCCGGTCTGCCTGCCCACCAGGAGGAGGCCCTTCAGGTCGCAGGGCAGTATAAAGGATTGCAGTATAAAGAATTGCAGGCAACACACATTTGCAGGACAGATTGTACATTCCGTAACAGCTGCATGCAACATAATGCTCAATCACATTGCACAACTGCACCAGCTGATGGAGGCCTGCAGTATAAGCTCGTTACACACAAGATCTGGACATCCTGAACAGCTGCTAGGCAGGCCCAGTTGGGCTCGGCACTCACAGCTGCGCCCACTAAACCGGCAGAGTGCAAGTTATGGCAGCGGCCCAGCAGCCAAAGCTACCCTGACCTGCATATGCAGACGACATGTCTGCTTGACACTTGCTCGCCGTGACAACAAATCGCCTCCACACAGACGCCAAGCAATTGCATGGCGCGGAAGGGGGTTGACCCCTGCTGCATGCGCTCACTGCTCGCATCACATAGCGGATGCTGAGGACACTGGAAGAAGAACCCACACCGCTACCCAAAACACAGACTCACATAATCAACACTCGCCCATGCGCGTGCACCTCTCCCCCATACTCTCTGATGCAGTCGCTGCTGACAACCAGCCGACACTGCATCACCCACCCACCAAGCAGCACTGCAGCTGGCAGGCAATGACGTTCACACTCCTGCTGCTGCTGTTGCTGCTGCTGCCGTGCCCACTGGAGCAGGCTGCTGCCTGCCGCTTCAGCGCAGTCCTGCTGCGCCACCGGCTCAGTTGTTGGCCTCCTCCTCCTCCTTGACTGCTGCGCGCAGCACCTCCACCACGCTCTTGAAGGCAAACCACTCCGGGATGTCGCCGCCGCCGCGCAGCATCTGCCTGAACTTGGTGCCGCTCAGCGACAGCGTGGTCAGGCCCTGCTCCTTGGCCACGTCAGCAGTCACGTAGCCCTGCTCCTCCGTGTACGCGATGTTCAGGCTGGGCACCGTCTGCATGCCCAGCTCGGCCGCGTTGTCGCCAGCCAGGTTCTGCGCGTCGTACGCGCCGTAGAAGTCCTCGCCGCTCAGCGTGGACTTGCAGCCAGCCATGTCGCGCCCGATGATGAAGTGCGTGCAGCCTGGACGGCGCAGCCAAGGGAGCATGACACGGCAGCACAAGCACAGCGGTCAGCTGGTGCAGTGGGCGGGGTGTCCGGCCCTGAGCTCTATAACCCAGGCACAATTATCACCTTGCGCTGCAAGCATGCTGCTAGATTGCTTCGTTGGCTGCGCCGACTACATTTCTGCTGCATAATTGCCGCAGCAAACGTCAGGCAACACCTCCGCAACGAGCTACTTCAATGGCTCCTGCTGCTGCTGCCTGCTCCCCTGGCGCTGTGCCACCTTTGGTCTCACCGTAGTTCTTGCGGATGATCATGTGCTGGATGGCCTCGCGGGGGCCGGCCATGTGCATGGAGTAGGGCAGGTAGGCCCAGCGCAGGCGCGGGTTGGCCGCCTCAGCCTTGAGCACCTCGTAGGTGCGGTAGCGCACCACGCCGGGGATGTCGTCGTCCTGAGGCAGGCACAGCCACAGGCAAAGGGCATGTCAGCAAGCAGGTTGTTGTAAGTGGCGAACTGCAGTGCCACATCCAAAAAACACCAGCTGCAGCTAGGCAACAGTCCGCTGGTGGCGCTGTGATCATCTGATTCGGTTAACTGCTAGCTTCCCCAACAGCACAGCGCAGCAGCCGCGCGCACCTGTGTTGGGCCGCAGGTGGGGTGCACCAGGCACACCGCGCCCTCCTGCACGTTGGGCGCGTCCAGGGCGCGGATGAACAGCTCGTAGTGTGCGCGGTGGATGGGGTTGCGGCACTGGAAGGCCAGCACGTCCGCGTTGGCGGGCAGCGTGGCGCGCACCTCGGCGGGGGTGGCGCAGGGGAACACGCGGCTGGGCAGCTCCAGGCCCTGCACGCTGCCGCCTGCGGGGTGGGTAGGGAAGGCGGTTGACAGCAGCAGGTGCATGCTTGTTGATACCGTTCAAAGCTGGACGTGCTGTCGGCAACTTGATACATGGGAAAGGGGACGCCATAAGCACCTGCCAGCGCTGTGTGTCAGCGTTGGTCTGGCCACATCCATGCAAGACATTTGCAGTCTGCTGCCCGCCCTGCCTTGCCGCCCTCCCCCACTCACCCATGTAGTACTTGCCGCGCTCCATGGCCACCATCTGCACTGCGGGGTGCTCCAGGCTGCTGGTGCCGTAGCACTTGAGGCACTCCAGCGGCTTGTTGGGGGTCCACTTGCTGTCAATGGTCACTGCAGCAATGGCTGTGCCCTGGTAGGTGAGCAGCACCTTGTCCCCAGGGGCCACGTCCTCACTGTTGGTGTCCAGCACGATGGGCAGGCCAAACAGCAGGCCGCTCTGCAGCCAGCAGGAGCAGCAGCAGTAAAGCCAGCAGCAGCACATCAGGATGACTGTGGCTGCATACCAGCAGTGGATGCAAGGGGCTGCTGCGGTTACACCTGCAATGCACAGCTGCTTACGGCTTGGGGCCAGCACACCCACAGTAGAGCACTGAACATCTTCTGCGGCTAACAAGGAGCTGCGCTGCGTGTGCCACCCCCATGTTCTGCGCAGCTGCACCACCGCCCCCCTCACCGTGAGGCGCATGTTGGCCACCACGCTGTCATAGTCGGCCTGGTTCATGAAGCCCTCCAGGGGGGAGAAGCCGCTGCAGCAGCAGCAGCAGCAGCAGCAGCAGCAGCAGCAGCAGCAGCAGCAGCATCGTGTGAGATGCAATACAGCAAGCACGGCGCGTCATCCGCTGGATTGAACTAGACACGGTTGCACAAGCATTCCAGCAGTACACGCTGCAAGAGCTGTTGACAGCAAACCAGCACACCACATGCAGCAGATACCATGCACAGCCACGCAGGGCCGATGGCACTCACCCGACGCACAGCAGCTCCACATCGCAGGCGTTCCTGTCTGAGCACTCAATGGTCTTGGTGCAGCTGTCGATCACTGCCTGGCGCTGCTCAGCTGGCACCATGAGGTTCACCAGCTTGTCGCCGTGGGGGGCCTGCAGGCCCTCAGCGGTGCGGTGCTGCTGCTGCACGGCCTGCACGGCAGCGGCGCTGCAGGACAGGCAGCAGTGGCGCAAGTTGCAGCAGGAGGAAGGCACCACAGTTGTCAATTACAAGCCACAGCCGGATTACCCTATACGTTTTCTAACCATAACAGCGAAGCGCTGCTGCACGGGCCTGTGCTGTCCAGCAGAGGCCTGCACCCAGCTTCAGGACGACTGCTTCTGGTGCAAGGGAACTATGGCGGGCGGAACGTGCGTTCCTGGACTGCACAACTATGATGCATGCCTATACAGTCTGACAATACCTTTTGCATACACGAAAAGTGGACGTGGTGGCCACATTTCGCTTTTCACTACGCTCAGTGCTTGTCAGGGCCAAATTGTTCCCTGTACATGCAGCTGCGGTGCGCTGCAGGAACAATGTATACGCATATGGTAGCTACACTCAAATCACTTGCTGCTTCAATGACCAGGAACGTAATTCACCTGCAGCGGACCACGGTAGCCTGGTTGGCGCGGCTGCTACTGCAACTCTCCATGGCACCTGATGCAGCCATCTGGCTGATGTTGCAGCGGGCAGCGCCGGTGGCGCTGGGCACGCGCACCACGGGTGCGGGGCCCTGCTGCCTGCCGGACAGGACACCAGCCTGAGCACGCTGAGTGAAGCGGAGGGCCATGGTAGCTGTTTGAATACTGCAGTGGCACACCACAGTGATACTGTGTGGAAGGCAATGGTAATTGCAGCGCGCACGCCAATGAGGCCTCGGTGCCAGGCAACCAACACCGAGAAGTAACACACTAGGCCACAAGGCTAAGAGGTTTCTGCCCTGCAGCCAAGGCTTTGATGCAGCATGCATTAGGCACGTCCCAAGCACTTTTTGACCTTTAAGATTCGGTTGCTTCTGTCTACTTGACTGTTGCTGCATCACCTGCTCACCTGGTGTCCACCAACAGCAGCCACTTCACTTGCCATCTCTTATCAACCGGGACTTCACCCTCAAGCAGGAGTCTGCATCAACCATTAGCACGTTGGTGAAAGGTTGCTAGCAGCTGATGTAAAGTGGTGGACACCCACGCCTTACCACATCCACTACAGACACATCAGGCACTGTCAGCAGCAGGACCAGGGCCAGGACATCTGCAGCAGGAGCAGCAGCAGCTGCTGCTGCAGGGTCAGCCGCATGCAGCGCAGCCTGGTGGGCCAGGGCCCGCTGGCGGGCAGGCTGGGCAGCCTGCAGCGGCGCTGCGGCAGGGGCCTGCGCAGGCTGCGGCAATCCGGCAGCGTAGCAACAGGCGCCCGCTGCCTGTCCGCATGTGGGGGCGCAGCTGTGTTTGCATCCATCACAGGCAGCAGCGGCTCTCCAGACTCAGGGTGAGTGGCAGGTGTGAAAACAGTGTGGCTGCTGGACGTTCAGTTGCAACCAGGGTGTGAGCGTTTGCATGCATGCATGTAGCAGGAGTGCAGTTGCTGTGCAGTTGCGCGCGCAATGCTCAGCCATGCAGAGGCTGCCATCCAAACAGCTGGATGCACACTGCTGTGTTTGAAACCGGTATGTGTGAATTGGTGTTTACAGCAATGAATAACTACATTGTAGGTCTATAATCTGTGTCTGCCTGCTGCCTGCCTGTCTGCTGCATGCATATGCGTGCCCGTGTTTCCCGGCGCTGCTTATGCCGCCGACAGCAGCAGCAACCCCAAGCTGCCCAACAGGGGCAGCAGCAGCAAGCCCAGCAGCAGCAGCAGTGGCAAGGGCCCGCTGGACTTTGGCTCCCCGCTGCGGCGCTGCACGGATGGCCTGCTGGTGCTCAACTGCCTCATGTTTGTGCTGCAGTGGGCCAGCAAGGACGCGCTCATGCTGTGGGGGGCCAAGATCAACAGCGCCATAGCAGCAGGCCAGGTGTGGCGGCTGCTGACCAGCAGCTTCCTGCACACGGGCGCCATACACCTGCTGGTGAGCGGCGCGCAAATACTGCTGCTGCTGCCGCTGCTGCTGCACCACCAACTCCTGGCGGTTTTGCTGTTGAGTATGCATGTATGCAGACAGCTTTGATTCAGCATCCGTAGCTGTTGCTCCTGCAGCTGGTGGCACTGCAAGGGGCACAAACTCTCATATCTTGCGTTTCAGTAGGCGCGCTCCAGCCATGGACATGCCTGGCAGTGTGACTTCATCGAAGCCACCACCACCACCAGCAGCAGCAGCACGAACCACACTGGCACGCCCGCCTGACATCATGTACCCTGTGCTCTGCTGCTTTTGCTGCTGCTACTCCTGTTGCTGCCGTCGTGCTGCTGCTGCGCTGCAGATCAACAGCCACACGCTGGCCACCATAGGCCCTCACGTGGAGCTGATCGCGGGCAGCAGCCGCTTCATGGCGGTGTACCTGGCGGGCGCGCTGGCCGGCACCACCGCCAGCTTCCTGCTGACGCCCGCGCCCTCCGTGGGCGCCAGCGCGGCGCTGTTTGGGCTGGGCGCGGCGCTGGGCGTGTTCTACTGGCGGCACCGCGCCAGCATGGGCCGGCGCAGCGAGGTGATGCTGCAGCAGCTGGGGCTGACGCTGGCCATCAACATGGCCTACAGCCTGGCCAGCAAGCGCATCGACAACTGGTGAGGCGGCGCGGCGCGGTTGTGATGAGTGCTGCGCCTGCTGATGCCAGCAGCTCAACCAAGACGGGGCAGCGGCAGACCACGTATGGTCAGTTTAGCAGCTGACATGCTTGCAGCCTGTGCATGCCACAGCAGTGGTCACAGCACGTGTGCTGTGCATTCAGTCCACCAGCAGAAAGCCCTTGGTTTTGAGGTGCGTGCCTATGCATATGCCGCCCATGCGTATGCGCTGCTGCCGCTCATGCTCCTGCTGCTGCTCATGCCCCGCAGGGGGCACATCGGCGGCATGGTGGGCGGCGCAGCAGTGTCGTGGCTGCTGGGGCCAAAGTTCACGCGCCTACCAAACGGCCAGATCGCTGACACGCCTCCACTGCCGGTCATGGCGTACAGGCCCCCTGGCGGTGCTGCTGATGGCGGCAGTGGCGGGGCAGGCGGCCTCAGGCTGGTCAGGGGCACCAGCTAGCATGCCTGTGTGTCGGCTGCACTGTGTTCTGCGTGTTGAGTATCAGCAAGAGAGAGTCTGTTCACAACATGCAGGGCATGGCTCCTATGTTGTGCTCAAGGGTGTTCTGGTTTTGCACAGGTTTCTGGAACTCCTGTGCCTGCCGTTTGTTGCGCTACGTCAACGTGATGGTGTCAATGACAGTATAGTGCATGCCCATACCCTTGTCCTCAAATTTGTTTTCAGCTTCCGCATCAAGCTTCTGGGCAGGATGCTCTTGCATATCTCTATGCCTCTGCAGGGCTTGTGATGGCAAGTTTCACAGCCATAGTCCTCAATGCGTGTTTGCTGCTCATCTGCATCTCTGCTCGCTTGTTGCTGCCGACAGCTGCTGCAATATGCAGTTGTGCAGCATCCTGGTGCATCGTGTTTACAGCTGGCTGATGCGTCAATGATGTCCTGTGCGCAGTGGCGCATTGCATCCGACCATTACATCACTGGCAGGGCGGTCGAGCATGTGGAGATCAGCCGTGTAACGACCGTGCAACACCTTACACACGCATATTTAAAAGTAAGGAGAGCGGCCCCACACCGTTACAGGCTGCATATGTGGCCACACTCTTGATGCCCTTGCACATGATCTTGCAAGACTCTTGCTGGCAGCACTGCATATGCATGAACTTCTTACCTGCTTTGCACCATGGAAATGCAATCCTCTTTGATGACAAATTCTACCACTTTCCCAATGACCATGGCCCCTGGTTGCCCCCCACTCTCGCACACATGTCCATGCATAAAACCACAAAACCACAATGACAGTAACAAGCAGGCTGCCAACAGTATTGACTAGTGGCCTTGCTTCTCTACAGGCCGACATGTCCGATGTGTATAGCTCGCTGCGAAGATCCCATGCTGCAAAAGTTGCTGCACTGCAAGAAGTATATGTATATACTCATGCTGGCAGTAAATAACCTGATCTCGATATGCATTGAAACAGTAACAAGCGGTCAAAAACAAGGAAGTGGGAAAGGGTGGAATACAACAGTGGCTGCCTTGGCAACAACGCCATCTGCTGCACAGGACATGGCCACGCGTGCTTGCAGCTCCATGATGCACTTGATGGCCGGCAGACTTGAGTGCACACTGCTGCACAACCTCAAGCTGATTACCAGTCCGTGCAGGCATGTTGTAGAGAGTAGAAGTTTTCACAGACTTGAGAGCCATTACCAGTCCATGCAGGCATGTTGTAGAGAGTAGAAGTTTTCACAGACTTGAGAGCAGTCACTTGCCGCTCCTGAAAGGATGGCCAAAGCAGTGATGGTAAGGAAACAAGCAACATCTTCACCTGGCATGCACGAAGCGACAAGCACTGTAGAGTTGATCGCAAGACACGTATGCAATAAACAGTGCAACCTAGTGAAATAAGACGGCCCTGAAAATATGCCCCATCTTAATAGCGCCGCCATCAAGATCTCTCAAAGGTTCACCCATAACAGTTCGTTGGCCATGCATTTATGGATCAACAGCACGTACAGCTGGCCACAGACACACAGCCAACCGCAGCCACCACATACACTTTGACACAATGTGCGTGTGCTGCTGTGGGGCTGCAGTTGCTACTGCTGCTGTTGCTGCTGCCGTCGGTTTCGCACAGCACTTCAGGCGCCGCCAGCATTGCTGACCTGTGTGCTGTAGCTCTCTCCTTCACCTTCCCATGCAAGCTCGGTTGCGCGCGCCTGCCACGCGCCGCTCTTCACGCCATGCAGCGTGTGCAGCGCCTGGCTCTCCATGTGCTGCAGGTGGCGCATGGCTGCCTCGTTCGCAGCGCCAGTGCTGCCGGGCAGCTCAGCATGGCTGCCGCCCCTGTTGGTGTTGCCGCCGCTGCCGCTGCTGCCAGCTGCGCGCGGCGAGCTGCTGGTCTCTCGTGTTGCGCGCAGGTGCTGGTGGTGGTGCTGGCCTGTGGCGCCATGGCCGTCTCCTGAGTAGCGGCTGCCGTGCCGATCGTGGTCGAAGGCTTCTGTCAGCATCATGCGCGCAAACTGCAGACATGCAGAAACCCACAGATCAGCAGAGGTTCAAGGCATGCCGTGTGCTGCCGCTGAATGACAGCATTTACTGTAACTGATGCTTGCATCCTCAAGGACCGCAGCATTGCAGCAGCAAGCACTCATGCAGTCAATTTGTCAAAGATTCTGGCATAAAACGTATTGGTGCTGCACTATGCTGTTCTGTGCCCTCTTGTGCTCGCCGCACACCTCATCGTAGTCAATCCTGCAGTTGTTGTCCCTGTCCACCTCTGACAGCAGTGACTGAATGGCAGCGGCAGACACCCCTTCCTTCTGCAGCGCCTGCATACAGCATGCCATCCACGCATCGACACATGTTTGACATGCCTCAACTCATACTATCATCAAGTTTGCAGGCCAAAGGCCAGGACAGTCGACATGTAGCAGCAAATCCCCCCGTCTGACTGCTCTTGATCACAAGTGCACTGCTGTATGTTACATTGCAAGGTGAAAGTGAAACATGTTTCAGGTTAAATCTGCATACATGCACCACATCAATCTGTGACTGGGTCATGACTCTACAGCCCACCACTGCCCATGCCGCATATGTATCAATTCAGCCGCAAATAGATGAAGCCAACATCCGCACGCGGTGTGCAGACATCACCAGCGACCCACCTCCAGCAGCTCCTCCTCGCTGATGAAGCCGCTGCCGTCAGTGTCAAAGTGCTGGAAGGCCGCCATCAGGTTCTCGCGGCGCTGCAGCTTGCCCAAGAAAACGGTGGCCGTCAAAAACTCCTGCAAGTGGGCAGACGCAGCAACACAGTCCATCCATCAGCCGACTTGCAAGTTGGCAGCTGGATCTCATGCTTGCTTATTGAGAGTACAAGGCTGACTCGGAGTTCATCAAGCAATGCTGACCCAACGGGCACAGTGGCGCTTGCATCCATGCTGAGCTGCTTCTGCCGTTGTCGCTGCTGCTGCTGCTGCTGCGCACCTGGAAGTCAAGGGTGTGGTTGCCGTCCAGGTCCACCTGCGCCATGATGCGCTCCAGCTCATGGTCGGCCACCACAGCACCCTTGCGGCGCAGGCCTGCAATGCATGCGGGCACACAGTTCATGCCAGAACCATCGCTCATGGCAAGGGCAGAACAGTAGCATCACATCACAGCACAGCACAACAGGCTTGCTGTTGCAATGCACGCTGCAGGGGTGATGTGGTGTGTGCAGTCAGCACATGCTGTGCCACACACTGGTAGCCGCGCTGCTGTCACAGTGCGCCATGCTATGCCTGCAGGTTCCTGTCTTACAGGTTGCACAGTGCAGAGCCCTGCACTCACCCTCCTTGAGCTCCATGTAGCTGATGGTGCCGCTGCCGTCCCTGTCCATGTCCATGAACATCTGGCGGATGCCCTCGATCTCCTCCGGCGGCAGGTGCGTGGCCACGACCTGCGCGCAGCAGGGAGCAGGCGCAGCAGGCGGCACTCACAATCAAGTGCACATCACCCACAACAGTCTGCGACTTTGCACAACTTCAAGCGCTGTCGCCAACAGCCGTGCTGTGATGGTTGGTGAGTTAAGCACCGCCTGGTCGATGCTGTTTGGCTGTCATGACAGCTGTGTGCACTGTCCCAAGGCACAGCAAATGCTGCGCCGCCAGTGGCGACTGTGCAGAACAAGTGCGTGGCATATCTATGCAGTTGCTCCCTACCCGCAGTGCCTCTTTCTTGAACCTGTTCATGTTGGCGAAGCGGCGCATGCGCTGCAGGATCTCAGGCTGCATGGGCGCCTCGGGTGCCGAGCTGCCGCCCTGCATCCACTCATGCCCTAGGATGGTGGCAGCGTCAGGGCGCTTGCGCGGGTCGCGCACGAGCATGCGGCGCACACAGTCCTTCGCCTGTGCAAAACAACAGCCACGGTCTGTCAGGATAGCAGCATGTCGGGGATGCTGTGCTGCATGCTGTGCAGGTGCATGCAACTCAGTGCCTGCTCAAGCCAACCTTCCACCTGTACTGTTTGCTGACTGCTGGCTTGAAGTTGCAAAGTCAGTGCCAGTTTTTTTTTTAAAACTGTCAGCAGGAATCCTATGCTCAGCGCCAAGTTTGCTGGCTGCCATTTGTTGCTGTGGGCTCTCACCTGTGCACTGACGGAGTCCCAAGGCGGGCTGGCCAGGTCCAAGCTGTCATGCAGCACTGCACGGAAGATCTGCTGCGCGTTGCTGCCGTAAAACGGCGGCCAGCCACACAGCAGGATGTACATGATCACGCCGCAGCTCCATATGTCTGCCGCCTTGCCGTACGACCGGCGCAGAACCTGAGCAGCAACAGCAGTTGAAGGGGACAAACATGCTGTCATTACCACATCAAAATAGACATCCAGCAGAAATACTGCTTGAGTGTTGTGCTGTTACAACAGAGCTGACTTCAACAAGAACTGCTAGATGTACATGGCACCAGCGTGCTGCAGAACTGCATCTGCACAACTTCCAATCTGACTGACTGCAACCGCTTGTTGGCGCATCTGCTGCCCGGCTCACCTCTGGTGCCATGTAGAAGGGTGAGCCGACAAGGTCACGCAGCACGGAGCCTTCAGTGTAGAAGGTGCTGAGGCCAAAGTCGATGGCCTTGAGCGTCCGCTTGCCCGTGTCCTGCGCAGCAGCAACAAAAGTGTTGCACATCAAGCTTGTGCTGCAACCGTATGCTCATGCTTGACCTCATACTGCTGGCAGATTCAGCTCTTCAAGGCACATCAGTATATAAATAGTATGAGCTAGTGCTGTCCATGCATATTGTATGCATAAACAAGCAGCTGCTTGGGTGTTCTGCTGCATCCTAGAACTGTGCATCTTGTCTGGTTGCAAGCAGCGAAGCGCATGTTTCATTACAGACATACGCCCAACAAATTCCCCGCACACCTTGAACAAGAAGTTCTCTGGCTTCAGGTCTCTGTGCACAACATTCATGCTGTGGCAGTGCTGCACAACCTGCACACGCAGCAAGGCAAGGGAAAGGCACAGCGGGTTCAGTTGCTAGGTCTGGCTGATGCCTGCGATGCAGACCACTGCTTGCCAGAGCACAGCGCTGCCATGAAGGCAGCCGCCATGCATGTGCTGCCTGATTTGTCGCACCTGCAGCAGCGTGCGCATGATGCTGGCTGCATCCCTCTCCCTGTAGTGGCCCTTGGCAGACAGTTGCTCAAAGAGTTCGCCGCCTGCAGCAGCCACAACGTGCACACACATGCAGTATCCTTCCGTTTGGTGCTTGCACTACAGCTGGTGCCCATGAATGCCACTGATCATTACTGTTGTGCCGCTGCTCATGCTACGGCCTCAGAGCAGCCACGCTGCAAGCACCAACAGACGCTAGAGGTGCTGCGCCGCGCCCACCTGTGCACAGCTCCATCACGATGTGGATGTGGTGCGCATCCTCGTACGCACCCTTGAAGGTCACCACATGCGGGTGGCCGGACAGGTGGTGCATCACCTTGATCTCGCGCCGCACGTCCTCCATGTCCTCAGCGCTCACCAGCTTACGCTTGCTGATGCTCTTGCACGCGCACTGCTCTCCTGTCACGTTATCTGTTACCAAACGTGTCACGCCAAACTGACCCTTTCCAAGCACTTTGTCAAACGTATATAGAGCACGCATGTCATCGCAGCGCCCCAGGACTGACTTGCCACTTGCTCTATCTCCGCCACCAGCTGCTGGCTGGTTCTGCTGCTGCTTGCGGCTGGCGCTGCGGGCCGCTGCCCCATGGCTGGACGGCTCTCTGCCACCTTGTTTGGAGGGATGCCGTGCTGTGTTGGCTGTGCCGTAGTTTCCCCTGGGCCCTGCTGGCTGAGGCTCATCGGGCCCATCACCAACAGGCGCTGAGGAGCAGATGCCCATGCTGGCAGTCAGCGCAACCAGCACTGGCTAACCGCACTGCAACTAGTTGCTGTGCTGCAGCACTGCTGTTGCAAATCTTGCTAAAACAGGCCACTATCTCACTGCATGACGAGCGGCTGCAGGCCAATGTGCTAGTCGTCTAGGCATGTGCAGCAGCACAGCTGTCTCTGCTGGGCACAGCGGAGGTTGCCGCACGCCAGCGCCTATGAGACACTTGCTAGAGCTTGCTGCGTATACAAGGCAGTATTAATGAAGCCAATCAAGGGCCCAGCGGTTTTCAGAAGATGGTCAAGGCCCAGGAACAGCGACACGAAAAGGCGTGAAGTCAGTGCTAAACGCAAACGAAGCAAACATTTGTTTCTCAAAGAAGTTCAATGCTCCGTATCGCTGGTGCATGGTGGCTGTGTCAAGCAGCGCTGTGCAGTTTTCAAACGCAAGAGCCCTAGTTTATGGGGCTGCACTATACCCACAAGTGACGATTGATAGTTGATGTACTGCAGCATAGTAGGCGCTACATGGAATTATTCGGCTTGATGCTTTTCCTGCGTCTCAGTTGGCTTCCCAGCTTGTCTGCTTCGTAGTATCCACTACGTTGTCAATCAACCAACCAGTATGATGCAAAGAAGCGTGCTGACATCTAGAGTTACTTTCGGCCTCTGCCCAGCAAAGCCGTCAGCACTTGCTGCTGCACCGGCAAGGCGGTCATGCTGGGCTGCTGCTGCTGCTGCGAACGCTGACGGCGCGAATAATCAGCCAAGACCTTCACAGCAGACTGACGGTAGCGATAGAAATGCAGACGGGACAGCCAGGCAGCAGCAACAGCAGCAGCAGCAGCAGGGGCAGCAGGAGCAGCAGCAGGAGCAGCAGCAGCAAGGCAACTCACCGGCTTGGGGCAGTGGCTGGGCTCGAAGGCAAGCCAATGCACCTGGCAGCAGGGGTAGCAGCAGCAGTGGCAGCAATGATAACAGTAGAACGCAGAAGCCTGTCAGCTTCTTCACTGCATCAGGTGCTGGACGCAACAACAACAGCAGCAGCAGCAGCAGCAGCAGCAGCAGTAGTAGCAGCAGCGCAGCAGCTGGTGCGCGTATAAAGCTGGAGCCTGAGCTGGAGGCCAGTATTCGCCAAAATGTGGACAGGGCTGCGCAGACCTTGCAAGAGATGATGAGCGAGGTGCTCAACGAGCTGCTCATAGAGGAGGCTAGTGCATATGTGCTGGATGAGGCATCCCCAAGCATTGATCTGAAGCAGGTGCGTGGTGTCCAATTAATCTGTCTACATGATACTAAGCAGCAAGCAATGCCATTTCAGGCAGTAGCTGACAAACAACACCAACAACATCAGCACAGTTGCAGCTACAACAAGCAGCCGCAGCTTGCAGTGCCTGCACATGCAATGGGCACAACAAGTAGTACTAGCAGCAGCAATGTCAGTGGTGGTGCTTCTCTTAGGTGTAGGCACCCTTGTGCGGCGCCAAACATGCACTATATTCCTTCGGTGCCATCATGTTGACCGCAATGGTTGCAGAGGCTGTAGCAGCCACGGCAGTGCTACAACAACGCCGTGGCAGCCACGAGCATGGCATGTGCAACCAACATGCAAAAGTTGTGACGTATGTGTCGCGGTTGCTGCATCCATACTACCCGTTGCATGGGCATCAACGTTATGTTGTGTGCAATGCCCTGTCCTGATGTAATCCCGCCACCAGGCTGCGCGCAATGCCGTTGTCAAGCGCCTGGAGTGGCTTGATGGCAACTTCCTTGCAGCGCTCAACGCATACATGTCAGTGCCTGGTGTGGCTGCCAACGCTGAGCTGAGGGCGTTGCTTGGCGCAATTCGCGAGGAGGTTCTAGATCTGGTAAGGGGTTTGCTATGGTGATGCTCATTAGCGCAACCAATGGTTGTTAGCTGATCGCTAGACCACCCATGGGCAGAGTTGCTGTGTATAGTATGCACTCAGCTTCTCAGTATTGTTGCTTGTCATAGATGCAACAATGACTTGCCTCCACTTGTTTTCTTTGGCCAGTCTAACACATGGCTTTGCAAGCATCTGTTCACCTACCCTACGTCCTAAACACTGGCATATAGTGCACGTCATAGTGCACGTGCAACAACTGGACTCAACAGTCCACCCTGAATCAACAACATGCAATTATGAAAATATCATGTACTTCTTTGCCCATGCTCACCACTGTTGTTTACATTGCCCATTCAGGTTTCTGCGCGCATGCCACCTTCGGTGCAAGTACTGAGCGCAGCGTTAAACTTCAACAGCCGGGCCGGGCGGGCGTCGGTAGTGTCAACTGCCTTGAGTGGCGGTGCTGGTGCGCTGCCTTTTTGCGACCTGGACGCTTTGGGCGCGGCTGCTTCTCAGTTGGTGGAGGACATGGAGGATCAGCAGGTGAGGTGCATGCTTGCACAATGCTTTTGTCGTGTGTATGTTGGGGTCCTCTAAGTATCAGATAAGGGGCATGACACCCTGAAACCTTGATGAAGTAGCGTTTCAATGATCAATGCTCCAATGATAAATCAAAGATTCAATATTGAACCAAACCTAATAGACCCCTATTATTATGCAATGAACATTGAATAGTGTTTCATAGTTTTTAGTGGAAAATCGCGATGATACGGCCATGTGCTGCGACGGGCTATCAATAATGCGCTACACTATGTTCACTTTCGCCCATGCTAATTTGCAAACCATGATGTTGCTTCATCTTGACCGAGCTCGACATTGATCAATGATGCCTGATCAATGATGCCTGACTTGTGATTTACCCGCCGTGCTTGTTGATTGTTCAGGTGGTTGCAGACCGTGTGCTGCTGGCACGGCTTGTTCTGCTAAGGGAGGAGCTTCGCCTGAAGGCTGAGCAACATGATGCGCAACAACAGTTCTTCACAACAAACGACGCAAACGTTGGTGATGCTAGCAACGGTGAAGAAGCACTTGGTGAAGGCTCCGAGCGCACGCCACAAGCGCATGGTCATCACGCTGATGTGGGCACTGACAAGGGTCCAGGCGGCAACCGGTTCTTCGCATTTCATCGTGCAAACCTTCCCGCACGTTGTGCTGCTTTCATGAAGGAGCTACTCCTTGTTCCTGAGCGCGACAGGCGCTTGGGGCTGATCTCCAAGGTGAGGGGCGTAAGCAAATGAAACATGAATTCTTGCAATGTGAGTTCTGCCTCACACTCAATGCATGCCATGTGTGCACCATGTTGACCTATGTACTTGCGATGGTTATGCATGTCTGAGCTGATGTGGCCATAATTTCAAAGTTGGTTGCAAGACATTTCTGCTACTCGTTGCAACACGCAGTACTGATTGGTGGGAGGCAGTCTTTACGATGCCTTAGTTTTAAACCTCATTTCACAACAACATGGTGAAACTGATCGTGTCATGTCAAGTGCCTCCACTGACCTTATGTAATTTGTTGCATGCTGTATGTTGATTGTCCGTTGATCAAGAACTTGATATGCTTGAGGCTCGCAACCCACTTGCCGTGACGCTTGCGATGCAACACTACCAATCTCCCATCGTAAACTGCCCTTGGTGCAGTTGTTTTGGGGGACGGGTGACCTGTATAAATGCATCCTTTCATGTATGCTCACCACTTGCATTTTGCTGCTCTTCGATGCCGCCATCTGTAGGCCTTTCAAGAGGATTGGGTGAGCGAGGCACCACCATCTCAAGGGCGTGAACAACCACCGCAAGAAGCAACACAAGCAGCTGCCACCAACAAGAGCAAGGGCTTGAGGAGCATAAACGTGGTCCACCAAGACACTCTGTCCGAGTCACTAGATGTTGTGCGCCCGGGGCGCTTTTTCTCCACCTTGCTAGCCATGCAGGCCGAGCTTGAGCAGCGTGTGGTGTCATCAGGGTTGGGATCTAGTGATGGCGGTGAGGGAGCGTTGAGCGTGCTTCGGCAATTAGAGGCAATCCGCTTGGAGGCTCTGGTGGCCTTGGATAGGATGCAAAGGCAACGGCCACAAGGGCTGCGTCCTAGCTTTGATGCGGATGACTCGACTATGTCAGATTATGAGCTCGACATGCACCAATGAGAAATGGACTTGGTTTCCTTGCATGAAACCCTAATCCTGTTTGTTGGACTTCGTTTGCTTAATTGCCTTCTTCTGGCTTGCAGTGTAAACAATTTGAGAGGTCATGCATATTCTGTCGCAAATGGTACTTTGGGTGCAGTCGTGAAATGGTTTGGTGATGACATTGTTCCTTGTTTTTTATGTAGTGGATGATTTTCTACATTTGCAGTGTACAATACACTACATAGTCATAGATATGGATGGCTTCACGCACATCCATGTCACCTATGTCGGCTGTCCGCAAGTTTAACCGTTTAAATCCGCGGAGCTTAGCACCTCTCATGTGCTTGGCCAAAGTGCTTGCGATGCCGTGCCAAATAATGTTTTGAAGCTTGCTTGCAAACACTAAACCTTGAACAATAGAAAAGACCGTGAAAATGGATCGGCTTCACCACATGAGCACCTATGTCACATATGTCATCTGTCTGCATGTTCAACCGCGTGAACTGTTGCAATTTCAGCACTTGTCAGCGCATGTCAGCGCATGCCAACGCTCGTCAACACATGTCAATACATTTGAGCGCATGTCAATAGATCTTGGCAGATGCTAGAGCAGCAATGTGAGTGCCGGACATTTCAAATACTTAGAGAAAATCACTTTGAACCCAAGAGGGCTCCCAGAGGTCCTTCAGCCCCCTCTCCCGTGGCCCCCGTGGGTCACGTGGGATCGGTTGAGATTCGCTCAGTCATGCGTGTTCACGTGTTCTTTTGCCGTAAGGCGCTCGCTGCCTCGCAATCCTCTGGGCACAGCAGGCCCGCTTCGCTGAGCTCTATGAACCCCGTGATCCCCTGCCTGTCTCTCTTCTTCAGTTTGTCCATGTGCCTGATGGCGCACTCTGGGTGTGCTGGGAAGCTGCGTGCCTCTTGCTTGTTGGCCACGCATGCGATTGCTTTCCTCTTGTTCTTCATGGTCCTGGGTACGTAGATGACGCCTCCGCAGAAGTGGCACTTGGTTGGCATGTTGGCTGTTGTTGCTGGGATGGTCCTCTGGCTCACCTGGCTGGCCTCAAGTTCCATGCAGCCCATTAAACTCTCTGGCCCAGTCAAGATGACCCGCTACCCGGCCTCCTTGCCCTATGCCATAAACGAGTACGGCTTCCTCCTTCGCTACAACAAGCAGCGCCTGGTCATGGTCAGCAGGAACGTTGGCGTGCCGCCCCACCTGACTGCCCTGCTGGTGGCCATGGCCATGCAAGAGACCGCCACCATGTCTTCTGATGACAGGGACGCCACCAAGGATGGTGATGGTGCTGCTGCCAACGTGTCTCTGTTCAATCTGTCCATTGACCTGGTGCGCCAGGTGGATCCCTCTGTGGACCCATGGTCTTTGAACCATGTCAGCAACCTGCCTGTGGCTGTTGGCATCATCAAGGCTGGCATCGACCGGTGGGGCATTGAGCGCTTCCTGAACTTTGTGCGTGGGGGCCGCACTGCCTTCCAGGATGGCGTGAGCTATGGTGCTGCCAACTACAGGGATGGGGTTGCCACCATCCTGCGCCAGATTGACCGCGATCCCAAGCTGTTGGATGACGACCGGCGGGTGGACGTGTGCGTGCCACATGTGTAGTTTGTTTGGGTTGTGAGTTGTGTCGCCATGCCAGAGTCGCCCCTGCCAGAGTCGCCCCTGCCTGAGAAGCCCCGTCGTCGCCCTCCTCACGCTGCCTGGACCGAGTGCGGTTGCGCCAAGTGTGCGCGCTACAGGATCCACCGATCCACTGTAGAGCCTGGCATGCTGCGCATCCTTCGTGGTCGTTTCCTTCTGCAGTTTAGGTAACGGCACTACGTGTTGCAGCGCCCCCTGCAGACGCACCATCTCTTGATCAGCAGCAGCACTGCCTCTGTTGACCTGCACCTTCCACCCATGCTCTTGCACAAGGTGGACTCCAGCCACAGGACCAGCTGGAAGGTGTGGATTAGCAAGATCGTGATGCCCAGCTTCATCCCCAACATTCCTGCCGCCAACAACACGTTCAAGTGGAACAACGTCCAGTACTACATGTGGCCGGGCAAATCCACTGCGCAAGACATCTGTTACCAGCTGAGCAGTGTTGGGTGTGTGACCAAGTGGAGCCATGTGGACAACCGCTTCATCTTTCAGACGGCTGGCAAGCTGGACGTCTCTGCGCCCAACTCCTGTGCCGACCTGCTGGGCCTGCCTCGTAGTGTCAGGACCCTGACTGCTGGCTCCAGCTCTGTGCAGGCGCCCCAGCTGGGTCTATTGGACTACGTGATCGTGCACTCCAGCCTGTCCAGCAACACGCACGTGTGGAGGGATGGGGTTCTGAAGACCAACACGCAGGTCCTGTGCACCCTGCCTGTGAATGATGAGATCACCTATCCCTACGAAGACCTGGGTGGCGACCGCGCCGTGTTCTACCACTCCAGCTTGATCGACAAAATTCGGGTGTGGATCAGTGACGCTGAGCTGGGGCTGATCCCCACCTGCCAGGAGCCCTGGCACTGTACCGTCACCATTGCAGAGGTGGCTGACGTGTTTGAGGACCAGATGAGCCTGTTGAACAAGAACACGGCCGAGCTGCTGAATCTCAAAAAAATCAACACGGTCTTGAAGCACAATGCCCCCCAGCAAGCCCCCCAGTAAGCCCAAGCCCAAGGCCAAGCCCAATGTTGGGACGAAGCCAAAGCCCAAGCCCAAGGCCACCAAGGCCACCTCCATCGTCCAGAGTGTGCAGGCGCACAGGGCCATGCTGCGCGCCATCACCAAGAGCACAATCGTGAAGAACAACATCTCCTTGAGCAGCGGTGCTGGTGGTGGTGGGTGGTACGCCCCCATGCCCATGGGCTTCAACCTCGGCCTTCCACAACCAGTTGAGCGCCCTGTGTACGGTCGCCATGCCCTGACCGAGGTGGACGCCAAGTCGGAGCGATCCAGTACCGGAACCCAAGTGAATGCTCTCAACCCTGATGCCGCCGATATCAGTGACGTCCGTCCACCTAAACGTCGTGCTCCTGATCCGCCCGGAGACAGGCGCACCGTCAAAGCGGTGAGGCACCCTGAGCCCCCCTTCACGTTTGGTAGTGTCGGTCCCTACACGTCAGATTCTCACCGTGCCACTCAGGAATGGCACAAGGCTCGGCGGGCCTTCTAGGGGTTTAGGGTTTAGATTTTAGGTTTTAGGACAACCTACACCCCCCGTCTCTCCACTGAGAAATGGGCTGTTTTACAAAGCAATAAAAAGCAAGGTGCCATGTGAACTGCATGAAGCTTGCATGCTCAACTCAATGTACATGTAGTGGTGTGTGCATGCCTAGTTTTTCATGTGAAGCCAAGCACTCTGTGTACTTCATGCTACTCACTGAAAGCAAGCACTGATGCCATGCTAGCTCCACTCCTCACTACTGCAGCCCTTGCACCTGCAGCTGCTGCTGTTGGTGTTCCTATGACCACAAAGGAGTCCATGGCTGTCACCAATTGCTTGTAATGTATATATTGGTTATAAAATACTATTTTCGAAGTGCGAGGGGCTGTGCATGTTGTGAAATTTGCCTAAGTGTGCACATATGCAGTAGCAGGCACTGCAGTAGCAGGCCATTTAGGTATGCAAACTTCAAAAGTTCATATCTTTGGCTACACTCATTGGATGGAGGCATTCCATAGCTAGCCAGAGAGCCCATGATCTCTAGGGTTTAGGGTTTAGGGTTTAGGTTTAGGGTTTAGGGTTTAGGTTTATGGTTTAGTTTTAGGTTTTAGGACAACCTACACCCCCCCTCTCTCCACTGAGAAATGGGCTGTTTTACAAAGCAATAAAAAGCAAGGTGCCATGTGAACTGCATGAAGCTTGCATGCTCAACTCAATGTACATGTAGTGGTGTGTGCATGGTTTAGGGTTTAGGTTTTAGGATTTAGGTTTTAGGTTTAGGGTTTAGGGTTTAGGTTTTAGGTTTTAGGTTTTAGGTTTTAGGTTTAGGGTTTAGGGTTTAGGGTTTAGGTTTTAGGGTTTAGGGTTGAGGGTTTAGGTTTAGGTTTTAGGGTTTAGGGTTTAGGGTTTAGGGTTTAGGGTTTAGGGTTTAGGGTTTAGGGTTTAGGGTTTAGGGTTTAGGGTTTAGGGTTTAGGGTTTAGGGTTTAGGGTTTAGGGTTTAGGGTTTAGGGTTTAGGGTTTAGGGTTTAGGGTTTAGGGTTTAGGGTTTAGGGTTTAGGGTTTAGGGTTTAGGGTTTAGGGTTTAGGGTTTAGGGTTTAGGGTTTAGGGTTTAGGGTTTAGGGTTTAGGGTTTTAGGG